>CAWUFW010005429.1:0-1334686 GCA_963921515.1 Calotriton arnoldi
ATGTTGCCATATGCGTTCCTAAGCGTTCCATTTGAACCCCAAAGCATATTCCATCCCAAATGCGAATCTGGGGCATGGCCCCCATGTTGCCATATGCGTTCCTAAGCGTTCCATTTGAACCCCAAAAGCATATTCCATCCCAAATGCGAATCTGGGGCATGGCCCCCATGTTGCCATATGCGTTCCTAAGCGTTCCATTTGAACCCCAAAAGCATATTCCATCCCAAATGCGAATCTGGGGCATGGCCCCCATGTTGCCATATGCGTTCCTAAGCGTTCCATTTGAACCCCAAAAGCATATTCCATCCCAAATGCGAATCTGGGGCATGGCCCCCATGTTGCCATATGCGTTCCTAAGCGTTCCATTTGAACCCCAAAAGCATATTCCATCCCAAATGCGAATCTGGGGCATGGCCCCCATGTTGCCATATGCGTTCCTAAGCGTTCCATTTGAACCCCAAAAGCATATTCCATCCCAAATGCGAATCTGGGGCATGGCCCCCATGTTGCCATATGCGTTCCTAAGCGTTCCATTTGAACCCCAAAAGCATATTCCATCCCAAATGCGAATCTGGGGCATGGCCCCCATGTTGCCATATGCGTTCCTAAGCGTTCCATTTGAACCCCAAAAGCATATTCCCTCCCAAATGCGAATCTGGGGCATGGCCCCCATGTTGCCATATGCGTTCCTAAGCGTTCCATTTGAACCCCAAAAGCATATCCCCTCCCAAATGCGAATCTGGGGCATGGCCCCCATGTTGCCATATGCGTTCCTAAGCGTTCCATTTGAACCCCAAAAGCAAAGTACAAACCAGACCCAGGATGGGCCAGGAGCCCGCATACACCAGAGTCACAATAAGTAGGGGCACAGCAACACACCCATCGGCATGGCCAATCCGTCCCATGCCACATGTGCACAGCACACAGTCCCATTGCCAAGCACACACAACTACAGATGCTACAGCCACACACACGCCTCCGGGAAACCCATGTACGAGATTGCACGAACTGTCAATGTCAGACGACAAATACATACTTCGCCAGGTGCAACACAATAACAAATCTCATTCTCTCCACAGGTGACGAACTGCTGGATGCTGGGGATGGAGCCAGCAGCCAGCACAGCCAGCCTACAAGCCCCCAACGAGGACACACGGATCTGGAGGATCTGTCCTCCTCTTCGGACACGGACAACCAAGCAGGCCCATCTGGTGTGGCAGGGCCCAGCCGCTCCCCAGGACCCCTCCTACCCACCAACCCATCATCCAGGGCTGCTGAACATTCACAGCCCCCTGCTGCCACTGTCGTTGCGGCCACACCCACGGTCATTGTGGCCACTACCACTGCCGCAACCGCCACCATCGCCGCACCGACCACCACCGCCGCCACCACCGCCACGTCTTCGCTGGCACCAGCCCCAGCGCAGGTGGTGGCCCGGACGACTGGATCCACCCTGGGAGCCACAGCGAGGACCGTGGTGAGCAATGTGGCTAGTGGGCAGGCCGGTGGCAGCAGGACTGGTAGGAGGAGCAGGGTCAGGGAAACGCCAGCCTCCCTGGGAGCCATGCCCTGCCTCACATGGCCAGAGTCCTTGGGGCCTATGAAGAGGCCCAAGGACAATGGGTCCGGTCTGCCTCAGACACGCGTGAGGTGCTGGGGGTGCTGAGGTCCATGGACGCCCGTATGGGCCAAATCGTGGACCTCATGGGACAGCTGGTGGTGGCGGTGAGGTCACAGCCAGGGACAGCAGCTCCCCTCCGCCACCACCTGCCGGGGCGCAGGGTGGAGCAGCAGTGTCCAGTTCCCCTGCGTCCACAGCCAGTGATCACACCTCAACCACCAGCATGTCGCAAGCAGGCACCCCCCTCGCAAACGTGGAAGGGGCCGTCCGAAGAGGAAACAGATCTCCCGGGAGGACTTCGCACGCTCCAGTCGCAAGTGAGGCAGCCAGCCAGCCTTCCGCCAGCCTTCCTTGACCAGCCACTGCATTGACTTGGACTACGATCCCACTCCACACAGCCATCTGGATGGCATGTGTGTGTTGGACTATGGACATAGAACCAGTGGGTACACCCTGATCATCACGCAGCCATGACCGACAGCTCATTGTCACTGCACGCACCACTTTTGTCATCACCTTACACACAATCACATGTCACAGTTTGTAATAAATGCACCTTTTTCACTAACTGCTGTTTGTGCCCTGTGTCTTATTTGTACGGAATACAACGGCCACCTTGGGCGGAAAGGCACCTGATGCGTGGCATGGCATTTGAATCCGGAGGGCCTGTAGGGACCTAGGGGTGGGAGACAGAACAGGAGCACATTCAATGAGTGTGTCACACACCCATCACACAGTACATGTCAACAACTACAAGCAATGTACACACATCGCACAGAGCAATAGGGCACAATGCCACAGCCACCAACAGTGGCATACTACCCTGGCCATGGAGCGTTGACACACAGCACGCAGTGAACAAGCGGCCACCCTGACACAGCACACACACACCTGCACAGATACAGCCACATCAGCCGTCGTACATGGACACTCACCGTCAAGTGAAGTAGCGGGCGATGAGCTGCTGCCGCACATTACCAGCTTCCTCCTCTCCGCTGTCCTCCTCACTCGAGCTGTCCTGGTCTGCGGGCTGGGGCCCTGGTTGATCTCCGTCATCCACGATGAGGGGGATCTGCTTCCGAATGGCCAGATTGTGCAGCATGCAGCACGCCACCACTATCCGGCACACCTTCTGTGGGGAGTACGCCAGCGCACCCCCGGTGCGGTCCAGGCACCTGAACCTGGACTTGAGGAGGCCAAAGGTACGCTCGACCACACGTCTGGTCCTCCCATGTGCCTCATTGTAGCGATCGTCTGCTGGGGTGCGAGGATTCCTCAATGGACTGAGCAGCCATGCCCCATTCGGATACGCAGAGTCACCTGGGTGTGAGGGACACAGAGAACCGTTGCTAATCCAACTGGACAGGGGACAGCATCGCACAGCCAGCACGCTACACCACTCCACATACTCACCGACAATACAGGCACGATCCTGTTGCATATTGGACATCAGTCGTGGCAAGATGCTGTTGCGCATTATGTGTGCGTCATGGGCCGAGCCTGGGAACTTTGCACACACGTGGGTGATCACCATGTCCGCAAGGCACACCACTTGCACATTCAGGGAGTGCGTGTGCTTCCTGTTGCGGTACAGGTGCTCAGTGGCCTGTGGTGGAACAAGGCCGACATGTGTGCAGTCAATGGCTCCAACGACGTGTGGGATTCTGCCAAGGGCATAGAATGCACCCTTCACTGCCGCCAATTCACGAGCCCTGGGGAAGCGGATGTACCTGTTCCGGTACAGCATCATGGCTGCCAGTACATCCCTCAGCACCTTGCTGAACATGGGCTGGGACATCCCTCCTCCAATGCCCACTGTGTGCTGGAATGACCCAGTGGCGAAGAAATGCATGGCGGCCATCACCTTAGCTGTGGGGGTGACAGCAGTCGGATACACCCTGCGGGGACGGAGATGGGGTTCTAACATGGCACACAGTCGATGCAGGGTTGGCCTGTCCAGCCGAAACTTCCTAATAACCTCTGTATCGTCCATGTCCGCCAGCAATTGGTATGGGCGGTCAATGTTCGGTCTCCGCCTAGGGACAATGGCAGAGGACACATGTCAAAGCAACACGACACATAGCAATTTCGCATACACATCACTGACATGACTGAGTAAGCACAGGAGCCACAGCCCAGCTGTCAAGCTGGGGCAGCACGGCCACAATACACTTACACAGGTCTCCCAACAATGGCAATGGCTAGTGATACAAACCACTGCCATGTGCATGCACATGGGGATCCAGGCCCCAATGACTTGCGGGGCGTGCTGATGGGGACTGACTGCATATCCGTCAAGCGGCAACGCCACGGCAACATGAATGTCTGCTGAGCATGGAACTGCTTCCGCGGCTGGATGAGTATGGCACACGACGACGACGATGTGGGCACAGGCTGAGCGGCCAAAACAAGTGGGACCTGTGGCACGAGGGGATATGAGACAGTAGTAGGTGTCAGCACTGCACCCTATGTACAGCACTGTACGGATCACACCTCCCGAAACATTGACAGGTGTCCACATTGACAGCCCCATGCCAAGACGGCTGTGTGCTTGCAGTCACACGTCACAGGTGAGAGGTTACATTGCACGTGCCAGGTGGCAGTCGTACATAGTGGGAGCTGGCATGTGTGTGCATGTGTCTCCTGTTCAGGATCCACCAGATGGGCGCTGACTCTGTACTGACCATTGGACACAGCATGTTCCGTGGAAGGCTTGTGTGTGTGGGATGGTGGCACTGGATGTGCCGCCGTTGGGTGGGGAGCCATGCACAGGGCGGGTACGTCGATGATTGCGCATTGTTGGTCACGGTGGGTGCACCCACTAAGATGTGTTGCCCTGTGTTCAATTCCTATGTCCGCATGATGATGGACTGTAGATGTGGGCAGACTACACATTGGTCGATGTGCTGTCTATATGCATGTGCCTTCACACCAGGCACAGCTGCCCCTGCACATGTGACCCCTGCTGGACTCGCTGCTGGGTCTGTGGAGCTGATGCACCTTCTGCGCGTGGGGCGGGCAGCTCTCCTCACTTCCCTCATTGCGCATGTCATGACTTTGCCGCAGGTGACATGGATCATGGAGGGCCCACATGTACGCGTGGGTAGGCTACACATGATTGTACACTGGTCGCCACCCCCAGTCAGTGTTTCGAATGGGAAGGTTGTCGTGCTGGTGGTATGTTCGATGTGGCGGATGGGCGGGCCTAGGTGCGGGCTTACATTCCGGACATGGGGGGTAGTTGTATTGGCGACTAGTTGCAGTACACACGGGACACGTCTCTTCCTTTCCACATCTGGGTCATCCCTTGTACTAACTGACAGTGATACATTCATCTTCGCCCCAGCCCTCATGTCCTCCCCTCGCTCCACCAATATGCATGCTCACCTGCGAGGCTAGCGCTTGCACAGGCAGCCCCAAGCTCGCACCAGAGAGGGCAAGGAGTGTATGTGTGGGTCCAGTTGCACGAGTGGGCTGTCTCAGGGTATGATGTGTCGCGGGACGCCGTCCACCTGCGTGGTGCCCCAAATGGTGACCCGGCCTGCATGGACTATGCATCACAGTCTTCGCCTTCCGGATCCGCCACCTGCGACACCCAGTGGCTGTGGCTGCCCTTGCGGCCAGGCCGCGTCCGTCTGTGGCTGATGGCCCACACATTCACTCTTTGGCCTCTCTGGGGAGGGCTCGGGGTGGTGGCGCACGCGCTTGCACTTAGTCGCAATGGCATGTGGCGTGGTTGGTATGATGGGCAATGGATGGGATGGTGCGAGCCACCTCCCGTGACGTCAGTGCTGCTCGTGCTGTGGTGTGTCCCCCCTACACTTCCATCTGACTTGTGCCATGCTAGACGTTGAGGTTCTATTGCCTGCGTGATATGACCAGGAGGAGCGCGAGGAGACCTCTCACACACCATGCTCCACTGCCATCCCGTGCCCTGTATCGCCTGTGCGGATTGACTATGTTGGGGTTACACCTGGTCGACTGGGGCTGTGTGTGCCTTGTCAGGGGCATGGCGGGTGCACAACAGGATCCAGCTTGTCCACAGAGGGTGGGCTGAGGTGCGCCTGGTACCGCTTTGTACGTGTGCCCGGCTGCTGTGCACACACGTGTTCACTCCCCCCGACAGGTGTCCTCTCACAATGCCCAGGGAAGCGGTGGTGTACTGTTCATGACCCCTCCCAACACGGCGTGCTCCAACTTGGCATGTGCGCATCTACCCGTCACACCCACCCACCTGAGCACTGCGTCCATACGACTTCACACGACACATGTGTGTCTTCCACAGTAGTGCTACTCATTTGCGTTGACATCCAATACCAGTGGACTACATGGTCATGTCACGACTGCCGTGTACTTCACATACTCTCATCCTCTCTCATTCGTACTTGTGAAATGAGTCAGCGGAGACAGTTTTGGTTTCAAACATTATATTGAGTCTTCTGTCCTCTGTGATGCAGTATAGTGGACACTACTGGCAGCGGGATACATGTTGAGGATATACTGAGCATGATTGCAAATGGGATAGGGTGTGGGGTTACATGTGATTGGCTGTTGCATGTGGGATGTGGGCTTCAGAGTGACATCTGCTTGGCCAAGGCTGTGCTAATGTACATTTACGTATAGCTGCGGAGCTGCGGACTTTGACACAGACGGTATACATGTAGCCTACCAGACCGCTTGGCATCATGGGCACAGTCCATCTCAGTTCCATGTGACAGGTTTGCTGCGGTTGTTCCTCATGCACGTGTGCATGTGAGATGACATCAGGGCATGTGCTTGCGTGCATGCAGCGGCGTGCCACTTGTTGTTGCACTGTGGTGGTTACTGGACATGTCACAGTCACTGGGGTCGTGTTGTTGTTGTATGCACTTGTCGTCCATGCAAAAGTCCTGGTATGGGATTCCCGGGGCGGGGGTGGGAGGGGTGCAGCACCCACAGACTCCAGGCGACCTATTCATGTCCACTGAGCGGTGTGTGTGTCCATGGGCGCTGGATCCATGTCGTGTCCTGGTTGTTCGTGCAGTTCCGTCCATGTGGGTGCGATACACAGAGCCCATGCCACTGCCTCCCACGATGCATGCGGTGTTCCTGGATGTGATGGGGAACAGTGTGCATGTCCCGGTCATATCCGATGTCATGGCGATGTCGTTGATGGTGTGGTTACAGTTGCCGGTCGTTTGGTATGGCTGTTGTGGTGGTGACTGGCCAGTCCGTGCGGAAGCTAAGCATGGGTGCGGGGTTGGACATCATAGGTCACTCGGGGAACCTGCGTTGTGGTCCGACGTATTTACAGGTTGTCAGGTATGCGATGCCGTCCAGCAGGGCTTCCATGTCATTGGTGGTGTACATGTTTGCCAGCCAATGAAGCGGATGGTGGCTGTCAAGGTGTTGTTCGTAGGTTGTCCCTTGGAGGACCATGATGGGGCATGCTGGGTGACATTCGATGTAGCTGTTATCGATGATCCGTCGTGTGGAGGCACAGTGGTCCCATTTCAGTGCGGGTGCGATGTTGGCCACATACGCCATGCCCCCATAGGCAGAGCAGGCCCTGTCGTGTGCGTCCAGAGGGAGGAGTAGTGGTAGCAGGTCCGCCTTCAGACATGCCGGGTTGGAGAGGCATATCTCGACGGGATGCTGGTAGGGACACCTCCGACAGTAGAAGACGGGCATGACGCAGCTGAACAATGTGATGCGGTAAGTCAGTCGGTAACTTACGTTCAGCAGGGACAGGAGATCGCATCCCAATGTATGGCACAGGTTGGTTTTGTACAGCTTGAGCTGTTCGGCGTAGTTGGGTAGGTGTGTTGCGGTTGCCATTTCGCAGCGGTTCGTTGAGGTGGCGTGCTCCGGCTGTGTGTGCAGTCTGCAATGTGCACGCTCTGGGGTTGCTGTGAGCTCTGTGTAGTCGTAGGGAGACAGGACTTGTGTTCTGTTGGCTTGTTTGGAGGACACGGGCCCTCTTCCCACATGCTTCTCAGACAGTTCAAGGTCAGTGCTGTGTGACTCCTTCCAATTAACTTGCATGTGGCCGACATGGGGGAGTGTTTTCTTCTTTCTTCCCCGTCCGTTGTGTGCTTCTGTGATATGCGCTATCTGCCCTGTGGTCGGTCTCCTCGGCATGCCTGTGTTGGTCTATTCTTGGACAATGGCTGTATTCACCGGCTTCTGTCGTAGGGCTGTGGTTTCGGAGTTGGAATGGAAGGTCATTCAGTGCTGTCTGCTCTCCCTTGTGTGGGCGGCAGGCTGCCTTTCCGCTCTGCGTTGGGCCTTGTGTGTGAATGTTATTCTTGGGCCACCTGTTGTCGGTCCCCGGGCTCTTTGGTGTTCCGTTTTATATGTCTTGTTCATATGTGCAGGGTGGTATGGGTGTTTCTGTGTGGTACTGGCGTTCCTCTTCCCGAAGGAGCCCTGCTTCTCCTAGTTGGTGTTGCCGCCGCTGTGTGCTACGCCATGTTTGTTACACTGGGGTGTGTCCTGCTGTTGCGTGTCTTCACTGATATGTGTGCGTCGGTTGTGTGGCGTTGGGTGTTGTCCGTGAATTGGGCGTTGAGGACATGTCTGTGGCCGGCCTGTCACGTGTCATGTGCGTTCGGGGTGGGGCTGATGTGTGTGCTGCTTGGTTGTGTCCCTGTGTCTGTGTGCGACGCATGCATGGCGCTGCGGTTGGCCTCTGCGTTGTGCGCATGTGTGGCGGCGTCATCGGCGCTTTGGGGCCGTGACGGGGTGGTTGGTTCCTAGTCCCAGGTGGTGTGTACACATGTGTTCTGCGATGTTACGATTTGGCCTGTGTGTCATATGTGGATGCGATGGTGGATGTGTAGTGTACACGCGCTGGTGGGGGGTTGTCCGCTTTTTCCGCCCTTGCACTGTGTGCGCTGTTTGCGTGCACTTGTTGTGTGTGTGCCTACCTGCGTCTCCGCGGTACGTTGCGTCCTTGGTGGTGCATCAGCAGGAGCATGGGGAAGGCCTGCAGTGCTGGATTCATGCTCGGGGAGCCGCTTCTTCGTTGTCCGTGCTCGGCGTCCGTGTTACCGCTTCGGTTTGTCGTACGGTATCTCTTGGCCGTGGGAGCCGTTTGTTTGCGGCATCGTAATTTATGCGCCGGGCGGGACGTGTTTCGTCGGACGGTGTGTGTCAGTTGGGCTGCGCCGCTACATGTACGGGTGCACTTTGATGGCGGACGGTGTTGCTGGCTTGCCGGCGGTGTTTGGCCTACTTTTCGCATCGTAATTGGGCGGGCGTGTGGACTGCTGCGTGCCGGCGGTAACTGGTGGTTTTTGCATCCGCCAGCACGGCGGTTGTGCTTCCGCCCGCCATCGTAATGGGCCCCTATATTTTTGCAAATGATATTAATGACTTGTATCTTTTTTGAAACGATATTTCTTACCTTAAAATCGATATTCTTGACCACAATATTCTTGTTGTTGATATTTCTGACTCACGATATTTAGGACTCGATATTTCTGTAGTTCGACATTTCCAACTCGATATCCTGTCTGCACACCTCTATTTATTATTTACATTCGTCCACTTGCAGAGCTTATCAAGAGATATAATGTCAAATTAGTATCATATGCTGATGACACGCAATTGATCGTGACCCTCTCTCAGAACGAGGACGGTTCGGCTCACCATTTCAAATCTTACCTGGTGGAACTTGCCTCTTGGATGAACGAGAGCTGCCTGAAGGCTTAATGCCAGTGCTATACCCCTTATACAGCCCTACTCCCCACTGCACCATTTGAGATCTTCTAAGGCTAATTTGGTGCAAATTCCTAAGGGCCAGACTGGGGGCACGCTCCTTCTCCTTCCTAGCGGCTAAGGGCCCGATTCCGATCTCGGTTGGAAAGCAAACTGAACGACTCGTGTCCGGAATGCTTTCCGCACGACTCGTGTCAGGGGAGTCCGACCGAACAAGTACGATGCGTTTGAATGCATCCGAATACGATTCGGTCGGACTCCTATTAACTTCAATGGGAGCCTGTGTACCGAACGCGTACACAGGCTCGCATTGAAGAAAGGAGTGACTGGGGAAAATCGTGCACCCTGTGACGGGCACCCCTTGGTGCCTGCCACACTGTGTGGGGACCCATGGGTAACCCCACGGGGACCATTCGGAGGGCCCCGGGTGAAGGGGGGCTTGCTGTGGGCCCCCAAAGACCGATTCCGGCAGCCTTTTTGATCCAGGCACAACAACTCGTAAAGGCTGTCCAAATCATTCATCGTACTTGCTCGCATGGAAAACCTACTCCATAGAGCTATACGATTTGGCTCCGGAAGGCTCTATCTCTCCGTATGCCTTCCGGAAACGATTTGGTTAGCGCTAAGGGTTTCCAGGCATCATACTTGGTCGTTCGGAATTGGGAACGAGTCGGTCGGAAACAAGGGCTCCGGATCGGTTTAGGTAAAACCAAATCCGATTCGTAGCCCTTCCAACCGAGATCGGAATCGGGACCTAAGGTGTGGAATTCCCTCCCGGTACCGATAAGAACCGAACCCTCTGAAACTCGGTTCAGGAATCTTTTAAAAACCTGCCTCTTTAGTTCTGCTTAATTGCTCACTTGGGCTTTCTTTTACTGTTCTCCTGGGTCTCACTGCAGTTTGGTCATGGTTTCAGTGCGGGGACATATAGTTGTGGTGTAACCAGGCGCTTTACAAATTCACATATTATTATTATTATTATTATTTTCATATGGCATCCATTTTGAACAGGATGGTGTTGAGGCCTAACTGAGGCTTAGTTAGCCTATGCCATAAAAACACACTTTAACCCATTGTAATGATTTTATTTCAATTGCAATAGATCTGTGCCAGCATACAC
Source organism: Calotriton arnoldi (assembly GCA_963921515.1). NCBI lineage: Eukaryota > Metazoa > Chordata > Amphibia > Caudata > Salamandridae > Calotriton > Calotriton arnoldi. Next base: position 10,443 of record CAWUFW010005429.1, read on the forward strand.
ATGAAAATTATGGTAACGAATGACAAATATTAATGCACATTTTAGTTTGAAGGGACAAAAGTTCCCTCACTTACCCAACACATCAAACACAATTTGCCCCAATCCACGTTTTACTCTTTTCAAGCAAACAGCATAATTCTGCTCATTTACATGGTAGACCCTTTGGAATACCAAAGCAAGGTAGCAGCGATGCTCCCAATTACAAGGCAGTTTAAAGTAAGCCGACTTATCACACCCACAATACACCCTCTTGCCTCTGCACTAACCAAAAACTCACCATTAACAACATAACTCCTTTGACACTCATTCTCTCCAACAAACTCCAATGATCTAGTTCCCTTAGACCCATGTCGCACCAGACATAACTCCCCTCTCTTTTCACACTCCATTCACAATCTCAGATGTTGTCAAAAATTGGGTTATGGGTTGAGGGGGATGGAAGCCCCACTCAGGCAACAACCACAATCCCTGTCAGGGTGAACCACAAAGTTACTAAATTAACCTGTGCTTAACCCTCTGGTAGCTTGGCACAAAACAGTCAGGCTTAACTTATAGGCAATGTGTAAATTATTTATGCAGCATACAAACAGTAATAAAGTGGCAGGAGAAACTTTCGCACTAGGGCATGCACTATTTGGTTTACCCTTATAGAAGTGAGTTTTGAAATTTGAGGTCTTGGGTGCCTGTGCGATGGAGTATTTTTTCCTTTGTGTAAGATATCTTCTACTTCCACAATTAGGTCGTCAATAGCCTAAAGAGTGCAGTTCTCCGCCGCATGATGTCTGGCAGTCTTTGGCTCCTTTCCAGTACCCGGGGGTGTTATCGACTACCTTTCTTTTGTCACAACCAACAGACAAGGAGGGGCACCTGGGATGATGAGATAAGAGGAATGCTTCACAAATACACAGCGAAAACCACTCAGAAAGCTAACCAGGATAGGTTGAGACCCAGTCTGTGAGCTTGTGGAGAGCCCAGGGGGTGGCCTGACCTGGCTCTTCCTGGCACTGACGGGCGCTTGACAGGCCTGCCCTTGGACCGGGCTTCACCTGGGTGAGTCCTGCACGCATCCCACATAGCGTGAAAGGGTGCAGCGCTTTATAGCGATAAGGAAGAGGTGACTCCTTCCCCTCTCTTTGTGGTTGTAGGCACCTCCAGGCACAAGTGTCTTATGGGGCTTGGAGTCCCTAGAAATACGATGTGGCTGGTGCCGAATCCCGCACAGCCTGAGAGGTGTGGCGCTTTATAGCACTAAGGGAGGGGTGACTCCTCCCCCTCTCCATGTGGTTGTACGTGCCTCCAGGTGCAAGTGTCTTAGGGGCTTGGAGTCCCCAGAAATGTGCTGTGACTGGTGCCGAAACCTGCACAGCGGGAGAGGTGTGGCGCTTTATAGCAATAAGGGAGGGGTGACTCCTCCCCCTCTCCTTGTGGTTGTAGGCACCTCCATGCGTAAGTGTCTTATGGGGCTTGGGGTCCCCAGAAATGCTGCTGTGATTGGTGCCGAATCCCACGTAGCGGGAGAGGGTACTGCACTTTATAGCGCTAAGGGAGAGGCGACTCCGGTTCTCCACGCAGATAAAGAAACTAGCAGGACAGTGCTTTGTTACACTGAAATCTCTTAGGAAGTTTTTACCCTTGTTACCCAGGGCAGCCAAGGAAATGGTTACCCGCGCCCTGATTCTCACACGCATTGATCATGCTAACGCACTGTACATTGGCTTGCCAGGGTACCAGTTGAAGAAACTGCAGGTAATACAAAATGCTGCGGCCAGGGCTTTGCTTAACATCCCGGGAAGATCAAGCATAAAACAACATTTGCATGACTTGCACTGGCTCCCCGTGGCTCAACGAGTCAAATTCAAAGCCCTTACTCTGGCCCATGCAGCCCTGCACGGATCTGGCCCGCTTTATCTTAGGAAACGTTTTAGCTTTTATGTGCCACGAAGACAGCTGCGTTCAGGCTCGCAGCGCCTGGCAGTGATCCCCCGTTTCCGTCTTACAAGAATGGGGGGCAGTTCCTTGACCTACAAGGCAGCAGAAGCTTGGAATTCCCTTCCCTACGAGTTGCGCAACACTCAGGACCCTAGGTTGTTCAGGAAACGGCTAAAAACCCTGCTTTTTATCTAATTTGCAGTTGCTTTCAGCTCCTCACCGTTTTCATTTGGCTTCCGCACCGGGACACTCTTGAGTAGCCGTGCGCAATATAAATGTCTATAACATAACATAACTCCTCCCCCTCTCCTCGTGGTTGTAGGTGCCTCTATGCGCAAGTGTCTTATGGGGCTTGGAGTCTCCAGAAATGCGCTGTGGTTGGTGCCGAATCCCGCACAGCGGGAGAGGTGCGGCGCTTTATAGCACTAAGGGAGAAGTGACTCCTTCCCCTCTCCTCGTGGTTGTAGGCATCACCAAGCGCAAGTGTCTTATGGGGCTTGGAGTCCCCAGAAATGCTGCTGTGGCTGGTGCCAAATCCCTACCTTAGGGTTTAGACCTAGCAAAAGGTTTATTTTACCAGTTCGAAATGGCAGTTTACAACTGAACTACAAGCTGCAGTGGTAGGCCTGAGACCTGTTTTAAAAGGCTACTTTAGTGGGTGGCACAAGTGCTGCATGATCACTACTAGCGTTTAGTTTACATGTAGTAACATTTAATAGGGCCTTACGAGTAAATTAAATGTGCCCAATAGGTGTAGGCCAATGTTACCATTTTTTAAGGGGAGAGCACAAGCACTTAAGCACTGGTTACCAGTGGTAAAGTGCACAGAGTCCTAAAGCCACTAAAAGCGAATTCAGCAAAAGAGGAGTGAAGGCAGAAAGTTTGGGGGAATACCAACCCTAGGATCTCAGGTCTAACAGATGCACCATCAAATTTTAAAATTTCTCTTTAGTTTCAATTTGTTATTTAATCTCACTTGCATCTTTCCAATCCTTCAAAACTTTCTTTCTCCTCTTGTTATATTCCCTAACAAACATTCTCTTTTCTTCACTCAAACTACGTACATGTAAATTTTTCATTTTATTACATTTAAAGTGAATTAATGCAATCTTCTTCAAGTACTTGGAATATGACTCCATAATTTTCAGAAACACGAAGTTCTTCTAGCATAGTGATGAAATCTGAAAGATATGACGATAGAAACTATAGCTTAGCAAAAATGCTAATGCTAATGCACGATAGACTGTAGGACAATGGTAATTGTGAATAAGTAAAACCTTATTCAGCTGATGAGGGAAGAATTGTTCACACAAAACAATTTTTAACATTCATTCAATCAATCAATCAATCAATCAATCAAGGGTTGGTAAAGCGCAGTTACTCACCTGTGAGGATCTCAAGGCACTGGGGGGAGGTGGGGAGCAGATCCATCTAAGTGCTGGGGTCAATCGAACAGCATGGTCTTGAGGTCCTTCCTGAACTGGGATAGCGTGGGAGATAGTCTGAGGTGGAGGGGTAGAGTGTTCCAGGTCTTGGCAGTGAGGAAGGAGAAGGACTTTAGTCCAATTCCTTGTCTTGCGGATCCGTGGGACAGTGGCCAGGGCGAGCTGGGCGGAGTAGGGGTGTCTTTTGGGTGTGTGGAAGGAGAGGCAGCTGTTCAGGTATGCTGGTCCTGCGTTGTGGGGGGCCTTGTAAGCATGGGTGAGGAGTTTGAAGGTTATTCTTCTGTCTGCTGGGAGCCAGTGGAGTTCGCTGAGGTGTTGAGTGATGTGGCTGTGCCGGGGGAGGTCGAGGTCCAGTCTGGCTGCAGCGTTCTTGACATTCTGGAGCTTGCTGAGGTTTTTCTGGGTAATGCCGGCGCAGAGTGCGTTGCCGTAGTCAAGTTTGCTGCTGATGAACGCGTGAGTGATGGTCTTTCTGGATTCAGGAGGATCAATTTAAGGGTCATTCGCAGCAGGCGGAGGTTATTGAAACAGGCCGAGGGTACTGAGTTGATCTGGTGGTCCATAGTGAGCAATGCATCTAGTATGATGCCGAGGTTTCGTGCGTGGTCCGCCGGGGTGAGGGGAATTCCTAGCGCAGAGGGCCACCAGGTATTGTTCCATGCGGAGGGGGTGGATCCCAGGATGAGGACTTCTGTCTTTTCTAAGTTGAGCTTAAGGCAGCTGTTCTTTATCCAGGTGGCGACGGCTTTCATCCCTTCTTGGAAGTTGTGCCTGGTGACGTTGGGTTCGTTGGTGAGGGAGACGATCAGCTGTATGTTGTTGGCATAGGAGACGATGTTGAGTCTGTGATTCATTATTCTTTTGTATTCCTGTAACAAAGTTGAACATACATTTTCCCTAAAAAATATCTACTGACTTATTCATATGAGTAAATTTCATGTGTTTTATGTCATTATGTATGATAGTTAGTTCACTCTGTGAAGGTGAGACATATCCAACCGGAGAAGTTAAGCATAACATTAAGCCAATTCAGACTACTAATATTATTATCAAAGAAATGATACGAAACAATTTATCGCATTTGCTGTATGCCTTCTTTTACTGAGGAAAAGGGGACTAAAGGTACAAATCAGGAATCAAACTTCAGAATCAGGCTTTAAGGTTATTTTAGGACTCAGGTCACAGAATTCAGGAACTCTATTGTCGTCTTCTGGATATCTAATATAAAATCAATAATTTCTGCAAAGTTCAAAAAGGTTTAGTTTCAAAAACTCATTAGGGTTAATCAAAATGCAAGGTGCCGTTTCTTCTTCTGGTTATTCTTCAACAGTAAATTGGCAGCAGTTTGTCAAATGATGAATTTCCACGACTTACTCTTCTTCTTCTGACACAGATGCTAGATAAGTCCATTCAGGTGATGTGTACTTTGTGTTTGGCACCCCTTTTCTTGTTGGCCTTGTGGTAACAGGAAATTCAGATTCACTCACTATTCTCAGAATCAATTTCAATTGTCTCTGGTTCATCTCTGGGCTGGTAGGCTTCTTCTTCCACTTCACTTTGTTTAACACTCTGTTTGTAAACTATGCTATGTGAAATTGAATTTGAAATTGTGACTTGCATATTTTAAATTGTTTTCACTGCTACTCTGAGTGTGTTATACTCAGCTGTTAGTCGGGCATTACTTTTTATGAGAGGGAACCTCTTCCTTGCACCTTGCACTTTAGACCTCGGGACTCCTCCCCTGAAGGCCATCTTTGTGTGCTGTCATTTCCGCTCCAGTTAGTGGTCCAGCTCTTACGTTGCGGTTCCCCTGGACCACTATTTAATGGACCGGGAGCGGACGCGTGCAGCGGGCGCGCTGATGGTGCGCCGAAGGCGTGCCAAAGGCAAGCCCGTCTGCGCCCGTCCGAGCCCGGCCAGGACCAGGGGCCACAACCCCTGATCGAATCAACACAGCGAGATTAAGGTACTCTTCCAAACAATTGCAAGAATTTCGCCGACCCTCTTCTCCTAACTGTCACAAGATTGTATTAGACAAAGCCCCTCTTAACTGCCAGCACTGTAGGTTCTCCTCTATGGGCATTGTTAACACTGTCTGTCAAGACGGAGTTTTACCTCTAGAGTATGAACCTGGACTCTCTAATCACGCTACTTTAGCAGGGAAATCTACACACTTAGGTACACCTCCATCATACCAAGATTTTACTTTTTTGTCAAAAAATATTTTTATTGGGTTCAAAGGTAAGACAGTACACAACAAAACCAAACTGCGGAAGGAGACCTCAATGCATCATATATGCCGGGAGTTACAGAGAGCTAAAGCATCATATACAGTTTGTGTACTAGGACTCGACAAGCCCTTAAAATGCTCAACATGAACCTCCCAGGTCTCCCACTGGCCCCTCACATCGCATAAGTCAACAAGATCTCATGGAAGGTCAGCGAAATTGTTGGCAGTCAGCCCTCCTTTCCCCCCTCCCCCTCTAACTCCCAAACAATAAACACAAAAAAAAACTGTGGTGTCACGGTCAAACAAAGAACAAATGTGGTTGCGGGTGAAGGCTGGACTATGGAGAGGGGGGGTCACCCCCCCCCCCCGGATCCCTCCGGCAATTCAGGGGAGCCGACGGACATTCTAGATGTGAAAGAGATGGAGAGCTCGCAACCGTGGCCCACATGCAAACAGAGGTAATCCCTCCAATAGGTATTCCACCAAGGGAGCCCACACGTAGTCGAACCCCTTCCTTGAGTCTTCCACAATGTCCGCCATTCTTTCCATCGCCAGAGCGCACCACAACCTGGCATGCCATTGGGTAAGAGAGGGGGCCTCCACTTTCTTCCATGCAGCCGCCACAGGCATCTTAGCGGCCCCGAGGCACAGCCACATCACGGAGCGATCCCCCTGTGTTTGGCGCTTCAGGTTGGGATCCCTAATCCCCAGGAGAGTGTGTTCTAGTGTGTCCGGAATCGGATATCCCAGGATTAGTTTAATTTGGGAAAGTACCTCCTTCCAGAAGGGCCTGATACATGGACAGTCCCACCAGATGTGTTTGAAGTCCCCCAGTAGCCCACATCCCCTCCAGAACCTATCAGAGGAGTTAGGGAAGATAGTGTGCAGCCTCTGAGGGTGCCGGTACCAATCGTACATCATTTTATAATGAGCATCCCTTAAAAACATGGAGCGATTATACTTGGGAATGTCTCTATACAGGGAGGTCCATTGTTTCCTCTCCAATGGGGTGGCTAAAATTGAATCCCAGAACCTTAGGTGTCTAGGGGTGTGGTGCAAACCCAGAGACCGTATGAGTGAGTAAAGGAAAGAGATGGTCCCCCTCGTAGAGGCTCCTGACTGAGCAAATTTTTCGATTGGAAGCAGATCCCTAGTGGCCGCCTGTCGTATCTGCGGTTGGAGAACCCAATGCTTAAGTTGCGTGTAACGATATTCTTCCGAGGGCTGAAGGTGAAAGGCTTTAACACATTCCGCAAAGGACATCATTTCCCCCCGTTCAAACAGATGAGAGAGCATGAGGCAACCACCCTCCCGCCAAGCCTCAAAGGACCCCTCCCGCAGCTCCGGAGGAAACTCGGGGTTGAAGTGGATGGGCGTGTATGGGGAAGGGAAGGTGGTAATGGGTGTGGATCTAGCTAGCTCATCCCAGACCCTTAAGGTGGTAGCGGTAGGGGTGCTAATATAGGCATTGCGTGGTCGATTGTGTTTCTGCTTCCACAGGAGGTCCCAGATCATCCTACCCACTATTTGTCGGTCCATGTGGAGCCACAGTTTATCTGATTCTCGGAGGGACCATTCTGTAATCACCCTAAGTTGAGCTGCTCTATAATACCCCAGGAAGTCCGGGAGCGCCAACCCCCCCCCTCTCTCGACCTAGTTAGCACTCAATTAGAAAGTCGCGCTCTCCGCCCTTGCCAAATAAACTTGGTAATCATTGTCTTCAGCTCAGAGAAAAGCGCCTGATCCACTGGAATAGGGAGGCCCTGGAAGAGATACAGCAGTCGCGGGAGAACGTTCATTTTGATGGCATTGACTCGCACTATCCATGAGAGATAGGCAGTCCTCCATCTAGTCAAATCAGCTTTAAGCTGGCGCAGCAAGGGCGGGAAATTAGCTCCGTAGAGATGTTCTAGCTTGGGGGTGAGTTTGATGCCAAGATATGTGATGTCTTTGTGCGCGGTCTGGAAAGGGGTCGCTCTTTCAATAATCCGCATGGACTCCTTAGGCACGGTTAGGTTGAGAAGGAAAGATTTCGAGAGGTTCACCTTAAATCCCGAAGCCCGTTCGTATGAGGCCAGCTCGGATTGAATCGCTGGGAGAGAGGATTGCGGTTTTGTGACTGGGAGTAGCACATCATCCGCAAAAAGAGAGATCTTGTGTTCATCCGTGCCAAACGGGACCCCACCTATGTCTGGATTCGACCGAATACACTCCGCGAAAGGTTCAATGCTGAGGGCAAATAGTAGGGGGGACAGCGGGCACCCCTGACTAGTTCCCCGAGAAAGAGTAAAGGGTTCCGATGCGACCCCATTTACTAAGACCCTGGATCGCGGAGCGAAATAATTCGCCCCTATCATTCCAATGAAGGTTTCGTTAAAACCAAACCGTCTTAGTGTATGGGTCAGAAAGATCCAGTCAACCCGGTCAAAGGCCTTCTCCGCGTCTAGCGAGAGAAGTACCGTAGGTATGGCCTTCCTCTGTGCTTTCTCAATAATGTGAACCACCCTCCGAAGGTTATCATGAGTTTGCCTCCCTTTGATGAAGCCCGCCTGATCTGGCTGCACGAGCGCCGGCATAACGTGTTCCAGGCGCGAGGCCAATATTTTAGAGTATAACTTGGCATCCAAGTTCAGGAGCGCTATAGGCCTATAAGAGGCGCAGCTAGTAGGGTCTTTCCCCGGTTTGGGGATGACGGAGATCAGGGCCTCTCCCCTAGACGGGGTCACCTCTTGCCTGTCAGCTATATCGTTGAATAGCTGCACAAGACGGGGTACTAATTCTGGCGCAAAGGTACGATAGAAGTGGGAATTGAGGCCATCAGGGCAGGGCGCTTTTTGGAGCTTGAGGGAGTCAATCGCTTTTTGGACCTCTTCCACGGAGATGGGTCTACTTAAGTCTTTGTTTGTAGAGGCCGAGACCTGGGGTAGGTCTAGAACCTCGAGGTATTGGTCCTGAACCTGTGCGTCTAACGAGTCTGCAGTATACAAGGAGCGGCAGAATTCACCAAAGGCCTTGGCTTTCCCTATATCGCTTTGGTGAGAGATCCCCTTCCCATCAATTATATGTTTAATGCACTCCTTTTCCTGTCTCACTCGCAGTTGGCGTGCCAATAGGGATCCAACTTTGTTGCCCCCCTCGTAGCTGCGGGCTTGCAAGCGTAAAAGGGTCTTTTCAGCCCCATTAGTGTAAAGTCATGGCAATAGTGCACAATCTACCCCGAATTTCCCCCCTAACCATCAAGAACCTCCCCTCTTTGTCCGTTTTAGTGTCGTGGTGTAGAAATGGGATTGAAGTGTGAAAAAGAAGCGCCACCCCATTATGTTTAGTGTGTGCCGAAGAGCGAAAGATCTGAGGGTAGGCCCTATGTTTCAATCGTTGTTCCTCTTTGCGTGGGAGGTGTGTCTCCTGCAGGGCAGCTATTTTAATCTGGTGGTCATGTACGAATTTCCAGATCCGTTGCCTCTTGTTAGGGGAGTTAAGACCCTTTACGTTCCACCTTAAACAGTTAACCCCCATCAGTCATCATAAAAACTTGACAGCTTGTCCCCCCAATTTCACTCCCGGGGTCATTGCCCTCAGTGTTCCTCCTCCCTCCCTCCTCCCCACCCAAGCCACCTAAAAGAAAAGTGCAAAAGTACAGTGACACCAAAACAAAATGAACCTTAACTGGTATAGACCATAACTTTGAGCTCGGGGGTTCTCAATCACAGAGGAGAACCTCATTTCGAGCTGCAACTGGGGCGGTCCAAATTCCGCCTCCTAGGCCCAAAAAATTGCTTCGTAGGCACAAATACGATAATGGCTAACAATCTCTTTGAGTGTTGTGTACGGCATGATAATTTCGATCCGTTCCCCCCACCGTCTCCTCTTAAGAGTCAGAGCGTCTGAGGCCAGACTGGAATGTTCCCAATGCCCCCGCCAAGGCCCATGAACCGCTGGTCATACTGGATGCCTCAGGCGGAACAAGGCATTTGAACGACAAAGAGCCAGGACCACATCATCCCGCAGTGTTCTTGCCTGCTCTCCGCTGTTGAAGCCAGGGCCCTCCCCCCTGCTTCTTCGAGCCTGCCGTCGCCTCCACTCCTCTCGACTCAGCCGCTTGTGTCGGGGCTGGCATCTCGATACCCAGGACAGCCGCCGTCTCTTCGAGTTCCGTGCAGTGATAGTTCTTGTTGTCCAGTGTAAAAGCTAAACCAAAGGGGTAAGTCCAGCGGTATTTCACCTTGCGATCTCTTAAGACTGCAGTGATGGGTCGGAACAGCTGGCGTCGAGCAAGTGTAGCTTGTGCTACATCCTGGTAGAGCGAACACACTGAGTTCTGGAATTACACTTTGTCGAGGGCTCGCGCCTTCTGGAGGACCAACTCCTTGGTTTTAAAAGAGCTGAATTTTGCCAGCACGTCTCTGGATTTTCTGGAATCTCCCGGAGCTCGAGGCCCCACCCTGTGAACCCGCTCTAGACGAACCTCCGGTGCAGAATCTCCAAGCACTGTTGAAAAAAGCCCCACCATAAAGGCCTCCAGATCTGGGCCCTCGCATCCTTCTTCCAGGCCTCTCACACGTATGTTATCTTGACTGGAGTGATTTTCAAGATCTTCGCATCTGAGCACCGTGGCTTTCAGCTGAGCACGTAGGTCACCGGACTGGGCCACCAAGGGTCGCACGTGTTCATCCAGCTCCTGGTATTTTGCCTCAAGGTCGAGAGCGCGGGCCCTGATTGAGTCGACATCAGATTGCAGGGTCACCAGCCGGCCTCCCATTTCGGCCTTAAACGCATCAAAAGAGGCCCCCATATCAGCCTTTATATCGTCTCTGAGTTCTTGTTTGAATTCCCGAAGCGAGGCTATCAGGTCCTCTCGAGTGAGCGCCATACTGCCGTCAGACCGTGTTGTCCCTTCACTGGCTGTCCCCTTGGCGGCGTTGGAAAAGAAGCTGGAGACTTTTGTGGGCTGTGCCTTTTTGGGTGGCATAGGGACCCGCGCCCACAGCTTGTTCGGGGCCTCCCCGCAGTAGAATATATCGGGGGGGACTGGAAACTGCCCCGGCACCCCAACTCTGCTCACCCAAGTTGGCCAGGCGACCTTTCCGTATCGGGTGAAAGAAGTTCAGTGATGCTGAAGTAAGGTGCTGTGAGGCCCAGTGATCGCCGTACTGTAGGAGCGGGCCCGCATTGTGGGTATCCCCCAACTCTGTGGGACTATCAGCCAGGGACCACCGCCTTGGACGGCCGCTCCAAGTCCGGGATGCTCCGCTGTGAAGACAGGTCTCATGCGGTCAGGGGACCCCTGCTATGCTTCTAGTAGTGTCTTGCTGCTCGCCGGGATATTGAAGTCCCCCGTCGTCCATTCCCCCGCTCAGCCCAGCGGTCAGACAGCACCTCGTAGTTAACTTCACCAAGGCCGCACCGCCACCCAGGGGCTCATGGGGACCCCACCGAACAGCTCCGCAGCCCCTCTCTGTTAAGGTGCTAGGGTGACCACTGTTTCCGGGGTCACGCACGAAGAGCCACTGCAGGGTGGGTTGTTGTTTGGTTCGTGGGCCCCCCCAGGGGCGATGACAGGCTGCCGAGAAAAGGACAACCAGCAGGGGCAGGAAGGTTCCAACCGGGGCCTCCTCACGAGGCCCTGTAGAGGTACCTGACCGCCGCCATCTTAAGGCCCGGCACCGTGTATCCTGGCTTATTCCTGGCGGTTCGCCTTGGTGTAGGGGGAGCCCCCCCGCTCCTCACCCCGACTGGCTCTTTCATCCAGGAAGATCCTCATGAGCCTCCGCTCGACCGGGGATCTCTCTTCCGCAACCCGGAGCTACCGTTGGGAGGCCGCGTCTCCCAACGCGAGTGCCACTAGAGCCGGGTGCTGGCTTTCTGCGATTAGTGTTGACCTCCGGGGCGAGTTGAGCGGGGGTCACATGCGCCTACAACCTGCACATCAATCGCGTGGTAGCCTGTAGGTCCCGGTGGCGCGGCGAGTGTCTCTGCAGCAGAGCGCGGCGAGAGCCGCCATCTTGCTTCGCGCCGCGGGCTCCATCAGCAGGGATAATTTCGCCCCTCACATATTGCCAGGGGGTCAGAACTCACCGCCTGTAAGCCTCCACACCTCCGGGCGCCTCAGGTGAGCAGGCGACCCGGAATTAGGGTATTTAGTGCCTCTCCAACCGCAAAATCAGTAGGGCCTGGCGCAGAGCCGATCAGAGTTACGTCCGGTCAGCCATGATGGTTGGCCACAACCCCGGGACGGTTTTCAAGATTTTACTTTTTACAGCATTAACTGTCGCTCATTCCCGAGGCATAAGGCGGATATTTTTGATCTCTTATTTAATAACCAACTGGATGCCGTTTTTCTAACGGAAACCTGGTTACATGACAGTTCAGGGCCTGATGTGGCAGCTGCACTCCCTACTAATTATTCCATCTTCAGGAAGGAGAGAAAATTAAGAATGGGGGATGGCATTGCTATTATTCATTAAAGTCATATTAATTGCAATTGCGAAGACTTACCTGCTAATGACTGTGAAGCTTTACTGTTTAAACTTACACTCACACCTAAGTTATCATTGTCTGGTACACTAGTGTATCGCCCTCCGGGCCCAGCTGGGCCTTGGGCACTATCTTTTCCGGACCTGATAACCTCCCATGTTTTGAATGCTGCTAATTTCACCATCTTGGGTGGCCTGAATCTTTATCTTGATGTCTCTGCATGTACTAAAGCGCAGCTTTCATTGCTGATCTTGAAGCAATGAATATTCATCTTTGTAATTCAGGTCCCACCCATGTTGCAGGCCACTTGCTTGACCCAATTTTTTCTACTCTGTCGGATCTTGTTTGCCTCCCTGCTCTCCCCTTGTGCTGGTCTGACCATTTTGCGGTTACCTGCCTGTTGAAAGCTGCAGTCATCACCCCGGCAGTCACGGCCGGACCTAAACTCGAAGTCAGACATTGGGCTAAGCTCAATGTTGGTGCCTTAAATAATCTTCTAGATGATTCCAGACCATCTATAATAAAGCTTGCTACATCAGATCTGGGTTCCATCCAAAGATGGATTTCTCATGCAGTAGATACCTGTCTTCCTCTCTCCTATAAACGATTAGGCAACCATCAGCTGCCTGCCCCCTGGTCTACAGAGAAGCTCAAGATTGAGAAATCTAAATGTAAAACTCTGGAAAGGCAACGAAGGAAATACTTTAAGACAGATGCTAAGATAGCCTACAAAAGGGCTCTAAGTGGCTATCATATTCTATGCAAAGCAGCTCGCGCTGAGTTTGTCTCTCAAAAACTTTCTCAAGCCCAGCAATGCCCAAAACCCCTTTTTAAGGTAGTTAAAGAGCTATCCGGATCTAATACTCAGACCACCCCTTGCGCCCTAACTGGAATGCAATGTGAGAACCTCGCTTGCTTCTTTGTCGAGAAAGTTGAGAAAATATTTTCTGCCCCAACCTATGATAACCTGCTAAGTACCCCACATACTTCCAACATCTTACCTACTATTACCAGTACTGGGGTGTCTCAGATCCAGGATAATGTAAAATCCATCATTAGGTTGGAAGCATGGTCCCTCCTAGAACCTAGCACTTTTAACCGACTCCTGGCTAGCATTAAATCTGGCTCTCCTAATCACCTTCTACCAATTTCCGTGATGAACCAGCTTGAGGCACCCACGCTTCGGCTGATCATGGACCTTCTTAACGCCTCTCTACAAGAAGGTTTTGTTCCTCCAGAATGGAAGCATGCCATGGTGCTCCCTCTTTTAAAGAAACCTAATGCAGATCCTTCTATACCATCGAATTTCCGTCCTATTTCTCTGCTCCCGGCTTTTTCCAAGCTCCTCGAAAAACATGTCAATTCCCAGCTGACTTCTTTAATTGAGTCTCAGAATTTTCTTCATCCCTCTCAGTCTGGTTTCAGAGCAGGATTCTCCATGGAATCTACTTTACTTGGTGTTACCGAAATGTTGAGACATCATTTGGACCACGGTGATACGGTGGCTCTCATCTTACTTGATCTCAGTGCCGCTTTCGACTGGGTGACCCATACGGTTCTGCTGAAAGCCTTGCATTCTTTAGGCCTTGGAGGCTCAGCCTTACAATGGCTTTGCTCTTTCTTAGCTGATCGAACTTTGCAGGTTTTCTCTACCTCGGCAAGCTCTAATATCCATCGATCTCCTTATGGAGTTCCTCAGGGCTCGGTGCTGAGTCCTTTGCTGTTCAATATCTATGTTTGCCCGTTGGCATATATTGCCGAAAAGGCGATGCTGTCCCTATTCTCTAATGCTGACGACACGCAGATAATCTTTTCCCTTACTTCATCTAAGGGATCAGATTTATCTGCTCTCCAGATAGGTCTGAGGAAAATTGCATCTTGGATGCAAAACAACTTATTCAAACTAAATGGAGATAAAACTGAAGTTATGATCTTAGGAAAAGAGCAAGTCCTCTGGGGAGCTAAACACTGGCCCACTGAAATGGGCACTCTACCTCAGCCGGTACATCAAGTTCGCAACCTGGGTATCATCATTGACGACCACCTGTCAATGAAACAACAAATCACTAGGGTGGCTGCTACCTGCTTTACCATTTTGAAATGGTTAAAGAAAATTTTGTGGATGATACCCCTCTCTGTCCAACGTACTGTGGTCCAGGCCCTGATTACGTCTAGGCTTGACTATGGCAACTTGCTATACTTAGGCTCTAACAAAACCACAGTACAAAGGCTGCAGATGGTGCAAAATGCAGCTGCCAGGCTGCTGTGTCAGATCCCTAGGTTGGTGTCAGCGACCGACTCTCTTCGCAAACTACACTGGCTTAAAGTGGAGAACCGTATTAAATTTAAAGCCTTGAGCTTTATGTTTAAAATTAAATCTGGAACAGCCCCACAATACTTGCAATCTTCAATCCAGCTATATACACCTTCTCGTCTTCTGCGCTCTACTGGACTGTCTAAATTTGTTATCCCCAGAATTAAACTTACCAGGATGGGCGGTAGGTCCTTTTCTTTTTGAGGACCCTCCCTGTGGAACTCTCTTCCTATCTCTATACAAGAGGAAACTGTCTTTGGTAGTTTCCGTAGACAAGTGAAGACGTGGTTATTCAATCAGTAACTCCCTATTTATCCTCTTCTCCCTACCTGTCGGTGCCGGGAAACCCCTCTGGGTAGCTGTGCGCCTTACAAATTTAAATAACATTTAACATCTCTGATTGATTCTGGTCTTTGTGTCTTCCAGTGTAGTCTTTTTCTGCATCTTTTCACTGACTCTGGTCACTTATCTCCTCAATGCCCAGTCTTGATTCCTGTATCTTCACTTGTGACTACTGCTGAACCTTCTCGACTCACTGACAAACCTGCGCCTTGATCAGCAACTTGACTCATTGTGAACTGCTTTCCTTTGGGTGTACTTGAAACTCGGATTTTCAGCTTAACTTTTTCACAAACTGTAACAGTTTCAGTTTCTTATTGTTGCTTGTAACTTTGTTACTTTTCTCCTTGATTTTTAACTTGCTGATTTTCAAACTGGCTACTTATACCTTCACCAGGATCTTCTACTCCTTCTTCTCACCCCTCAGGATCCATGCAGTGAACTGGAGCTTAACTCTGTGAATCAGTGGCTGTTGTCACCACTTCTTTATCAACCGTCTTCTCCCTCTTTGCCTGAGCTGCATGGAATCACTGCAGCATTCCAGCGCACTTCACAGCAGTATTAGTCACACGCACAGCTTAATGTGGCCCCTTCCACCTTGTCTCTAGATAATTTTAATGAATGTGCTTCTTGATTAGGATCTAGTCTACTGGGTGCCGTACGTGGCACTGGACTTCTTTTGTTGAAGAGAGACAGATTTCACCATATCAACCAGACCTTTACAGTAACCCAACAGAATATCATTGGTTATTGATACAAATGCTGCTGAAGGGACATATGGGATTTGCATAGCACGACCCATAAGGATTTCATGAGGGGAGAGACTAGTCTTTTTATTTGGAGTACTTCTAATGCTCTTGAGAACAACAGGAAGAGCATTTGGCCATTTCAAATTTATTGAGGCACAGAGCTTGGCATGTTTGGATTTGACAGTACCTTTCAACTTCTCAAGGGCACCTGATGCCTCAGTTGGTAACTGCAATGAAACTGTTGCTCTATCTGTAAAGCAGTTAACAATAATTTTAGGATCGCATTTTTAAAATGAGATCCTCGGTCTGCCTCAATAGAGTAGGGATGCCAAAACAAGGTATTAACTAACTCAGCAAGAGATTGACTATCGTCATGCTGTCACTTGTCCTGGTTGGATAGGCTTTCACCCATTTAGAGAACAGGCAAACAATCATGAGAACATGTCAGAGCCTAACAGGCATCTCTATGGCATCTGCCTGAAGTCTAAAAAATGGGCTTTCAGAATTAACTTTGAGACGTATGGAAACTAATGTATGTCTGCCCTGATTAACTTTCTGGCAAGTAATACATCTTTGGCATAAATCTTCTGCTACACCTCTGAACTTTGTGTTACACCAGTATTTCTTGAACAACTTGACCAAACCAGCTCTCTAAGTATTGTACCATATTCGGAAGCATAGAGTCAGGAAGAACATATTAATGTTCTGAAGCTACCTATATATCATTGCAATCCCTCTTACAGCCAGCTAACTCCCATCTTTTCTTTTCATCCTCTGGTACTTCCTTCAGCAATTCTGAGTTCATTCACTATGGTCTGTATCGAATTTAATTTAAAAAAAATCACATTATTCACATCATCAATTTTCACAACAATTTCACACTGTTCTGATTCTTGTGTTTGCTTCTGTTCATTTGTTTTGACAGTTACATTTCCAAGAGCACAGTATTTTTCCAGCTGGTCCACACAGATATTACACATGGTGATCATGTCATCACCAGACGTATGGGCAACACATTTCATAACTGATATCTCTCCAGGTTGCTGAATAGCCTCCAATAGTTCCAGAATTAATTAGCCATTTCGGATAGGAGTGTCAGAGGGTGTCATGAAGCCCCTTTGTGACTATGATTGTCTAAAATCACGTCCCACTCCAACTCCATATTGGCTGTCTGTATAAACTGTCATGCTAAGTTCTTCAGCCAAATAACAGACTCTTGTCAGAGGAATTCGTTTTGCTACTTGTGCTAAAATTACATCCTATAAGTATGATGCTTCTATGATTTCAGAAATAGAACATACTGCATAAAATGCTCTCAGAGTTCCTTGATAGTCACTCAAGCAAGAACCATCCACAAACAAAGTCAAATCAGCCATTTCAAGTGGAATGTTTTGGATATCTGGCCTTGGTGTGGTACACAATTCTGTCACACGAATGCAATCATAGTCAGGATCGTCATCATTGTTTAGATTGGCTAGAATCAGAAGCAATGTTACAGGATTCAAAGTGTTGTATCTCTTGATTGAAATATTTTCACCAGCCAGTATTCTTTGCTTATACTTTATAAGGCGGCTGTTTGCCAAATATTGAGTCTGAGTACGAGTCAGCAAAAACATAACTGAATGAGAGGCTAACACAATGAGGGTATGGCCCATAACAATTACTCACTATGGTCAATTGGCTGTATTGGTTTTAAATTGGATTCAATAAAGAATAATTTTGCTGCATATAAAGATGGCCTCTTTTTATATTTTCGACCCAATGGATTTGATTGATGTGGACTTTGAATTGATTTTTGTAATTTTATCTGCCTTGGCTGCAGCATCCTGAGCAGCTGATACTGTTCAGGGTTGCACCTACACAGAATTAGAGACAGATTCACATGTGCTGTATTTCTTTCACCTAGATGCTTTGTAAATTAATCCAAAGCACCTTTGGAATACCATATATCAGGTTCCTCTCTTAATTTTGGAAAATTTGTCGTTTAAGCATAGAGGTCGCTCCTGGGCCAAGAAACATGCTCCTAATTCTCTCCCTGTGCCTCTCATAAAGGAAACTCTGTCGCTGATTCTGCTTCAGGTTCCCTCATGACCACATGCACATTATTTCCTTTGTCAATATTCTTATTTTTATAAATAACTTTCTTCTTCCATTTGTCTTTGTACTTTCTGAAGTAATTCCGGTCCTTTATATTCTCAAGTACGTCACTGATATAAACTTGCACAGTCATTAGACCCATATTCTCTATTTGTGCTTTCCTCAATTCCATTTTGTATTTTTTATTCAAACTACTATTTTTGTTTAAATCCGCTCCATATTCTATTGCTAAATTTTCAAGATTATTATGATTCTCAATTGCACACCAATCAGCTTCTCAGATCAAATATTTAAATTCATCCAAATTATATATGAATATCCTATTTATTTGAATTGTTCCCTACAATCTTTCTCCAAATTCAATTTTTAAATTAGCAATATTAAGTTCTCTCTTATTAGAAGGTGTAGTAACCACTACTTCAACAACAGTAACTACTGTGTCTACAGCACCTGTATCTCCACTAGGACAAGAAAAAAGCGAAGCACTTGCGCATGCAGTACTTTGAGAAATTGGGTTGTTGGTTGACTGGGGTGTGAGACCTGGTCAAGCAACTGCCACAATCCCTTGCATGGTTCACAAAAAATCACTAAATTAACCTGTGCTTAACTCTGGGTACCTTGGCACAAAAAAGCAGTCAGGCTTAACTTAGAAGCTGTGTAAAGTATGTATGCAGCACACAAACAGCAATAAAGTGAAAGCACAACAGAAGAAAAATCCCACATCAATTTAGAATGTAGAAAAATAGAGTCAATTTTAATAAATTATTTGGCACCAAAATAACAAAAATCCAATCAGTAGACCCAGAGTTATGAATTTTTAAAGTTTTTACTAAAAACTAGCTCCTAAAATAAACAAAGCGCTAACCGTAGATATCTACTCGTGTGAGCCCGCGTCAAAGTCTAAAAATATGGCCAACCGCTATGGAGCATGATTTGGATACAAGAAGTGGTTTCGCCCTGGTTAGCGCTTACCTTCGGACTTGAAAACATTTCTGAGAACATGTTCTGAGAAGATAAAGTTCAGTAGGGCAAAGCTCCAGAACTGAGGAAAGAGCGTTGTCGTCGGATGGCCTTGGTTCGAAGCCACAGTGAAGATTTTTACGTTTGGACTTAGTCTCTGAAATGGAAGTTGAAAATTTCCAGCGGGATGAGGCAGAAGGCTGTAGCAGAAGACAGTTTCATGGGGCCGGATGTCCCTTTGGCGAAGGGCTTGCTGCTGTGGAGAAGAACGTAGCAGGAGAAGCTGTGAAGTCAATCTGACTAGCGATGTGACTTGGGCGGATAGGCAAGCAGGTTCGTCCCGGTCTCCTCCTGGTTCTCAGAGCAGTTTTTAGCCAAACATTTTTTAAGTCCCCACTTTTGGAGTTTGGCTATCTGGTCCCCTTCAGCACCACTTTGAAGGGTCCATGACTAGTGGGGCACCACTTGGAGGGTTATGACTCACTCAGGCTGGGCTCAGGTATGGGTGCAAGGTGAAGGGAGCCTATTGTGTCCCTGATGCTCAGATCAGCGGACCAGCAAACTAGCCCTTTGGAGTCACTCTGGTGGTCCTGGGTTCAAGTTGCAAGTCTAGTCCTTCTTACTCAGACAAGAGGGCAGCAGGGCAAAAAGTATGTGCTTTTTAATTTTGCTAAACAAATAATAATATAACCAAGCAAATGCTTTCGTGTTAGTAGTCTGAGATGCACACATGCGAGCTACTCACATATAGCTTATGAGCTACTGTTAACTTATGATCTACTCGTTGGAGACCTCTGTTCTAGACAGTGGCTTTGAAGTGCATTGAATTTACCGACTACCTGCCCTGGCTCCAAGCTGGCTGAAGTGAAAATGTGGAAGTGTTCGGTCTTATGGTGAAGGCAGAGCACTCCCTATTTAGTTGCAAGTGGGGCTGTGCTCAGCTCTGTCCCCCCATCCTGCCAGCAAAAGGCATATCCAAGCACACCTAATCCCTCTATGGTGTGACTGAGTGTGAGGAATTCACAAAGTCTGACTGTCAGTTACACCCTTTTATGTAACCCAGACCAGGCTGCAGGCACAAAAGGGCTAAGGGCCTTTTCTGACCTCATTTTTGTTGGCTTTAGGACCCAGGGCACTTTACTATTGCTATCAAGTGGTAAAGTGCATGTGCTTTCTCTCTAAAACATGGTAAAATTGCCTCAAACATAATTGGTCTATTTAATTTACTTATAAGTCCCTAGTAAAGTGCACTACCTGTGCCCAGGGCTTGTAAATAATTAAATGCTATTAGTGGGCCTGTAAATTAAATGCTACTAGTGGGCCTGTAAATTAAGTAGCATACAAGTAGCCCTTTAAATATGTCTCAGGCCTGCCACTGCGGAGCCTGTATGTGCAGTTTTGCTGCTGTGTCAACTTGGCATTTAAAACCATTTGCCAAGCCCTAAACCCCACTGTTATTACATATAAGACACCCCTAAGGTGCGCTGAGGTAGCCCATAGGGCAGGGTGCTGTGTAAGTAAGAGGTAGGAAATGTACTTTTAAGTTTTGCATGTCCTGGTAGTGAAAACACCCAAATTTGTTTTTCACTACTGTGAGGCCTACTCCTCTTATATGCTAACATTGGAAATTCCTTAATACACTTTAAAGCTGTAATTCCTGATTAGAAAGGAGTAGCTTTGTCATATTTTATATGTTTGGAATGGTATTGATAAATCCTCTTTACTAGTAAAGTTGAATTTACCATTACTGTTTTAGAATTGGCACTTTTAGAAAGTGGACATTTCTCTGCTTTTACAGCTCTGTGTGCCTGCACCCTGTCTCCAATACACGTCTGGGGTAGGTAACAGCTACACTTTGTACATTCCCTCTAGACAGCCACAAACACAGGAAGGTTAAGTGTGTCTGAGTGTCCATCTGCATTCTGATGGCTCTTCCTGGGCAGGAAGGGTGGGAGGGGCTGACACACCTGAATAGGCAGGGTCCTGTCCCCACACAAAGGGCTGATTACCCCCTACAGCTAGTCTGGGGCCAGGGTTGGGAAGAAAGGACTTTTGTGCCCTTAAAAGACCATTCTTTGAAGGTGCCTCACTTCGGTGGCACAACTGAATATAAGTACTGGATCTCTGACCCCAACAAATCAGACACTTCAGAACCTGTAACTGAACTCTGTCAGATGGACTGCTAAGCTGCATGAAGGACTGACCCTCTGCTGGACTGCTGATCTGAAAGACCTGCTTTTCTGCTATGCTGCCTTGCTGCCTGTCACTCTCAGACCTTACGGAGGGAGAGCTGGACTCTGCCTTGCAACTGAAGTGATCTCCAAAAGCTTGTTTGGTTGCCTCCTATTGCTTTAGACTCAGGGCTATCAAAGTCTCTACCCTTGCTTCTGTGCCTGGATTAGTGGAAGTGGTCCCAGATACTTGCACTAGAGAAATTGACGCATCTCCACTCTGCGTATAGCAGAACCAGTGCATCGACCCTGTTGATGAACGCATTGGACTCAGAACTGCTGCATCGCATCTTGAACCACCGCTTCGGAACCAACGCTTTGATACCACTGCCGGGAATAAGTGACGCATTGCCACTCCAGTGTGGATTAACCCGGCGCATCATCTTTAGAACCGCCACACTCAGAACCAGCGCTACGCTCAATGAATCCGACGTATCGCTGCCACTGTGTGAATAAAATCGACACATCACCTCGACTGCAGGCTCGACATTGACGCATCACTTGTCTGCATCCAGCATCTCACAGTTGCGACCAGGATCAAGGAACTCTGTTCACCGGGCCTGCATGGCAATTGTCACCGGCCTGCGCTCCATTGCAGTTTGCCTGAACTGTTGAATTTGCCCTGGTTCACCGTGCCCTGGTTCACCGCGACTCGATAACCCTCATTGGCGGTTATTGCTTCTCAGCGCTAGAAATAATTTTATTCTTTAAAAATTCATAACTCAACCTTTATTTAATGGATCTTTGCCGTTTTGGTCTTGATTTGTTTATAAAATTATTGTCTATTTTTCTATACCTGTTTGGGGTCTTATTGTGGTGTTTGCATTGTGTTACTGTGTGTGTGTATGTGTGTGTTGCATAAATACTTTACACATTGCCTCTTAAGTTTAGCCTGACTGCTCTGTGCCAAGCTACCAGAGGGTGAGCACAGGTTAACTTTTAGTGTGTATCTTACTTACCCTAACTAGGATTTTGGTTCCTGCTTGGACAGGGTGCATACCTCTGTAAACCAGAAACCCAATTTCTAACACAAGCCTGAAAGAAAACTTTTGTTAATTCAGAAAAATCCCTTATCAGTGTGAATGAGGGGCCTCACTAATCAGCTACGCTTTACAGCCAAGTTCAACGATATTTCAAGATCTTAGATTGTGATGAATCTGAATGCCTTCACCAACAAATAGGATAACACTTTTTCGATGTACTTCACAAAGTTTTGACAAATACATCAAAGACGCAATACCGAAAATCATGTACACATTGTAACAATTCATGACTCAACATAAACCTGCACTCTCATCTACAAAATCCACATTGCATCATTTACACACCAAAACACCCTCAATCTCTACAATCATTTCCCCTATTGATATTCACAATCCTTTTGCTCATGAACAGCACTGGAGAACCGGGACTCAACAAACAATGGAATTATGCACTCTTGGAAATAAAGGTTGAAATTCAGATGAGGTACAATAATTGTGTCAAGAGAGAGTTCTTGACTTATCTCAGTGAAAAATCCTTTGCTACCAAAAACTGTGAGCGCAAAGGGCGCTAAAAAGTCTGTACTACAGTGGCGCGCCCACAGATTGCTTGGATCGGGGGCCATGTTAACCCCTGAGTTTCTGAGCATTTAAAAAAAACAGTCTTTAAGAAAGGACTGACTCAAAAAGCGAGTTTAAGATGTGACATTAGAAAACCGTGAAGGTTTCTTACAAAATGTAAAGGTACAATACATGTAAGAAATTGAGTTATTAGTTGTGCAGGATGTGAGGTTTGTACCAGTAATACGTCCACAATTGTCTTCATTCTGAGAACCAAGCCCCCCATTGTAGCACTTGACTCTCTTAGGGTAGTGAAGCAGAGTAATTCAAGCCCTACTCAGGGGAAGTGGTGTGGGCTAGTAATCACAATTTGCTGGGACACAATATTCACTCTCAATAAATAATTATCCAGTCAGGGCTTTTTATTTGAAAAAGGAAAAGTACATTTATCACACACACACCACTAAATACTACACATTAATTTACAAATATGCACATCAGGCAGATAGAAATACCCTTGGTGACATTCTGAAAAAACATTTAACCCCTATTGGGTCATGATCTCCTAAAACACAGTACCCCCAGTCTATACCAGATAGAACACCACAATATAGGGGAGTATCACTTTAAATAAGACAGGCCTATTGGTTTTGTCCAGTGGTCATCAAAATAAAAACCCATTAACCTCAAGTTAAAAGAAAACAAACATATTACAGAAATCAATAATCAGGTTTAAGTACAATCATTATTGTCAGCAAGTTAATGCAGTGCTAATCACCAATTGCTGTCAGTAAAGCACTTAAATCAAACATTATGTGTAACTGAGTCTTTCTTATACTGCCTTTATGCCCCATAACATGCAGCCATAGGACCAACTGTTAGAAATCTCTGCAATCCCAGGCTGTAGAACAAATGTTCCAGCTTTGGGAACATTTTAACAATAATGAAAATGTCACTCCAGGTCATGCTCCTTTTGATCTGGGAGACAGGGTTGATTTCCAAAAGTTAGTTGTGGGCTCCTGCAGCCCCAGCCTACTTTTAAATCATGCTGGTGGTGCCCCTGCCATCCAGTGGCCCCCACAAGCAGAGATAACCTTATGCAAACTAAGCCCTGCAGGGCATTATGGTGCGCTCCCTCAGTGGAGCAGTGAATATTATAGTAACAGTTCTCCCACTGTGTTTGGAGACCCGCAATGCTTATTTTTTCTCTCTTTTTTTAAATGGGGGTGCATGGTCCTACCAAGGATACCCCCAAGGCTCGTCCCTGTAATCGCCGGCCAGCTCCATGCACACAGCTCCATTCTGGATGGTAGTCGGCAGCATCTATTTTCATGCTACTGCCATGCAAGAGCACTTCCCTAGAGTTCCAGTGGTGGAGAGCAGCTTCCTTTGTCTGGGTCCAGGGATGGGGTCCTGGGACCCAGTACTGGTTTTTGGGGTGGGGGATCCCAGGGCTGAGGAGAAGTCTGGGGAGAGGTGTCAAATCATTTTTGAGGCTATTTCACTGTAAGGACATGTTCACCATCACCTACTTTTCAATATTTGCACCATGCTTCTATGGACAATAAGGCATACATATGAGTGACTTATTAATATTTAAAGGTTTAGGCCTGTTAAAAGGGGGTATTTTTACAGGTCAAATTTGCAGTTTACAACTGCTACCAGCAGGTTACCTGTGTGCACTACCAGACTGTGCACAACTAGTCTCTCATGTGTAACCAACCCAGTGTCCCTTACCCTAGCTGTGTTGTAGCAGCCTTGTCTTGAAAGGTGGGCACTGGAGGTAAACACGGGCAGTCCAATTTACAATGACATTTCTGGGAGTGACACTCATCCAGAATAAAGGCCCAAAAACCGGGTGATCCAAAGAAAAAACATCCTGACATACTAAATGGGTGGAAAATCATTTTCAACAATACTGAGATAGTAAATGCAGATGCAACAGTAAACTCACTGACGTACACAGAAGTCACTTGCTATAAAGGCTATCAAATACATAATAATACAATAATGAGCAAAAAATCACAGAAATGATAAGTCCCAAATGTGCTGCAAAATCAGTAAAAAATGTGGCAACATCCACAGGCCAAAAGAATCATGGCTCTCTCCCAAGGGTTTATGTATATACACTCCTGTAATTGCTCTGTCTAGGGAAGGTCACTCTAGAATTTTCTTTTGCATGACAATCAATTCTTTACCGAGTGAATATCCTTTTACAAAGGGAACTTGTACCTTTTTAAAATGTTACTTTTTCTGCACTTTCACCTATATTAGTGCAAAAAAGTGCCATGTACAAGTGGTAGTATTTATATTAGCTTACCTGAATCCATCATTAGAGGACAACAGTGACTACTTTCTTTATTTAGCCCAATGCTTCCCAAACTTTTTAGAACCACAACCAAATTTTTAAAATGATAAACTCGTTATCCACCAACCTTTAATAGACATGAGACAGGGCGATTTTTGATTGCAACTAAAGGATTCTGACGTAGCGCATTGTCATTTACACACTGCACATTTTCCATTGAAATGGCTACTAAAGTTGCGCAGACCTACAGTTTTACTGATAATATATAGCACACAAATGAAAATGTGTGAAAATCGGGTTTCCGTGAAAATATATCATTTGTGCATCACCAAGTAAAGTATCTTGATTTATTTTGATCCTATTAAAATCTGTTTCCAGCACACCTCAGAATAAAAAAAAAGTGCTTCCCTAACTTCTGAATGCATACAGCTCACTTACAGGTATTTACATTTTGTTGAGTGTTGCAAAAATGACATCCTACAGTCTTTCCTTTCACACTCCCTATACTCCAGCATAATTCATTTTAAAACTCCTCTCACTTTGCACTCAGAAAAAGAAAAGTAAACACCAATGCCCATGTTAAAAGAATAAGCAGCAATTTATCAGAAGCCATAGCCTCACATTTATACTCTGTCTTTGAAGCACCTGCAAATGTGACAAGGTAAACACAGAATTTAAAGGCTTCTTTATTTGGTGCTTGGACTTTCCTGACCCACCACAAATCAGCTCACGACCCGACCCACAGTTTGGGAAACACTGATTTAGCATATTAGTTTTATCATTGGAACTGTTTCAGACAATGGGGGGGTCTTCCTTTAGTTTAATTATTGTTCTACATTGTCCAGCATATATTCACCAACCACATTTTACTAGTTTCATGAGAACCACCAATGGGATGGGCATGTGGCTGTAGGTTGTTCTGACATACATTGAACTTTTAAAATGAGTGCAATGCACCTTTCAAAGGAAACTATCTCTTCTTACACGTTTGGAGAGGGGTTTGTCAAAAACAATTTAAGTTGTTATTGGCATTGGAAAGAGAAGCTCACAGGGATTTCAGAAGGATCTGAATGATTTTGACTATGCTGTGAAACAAATGGATTTTCATGATAGAAGGAAGGTGAACACTATGATGTAATTCTTTAAGTTTAGTAGGAGAGGCGTTTAATAATTGCGTACCACGTTCGAGAACATTAGCTTCAAGCTGTGAGTTTGAAAATATTTGCTATTAACATGTTCATATTAATATTCATAGCAAATATAATTATATAAATAATAATAATGCAGACAAAGAAAAGAAAAGTGGGGGAAAGATAGTGGATGGGGTTGAATCTCATACTAAAAACTACCATTGTTTTTGGTAGAGGGAGAGAACAATCAGAACATTTTGTAGAGGAGAACTGGAGACAATCTCTACCAGAAGTCAACATTGTGAATAAAAACATACTAACTGGATTACGACAAAAAGGAATACATGGTTTAGATTTAATGAGAAGAAATATAATACTGTTTGCTACAGCTCTGATAGTTTTGGGCATCTTGGAAATTCCAAATCCTGCCCGCTATTTAAAAAATGTGTTACAGGTGAGGGGAAAAGGGTCATTATGGAAGAGTGTGAAAACCTTCTAGTGGAGGAATAGTGAATTTAACCCAATGGTATTCTTAGTGCTGGTGCAGATAAAACGAGATGTAAGTGTGCCATTTCTGTTGATGGGATACCAAAGGGGATGATGGACGGAGCGCTTGAGCTAATCAAACACTCACCCCCAGTCAACTGATCTGGGTTTAATCCATCATCATTCTTTAGCTCACTCCACCACCCTAGTTCAGACATGGCCATATGCAAATCAGTCTGACCCTGTGCCTCATGGGAACAGTCCAGCCCGAACTGCTGGACTGTTGCCATGAGCACAGAGTCAGACTGATTTGCATATGGCCATGTCTGAGACTGGGGTGGCGAGTGAGCTAAGAATGATGATGATTAAACCAGATCAGTTGACTGAAGTGAGTGCTTGCAATGTTCAACACTCCGTCCATCATCCCCTTTAGTTTTGCTATGTTCGCCCTAAGTTGGCAGGGTATTCCCAGACGTGGGTCCCTTGCTCACTTTGCCACTGGATTCAAGATAGCCTGGCTGATGATGGCTGTAAGCCAGAAACCGGTCCCAGGATGCTTGTTTCCGGTCCAGGGAAGACATGGCTTGGCAGTTCGGGCTGGACTGTTCCCATGAGGCACAGGATCAGACTGATTTGCATATGGCCATGTCTGATCTGGGGTGGCGGAGTGAGCTAAAGAATGATGATGGATTAAACCCAGATCAGTTGACTGGGCGTGAGTGCTTGCAATGCTCAACATTCCGTCCATCATCCCCTTTGGTTTTGCTATGTTTGCCCTAAGTTGGCAGGTATGCCCAGACGTGGGTCCCTTGCTCACTTTGCCACTGGATTCAAGATAGCCTGGCTGATGACGGCTGTAAGCCAGAAACCGGTCCCAGGATGCTTGTTTCCGGTCCAGGGAAGACATGGCTTGGCAGTTCGGGCTGGACTGTTCCCATGAGGCACAGGGTCAGACTGATTTGCATATGGCCATGTCTGAACTGGGGTGGCGGAGTGAGCTAAAGAATGATGATGGATTAAACCCAGATCAGTTGATTGGGGGTGAGGGCTTGCAATGTTCAACACTCCGTCCATCATCCCCTTTGGTTTTGCTATGTTCGACCTAAGTTGGCAGGGTATGCCCAGACGTGGGTCCCTTGCTCACTTTGCCACTGGATTCAAGATAGCCTGGCTGATGATGGCTGTAAGCCAGAAACCGGTCCCAGGATGTTTGTTTCTGGTCCAGGGAAGACATGGCTTGGCAGTTCGGGCTGGACTGGTCCCATGAGGCACAGGGTCAGACTGATTTGCATATGGCCATGTCTGAACTGGGGTGGCGGAGTGAGCTAAAGAATGATGATGGATTAAACCCAGATCAGTTGACTGGGGGTGAGTGCTTGCAATGTTCAACACTCCGTCCATCATCCCCTTTGGTTTTGCTATGTTCTCCCTAAGTTGGCAGGGTATGCCCATTCGTGGGTCCCTTGCTCACTTTGCCACTGGATTCAAGATAGCCTGGCTGATGACGGCTGTAAGCCAGACACCGGTCCCAGGATGCTTGTTTCCGGTCCAGGGAAGACATGGCTTGGCAGTTCGGGCTGGACTGTTCCCATGAGGCACAGGGTCAGACTGATTTGCATATGGCCATGTCTGAACTGGGGTGGCGGAGTGAGCTAAAGAATGATGATGGATTAAACCCAGATCAGTTGACTGGGGGTGAGTGCTTGCAATGTTCAACACTCCGTCCATCATCCCCTTTGGTTTTGCTATGTTCGCCCTAAGTTGGCAGGGTATGCCCAGACGTGGGTCCCTTGCTCTCTTTGCCACTGGATTCAAGATAGCCTGGCTGATGACGGCTGTAAGCCAGAAACCGGTCCCAGGATGCTTGTTTCCGGTCCAGGGAAGACATGGCTTGGCAGTTCGGGCTGGACTGTTCCCATGAGGCACAGGGTCAGACTGATTTGCATATGGCCATGTCTGAACTGGGGTGGCGGAGTGAGCTAAAGAATGATGATGGATTAAACCCAGATCAGTTGACTGGGGGTGAGTGCTTGCAATGTTCAACACTCCGTCCATCATCCCCTTTGGTTTTGCTATTTCTGTTGATGGGACAGTGATTGAGGTAAATGTAGACTCTTGCACCTGATATTCCAGCTTATGAAAGGGTCTGAAAATATGTTATGAGAAGATAAAGAATTGGCATAAGGGCAGGTGGGTATACAGGGTATAACATAGATTTTTTGGGGAGATTTTTGGGCTGAATCGAATTTCCAAGGAAGTGGACACCAAGGGACAATCTATGTTGCGGGTTGGCCTCATCAAGAAGTGATGGGGGTCAGGTTGTAGTCCAGATCTGAGCCAACGGTCTTTGTGGTAGGGCATCCTGACAAGGCATAATATATAGGGAAGTTTAAATAATTGACACAGTTTTCAGTGATAAGTAAGTTTTCAAATCACATTATATTGAAGAATAACGCAATACCTGTTGGGCACCACATAAAGAATGTATCCTTAATAAACAGAGAGAAATTGTGAGGCATTTTGTGGGATTTTTGTGACTAGACTATTATTATACCAAATGAATCATTGCCTTGGATGTCACCTGTTATAATATGCATTAAGAGTATCAGAGATTGGGGCGAGGCCAAGCAACATGGCCGACAGGACGTGAGCCTCTGAGCTCCCGGCCTGCCCACCTAGTAATCCTGAATTATCCTCCAGCTACAATCCTCGGACCAGCTTGAATTTCTCCTGGCAGCGATAACCAGCTGGGCCGCCGCGGAGAAGTCCTGGGTAGGCGGCAGCGACCGGCGCACGAGAGAGCTGGTGGTCGTAGCTTGGGCTGCACCAGGGCCCAGTGGGTCATCGAATGAGGGCGGAGAGGCTGCGGCGGGCGGCAGCCAGGCTCCCGGCTGCCAGGCCCGTGGAAGAGTGTAACCGGCCCGGTCTTTCTCTCTGGTGGGGAGGGGGCCTTGAATCCCACCTGCGTGAGATCAGAGCCTCAAGGAGAGTTCCTCCCGCCTCAGGAGCAGTGGCTGTGCGTGCAACTGTGCACATATTACAGGTACCGAGCATGGAGGCACTGCGCCCCAGCCTAGTGACCGAAGCTACGGGGAGGCAAAGGAGGAGCCCCATATGGGGGCCCTATGCATCAGCTTGAGACTCGCATTGAAAGGCTAAAACTGACTGAATATCTGTGCACTGGTAGTATTGACAGATGAGCCAGGAACTGGATCAGTGGTGTCGCGAGGCCCTGGGCAACACTAAGGGATCTCACGTCTATTTACAGTGGGATCGGACGAACCTCAGACACTGAGACACATCAGAGTTGGCACTCAGCAGGAGGGCAGCTCGGATTGTCGGCACAGACTGCCTGGTAGAAAGCAAGGTGAGCCAGCCACGGGACAGCAGGGAATTACCAGGAAAGAATATATTGCTGTGATATATGACAGCAGGGTTACAATCCACAGCGGAGGAGACAAACTCTTGGAATCCTGGTCGGACCATTGGGTGAGGGATCCTGATGTGTGGCTTGCTGCTGATCATTGGCTGCGCAGCAGAAGTACCTGACCAGGGATAAGCCCCGAGAGGGGAATTGGAGAGATGGGGACTGCGAAAGCCCGGACCAGGGCTCGTTCTGAGCCTAGCAGAACAGGGCAGCTGAGGGTAGGTGAGGCAGAGCGATGTCATAGGACTGACACAATGGGCATGGATAAATCAGAACGATCGGCGTATAATGCGGCAAGCAGGCGGAGGAGAAGGGGGAGGAGACAACGAGGCAGGGGAGCCCTCCCGGGTAGAGCTGCTGGCGGCCATCCAGGGGTCCAAAAACCCTGGAGAATCAAATTGAAGCAGTATCAATAGATGTAAACCTCCTGAGGTCGGATCTGCGGAAAGTTGTTGATAAAGTGTCAGCGGCTGAGGGCAACTTAGTGGATCTGAAGGGGTAAGTGGAAACACTTAAATAGCAGGTGGCGCAGATGACCACGGCCACAAAGGCTCTAGTGGGCCGGGCCGAAGACGCAGAAGGACGCACCCGGTGCAGTAACATACGTGTCCCGGGGTTCCAGTAGTGCTCGGAGGGAATGGCGGTAGAACAATTCATGGAGCAATGGATACGATCTCATTTGTGCCAGAGGGGACTGTTTGATCTGTTTGTTGTGGAGAGGGCGCTTAGGATCCTGGTGCCGAACCCCCCACCCCCGGTGCACAGCTGTGAGCTATCATAGCAAAAGTGCTAAATTATCATGATAGGGACTGTATCCTGCGTGCTGCCAGGGAACTAAAATCACCATTTATCCAGACTACACTAAGCTGATGCAAGACCAACGGAGGTCCTTCTTGGGGGTTAAATGAAAGCTACGGGACCTGCAGTTGCAATATATGCTCCTATACCCCGCAAAAACTGAAGATGTTGGCACAGGGCAAGACCCATTTCTTTGAGACCCTGGAGGAAGCATGGGAATGGCTGGAGATATGGGGAGACGCTCTCCCCCCTCGTGAACAGCACAGCCAGAGACGGAGATGGGGAACCCAGCCAAACAAAGGGGCGCAGCTACAAAGGCGTCCAGCAGACTCACTGTACTTGGACTCGCAGGAGGAGCAGAGGGTTACAGTAGGCGAGGATGGGACCATGCAACTCAGAATTCTGGTCGATGGGGGCTCGGGCACACCAGCTGCAAGTGAGTCACCGTACTGGTGGGAGCTGCCACAGATGCTGGGCCAGTCAGGGGATGTTGTCCCGGAGACCTTGATGCATTTGGCCCCGGCCACAGATGGCGACTGAGTAGTGGAACACCTGAAATAACTAAGCAGTTGCTCCCTTTGCATGCTTTCAATGGGGGAATGCAATGAGCTTCTGGGGTTGGCCTGAGAGGAGGTGTACTAGAAGATACTCGACATAGACGTGAGTCGAGTGGATGTGCGGAGGTGTGGATTGGCTGGACTGGGGGATGCTCACGGCTGAGTCTCAGGCAATGTTGGGATCCTGCTGCTAATATGTATTGGAAGGCAAATGATGGTTTGTTGTTGGGCGGGCCTGGTAGGGAGGGTCGTTATACCGAGGAGTTCATTAGCCCCTGTTGGGTGCATAGTGAAGCTGTGCATGTCCTGGCACGAGCATGAGGTGGGCATTAACAACTGAGCAGTTGCACATTCATTGTCCGTTGGAGGAGGATGCGTAGTTTTGTCACAGACTTTATTTGTTGTTGTGAGTCCGGGGGGTGGGGGGGTCAACAGGTGGAGGTGGAGAACGATCGACAGTGGTGTGAGCGACGCTCATATATCATGTTAAACTGGCATGGCAACGGAGGTTAGGTTCCTCAGTTGGAATGTCAGAGGTCTAGGCACATGCACAAAGCGTTAGAGGGTGCTTTCCTTCCTTAAACGGCATCACATTATGATTGCCTGTCTACAGGAAATGCATCTGGATGACACAGGGGCCGCCAAGGTGGCAAAGAAGTGGCTGGGTCAGAAGTTTCACTCTTCCTATTCCACATATGCCAGGGGTACACTAGTGTGGGTGGCCCCTGGGACGACATTCATCCTTACATATATGGAGGCTGATGTCAATGGCCGATATGTATTTCTGCGAAGCATTCTAGATGGCCACGATATCACCATACTGAATACATACGCTCCAAACACAGATGACCCTGAGTTTTTTCAATCCATTCACGACATAATAGCTCCAGAACTGGACGCACCACTAGTGTGGATGGGGCGACTTCAATTGCGTGCTAGACCCTGACCTGGAAAGGCACCCACCTAGACAGGGTACAAAACCACAGATGAAAAAAAAGATTCGGGAAGTGATGAGGGAGTTGGGTCTTCAGGATGTATGGCGAGAGAGGCATCCGACCCAGAAGCTTTTTATTTGTTATTTACCCATGCATAACACACATAGCAGACTGGATAGAGTTTTGGTGTCAAATACGCCCACTTTCCTGGAAGCGGAGGTGACCCACTTGGCCAGATTCCTGTCAGATCACGCCTTTGTGAGCTGTGCAAAGCATTGGAACACTCACATACTGGGGTCCCCGAGGTGGAGAATGCCACTCGATATACTGGAGGACCAGGTGGGGAGGGAGACTTTGTCCCAGGCATTAACTAAGTAAATGTCACTCAATTGGGAGGGGACTTTCAGTTGAGCCACGGAGTGGGAAGCAATGAAGACAGTGTTGCGAGGCGTCGGTATGGGATTAACGTGTGGGGTCCACCACCAAGTGCAGTGGGAGTTGAGAGAAGGGAGGATGCCCTAGCGAAGGCCCAGGCATGGGATCGGGCCCACCCGTCTGCAGGCGAAGGTGAACAATTGCTCACACACGGATCAGTGACTTATGGGATAGACTGGACAAGTATACGCTCTGTCGATACCGCCAGGGGCTCCACATGAATGGGGATAAATCTGGGTGTCTTTTGGCCTGGATTTTACGGAGGGAGCAGACGTCCCCACTGACACCCTGCTTGCGTAACTCCACAGGGAGCAGGGTACACACCAGGGCTGATGTATTAGAGGTATTCAAACAGCACTTACAGAAGGTGTACGAGGCTGACCCAACAGTCAGGGCGGACCACTATGCCCCGTCTTGCAGGGATTGGTGCTGACGTACTTCCTGCCATTGGGCTGAAGGACATGGATGTGCAGCTGTCAGTCGAGGAGATCCATGAAGAGTTGCAGAAGTTGCCCGGAACCAAAGCGCCTGGAGCTGATTGATTTCCTTCTGAGTTTTATCGGGCATACTCTGCACAGCTGGTGCAGCCCCTATTGCAGGTGTATGGGAGGCGTATGAGTGAGGCATTTTACCCCCAACTATGCGGGAATGGGAGATCTGTATGCTTTTAAAACCGGGGGGATACAGTCTGGACCCAGCTGCATATCCCCCGCTTACCATGATCAACTCAGACGTAAAAATACTATGCAAAGTGCTAGTCAAACGCTTGGCACCACACATGCCCTTCTTGATCCACGAGGACCAATGGGGGTTTATACCTGGCCGTACCACTGGTATGAATATAAGGTGGTTAAGTCATATCCTGCACGAGGTACAACACAAAGATGAGGAGCTAGCCCTAGTGTCAGTAGACTTCGAAAAAGCCTTTGATACTGTAGATTGGGGATACCTGCAGGAAGTATTCAGGGTGAGCAACTATACACTAAGCCATGTGCTCGGGTTCGTGTGGGCCAGAGCCGTTCTGAAATGTGGATGTTGGAGCATGGCACGCAGCAGGGCTGCCCCCTGTTGCCGCTACTCTTTGCCTTAGCTATTGAACCTATGGCGGTCTGGGCAAAGAGAGAGCTAGAGTGATGGGGCATCCGGACAAGGGGGATGCCGCACGTTGTGTCATTGTTTGCAGATGATGCTCTTTTCTATATTGCCTCACCTCAAGAGGCGGTACCTAGACTGATGCAGCTCCTGGAGGATACTGTGAGTGTTCTGGGCTGCGCTTTAGGAGGCACACGTCCTTGCTCTTTCCACTGGCTGGCTTAGCTGCTTTACCAGTGGAGCAACTTCTCAGCCTTGGATTACGCTGGGAAACAGGACATTTTAGATACCTGGGTATGCAGGTGGCGCTTGCAGATTCTCAATTGCTACACCTTAATGTGACCAGAGTGGTCAAAGCTCTGAAGCGGTCGGTGCGCTTCTGGAACATGCTGCTGCTCTCATTGATGGGCAGGCTGGCAGTGTCAAAGATGGTGGTATTTCCGCGTTGCCTGTACATGCTTCAAAATTTGTTGTGCCCTATTCCTACGTGAGCGTTCCGGCAGTTGAAATCTGTTCTAGTGTCGTTATATTGGGCCGGTTGTCGGAGTAGAGTGGTTTTGAACACGTTGAAACTGCGGTATGAGGAGGGGGGAGTCCCCAGATTGGGCTTGTACTACTATGCTGCACACTTGCAGCATGCAGACCGGTGGCTGGATGATGATGACAACTGGGAGAAAAGGCTGCTGAAGGGACGAGTCGAGGCGGACAGGCTCCCAACGGCATTGATGGAGGTTGCAGGAACCCCCGATGACCTTCCCTACATAGTCAAACAGACTGCGAGCATCTGGCAGATATTTGTGGAGCGCATACTGAGGCGCGCGCCGTTTCATCGGGAACTTACTGAATGGATTCTCGCTCCGGTGAGGAAAATGATGGACAATATGTTGTTCCAAGTGTGGTGGGAGGGGGGATGCAAAGTCTTGGCAGACTTGTACCTGGGAAAATCCTTCATTACTTATGGGGAGGACTTTGGGCTGGGTCAGGGTCACTATCTGCATTATGCTGGACTTTCGGACTTAGTTAAGGTAACATGGCCCACATACCCCACCGTTCCGCAAACGATGCAAATGCTAGACGTACTGCTCACTTGCGGAGCTGGACGTAGACTCATCTCTCTTCTATATAATGCCCTGAGAGCCGACTCAACAGGCCCTCCACCCAAGGCACGGGTGGCATGGGATGGGGACATGACAGAGTCCTTAGATGACAGTAGTAAGTACACTCACACATACGTTATCCTGCAATTCTCACTTTTAGTTAATACATTATACCTACTTACACCGCACATACATGACGCCAGTAAGGTTGCACTGCATTGACGCGGACTGCCCAGGAGATTGTCCTCGGTGCGGCAGAATAGGGGCAGTTTTCCTGCATTTGGCCTGGGGGCGTCCTGGGGTACACCAATTCTGGGCTTGGTTGGTGGTGTTGGTGCGGGAGGGAACAGGACTTTGGGTGGAGATGACGCCACAGCACTGCATACTTGGACACATTAGGAAACCCAAAAAGCGCAAAATAGCATACAAACTCCTGCAATTACTCCTAGTGTTGGCAAAGCGTGGTTCGCAATAACGTGGAAGGGGAGCGTACCCCAGAAGTTGATCCGTGGCTCAGGGATGTGCATGAGTGGTCACTGGCGGAGGAAGTGCACATGAAAGTCAGTCGTAGAGATGCTAAACTAGCACACGATTTCAGGACGTTGAGGGAATTATGTAATGTGTTTTTGAATCCTGACACGCAGACGAGTGGGCGTATGTGTCTGATGGAAGTGAGGGCATGGGGCAAATGATACCTACATTGCCAAAACTAAAAATGTCCTATGCTTCTAGGAGCAACAGTATTTTTTACACTAGACTTGAGAAATACTTATAACCAGGTTTTTCTTGAAGCGGGTATAAACATTTAACAGCTTTTGTGACTCCAGAAGGCATCTTGTATGCAATTTGGTTTGATTTTTGGTTTTTTCGCTTGAACATGGCACCTATTTAGAGATTGTGTTGGGTGTTTTGAGAAAGAAAGGTCTCACTTCAGAGATGAGGTAATTAAATTCAGTTGCTATGAGGTGGGATATTTTAGTTCATAGCATCTCCAAAGAAGGAATCAAACCTAGGAAAACCATATGAAGGCTATTCTGGAAGCATCTGAACCGATGTTCAAAGATAACTTGCTGTCTTTTGTTGGCCTCAGAATTTAATGCACAATTTGTTGAGGGATGTGCAAGCAAAATTGAACCCTTACAGCAAATATTGAAGAAGAATGTGAAGTTTGATTTGAATGTAGCTCAGAGGGAAGCTTTTATGGTTATGGAACATTAAAGTGTACAGGCACCATGTTTTAAAACCATTTGAAGTTGGGAAGGAGTGTGTGGTAGCAGTGGATTCCAGTGATTGAGGCGTTGGTGAGGTGTTAATGCGGCATGATGGAGGTAAGGATTTGGTGGTGTTCTGTAGTTTGAGGATGGTGAGAGATGCTGAAAGAAAAAATATTCTGTTTTTTTTTTAAATGAAGGTCCTTGCATGTACTTTTGCCATGGAACATAATACTATTTTTTGCCGGGAACTACATTTACTTTACATACTGACCACAAACTTTTACTTATTATTTTGTTACATGGAGGAGGAAGAATGTTAACTTTATGACTGGCCAGGTTAGCTGTGAAACTGCAATCTGTCCAGTATAAAATGGAGGCAACATGCATGAAGATGTCTTGTCTACCTTTGGAGGATTGTGGACAGATGTCTGAAGAGGGAGAGTGTGACATAGTCCACACTGGTTTCAATCTAAATAGAAACTCTCTGAATGTGATATGTTGACAGAAGAAGAATGGTGTCAGGAAATGGAAGCTGATTCTTTGTTAAGATAAGTAAACAAATTTGTATGAGAAAGATGGCCAGAAGCACATAAGTTAATTTGTGATTTGCATTTATGTTGGAATATACATGCAGATCCGGCACTGAAAAATGTGGTTTTGAAAGGTGACAAGATAATTCGACCATTTGGATAGAGGAGAAGGGTACTTGGACAGGGTTATACATCAGAATATCATATGCAAAAATTTCATGTCCTACATAAATTTCCTTCTTTTGGGTATAGATTTTCTATCAATTAACTCAATATTTTGTAGACAATAAATAGGATGTGCTACTTATGCCAGTCTCTATTCTGAGAACAATATTGTGATACCACACCTTGGCAATGGACATAAAGTTCAAGTGTCAATGGCTTGAACAAAAAGGAGAGTAAAGGTATTATTGTTGGCTGGGTTTGCATGTGATGGGTTTGTGATTATGTGATTATTCCTTGTGTTGACTTAGTGACAAGTTGGCTTAGGATACATGATGAAACACACACTGCCACATTTTTGGAGATGAATGTTTACTGCTGTCTACTTACTATGCATATTTTAGTCCACCTGGGCCTGAGATTGTGAAATATTTTAATATATATTAATTGCAGATAATCCTATGGTCTTTTCATGTTACAGTGTTATTACTATTGGGTTTGTTTGTTTTAGAGACTAAATTATGGTCTGATTTATGAGAACATTGTGATTTCTTTGGGAAGAACTGCTCGGGTTCTTTTTAACATTGTTTTTATTGATTTTATAAAACATTTAGCCATGTATTCAACAAGCAAATTCACAATTCATTCATGTTCTACCGTGCCCTCTCAAATCTCATATTAACCCAGGCTGCAAGCCAGCCTTCCCATCTGCTACCCAGCCCTGACAGCAAGGTGTTGGTCAACCAGTGGGTGAAGGTAGCTGGGCATACATACACTGTGGGCATGCAAGGCTTCACAGAAAATATAACACATGTAAACAAAGAAAAGTAAAATAGAACTGTCACCTTGCCCATCTCCATTTGTGTAGCTTACATTCCTATGCGCTGTAGCTTCTGTGTTTCGGCCCCAGCCCCCATTTAGCAAATATCATCTGCGCTCCTAGGGAACAGTGAAGTCAGTGCTCACCCTTCTGTCTGTGTGAAGTTCACCTAGTCCTCCCAAATTGACATGTAGTTTCCACAAACCAGTAGGAACTGCGCGTTTGCAGAGGACATAAACTTAAGATGGTGCCAGACTGATTCCATTCACCCCACAGGATACTTTGTCCCTTGGACCAGCTAGCTCACAGTGCCACCGTTAGCCCCCCTAAACTGAGACAGGGAGCGAACAGTTCTGGCAACTAGTGAACATGACAACTCTGTTCCCTCAGGAACCACAGTGACAGACCTAGAACTTCTTGCTCAGTCCCTTGTGCTTTATTTCGCTCACAGAAATATACAAAAAATACACGAAGAGACGTTTTTCAATATTTTTTGAACTGTAGTGATTCTTGTATAGAAAATATGAGCTGCAATGATTAATAGACAGAAGCAGACAAAAGTTATGAGTGTCAAAACAGTGAATTAAATGAAGAGTTCCACCATCTTGTTGAGATATCTTATATATGCTTATATATACAGTATTATAACACTCTAGCTTACTCCTGCAATGCAAACCCTAACCTACGTGTCTAGGGTGTGTATGTATGAACTGCCAAGATACCCCCTTATGGATGATCTAACCCCTTTACCTGGTGGGTTAGAATGTAGGACTCCGTCTTGGTCATGAACTGGACACCCCTCACGGCATGTCAGTCAGCTGCTAGGTAAAAGCTTCAGCATGCCGGGACCCCTTGAAGTCAGCAGAAGCATCTCCTCTGATTGTATTTGGAAACAAAAGGATATATATATAGAAAAGGACATCCTTGCCTCGGCCCGTGATTATGATCAGGCTGCCTGTTATTTGTATTCCACAGATAGCTGCGTCGCCATATGGGCGTAAGAGCAAGCACATTTGTATCACGCACGTGAAGGCCTTGCACATAATGCCAAGGCAGTGTGATAGTGTTCTCACTAAGTTATTTTGTGTCAGCAAGGTCGGGGTTTCTTAGACACAAACCCATTTGTCACAAATGCAAATGTATGTCAAAAGTCGATGTGACAAAGGGAAAGCACCGTGTACATGTAAATTGGCACTATTTCCTACAGGGCCTAATTCGGGCACATGACAAAATGTCTAATCTATTCTGGGGTTTCGGTAAACAGAGTGGCAAGATCGTCCCATGAGGTCGCAATGGGGTACCTGCGCCACCCCAATCATACCACAGCATGTAGGGCAATTCCCCTTGCTGCCGCCCACTGAGAAAAAATGTTTGGATAGTTAGAGAATATTTGTAGTTATCCATATGAACAATGGAGTTTATGTGTTGTTCTCCTTACCATTTGAAGATGGCACTTCGTTATGCCAACAAACTATGTCCTATGTTTATTTTGCCTCGTATCACTTTATAAGGGGACATGAGGATTTTCCCTGTATGTGATCAGAAACACATTATGAGTTGTGAATAAATAACTTTTGAGAGATGTTCTGAATGATTGCTGTTCTGTGGAAATTTGTAGAGATTATAAAATTAATTTAATGTTAAACAATATGAATATCATTAAAAAAGCTATTGTAATATTATAAAAATATTTTAATAACCATTTTAATTTAACATCATTTAAAAGTAAATGTAACTTTAAACTTGTAAAGAAAAAATTAATTTATATTAATTCTATACATAACTTTTTGTAATCTCTAATGTATAATAAATGAATATAAACCTTTTACTTAAGGTAGGAGTTTTTTGTTAATAGATCTTTAAAAAATAATGTTAATTTAATTTATTATGTTTAAATTAATTATTTATTTGTTTCCAAAATTAAATGAATAGTGCTGTAGCATTTTCATTTTGTACAACAATTAATATAAATATGTAAAATTAATTTACAATTTTATTTAAATAAAATATTTTAGTTATTGTTTTCAAGTTTAAAAAGCGGTTTACATTTTTCCTATACTTTACCATAAGGAGATCTCCGCCCTAGTGGTGGAGACCTTCCTTTCATAAAGTATAGGGGAAAGGATTACATTTAAAATGCAATTCTTTATATATATATATATATATATATAT
The DNA here is from genome assembly GCA_963921515.1 of Calotriton arnoldi. NCBI lineage: Eukaryota > Metazoa > Chordata > Amphibia > Caudata > Salamandridae > Calotriton > Calotriton arnoldi. The sequence continues at coordinate 49,915 of CAWUFW010005429.1, forward strand.
ATATATATATATATATAAAACATTTTATTGATTTTACAACTAAGGTGAAAAGTGGCACGTTGAGCGCGGTACAAGTATAAAATACAATACCACATTGTAGTACGGAAAAAAGACAGCAGAATTACCACAACATACACGTCCCTAGAGCCACCAACTAAATTATAACAGGTCATCAAGAGTGTCCACCCTACAGAGTCCCACACCCCAATCAGCAAACCATGGCCTGTCCATGCAGGGCTCTAACTGTGTCCCTCTGTACTCTGCACAGTCCCTCCAGATCTTAAAGTGTTTCTGGGGGCAACCCCGTGACATGTATATAGGATGTTCCAATCCCATACAGTGATCCATGCCCTTGGCCCATGTTTCCACAGGCGGCGCCTCTGTCTCCTTCCATGCCCTAGCGATGTCTCTTTTAGCGACCATTAAGCCCAACCAAAGATGTCCCCTCTGATATCATATTCCCCCCAACTCATCTATGACATGAAGAAGTATGAGCCTGGGATCCCGGGGACTGTCCAATCGCAGCACCTTCTCAAGGCAACCCAAGATCCCCCTCACCAGAAGCAGGAGATCACTGGGCACTGCCATAAACTGTGGGGTAAGTCTCCCTGTGGGTCACCACACCTCAGACAATTCCCTGCGGGGATCAGCCCCTTGCGATGGAGCCGGACTCTGGTGAAGTAAATCCTGTGAAGCACTTTTCACTGAATTAACCTGAATTTGGAGCCTAAAACCACCTCTCTGGGGGCCACTACCGCCTCTATCCAATCGTCATCGTCCAACTGGCACAGGTCCCCCTCCCCCTCCCACGCCCTCCGTACCCCTGTCATTGGGTCTGGCATGTTGCGCAATAGCATTTTGTATATTTCTGATAATTTATGTTTTTTGAGGTTTGTGAGGAGGATTTTGGCCTCTAGTGGGCAAAATTCGGGGATGTCCTCCACTGTTTATATGCTAGGGAAAAGGGCATGGCTGAGCTACAGATACCAGAATAACTGCGTACTCTGCAGGTCATATTCCTCCTGCAGGTCTTGAAAGGACTTGAGCGTCCCATTGTGAAGCACAACCTCCAGCGTTGAAATGTTGATGACGTCCTAGGCCGAAAAGCCTCATAAGGCCGTTACCTGCGGGAGCCCAGTGCCTCACCACTATGGAGTCTCCAATGTTAGAGGGTCAGCCCACGGTCTTCAAGGCCACGTTCCATATCCCAAACACCATTCGTGAATTATTTATATTTTTAGCTATTTTAAATAATTTAATTTAATTTAACATTATTGATAATAGGGTTTTATTTTAAGTCCCTACTTCAATTATTTATCTATGGGAGGGTGTTGCAGAACCAGTGGCTGGACATGTGTGCGGCTGGATTTATTCCAACTCTAACCTGGAGTACAGTTACTACTATTTTAGGTCCTTTTTGGCTATGGTAACTTTACAAGTGCAGTTTGAGAAAAGCAATGGGTTTACTTTTTTGTGGGTGGGTGCATGTCTCTCCTGAAACCCCTCCCATACCCTGCCTAAAGTCCTCTGTACTAATTCCTAAACCCCTCGCATTTAGTAGTACCTATGCCCCTTTTCCAGCCACTCCCCCTGGTCCCTCCTACATTAACTACTATGGGGCTGATTATGATGTCCCAAATTTGGCAGAAAGGTAGCTCCTGGTCCACTAAAAATGTGCTTTTTGTTATTTGGTGTAAATCTGTTCAGTAGTTTTAGAGTTATTAAAAGAAAAACAAATTTGTATATATAAGGACGTGGCTCCCCAGAGGATTTGACAGTCCCCGTGCCCAGATCTGATTGGCTGCCAACACTTCAACCAGGAAGTGTTGGCAGCCATCTTTGGATTCCCCCAAGAAAACGGGGCAGGGTAGGAATACCCTGACCCTCTAGCTGTGGTCCTGGGGTCCCCCTGTGACCCTGACAGAGGCAGAACCAACTTTTTAAAAAACGTTTTGCCACTGGAATGCGCCGGAGCTACTAGCCAGTGGCAAAAAAACAAAAACAAACAAGGGTGGTCTCTCACGCTTGTTTACATTATAGCCCTGAGGTGGGCCAGGTTCCGGGGGCTACTGCCTTTTTTTTTTTTTAAAAAGGAGGGGGCGCATGGGAATTAATTATGCCCTGGGGTCCACCACCTTCCCGGGGATTGATTTTAATAATGCAGGGGCTGCTCCAGGGACCACCACCTCCATGGGGCTATAAAGAAATTGTCTGGGGGAGGCCACGCGGACCCCCCCAACCTTCCTGGGGCTAAATACAAAGAAATAGGGGAGGCTCGCAGACCCCTGAGCCCCGGGGACCACCACCTTCCCAGGGCTAAGTTAAATATTGAGCGGGGTGCACGTACCCCCATATGCCACTGGGACCCCCCACCTCTAGGGCTTTCTTCATTTTAAAAAAAGGAGGGAGGCCTAGCAGCCCCCCTCCTGGGTCATCTTCGCCCCCTTCCCCAGGGCGGCCCATGCTAACAGAAGGAGGGCGGCCATGTGTGAGAAACAAGCAGAAAGAGGCAAAATAAAGATCAACAGCGAGCGGAAAGATGCAAAATAAAGGTGGGAAACGAGCAGAAAGAGGCAGAATAAAGGTCGGAAATGAGCAGCAAGAGTTAAAATAAAGGTGAGAAACTAGCAGAAAGAGGCAAAATAAAGGTGAGAAAAGAGCAGAAAGAGGCAAAATAACAGGCAGAATGAGCAGAAACAGGCAAAATAGAGGGCAGTTGCGAAGAGAGAAAAGGCAGAAAACCAAAGTCAGCAGAGGGTAGCGGACTGCAGGCAAGCTGCATTAGAGGACCATCACTGGGGATTCTGTCACAAGGACCTGCTCCTGTGTGCCTCTTCTTTTTACCATGCACCTACTGATAGACCCACTCATACACTCATGCACCCACTCACAGACCCACTCACGTACCCCCTTCACAGATCCATTCAAGCACTCATTCACCCAAACACAGTCCCACTGAGAGACTCACACACATACTCAGAGACCCACTCAGAGACTCACTCACACACTCACATACCCACTCACACACTCATGCATCCACTCACAGACCCACTCAAAGACTCACACACCCACTCACAGTCCCACTGAGACACTCACACACCCACTCACAGATCCACTCATACACTCATGCACCCACTCACAGACCCACTCACGTACCCCCTTCACAGATCCATTCAAGCACTCATTCACCCAAACACAGTCCCACTGAGAGACTCACACACATACTCACAGACCCACTCAGAGACTCACTCACACACTCACATACCCACTCACACACTCATGCATCCACTCACAGACCCACTCAAAGACTCACACACCCACTCACAGTCCCACTGAGACACTCACACACCCACTCACAGATCCACTCATACATTCACGCAACCACTCACAGACCCACTCAGAGACTCTTGCACACTCTCACAAACCCACTCAGACACTCATCTACCCACTCACATACCCACTCAGATACTAATTTTCCCATTCACAGACCCACTCAGAGACTCATCCATCCACTCACAGACTTTCAAAGACACTCATGCACCCACTCACAGACCCAGTCCGAGACTCATGCACTGACTCACAGACCCACTCAGACACTCATGTACCCACTCACTGACCCACTCAGACACTCACACATCCAGTCACAGACCCACTCAGAGACTCATGCACTCATTCAGAGACTCACTCAGAGACTCATGCACTCACTCACAGACCCACTTAGAAACTCACATACTCACTTACAGACTCATTCATGCACCCACTCATAGACCCACTGAGACACTCACGCTCAGGCACCCGCTCACAGACCTACTCAGACATTCACACACCCACTTACAGACCTACTCAGACACTCTAATACCCACTCACAGACTTACTGAGACTCTCGTGCACTAACTCACACACTCACTGTCAAAGGCTAGTGGTTAAATTTAGGAAATAAAATTGAAAAAACTTAGAAATTCACTTAAAAAAACCAAAGGTGACAGGGATATTATAGTTAGGAAACAACATTAAAAAACCAAAGGAATTCCCTGAATAAACCAGGGACGTTATAGTTAGGAAATAGAATTTAAAAAACTTAGAAATTCACTGAAAAAAACAAAGGTTAAAGTATGTTATCATTAGGCTCAGATTACACTCATACAAAACCTGTTAAATTCAGCAGTTATAGTTACCTGAGCTAACTATAACTTATACCCCTGCAATGCGCTGCTTATGACCTCACATATTGCATCATTCATGACATGGTCAGTGACATCACTCATGATATCTCAAATGACATCACTTATGACATTATCCACAGAAGAACTCACACACCCACTGACACCCTTATATAACCTTTCATACACCCACACAACCACTCACATACCCATTCAAAGATCCATACAAGTACTCACACAACCACTCACTCATCCATAGAGCCACTCACACCCCACTCACTCATTCAACTACTCACTCACTCATACAGCTACTCATACAACCAATCACTTACCCATACAGCCACACGCTCACTCATACAGCTACTCACACACTCACTTATTCACCCATACTGCCATTCAGACACCCACTCACTCACCCATACACTCACACATCCACTCACCCACCCACAAAGCCACTCACTCATGCATGGAGCCACTCATGCACCCACTCACTCACCAATACAGCCACTCACACAGCCATTCACTCACCCACACAGCTACTCACACACTCACTTATACAACCATACAGCCTCTCACACACACACCCATACAGCCTCTTAGACACCCATTCCCACACGGATATATACAGTCACACAGCCACTCACATATTATATGTTAGAAGTAGTATCACTCATTAGTAGTGCACCTACTATACTACTCTAAGTTTTGTAGTAGGTTAGTATATATCTTTAACACTCATAAACTCTTAGAAAACACATACACTCACTGAATAATGTCATCAGTGATGTCATCAGGGATGCCACTGACCATGTCATGAGTGATGTAATATGTGAAGCAGTGCATGTGGGGGCGTAAGTTATAATTAGCTCAGGTAACTATAACTGCTGAAATTCACAGGTTTTGTACGAGTGAAATCTGAGCCTAACTATAACGTCCCTGTAACCTTTGGATTTTTCAGTGAATATATACATATATATATTATATATATACCCACACATATATATAGTATTTACAAAAAATTGAATCCTCCAATGAATGTACTAGCATTTTTTTAACTTATCATTTTCACACGCTCCTCAATGCATACATTTTTCCTTGTTATACGCTAGCTTCTCAGGAAAATCAAAGGTAAACCCTTAACGCAAAACTATCTATAGGAGTATACAAATGTACTCATAAATATATCTTGCCATTCAAACAATTGCGAAAAAGAGAAAGAAAAAGAAATGATTGAGTTTGATTATCTGCCAAAAGTCAAAATCATGCTGAGATTATATTGTTTTGAAGATCAACAAGGGTATATGTAATGAAACAGCAAACAATTTGAAATGTACTGTACAATTATTTACCCTCTGATTAGGCTAATAAAATCAATTGTTTATAGATCGAGTAAGCAAAATGGAAGTATGAACTAGAGTGTCTTTGTAATAAGAGCATGAACGTTCTAGTTGTTTTTTATAATGGAAAGTGGTGATGGACAAATGAGTAATGTCACTTTAAGAAGACTGTTTGTGCGTGTGGACTCTATGGTCCAGTTGAAGGCAAAAGGATTTCATTGGGGAGTTCTTTGGACATATATTTATATATAGATGTAGATAGATATATATGTAAATAGACTATCTGTGTGTGTATATATATTATATATAATTAAACAATAATAAACATATTTAAAATATAGAAACACATTTAACATTAAAATAAATCTTATAAAAATTACATATTATAGATACATTAAAACACTTTAAAATTATAGTATATACAACAATATTGAAGTTTTAGACATTTAAAAATTCTATTATATTGTTTAAAATACAAAAATGATATACTTACCAACAATAATACACACCTCAATATAATTTATTTTCATAATATTCTGGCTTTGATATTTAGTACTGTTGGAAGTTTGATGTTCTTGCAGAGTAACACACAATTTTTAGCTGCTTTATTTGAACCCTGTTTTTGTTAGCTGTAAAACTCTGTGCACTCTACCCCTGCTAACCAGAGGTAATTGCTTGTTAAACATGGTAAAATTGGTATACTCCTGATTGGCACATTTAATTTGTTTGTAAGTCTGTAGCATATGGTACCACCTGCAACTTATCTAGGGCCTGCAACTTAAATGCTACTAGAGGGCTGCAGTACATATTGAGCCACCCACAACAGTAACCCAGCCCCTACCTGCTCTTCAGAGGTTGCCTATCTTGTCACTGGCAGATGAAGCTCATAACTAGGCTTCCCTCCCTTTTTTCTCTCTTGTCAGGCTGGCTCCAAACCCAGTGGCAGGGGAGGAACTGACCAGAATTGGTTAAGGGGGTGGACAAAGGCTTGCCTCTATCCACAGCATGGCACTGCATTGAAGTGGACCCCACACACCCCTCCTCGGAACACTCTTGGAGCTGTAAGGAATCAGAAGAAGGACTTCCCTGGTGTCTGAAGGACCTCAATGAAGACTTGGCCTGCTTACCTTGAACCCAGGATGCCAGAAATGACTCCAAGGGTCAGTTGACTGACCTGTGTGAGCTACAGGGACACAGCAGGCTTCCACTGGCCTCTTTTCCTACAACTGCTCAACTGACCAGTTCCAACTGGATCTGTCATGAATCCTGCTGTTGGCCTCTGCTGGAGTGAGGCCTGACCCCCCAAGTAGTCAGGTACTGGACCCAAGGCTGATGTTAGAGTGCACTTCTCCTGTCCCAAACTGTAGCAAGTGGGACATAGAAACTTTTTGCCAACTTTCTGCATAGAGAACCGATGGAGACTTGGGGCACTGTCGAAGCCACAGCTGTCAATGTCGAATCACTGGTTCACCTCAACTTGCTGGTTTGCTCCACTGTAGGAGATCCAACTTCCAGAACAGTCTGAACGTAGCGAGCTTCCCTGAAACAGATGTCGTCTGCGTACGATCAAAGTCGAGCCTTCCTGGGCGCAGACTTTGACCTTCACCCACTTGGAGCTCTCCTGCCTTCATCAACATTTGCATTGGGACCCACTCTTCAGCATCCAGCCGACATTGAGCCCCGCTTCGGATCCACCTATGTCCGCTGAGGACTCGTTGATGACCTCTTTTTCTCCATAAATATTTCTAAGCCAGAAGGTAAACTTTCCACAGGACGAACCTCATCTCTGTATCCAGCTGGGCGATCCATCGCGGTCGGCCTTAACTTTTAAATTTGACTCAGTCTAGTATGACCAGATGCCTGTGGTTGCCGCTTTCTGCTTTTTGGCACTATTTTAAATTCAAATTTAAAAAATTTAAATATTCTCTATTATTCCAATTTGGTTTAGGCTTCTCTTGTGTTTTTAATTTATTACTCTTTGAGTGATGCATACTACCTTACACATTGCCTTTAAAGTTAAGCCTGACTGCTCTGTACCATAGCTACCAGGGTGTTGTATTCCGCTTTAGGGGTCCGTATATAGGTTTTCCTGAATCATGTCCTTATATAGGCACAATTCGCATTGCCCTTATATAGGCATAGAAACCCCTGTCCTTATTTAGGCATTAACCGTGCACTCCAAATACAGGCATGGTCACCGACATCCGTCCACCCTAACGTCACAACGAGTTCTTAGAAACCAGACCCTTAAGCTTCGGGAGTTCCCCTAGCACAGGACTATTGATTTCTCCAAGAACTCATCTATTATGTATGAACCGTTATACCTTAAGAGTTCATTCCTGACGTCTTCCTCTGTCCGACTTCACGTCAATGCTAACATTCCACGACACCTACCAGGTATAAATATACCTTCCCTTGCCCAAGCAAGTTAGAGGAGACCTCGACTTCAGAGGAGCCCGTATCCCGGCCTGACGCACTGAGAAGACGCTGTCATTCCTGCACACAGACGAATCCAGCTTCCAGTGTTCTGACTCCCTTCACGGGGTGTTAGAGTTCCAGACCCGGCAGGAGATTCCCACCTCTCTCATTCTCAAGGTATGGAGCTGACTAGAACCTAGAGGGACTCTTGGCATACTAGACTTAACATACTCTTAGTCTACCATACTAGAGAATACCCCACCTACTTCTACTCTTCCCTACACCTAGACTAGGTTAGGTACATTGGGGTAGAACTAGCTTAGAGACGCATCGTATGAGTACTCGCATTTTTAGCTCATGTTATTTATGTACGTGAATATATGCTAAAAGATAATGCTAGCGCAGTATTATTTATTTCTATTGCTTACGCTGTACATTATTTATCTTGCATACTGTCTTGTGATCATAACAGCACATATCTCTTACACGAGAAACAAGACTGTTCAATAAAACCCTTTTTATTGAAACGCCCGTCTTTCCTTTCTGTGTAACTCTGTAGAAACTAAGCATGCACGATTGAATGAGTGAAACTGTTATCTATTGTTTCCACGATTCTGAGACATGTTCCTCTTCTAAAGGGAAACAAAGTTGTCATGTTTTTCGGTTGCCAGAAACTACTCCCTTCTTGTTCTCAAGGAGTTTCTAGTGGCCTCTGAGCTAGCTGGCACAGGTAATTAAGTTTAATATAATCGATAGGGACATACCGACCTTAGTCCTATGTCAAACCTATAGGTTATATTATTCCAATGCGCAGAGCCTATTAGGGAAATAGGAACTACACTACATGGCGCCCAACGGTTTGGTAAGGCAGTAATTTAACGCTAGATACTGAGTAACTCATTCGTGCTTTTCTCAGAGACCCCTACTCACATACTCCATAAGACATCCGGAGTGGGTAGGGCTAAATATCCACCATAACTAAATAGGGAAGCACCCTATATATTAGTTGTTTGGTTTGTTCAACGTTGAAGGATACAGTGTTCCAAAATATTGTACACCTTATCTTTTTGTTTCCTTGAAACTTGTTCTACACTTTTCAAAAAACAAAATGTCCATAAACGGGGACAATAACACCGGAAACGGTGGAGCTGCGGCTGACCCAGTCGTACCAGCTTTTAACTTTACAGGTTTAAATGAAACCGAGGAGGGTGTTATAGACATCCATCCAAACTTAAGAAGAGCCATCACTCTAAAACTTATAAAACACGGCCTACCACCAAGAGGAGGTAGAGCAGTTTTCGTGATAGAGGCACACGAATCCTTTCAGACAGAGGTATTCTATTCATGGGTCATATTTCCTGAATCAAATTCAGTAACAAAACTGTTTCACTTCTACAAAGAAGATGATCCACCAGAGGAATATATTCCTTTCGAGGATATTGAAATTCCACTAACATACCAGGAGCATCAGCTCTGGTTTAAAGGCGCCCTAAAACATCACAGAAACATTACCAGGCTCGGTCCACTAGGTAGACCAGGAGCAACATGGCCGATTCTAGCCGGCTACACTCCTCATCCTGACCTCGATATAATGTCAGACGAGGAACTACTTACTCAACTTACAGAGTTAATAAAAATCTACAGACAACTAGTCCAATAGGTCATGCAGACTTTCACAGTCCGACCACCATTGACACTTCCAAATCAAACTCCTCAACAGGGGAATACACAAAAAATGACACCACAGACTCTATACGCAGTCATGGGTAAAATGCCCACAAAACGTGAGCAAATCCCATTCTGGATAGCTCAAAAAATTACTCAAATTGAAGCAGTATTTCCAAATACTAGCCCGTATGAGAAACACAGAATACTAACCATCTGTTTACAGATGGGGATCACCTACAACTGGAAGACTGCACCACTTGGGGCTCAGTCTTTGCTGCCATCTATACTAAAACACATGGTATTCCATCAATTGCAGTAATACCTGATGTCCTGAAACAAATTCAAAATGAATACGGGGCAGAGCCTGCTCTAAATTTAGGTATGAAATTACTGAAAAATTTCGACCAGGTCTCAACAATAATATTATCTAATATTAAAGGGGAGGCAGCAGCGGTGGCGATCCGCCAAAGATTAAGGGAATTCGATGTTACAGAACATCAAACAGAACTACCCAGAATAATAGAACAATCTTATGCCGAATTAGGCAGAGATAGTATGGGTGGAAGACCAGTGAAGCCAAAACTATCTGAAAGTCCTGAGAAGGACTCTATTAAACAAACTCCTACATCTTCTAAAAAGAAGTGGGAAACTAATAAACAAAATTCAAACGAGAAACGTTCTCAATCCCGAGGTAGGTCTCCTCAAAAGGAGCCCTCTGAAAGGAGATTTAACCTCAGGAATAGGGATAATTTGAAAAAGCCTGACAGGTATCAAGATACTGATACACGTTCCTCTCGTACCTTTCAGATCTCGTCACAGACATCGGAAAGAAGAGGACGGTCAGAACATAGAGAAGAACGCGTGAAATCGAAAGACGACAAACACGTTCCAAAAAACAAATCAAAACCTCAATTCTCAAAGAAGAAGGTAGCAGGTCTGAAGGTCAGACATGCCGAGGATACTGAGAACACAACTCAAGAACGGAGAATGGGCTCAGACAATGCTGGACAGTGCTGCAGAAGTCACAATAGCTCGCCAGAACCTGAAGGAACTTCTGGAGATAGTGGACTTGAATGAGTACATTACAGTTGAGACTGTAGACACCAGGGTTAGTACTCCACAAAAGTTATATGGAATAACACTCCGGATGGAGGGAGACATACCCAGACAGGTGAAAGCACTCTTTTTGGAAAAACTTTCAAGGGGTTATGATCTACTTCTAGCAGAAAAAGACTGGCCACCACAATTTGTCAGGGAGTGCCCACATGGCGAGGATATTATAATGCCTGCCTTCTCTAACCATATTCCAATTCATCTAAAATATACTTATGCCAGGAAATGGGCAGTTGCCCAGGCCCCAGCATTATACAAAAATCATGTAGGATGGGACGAGGATTCACCTCACCATAAAATACATCTAAAAAATGAACCTACTGCACAAAGGCAGTATCCAATAAAGCAAGAAGCTAAAAAACAGGTCAGGGAGATCTTAGATCAACTTGAATACCAGGGAGTGATTGAAACATGCACCTCTTCAATGAACAATCCTTTGTTTCCTGTCTCCAAACCAGACAACACCTATCGTCTAGTTTTGGATTACAGACACCTAAATACTTGTTCAAAAACATTTGCAGTGCAAAATGCACACAGTACAGCATTAATGAATAACATTGTGCGTAAAAAATACAAAACCACATTGGATATCTCAAATGGTTTCTTTTGTCAAAACATAGCACCTGAAAGCAGGTACTTGACAGCTTTCTCAATAATGGGGACCCAGCGTCAATTTTGTCGACTCCCACAAGGGTTCAAGAACAGCCCGGGGTTATTCTCAGCGAGAGTAACTGAGTTACTACAAATTTATGACAATGAGGCATTGTCCTATGTCGATGACATCTATCTGACAGACGATGACCTGGACAAACACTTGAACAGGGTGAGCACCATTATACTGGGCTTCGCCTCTGAGGGCTACAAATTCAACTTTAAAAAATCCAGAATTGCCCATCTCAATGTCCTGTTCCTAGGATACGAGCTTTCAAGTGAAGGCAAGAGCTGGGCAGCCAACTTTTTAGAAAGGTGTGCGCTGCTCCAACCTCCTAAGATGCTGAAAAACTTACAATCCATACTGGGTTTCCAAAATTTTGGAAGAACTTACATTCTAAATTATGCAGAAAGGGTTAAACCTCTCTACGCATTAATCAAACCTGATTTTTCAATCAAAAATTGGACACAAGAACACACAGAAATCTTGCGTTCACTCCAAGCTAACATGTTAGCAACAAATCACTTACAAACACGCGTAAGTCAACGCAATTTAGTGATCCGAATAATTTCGGGTCAATGCGGATTCACCTACTTAACATTTAATGAGGGTGAGAACGTACCAATTGCATACAAATCACATGTGTATACACAAGCAGAAATGCGCTTCACTTCAACAGAAAAAATACTGACAGCAGTTCAAACTGCAGTAGCAAAAGAAAGAGCTCTAGCCCAAGGGAAACGCATTATTGTCGTAACCCCAGTTCCGGCCTTAGAGGCGGTAACAAAAGCAAGCATTCCAAATGCTAAAGCATTACATCCTAGATGGATACAATGGGTTAATTCTCTTGCTGCAACAGATGTTGAAACTGTTTTGATCCCGATCTAAAAACACAAGCGTTCCTGCAATACGAACATGAATGTCCTCTGCCCACTGAGATTCTGCCTCTCGATCAGTATGAATTCATAATTTACACTGACGGATCCGCACAACCCGCAACAGGGAGTAAGCAAGCTTACAGTGCAGCGTGCGCAATCGTTAAAGGTCGCATGCGCGATGGCAAATTCAGACCTATGGTCACAAAAACCCAATCTCTAGGAGATTGCACAGCTCAGCGAGCTGAACTACAAGCATTCAAACTGGCACTTGAAAGTACAGATCGAGAATTCCCCACACTAATAGTGTGCGATTCTTTCTACTGTGTGCAGTCGTATAATGAATATATACAAACTTGGCTTGAAAACGGGTTCAAAGATGCAAAAGGTGGCACAATAAAGCATAAAACGCTTTGGGAATAAGTAGTTCGGTTAAAAAGCGAACTACAAAAGGCTCACGTGATACACACACTGAGTCATCAACGTGATGGCGTTCACGTTGCAGGGAATTCATTGGCTGACGAAGCCGCAAAGGGGGCAGTTCAGACAGCTTCCGTAGCTGCGATCACTTGTTCGAAAACGAAAATAGACAGTGAGATAATGTTGGCTGTCAATGCTACGAGCAAAGGCAGTGGTGCAGCGTTACCAAAAAAGTTTCCACTCAAGTACTCTTATGTAATTGATGCGAACAATGTTCCTTTTGCTCGAATCCCTGGAGTGGGGGATAGGGTAATTCCAAACATGGAACGTAGAGCAGCTTTGATTTATGAAACACATCTGGGGGAGGGTCTGTCACATCAAGGGATCTCTAAAACAATATTGACATTAAAAGAGATGTACTGGTGGCCTGGGATGAATACAGAAATACACATATTCATCAACAACTGCATAGACTGCAAATTACAGCGAGAAAGCCACCAGACACCATGCTACGAATGTAGCTGCCCAGCACAGACACCTTTGTTAGACAGCATTAGACTATCTATGCACAGGCGTCCTCATGGACAAATGCAATCCCACAAATACTAAATCAAGGTTCTTATGGATATGGCCTCAGCGCTCGGCTGATGCTCGAACTGTTATAAAAGATTTGCGAGTCTTTATCGGCACATACGCAATAGGCACGCTACATTCTGACCACGGCCCTGCATTTAGCTCTCAGGCTTACAAAGACGCCATGGCCAGTCTGGGCATTGCATTGCGGTACTCCTCTCCGTTTCATCCTGAGGGAAATTCTGTTGTGGAAAGGAAAAACTGGGACATAAAGCAGTCTATAACAGCTAGGGTATTAGGTTCGGGTGATGGGTGGGTCAAACATCTATATGGGGTCCAACGCTCATTAAACAATTTGCCAAGAAGTTCTCTAGGGGGGTTCACTCCATATGAGGTCCTATTTGGGACAAGAATGTGGGTGCCCGATCTGGAATGCAGTGGCACAATTGTGGAAAATAAACCCTTTGATATCAAAGATCGTTTGGCTCTTTTACAGGACTTAAATGATCTAAGATCGAAACAAAGCAACGTATTCCTGCAGCCAACCACCACTGGGGAAAAACCGGCGGTCCCAGCAAGGCCAGTCTGGATTCCAAAAGTTGGGGATCTAGTCAGAGAGAAGATTGCGGAGAAGAAGGAATTTGGACCTTCTTACAGACAACCAGTACCTGTCCTAGCCGTTCAAGGAACAAGAACAGTACTTCTGCCGCCCCTTGCTGGAAAAAAGGAGAAAAGATTTGAGTCCATCGACCTCATCAAACCACAGTATGTGGCCAATACTAAATAGTAGGCCTCGTGGACTCCGACCTAGTAGCAGACACACTCCTCTCGCTACTATCTAAGAGGTTCAGACTGAAAGACTGATAACCATCGAGAATTCAGCAGTAACAGATGAAGGACTGAGCAACAATGCTATGGAACTCATCCCTCTTGAGACACAAGTAACAGTTCGTCCAAATACACCTGTCTACACCAATGTAACAAGTGATCAACTGGTACCAGCGATTTCTACAAATCCTGATGCAATTCCAACAATTGACAGAACTGCTTCTGGCTACTTCATTAACTTTGATACGTTTTCCGAGGATCCGAGTGAGCCCGAGACGTCGCCAGCATCAAAAACTCTTAAACAGCAAGTACAAGACTTTTTGCATTTTTTAAAAAAGACTTATCTAGTTTCACCCGCAACATAATAAAGCTACTTGCAGCACACCCTTGTTGTATATTCCTCAGTCAAACACAAATTTGGGATGAATTCAAAGCACAAATCCACTACATGTATTAGTTTCATTGATTGCTATAAAATTATTATTTCAATTAGATCAGTATTGTCCAAAGCCAACACACAGCCCAAAAACGAGTTCAAGTCTTCAAATCCTTGTCTTTATCAAATCCTTGTCTTTATTAATTCATTTTTTAAAATTATTCCAGCACACGATCTAGCCGACACGTGTTTCGTCTGCACTCAGACTTTTTCAAGGCAGTATAGGAGTGAAGCAACTGTCAATTCGAGTAATGATGAAGACACACGGGCGCATCAATTAGCATACGAAGTATCATGGAAATGTCGTGTAACTTGCCCGTAGATCTTAAAAACAAAAAGTCACAAAATGTGTGAATCCAGTGGTGCGTCCTTAATGGTTATAAATTCAAGATGAAAAATTGGGGGTACACATCCATGATACGATAGTACCCTAAGTATACGGCAGTCCACAACCACTGACGGCACAACAGTCCGCTCGCAAGAGGTAAAAAAAAAAGCTAGTTTCACCATGGATTGAACTTTGGGTTATTTCTGGAATATTTTTCTTCCTGCTTTGGCTAGCTTTGGTTATGAATATGAGC
Source organism: Calotriton arnoldi (assembly GCA_963921515.1). Taxonomy (NCBI): domain Eukaryota; kingdom Metazoa; phylum Chordata; class Amphibia; order Caudata; family Salamandridae; genus Calotriton; species Calotriton arnoldi. Next base: position 64,976 of record CAWUFW010005429.1, read on the forward strand.
GTGCTTATAAATGGGAGATACATCCATTTGGACATTGAAAGAAAAGAAGTGAACTTACTTTTGAAACCTCACAAATCATCCCATCGTGAAACAAGAGACTTGTCTGCAGTGAACATCACAGCCGTTCCTATACAGGATGGTATAGTGTGGGACAAAACTGATTTTGATATTTTCGGCCCGGCGGAACATTTGAACATTCCACATTTATTTAAAATTTCACTAAGTGATTTTGTTTCATCCAGTACCTACTCTGATGATTGGGACTTTGAAACCGTACATGATATGATGTTTGACCTAGAAAAATCTGCTGCATTTCCTAATAATGAATATTTAGAGGGTTCATCAGACTATGAACAGCTGTATTGCTATAACCACTATGGTCATCATTTTTTTGCATAAATCTGCAACACCTAGAAATGTGTTTGTTTAACCAATGGGAGCATTGTCCTACACCACCAAAAGGTAGTTCAAAAACATTTGCTAAAAAGTTTCCATATTTTTCAGGATACAATACATCTGATCCAGAAACATTTTACTATAGAAATGTAAACAAAACAGGACTGAAAATAATGTTAACAAATACAAAACAGATATACTCTGCAGCATTTATTGCCCAACTGTCTAGACAGGGTTTCACTTATGGAAAGACACAATAGACACAAAATCTGTCTGGGGTACTAAAGATTGGCAAGTGCAGGGGAGAGAAGCTTTATTTAGAGCCTGTATCGTCCCTCAGCAAATAATGTTTTTGAATGACACGGTCCAACAAACGTCTTGCCTTGGGTTAGCCAAGATCAAAGACATGAAAAATCCTTCTGTACCAACACCTGCAAGTGATAACAATACACAGGCAGCGGTTACAGTTGACACCATACTACAACTCAACAGAACAAATCCTGATTGGCGAAAATGGTTGATCTGGCCCACAGACACAAACAACTGTCAAGCGAGATTCCTGAATAAAACACAGGGGTTTACTATTCATAGGCCAGACCCACGATACGTCCAAAGACAGCATCCGGGGGTAGTAACAACATACAGTGTAGGAAAATTATGCCTCGATTGGCTGCAGAAATCTACACTTAAGGATGTGAAACAACACTTATCTTTACTTAAAAAAGACGCAGACCTTAGGGAATTCTTGCTTGGACCAAGAAAACCGCGACAAAAACATTTCATATATGCCGGCATCTATGCTGCTTATAATGAAGCATGGAAGGTGTCACAGATGGAGGCCGCAGAACGAATACGTGAACTTGATCGTATTAACTTAGAGAAAACTCTCTCTGTGGTCGACAATGGGTTAACAACTTTGTCCTCCAGAATTTATTCATTGGACAGTATTGTATCCTCTGCTATCGACATACTGGAACAAGATTTAGCCATGTTACAACAAGGCCAAACACAGTTACGTTCTATTATGTTATTAAGCTGGACACTGCAATCTTTGCGTGCAGGCTATGTGACTTGGCGTTTTATCAACACGACGGCTCTGTTTGCAGAATACAATCTAACTGATAAACAGATCGAACTGGCACAAAGGGGAGCGAAGTATACAGTACTGGGCATTGAAAAAATTGAAAAATTACCATTCACAGTGGCAGAAAAACCAGCTACAGAATGGCTTATTCATAGCAAAATCACACTACCTGTGACTACTTTTCAGTTTCAGTATTGCCTTAAACAGATGCAAGCAGGCAAATATGAAAGGTTGGGTAAAGAATACATTAAGACATCCTGGAATTTACCATACACATACAGATGTTGGAGTGGGGATCGTGAAGTTTTTCTAAGCGGTACACACTGTGAAAATGCACTAAGCGGTTCACTGATTTGTCAGGACAGTTCTTTACACGGGGCTTGTAATGGTTCTGTGGCAAACTTGTCCTGCCACCAGCAGGGTACACCAGCTGCTGTGATTAATCCAACGTTTGGACAACTTTCTAATGGGAGTTACCTCATGTTGAATGATCAGAGTTGCTGTGGCATGTTGCCAGGCATCCCATATCTAGTAACGGTCAACTCCAGGGTCACTTGCTGAATGCAAGTAGTGTTTGCCCCAATAGACACAGTCAGGGAGTCACCTCTATGGCCTTCGTTGAATGTCTCTTTTCTTCGATTTGATACTTTAAGCAGAATGAAAGCCATGCTTATACAACAATCAGTGCCTTTGACCTCGGCCAAAGAAACCTATGATCTACAAGTTGCAAGGACTTTGGCTGAGATACAAGCTTTACTTCATACAAACTGCCCTATACATTTCGTAGAAATGATAGGACGTATCTTTAACATGTCCGATACAAGCGGAATTGTACATGTATTTAAGACCATCTGTTCCGGACTATTAGCACCTTTCCAGGCTGTCCTCGGAATCATCCCAAACTTCGCACATTCGGTGTTTGGTGGTGTGCCATTAATTCTAGCACTTGTTGCAGGAATTCTGTTTCTATTCCTCCTACTACGCTATGGCAAGCCTCTTCGCCAACATCACTCCGAACGATGTGGAGAGAGCCCTCCTTGAACGGAAATGCCGTGAGCGAATAGTATAGCTTTTGGGCATGCCTCGTCTACAGGAACTTAATACAACGTGGTTCCTGTCATTCAGACCAATCTGGCAAGATTGCATCTTACCTGTTCTACGCTGCCTGTTTTGCGGTGAAGAATGCGTGCTAGACATCTGTCTAACACTCCCATCAGTCATGCCAACGGATATCGATACTCTGCTGGACCAGATAACGGCCCATGCTGTGTGTTGTCCCCAAAGGCTTCCAATCCTGATGGCGGCATTCATTGAGATCTCACAGACGCTTCCGGCCGCTGCTGAGGTACGAGATGGATCGACGGGCACACAGGTAACAACGGACGTGAACATTGCATCTTCTGCTGAGGGCGATGTTTCTCATCTCTGTGCGATTAACCTTCTGAAAGAGGTGTTCCAAATGTCACCGACTTCGGTGGATGATATTTTGGCTACGGACATAGATGATCTAATGTTTACGCCAGACCCATACACTGACTTTGATTCGGCTCACAGTATACCAGGGCAACAATGAAATTTGCCTTCATATTTTTCAAACTTGGAACTTTTCCCAGAATTGAACCTTTTTCTTTTTAAAATTTTTGAAATGACATGGCAAATGAACAATCTGCTTACAGTAGAACTAGTCTTATAAAACGGACTTCTTTGAACACTTCCAGGGACACATTGTCACCTTACTTGTCTAACATTTCATTTAATTCCATGATATGCAATGGCTTTGATTTTTAGAACTTATCGACCATTTCGTCCTATGTATATATTTCCGTTTCATTTACGTTGCAATTTAATTCCGTTATATGCTTAGAATGAAACTGATGCTTTAAAATGTACAGTACCTATTGCATTTCAACAGTTTTGAGCTTCTTTTAAAATGCTTTTAAATGTTTTTAGCAATATGTGGTACTCAATTTTATGTTTAGCATTTAAAATGTTTAGCATTTAGTATTATCGTTCACTCGAAGATGGAGTGGGTGTTGTATTCCGCTTTAGGGGTCCGTATATAGGTTTTCCTGAATCATGTCCTTATATAGGCACAATTCGCATTGCCCTTATATAGGCATAGAAATCCCTGTCCTTATTTAGGCATTAACCGTGCACTCCAAATACAGGCATGGTCACCGACATCCGTCCACCCTAACGTCACAACGAGTTCTTAGAAACCAGACCCTTAAGCTTCAGGAGTTCCCCTAGCACAGGACTATTGATTTCTCCAAGAACTCATCTATTATGTATGAACCGTTATACCTTAAGAGTTCATTCCTGACGTCTTCCTCTGTCCGACTTCACGTCAATGCTAACATTCCACGACACCTACCAGGTATAAATATACCTTCCCTTGCCCAAGCAAGTTAGAGGAGACCTCGACTTCAGAGGAGCCCGTATCCCGGCCTGACGCACTGAGAAGACGCTGTCATTCCTGCACACAGACGAATCCAGCTTCCAATGTTCTGACTCCCTTCGCGGGGTGTTAGAGTTCCAGACCCGGCAGGAGATTCCCACCTCTCTCATTCTCAAGGTATGGAGCTGACTAGAACCTAGAGGGACTCTTGGCATACTAGACTTAACATACTCTTAGTCTACCATACTAGAGAATACTCCACCTACTTCTACTCTTCCCTACACCTAGACTAGGTTAGGTACATTGGGGTAGAACTAGCTTAGAGACGCACTGATGAGTACTCGCATTTTTAGCTCATGTTATTTATGTACGTGAATATATGCTAAAAGATAATGCTAGCGCAGTATTATTTATTTCTACTGCTTACGCTGTACATTATTTATCTTGCATACTGTCTTGTGATCATAACAGCACATATCTCTTACACGAGAAACAAGACTGTTCAATAAAACCCTTTTATTGAAACGCCCGTCTTTCCTTTCTGTGTAACTCTGTAGAAACTAAGCATGCACGATTGAATGAGTGAAACTGTTATCTATTGTTTCCACGATTCTGAGACATGTTCCGCTTCTAAAGGGAAACAAAGTTGTCATGTTTTTCGGTTGCCAGAAACTACTCCCTTCTTGTTCTCAAGGAGTTTCTAGTGGCCTCTGAGCTAGCTGGCACAGGTAATTAAGTTTAATATAATCGATAGGGACATACCGACCTTAGTCCTATGTCAAACCTATAGGTTATATTATTCCAATGCGCAGAGCCTATTAGGGAAATAGGAACTACACTACAAGGGGGTTGAACATAGGTTTTTCAGGTATTTATATGGTTCACCCTGATAAGGATCGTGATTATTGTTTGAAGTAGGCTCTCACCCCCTTCAGCTAATACTCCAATTTCTTATGTGTATCAACAATATCTGAGCATTGATATTAAGGGTCCACACCTCACTAGAACGAATTACCCACCCCTCAGCGTGTGTTGCCTTGTTCCATCCACTGTTCTCTATAGCAGAAAATCAGCATTATATTTAACTCTAATATATTTTGAAACCTCGTCGTATTCATATCCAAGATGATAAAAAGGTTTCCTTAGACTCTAACAAATTTTAAAATGTAGAGTAGACGTTCTCATTAAACTATTTCTAAACTCTTTCACAGGCTAAGGTCTTTGTTTCTCTACCTACTAGTAAACCCTGAGATTGATTAGAAAACAATTATGCCGTAAGATGAAAAGAGAATGTGGACCATTAGACGTACGCTGTTTCCCAATGTTAACAAGTATAGTTACTGCTCCGCCAGACACTTAACAAACAGCAGCAAGCTACTACTCCACCCATGCTCAGGGGCAACATATAGCCGCAATCAAAAGGGACCTTTGCAATGGAGGATGAAGAAGTCTTGACTATATTAACAATGCCAAAGTGTCTACTTCCTGGACTAGAGGTACCCATTAAGGAATCAAAGAGTGACCTAACACAATCACCTTACCCACACCTCTAAAGTTAGAGATGAACTTTCTTGAAACAGGTAAGGGTCCTACAAATAAATGGGATTTTTACATCAGGAATTGCCTCCAACCTGTCCTAAAGGATATCCACAACATCAGGAGAGGTCCTACTTATCAGTTCTTCAGAAACCTTCTGCAGACCCTGCAATATATTACCCAAAATTCAGAGTGGTTTCTCTAATTCTTTTCTCAGTCAACATTGTGGAGAACATGGTCAATGACCAACAGTGAAAATGTATCGAATCCAACTTGGTCTTGTGCATTTCCCAGGCAGGCTTCAGATCATGTCACGGTACAGGTTTTGGCCTTGTCTCAGTTAATGATTTAAAAATGTAATTTGATGTTGGAGAAATAGCTGCCCTCATCCTATCACACCTGTCTGCAGCCCTTGATATGGCCTCACTCTTCATTTTACTCAACAGCTTGATGGAGATTGTTGAAGCAGTCAAAGCCTCAGACTGAATGTTCTTTTTTTTACAGACAGAGCACTAGCCGCTTCACTCCTCCATTGAAATCTGATTTCAGAAACATTTTGTAGAATTCAGTCTGGCTCAAAATGTAGTTCTTCTCATTTTAACATCCATGTGGATCCCCTCGCCACCATCATAAGATTTTCTAGACTAATTTTTTATTCCTATGCTGATGGCACATAGTTGATAATCTTCATGAAGGGCTATGTTACTGAAGCAACCGATAAATTCAGAAGCTGTCCTTCTGTCATAGTGCAGTGGATGCTAAAGTATGTCCCCAATTCATGTTAAACATAAATACTTATCTTTGGCTTACTGTGAATACTAGGGTATCGTATCTCTTTGCCCATCGAGCTGGGCAATCCTCCCTCAATCTGACTCCACCAGATATCTTAGAGTCATTACCAACACCAAACTCTCTTTTCAGCTCCACATTAAAAACGCACCCACCTGTTTCCTCCCCCTTAAGGTCCTAATAAAATTGATCCCTCAACTACCCTTTGTCTTTAGAAAAAAAAGATCCAAGCTGTCTTACTTTATCACATCAACTACTGTAATTCCTTAATCTTGGGCCTATCTAAGTACCTTCTATTTAGACTTCAGGGATTCCACAATACCTGCAACTTGACACAAGAAACGATCATTTATATTTTCCCGTTTGGCCTTTTGCACTGGCTTCAAATGGCAAAGCATACATCTTTAAATGCCTCTGTTTTGTCATTAAGATGTGTGTCCTACAGCCCTTTTTCAAGCACGGGTATCAGAGGTATCTCCTGGAAAAATCATCAGATTATCTGTTACTTTGACACAAATTGTTATGAGAAAGTAAAAAAGCCTATATTGCTGGAGACCTTTTTCTCATCTGATTAGTAAAGCTTGGAAATCACTGTCTACTTTGATGTGGTCTGTCAATAAACACCTACTTTTCATAAGAACCTTAACATTTGTCTCTTTGTTTTAGGATGTAGGATGTCTCCAACATGACTGCTACAAGATAGAAAAGTTATGTATAAACAAGGTAGAAAAGGACACCTTATTCCTAGGTAGCTGTGTGTTCCATAAATTCACTTCACCGTAATTTTCTTTACTATCTCCTCTCTGAGGGTGGGGTTCTGTAAGTTGAGAGTGATGTAGAAATAGTGGCACCTGTTCTTTTGTAGATTGTTGATTCTGAAAGGTGTTAGGGGTTAGACATTGGCTCATAAATCAATCAGTCCCTAACTCCTCATTTACCTGCTAAGAACCTACCTAAGCACCTCCAGTACAGTCCCCAGTGAGCCCACTCTTCCTTACTCAACTATCTTCAGTGAGAAGAGGTTGTGGGGGATGGTGATGCTATATGAAGGCTACATGCACTGCAATGAAGAGATCCAACAATTTTCAAAACAACTGTTGTTCCTGGAGGAATAGCCCAGTGGCTCAAGGTGCATATTTTACCATAACTGGCAAATCTGTGTGAGTTTTGGGTTTTTATTGTAACTATAATGTCTCTTCAAAGTACAAGTTTAATGTGAATTTTTGTTACATAATACCTATGTTATTGATCTTAGTATCTAACTCTAATGTTATTTGATGAAACCTTGGGGCAGGGTTGGCAAATCCCTACCTATGGATGGCTGGAGCAATTCCCAATAAGGGGGTGGTAAATACCAATTTACCCCCAAAAAATGGTTATGTTTAACCAAAGGTCCACATTATTCAAGACTAGAAAGGTAAAGTAGGAATGACATGTTATTAATGTATTTGTTGCCTGTACTCCAAATCTTATCCATTCCCTTAACTCTAAATCAAACTCTGAACTGGTACTAGTTTACACTGCACACTAGGCCATGCTATGTACTCAGTAGCCATTGGTACCAATGCTCACCATTTAGCCTATTTACATGTCCTCTAAATCCATTTTAGGTAGTGCCTAAAATACACCTATAGCATGGAAAGTTAAATGTCACATGTGGATTGCAATGTGGTTTTACATCACCAAGATATATGAAAAAAGTACATGTCTCCCAGTAGCACCATTGTGCCCCCGCTGGGCTGCAGTTCAAAGGCACTACAGTGTAACACATGCCAAGTAAAGGGTGCCTTTGCCATGTAGTTAAACCTATTTTCATAGGTTATTAAGTCACATCTAAAGTGTACTGTGTAGGCCCACAAGGCAGGATCCCTAATAGATAAAAAATGGCACATCATATATTTAAAACATGGTCCTTCAAAGTGACTGAATACCTAAAGTCTATTTTATTGTTCAGATACATTTTCTATAAGACAGGCGGAGGCATGATTAAAATATTTAATTATACATCTCTGACTGGGAAAATGATAGAAACATCATTGTAAATTATTTCCCATTTAATTTGCAAAAACTGATTTAATGGTGAAGTAAGGTTTTTGATAATTTGATTGGAAAAATTAATTTATAAAGAATGTACATAAACCTGCCTGAGCCAGAACTGACATCAAACCAGTTTTGTACTAATCACACCTCTGGTGCTGGAATACACATCTTAAGGTGGGGGAGTGATTGACACTGGCTTAGAAGACAATAGCTTGCCTCAGAAACCAGGAAAGACATCTGACTGCTGACTGATTAGCAGGCAATGGCTATCTGGCAGTGGATAAGAACATTTGACAGAAACAAATGACAGCTTAGCACTAAATCTCTTGACTTGAAGATGCCAGCGTGAGCGTCTCCTGTTCATCCCCAGGACCCACCTTGACAGCCAGGAGTCAGTCACAGTGGGGGAGAGAATTAGTTTGGACCCTGTCAGGTGGGAGGAGACCTCATTTAAATAGGGGAGTGGCCAGGGAGCTGAAGACAGGCCTTCCTGGTGGCAGAAGGGTTATGCCATCTTGAAACCAGGACTCCTGGGTAATTTTATGGCAAGTCAAAAAGGGCGTGCTGCAACAGGAGATGGGAGCTGTGAGAAAAAAGATTGGATTGAGAGCCAGAATTTCTCCAATCACTGGCTAGTGCACAGGATAAATCTGAAACCTCAACCACCAGCTCCTGAGAACATTCCTGAACACTAGAAGATTACTCCTAACAATGTCCTTGATGGCATAAAGAAAACTCCTCACTCCTGCTGGAAGAAGACTCATTCATTGACTTCTGACTCCTGCTGGCATTCGGGGACTGGAACTATTGTCCAAGGACCAAGTGTTGGTCTCCTGTGTTTTTGCTTCCTGGACACAAAATGTTGAAGGACTGCTGATTCCAAGAGGGCCCAGCTGACAACAGAGAACTGGACCCTGCATGGGACCTGGCTGGAGAGAGACCTGGTGCCTAGAATCCAGCCCTGAGGCAGTAGATCCTGAAGGACTGTCCATAAGGAGCTTTCCCAGCAGTTAGAGAAAAGTGTGACATTTTTTCCACCTCCAGAGGAATGGAACAAAATGCTGAAGCTTGCCAGGGATGATGCACCCAAGGATAGCAAGAATACCAGGTTAGTCCCATTCTGAGCATTTTGCTGAACGAGTTACGTGGGAACTACAGTTTCTATTCTAGCCGTGCCCCTTTCAAAGATTTTGAGAACGAAAAAAGTGAAGGTAAAACTGTAGTGTAGCTCCTATTTCCCTAATAGGCTCTGCGCATTGGAATAATATATCCTATAGGTTTGACATAGGACTAAGGTCAGTATGTCCCTATTGAGTATATTAAACATAATTACTTGTGCCAGCTAGCTCAGAGGCCACTAGAAACTCCTTGGATAACAAGAAGGGAGTAGTTTCTGGCAGCCGCAAGAACATGACCACTTTGTTTCCCTTTAGAATCAGAACGTGTCCCAGAGTCGTGGAAACAATAGATAACTATTTCACTCAGCTCAATCGTGCATGCTTAGTTTTCTCCTAGTTACACAGAAAGAAATAGACGGGCGTTTCAATAAAAGATTTATTGAACAGTCTTGTTTCTGGTGTAAGTAAAATGTGTTGTTACGATCACAAGACAGTATGCAAGATAAATAATGTACAGTGTGAGCAGTAGAAATAAATAATACTGCGAGAGCATTATCTCTTAGTACATATGCTTTTACATAAATAACACAGACTAAAAATGCGAGTACTCATACGATGCGTTTCTAATCTAGTTCTACCCCAATGTACCTAACCTAACCTAGGTGTAGGGAGAGGTATGAAGTAGGTGAAGTATTCCTTACTATGGTATACTAAGAGTATGTTAAACCTAGTATGCCTAGTATGCCAAGAGTCCCTCTAGGTTCTTGTCAGCTCCATACCTTAAGAATGAGAGAGGTGGGAATCTCTTGCCAGACTCGAACTCCAACACCCCGCAAGGGAAGTCAGATCACTGGAAGCGGGACTCTCTGCGTGCAGGGATGACAGCGTCTTCTCAGTGCGTCAGGCCGGGAAACGGGCTCCTCTGAAGTCGAGGTCTCCTCTGATTTACAGGGGCTAGGGAAGGTATATTTATACCTGAGAGTACCTAAGAATGTTAGTATTGACGTGAGTCGGACAGCGAAAGACGTCATGAATGAACCCCTAAGGAATAATGGTTCATGCATAATATATGAGTCCTTGAAGAAATCAATAGTCCTGGACTAGGGAAACTCCAGCAGCCTAAGGGTCTGCTCTTCATGAACTCGTTGTGACGTTAGGGTGGACGGATGTCAGAGACCATGCCTGTATTTGGAGTGCACGGTTTAATGCCTAAATAAGGGCTGGGATTTTATGCCTATATAAGGGCAGGGCGAATTGTGCCTATATAAGGACATGATACTGGAAAGCCCGTTTATGGACACCCTAAGAGGAATACAACACCCACTCCACTTTCGTGTGTACGATAATACGAAAATGCTAAACATTTAAAATGCTAAACATAAAATGGAGTACCGCATATTTAAAAATATTTCTTAAAAGCATTAAAAAACATAGTGAAAAATGCAAAAGGTACTGTACATTTGAAGCAAATGCTTTTCATTTCAGGCATAAAGTTCGAAAATAAATGCAATTGGAATGAAAGAAGCAGTAATATTTACATGTGACAGAAAATGATTGATAAGTTGTTCAAAAATCAAAGTCATTTCATGTCATGAAAATTAATGAACTGTTTTAGACACACAAGATGACTAAGTGTCCGTGGAAGTACCGCAAAGTCTGTACTATAAGGCTAGTTCTACTTTAAGCAGAGTGAAGTGCCATTTTCGTTCGAAAAAATGGGGAAAAAAGTTCAATTTTGGTAGAGTTCCAAGTTGTTTTGAAAATGAAGGCCAAATTGTTACTGCATCTCTGGAACACTGTATGCTGAATCAGAGTCAGTTTACGGGTCTGGTGTAAACATGAGATCATCTATTTCTATAGACAAAACATCATCCACTGTAGGTGGTGTCAATTGGAACACCTCGTGTAGTAGATTAATTGCACAGAGATGAGAAGCATCGCTTCCAGCATAGGTTGCCTCAGCAATGTTCGCGTCCGTTGTTACCTGTGTGCCTGTAGATCTTTCTCGTACCTCAGCAGCAGCCGGAAGCGTCTGTGAGATCTCAATGAATGCTGACATCAGGATAGGAAGCCTCTGGGGACAACACAGAGCATGGGCCGTTATCGGGACCAGCAGAGTATCGACATCCGTTGGCGTAGCTGATGGAAATGTTAGACAGGTGTCCAACACGCATTCTTCACCGCATAGCAGGCATCGTAGAACAGGTAAGATGCAATCTTGCCAGATTGGTCTGAATGACAGGAACCAAGTTGTATTCAGGTCCCGTAGACGAGTCATGCCCAAAAGCTGTACTATTCGCTCACGGCACTTTCGTTCAAGGAGAGCTTTCTCCATTTCGCTCGGAGTGATGTCTGCGAATAGGCTGGCCATAGCGCAATAGCAGGAAGAGAAATAGAATTCCGGCAACAAGTGCTAGAATTAATGGCATGCCACCAAACACCGAATGTGCAAAGTTCGGGATGATTCTGAGTATTGCCTGGAAAGGTGCTAACAGACCGGAGCAGATGCTCTTAAATACATGTACAATTCCGGTTGTATCAGACATATTGAAGATACGTCCTATCATTTCTACGAAATGTATAGGGCAGTTTGTACGTAGTAAAGTCTGTATCTCAGCCGAAGTCCTTGCTACTTGTAGATCATAGGTTTCTTTGGCCGAGGTCAAAGGCACTGTTTGCTGTAAAAGCATGGCTTTCATTCTGCTCAAAGTATCAAATCTTATAAAAGAGACGTTCAGTGAAGGCCATAGAGGCGACTCCCTGACTGTGTCTATTGGGGCAAACAATACTTGCATACAGCAAGTGACCCTGGAGTTGACCGTTACTAGATATGGAATGCCTGGCAGCATGCCGCAGCAACTCTGATCATTCAGCATGAGGTAACTCCCATTAGAAAGTTGTCCAAACGTTGGATTAATCACAGCAGCTGGTGTACCCTGCTGATGGCAAGACAAATTTGCCACAGAACCATTACAAGCCCCGTGTAAAGAAATGTCCTGACATATAAGTGAACCGCTCAGTGCACGTTTACAGTGTGTACCGCTCAAAAACACTTCACGATCCCCACTCCAACATCTATATGTATACGGTAAATCCCAAGATGTCTTAATGTATTCCTTACCCAACCTTTCATATTTGCCTGCTTGCATTTGTCTGAGGCAATACTGAAACTGAAAAGTACTCACAGGTAATGTTATTTTGCCAAGAATAAGCCATTCTGTAGCTGGTTTTTCTGCCACTGTGAATGGTAACTTTTCCAGTTTTTCAATGCTCAGCACTGTATACTTTGCTCCTCTTTGTGCCAGTTCGATCTGTTTATCAGTTAGATTGTATTCTGCAAACAGAGCCGATGTGTTGATGAAACGCCAAGGCACATAGCCCGCTCGCAAAGATTGCAGAGTCCAGCTTAATAACACAATAGAACGTAATTGAGACTGGCCTTGCTGTAACATTGCCAAATCTTGTTCTAGTATGTCGATAGCAGAGGATACAATGCCATCCAATGAATATATTCTGGAGGACAAAGTTGTTAACCCATTGTCGACCACAGAGAGAGTTTTCTCTAAGTTAATACGATCAAGTTCACGTATTCGTTCTGCGGCCTCCATCTGTGACACCTTCCATGCTTCATTATAAGCAGCATAGATGCCGGCATATATGAAATGTTTTTGTCGCGATTTTCTTGGTCCAAGCAAGAATTCCCTAAGGTCTGCGTCTTTTTTAAGTAAAGATAAGTGTTGTTTCACATCCTTAAGTGTAGATTTCTGCAGCCAATCGAGGCATAATTTTCCTACACTGTATGTTGTTACTACCCCCGGATGCTGTCTTTGGACGTATCGTGGGTCTGGCCTATGAATAGTAAACCCCTGTGTTTTATTCAGGAATCTCGCTTGACAGTTGTTTGTGTCTGTGGGCCAGATCAACCATTTTCGCCAATCAGGATTTGTTCTGTTGAGTTGTAGTATGGTGTCAAATGTAACCGCTGCCTGTGTATTGTTATCACTTGCAGGTGTTGGTACAGAAGGATTTTTCATGTCTTTGATCTTGGCTAACCCAAGGCAAGACGTTTGTTGGACCGTGTCATTCAAAAACATTATTTGCTGAGGGACGATACAGGCTCTAAATAAAGCTTCTCTCCCCTGCACTTGCCAATCTTTAGTACCCCAGACAGAGTGTTTTCTCTAAATTAATACGATCAAGTTCACGTATTCGTTCTGCAGCCTCCATCTGTGATACTTTCCATGCTTCATTATAGGCAGCATAAATGCCGGCATATATGAAACGTTTTTGACGCGGTTTTCTTGGTCCAAGCAAGAATTCCCTAAGGTCTGCGTCCTTTTTAAGTAAGGTTAAATGTTGTTTCACATCCTGTAGTGTAGACTTATGCAGCCAATCGAGGCATAATTTTCCTACAATGTATGTTGTTACTACCCCCGGATGTTGTCTTTGGACATATCTTGGGTCTGGCCTATGAATAGTAAAGCCCTGAGTTTTATTCAGGAATCTTTCCTGACAGTTATTCGTGTCTGTGGGCCAGATCAACCATTTTTTCCAATCAGGATTAGATCTGTTGAGTTGTAATATATTGTCAACTGTCACCACTGCCTGTGTATCGTTATCACTTGCAGGTGTTGGTACAGAAGGTGTGTTCATCTCTTTGATCTTGGCTAATCCAAGACAAGATGTTTGTTGGATGGTTTCATTCAAAAACATTATTTGTTCAGGGATGATACAGGCTCTAAATAAGGCTTCTATCCCCTGCACTTGCCAATCTTTAGTACCCCACACAGATTTGGTGTCTATTGTGTCTTTCCAAAAGTCGAAACCCTGTCTAGACAGTTGGGCATTAAATAATGCAGAATAAATCTGTTTTGTATTTGTTAACATAATTTTCAGTCCTGTCTTGTTTACATTTTTATAGTAAAACATTTCTGGATCAGATGTATTGTAACCTGAAAAATATGGAAACTTGTTGGCAAATGTTCTTCAACTACCTTTAGGTGGTGTAGGACAATGTTCCCATTGGTTAAACATAAACACATTTCTTGGATATGCAGATTTATGCAAATAATGATGACCATAGTGGTTATAACAATACAGTTGTTCATAGTCTGATGAACCCTCTAAATATTCATTTTTAGAAAATGCAGCAGATTTTTCTAGGTCAAACATTATGTCATTAACAGTCTCAAAGTCCCAATCATCAGAATAGGTACTGGACGAAATTAGATCACTTAGTGAAATTTTAAACAAATGTGGAATGTTCAATTGTTCCGTCGGGCCGAAGATGTCAAAATCTGTTTTGTCCCACACTATACCATCCTGTATAGGAACAGCTGTGATGTTCACTGATGACAAGTCTCTTGCTTCACGATGGGAGGATTTATGAGGTTTCAAAAGTACGTATACGTCTTTTCTTTCAGTGTTCACATGGATGTATCTGCCACTTATAAGCACACTCACAGTTGTAACCAAAGCTAGCCAGAGCAGGAGAACAAAAAGTCCAGATATAATCCAGAGTTCAATCCATGGAGAAACCAAATAAGTCTTTTTCAGAAAGTGAAGAAAGTCTTGTACTTGCTGCTTGAATTTGAATGATGCTGGCGTCGTTTCATGTTCACTCGGATCTTCTGAGAACGTATCAAAGTTAATGAAATAGCCAGAAGCAGTTCTATCAATTGTTGGAATTGCATCAGGATTTGTAGAAATCACTGGAACCAGTTCATCACTTGCTACATTGTTACTTGGTGTTCAAGAGGGATGAGTTCCATAGCGTTGTTGCTTAGTCCTCCATCTGTTACAGCTGAATTCTCGATTATTATCAGTCTTTCAGTCTGAACCTCTTGGATAGTAGCGAGAGGAGTGCGTCTGCTACTAGGTCGGAGTCCACGAGGCCTACTATTTAGTATTGGCCACATACTGTGGCTTGATCAGGTCGATGGACACAAATCTTTTCTCCTTTCTTCCAGCAAGGGGCGGCAGAAGTACTGTTCTTGTTCCTTGAACTGCTAGGACAGGTACTGGTTGTCTGTAAGAAGGTCCAAATTCCTTCTTGCCGCAATCTTTTCTCTGACCAGATCCCCAACTTTTGGAATCCAGACAGGCCTTTCTGCGACCGCCGATTTTTCCCCAGTGGTGGTTGGCTGTAGGAATACGTTGCTTTGTTTCGTTCTTAACTCATTGAGTTTCTGTAAAACAGCCAAACGATCTTTGATAACAAACGGTTTATTTTCCACCACTGTGCCTACGTGTTCAAGGTCTGGTACCCACATTCTTGTCCCAAATAGGACCTCATATGGAGTGACCCCCCCTAGAGAACCTCTTGGCAGATTGTTCAATGAACGTTGGACCCCATTAAGGTGTTTGACCCACCCATCACCCGAACCTAATACCCTAGCTGTTATAGACTGCTTTATGTCCCGGTTTTTCCTTTCCACAACCGAATTTCCCTCAGGATGGAATGGAGAGGAGTACCGCAATGCAACGCCCAGACTGGCCATGGCCTCTTTGTAAGCCCGAGAGCTAAATGCAGGACCCTGGTCAGAATGTAGCGTGCCTATTGCGTATGTGCCGATAAAGACTCGCAAATCTTTTATAACAGTTCGAGCATCAGCTGAGCGCTGAGGCCATAACCATAGGAACCTAGATTCATCATTTGTGGGAATGCCTTTGTCCAGTAGGACGCAGGCGCGTAGATAGTCTAATGCTGTCTAACAATGGTGTCTGTACTGTGTTGCCGCATTCGCAGCATGGTGTCTGGTGGCTCTCTCGCTGTAATTTACAGTCTAAGCAGTTGTTGATGAATATGTGAATTTCTGTATTCATTCCAGGCCACCAGTACATCTCTTTTAACGTCAAAATTGTTTTAGAGATCCCTTGATGTGACAGACCCTCCCCCAAATGTGTTTCATAAATCAAGGCTGCTCTACGTTCCATGTTTGGAATTACCCTATCCCCCACTCCAGGGATTCGAGCAAAAGGAACGTTGTTCGCATCAATTACATAAGAGTACTTGAGTGGAAACTTTTTTGGTAACGCTGCACTGCTGCCTTTGCTTGATGCATTGACAGCCAACATTATCTCACCGTCTATTTTTGTTTTTGAATTAGTGATCGCAGCTACGGAAGCCGTCTGCACAGCCCCTTTTGCGGCTTCATCAGCCAATGAATTCCCTGCAACGTGAACGCCATCACGTTGATGACTCAGTGTGTGGATCACGTGAGCCTTTGGTAGTTCGTTTTTCAACTGAACTACTTGTTCCCAAAGCATTTTGTGCTTTATTGTGCCACCTTTCGCATCTTTGAAACCATTTTCAAGCCAGTTTTGTATATAGTCATTATACGACTGAACACAGTAAAAGGAATCGCACACTATCAGTGTGGGGAATTCTCGATCTGTACTTTCAAGTGGCAGTTTGAATGCTTGTAGTTCAGCTCGCTGAGCTGTACAATCTCCTAGAGATTGTGTTTTAGTGACCATAGGTCTGAAGATGCCATTTCGCATGCAACCTTTAACGATTGCACACGCTGCACTGTAAGCTTGCTTACTCCCTATTGCGGGTTGTGCGGATCCGTCAGTGTAAATTATAAATTCGTACTGATCGAGAGGCAGAATTTCAGTAGGCAGAGGACATTCTTGTTCATATTGCAGGAATGCTTGTGTTTTTAAATCTGGATCAAAAACATATTCAACATCTGTTGCAGCAAGAGAATTAACCCATTGTATCCATCTTGGATGTAATGCTTTAGCATTTGGAATGCTTGCTTTTGTGACCGCTTCTAAAGCTGGTACTGGGGTTACGACAATAATGCGTTTCCCTGGGGCTAAGGCTCTTTCTTTTGCTACAGCGGTTTGAACTGCTGTTAGAATTTTTCAGTTGAACTGAAGCGCATTTCCGCTTGTGTGTACAAATGAGATTTGTATGCTATTGGTATTTTCTCACCCTCATTGAAGGTTAAGTAGGTGAATCCGCATTGACCCGAAATTATTCGGATCACCAAATTGCGTTGACTTACGTGTGTTTGTAAGTGATTTGTTGCTAACATGTTTCCCTGGAGTGAACGCAAGATTTCTGTGTGTTCCTGTGTCCAGTTTCTGATCGAAAAATCAGGTTTGATTAATGCGTAGAGAGGTTTAACCCTTTCTGCATAATTTAGAATGTATGTTCTTCCAAAATTTAGGAAACCCAGGATGGATTGTAAGTTTTTTAGCGTTTTTGGAGGTTGGAGCAGCGCACACTTTTCTAAAAAGTTAGCTGCCAAGCTCTTGCCTTCACTTGAAAGCTCATATCCTAGAAATAGGACATTGAGATGGGCAATTATGGACTTTTTAAAGTTGAACTTGTAGCCCTCAGAGGCGAAACCCAGTATAATGGTGCTCACCCTGTTCAAGTGTTTTTCCAGGTCATCGTCTGTCAGATAGATGTCATCGACATAGGACAATGCCTCATTGTCATAAATTTGTAGTAACTCCGTTACCCTCGCTGAGAATAAACCTGGGCTGTTCTTGAACCCTTGTGGGAGTCGACAAAAGTGACGCTGGGTCCCCATTATGGAGAATGCTGTTAAGTACCTGCTTTCAGGTGCTATGTTTTGACAAAAGAAACCATTTGAGATGTCTAATGTTGTTTTATATTTTTTACGCACAATGTTATTCATTAATGCTGTGCTATGTGCATTTTGCACTGCAAAAGTTTTAGAACAAGTGTTTAGGTGTCTGTAGTCCAAAACTAGACGATATGTATTGTCTGGTTTGGAGACAGGAAACAAAGGATTGTTCATTGAGGAGGTGCATGTTTCAATCACCCTTTGGTATTCAAATTGATCTAAGATCTCCCTGACCTGTTTTTTAGCTTCTTGCTTTATTGGGTACTGCCGTTGTGCAGTTGGTTCATGTTTCAGATGTATTTTATGGTGAGGTGAGTCCTCATCCCATCCTACATGATTTTTATATAATGCTGGGGCCTGGGCCACTGCCCATTTCCTGGCATATGTATATTTTAGGTGAATTGGAATATGGTTGGAGAAGGCAGGCATAATAATGTCCTCGCCATGTGGGCACTCCCTGACAAATTGTGGTGGCCAGTCCTTTTCTGCTAGAAGTATGTCATAGCCCCTTGATAGTCTTTCCCAAAAAAGTGCTTTCACCTGTCTAGGTTTGTCTCCCTCCATTTTATTTTTTTTATTTTATTTTAAGAGTTTTATATAGCGCTGGCTAGACCCGGAGGTATCAGAGCGCTTTACATTGGGTTACACAATGTTACAGACAATGATAACAGATGACACTTTACATCAAAACTAAGCAACAGATTGAGAGAGGAAGGAAAGGTGAGACAGATAGAGCGGAGGGGGAAGGGGGAAATGTGAAGGGGAGGATGGGGAAGAGACGGCAGGAGAGACGAAAGGAAGTTTGCCCAAAGACCGACTGGGTAGGTGACGTCCGAGGAGGGAATCCACAGCCCGTCTCCCCTATAGCTAAGCAAGGTAGCTCCATCGGGCATAAGTCAAAATCACTAGGTCTCAACTGACGAAGGAAAAGTTCACAAAAGAAAGTCAGGTGGATAAAAGAGGGTGGGAACTATGAGCAAGGACGGGTGAGGGCAAAGGTCAATGGCTACAAAGAGGAGAAGAGTAGAGCGGAGAGGGGTAGGGGTAGGGTGAAGGGAGGAGGGAGGAGGGAGATTAGGTCCAGAGAGACATGGGAGAGTTTGCCCAAAGATCGGCTGGGTAGGTGATGGTCAAGGAGGGAATCCATGGCCCATCTCCCCTATAGCTAGCGAGGTAGCTCCACCGGGCATCAGACAAAGTGGCTATGTCTCAGCTGTCGGGGGAAAGTTCTCATAGTAAATGTCCTAGTAGGTGAGCAGGAACAGGGTCGGGTGAGGGCTGATCAACATCGGGACGATGAACAAAGATTTTAGACCAGGAGAGATAAAGCATCCGGAGTGTTATTTCATATAACCTTTGTGGAGTACTAACCCTGGTGTCTACAGTCTCAACTGTAATGTACTCATTCAAGTCCACTATCTCCAGAAGTTCCTTCAGGTTCTGGCGAACTATTGTGACTTCTGCTGCACTGTCCAGCATTGTCTGAGCCCATTCTCCGTTCTTGAGTTGTGTTCTCAGTATTCTCGGCATGTCTGATCTTTAGACCTGCTACTTTCTTTTTGGAGAATTGAGGTTTTGCTTTAGTTTTTGGAGCGTGTTTGTCGTCTTTCGATTTCACGCGTTCTTCTCTATGTTCCGATCGTCCTCTTCTTTCCGAAGTCTGTGATGAGATCTGAAAGGGACGAGAGGAACGTGTACAGTATCTTGATACCTTTCAGGTTTTCTCAAATTATCCCTATTCCTGAGGTTATACCTCCTTTCAGAGGGCTCCTTTTGAGGAGACCTACCTCGGGATTGAGAACGTTTCTCGTTTGATTTTTGTTTAGTAGACTCCCACTTCTTTTTAGAAGATGTAGGAGTTTGTTTAATTGAGTCCTTCTCAGGACTTTCAGATAGCTTCGGCTTCACTGGTCTTCCACCCAAACTATCTCTGCCTAATTCTGCATAAGATTGTTCAATTATTCTGGGTAGCTCAGTTTGATGTTCTGTAACATCAAATTCCCTTAATTTTTGGCGGATCGCAACTGCTGCTACCTCCCCTTTAATATTAGATAATATTATTGTTGAGACCTGGGCGAAATGTTTCAGTAACTTCATACCTAAATTTAGAGCAGGCTCTGCCCCGTATTCGTTTTGAATTTGTTTCAGGACATCAGGTATTACCGCAATTGACGGAATGCCATGTGTTTTAGTATAGATGGCAGCAAAGACTGAGCCCCATGTGGTGCAGTCTTCCAGTTGTGGTGTGATCCCCATTGGTAAACTGATTGTCAGTATTCTGTGTTTCTCATACGGGCTAGTATTTGGAAATACTGCTTCGATTTGAGTAATTTTTGAGCTATCCAGAATGGAATTTGCTCACGTTTTGTGGGCATTTTACCCATGACTGCGTATAGAGTCTGTGGTGTAATTTTTAGTGTATTCCCCTGTTGAGGAGTTTGATTTGGAATTGTTAATGGTTGCTGGACTGTGAAAGTCCGCATGACATATTGGACCAATTGTCTGTAGATTTTTATTAACTCTGTGATTTGAGTAAGTAGTTCCTCGTTTGACATTTCTTCAATGTCAGGATGAGGTGTGTAGCCGGCTAGAATCGGCCATGTTGCTCCTGGTCTACCTAGTGGACCGAGCCTAGTAATGTTTTTGTGATGTTTTAGGGCGCCTTTAAACCAGAGCTGATGCTGATGCTGATGGAATTTCAATATCCTCGAAAGGAATGTATTCCTCTGGTGGATCATCTTCTTTGTAGAAGTGAAACATGTGTGTTACTGAATTGGATTCAGGAAATATTACCCATGAATAGAATACCTCTGTCTGAAAGGATTCATGTGCCTCTATCATGAAAACTGCTCTACCTCCTCTTGGTGGTAGGCCATGTTTTATAAGTTTTAGAGTGATGGCTCTTCTTAAGTTTGGAGCGATGTTTATGACACCCTCCTCGGTTTCATTTAAACCTGTAATGTTAAAAACTGCTGCTAGGGCTGGATCAGCCGCAGCTCCACCGTTTCCGGCGTCATTGTCGGAGTCAGGCATTTTGTTGTTTGAAAAATGTAGAACAAGTTTCAAGGAAACAAAGATTAGGTGCACAATATTTTGGAACACTGTATCCTTCAACGTTGAGCAAACCAAACAGCTAATATATAGGGTGTTTCCCTATGTAGCCGTGGTGGATACTTAACCCTGCCCACTCCAGACGTCTTTTGGAGTATATGGGTAGGGGTCTCTGAGAGAAAAAAGCACGGCTGAGTTACTCAGTATCTAACGTTGAATTACCGCCTTACCAAACCGTTGGGCGCCATGTAGTATAGCTCCTATTTCCCTAATAGGTTCTGCGCATTGGAATAATATATCCTATAGGTTTGACATAGGACTAAGGTCAGTATGTCCCTATCGAGTATATTAAACTTAATTACTTGTGCCAGCTAGCTCAGAGGCCACTAGAAACTCCTTGGATAACAAGAAGGGAGTAGTTTCTGGCAGCCGCAAAACATGACCACTTTGTTTCCCTTTTGAATCAGAACGTGTCCCAGAGTCGTGGAAACAATAGATAACTATTTCACTCAGCTCAATCGTGCATGCTTAGTTTTCTCCTAGTTACACAGAAAGAAATAGACGGGCGTTTCAATAAAAGATTTATTGAACAGTCTTGTTTCTGGTGTAAGTAAAATGTGTTGTTACGATCACAAGACAGTATGCAAGATAAATAATGTACAGTGTGAGCAGTAGAAATAAATAATACTGCGAGAGCATTATCTCTTAGTACATATGCTTTTACATAAATAACACAGACTAAAAATGCGAGTACTCATACGATGCGTTTCTAATCAAGTTCTAACCCAATGTACCTAACCTAACCTAGGTGTAGGGAGAGGTATGAAGTAGGTGAAGTATTCCTTACTATGGTATACTAAGAGTATGTTAAACCTAGTATGCCTAGTATGCCAAGAGTCCCTCTAGGTTCTTGTCAGCTCCATACCTTAAGAATGAGAGAGGTGGGAATCTCTTGCCAGACTCGAACTCCAACACCCCGCAAGGGAAGTCAGATCACTGGAAGCGGGACTCTCTGCGTGCAGGGATGACAGCGTCTTCTCAGTGCGTCAGGCCGGGAAACGGGCTCCTCTGAAGTCGAGGTCTCCTCTGATTTACAGGGGCTAGGGAAGGTATATTTATACCTGAGAGTACCTAAGAATGTTAGTATTGACGTGAGCCGGACAGCGAAAGACGTCATGAATGAACCCCTAAGGAATAATGGTTCATGCATAATATATGAGTCCTTGAAGAAATAAATAGTCCTGGACTAGGGAAACTCCCGCAGCCTAAGGGTCTGTTCTTCATGAACTCGTTGTGACGTTAGGGTGGACGGATGTCAGAGACCATGCCTGTATTTGGAGTGCACGGTTTAATGCCTAAATAAGGGCTGGGATTTGATGCCTATATAAGGGCTGGGCGAATTGTGCCTATATAAGGACATGATACTGGAAAGCCCGTTTATGGACACCCTAAGAGGAATACAACAAAACCCTGGACCAGGGTCACACAGCAAATATGTCTGGTCTGCAAAGTGAATGGAGCTTTTAGCAGGAGGTCAACAATGACATATCTATCTTCGAAGGACCCCGCCCCCCCCCAACCAGCCTCAGCCTTGAAACTTTCCCCGGTAAAGGAATTTGACTTCCATTCGAAAAGATGAAGTCTGACTGCAAAATCTTTGAGCGGGACAACCAGCTTTGTGTATCCAATTTTTTCTCCATCATGACCAGCCTGAACTCATCTCTAGGTCCTAAGTCAACTGTGAACTATTGTTTTTCGTAGGGTTTTACTTTTAGTAAGCACTCTTTGCCTTAAAACTTTAACAAATGCAATGATCTTGCTCATTACATTTTTCTCTTTTGACTAAAAATGTTTTTTTGTGTTCTTTACTTTAGAATTGTTTGTACTAGAACTTAACGCAAACTTCTCTGGGGATTGCCTGCTGCTTGTGCCATAGCTACCAGTTGCTGATGAGAGATTCTCTCAGAATTGTGTTTTGCCCTATCCAGATTGTGTTAATTAAGCTGATAGAGGATATCCTCGCAAAATTAAAAACCTAAGTTCTGATCATTTAATTATTAATTGTCCTAGGTAACTTTTGATACATGAGGAGTCAAAAACCACTGTCAAATGGCCATTCCCTGTCTATACTTGTTCAGGGATACTGGCCAAGGCTGATGTCTGAAAACCATACTCTAAAATGGTCCTTTCAGGTCATGCTCACAGGCTGTGCCCAGCTAGTACTAAGGCTCAGTACCACATCATGCATCAATAACAGCTGCACCCTCTGCTAAGCACTAGGTAATGCTGATTTGGTATTGGATCAGGGGACCAAGAGCAGAAAAAAGCTGAAGGGTATGCCCTGCACCCAGTGTTCAATAAGCATGACCACAATCCATGCCCAAAGAATGGGTGAAGGCTATATTTTGCACCCACTAACTTGGGGGCTTTGTGGGTAGGGTGATAGACAGGGGTCATTGATAAAGGCCAAGAGCCCTGTGTATAGTACCTGCTTGGCATAGAGGAAGGCCATGCACAATGAATTCTTTTGGTTGAGGCATTAAGCAAAGGTGGTATTCGAATGTCACTTCCTGTATCCACTGGGAATGGGAATGAGCAATACACATTGGGTACTAGGGAAGGGAAACTGGTGTAGGGCAGAGTACACTACCATACCCTATGCCTAATGCCCACTATAGTATGTTATGTTATTGTTTCTTATTAAGCACAACAAATCACCCTGAAACGGGTCTCTAGGCACTGCTACATTTCCACAGGTTAAGAGGCAACAGAATTTGGGTCTTCTGAATAATAAACTGAATAGTGAGGCTAAAGCAACCATGTTTTAAGAGTGTTTTTAAACTTTCTAAAATCAGTTCAGTCACGTAGATGTGGTGGAAGCTGGTTCCAGTGCTGAGGAGCCAAGTACGAGATGCTGCGAGAATGTAGCAAAAGTTTCCCTCTAGACGTGAGACTCCTAGTGGAGGCATACCGTTTAAGTTTTTCTGTAGGTATTGTGGTCCATTCCCATAAAGGGATTTGTGGACCAAACAAAGATATTTAAACAGGGATCACTTTTTTATGGACAGCCAGTGGAGGCTTCTGAGAATGGGTTCTGAGGGCAAACGAGGTTGGAGGTGACAGACTAGCCGTGCTGCCATATTTTAAACCACCTGAAGTGTGGCGAACAGTCCTTTATTCATAGAAGCCATTAGCACATTCCCATAGTCCAGGAGACTAATTATAAGGGCCTGGACTAGGGATTTTCTTGATTGAAGTGGTAGCCCCTGAAATACTTTTCTGGGAGGGTGCATAATTCCAAAACATGAACCAGTGATGGCGTTCCCGTGTTCCTTCATGGAAAGGTTCTCATCCACCATGATTCCCAAGTTTATCAACACTACCTTTGGAGTTGGGACTACACCCAAGCTATGAGGCCACCAATCCTCAGACCATACCGAGTGAGCCTTACCAAACAGTAAAATCTCAGTTTTACTTGCATTAAGTTGCAAACAGTTTTGCTGCATCCACGTGGCAATATTATTCATGCAGTCTCGGAATCCTACTCTACTCCAGATTTGGTTCCATGGTGATAACAAACTGAGTGTCATCTGCATAAGAGATGACCTCGAAACCATAGGATTTTATCACTTGTGCCAGTGGTGCCACGTAGATGTTAAAAAGAGTGGGAATAAATGCAGATCCCTGTGGCACTCCCCTGTCCAAGGCTATGGTTCGAGAGACAAAGGACTCTAGCTGCACCGTGTGTGTGCGGTCACTCAGTAAATTCTTCAGCCAACCCAAGGCTTTCCCACCGACACCAATCTCTCCCAGTCTTTTAATTAAGACTGCGTGAGAGACGGTGTCAAATGCTGCTGACAGATCCAATAGGACCAGCATTGCTGAGTGTCCGTCATCCAGGGAAAGTCTTATGTTGTCTAAGACCTCCACCAGTGCTGTCTCTGTGCTATAAAATGCACGGAAACCTGACTGGAAAGGGTCGAATTGTCAATGTCAATGTTCACCAATGTTTCCATGACTTTACCCACGAAAGGAAGTAAGGAAATGGGTCTAAATTTTCTCAACTCTGTAGAATCTGCAGAAGGCTTTTTAAGAATGGATGCCAGGACACTGCTCAGTGGCTATTTGGGTCCGGGTTAGAGGCCATGCCCTATAATTATTACCTGCTTGTAATGGTCAGAGCCATGTACCTCACAGAAAATGAGGTACTAGACTCAATACATGAGTGGGCTTTAATTGATGGAATGTTATGATCTTATTGCATAAACTAAAAACCACTGACATTCACCAGTTATGATGAACTACTCAGCAATAATTTCCAACAATGCACTGTTCGATTCGATACATAATCTTTATTCGGTTCAATATCAATTGACCATAAAAGGTACAAAGTTAAAATTAATTTAAAATCAACTCATAACAAGGAAACATTAAATGGCACTTCATCAGCAAAACAATATAGTACATACTTCGGCCTACTACATTTCCAAATATATTTCAGTAGGAGGAAACAACCACACCTGATTAAATATTTTAAAACAGTATAGTAAAATTCATAAAATGCAAATAGGCCACATAATTCATAAAATGCAAAAAGGCCACATAATGACTAAGAGAACTGGGCTTTCCTAATTGGGCTTTGCGTCAATCTGAGCCTCTATAAATGAGACCGTATTAAAACAGAGTAACAGGTCCAATGTTAAGTTGGAATCCTCCACGATCTCTATAACTCGGTTTCCTGTAGCACGAATCTGATTTACCGAATACGCTTGTAGGAGAGTAGGATCTGCTTCACAGGGGTACCCCCACTTTTTGCTGATACTTCACTGGTTTTCGACATTAGTCTGGCTGGGGCCCTGCTATTCAGAACCCCAGCCTAGCTGTTTCCTCTTTAAAAGGGTCTCCATGTGCCTTAGGCACATATCTGATTGGGATCTGGAGTGCCCTTGTAAGTCCCTAGTATATGGTATACTATGTACCAAGGGCATAGGTACCTCAGAGGCCTGCCAGGGGCTGCAGCATATATTATGCCACCCCTGGTAGGCCATCCAAACTGACACCACAGGTCTGCTACAGCAGCCTGGGTAAGGTGGTGCATGCACCCCTTGCTGTGGTATAGGTTACCTATATCACTAAATGCATACACACATATAAACCTATAAGTCACTCCTAAGGCAGGCCTTATCAATCCTAAAGGCAGAGTGCATGGTTCCTATGTGAGAGGGTGCCCCTGCATGAGCAGGGCCCCTCTGCAGCGTTCGGAGACCATCTCTGATGCTGTTTGTAGTGCAGCCTGACCATATACTCTTAAACGCATTATATCCTCGCGGTAAAATGCTAACTATGGAATGGCTGCACTGAAACATGTCGTGTTTGGTGTCAAACATCTTGGAATACTACCCCCCGCCAATTCTGGCGGCGGGGGTAGCATTCCACCCTTCTAGAGGGAAAGGCATGTTAACTCTGACGAGTCCGGTAACTTCTTTCCAGAGCCCTGGCATCACAAAATGGATGCTGCTGCCACAGACACGAGTCTGGCCTCCTGCTGCTGGACGAAACTCCGGCAGGGGAGGCCTGGACAATAGGTTTCCTGTCCCAGGGAGGTGTGACCACCTCCCCAGACAGGACAATGTGTATTGGGGCTGGGCGGGAGCACTTTCGGGTGCTTTGAAGTCCTGCACTGGGGGCACATTTGGTGTCCCTGTGCATACCCCAGTTCAAACCGGATCAGGGGCTTGCAGCCCCTACTTTGGCGCGAACTGGACAAAGGGAAAGGGGTGTAGCCACCCCTCTGCCCTGACCCACCCATAGGTGGGGCCACAGAGTAGTCCATCCCCTATTTTTAGAATAAAGGTAGGAACCCAGTCCTTAGGACTTTAGATATCCCTGGACTAAACTTTGAAACTGAATCCTGGACCTTCGACGCTCTACATCACGATTAGAGGACTGAAGAATCTCCCTTGGGGTCAAGGAGTGACTCCCCTGCTTGGCAGGCACCAAAGAAGCATCTGTCCGGTTCGCATTACTGAAGCTCCCGTCGGACGCCGAAGTCATCGCATCACCAGAGGTGGATTTTCAGACTTCCCGAGGCTACCCTGAGTCCCCAGCAAAGCTGAGGCCCGTGGCTATCGTGGGTGACTTGAGACCGTGACCCCTGGACACCGAGCACACTTGCAAGTGCACCATCTTCTGGGTCTCCCAAGAAGTCGTGCTTTGGGCTCCGAGTAGCCCTAGCCTCCAGCACCACCTGCACCGAAGATCACTGGCCCCCACTCCACGAGTGTCCTGTAAGCCAGCTCCACGTGCGGCGTCACGAGGCTCCTTCGCGGTCGCTAGCCCGTTGGCTAGTAGCCCTTACCGAAGGCCAATCTTTCCTTTACTTGGCAGTCTGGTTGCTCCAGGCCTGCCCTCACTTACCCTTGCTGGGTGAGTTCCCCAGACCTTGCTGGTCTGCATCATCGACGATCTACATCTTACTCGAGACTTGCCGTTGCCAAGGCCTGTTGGGTCCAATCTGGTCGCCGACACCTCTGCACTCGACAGACATCGAGCAACAGCCCGAATCCTGCTCCTGGTCGCCGACAACGCCTCCCGGACCTCGTGGCTGAAGAGTCAAGACGACCGTCAACGAACTTGAAGCACTCGACATCGGTGGGCATCTGTCCATCGCCCTCCTGGTCACTGGCTAGTGACCCAGACTCTGTCCCCTCTGCTTTCAGGTTCTTCAGAACTCCGATCCACTCTTGGATCCACCCGGACACTTTTCTCCTGGTCGCCAGCAGCACTTTGCAGCAGATCGCCATACGAAACGACGACGAAACCCGACCCCGAAAGGCACCTATGCACCCGGCTTCCCTGGGTGAGGTAACACGAGTACTCCGGTGCTCCCGTGGGTAGAGACTCTTCAAAGTCCTAGATCTCAAAGGGTTTTGTCCTAGTCCTTTTTAAAGTGTCCCTTTCCTCTATTTTCCCGATCCCGACTTTCTCCATAGAAGTAAACGGCGTATCGCGGTTGTGTATTTACACTGCACGCGTCTCCCGTGGGTCCCCTGTGTCACTACCTTGGGTGGTTCCTTGTGGTCCAAGCACTTCTAGAGGCTCTAGGCCTAGTGTCTAGTTCAGTCGTGGTTCGCATACCACTTTATTGGTATATGGTTTGGTACGCCCCTAGGGCCCAAACGTGTATTTGTGCTATTACTGTGATTTAAGATCTTATAACCTATGTACTTCGAACTCTAGCCTCATAAAGAGACTAGAGGGGTGTGTTTAGTAATAAATACATATATTTTGAATATATACCTGGTGTGGTGCTCTTTCATTTGATCACTCAAGAGATTATAGACTGGTAAAACAAGCTGCTTTACATTCCTTCAAGACTTAGCCTGAAGGCTGCTCTCCACAGCTACCACTAGGATAGCTTTCAATAAGGTTGTCTTTAACCTACCTACCATAAGAGTCGATTTGGACTGGTGCAAGGTGCCCACTATAATTAGTGGACAGCATATGCCAGGCCAACTTCTCACATTGGTGTGCAGCGTGTGGGATTCCAGCTTGCTATTGTTTTACCAGATAATCTCAATTGAATTGATCAACTGAAAACCACTAAAGGTACCTAAGGTACATATAATTTAAGCTTAGAATATCAGTAAGTTCTACTGAACTTAGAGTTGTGTGTTAAGGGATAGCACAACCCTTTCTACAACTCAAGAGAGTTTAGTAGGCCACACTAGAGTAGGTAGTGCATACACCACACCACACTAGTAATGTCTTTAAAAGCAGGATCTAGAGATGCCCTGCAGGAAGCCATTGAGCTTCCCCCTCCAAGTATGACACACTCCCATTCTTGGAACTGAGAGCTTTGTGTAACGTGAGGAAATTAAGGACAGGCCAAAGTCCCACCACCCAACACCTCCAGGAGATGTTGGTGGCTTATGATCTTAGTAAGTCCTCAGAGACTGAAGGGGCAGGAGCAGAGGGTGGGCCAGCAGATGAGGAAGGGGCCAGGGGTACCACTACCCCCAGCCCCCCCTCTGAAACTGACCAGGAGGGTGACAATGACCCTGACCTGGAAAACCCAATCCCTTCTGGGGAAGATGAAGATGAGGATCTAGAGAACCACACCTTTGTCCCCCAGGAAGGATTATGAGTGTGCTCAGAAAGTCTAGGTCTCCTTCTCAGGAGTCTAACCACTCTGGCACCTCAATAGGGAGCTCTGTTTCTTCTCACAGGAGGGAATCCTCTCATGAGAGAAGAAAGAGACTGGTCCAGTATGAGGAAACTCAACTGGAGATCAGGAAGAAGCAATTGGCTTTAGATAGAGAATCCCTAGATCTCCTTAAAGAGAGAAGAAAGTTGGGACTAGAGTCCCATGGTGGCAGCCATATCCCTAGAGATAGGGAAAGGTCCTATGACCATAGGAACCTGAGCAAGATTGTCCCTCCCTACCAGAGTGGGGATGATATCCACAAATGGATAACTGCTTTAGAGAGGGCCTGTAAAGTACAGAAGGTCCCTCAGGAGCAGTGGGCAGCAATCTTGTGGCTCTCCTTTGCTGACAAAGGTAGAGACAAGCTCCTCACTGTTAGAGAGGAGGATGCTGACAATTACAAGGTCTTGAAGAGTGCTCTTATTGATGGGTTTGGCCTAACCACTGAACAGTACAGGTTGAAGTTCAGAGACACCCAAAAAGCACAGACTCAAGACTGGGTAGACTATGTGGATTGTTCTGCCAAGGCTCTGGAAGGCTGGTTGATGGGCAGTAAGGTGTGTGACTTCTCAGGATTGTATAATCTGATAATGAGGGAGCAGATTCTTAATAACTGTCAAAACCAGCTGTTGCATCAGTACCTGGTTGACTCTGATCTGACCTCTCCCCAAGAATTGGGAAAGAAGGCAGACAAATGGGTCAGAACCAGGGTGAAGCAGAAGGTACAGAACCAAGGTGGGGAAACCAAGAAGCAAGATGCTAAGAACTCTGACAAGGGTGGGGAGAAGGGTAAAGATCAAAAGTCTTCATCAGGCCCCCAAAAATCTTCTTCTGGTGGGGATTCCCAGTCTACCAAGGGTAAAGGCCAAAGAAAACCATGGTGCAAGGTCTGTAAGCAAAAGACCCACTGGACCAGTGATTGCACCAAGTCCAAAGACTCCAGCCCAGCATCCACCAATGCCCCTAAGGCACCTGTTCCCCCTAGTACAGTTGGTGGAAGTGCTCCAGCAAAGGGTTTAGTAGGGTTCACCCTGGGAACTGAGTTGGGCTCTGACTTAGTCAGGGAACTGACTCAGGCTGTGTTAGTCTGTGATGGAGGCATGGATGTGACCTCCACTGTGAGTCCCAGTAATCTGGGCAAGTACAGACAACAGCCTTTAATCAATGGACGAGAGGCTTTGGCATTTAGGGACACAGGGGCAAGTGTCACAATGGTGACACAAGACCTTGTGCTACCTGGGCAAGTTATACTTGGTGAAATGTACCAAGTGACCAATGCTAGCAATGTCAGAACAGACCATACTCTGGCAGTTGTTAACTTCTCCTGGGGAGGGGTAACTGGCCTTAAGAAGGTTGTGGTAAGTGCAAACCTACCAGTCGAATGCTTGCTTGGCAATGACTTAGAGACTTCTGCTTGGGCAGAAGTGGAGCTCAGGACCCATGCAGAAATGCTGGGGATCCCTGCAGATGTGTTTGCTGTGACCAGGTCACAAGCTAAACTGTCTAAAACTGAACAGGCCTTGGATTCTGGAAGAATGGACCAAGTGCCTTCCAAGAGGAGGAGTAGTAGGGTTAAGGCAGTGCCTTCCCCTTGGCTCAGGAGGAAGATCAGTCCCTTGAGGGGGATGATCTCAGCCCTGAAGAAGGAACTGTCCCAGAGGAACTTGAGCCTGACCAGGTTGAGTTCTTGGGGACAGGGGGACCTTCTAGGGCAGATCTGAGCCAGGAGCAGCAGAGCTGCCCCTCCCTTGAACCCCTCAGACAGCAAGCTGCTGCTGAGGCTGCTGGGAAAGCTAGTGGTCCCCATACAGTGTATTGGGATGATGGACTCCTGTACTCAGAGAGTAGAGACCCCAAGCCTGGTGCTACCAGGAGGTTGGTAATACCTTTGAAGTTCAGGGGCTTCCTATTGACCCTAGCCCATGATATTCCCTTAGCAGGACACCTGGGCCAGAACAAGACTTGGGACAGAATTGTCCCTCACTTTCACTGGCCCCACATGTCTGAAGACAGTAAGGAGTTTTGTCGCTCCTGTGTAACCTGCCAAGCCAGTGGCAAAGCAGGTGGCACTACAAAGGCCCCCTGATACCACTACCTGTGGTGGGGGTGCCCTTTGAGAGGGTGGGGATTGACATTGTTGGTCCCATGGATCCCCAAACAGCATCTGGGCACAGATTTATACTGGTGGTAGTGGATCATGCCACCAGGTATCCAGAGGCTATACCCCTTAGGACCACTACAGCACCTGTGGTGGCAAGGGCCCTCCTGGGAATTTTCTCAAGAGTGGGCTTTCCTAAGGAGGTGGTATCAGACAGGGGTGCAAACTTCATGTCTGGGTACTTAAAGGCAATGTGGAAGGAGTGTGGAGTTACTTATAAGTTCACCACACCCTATCACCCACAATGCAATGGTTTAGTTGAGAGATTCAACAAAACCTTAAAGGGCATGATTAAAGGGCTCCCAGAAAAGCTTAGGCGTAGATGGGACATACTCTTGCCCTGCCTTTTATTCGCATATAGGGAGGTGCCTCAGAAGGGGGTTGGTTACAGCCCTTTTGAACTTCTGTTTGGCCACCCTGTGAGGGGTCCACTGTGCTTGGTGAAGGAAGGATGGGAGTTACCTCTCAAGCCCCCAAAGCAAGATATAGTGGACTATGTACTTGGTCTCCGCTCCAGGATGGCTGAGTACATGAAAAAGGCAACCAAAAACCTTGAGGCTAGCCAGGAACTTCAAAAGGCCTGGCATGACCAAAGGCTGTCCTAACTGTTTACCAGCCAGGACAGAAGGTGTGGGTGTTGGAGCCAGTGGCCCCAGCAGCTCTCCAAGACAAATGGAGTGGACCCCACACTATTGTTGAGCAGAAGGGTGAGGTCACTTACTTAGTAGACCTGGGAACACCCAGGAGTCCCCACAGGGTTCTCCATGTCAACAGACTTAAGCCATATGTGGACAGGGCAGACATGGGCTTGCTCATGGCTACTGATGAAGGGCAGGAGGAAGAGAGTGACCCACTCCCTGACCTGCTCTCACAGAACCCTGACGATGGGTCAGTTGATGGTGTAGCCTTGGCAGGCAGCCTCACTACCCAGCAACAAACTGATTGCAGGCAAGTCCTCAATCAGTTTAGACATATGTTTTCTCTGACACCCAGTCAGACCACCTGGTGCACTCATGAAGTGGACACTGGGGACAGTCTGCCTATTAAAAACAAGATTTATAGGCAACCTGACCATGTCAGGGACTGTATCAGGACTGAAGTCCAGAAGATGTTGGAATTGGGAGTGATTGAGCCCTCAGATAGCCCTTGGGCTAGTCCAGTAGTCCTAGTACCTAAACCTCACACCAGTGGTGGGAAAAGAGAGATGAGGTTTTGTGTAGACTACAGGGGCCTCAATGCAGTCACTAGGACTGATGCCCATCCAATACCCAGGGCAGATGAGCTCATAGATACTTTGGCCTCTGCCAAATATCTCAGCACATTTGACCTAACAGCTGGCTACTGGCAGATCAGACTAGCTGATGCTGCAAAGCCCAAAACAGCATTTTCAACCCCTAGTGGGCATTATCAATTTGTGGTGATGCCCTTTGGTCTGAAAAATGCACCTGCCACTTTCCAGAGGTTGGTGAACACAGTTCTCACAGGACTGGAGGCCTATAGTGCAGCTTATCTAGATGATATTGCTGTCTTTAGCTCCACCTGGGAGGATCACCTGGTCCACCTCAGGAATGTTTTACAGGCCCTGCAAAAGGCAGGCCTGACTATCAAGGCCACTAAGTGCCAGATAGGGCAGAGTCAGGTTGTGTACCTGGGCCACCTTGTGGGTGGAGGCCAGGTTCAACCTTTGCAGAGCAAGATCCAGACCATCATGGACTGGACTGCTCCAACTACCCAGACTCAGGTGAGAGCCTTCTTAGGCCTGACTGGGTACTATAGGAGATTTGTCAAGGGGTATGGATCAATAGTGACACCCTTGAATGACTTAACTTCTAAGAAAATGCCCAAAAGGTTCAGTGGACAGTTAGCTGTCAAAAGGCATTTGATGACCTCAAGCAGGCCATGTGCACTGCTCCAATTCTGCAGAGTCCTGATTACTCCAAGAAGTTCATTGTCCAAACAGATGCATCTGAATTGGGGGTAGGGGCTGTACTGTCACAATTGAATGAAGAAGGTCAGGATCAGCCAGTAGCTTTTATTAGCAGAAGGCTGACCCCTAGAGAGAAACGTTGGTCAGCCATAGAGAGGGAGGCCTTTGCTGTGGTCTGGGCTCTGAAGAAGTTGAGGCCATACTTGTTTGGTACACACTTCCTGGTTCAGACAGACCATAAGCCCCTCTTATGGCTAAAACAAATGAAGGGTGAAAACCCCAAACTGCTTAGGTGGTCCATTTCCCTACAGGGGATGGACTTTACAGTGGAACATAGGCCTGGGAGTAACCATGCGAATGCAGATGGACTCTCTAGGTATTTCCACTTAGAACATGAAGACTTAACTGGGCAAGGTTAGTTTAATGTCCCTACGTTTGGGGGGGGGTTGTGTAGGAGAGTAGGATCTGCTTCACAGGGGTACCCCCACTTTTTGCTGATACTTCACTGGTTTTCGACATTAGTCTGGCTGGGGCCCTGCTATTCAGAACCCCAGCCTAGCTGTTTCCTCTTTAAAAGGGTCTCCATGTGCCTTAGGCACATATCTGATTGGGATCTGGAGTGCCCTTGTAAGTCCCTAGTATATGGTATACTATGTACCAAGGGCATAGGTACCTCAGAGGCCTGCCAGGGGCTGCAGCATATATTATGCCACCCCTGGTAGGCCATCCAAACTGACACCACAGGTCTGCTACAGCAGCCTGGGTAAGGTGGTGCATGCACCCCTTGCTGTGGTATAGGTTACCTATATCACTAAATGCATACACACATATAAACCTATAAGTCACTCCTAAGGCAGGCCTTATCAATCCTAAAGGCAGAGTGCATGGTTCCTATGTGAGAGGGTGCCCCTGCATGAGCAGGGCCCCTCTGCAGCGTTCGGAGACCATCTCTGATGCTGTTTGTAGTGCAGCCTGACCATATACTCTTAAACGCATTATATCCTCGCGGTAAAATGCTAACTATGGAATGGCTGCACCGAAACATGTCGTGTTTGGTGTCAAACATCTTGGAATACTACCCCCCGCCAATTCTGGCGGCGGGGGTAGCATTCCACCCTTCTAGAGGAAAGGCATGTTAACTCTGACGAGTCCGGTAACTTCTTTCCAGAGCCCTGGCATCACAAAATGGATGCTGCTGCCACAGACACGAGTCTGGCCTCCTGCTGCTGGACGAAACTCCGGCAGGGAGGCCTGGACAATAGGTTTCCTGTCCCAGGGAGGTGTGACCACCTCCCCAGACAGGACAATGTGTATTGGGGCTGGGCGGGAGCACTTTCGGGTGCTTTGAAGTCCTGCACTGGGGGCACATTTGGTGTCCCTGTGCATACCCCAGTTCAAACCGGATCAGGGGCTTGCAGCCCCTGCTTTGGCGCGAACTGGACAAAGGAAAGGGGTGTAGCCACCCCTCTGCCCTGACCCACCCATAGGTGGGGCCACAGAGTAGTCCATCCCCTATTTTTAGAATAAAGGTAGGAACCCAGTCCTTAGGACTTTAGATATCCCTGGACTAAACTTTGAAACTGAATCCTGGACCTTCGACGCTCTACATCACGATTAGAGGACTGAAGAATCTCCCTTGGGGTCAAGGAGTGACTCCCCTGCTTGGCAGGCACCAAAGAAGCATCTGTCCGGTTCGCATTACTGAAGCTCCCGTCGGACGCCGAAGTCATCGCATCACCAGAGGTGGATTCTCAGACTTCCCGAGGCTACCCTGAGTCCCCAGCAAAGCTGAGGCCCGTGGCTATCGTGGGTGACTTGAGACCGTGACCCCTGGACACCGAGCACACTTGCAAGTGCACCATCTTCTGGGTCTCCCAAGAAGTCGTGCTTTGGGCTCCGAGTAGCCCTAGCCTCCAGCACCACCTGCACCGAAGATCACTGGCCCCCACTCCACGAGTGTCCTGTAAGCCAGCTCCACGTGCGGCGTCACGAGGCTCCTTCGCGGTCGCTAGCCCGTTGGCTAGTAGCCCTTACCGAAGGCCAATCTTTCCTTTACTTGGCAGTCTGGTTGCTCCAGGCCTGCCCTCACTTACCCTTGCTGGGTGAGTTCCCCAGACCTTGCTGGTCTGCATCATCGACGATCTACATCTTACTCGAGACTTGCCGTTGCCAAGGCCTGTTGGGTCCAATCTGGTCGCCGACACCTCTGCACTCGACAGACATCGAGCAACAGCCCGAATCCTGCTCCTGGTCACCGACAACGCCTCCCGGACCTCGTGGCTGAAGAGTCAAGACGACCGTCAACGAACTTGAAGCACTCGACATCGGTGGGCATCTGTCCATCGCCCTCCTGGTCACTGGCTAGTGACCCAGACTCTGTCCCCTCTGCTTTCAGGTTCTTCAGAACTCCGATCCACTCTTGGATCCACCCGGACACTTTTCTCCTGGTCGCCAGCAGCACTTTGCAGCAGATCGCCATACGAAACGACGACGAAACCCGACCCCGAAAGGCACCTATGCACCCGGCTTCCCTGGGTGAGGTAACACGAGTACTCCGGTGCTCCCGTGGGTAGAGACTCTTCAAAGTCCTAGATCTCAAAGGGTTTTGTCCTAGTCCTTTTTAAAGTGTCCCTTTCCTCTATTTTCCCGATCCCGACTTTCTCCATAGAAGTAAACGGCGTATCGCGGTTGTGTATTTACACTGCACGCGTCTCCCGTGGGTCCCCTGTGTCACTACCTTGGGTGGTTCCTTGTGGTCCAAGCACTTCTAGAGGCTCTAGGCCTAGTGTCTAGTTCAGTCGTGGTTCGCATACCACTTTATTGGTATATGGTTTGGTACGCCCCTAGGGCCCAAACGTGTATTTGTGCTATTACTGTGATTTAAGATCTTATAACCTATGTACTTCGAACTCTAGCCTCATAAAGAGACTAGAGGGGTGTGTTTAGTAATAAATACATATATTTTGAATATATACCTGGTGTGGTGCTCTTTCATTTGATCACTCAAGAGATTATAGACTGGTAAAACAAGCTGCTTTACATTCCTTCAAGACTTAGCCTGAAGGCTGCTCTCCACAGCTACCACTAGGATAGCTTTCAATAAGGTTGTCTTTAACCTACCTACCATAAGAGTCGATTTGGACTGGTGCAAGGTGCCCACTATAATTAGTGGACAGCATATGCCAGGCCAACTTCTCACAACGCTATGGTCCAAACGGGAAGGTTACCCAATCCCTTAGAGTCAAGAAATAAATTAGGCAAGGTTGCATTTTGGCCCCGTTTCTATTTTCCCTCTACATTAATGGGATTGATGCTGCCCTCATAGCTCTGCAGGCAGGTGTGCATATAATTGTTCAGTTACTGTGTTACTCTATGCCGATGAAGCGGTATTGATGTCAAGAACTCCTGTCTGTCTGCAGAGGCTAATGGACGCAATTGCTGATTATATGGTGGAGAGAATGTTGAAGATTATTAGCACTAAGACTTTCACGAGGATTGTGGGAAAAAATCCCAGAAATGTAAAACTCATTTTATTAAAGGCTCCGCGATTGTGAGGGTTCACACTTTTAACTATTTGGGCATATTATTTGGCAGCAAGGGTTCCTGGGCAAATCATATACAAAACACAAGATAAAAAATGAGTAGGGTTTGTGAGGGCATATTTAGATTTTCTGGTAAGCTCGGCAGTCGCCCTATTAGAGAAATAATTAATATATACAAAGCCAAAGCATTATCAGTTGCCATGTATGGAGGAGGCATTCTGGGCCACGCATCGTGTGGCCCTTTGCAGGCCGAAGAGAATACCTTCATCAAACGGTTGTTAAGTATTCCTTCCTCTACCTCAACATATATCACTCACAAAGAGGTTAGGTTATGCTTGTCTGGAAGACTTACTAACACTTAAGCAAATTTTGCTTTGGCGGTCAATTTGGGCCAAACCCGAAACTTCCTTTACGAGATCTATTATTATGGACTACTTATAACTTGATCATGCTTTTAATATTCCCTGGCTTGCCCACATTAGTGATACATTTAAGCAGCTACATTTCCCCGCCATGATTACATCACCACACAGTGTATTGGCTTTGCATAAGAATGAAATAAAAACTCTACTCTTAGGCACAAGAGCTTGAAGACCACCCTTTAAGTGGCCTGATAATGAGGGTATGGCAGCTGTAAAGATACTAAAGAACCCTTCCACATGGTAGGGGTTCAAACTCCATGTTTCCTGAAGACAAATCACATGGGTCATCGCGATAAGATGGATCCAATCCGGGGCAAGTAATTTATTTTTTAAACCAGCTATGTTCCATGAGGTGAATAGACACTTTCCTTTGTAACCTGCTGAAAGTGATGAACGGAATGTTATAATTTGACTAGAGTCACAGCTAAGGGCCTCTGGATCAGCTAACCCAACTAGAGCTTGTAAAGTTAGTTTGATCTCCTACTTCCTCCTGATGGAGTGTGTCCCCTGACAGTGGTGTAGCTAGGGTCGGGGCGGTCCGTCTCGGGCGGCACTCTTTTTGAGGGCAGCGGAGGTGAGCAAGTCAAGTTTGTTGACTACCACCATCCCCCGCCACCGAGAACAAGTCATCTATCGGCCACCACCCCGCCCCGGAACAAGTCGTCCGTCGGATGCCCCTGCACCTCCCCTGCTCTTACCTGCACCGAGCGGCAGTAGGTCTAGCTATGCCACTGTCCCCTGAGATGTTGTGTCAGTCTATCTTGTGTACATTGGTTAAGGCCTCAAATCTGTTAGTTGTGGGAATGGGGAATTGGCAATCAATCTTGGGCGGCTGAACAAGAGGGAGTGTGCAGATGGCGGTAGAAATACCCCAAGGGTAAAAGAGTGATGTCACCAGAGTTTATATTTGACATTGGAGCCCTTGATAGAATCTCTCCTGCAACTCTAGGGTATCTAATATTTATACTGACGCAGTCCCCCTTTATTGTCTTCCTAGCACGTCCAATCCACCCATCCTTTCTTGTCATGATTATTTGGTCTGCTCTCGCAACTGGAAAAAAACATCTTGGTCTGTAACCAGTGTAGGACCTTATTCCTAAGTTGGTTAAATGACTCAACTGTACCAGGGCTCAAAGGGGGGGACATTCATCATAACTGCCACATAAGGGCAACAAGCAAGTGGTAGACTGATGTTGACATTATCAAGTTGCTCCCCTTCCGCCCTACACTAGTATTGTCCCCTGATTGCTGACGGGCAGCTTTCAATACTGGGCGAGGTGGACACCTATTGCCAAGAAAATTAGCGGGATCATTTGCTCTATGCTCAACTAGCTGAATATGAGGTGAATCCCTTACCATTCCAGGAACCAAATTATGGGGGTGTCCTTCGCTTGTCTAGTGGGCCCTTCCACGTTATCAATCCTATCTGTGGAATGTAACTGAGCCTTATGCCGTGTACAATTACCCCATGCAGGGTCATGTGTAAATGCATAACAGTTAGTTACAGGTCCATCCTGACCACACAGCAAGGACCTTTGTATTGGTTGGATTGACTGAGGTAGTGCCCCATAAGCCAAGCTGTGCTTTGATTTAATATGGTTCAAACGTCCTTCAATCACTCCCAGCCATTTATGAATGGGCGATAGCAGAGTTTCCAACATCTCTTTCAAAATGGGCAACAGGTTTTCCTGAGACATCCCTGCCTCAGCTTGCGAGGATGCAATAAAATTCTCTTTCTTGAGAGCAGCTACACTGGGTTGAGGAACAAGGTGGGACTTTTTTGTCACTTGTCGCCTTTTGCGTTTGGCTGGGGGTGCACTAATATTCAGAGAGGGTATAGGGCTACTGATGTTACATCCTCCCTCTCCGTCAGGAATGTGTCTCACTGGCATCACCTCCGGTGCTTCCACTTGGGCCTGGAGCCTTCCTGGAGCTGCACCAGTAACAGGTTGTACTGGAGCCTCTGTACTTGGTAGAGCCTCTGGAGCTGCAGCTATAGTGGCTGATAAGTGTCTCTCCACCTGTTTAATCTCTTTATTTAGAGCCCTCACAGCTCGCTTAATACCCACCCAGTGATGCAGTGTTTTGGCCAGATATGGCAGAGATGTGGTCTCTGTGTTTAGTCATGGTGCACACACAGCCCAAGTGTGAATTCACTCTGTAGATGTAAATACTCAGCACACGGTTGATTAGTAGTGCTAAACCCCCTATGCATATGAAAAGGCCTCCTACAGTAGCTCGGACAAAGGTATTATCACCAAGCTCATTCAGGTGATAAAGAGTACAAGTTATTAAAAGGGGGTGGCCCAGCAGGATGCGTGCCGCACTTATATCAGTACCTGCTGACGTAGTAGAGTTGGTGCCTCCACGCGCACGTTCTCCTGTGCCCCAAAGTCCCTTCCAGATTGTGTCCAGCATATTAAAGAAAGAAAAACAGTGCCCCCCACCTCAGGAGATGTGGCGCCAAGCTTTACCAGGGATGATTTATTTACATAATCGCATAGTTGTCCCTGGACCTCAAGCCAAGAGGGGGGCCTGGCCTCTTCAGGTCGATGATGGGTGCAAGACGGGCCTGCCCTAGGCCCGGGCGCGGCCCGCTTCGCGAATATACACAGTGCGCCATAAAGCACTAGGGGCCAGATGTACGACCATTTTTGCATGCGCAAACGGGTTTGCGAACCTGTTTGCGCATGCAAAAACAACATGGGGAATGTACAAACCCTATTTTGCGACTCGCAAAATAGGGTTTTGCGACTCGCTATTAGGAAGGGGCGTTCCCTTCCTAATAGCAAGCGCAACCCTATGTAAGAATGTTTTGCTTCCGCAATTGCGGTCGCAAAACACTTGCAAATTACCACCCTCTTCAAGAGGGTGGTAATGGGGTCGCAAAAGGGAAGGGGTCCCCAGGGGACCCCTTCTCATTTGCAAATGCAGGGGAAAATAATTTTTAAGGGCAGGCAGTGGTCCCAGGGACCACTACCTGCCCTTAAAAAAT
The DNA here is from genome assembly GCA_963921515.1 of Calotriton arnoldi. Lineage (NCBI taxonomy): Eukaryota > Metazoa > Chordata > Amphibia > Caudata > Salamandridae > Calotriton > Calotriton arnoldi. The sequence continues at coordinate 105,244 of CAWUFW010005429.1, forward strand.
GAAACGAAAATGTCTCATTTTTTTCTTTTTTCAATGCATCCCGTTTTCCTTTAAGGAAAACGGGCTGCATTTAAAAAAAAACTGCTTTATTTAAAAGCAGTCCCAGACATGGTGGTCTGCTGAGCCCAGCAGGCCACCATACCTGGGAGCGAAAACAAGAACAAGGGGCACTCTACTCACTAGGAACCAGGGTATGTCATGTGTAACAGAAACAGCGGTTCCAGCGGAAAGTTAGGCTAATCTATAATAATAATCAAATGAACAATCGCAATCACAAAAACGGGTTAAGGTGATGTCAGAAAGAAAGAGGGCCTTGCAGACTTTATGTTCACATTCATTCTTTTTATCAGATTTGTAAAATTCAAATTGATATATACACAGACCAAGAAAAAACAATAGTGCTTTTGTGTCCCCAAGTGAAATGGAACCATAAAACAAACAGTGAAAAACATGTAATGTGTACAGCTTGGTTTCCACAATTTTTTAAAAAAGGCGACCAAAGATTAACTTAGTAATGATTCCAGCTTCTGTGTACAATAGTCAGAGCTGTTAAACTGGTTCGCTTTGAAATACAGTCGACGGCGTTTCGACCCTTTTACAGTGCAGGGTCTCTTCAGGACCAAGGGATATGGGGACAATCTAATGATCAGAAAAAGAAAAGAAGGCATACGCTTAGAATGCTATATGTCAGCTAGGATCCTTAAGAAGGAAGGACTTGGATGGAATAATGAGTACCTGATGGTGATTATTCAGCCTCGTGAGACAGTGAAATAAGTGAGACACCGGTAAAGTGAGAGAGGAAAAGGGAATACTCACACGGGGACCCGGTCGGGTGCTGCACATGTGAGAATACAAAAGTGGTATTGATCAGTAAGCTGAAGATTGACGTTTGAGGTATTAATGAACTGTGGGTTATCGAGAAACTGGTTGTCTTACCCCGTATGAGAGACGAACTGGTGGGCTGACAAACGGTCTTAATCATAGGTTGCTCAATCGTGGTAGATGGCAGAAGTACATGACCCCCTGTAATAGTGAGCATGGTGTGTATGAGTATTGAGCAATACATCTTTGAATAATTGACCACAACAATGTTAAACAGGTGCAAGCAGGCTTACCACTTAGTGTAGTAGTGATGGAGCAGATTCTTCAATTTAATTGAAACGGCCGCGGGACCAATCGTGCCACGGGAATAGTATTACTCTGTGGGGTAATGCCAATAGGTTAGTGACAGCCCAACTCCCATCCAGCATTCTAAACGAGGGTCTCAGGGGCGGCGTGTTAGTGATGATAGCACTGAGGTCTCTCCGCGCTGTGGTTGATTAAGGTAGAGAAGGGCAGGGAATTAACTAACTTTTTCACCCGTAGCCCCGTGACAAATGTAACAACCTTGATGACAGATGCCACTCGTCTCTAATGTGATCTTAATGTGTATTGTACTGCGCGTGTGGACTGCAGGGCGCTGTAACCCATTAAGGTTTGCACCAAGCATGGGTGCCGCCTTCCGTCTCCACTGTTGCATTAATATGCTAATCCAAGGGTGCACTGTTAGCTCGACCCGCCACATGCGTAAGGCGCTTAATCTATGCAATAAGACGGCTAAATGCTAATAATGCGTGACGGCAACGGTGTGCTTTAAACAATAGTGTTGGCACAAGGCCGCCACTAGTCTCTAATGTTGCATTGCTGTACTAAATATAAGGCGTGCTCTTGGCGGGGCCTGCCATGCGTGCAAGGCGTCTGAATGCTGTTAATATTTTACAATGCGCGTGCTAAAGTACCGGGCGCTTTAACTTGACAGTAGCACAGGTTATAGCTAGGAAATCAATATAAAAGAATGGCGAAAGAGGTGTGCCGCCACCCATCTCTAATAGGCACTAATATATTAAAAACAGGGCATGCTGTAGGCTGGGGACGCCATGTGAACAGGGCGCTCACCTTTGGAATGAATCTGTCTGTCAAGATCTAGGTTCCGGTTACACGCTGGCTAACTCTATTGCGTGAACCAAGGAGTACGGGGTGTGCCAGAACTACAATTCCCGGCATGCAAAGCGGCGTCACGTTGCACGTACACGATGTGACGTCAGAGGCAGGGTAAAGGGCGGCAGACGAACAGAGACGCTGCCGATTACTCTGATGGTTGCAGTGGTTTCAGACGTCTCCAAAGTAGCGGTAAGAGTGCGACGGCACGGCCATCTGTACCGCGATATCCGAGTGAGAGGAAGAGGGCTCCTTTCCTTGTCACTCTTCCTGGAGCTCCTCCTCTGTTGGACGAGATTGGCATTAGCGGTCTCTTGCAGAGGAGGATTTACAGACCCTGGGGCATTATCAGCCCTCTAAAAATATTCCCTGTTGGCGGAAACCAACTCGGTTTCATGCAGGGAATATTCAATTGAGCGTTTCTATTTGACCTCATTCTCAATTAACTATATTGTACACGCCTAGACACTTCTGATTATCCTTTGTTTGTTACTATTACTGGGACAGGCTTGTACCTAGTAGTTCATTTCCTTAAGCCTAGGATGTGGTGAATCATCAACTTACCTGGGTTTTCTTCTTTTGGGCATTGTGCAAGACTGTTATTGTATTCTTGGCCCTCCATTTTCGATCTCACCATTGGCTGTTCTTTGTTCTTATATTTCCCAGAAGAGAGAGTGTACATGAAAGGGGTGCAGTTCTCAAGTATTGTGCAATATTGGCCCAAACTTCAGGTTGTTATTGGTAGGTGTTACATGGGTTTCCTTAGCCTGCTTTAACACAATATGCCAAGAGACTGAATTTGTGTACACCAGTTTGTTCTCTTTTCTTTTTGTTTCAATAGCTTCAGGTTGAGGAATTCGCAACCACCCTGCTCTCTTCTGGCATCGCTCACTCACATCTTTATTATTTCAGGTAGGGTGTGTGAGACTTAATCGAATTAAGGGATAGGGGTGTTGTTTATTTACTACAGCTTAGACGGAAAGGAGTATATTTTCTGATTTGCGTTCTTGTGTCCTCCTCAGATCTCCCTCCCAGCTGTTCCTACTCTTTCCTTCCCTCGCTTGATAGTCCCAACAGTCTGTGACCATTACTCTCCAGACTTGGGATTGTCGAGAGGTGGGCCCCGTAGAGCATCAACACCACTCCGAGGATTCTGGAAGGAGGAGCCTGACAGAGTAATCGGCCCAAGTATTCACTTTCCTCCCGGTGGTGTTGAGGATAGAAATGGCCACCTTAGAGGATGTGATGGCTGCTCTTGTGTTAGTCCAAACCGAGCTTGCTGCCTCACATCAGGAAACAGCGGCGTTACAGAACAGAATAGACAGACTGCAGAGAAACCCATTTGATGCAGGAGGCCCCTCACACCCAACGTCAGTAGTTGTTGAGATGCCAACACAGATACCACTAGCCCCCCTGAGAGGTTTCATGGGGATATAAAAAAGGTGCAGGTTTTCATGACCCAAGTGCTGCTGCAGTTCACCTGTAAACCAAAAATGTTCACTACCAATCAGACCCGGGTTGCTTTCCTAATTTCCTACCTGGGTGGTGAGGCAGCACAATGGGCAGTTCCCATAGTACGGAGAGACGACCCCTTGCTCTATGACTGGGATGAATTCCGAATAGAGTTTGAGAAAACTTTTGATCGTCGGGCAGAAACCTTGTCCGCTGACAGAGATCTTCTAGAGCTTCGCCAAGGCACCTCAGATTTGGTCGGTTACCTCAACAATTTGCGAAGACTGGTAGCGGAAACTGACTGGCCGGAGGCCAAACAGTCAGTTATCTTTTATCAAGGCCTCACAGAAGAACTAAAGGATGTCCTCGCCCAAATAGACCCCCAACCTCGTACCTGCGCCGCGCTCATTGAACTCACCTTGCGTCTTGATCACAGACTGAGGGAGCGCAAAGGAGAAAACAAACGAAGGGAGAGACATGCGCCCTTGACTGATCATGTGTTTCCTACAGAGAAGACCCCACCGAAGGCAGAACCTATGGAGATCGGGACGGTTCGAGCATCCTTAACGCTTAGCGAGAGAGACCACCGGCGTAAACAAGGATTATGCTTGTACTGTGGGAAAAAAGGACATTTCCTACGTGATTGTCCAGTAAAACCCAAATATGGCCGTTCTCGTTCCGGGCAACAGGCCACCATAACTGCAGAGCATGGGGTGGAAAACCACAACGCTTGAGGAAACAAGAAGGGAAACCCTCAAGTGGATGTCCTATCCCTTCGGTTAATCTCTTCGCCTTTTTGGAAGCGGATCATTTTTTTATTTCCTTACACCTGAGAGTAGATCAGGAGCAAAAACAAATAAGGGCTATGGTGGACTCTGGGGCCACAGGATGTTTTATGGACAAAGATGAAGCAGAACGGCTAGGGGTACAACTCATCAACAAACCAACCCCTGAACAGGTGTATGCTGTAGATGGCAAGGAGCTAGAATCAGGACCCATCAGGTACTGCACTAAGGAGTATGAAGTTTCCTTTGAAGGCTACCATCATGAATGGCTTTCTTTCAATATCATTCAAGCTCCCCAGTATGGGATAATTCTGGGCCTCCCATGGCTGCAAAAACATGAACCCACCATTAACTGGGCAAACAAGACTGTGCTACTGAACTCCCCCTACTGCCAGGTCAATTGTAGCCAAACTCACAACAGTCCTTCCCAAGCATTGGCAGCCAGACACCATATCGCAACAGCAGCGGAAAAAACCGTAGTGTTACCCGCATGTTATGAGGAATATAACGACGTATTCAGTGACACCCAGGCGGAGGTACTCCCTCCGCATAGAGAGTACGATTGTCGAATTGATCTGGTCCCCGGTGCCGTAATTCCGTGCGGACGTCTGTATGCTCTTACCATACCTGAGAACGAATACCTTCGCTGCTACTTGGATAAACATCTTGCGTTGGGATTCATCCACCCTTCCAGATCTCCGGCAGCATCCCCACTCTTCTTTATTCCGAAAGCTAATGGGGATCTTCGATGTTGCATCGACTATCGCGCACTGAACGCCATAACCGTCAAAAACCAATACCCACTTCCATTGATCCCTGTTCTTTTAGAACAGGTGAGAGCCGCAGGCATATATACAAAGCTTGACCTACGCGGGGTATATCATCTAGTACGGATGCGCCACGGTGATGAGTGGAAGACCGCCTTCAAGACACGGTATGGTCTTTTTGAATACCTCGTTATGCCCTTTGGGCTATGCAACGCCCGGCAGCGTTTCAGTATTTCCTCAATGAGGTCCTTCGAGAGTTTTTGGACATTTTTGTCGTCGTTTATATCGATGACATTCTGATATATTCAACAAACGAGGAAGAACATGTCATCCATGTGGGTCAAGTGCTGCAGGCCCTACGGAAACATCTGCTATTTTGCAAAATCACTAAATGTGAATTTCACGTGACCACCGTCGAATTCTTAGGGGTCATGCTTACTCCTTCGGGACAAGTCATGGCGGAAAGGAAGGTTCAGGCAATCTTGGAATGGCCACGTCCTCATACGGTCAAAGACATACAAAGCCTGTTAGGTTTTGCTAACTTCTACAGGAGGTTTATTCATCAATTTTCGGACCTGGTGGCACCTTTAACCGGGTTAACCCGGAAGAAGACTCCTTTTCTTTGGACCGAAGAAACACAGAACGCATTTGATCTCCTGAAAAAGCCTTCACGTCGGCCCCAGTTCTTACGCATGCCAATCCCGGGTTACCCTTCATTGTGGAAGCCGATGCCTCTGAAATAGCGGTGGGAGCTGTGTTGTCCCAAAGACATGAAACGACCGGATATATGCATCCCATCGCGTTTATGTCTAGAAAGTTAAATCCTGCGGAACAACACTACACGATAGCAGAAAAAGAACTCCTAGCTATAAAAGATGCGTTTCTGGAATGGAGACATTGGCTGATGGGGGCGGTCCACCAGGTGACGGTCTATACAGACCATCGCAACCTTCAGTTTATGCAAGCCGCACGCCATCTCACCCCACGCCAGCTCCGGTGGATGTTGTTTTTTGCTGAATATCGTTTTATTGTCACCTTCCGGCCTGGCGCAGACAATAAAAAGCTGACGCTCTTACGAGGCAAGAAAACCCTGCTCAACAGTCCCTCACATTTGAAAGATCCATCATAGAGCCCAGCAAGGTGCTGTGTGCTGTTCAGACGGATGACTTTATACACAAGACCAAAAAAGGGGTACAGTCACACACTTGGAGGACTTGGCTCAAGCATCATCCGGAATGGCGAATAAGACAAGGTCTCCTCATGAAAGGTCCGCAGGTGCTGGTTCCTACCCTAGAGCTACGCAAAATGGTGTTTGCCTGGTGTCATAGTCTCCCGTGTGCAGGTCACATCGGAGGGAAGAAGACCCTGGAGAAAGTATTGAGACAATGCTGGTGGCCCACGGTTCGTCCAGACATCCTACGATGGGTTCGAGAATGCACCACTTGCGCTCAGATGAAAACCGACCATAGACAAGCTCAAGGACTTCTTCAGCCACTGCCCACACCGAAATGCCATGGGAAAGGTTCTCTGTGGACTTTATAGTTGGGTTGCCCAAGGATCAGGGTAACACAGCAATAGTGGTGGTTGTGGACTATCTAACCAAGATGGGACATTTTGTTGCTTGCAAACAAGCACCCTCAGCAAGTCAGTTAGCACACACCTTGTTAGTTAACATCGTCCGGCTACATGGCCTTCCCAAAGTCATAGTCTCAGATAGAGGGCTCAATTCACAGCTCGTTTCTGGAAGACTTGGTGTTCTGAATTAAAAATCGCCTCTTCTCTTTCCACTAGCTTCCACCCTCAGACTGACGGCCAAACAGAGAGGCTTAACCAAACGCTTAAACAATTCCTCCGGTGTTATGTTGACAATAATACAGAGGCATGGGTGGAATGGTTATGGGTGGCAGAGATAGCATACAACAGCGCCAAACACTCCTCCACACAACATACTCCTTTCATCAGCAATTATGGGTTTCACCCTCGGTTTCACCCTTTGATTCTTCCCAGTAACAACAACAAACTTCCCGAATTGTGTGAGAGGCTGTCGCTCATTCGCAAGACCTTGCTTGCAACACGTACCAACCTGCTCCAGGCAAAGAATGCATATAAAACCCAAGCTGACAAACATCGCAGACCAGGCCCGGTGTATAGAAAGGGAGATAAGGTTTGGCTGTCAACGAAACATATACGTTTTAAGAAAATCAGTGTGTTTAATCCCAAGTTCATTGGCCCGTATCGGGTGATTAAACACATCAATCCTGTAGCGGTAAAACTGCACCTGCCTGCTCATTTCCGCATTCACCCCGTTTTACATGTGTCATTGTTGAAACCCTCTCACTGCCCGGTGAAGAAAAGGCCAGAGCCCATAGGGGTTTGTCAGGATCAAGAATATGAGGTCGGAAGGGTCCTGGACTCCAAGTGGGTGCGGGGGTACCTATGGTATTTGCTAGCCTGGAAAGGATATGGGCCGGAGGAAAACACCTGGGAACCTGCCAGGGCGGTGCATGCGCCCAGGCTGGTGGCCCGGTTCCATCGTTTACACCCGGATAAACCGTCGGTCAGCCAGCGCTCCCCGGGAGAGGGATGTTCTGTCAAGATCTAGGTTCCGGTTACACGCTGGCTGACTCTATTGCGTGAACCAAGGAGTACGGGGTGTGCCAGAACTACAATTCCCGACATGCAAAGTGGCGTAACGTTGCACGTACACGATGTGACGTCAGAGGCAGGGTAAAGGGCGGCGGACGAACAGAGACGCTGCTGATTACTCTGATGGTTGCAGTGGTTTCAGACTTCTCCAAAGTAGCGGTAAGAGTGCGACGGCACGGCCACCTGTACCGCGATATCCGAGTGAGAGGAAGAGGGCTCCTTTCCTTGTCACTCTTCCTGGAGCTCCTCCTCTGTTGGACGAGATTGGCATTAGCGGTCTCTTGCAGAGGAGGATTTACAGACCCTGGGGCATTATCAGCCCTCTAAAAATATTCCCTGTTGGCGGAAACCAACTCGGTTTCATGCAGGGAATATTCAATTGAGGCGTTTCTATTTGACCTCATTCTCAATTAACTATATTGTACACGCCTAGACACTTCTGATTATCCTTTGTTTGTTACTATTACTGGGACAGGCTTGTACCTAGTAGTTCATTTCCTTAAGCCTAGGATGTGGTGAATCATCAACTTACCTGGGTTTTCTTCTTTTGGGCATTGTGCAAGACTGTTATTGTATTCTTGGCCCTCCATTTTCGATCTCACCATTGGCTGTTCTTTGTTCTTATATTTCCCAGAAGAGAGAGTGTACATGAAAGGGGGTGCAGTTCTCAAGTATTGTGCAATATTGGCCCAAACTTCAGGTTGTTATTGGTAGGTGTTACATGGGTTTCCTTAGCCTGCTTTAACACAATATGCCAAGAGACTGAATTTGTGTACACCAGTTTGTTCTCTTTTCTTTTTGTTTCAATAGCTTCAGGTTGAGGAATTCGCAACCACCCTGCTCTCTTCTGGCATCGCTCACTCACATCTTTATTATTTCAGGTAGGGTGTGTGAGACTTAATCGAATTAAGGGATAGGGGTGTTGTTTATTTACTACAGCTTAGACGGAAAGGAGTATATTTTCTGATTTGCGTTCTTGTGTCCTCCTCAGATCTCCCTCCCAGCTGTTCCTACTCTTTCCTTCCCTCGCTTGATAGTCCCAACAGTCTGTGACCATTACTCTCCAGACTTGGGATTGTCGAGAGGTGGGCCCCGTAGAGCATCAACACCACTCCGAGGATTCTGGAAGGAGGAGCCTGACAGAGTAATCGGCCCAAGTATTCACTTTCCTCCCGGTGGTGTTGAGGATAGAAATGGCCACCTTAGAGGATGTGATGGCTGCTCTTGTGTTAGTCCAAACCGAGCTTGCTGCCTCACATCAGGAAACAGCGGCGTTACAGAACAGAATAGACAGACTGCAGAGAAACCCATTTGATGCAGGAGGCCCCTCACACCCAACGTCAGTAGTTGTTGAGATGCCAACACAGATACCACTAGCCCCCCTGAGAGGTTTCATGGGGATATAAAAAAGGTGCAGGTTTTCATGACCCAAGTGCTGCTGCAGTTCACCTGTAAACCAAAAATGTTCACTACCAATCAGACCCGGGTTGCTTTCCTAATTTCCTACCTGGGTGGTGAGGCAGCACAATGGGCAGTTCCCATAGTACGGAGAGACGACCCCTTGCTCTATGACTGGGATGAATTCCGAATAGAGTTTGAGAAAACTTTTGATCGTCGGGCAGAAACCTTGTCCGCTGACAGAGATCTTCTAGAGCTTCGCCAAGGCACCTCAGATTTGGTCGGTTACCTCAACAATTTGCGAAGACTGGTAGCGGAAACTGACTGGCCGGAGGCCAAACAGTCAGTTATCTTTTATCAAGGCCTCACAGAAGAACTAAAGGATGTCCTCGCCCAAATAGACCCCCAACCTCGTACCTGCGCCGCGCTCATTGAACTCACCTTGCGTCTTGATCACAGACTGAGGGAGCGCAAAGGAGAAAACAAACGAAGGGAGAGACATGCGCCCTTGACTGATCATGTGTTTCCTACAGAGAAGACCCCACCGAAGGCAGAACCTATGGAGATCGGGACGGTTCGAGCATCCTTAACGCTTAGCGAGAGAGACCACCGGCGTAAACAAGGATTATGCTTGTACTGTGGGAAAAAAGGACATTTCCTACGTGATTGTCCAGTAAAACCCAAATATGGCCGTTCTCGTTCCGGGCAACAGGCCACCATAACTGCAGAGCATGGGGTGGAAAACCACAACGCTTGAGGAAACAAGAAGGAAACCCTCAAGTGGATGTCCTATCCCTTCGGTTAATCTCTTCGCCTTTTTGGAAGCGGATCATTTTTTTATTTCCTTACACCTGAGAGTAGATCAGGAGCAAAAACAAATAAGGGCTATGGTGGACTCTGGGGCCACAGGATGTTTTATGGACAAAGATGAAGCAGAACGGCTAGGGGTACAACTCATCAACAAACCAACCCCTGAACAGGTGTATGCTGTAGATGGCAAGGAGCTAGAATCAGGACCCATCAGGTACTGCACTAAGGAGTATGAAGTTTCCTTTGAAGGCTACCATCATGAATGGCTTTCTTTCAATATCATTCAAGCTCCCCAGTATGGGATAATTCTGGGCCTCCCATGGCTGCAAAAACATGAACCCACCATTAACTGGGCAAACAAGACTGTGCTACTGAACTCCCCTACTGCCAGGTCAATTGTAGCCAAACTCACAACAGTCCTTCCCAAGCATTGGCAGCCAGACACCATATCGCAACAGCAGCGGAAAAAACCGTAGTGTTACCCGCATGTTATGAGGAATATAACGACGTATTCAGTGACACCCAGGCGGAGGTACTCCCTCCGCATAGAGAGTACGATTGTCGAATTGATCTGGTCCCCGGTGCCGTAATTCCGTGCGGACGTCTGTATGCTCTTACCATACCTGAGAACGAATACCTTCGCTGCTACTTGGATAAACATCTTGCGTTGGGATTCATCCACCCTTCCAGATCTCCGGCAGCATCCCCACTCTTCTTTATTCCGAAAGCTAATGGGGATCTTCGATGTTGCATCGACTATCGCGCACTGAACGCCATAACCGTCAAAAACCAATACCCACTTCCATTGATCCCTGTTCTTTTAGAACAGGTGAGAGCCGCAGGCATATATACAAAGCTTGACCTACGCGGGGTATATCATCTAGTACGGATGCGCCACGGTGATGAGTGGAAGACCGCCTTCAAGACACGGTATGGTCTTTTTGAATACCTCGTTATGCCCTTTGGGCTATGCAACGCCCGGCAGCGTTTCAGTATTTCCTCAATGAGGTCCTTCGAGAGTTTTTGGACATTTTTGTCGTCGTTTATATCGATGACATTCTGATATATTCAACAAACGAGGAAGAACATGTCATCCATGTGGGTCAAGTGCTGCAGGCCCTACGGAAACATCTGCTATTTTGCAAAATCACTAAATGTGAATTTCACGTGACCACCGTCGAATTCTTAGGGGTCATGCTTACTCCTTCGGGACAAGTCATGGCGGAAAGGAAGGTTCAGGCAATCTTGGAATGGCCACGTCCTCATACGGTCAAAGACATACAAAGCCTGTTAGGTTTTGCTAACTTCTACAGGAGGTTTATTCATCAATTTTCGGACCTGGTGGCACCTTTAACCGGGTTAACCCGGAAGAAGACTCCTTTTCTTTGGACCGAAGAAACACAGAACGCATTTGATCTCCTGAAAAAAGCCTTCACGTCGGCCCCAGTTCTTACGCATGCCAATCCCGGGTTACCCTTCATTGTGGAAGCCGATGCCTCTGAAATAGCGGTGGGAGCTGTGTTGTCCCAAAGACATGAAACGACCGGATATATGCATCCCATCGCGTTTATGTCTAGAAAGTTAAATCCTGCGGAACAACACTACACGATAGCAGAAAAAGAACTCCTAGCTATAAAAGATGCGTTTCTGGAATGGAGACATTGGCTGATGGGGGCGGTCCACCAGGTGACGGTCTATACAGACCATCGCAACCTTCAGTTTATGCAAGCCGCACGCCATCTCACCCCACGCCAGCTCCGGTGGATGTTGTTTTTTGCTGAATATCGTTTTATTGTCACCTTCCGGCCTGGCGCAGACAATAAAAAGCTGACGCTCTTACGAGGCAAGAAAACCCTGCTCAACAGTCCCTCACATTTGAAAGATCCATCATAGAGCCCAGCAAGGTGCTGTGTGCTGTTCAGACGGATGACTTTATACACAAGACCAAAAAGGGTACAGTCACACACTTGGAGGACTTGGCTCAAGCATCATCCGGAATGGCGAATAAGACAAGGTCTCCTCATGAAAGGTCCGCAGGTGCTGGTTCCTACCCTAGAGCTACGCAAAATGGTGTTTGCCTGGTGTCATAGTCTCCCGTGTGCAGGTCACATCGGAGGGAAGAAGACCCTGGAGAAAGTATTGAGACAATGCTGGTGGCCCACGGTTCGTCCAGACATCCTACGATGGGTTCGAGAATGCACCACTTGCGCTCAGATGAAAACCGACCATAGACAAGCTCAAGGACTTCTTCAGCCACTGCCCACACCCGAAATGCCATGGGAAAGGTTCTCTGTGGACTTTATAGTTGGGTTGCCCAAGGATCAGGGTAACACAGCAATAGTGGTGGTTGTGGACTATCTAACCAAGATGGGACATTTTGTTGCTTGCAAACAAGCACCCTCAGCAAGTCAGTTAGCACACACCTTGTTAGTTAACATCGTCCGGCTACATGGCCTTCCCAAAGTCATAGTCTCAGATAGAGGGGCTCAATTCACAGCTCGTTTCTGGAAGACTTGGTGTTCTGAATTAAAAATCGCCTCTTCTCTTTCCACTAGCTTCCACCCTCAGACTGACGGCCAAACAGAGAGGCTTAACCAAACGCTTAAACAATTCCTCCGGTGTTATGTTGACAATAATACAGAGGCATGGGTGGAATGGTTATGGGTGGCAGAGATAGCATACAACAGCGCCAAACACTCCTCCACACAACATACTCCTTTCATCAGCAATTATGGGTTTCACCCTCGGTTTCACCCTTTGATTCTTCCCAGTAACAACAACAAACTTCCCGAATTGTGTGAGAGGCTGTCGCTCATTCGCAAGACCTTGCTTGCAACACGTACCAACCTGCTCCAGGCAAAGAATGCATATAAAACCCAAGCTGACAAACATCGCAGACCAGGCCCGGTGTATAGAAAGGGAGATAAGGTTTGGCTGTCAACGAAACATATACGTTTTAAGAAAATCAGTGTGTTTAATCCCAAGTTCATTGGCCCGTATCGGGTGATTAAACACATCAATCCTGTAGCGGTAAAACTGCACCTGCCTGCTCATTTCCGCATTCACCCCGTTTTACATGTGTCATTGTTGAAACCCTCTCACTGCCCGGTGAAGAAAAGGCCAGAGCCCATAGGGGTTTGTCAGGATCAAGAATATGAGGTCGGAAGGGTCCTGGACTCCAAGTGGGTGCGGGGGTACCTATGGTATTTGCTAGCCTGGAAAGGATATGGGCCGGAGGAAAACACCTGGGAACCTGCCAGGGCGGTGCATGCGCCCAGGCTGGTGGCCCGGTTCCATCGTTTACACCCGGATAAACCGTCGGTCAGCCAGCGCTCCCCGGGAGAGGGATGTTCTGTCAAGATCTAGGTTCCGGTTACACGCTGGCTGACTCTATTGCGTGAACCAAGGAGTACGGGGTGTGCCAGAACTACAATTCCCGACATGCAAAGTGGCGTAACGTTGCACGTACACGATGTGACGTCAGAGGCAGGGTAAAGGGCGGCGGACGAACAGAGACGCTGCTGATTACTCTGATGGTTGCAGTGGTTTCAGACTTCTCCAAAGTAGCGGTAAGAGTGCGACGGCACGGCCACCTGTACCGCGATATCCGAGTGAGAGGAAGAGGGCTCCTTTCCTTGTCACTCTTCCTGGAGCTCCTCCTCTGTTGGACGAGATTGGCATTAGCGGTCTCTTGCAGAGGAGGATTTACAGACCCTGGGGCATTATCAGCCCTCTAAAAATATTCCCTGTTGGCGGAAACCAACCCGGTTTCATGCAGGGAATATTCAATTGAGGCGTTTCTATTTGACCTCATTCTCAATTAACTATATTGTACACGCCTAGACACTTCTGATTATCCTTAGTTTATTACTATTACTGGGACAGGCTTGTACCTAGTAGTTCATTTCCTTAAGCCTAGGACGCGGTGAATCATCAACTTACCTGGGTTTTCTTCTTTTGGGCATTGTGCAAGACTGTTATTGTATTCTTGGCCCTCCATTTTCGATCTCACCATTGGCTGTTCTTTGTTCTTATATTTTCCAGAAGAGAGAGTGTACATGAAAGGGGGTGCAGTTCTCAAGTATTGTGCAATATTGGCCCAAACTTCAGGTTGTTATTGGTAGGTGTTACATGGGTTTCCTTAGCCTGCTTTAACACAATATGCCACGAGACTGAATTTGTGTACACCAGTTTGTTCTCTTTTCTTTTTGTTTCAATAGCTTCAGGTTGAGGAATTCGCAACCACCCTGCTCTCTTCTGGCATCGCTCACTCACATCTTTATTATTTCAGGTAGGGTGTGTGAGACTTAATCGAATTAAGGGATAGGGGTGTTGTTTATTTACTACAGCTTAGACGGAAAGGAGTATATTTTCTGATTTGCGTTCTTGTGTCCTCCTCAGATCTCCCTCCCAGCTGTTCCTACCCTTTCCTTCCCTCGCTTGATATTCCCAACAGTCTGTGACCATTACTCTCCAGACTTGGGATTGTCGAGAGGTGGGCCCCCATAGAGCATCAACACCACTCCGAGGATTCTGGAAGGAGGAGCCTGACACTGTCAATTCGAACTGCTCCGGTCGTCTGCCTCGTTTTTGTGATTGCGATTGTGCATTTGATTATTATTACACCATACCTGGGAGGGCCTGCCATTCCCAATGGGGTCGCAAATATTCATGAGCCTCTCTATTTGCGACCCCATTGGGAATAGCTAACAGTGTGAAAAACACTGTTGTACATTGGAAATAGCGCCTCGCAAATTGCGAGTCGCAAAAAACTCGCAATTTGCGAGGCGCTATTTCCAACGTCTTACATCTGGCCATAAGGGCTGGAGTCAGGCGTGGGCGTTAGCGTCGTTTGCGGGCTTCCTCCTTGGCCCCGTGAGAGTCTGGGACGCATAGTCCCTGCCAGAATCAAGCGTGTTCATTGCCATATCCTGTGCCAAGTACCTGCTGCTCTTTGTCCAGTGGCTGCTGCGTTCAGGGTGTTTTTGATGGACAAGGGCCTCTGATGAGGGAGACAGACAGATTCTGGCTCGGGTTCTCACTGCTCACAGCCCAAGAGCATACACAGTCAGTTTAGGGACAAAGAAACTGGATGCACAACGCTCACTCCTAAAGGTCACTTCCTGTGCCCATCAGCTGTGGTGCATGGCTAATGGCCATGCACAATGTGTTCAGGATCATAGCGATTGGGATGAGAACACGGCCGAAGACCATGCCTTTCATCCAGTCCTTGGCCAAAGTTCATGCACAGTGAGTTTAATGGACACAGTGACTGGTAGCAAGGTGGGGCAAAATGCTATATCTAGATAGTAACTTCTGTGCATGGCCAAATACTGTGTACAGTAGCTTCAGCTGATGAGTGAGCACGTTCAAATGCCATGCTCAGAGGGATTATGGGGTATGTATACCTATTGCAGGTCATGAACCCTTTACAGCACACAAACAAAGATTTTATCCCTTGATCAGAACAATGTCCAAAGGCTATGTCCTATGTCCAGTGCCCATTGAGCGCAACCAATGGTCATTTCGGAGTGCCATGACTAGGTTCTGGGTGTTGCCAACTGCCACGCCCTGCACCCAGTATCTGCTTGTCTGATCATTTGCCCAGTGGACCCTATGCTCAGCTGAACGTCTGGCACCGTGGGTATGGGGATAGGAATTGCGTGCAGAGCATGGTTGTTGGATAGGCCATCTACCTTGTGTCCACTGTGCATGACTAGAAGCCACAAGCATTGGGTTTGGGAGTCCAGGGAATGGCAGTAAGGCATTGCCCTTCACCCAGTGTTCACACTTACCATAAATGTCTATGCCCTAAACCCTGTAGAAGACCTTGCTTCCATGCTGGTTCCTTCTCTTGTTTTGGCCACCTATTTTGTAACTCCCCTTTGCCCCACTGTTTTAGCTAGGCTTTCAATCTATAAACCCCTTACATACATGCTGAATTAAAACAAATATGGGGAATTTGACTGGCACTTCTATCTTTCAATTTCAAATATTGTATTATAGAATTCATTTATTTCTAAAATGGCATGCCTGGAATAATTTAGACTTTTAAAATCCAAAATGACTAACATTCAAAACATGGAATGTTATGACTTCCTCATCGAAAAAGCTAATTGAATCTCTGGTTGCTGTGCTGTCTGCTAAGGCATAAAAATGTCATTGTCCCCTGATAGTAACAACTGCTCATTTCCAGGACACGAACCAAGCAATTTTTAGCACCTATAACCAATCGAAGACACGTTAACACGTTAGGTGGGTCAGTTCACTAATGTATCAACTACATGATTTAAGATTGATCCCGTGTTAACAGATGTAAATACAAGTTTATCCTCCTGAAGTTAAAAAGAGAAGGAACCATTCAGGCTGATAAAATAAACTTTTGTTATGTAGTGATAAGACATGTCTTGCAGTGAGAGAATGCTTTATAAACACACACGTAATGCTGTGTTATCACTCACGGTCTCTTTTTTAACATTCTAATGTTTCCTTCATTTGTATTCACATACTACCGCTCGCTAGAAATGAAACTTTCTTCAGTTCTGACAAGCTGAGCAGCGGATGGCCCAGGCTACGCGTGTGTGTTTTTCCTCGGTGGCTGCTTGCTGGGGCCCGGGGGTCCTATTCCGCCTCGCTGGCACTGCTCCCCTGGTTGCCGGTGCGCTGCTCTCTTCCTGCAGAGCTGAACCAGCTGCCTGTAGCGATTTTGTGATCTGCTGAGCATGAATATTGTGCCGTGCATTTGGGAGCAGTGGTTGACTGCGCTCTGAAACCACAGGGGCACTCACTGCTGCCCACTGTTTACAGTATAATAATAATTTCCACTCCGATGGCGGCTTTTATCCGAAACTGGACCCCTAAAGTGCTCTATAAACACCTCTGTTCAATGCGAAATAAACAAGCACAATAAGCCCAACAGAGTGTGCAGCCCGGTGGGTTATGACTGTGGAATGAGCAGCAGGCCATGAAGGGGCGTTGCTTCCATTAGTGCAGCAGGTGCAGTGGCACCGCGGTCTACAGCCCTGAGTGGCCCTTGAGCATATCCTTCTTTGCACTAGGGCAGAGACATCTTAATGATTTTTGGGTCTTGGGCAAAACGTAATTTGAGGGCCCCTATTTGGAACAGTTTTGAATTTATGATCCAATTTTAACTCTTTCATTTCTTCTTTGCACAGGCACATTCGTCTAAATTCTAGATGTGTTTACATCTAATATTCATGGATATTGACGTGTGTTTTCAATATTGTAACACAGCAGCAGCTCACTAATATTACTGTAAATAATCTCTGTGACACCCTCCCATTTCTCATATGTGAGTTCCTGTTTTGATTTAAAAGAAACTTTTTTTTAATGGATGTTGCATGAAACATAAACGCAACATTTCTCGGCAAAATGTCTATAATAGACTCTCGCACATCACCCACATTAATCATTATTTCAGGGAAACAGTATTTCAAACAATCGGTTAAAGAATTATTCAAGGTCATCAGGGAAAGAATCTCTGCAGAACAGAGCTGGCTCTAACAAGTGCCCCCCTGATAGGCTGAGGCCCTGGGCCAGAGCCCACTTAGCCCATGCCTTAAAACGTCTCTGCACTAGGGCCTATGACACACTGGCTACGCCAATGAGGCCACGGTGTTTAAGCCTAGACAATACTTGTAGCTGCCAGAAAGAACACGAACCACCATACTACTCAGATACCATGGGCCCTGTTGCCAAAGGATTTTGTGCATGAACGTCATACTTACATGGGTTAATACCTTTTTTATGAATGCGATTGCCCTTTTCAAATTCACAAAAGATGGTTTTGCCCCGGACTAGGATTTTCTTATCCAGTCTCCTAGTAGGCGGGTAGTCGGCGGGTAGAGGGAGTAGCAGGACTGAAAGTCTGATTAGTTTGTGACCACTTACGTGTTTGTGGGTTTTCACAAAATCGTTTTTCACAAACTCGTCCCCCATCCTATTCGCAGATTTACAGGCTAGGAAAGTGTGGGGAAAACCCCACAAAATTGAACGCTTTGTGAATGGGATAAAAGAAAAAAAGCAAGTGTATTTGCTCTTTGGCTGTTCATTGTCTCATGTAAAAATATACACATGAATTCCTTAAAGTCGTAAATCTTCACCTTTGCACAGTTGTAGACAGTTGTAGACCTTCAGATTTTTCTGGAAAGTTGGGGGATCTTGCCAGATCCTGGTTCCAGCAGCTACTTCTGGGCCTGATGTGGGATCAGGCAGACCCATGGAAATATGCTGAACTTATTCTGGAGTCATTTTCTGACACTGGGACACAGTTCAGCAGTGGCCACACATTGTCTGCATTCTGTTTGTAGCAGCAACCTGCAGGCAGCAAAAGGGCTTTCTTATTTTCATTTCTGGCCGGGCACAATCAAAGGCCAGATTTAAAGGGCCATTAGCCTTTCCTTTGTTCAAGTATCATCCTGCCTGGGAGCCATCTTGAGCCTAACACCTAGATGCCAACTCAATGGAAGGAAACAAAGGCATAATATCCCTTTACAAGTACCTTAGAAAACTATGACTTGGGAGACGCGCGAGCGCGTGAAAACAAGATGGCCGCTCTGTGACAAAGGGGCCCGTTTTTATCGCCGAACATCGCATTTCCAGTCAGAATTTACTGGAAATGAGTGTAACAGCCTTGTGAAGCCTCACCTGTTGCTGTGGTGCTGTTTGTTTGCTGTTTGGGACGTCGGAGGTGCATTTTTTCTGTCACCTGCTCCAGCCTGCTCCAGCCTCGAGCTCTGCATTAAGGTACTGCCCAGATTCCTGTCAGGGGGGGGCGGAGCATCTTCTCAGGAAAGGGCCTGGCTTTGGCCTAACCACTCCCACAGTCTGGTTTAGCTGCTGCACCAGTATTTTCAGTGAAGCAATTTCTATACTTTTCCTACTCACTTGTTTCATTACATTTAATTACTCCCATTCATTTTATTATATGAAAATGGAGAATAAAAATCTGCAAAATCCTAATAATAAGAGGAAGAATCAGATTTCTCCTCCTCCAGTAAAATCTAAAGTGGTGGAATCCAGTGAGCCATCCTTGGCTTTAATTCTTGACGAGCTTCATGCATTGCGTGCAAATACTGATACCATTGCGTCCGAGATTAAAAACTTACGTAAAGATATGGCCAGCATGTCGATGAAAGTCTCAGATAATGCAATTAAAATACAAGACAATAAAGTAAACATTGACGCTTTTACACCACTTGTGGCAAAAATTTCCCCCATGTCTACCCTTCTTCTGGATATGGAAAATCGTAACAGGCAATATAACTTGCGTATTTTTAATTTACCAGAGGAGGTTGAAGGCTCTAATTGCAGATTATACCTGGAAAATTTGTTACCTGGCCTTTTAAACATCAAATTTCCGGAGAAATTTGAAATTGATAAAGCGCATAGGATTCCATCCCATCGCAATCCTCAGCATACTAAGCCAAGGCAAATGATTTTTAAAGTACTGCGTCATCATCATTTGGTCATGATAAGGAAAGCAGCACGGGAAATTCCATCTTTAATAGTTAATGGCAACAGAATCTTTATTCACCAAGACTTTGCCAAAGAGACTGTCAAGATTTGTAAAGAATTCACTGATTGTCGCCCTCAATTGAGAAGTCTTGGATTTAAATATGGCTTATTTGATCCTTCAACAATGAGAATCTGGAAAGATAATTTTTCTAAGTCCTTCCAACGTCCAGAAGACTTAAAATTATTCCTGGAACAGCATCCACAACTCTCACAACATTCTATGGATACGCATGACTCTGCTATTTGAATATTGTCTTAATATGTATTTCTGACTAATTTTCTAGCTCTTTCCACGCTGGGCTCCAATGGGTTGGTCATGCTTGTAGAGCACGTGTGCGTCTCAAAATTCGTATTAATGTTTATGTGTGGTCGTCTTCTTTATGTTTGTCTGTTTCTGTTCTTTTTCCTCCTGTTCCTTGTATATTGTTCTAGAACTACTACTCTCTGTATTTTTCTTCAACGTTTTCTCCTCTTCTTAAATCTTATTTCCTCTTCCTCTCTATTCCACTATGGCTAGCATTCATAATGTTAAAATTACTTCTTTAAATGTTAAGGGTTTGAGACATCCAGTAAAACGTACAAAGATTTTAAACTATTTAGGAAGCTGTAAAGCAGATATTTGTTTTATTCAGGAAACACATATTGACGACAAATATTGGATTATATGATAAAAAAGTGGGTGGATACTATTGTCTCTTTTCCTGCCAAAGGGAGAAAAAATGGTGTTGCTATTCTTTTTGCTAAAAGACTACATTGTCAAATTTTAAGTAAATCATCAGATTTAGAAGGTAGATATGTCATAGTCAAAGTTAAAATGTATGATTCTGTTATGTTTTTAATTAATGTCTATGGTCCAACTGCTGATGATCCTTTGTTTTGGTCTAATTTAACTACTGAAGTACTAAAGTTAGGCAACGTTCCTCTTATAGTTGGAGGAGACTTTAACCTTATTTCTGATCCTTTATTGGATAGATCATCCTTCACTAAATTTAGACCTCCAAAAGCTTTTCTAACTTTTAAATCTTTCCTTAGAGTTACAAAATTAATTGATATTTGGCGATTACATTTCCCTACGGATAAAGTGTTCACTTTTTTTTCCAACCCTCATAATTCACATTCTAGACTTGATTATTTATTAATTTCCAGGCAGCTCCTTAATTCTGTGGTTTCTCCAAACATTGGCAATATTGATATATCGGATCATGCTCTAGTATTTTTTGTTTTACAAGTTAATACAAATTATAAAACACAATCTAGATGGCGAATGAATACTGATATTGTTCTTAATGAATGAAACAAACTGAAAATATTAGATGCTATACAGGATTACTTTCAGCTTAACCCAGCAGGTTCTACTTCCCTGGTGAATAGATGGGACGGCTTTAAAGCTTATGTTAGAGGTGCTT
Source organism: Calotriton arnoldi (assembly GCA_963921515.1). Classification (NCBI taxonomy): domain Eukaryota; kingdom Metazoa; phylum Chordata; class Amphibia; order Caudata; family Salamandridae; genus Calotriton; species Calotriton arnoldi. The sequence goes on from CAWUFW010005429.1 coordinate 126,022, forward strand.
CTATCTCTCTCATGGCGTATGAAAATAAAACCTTTAATGTAAGAATGAAAGAATTGGATAAGCAAATTGCAAAATTTGAGAGGCTTTTTATCACTTCTAACGATCCTCAATATAAATTTAAATTACAAAAACTCAGATATGAATTTAATTCCATTCTTAGTAGAAGAGCTGGTATCCAACTTTCCAAATCCAAAGCAAAATTTTGTTTTAATGCTAACAGGTCTGGATGGCTTTTAGCTAATTATTTACGTATAAAAAAAGATAAAGCCCAAATAAATTCGATTCATGGTCCCAATGGGAAAATTGCCATATCACAGAATGATATTGTTAATGAATTTTTAAATTATTATACTAATTTATATAATCAACCTAGTTCTAATGATTCTACTTTAATTGATTCTTTTTTATCTACTTGTGGATTACCCAAAATTTCTCATTCAGCTAAAAATAAATTGGACCTGCCCATTACTGAAGATGAAATTTGATTAGCTATTAAATCTCTCAAACAAAAAAAATCACCTTGTCCTGATGGCATCCCAGCTGAATTTTATAAAGAATTTCAAATACAACTTATTCCTTATTTATTTAAATTATTTACCTTTTTTAGCACTACAGGGACTATTACGGGCTCTTTTACTGAAGCGTTAATTGTTGTATTAACCAAGCCCAATAAAGATCCTACACTAGTTTCAAATTATCGCCCTATTTCTTTATTAAATCAAGATTGTAAATTATACGCCAAAATACTTGCTACCAGGTTAACCTCTGTTTTAGATTCTATTATTCATCTGGATCAATCTGGGTTTATGAGAAATAGACACTCTGCAAATAATATAAGAACATTATTACATGTTATAGAACAAGGGTTTAAGTTATCTATACCAACAGGAGTGTTAGCACTGGATGCTGAAAAAGCCTTCGATAAAGTTCATTGGCAGTTTTTATTCCATACTTTAGTTGCATGTAATTTTGGTGATATATTTATTAGTATGATAACTGCTTTGTATTCTACACCTACAGCCCGGTTATTTATTAATGGCCAAATCTCTAACCAATTTTCTCTTTTCAGAGGTACCAGACAAGGTTGCCCCCTCTCCCCGCTCCTATTTCTTCTTGTGATTGAACCTTTGCTTGTGTCAATTAGGAAATGTAATGATATTAATGGTATTAATATTAACAAGGTCAATGTTAAAACACTAGCATATGCAGATGATGTACTTTTATTTATTAGTAATCCTATCTCTTCACTCCCTCCTTTATTTGAGATAATCTCATCCTATTCCATACTTTCTGGTTATAAGCTAAATACTAATAAAACAGAATTTTTTCCGATAAATATTCATTGTACCCCAGATATGTTACCCATGAAAGATATACTTTGGTAAAGAGAAAAAATTAAATATTTAGGTATTTCATTCTCATCTACTATAAAATCTACAATTTCATTAAATTGTGAGTCTATTCTAAGTTATATTAAAGATAAAATATCTAAATGGTCTACACTTCATCTTTCGTGGTGGGGGAGAATGGACTCCATAAAAATGACTATAGCGCCAAAACTTTTCTACTCCCTCTCCATGATTCCTACCCAATTTCCTATGAAGTTTTATAAAGATATAGATCGGCTTCTCACTAAATTTCTTTGGTGCAATAAAGCACCTCGTATCAGTTATAAAAATTAAAACTGCCTAAATGTAATGGAGGTTTTGGTATACCAGATTTTTTTGTTATCATAAAGCCTTTATTTTAAAGCAAAGTTCTCTTTGGTTTAACCATTCTCAATTGAGTAACCCCCCTGCATGGCTTTCTATAGAAAAGGGTTTAATAGATCCGTTTCCCTTACCTTTTTTATTAACTATGTCTAATAGGTCAATATTTTTTAATAGATCTGTTATTCTGAAATCTACTAAGTTAATATTACATGATTTTGATGTAATTTTCCAATCACCCATGTCTATTACTGAAGACATGTCGTTATGGTATAATTCAAACATAAAACTCACTAAAAATGTTAGATTTTGGCATTCATGGATTAAGAGTGGAATTTTTTATCTCATAGATATTTATTATAATAATACTTTTATAGCTTTTGATGTTCTACAGGAAAAATGTTACTTACCTTTTTCTGATTTATTCAAGTATGAATATTTATGCAATTCAATTTTGGATTAATTTCCTCATTCTATACCTCTAGTGCTAAATCAGATTTATTGATTTATATTCAAACCCTTTCCACCTTACCGCATGGTGTTTCTAGACTGTATAAAAAGATGATTACACTTAAAGGTGACAATATTAATATGTTATTGACATATTGGAATAATCTTTATCCTTATCCTACGAAATATGGAAAACTATTTGGCTTAATAGTATTTCAGGATGGCTACCTGTTTCGCTTCATCAAACAAACTCATATATTTTACATAATTGTCTATGGTCGCCCTTAAGACTGTTTAAAGCTAAACTCATCCCATCCCCTAAATGTTGGCATTGTAATTTACATACTGGTTCGTTAAAACATTTGCTTTTAGAATGCCCTCTTATTTTCAAATTTTGGACTGAAGTCTGGGATGTTATAAAAAACATACTTAATATTCAAGATGATTTAGCATTTAATTTGATAATTTGTAAATCTGCTGTTCTTTCTCATAAATTAATTGACTTAGAATGTAAACTTTTTAATTTTTTATTATCAGCTGCCTTAAAGTCTATTACCTCATGCTGGAAAGACGTTTCATCACTATCTATTCATGCTTGGTGGTCTTGGGTTATTTTTACAAGAAGAGGAGCACATTTATCCTTGAATGGTGTTATTCATAATTGTAAATCTTTTCATTTATTCTGGAAACCTATTGATAATTATTTATCTTCTTAAAATGTTTTCTTCATAAGTTAAGTGTTTATCAATATTTTTATATATCTTTTATTGGATAGTAGTTCTATTTTAGGATCATCAATAACGTATGTATATTATCTATGTTCTCCCACCCTTCCCTTTTTAATTTAATGTAATAATATATTATATTATAATGTACCTGTTATAATTTTAATATGGTTGTTAAATATCATATATGCATGTTAGGTACTTTTAATGTACTATTTCTTTTTTTGTATTGTCTGTTTATTAACTTAAAATTCAATAAAATATTTTGAACACAGAAAACTATGACTTGGAGGCAGGGTTTTGACTTTGTTCAACCTCCCTCTGTAAGAGATGTGCATGCACTGTAAGAACGCAAGATTTGTCTGTGTACATGAGTAATTACACCTTCGATGATTTAAATGGCACCTACTAATTAATTATTTATTTAGTTCTTTTGTAGCGCTAATCATCCCATTGTAGGGTGTCCGAGCCTTTACATCACTTTCAGGGGCACAATAAATCATACTACTATGTAAATCAATGTACAGGAAATGTAATGCAATGTTATAAGAAGGGCCACTGAAATTATAGGATTGTTCGGCTGCCGCGTTTTTCACATAATTTTAGATTTGCCTCATGTGCCTCATGATCCATTATCTGCAGATTTGAACTGTTATTAATGAGGTGCAGCCAATAACCAGAGTGTTGAGCGTAAAAATGACAAAATAATGAAATAATACAATCACAAAATGTGACACATTATTCTGCATAATTTGCCTATTTTTGCCGTAAAATTTACTCAACCTGCTGCGTAATTTGACCCTCCCTGCTGCATAATTCCAGTGGACCTGGGTATAAGGTGTAGGAATCACCTACTTGTAGACATTAAAGGGCCGATTACAATGGAGGTCGGAAAGCCTCTGACCCTGGGTCGGAGGCTTTCCGACCCCCTTCGTTGGTTTCAGTTCCGGCGGTCGGAATTGAAACCGGCCTGTCATTCCGGCTGGATTCCAACGGGTGTAAGGAGCCCGTCGGCCAGTCATAACCGGCTGGAATGACTGGAAGTAACAAAATGGTCTCAGTGCCAAACGCAGTAGCTCCCTTACTTATCTACATAAAATACAAATCATGTTATTCGATGTGCTTTGCAGCAAGTACATTAACCCTCTATGGTACTTTATGAGTCAAAACTGTGATTGGACAAAACACAGAACTCTCCCAGAACTTTATTAACCACCAGAGATTTCTTCCTGCTATTATAATTCCCTCAAAACTGGCAGCGCACACAAAAATCTCGGCAGCAGGTGTTTTATCCATTTAAGATACTTTAATATGCAGCCTCTTTGTGGCCAATTAGTAAGCTAGAACAGATTTACTGTCACATTCGTCCCTGTTGCCAATTTCTTTGCAGCAGATTTAAAAAAAAAAAAAAATGTATAAGTTGACTGCCAGACTCTGCTTCTCAAGCTCTGCCCCTCCTGACTGCACCCCCTTTTCTCTGCCACTCCTTGATCCCCAATTTATGTGTTCTGGGAGTAAATTGTTTCCAGTTCCATCACTCCCTTCCGCTGCAGATTTACAACTTTCTTTCAGAACTGGCCCACATGTTTTGAAGCTACAGGCGCTATGCTGCTTGATCTGATGTTGGTTTTCCACAATTGCCTAAGGACAGTGTCGTGTTTCAGTTTTGTATTTCGGAACCATAATAACACAATGATATTTTATGTAATTCACAAGAAGTAACTGAAATCAGCAGGAACTTTTGTCAAAATCACTAACACTTTTTTCCAACATTTCTACGGTGCTGCACACTCCGTAACCCGGCTTCTTGGGAGAAAGTCACACAAGTAATCCTTAACATACTACATGAATTACTTTTAAAACAGAAAGTCTGAAGAACACATGATTTTCCTGTAACGTCAACAAATTCGAAAGAGTATTCCATATGTGGGTATCTGGCACAGAAAGATCTCTACCCTTGGCGCCGCTCTTTCAAAATCAGTAGCTCTTCCCTCACCTGTGAAGCGTTACACAAAAACAACAAGGCTGTTAGAGTGTCTACGAACAGCAGACGTGTGGTATGAAGAGCTGTGTAGAAACAAGTAATTATTCTTATTAAAAAGCATTTGTAATGCAATTGGTCTCGCCTTTGGGACCTTATATGTATTTAGCTATGCAGCACATTAGCCTGGGTGCTGAAACATCTACTGTTCTTTAACATGGAGGGAAAGTAAGCACCAAACTGTGTGACGCGCCAGGTATGGGAACACATGGAGAGAAATATTGCCTTTCAACGGGAAATGGTATAGTCCAAAGCTCTGTTTTTAATATAAAATCAGGGCCTTCGGTGGTCATATCACTGAAAATACAAGATTTGAAAAAAATATTATTGTCGACTGGTGCTCGTGGAAGACAATTTCTATGGACTGGAATCTAGAGAATGCTAAAGTGATTCTGGTATTTTACTGACCTCTGCTGGTCGTTTTCTATCAAGAAAGTTAAATATAGGCAGTTGCCAGAAAAATAAAAAAAAGAAAGTCCCTCAGCAGAATGCAATTCTGGTATTTTACTGACCTCTGCTGGCCGTTTTCAATTAAGACAGTTAAATAGAGGCAGTTGAACAGAAAAAAAAGTCCCTAAGCGGAAGCAGACAAGTCCTAGGCCTGATCTCCAGAGCCCATAAAGTACATACACATATAAGTATATAATAAGTATATACTAAAGTATATACAGGAGGTCTCGAATGCTCGACCTAAAAATGTGTTACTGTGCCATGAATGTGTATTTCCTGCAGCATAATGTAGCTCTTAAATGTGGTCTCTTTGGGTATGTGGATCAACACATAACCACAGTATCTCAATGGGAAAGAAATTGTAGTAATAACATTAGAATGTAACAAAGTTTATTTTACTCCTAATCGGGGTCTTGTGATTTATTTTGAGAAAAACCACTTCCTACTCCACATGTTGCCGATGTGAACACAAGTTAAGCCCACCTTTAGAAATATCTCTAGTTTGATGCTCGTGTTAGTGGTGAATTCTGCCCTGGTTGATCGTGGAGCCTGAGAGGCAAGGAACAGGGTTCCATTTATATTGTAATTTTTTTATTTAAGTTATTTCCTCTAATACAAAAAGACAGCTGGAGTCAAGTTCACTGGGATCTATGCATTAATTTCACATGCTAATGTATCGTAACAGCTGCGGATGGCATTTATTTAAGCATTTTCTCTTTGTCACAACTTTTATTATATAAAGTGGCTGTTTCTAGCCCGAGTTTGTCTTGTCAGGCCTAAGGGTTTGTTTCCTCTTACATTTTAAAAGTGTTGTCTCAGTTGCAAGTATAGATGTCAAGGGGTAATTATGTATGTTTATTTCTGCCTAAAATGCTTCTCTGGTGAACACAATCAACAAGTGTTTATGCAAATATATTCCAATATTTCACATTATCAGGTGATTTTAATGTAAACGAACATGGCTTGAGCAGGAATATGAATTATTTATCTGGATTTTGTCGAAAGGAGTCTGTTACCTGAAAATGTCTGTGCAGACGTGAGTGGCAGCTGGGATGTGCTGATAATAGACACTTAAAAACGCTTATATCTTAACTGTCCAGAGACAGACGTGGGTCAAAGGCTTCTGGGGACACCCTTAGCTCTTTCTTTAGGAAGCTTTCCCAAAGTCCAGCCATCAACACACCATCAAAAGAGAAGCAACTTAGGACGCAAACAAAGCTTGATATATAAAGAGGCAGCACCGATATCTTGCACGCATAACCAAATAGATTAAAAATAAGAATTTAATTTAAAAAGATCCTGTTATTTTATAGTTGTAGTCAATGTGGCCTTGTAAATGGTGCTATAAATGAGGGATCATTAAAGTCTACAGAAGGCTAGAAAATGTTGAGAAGTTTTTCTATGTTCCCTTTGGTTTTGTTATTGGGGAAAATAGAGTGAAAGTTAGCCTCAGTGTTACAAGGACTGCTAGAGCGGAGCCACTCAAGTAAAATCAGGTTACAGGAGATGCCTATAATGGTCTTGGCTTGACCACATGTGGCCTGTTGGATAGAAGACAGAAAATGTAGAAAAGGTTTTGGACTGGAAAATGTGGAGGGAAACGAAGGTTTGCATATACCTCTGATGCTGATAGGAGGAACTAGTGACACAAGCCTAGGTTCATACTCTCATATGGAGGCGTTCGTGTGAAATTTCTTAATGAGTCAAAAATCTGTTCCCATGGAAGGTTAGCAACATGCAAATGCACCGCAATTTTGGAAAAATTGTGAGTTCAGGATCCCAGGGTATGTCCTCTCGCTGGCCTTTTTGTGTGCAGCTTTTACTTTTACTTCCAAATCCAAGTGCTATAAGAGGCTTTTCTCTGCAGTCAGTTGTATGTGCTAATAGAGATATGAAGTGCCTCACAGTTTTGTACTTTTACATTCAATTTATATTTTGGGGTGAGTCTAATGCACATTCATCTGATGCTTTATGTGATCTGTGGGTGTTGTTCAGCTGTACCGTTTTTACTAATTCTAGATATAAGCAGATTCTCATGTTCTCAAAGGGAAGGAATTGTGTTACCCTGGAATTATTGGGGTCAGCAGATTTCCGAAACCATAAAGAAAACTATGATTTTTGGGGCGAAAAGGGAAACTGGCAGTTGTCTACCCTATTATGATACTGTGTTCTTCAATTGTTTCTCTTTGAATTTCCCCTTCTCCCAGTCACCTCACACATGAGAACTTTTCTTTACACTCTTTCCTAAGGGCGACCGTCTATTGATATACCTTCATACGTTTTATTGACTTTGCTATTTTCATATTCAGAGAATATAAATAAGATTTTGTCTTCATAATACAGCAGTTGTGTCTTTCTCTCTGGTGTGTCTTGAAGACTATTTGGTTCTCTCTTGTGTAATAATTATGTGTAAATCTTTTTAGTGACTTAGCTAATTAATTTCAAGAGTCACAACTTCTTTGGTCTTTCCAAGGAGGGACGTCAGGACTTCCTGTTGTCCTTACTACATTATACCTAGGTCCTTTGACGTATTTTGGGTTACCCCATTAGTTTATAATGTTTAATAAAGTTTAGGCAGGGCAGAACTATGCTCCCCAGGGATTGCAACTGCTTTATTGACTTACAGCAAGGGGCCTTTTTAACTTCTAGTCAGATTTTCGCACTTACTGAGAAGTTAAATGAACATCCTTGTAGTTTCTGACGAATGGCTTCCTACGGCTTTCAAAATCACCTATCTGCTCCCCATTATTTTTTGTATTGAAGAAGGTGCCACAAAGCTTGATACTAGTGCTGAATCAGGTCCAAACACCACAGTTTTTACTAAATTGGAGTTGCGTGGGCATAACAATTTGTCAGAATGCAATTGGAAGGCCACATTTGATTGAAAATGTGGTCTATACTTGTACCACACTATGCATTTTGAGCTTGGTAATACGATACCTCTTTCTAGTTTTCTATTACACAAGGTTCCATGGGACTCCTTGAACCGATGTGTATACATAGTTGACACTACATGGCAATAACTTTATTTCTGTTGCCGAGTCTTCACATGAGTTGTCCTATATAATGGTTTAATGGCGTCAGTTAAATTACGAGTGCTATTAATAATGGAAGACACGTCTTCATCCGTGTTTCTGCCATTCATATTTGTAGCAGCCAATTGTTTATTTTGGACAGACAACATAGATTTTCAATATGCACATATTCTTTTCTTGAGTGTATTGCACCTGGCACATCCTGTGTTTCTGCAGGCCGTGCTCTTAATGGTATTCATCATTGCCTTTTAAGTGTTTGGATGTAGAGAGTTCTATGTCGTAGACGTACATGTGAAGGAGGTCTTGTTGTTCATCTTCTGGGAGGCACTCTTCCTTCACAAACTGTAGCAGGATTTGTAATGTCTGTTGATGGAGGAATACCAAGGGAGGCACTACGTTGATCCTCTACCTTACCATGAATATTCTCCTCATGGCCCACTGTTATGGTTGCCTCAATATCTGTAGTAAAAACATGTAAGAATAATGTACACTTTCTTAAAGATATTTTAATATAAGTACATAATGTATTAGTGGAAGCTAAAATTATTTTTCATGATATATGCCATTGCATAGTGGTCCACATAAGTGCAGTATTACCTTTCTGATTTTTAAATTACTATAAAACTGCCATATGGACAAATAAAGAATGATTTCTATGTGTAATGTATGTTTCTACATTGAAAGGTAACACATTTGTTACATAATGAAATAATGGAACAGTACATTCTTCTGTTAAAGATGTATGCTGTATTTGTATAGTGTGTGCCTTTGAAATAGCAAACCACAATAATTTTTCAAATAAACAACATTGGCTGAATTATAAAGTACTGCGAATCTCATAATGCATTTCGCCATGCAATACAAAAGATGTCTTGTACATTTGTAATTATTTAACTTTGAAAAACTCAAAATTGATATTGAAATGCCACATTACAGTTCTAATAAATGACAATAATATTTATAACACAACATAATACATGTTTTTTTTTATTTTAGGGATTAACCTGAAGGTGACTGAGGAGGATAAGAAGTGTCAATTTAAGTTAACCATGACACAGACTCTGATGACATAATGTTCTCAATTGCCTCATCCAAAGGTGTCGGTAGTGGATGTGCGGATGGGCCTCCTCCAGTTCTGGCAGTTTCCTTACTCCGACTTGCAACATTCCCATTTTTTTCTGGAACGAAGGTCCTACCACTGTTATCTAATGTGTGCCACACTGTGTCTGGTTACACCCACTGCATTGATGCGCTCTTGAAATTGGCTCCACATTTTTTTTTTGTTGCTTCCGGAACTGAAGAGATGCTGTACCAAAAAGCTGGTCCTTGTTGGCCACACATTCTTCCTCAAGTATCTCTATTTCTTCATCAGAAAACTTCTGCTTTTTTTTACATGCTGCTTGCTTTTGCTGACCTTCCTGACTTGCCCTTCTTATGGTTTGAAATAGATTGAATACCCATTACTTCTCTCCTTGCAGCTACTGTGATTTTCAATGTGACTGTAACAATGTATTTCCTGATTGTGATGTCCTCACTGTGTGTCTGTACAACAGTCACAATTTGCAAATGCTACTAAACCATATTTTGCGATTCAATATTTTAGGAAAACATATCTTAATAAATCACTATTACGATCATGTGCCCAATAGTACGTTTCATTGAGTGAGTCGCAAAATGCAATTTCTTAAAATTCGCAAAATATGAATCGCTAAATTTCTAATTAGTACATCTGACCCTTAGGTTCTAGCAGCGATATGTACTAAAACATAGCAAGTCAAAAATCAGTCGCAAATTGGTTTGCAAGTACTAAATGCGTACATTGGTGTTAAACCTGTCATCCATAGGGTGGTCTTTCCCCAGACGTTTTGCCTTTTGCCTCCCATTTTTGCTGATTCTTTTTGTTGGTCTTAGGACTCTGAGCACTTTACCACTGTAATCGGTGCTAAAGTGAATGTGCTGCTCCCCTAAAACATGCTGACATTTGTGTATACCTGATTGGCATATTTGTTGTACTGGTAAGTCCCTTGTAAAGTGGTATACCATATTCCCAGGGCCTGTACTTCAAATGCTACTAGTGGGCCTGCAGCACTGATTGTACCACTGACAGCAGTAGACTTTCAAACCTATCTCAGGCCTGCCACTGCAGTGCCTATGTGTGCAGTTTACTGTCTCCTCGATCTGGCATTTAAAATGACTTTACAATGTGAAGAAATTCAAGCACGGTGGCAAGAACAAACCGTTGCAATGATTGTTTGATGTTCGTTTATGAGACAAGATGAATACCTTTTGAAATTCAATGATAAGTATATTTGAAACACATCATGTGTCCGTATTTCATTTGGTATAAGAGCTGAATATTTTCGCAGTTTAATTTGGCTGAGTAGAGCAATTTTCGTTAGCTGTGCACACGGTTTGTTCTTGCCACCGTGCTTGAATTTCTTCACATTGTAATGTTCATATTAGGGACGGGCAGCCCTTCTACATCGTGTAGCACGTTTTAGTTTGATTCTCTTATAATAAGCATTCCTAAGGAGTTGACTATTTATTTTACTGTGTGGTGTGCAAGTACCAACTCTTCTGTATATTTAAAATGACTTGCCAGGCCTAAAACTCTCCTTTTGTTACATGTAGATCACCCCTATGATAGGCCCTAAGTAACCCTAAGGGCAGGGTGCCATGTAAGTAAAAGGTAGTACATGCACTTTTATGTTTTGCATGTCCTGGTAGTGACAAACAGCCAATTTTGTTTTTTCACTACTGTGAGGCCAACCCATTTCATAGGCCAGTATTGGGAATTCCTTAATACACTTTTAAGCTGTAATTCCTGATCAGAGAGGGGTAGCTTTTTTCATGTTTCATACCTTTGGATTGGTGATGATAAATCCTCCTTACTGTTGAAGTTGGGTTTAACATTATTGTTAAGTAGAAAAGCTAGATTTGACATTACTATTTTAGAAATGCCACTTTTAGAAAGTGGACATTTCTCTGCACTTGCTGCTGTATGTGCCTGATAGCCTGTCTCCAATATACGTCTGCGTGGGTGACAGCTACACTTTGTGCATTCCAGCTAGACAGCCACAAACACAGGAAGGTGAGGCTCATCTGCATTCTGAGCACGAATCTGCATTCTAATGGGTCTTCCTGGGCAGGGAGAAATGGAAGGGGCTGACACTTACACTTCAAAGGTAGTGTCCTGTCCACACACAAACCACTGATTTAACCCCCACAGATAGCCTGGCAGCCAGGACTGGGTTTAATAGGATCCTTGTGCACTTCAGAGAGCTACTTTGAAGTCACCCCCTACATCAAAGGCATTCCAAAGGGATTGCGGTCTAGTCTTTTCAGCAAAAGACTACTTAAGCACACATGGTAGAGCGACTGTGCCGATGGCATGCCAAAGTCAAGCCCGCCTGCACCCATCAGCACCCGGAATACACCATGCGTTTTTTTTTCTTTGCACACGGCATCTCTAAGGAAGTGCTGTTAGGTCTGAATATCCCAGGTAGATGATTGGATTGTAGTTTCTTAAATCATGAAGGAAACTTAGCCCATTATCGAATGAATGAATGAAAAATATTTATTGAGCGCAAGCTAATGTCCGGAGGCGTCTAGGCGCTATGGAGACCAGACAAGTGATGAAACCTTGAAGTTTCATAGTTTGAAGCAAAGAGCTAGGTTTTTAAAGATTTCCTAAAATCTTGTAAACAGGTGGACGATTTAAGCTTCCCTGGGAAGGAATTCCATAACAAAGCAGTCGATCTAAAGAAGCTTTCCCCCCCCCCCAAGTGACTCTCCTAAAAGGAACAATTACAAGATTGTTTGCAGAGCTCGAGCGAAAGGTCCTGCTCGGAGTGTACCATCTAAAATGCTCTCTGAAATACACCGGTCCATTCCCATATAGGGTCCTAAAAGCTGTGCACAGAGCTTTAAACTTTATCCGCTGCTTTACCCGAAGCCAGTGAAGTGCCCTAATGGCTCCCTTTGCAGATTCAAATCTAGACACCTTAAGGAGAAAGCGAGCTGATGCATTCTGCAGAGTTTGTAGCTTTTTTTGGAGTCTGGCCGAAATATTAAGGTAAAGACTATTGCAATAGTCAATCCTTAATCAACAAAGAAGAGAAGGGGGACCAGGAGCCTGTTGAGGTCCAGTGTCCGTGCTCCACAAATTCACATTAAATCAAAGAGGACACTGTTCCAAAGTCAGGGTGCAAAATGTCACCCGCTCATCAAAGAGGAAAGTTGAGAGAAAAGTAGATGGTAAGAAGAGGAGGAAAAAGAGAGAGGCAGAGGTACATCCCCAGTATCAAGGATCCAATCCCGAAGGGGAGGGCTGAGTCTTGCCTCTTAGTTGCCCTCACACACCCCGAAGGATGTCATGCTTCATCATCGGGCTTTTGCTCCTCGTCGGGCCGGCGCTGCAATGCCCGACGGGTCCCCCGAAGGGTCACTTTTACGGAGATATTTTTAGAGAAAAGCCGTCAGGTGAGTGCGGGTGTGTGGGGTGGATCCAAGAAAGGAAGTGATAAAATGCGTGCAGTGAAAGGTGTTGATAAAAAATATATAAAACTACCTAGGAGTATCCACCAGAAGAACCTTTAATCGTGTGGTACCCCTGATAGACTAAAAAACCAGAAGGTTGGTGAGTTACTCTGAGGCATAATGTGCCCGTGTAACTATTAAAAGGTCGACATGTTTCACGCCTGGTTTGTCTAAATGATCAGTGGTGTTTCTTCAGGACCTAACTAATGTGATGGTAGTGCACGTAAAACTGGGGTTCCAAAGTGAGGATGGTAACCCGCATGAGAGGAAGGTGGCTTGGGGGTAACCACAGGCCTATGTTCCCTACTGAGTGGTTAAAATCTCAACTTGTAGATATGCCCAAGATAAGGAGATACCCTCACAAAAGGGGCAGCCGCTGGTAGAGGGTAGGTGCTAATGAGCCGGCACCCGACGCAACCCCATTAAGGTGCGGGCATCCAGCGGACACTAGCCTTGGGAGACTCTTCCCCCTTTTGTGAGGGTATCTCCTTATCTTGGGCATATCTACAAGTCGAGATTTTAACCACTCAGTAGGGAACATAGCCCTGTGGTTACCCCCAAGCCACCTTCCTCTCATGCGGGTTACCATCCTCACTTTGGAACCCCAGTTTTACGTGCACTACCATCACATTAGTTAGGTCCTGAAGAAACGCCACTGATCATTTAGACAAACCAGGCGTGAAACATGTCGACCTTTTAATAGTTACACGGGCACATTATGCCTCAGAGTAACTCACCAACCTTCTGGTTTTTTAGTCTATCAGGGGTACCACGCGATTAAAGGTTCTTCTGGTGGATACTCCTAGGTAGTTTTATATATTTTTTATCAACACCTTTCACTGCACGCATTTTATCACTTCCTTTCTTGGATCCACCCCACACACCCGCACTCACCTGACGGCTTTTTTCTAAAAAGATCTCCGTAAAAGTGACCCTTCGGGGGACCCGTCGGGCATTGCAGCGCCGGCCCGACGAGGAGCAAAAGCCCGATGATGAAGCATGACATCCTTCGGGGGGTGTGAGGGCAACTAAGAGGCAAGACTCAGCCCTCCCCTTCGGGATTGGATCCTTGATACTGGGGATGTACCTCTGCCTCTCTCTTTTTCCTCCTCTTCTTACCATCTACTTTTCTCTCAACTTTCCTCTTTGATGAGCGGGTGACATTTTGCACCCTGACTTTGGAACAGTGTCCTCTTTGATTTAATAGTCAATCCTTGTCAAAACTAAAATGAGATTACCACAGTTTTCAGGAGTTTGATGGGCAGATATTTCTCATTTTTTTTTATAAGTCTCAGAGAGTGGTAAGAGGCCGAGGTGACCTTAGAGATTTGGTCATGCAGCTTCAGATCTTTGTCAATCAGAATCCCCAGGTTTTTTGCCTTTAGAACTGGGGCAGGAAGTGCTCCCAGTTCCGCTGGCCACCAAGAGTGTGACCAAAATGTGGGGTTGTTTCCAAACAAAAAAACCTCCGTTTTGGAGGAGTTCAATTTCAAAGAGGCATTACTCATCCATTCGTTTACTTCCCTCATGCATTCCCTAAAGGAGTTCCCAGAGTCAGTCGTGTTTTTGGTGAGAGACACTATAATATGCCTGTCATCTGCGTAAGATGCCAAGGAAAATTAGAAGAACTTGATGAGTTTAGCCAGTGGGGAAACGTACAGATTGAACAACGTGGGGCTCAGGGATGAACCCTGCGGTACCCCACAGGGCAGTTGTTAGGATTGGGAGGTAAAATTACCCAGGAGACACTTTGCTGCCTATTTGCCAGGAATGATTGCAGAAGGCTAAGTGCTGTTCCCCCTTTCCCTGTACTCCGCAGACGGTCAACCAGCACCCAGTGGTTTACTGTGTCAAACGCTGCTGAGAGATCCAACAACACCAGAGCGGCGTTCCCTCCTTTATCAAGAGTGGTTCATATTTCTTCCTTTGCCACTACCAGTGCAGATTCGGTGCTGTGCTGTTTCCGAAAGCCAAACTGTGAATCATCCAGCAAGTGATTACTATCAATATAGGCCGTTAGTTTTTGATTAAGTACTTTTCATGCCAGTTTAGCCAGATAAGGGAGCCTAGAAATTGACCTATAGTTGCTCGACTCTTTAGTGTCAAGATTGGGTTTCTTTAAGGGTGGGAGAATTGACGCTGATTTCCAGGCATTGGGAAAGACTCCCTGATTGCACATTGCTGCCAAAATATCGGCTAGTCGAAGTGCAAATGGTTCTGGTGCCATGTGGAATATGTTAGGTGGGCATGGATCATTGGGGGAGCCCGATTTAATGATGGGGATCAGTTTTCTTATCTGCTCCACTGCTGGTGGATAGAAATTGTTAAAATTCAAGCTCTCTAGCTCCAGGTTAGGGCATTCCATTGTAACTGTAGAGGCATTATTAGATGTTGTGAACTGGTTGTGAATATTGATAACCTTCTCTTGAAAGAAGTAGGCAACTGAATCACAGAATTCTTGGTTATTGATTGCTACATTAAGGCTGACCGGTACTGGAAGTTTTTATATAACCTGGAACAGCGTTTTATTTGCATCACAGGCTGCTCTAATTTGCTCACTATAGTACTCTGATTTAGTGGTCAGAATAAGCTGTTTATCTTCTGCTAGTTTATTTTTATACAGCTTCCTTTCTTTTTCATCATACTTTTTCCGCCATTTTCACTCCAGTTTACGACATTCTTGTCTTGATTTTTTTAATGTCTTCCCATACCATGGCTGGGAGTTTTTCTCTAGGCTAGGTTTATGATTTATAAGGACTAAGATATTCATTGTCTCGTGTATACAGGAGGAGAAATCCTCCGCCATTTGATCGATGCTATCAGAGATTTTGGGGGCCCAGTTTATATACTAATTCGTGAGCTTGTGTTTTATGCCATGCCCTACTT
This sequence comes from Calotriton arnoldi, assembly GCA_963921515.1. Taxonomy (NCBI): domain Eukaryota; kingdom Metazoa; phylum Chordata; class Amphibia; order Caudata; family Salamandridae; genus Calotriton; species Calotriton arnoldi. Next base: position 141,857 of record CAWUFW010005429.1, read on the forward strand.
GAGGACGGAAAGTTCCTGGGTGCTCGTCGTACTGTGGCCTGGGCTGATAGCTGCCATTTCACAGCAAAGTGATCTGTCCAGGTTAGTGGGAAATTCACTGGGTAACTAATATGTGGGTTGTTGGAAAACATTACATCCAGCATATGACCAGCCTGGTGAGTGGAGCCCTTTGTTTTCAGCCGGAGTCTCAAACCATTCATGGGTTCTAGTAGTCTAATAGAGTCTCGATCTGTGCTGGATTCCATATGGAAATTCATATCCCCCAGTACTGTGAAGTCAGCGCTGGACATCGAAGATTCCAATAGGGCACAAAGTCCATCTCCAAAGCTGGTTCTCGGTCCAGGAGGCCAATAAACCAAAAGACCATTGAAAGACTGAGATTTCCCGATTTCAATGGAGAAAAATAGCGCTTCAAGGCCCTCCTCCTGAGATGATGTGAAGACTACCTGAAAATGATTGTGGTAAAGTACCTTTTTTCCCTTATTTCTGTCTAGGCGAAACATGTTATATCCTGGGGGAGTAGCAGCAGCTATTTCTGGGCCAGAATTAGAATTTGCCCAGGTTTCGGTTATAAAAATCAGGTCTGCCTGATGTGTGAACGCAAACTCCTGAAATTCACTATTATGCTTAACTAAGGACCTGGTATTAAGTAGAATACATATTATGCTACTGCTAGTCGAAAGGTTCTTTAGCTCTATTTTATGTTTGGTTCTTGAGTCCTTGCTACTGTGGTAGCGCTGTATTGGCTTGGAAAACAGAGCTGTAGATTTACAACCATGACAAATCATTTTGTTGTAATCCAGTAGTAGTGCAGGGCAGAATCTTCTACATTGTGGGCGCTTACCTTCAGGGCCAAGATAGAGGAGGGTTTCTCTTGTGTAGCGAGTCCTCTGTGTTTGAGCTGAGTGCATCGGACCAGGGGGACGGTCCCTGGGCGCGGTCAGGGAGAGGACGGCCGCAGACGGGCTTGCCTTGGGCACGCCTTTGGCACGCCAGCGCTGCCGGAAGAACTTTGAAGCCTGTCATAAGAGGGGCATGGCCAAAGGTGTGGCAAGCACCGATCTCTGTGCACTTTGTGAAATGGAAAACAGGTGATGGAAAACTAAAAATCAACCTGAGGTCCAGCAACCTCCAGCAACCTCGAGCCTCTAGTACAGGCTTCCCTGCGCCAGAGGACTACTGGTAAAGTAAAGTTTAAAAACCAAATTAAGAGGGGAGTAAATAAAGCATAAACCAATAATAACTGCTAAAATGGGTCAGAGCCCTGTTCAAAGATGGCGCAGCCTACGGAGCCAGGCAACTCCGAAAATGGGCACTTCAGTGCCTTTACAAGGAAAACAGTAGTTGCACCAACCTTGTCTTATTGTTGTACTCCCTGCAATTTTGCCCCTCGTTTGGAGGGTCTGTATATTACGACTAGGGCGGTCAGGGAAGAGAAGCACTCAAATCATAAAGCTAAACTCTTGAGTCGTTTTTTAATAAATGCCCGGTCACTTCTTAAACATAAACTGGAATTTTATGAGTTTTTAGACTCTGATATTTTATTATCCCTTAAATGGTATTTTTAACTGAAACATGTTTAAACAACACTTCCAATACAGATATTGTACAAGCGATGCCTGCAGGCTACGCCATTAGCAGACATGATAGGTAAGGTAAATGTGGTGGTGGTGGTGGTGGCCTTGCAATAGTGCATCATGACTACCTGAGCTTAGCATGTGAACCTTCTACTTTTTTAAATTGTCAAGCTCTCTTTTGTAGATGCAAAATTACAGATAGCTATACTACTCATGGACTTCTGATCTATATCCCCCCCGGACCTAATGCTACTTTTTTAGATGATATATGTAATCATATTGACATTAGCGTTCAAATTCGAATTACACCATTTTAGGGTATTTCAATCTTTACTCGGAAGACCAGAATGATCAAGATTGCGTCCTATTATAGGAATCTCTGCGTTGTTTTAAGCTGAAACAAAGAGTAAAGTATGCCACACATAAAGCTGGCCATATTTTAGACAGCATCTTTTCAAATGATCCCAACCTTAGATGTGATGCTGCAATGCCTTTGATCTGATCGGATCATATGGCAGTCCAGTTTAGCTAAAATATTCTGACTATAGACACCAAAACGGTAGCACAGAGTAAAACCATTCGCTTATGGAATAAGATGGACAAAAGGACCTCGGCAGAGAGCATTGATTTGACTAAACCCGATCTTGGCAGTGAGCGTAATGCAGTGGCAGCAAGCTATCATGAGTGACTGAGCAGGGAAGCCTTGAAACAAGCACTGAAAAAAAAGTGAAACACCACAGAAAATGGCCATCTGCCATGGTTCTCTCCAGCAAAAATGCAGCCGACTTGAAAAAGCTTGGAGACAGGATGTTAGACCTGGCTTTTTCAGCGGGTTTATCTCCAGACTTTTTGCATTTTGGCCTCCTGTTTCTGACCTGTTTTTGTTGGTTTTATGACTCTGGGCACTTTACCACTGCTATTCAGTGCTAAAATGCATATGCTCTCCCTGTATTCTATTTTAGAAGTGTATCCCCCTTACCCTGACTAGAAGCAAGGGTCCTTATTTGGACAAAGGTACCTACCTCTGCCAACTAGAGATCCCCAATTCTAACATTGGTGGTCAGCGGTGAGGATCTGGACTTGCATCTGTGCCTTACATACAGTGATTGGTGTACACTACTAGCAAAGTGCAGACCATTACACAACCACATGCTGCTTTTTCTGTTTTCAGGTGTTCTCATGGAAGTATTTTTTGATACTAGGACTCTAGTTAGTTGTTGCAAAATGGAACTTGACTTCTGGCACATGTTCATCTACACAATGAAGGAGCTACATGTGTTCTGCAAGGAAAGAGGGCTGCCTGTGAAGAGAAGTCCAGGGAGGATCTATAGGCATCCCTATTTCATTATGAGTTACCCCGCTGGGGGCCAACACTACCAGTGGAGTCTGAGGAGGAGGACTTCCCTGAAAGTGAGAGAGAAACAGAAAAAGATGGCTGGGTTTTTAGCTTGTGAGCAGAGGCTGAGAGCACTTGACGAGGAGCTCGAGAGGGCTGAGGCCAAGACGGCCTTAGCCCAAGAAGAAGAAATGTGTGAAGCTCAAGAGGTGAGCTTGGCTGGGCTGGAGCTGGAGTCCAGTTCAGATGGTGGCAGCAAAGATGTGTTATCTAGTGCTGAGGGAGCAGTACACACACCCAGAGATGTGGCACCTGACTTGATGGAGGGGGTCGACACACACCAGGGGGTTCAGGTTTATGAGGTGCGCAGTGTCCCTGAAGTGGATTGGGGAAATGGCACAGGGGATCACATTCCTAGTGGTGGGAGGGACACTCTACTGACTCTAGATGAGAGGTGCAGGGAGAAGGGTTCCCCCATGGTAGACGTCCTGGTCTGTGAGTGTGGAGACCGCCCAGAAGAGTGTGGGTTGAGTGACAGGGACAGTCAGATACTGTCTTGCCAATCTCAGGAGAGTGGTGTGTGGTACATGTGCGAGGCACTGGATGGTGAGGCAAAGGGTAGCTTGGTTAACACCTGTGTGGGGCTGTGTGATTCAATTGTTGGAGAGCATATTTTAAGTCCCTGTTTTCCAGAGCTATGCCAACACCTGGGGGAGTGTGAGTTCCCTGACCCAAGGGAGCCCACACTGGAGGCAGACCTTTTGGTGTATTCCAGAGGGTCTGGAAGCATCTGGGGGTGAATCTGATGGAGGTGGCTCAGGTTGTCCCCAACCCAGTGAAGTAGGGGAAGGTTGTGGAGGCCCAGATAGGTCCCAGAGTAATGGGAGGGGTGTAGGGTCCCATGTCCTCTCTCAGAGGAGAAGGAGTGGGAGGGGGCTGTGTCCCGAGGTGCCCGAAACTCAGTCTCAAGGCCTGGTTGGTTCCATGAGGGAACACCAGGAGGGGGGCCTGGGCTGTACCGGGAGGCCATCCCCTGAGGGGTATCCCACAGGTGTCAGTAGAGCTGGGGGAGACTGCTGTAACTAGCATTCCACCAGCTCTGGTGTCTGGCAGCACCTCTCTAGTGGGGAGAGGGCATGAGTCCAGAGAGGGGGGTGAAAGGGGGGCACCGTCCCCAGTGGGAGGACCAATGGGTCAGGGGTTGCTGGCTCTGGAGTCAGAGCACCCCAGGACTGACCCTGGTGAGGCCACTTCTGGCCTGGGAGGTCTTCATGCTCTGTCAGGTGGACAGGAGGCTGGAGACCTGCACCAGGCAGACTCTTAGACAACTCCAGAGGAGTGTGTTTCCCTTGGGGGGGGGGTTGGGGTACTCCCCCAGAAGTCCTGCGTTGACAGTCACAGGTCCAGCCTGAGGGTACAGACCCTGGGTTGGAGGGCCAGGTTCAGGGTGTCCCCCCGACCTGGAGGCAGGGGCGACTGCTAACAGTGCCCCTACTGGTTTGTCTTCTGGGGCACCGCTCCCGGTGGGAGGGTGCAGGGCCCCAGTAAGGGGGGGCGGGGAGAGGGCAGCCTCACCCCTGACCTCTGCCCAGTCTAAGGGTACAGACCCTAGGCTGGGATCCCAGTTGCAGGATAGAACCCCTGAACTGGGGGGCGAATTGTGCAGGACACCTGCCACAGGTGTCTTGACAGTTCTGGAAGGGGGTACCGCTCCAGGTGGGAGGGTGCAGAGGCCCGAGGAGGAGGACCGGGTGTGGTAAAGCCCACCCCAGTCTCCTGTCCAGCCGCTGGGTACAGGCCCAGGGCTGGTGGGTCAGTGTCAGGATGTCATACCTGACCTGACAGGAGGGAGAGTGGACAACGGGTGCAATTGATTTGTCTTCCCTGGCTTTAGGCTGGAACGGGGTTGTGTTAGACCTGGCTGTTTCAGCTAGTTTATCCCCAGACTTTTTGGCCTCCTGTTTCTGACCTGTTTTCGTTGGTTTTATGACTCTGGGCACTTTACCACTGCTATTTAGTGCTAAAGTGCATATGCTCTCCCTGTAAATTGTTGTTATGGATTGGTGTTTCAATAATTGGCTATTTGATTTACTAGTCAGTCCCTAGTACAGTGCACCGTGTGTGCCCAGGGCCTGTAAATCAAATGCTGCTAGTGGGCTGCAGCACTGATTGTGCCACCCACCTAAGCAGCCTGTAAAAGTAACTCTGGCCTGCCATTGCAGAGCCTGTGTGCAGTCTAGTACTGCCATGTCGACTTGGCAAGTGTACCCACTTGCCAGGCCCTAACCTTCCCTTTTCTTACATGTTAGTCACCCCTAAGGTAGGCCTAAGGTACCCGTGTGGGCAGGGTGCAGTGCATGTGAAAGGTAGGACATGCCCTGGTGTGTGTGGCATATCCTGATAGTGAATTACTGCCAATTTCGTTTTTCACTATTGCAAGGCTACCTGTTCCCATAGGATAGAATGTGGAGTTTGTTTATAACATCTTATAAACATAACTACCCCTGGGAACAAGGTAGGAAAATAAAGTTTATTATGCCTGAACTCAGAATGTTAAAATGCATTTTTTAGTGAGGGTGATTTTTACATTCTGTGTTTGAAAATACCACTTTTAGAAAGTATGTATTTTCTTGCTTAGCCATCCAGTGTATCTCTGCTAGGTTTGTGTATTGCATGTCTAGCTTTTGGATGACAGGGGCTGGGGAGGAGCAGTGGCTCCAGAGAGCCTGATGGGTCGGGGCTGAGCTGAATAGACCTGGGTTGAATTTAGAGTAGGGAGAGGAGATTTCCTTTCACCTGAATGGGCCTGGTCTGCCAAGGACAATGCTGTCTCCACCTCCTGCCAGGAAGCTGCACCAGAGAGGACAGAACCGGTTTTGACCAAGCACAGGGCTTCTCTGCCACCAGAGAACAAAGGCTTTTGTAGTATAAATATTGGGGCCCAGACCCCAGAACTTTAGATCACTTCTGGGAATCAAGAGGAACCTTTGCCAAGGAGAAGAGCCGGGGAAGCTGAGAAGGAATACTGCCCCTGTGCTGTTTGCTGTCTGGGGTTGGCCTGCAGTGGCTACTTGCTGCCAAGGAAAGGAGAAAGGACTTTGCTGTTTGCTGTGTCCCCTGCTTGAAGAAGATCTCCAAGGGCCTGAAACTGAGCTTGCCTCCTGTTCTGAAGTCTCAGGGACACAAAGACTTCACCACCAGCTCCCCGGAACTGCCTTGCTGGGAGTTCTGACCTGCAAAGAGGTGCCTGCTGTTGTTTTGGACCTCTAGAGACTGTGTTCCGCTGGGAGCTGGAAAATCAACACAACACCGAGAAGCATGACGCACCCGTACCTGTTTCCGACGCATCGCCGAAGAAACCGTCGCAGCGCCTGCTGCGGCTCGAGAAATCACCGCACACCGCATCGAGTGCAATGATCTCCAAAGTCCGAGATCACCGTACCGATTCCGACGCAAGCCCTGCTGTGCGGCTGCAAGAATCCATGCATCGTCCCGGATCGTCGCATCGCATCGAGGTGCAAAGTCTGTTGCATCGTTGGGGGACGCAGTAAGAAACCGACGCATCACCTCCCCACGCAGTAAGAAACTGATGCATCACCTCCTCTCCGGTAAGGAACCGACGCATCACCTCCCCTGCACAACAGTAAGGAACTGATGCATCACCTCCCCCGGAGCAAGGAATCGACGCATCACCTTCCCTGAGTGTAAGGAACCAACGCATCACCTTCCATGCGGCCCGTTTTGTTTGTTCGCGTGCCGCATCTAAGGTACTGATCCAGCGCAATATTAGCCAACAACATTCATACACCATATACTCACTTGGGCCCATACATTCACACTACACTAATACTTACGCTGGGTGTCAGATGTACTCTTTTATCAAAGTCCCTGCTACCAATTACCTTCTGATTGAAGAGTAATAACTTACCAATGGATCCTTTGCTAATTGGGAAGTTTAAAATGAGTGACATTCATTATAGTTCATAATCCTGAAATAACCACTGAGTCAGGAAGTTTTAAAATGTTTATCTAAAGTTTTAGCAGAGTGAAAATACAGAAAACACGGTACTTGATTGAAATACCCAAGAAAAAGCATAGAAATGATTTTGCTAATAAATGACGGTGTTTAAGGAAGAGGAGAAGATAGAGACAGCAGCGCAACTAAAGGTTGCAGTATAGTTACCTAAATGCGAGAACCAAGCCCCTTGGCCAAGGATTTGGAAAGGATAGGACCCAGTAAGGATGAAGAGCAAAGACTTCTTCCAGGATCAGGACAGGACCGGTGACCTCTCTACAACGACACCTGCGCCGTTCCCCTCTCTGATACTCGACTTCTCTCGATTCTCCCGTGTCTTCCTTCTAATGGACTACGCCGCCCCCTCTTCAGGACCGCTTCTGGACAGGGATTCAGTCAGCAACCGATCAGCATGGCAGTCTGGAGCTAAGAGCGCTCTCGCAGCATGGACGCCTGTTCTTCCTGAAAGCATGCTCCTACTAATTAACTAATGCTATATTCTATTATACCCTTCTACGCACATGTACCTCCCCTTAATGTTGCTAAAATATGGGACCACTACTTCTGATTGGACAGGGACAGGGGGTGGATTCTCGTACCATATCGATTTGGCCTAAATTGTAAAGCCTATTGTCTTTACGTTCCCGCCCCTTCAAATTAATACATTCACTTTATTTCCCACCAGTCTCAAGACAAATGTTATACATTTTACAGGGGAAAAGTATCATTTTGTCCTCCGGAAACATAAAGTACAGCATCTTCGGCCAATGGGTCATGGCCTTGGAAGACGTCCAAGTTGACTTCACTTGGCAGGCACACAGGACACATGCGCAGAATCCATCTGTCTCTCGAGTTTCAAGTCACCAACCCAGGCCCAAGTTTACGAATTACTAAAAGTGCAAGAAGAAAATATTAAAATCACAAATAAAATGTTTCACTGTATGCCCACTTTCCCTACTCTATTCCCAATTAATTATAATGCTATCCTGCATTAGTAGCATTAAGAAAACGACAATTTAATAATGACATGAGAGCAAGCTGAAGCATGTGAAAACATTTAGCGGCCATTTTAGTGCACACTGCGCAGAAGCAGAAGTTTCCCACCAAGCAAAGAATGACGTCACACCATGTGATCAGGTTGCGACATGCGCATTGAGGTTCCCGCGCTTTAGCGGACATTTTGGATTACAGACAAGCGTTATTCATTAGTAAAACACATAGGCAAACTTCTGTCCCTCTTGTGTTTGTGAATGCAAAGGTTAGTTTTGACAGTACAAGTTTAATAAATTAATACTATGAGGAGGATTGCGTACAAGCAAGTTTCATTTTTGAAACCTTGCTCCATCAATCCCTCTCTGATGGCGTTTCTGAGCCATCAAAAATACTACCCTCAATCAGATGCCAACTTCTAGCAATTCGTTTCATTCTCATTTTTACATTTTCTGTTTTTCACATCCCCTTTCAACTTTTTGTATAAATCACTTCTCCATTCTTCAAGTTTTATTTCATCTAGTTTTCTCTTCTTTCCTTTTCCTGTCACTTTATATGTTCCATTCTTTCTACAGCATTTGCACCATATGGTTATTGCCAATATTATTATTGCTATCCCTGTTAAGGGTACTAATATTTGACCTATAAGTCCTTTTCCTACATTAGCAAACCAGGTTCCAATTGACGAGATACTATTTGTCAATCTTTCCCATACACTATCAACTTCCAGTGGTTTAAGTTCTTTCTCAAGTTTCGTTAAATTCTGTATATACGTTCCAATCTCTGCACTCTTATCAGGAATATAAGTGCAACAATGTTTCGTCTTCAATAATTTACAGACTCCTCCCTCTTTTGCCAATAGAATGTCAAGAGCAAGTCGATTTTGCATTACCATAGATCTAATCGCAACCATCTCCGTATTAATCATTAGAAAACCTCCAGCAGTATCCGTTGATAAACGATCAACCACTGTAGACAATTTACATATTTTCCTTGAGTTCAGAATTATTCCCACTGAAGGTATCAATGCACCAAATATATCACCTACAATTTCTGAAAAACTAGCTCTTTTACTACGTATTAATTCATTATTGTTTTCATTGCTCCCAGTGTTCCTTTTTACGTGGTATATTTTTGGAAATACTATTCCAAAATAACAACTTCCATGCCACCGTGCAGGAAGCCTAAAGTAAGCCTTATTCCCACATACATAATAGATTCCAGGAAAAACTGAATCTGTTCCTCCTTTGAGTCCCCACCCTCCAAGAATTAAAAAATTGTGTTCACATTCACTGGTACCGATGAAAACATTGTTATAATCAGTCTTTAACCTATGAAGACAAATTTTCCCTTTCTTCACGAAATCCAGAGCCATTGCAGCTTGAGCTTTACCAGGTGTATAACTCCCTTCCTTCTCCGCCCAAGGTGGCAACTGAGCCTTATGCTCTGAAGCTTTCTTTTGAAAATTATATCTTCTATCTTCTACTAAATTCAAAAATATCTTTTCTTCTTCTAGTAAAGAACATGTTAGATTGTGTCTATGTGCATGTGTTATGTCTATCGATTTCATTGTTAAGAAAAACTCTCCCATAAACTGTGCGTCTTGACTACTAAGCACTGGGTTCATACTCTTGCGAATCGGAACCTCAGAAAATATCACATCTAAGTTTGAATAATAATACTGTAGCCTACCTGTTCTATAAAATAAACTTGTTAATACACTACATGAGATTCCATATGTCAGTGGTAAATGATGGTATGTTAATCCTTCCGCTACTGATTCAGGTAACTTCATACAGACATAACAATTACTAACTTCCATTGTGTCTACATACTGAAACAATAACTTTGTGAAAACATTTAAACTAGTGTCGTTATCAGCTATTTCATGATGAATTTCTGCCTCATCTTCTGCCATTAATTCTACTCTATTGCCCTTCATGTTTGCTGTCGTCCCTTTAGTTTCATTATTAATCTTCTTATCTATTATCATAAGGTAAGGAATTGCTACAATCAGGACTAACCATACTATAAGCACCAATACTAGACTACATATGCAGATTGCACAGCATCTCCTACAACAATTTCGTTTTGGTCACCCAGTAACTCTATCGTCAGGCATTTTTCGACAAGGAAGATTGCTCTTCTTATCTCTTCTTCTTTTCTTTAGAGGATTCTTTTGTTTAGTCAGGGTGGTCTTGTTTCTTCTTCGTATGTTAGTTCTGCACTTGTTCCTTCGCCACCACTGTCACTTGACTCTGAGCTTTCAAAATCTTCAAGAATGATATAAGTCCAGTCAGGACCCTTGAATTTGTTATTCACAAGTCTCAGTCTTTTACTTTTTCTTTTTCCTGACTTTTTCTCTTGTTCAGTTTGACTTGTCACTTCAGGTACTTGTTCTGGATCTTCACTTCTGGTTGTTATGTGGTATTTTTACTCTTTTAATGACACTTGGCCAATGATCTCCTTTTCTTGTTTTCTTTGTTGGCACTGTTTCTCTGTTTACGTCTTCAGAGATCTCGTTATTTTTACTGCTCAATACTGTTTTGTTTTCTTTGATTACTGCTTCTTTTGTTTGTTCTTTTTCAGGTCTGATTGGTTTCTCTTCAATAGCTCCACAATGACTTTCAAGATGTTGGCTTTGTTCCTTTTTATTTCTTTATGTTCATTTGTATCAACCCCTTTTTCTTTAGTGAATTCTTCTTGATCTAACTGCTTCTGATCAGGGCTTATTGCACTGTGAACTTCTGCAGCCTGACCGGATTCTTCTAAACCTGTCTGTTCCTGTGTAAAGTCTATTAAATCTTCACTGTTTTGAGGCCAATTTTCTTTCCCTATCGTATTTTGTTCAGGATCTTTTACTATCTTTTCTTCTTGATCCTGAACTGCTTCTTCTTCACCTATCTGATCTTCTTCAATTTCTTCCAATTTAGTTTGATTTCTCGTTCTGTGGTATACTTCAGGAACTTCTACCACTGGTATCCAATCCTGACTTGTGCTCGGTTGTTCTCCGTCAGCTTTTCTCGAACCTCGATCCTGAGATTCCTCTGCTGGGCAACCTTCAGCTTCTTCAGTGATTGGTGTTGTCTGTGAATTCTCCTCTTCAGGGTCTGGTACTCTCTTTGTGTGGCTTACGTGAATCCAATTAGGAAATCTTGCACACTTCACTGCTGTATTGGTGGTCAATATAACTTGACAAGGTCTGCTCCACTTGGGTGATTGTCATGATTACGTCCCGCAGAAGCCGGTAGAAGGACTACACGTCCCAACATGCACCTGGGGGGACACCGGATCTTCCCTGGAGGATGGGCTGCCTATATCTAGCCTTCCACTAGGGGGATCCGGCGCTTGTCACTACACAGAGTCAGTACCAACTGGGTTCTGTGGGAGAAGCACCGAATCACCTCCGCACCCTTTCCGGCCTCGTTTCTCTCAGCTGCCTCTGGGGAGTTCATTCCCTTCCCTCCCTGCCTGCCTGTTATCTGCGCGCCGCGCAGCCCAGACCTCCAGACATCCTCGAGCCTCGCGGTCGGAACCGGGTGCGTCCTGACTTCACACGCACCCGTGGTCCCGCGGCGGCTCTTCTGACGGCTTACTACGGACTTACAGGCATCCTTGAGCCTCACGGTCGGAACCGGGTGAGGGCTTGCTCTTCGAACACCCGCGGTCCTGTGAAGGCTACTGTGGATACTTATCCCCCCTTAGAGGACATAGGAAGTAGGCTGAAGAGAGAGGATTCCTCGCTTCGCATTCCGCCTGCCACCGCTGTATCCCCATGATTTGGGGTGTTTCTCGTAAGGAACGAGAGCGCTGCAACCTGTCGGGCATGTGATGCCCTGCCGTTATCTACAGCTGGGAACAGGATCCCAACCCGAGGAACTCGAGTCGTGAGACTTATCACGCCCTTCGAACATTCCCTTTTCTTACTTTGGCTACTCGTTTTCTATGGACTCAGCGCAACTCTCAAGGAGAGAGCTTTCCGCGCTTCTTTTGATTTCCTGTTTGCTCACTGTGCTATCTGTTCCAGAGGACCATCTTCTCCAGTTCCGATTAGGACCCCGAAGTACAAGTGAGTCCTTTCTTGGGAGAGAACGGAAGGAGTGCTAGCAGGGCGGGAGGGAGAGAAGGTAGGAGAGTGTTATAACCCGCATGTTGTTGGTTGTTCTCCCTTCTACAGACCCTGGTGAGAACTCGGTGGGACTACCCTATTGTGCGCACTTTCCTAGAGGGCCTGGGAGCTTCGTTAAGAAAGAGGGCAACGGAAACTTCTTTCCATTATTCCCTATTCTTTTCCCCTATCCCCGGGGCTCTGCAGTGCAGGGTGGAGTGTTTCACGTCCCTTTGTGGGGCAGAGCGAGGGGGCTTTGGGATCTAGGCATCGCCCCCGCTGGATTTGTCTCCTGAAGGTTAGCATAGCCTGAACAGTGATAGACATGTTTCTCTGGTGTGATTCTTCACTACCACCCAATCACCAGGATTCAGATCATGTTCTAGTTCAGGCTGCCTGGAAACTGCGTCTTCTCCAACCTGATGAGAGACAGAACGCACTAGGTCAGCCAATCCTTTGCAATAATCCAGAACCATATCATCAGATATATTTACTAATTTGTTTGTGGGAACATGTGTTTGTCTCATTGCTCTTCCCATCATTATTTCATGGGGGCTCAATCCTGTCGTTCTGTCAGGTATGCTTCTGATTCCCATCAAGACAAGTGGCAATGCGTCTGGCCACTCTAATGATGTTGATGCACACATTTTTACTAATCTTGACTTTATAGTGCCATTCAATTGTTCAACCACTCCAGAAGCCTCTGGGCGATATGCACAGTGCAATTTCTGTTTTATTTGAAATGCTTCACAAATCAGTTTGATTACTTCACTGTTAAAATGTTTTCCTCTATCTGATTCCAAAGATACTGGGAAACCAAACCTAGGTATGAGCTCACGTAACAACAGTTTTGCAACTGTAATACTGTCATTTCTCCTAGTAGGGTAAGCCTCCACCCATTTTTAAAACAGACACACTATGACTAGCACATATTTTAGTCCTCTGCATGGTGGTAACTGTATGAAGTCGAACTGGAGTCTTATAAATGGGCCCTCTGACTTTCCAATCTTTCCAAACCCAATTATCGTTTTCCTGCCTGGATTATGCATTTGGCAAGTTAGACATCTCTGGCAAAGACTTTCTGCAACAGCCCTGAATTTGGGATTGTACCACTTTTGCCTGAACAGCCTAATCATTGCATCTCTCCCTATGTGTGTGTCTCCATGATGCATTCTGGCCATTTGTGAGAGTAAACAGTCTGGCATGACTGGTCTGCCATCTGCACTGATCCACACTTCATCTTCTCCTCTTTGGGAGCAACCCACTTTGATCCACAAATTTTTCTCACTTTCATCAACCTCATCTTGCAATTTCTTCACCTCATTCCAAGTTTCAGGTGGCATATACAGCATAAGTTGGCAGCTGATTCCCATTCTTTCCACCCTCTTATTGACTGACGTTCTGGTTTTGGCACAATGTTGAGCCACCAAGTCTGCATATCTGTTGCCGACTACCACCCAGTCATCTCCTGACTGGTGTGCAGCACATTTCACCACAGCCAATTCTTTTGGTGATTGTATTGCTTCTAGCAATTCCCTTACAAATTGTCCATTTTTAATGGGGGATCCTGAAGAAGTCATGAAATCCCTCTGCATCCACAGTTGTCCAAAATCATGCACAACCCCGTAACCATATTGACTATCAGTAAATATAGTTACTCTCTGATTCCTCCCAATTTTACAAGCTTTTATTAATGCAATCAATTCAGCTACTTGTGCAGATTTTACTCCTGGTAAATAGGATGCTTCGACTATTCCAGTTAATTCACATACCGCATAGGCAGCAGTTAGTTTACCATCTTCATGTCTTTGACATGAACCATCGACAAATAGCTCCCTGTCTGGCTTTTTAAGAGGCTGTTCCTCTATGTCTGGGCGTGGTTTTGTACATAATTCTGTAATTTGCACACAATCATGTTCATCTTCTTCGTCATCTTTATTTGTTTCATGATAAATTTGCTGGATTTATTATTGTACACCTTACCATGGTCACATTTTCAGCACACATTATTATCCTCTCATATTTAGTCAGCCGACTAGGAGTAAGATGCTGAGTTCTGGTTCTTGTCAATAGAATCACAACTGCATGTGGAACATACACTTTTACAGGATGTCCCATCACAATTGACTCGCTTTGTTCAATACTCAAACAAGTTGCTGCCACTGCTTTTAAGCATCCTGGCAACGCGGCTGCTACTGGGTCCAATGTAGCAGAAAAGTACGCTATAGGACGTCTGTCTAGTCCATGTCTCTGAGTTAGGACAGAAAGTGCACAATTTTCTCTCTCTTGACAGAATAATGCGAATTCTCTTTTATAATCAGGCATGCCTAAGGCAGGTGCTGAACGAAGTGCGTTTCTCAATTTTACAAAGGCTTCTACACTTTCATCCTCCCACTCAACAGGGTCCTTTGCTTTCTTTTTCGTCATGTTAATTAAGGGCTTAGCTAACATGGAAAAATTTGGTATCCATTGTCGACATTAGCCTACTATTCCTAGGAACATTCGCACTTGTCTTTGGGTTACAGGCATTTGCATTCTCTTTATTAATTCTACTCTTTCAGAGGTTATTCTTCTTTTTCCCCTCTCAATTTGATGTCCCAGGTATTTAACAGCTGTCCTGCAAAACTGTAACTTTTGAGGTGAGACTTTATGCCCTTCCTCAGCCAAAAGATTTAATAATGCTATGGAGTCAACAACACAATCTTCTCTGGTGGTCGACGCCACCAATAAGTCGTCGATATATTGGACTAAGACTGAGCTTCCTGGCATCACCAGTTTTTCCAGGCACTTTTTCAGTATCTGGTTGAAGATGGAAGGACTTTCTGTGTACCCCTGAGGAACACGATTCCACACATAGACTTTGTTCTCAAATTTAAATGAGAAAAGATACTGGCTGTCTGGATGCAATGGTATTGAAAAGAATGCTTGACACAAATCAATTACTGTGAACCATCCTGCATTCCAAGGGATCTGGTATAGAATTACTGCAGGATTTGGTACTATGGGACAACATGGTTCCACAATCTTGTTTATTTTACGCAGGTCCTGAACAATCCTATATTTTCCACTAGGTTTCTTTAGTCCCATGATTGGTGAATTACATGGGCTACTCATTACTTCTTTTAGGATGTTTTGTTCTACCATTCGTTTTATTTCTTCAATGACTCCTGCCTTTACTTCTGCACTCATTTTGTACTGTCTGGTATTTGGGAAAATTGCACCTTCTTTTACCGTAATTTGAACTGGATCTATTTTTGCCATAAGTCCTACTTCTTTTCCGGTGAAATCCCATACTATTGGGTTTACGGTACCTTTTAATTCTTCTGGTAACTCATCTCTTGTTATTAACGAAAACATTTTGTCTATTTCTGTACCTTGTTTTGCAACCATAATTTTATATACATGGTCCTCATCTGGTGTCTGAACTGCCACACCATCTGGCGTGCAGAAAATTGTA
This sequence comes from Calotriton arnoldi, assembly GCA_963921515.1. Taxonomy (NCBI): domain Eukaryota; kingdom Metazoa; phylum Chordata; class Amphibia; order Caudata; family Salamandridae; genus Calotriton; species Calotriton arnoldi. Next base: position 157,340 of record CAWUFW010005429.1, read on the forward strand.
CAGTTCATTTTGCACAATAAATCCCTACCTAATAAATTCACTGGGCTAGAATCGCACACTACAAATTGGTGCATTTCTCTGAAGTTTCCTATTTTGACTTCCATTGGTTCTGTAAGAGGCGTTCTAATTCTTTGATTAGCTACCCCTACTACTTGGATATTTTCACCAGAGAGAGGAAGGTCTGGGATATCTGCTGATCTCACCGTAGACCTGGTAGCACCAGTGTCCAAAAGGAAAGTAATATCATTACCTTTCACATTTCCTTCAACATATGGACCAGACTGATCTACCTGTAAGGATGCGCCAAGTACGCACTCCTTCTTCCCTCTCCTAGGCACCGTCATGAGTTGAATTCACAGTAATTGTCCTGCAAAAGAAATTGTGATGTCATATAATCATTCTTACCACTCCCTCCTGGGTATCCAATGTCTGTACCGTGCTTTGCTCTGCTTACATTACCCTGAACAGGTGGAGGTGGTAATTGACTCTGGGGATTTACACCCTGCTGTGAGTCATTCTGCGTCTGTGGATTTAAGTTTTGATTTGGGCCATTATTATTCCGAATCTTTTTACATTCGTCCTTCCAATGCCACAATTTTCCGCATCCATGACAAGGAAATTTCTTTTTAGCTTCTTCTCTACTCATTCGTCCTCTAAATGTTCCACCATTTCCCGTATCACCACTCGTTCCAGAATCTTTTCCTTGATTTTCACTCGGATTTTCCAAATTAATTCCCTGCTTCTCTGCCATTTTCACCTGTGCCCACATCACCTTTTCTTGTAATTTCTTGTGTCTATCCTCAATATCGTCTCCACAATATTTTGCATACTTCAGAATCTCATCTATGGGCTTTCCCTGCCAACACAGCATATGTTGTTTAATCATCTGGCAAATCTCTGGCTTCAAACCGTAAACAAACCGATACACAAACTGACTCATGTTCTTGTCTCCAATGTCCTCAAATCCACTATACTGTTTAAATACCTGCAATAGACGCTCATAATAGGAATGTACTGTTTCACTGGCTTCTTGGGTGGTTCGATCTATTTTCACCCAATCTGTTTCTTTCGGTGGTATTTTTCCTTTCAGGTAAGTTATCACTTGCTGATACTTTTTCATCACATCATTTGACGGGGCACCTGTCTTCGGATCTCTAGGATATTCATCACTAGGCCAATCAACTGTAATTTTACAATCTGTCCACAAATCGGCAGGTACCACTATGTCAAACAGACCATCTAAATCCTTCAACAATACCTTTGACACCTTCACAAACCTTTCAACCTGCTTGTACCATTCAATTGGTTTTTCTCTCAATTTTGGAAAATCATTCGTAAATGATAAAATATCCTGTCTGCTCCATGGGACATGTACATATCCTCCTCCCGCAACTTCTCGCATTGGATACATTTGATCTGCTTTTCCTGCTTCCTTCATCACATATTCTGATGCTGTTCTACTTGTTCGTGCTTCTTCCTTTTTCTTGGCCCACCTAGTTTTCCATTTATCTAGGTCTCCCCATTTTTGCAAAACTAACATTAATTCTCTTATTTGTAATCTTCTTCCAAAGGCATTCATATTTTCTAAGTCTTTGTCTGAAAATTATGCTTTATAGGGTTTCTGTAGTACCTTTGATCTCCCTATTTCTATTCCCATCTGTAATGCTAAATTGGACAATTTTTCATGAAATAACCTTACATTTCTGGTGATACTCCTGCATAGGAACAATAATTCTTCTTCATCATAGGTATTTAAGCGTTCTAGTCCTACATTTCCTGCTATTATTTCTTCTAATTCGACTTTTAATTTATGAATGTCCATTATTTTCGGAGGTGTGCACTGTTTAACTGACCCTTGCACCCATCTTTCTAGATCTTCAGGTGTTACTATGGTAGCACTTTTTGCTCCTGATGAAGTTACTAAACTTACATCTTCTGAACCTCCAGGTACATCTTTTCTTGGAGTACTATTTATAGAACCTCGAATGGGCAAATCCATAAGTGATATTGTGGATTCACAGTCACTAAATTGATCCTCAATTATAACTGGAGCTTCAGGTTTGGGATTACTCACAGGAGTAGGTGCAAGTATGGGTGGTGGACAATTTCCCTGAGTACCATATAATGGAACTACTGGACCAATTGTTACAGGTATGGTCAACGAATCAGGATGTACTTTTATCTGAGTTATTTTCTGTATTAATTCTGTTCTGGTCTTTTCTAGGGCTTCTTTTTCTTTATTATGTAGCATTCTACTCGGGGTGAACTCATGCATTACCTGTGGCACTAATGGAGTTTTTGGTGGTGCACTTGTGGTGCATCCACTTGTCCCTTCCTGATATGGTGGGGGATTTCTTAACATTTCTTCCATAAATTCGCCTTCTGAATCCTCATTTCTCATTAAATGTTTTGTCTTTTCTGTACATTTTTCTCCTGATTTCTCTCCTTCTGTGAATAATGGATACAGTCCCTCTGTAATCATTGCCCTTCTCCATTGTTTCATCTGACCCTCTCTCGACTCACGTAAATATCTGGGGAAAAATCCTGGGTAACTCCTATTACTTCTAGATCGGTCCCGCTCAAATGCCTCGGTTTCCCATTCCTCTAGAGCTTCGTACTGAGTTAATCTAGGTCTGGGTTCTAAGTCATTCATCCTCAATCTCAAGTTTTGAAGAATTCTTCCATTAAAGGTACCATTCTGGGGAAATGCTAATACTCCATCATTTTTGGTGTATTCTATCCAATTCTCCATCCATACACAAGTATGATAACCTCTCTCCATCATCATAAATGATGCTGGCGTTTTAGCTGGTGGACTAATAATTCCTTCTCTAGTTTTGATTGGTTTGTCCTTTTTAAAATAATTCTTAATCTTTTGTAAAAAATGAAATTTTTCTCCTTTCTCCGTACATTCTATCTAATCTTCTGTGTACAAAATTAAATTCTGCAAAACCTAGGAATCTCCTATCCGGACGAGTTCCTGTTAAAGTCGGATCGCGTTTTAACATGCAATCCTTATCCACTAAGAATTTTGCTTCTATAATTTCAACCAATCAAATGTCTGCTATCTTTTATTTCCGAGCCAATCCTTACGCGGCCTTTTGGTGACGTTTCTCTATCAACCCCTCCTTTACAATCTGCTCTTTTCTGTCCTCGCTGGTTTAACCAATCCCAGCGCGGCTCCTGTGACGTCAGTACTACTCCTGACTACTGACCCCTCCTTTACAAGTGTCTCTCCACACCCGCTGTTTCAACCTACCACAGCGCGGCGTTTTGTGACGTCAGCTCCCTCTCCGGCAACTGACCCTCCCTTTACAAAAATTTACGCAAACTTATTTTCTCTATAAATCTTAATTAAATTTCAGTAACAACATAAAACATTCGCTATCGTGCCAGTTTCTCTAAAATAGAAAAGATATTTTCTTCCACACTTTAGTAAAACCTTTCCGTTTACTAAAACATATACTACGAGTAAAACACTTCCGCTTACTCTTCACACGAGCTCCAGAAGTACCTGTTACTTCTCCAATGTTACCCTTACTAGGTGATATAACATCAAATTTTTATCAGCGTACCCTTTTTGCTATTACTCACACGCATAGAGTCCCTAACGAGTACTGAAAGTCCTGCTTAACTTCTCAGTACTATTTCTGCCTGACAGATAACCTCACTGCAGTATGGCTTCCACTTGCCACCCACTATTCTTTTTACCCCGGGGTATTCTGGACAACATAAAACAAACTCAAAAATGTAAGCGGATGTTAGTTCATAAAAATACAAATAAAATTCTCATTACCCAATTAACAAAGAGTAACCATAACAGTCCTCTGCTTACCAGAAAACTGATCCAGCGCAATATTAGCCAACAACATTCATACACCATATACTCACTTGGGCCCATACATTCACACTACACTAATACTTATGCTGGGTGTCAGATGTACTCTTTTATCAAAGTCCCTGCTACCAATTACCTTCTGATTGAAGAGTAATAACTTACCAATGGATCCTTTGCTAATTGGGAAGTTTAAAATGAGTGACATTCATTATAGTTCATAATCCTGAAATAACCACTGAGTCAGGAAGTTTTAAAATGTTTATCTAAAGTTTTAGCAGAGTGAAAATACAGAAAACACGGTACTTGATTGAAATACCCAAGAAAAAGCATAGAAATGATTTTGCTAATAAATGACGGTGTTTAAGGAAGAGGAGAAGATAGAGACAGCAGCGCAACTAAAGGTTGCAGTATAGTTACCTAAATGCGAGAACCAAGCCCCTTGGCCAAGGATTTGGATAGGATAGGACCCAGTAAGGATGAAGAGCAAAGACTTCTTCCAGGATCAGGACAGGACCGGTGACCTCTCTACAACGACGCCTGCGCCTTTCCCCTCTCTGATACTTGACTTCTCTCGATTCTCCCGTGTCTTCCTTCTAATGGACTCCGCCGCCCCCTCTTCAGGACCTCTTCTGGACAGGGATTCAGTCAGCAACCGATCAGCATGGCAGTCTGGAGCTAAGAGCGCTCTCGCAGCATGGACGCCTGTTCTTCCTGAAAGCATGCTCCTACTAATTAACTAATGCTATATTCTATTATACCCTTCTACGCACATGTACCTCCGCTTAATGTTGCTAAAATATGGGACCACTACTTCTGATTGGACAGGGACAGGGGTGGATTCTCGCACCATATCGATTTGGCCTAAATTGTAAAGCCTATTGTCTTTACGTTCCCGCCCCTTCAAATTAATACATTCACTTTATTTCCCACCCGTCTCACGACAAATGTTATACATTTTACAGGGGAAAAGTATCATTTTGTCCTCCGGAAACATAAAGTACAGCATCTTCGGCCAATGGGTCATGGCCTTGGAAGACGTCCAAGTTGACTTCACTTGGCAGGCACACAGGACACATGCGCAGAACCATCTGTCTCTCGAGTTTCAAGTCACCAACCCAGGCCCAAGTTTACGAATTACTAAAAGTGCAAGAAGAAAATATTAAAATCACAAATAAAATGTTTCATGTATGCCCACTTTCCCTACTCTATTCCCAATTAATTATAATACTATCCTGCATTAGTAGCATTAAGAAAACGACAATTTAATAATGACATGAGAGCAAGCTGAAGCATGTGAAAACATTTAGCGGCCATTTTAGTGCACACTGCGCAGAAGCAGAAGTTTCCCACCAAGCAAAGAAAGACGTCACACCATGTGATCAGGTTGCGACATGCGCATTGAGGTTCCCGCGCTTTAGCGGACATTTTGGATTACAGACAAGCGTTATTCATTAGTAAAACACATAGGCAAGCTTCTGTCCCTCTTGTGTTTGTGAATGCAAAGGATAGTTTTGACAATACAAGTTTAATAAATTAATACTATGAGGAGGATTGCGTACAAGCAAGTTTCATTTTTGAAACCTTGCTCCATCAGTACTTTGTGTGAAAAGTGTTGCATCTGCAATTTGCTTTGAACTGAACTACTTCAACCATCTGAAAGTCATCTTTTTATTACTGTATTGTGGATTTTTGTTGTTTGGGGTCTTGTTTGGTTTAGATAAAGATTACTTGTTTTTCTAAACTGGTGTGGTGTCCATATGTAGTGTTTTCACTGTATTACTGTATGTGTTCACAAATGCTTTACACACTGCCTCTGAGATAAGCCTGTCTGCTCGTGCCAAGATACCAAGGGGGTGAGCAGAGGTTATTTTAGAAGTGTATCCCCTTTACCCTGACTAGAAGCAAGGGTCCCTATTTGGACAAAGGTACCGATCTCTGCCAACTAGAGACCCCCATTTCTAACACGGGACTATAGCGAGATAGGTAGAGGCAGTTATAGACAAGCTATTGGTGAATATAAAAAATCAATTCTGGATGAAAAGTCCAAATTTTACACAGAATAAATCGAATCGGCCTAAAACACCTCAGAGGAATTTTTCAAAGTAGTCCAATCTCTCTCAAGTCCAATCCTTTCTTCTAGTCACCTCCCTAGCCAGGAATTTTGTGGTAGACTGGCTGACTTTAAAAAAAATAAAGTCACGATAGTGTATAGAGAATTTGATTCCTCCTGTTCTTTCGTAACCCCAAGTCAAGAGCCCTCGACCTAGGGCTCTAGGAAATCTGAGTTGCATGACTTTCCACTTCTGACCATTGACCAAATGATTAGGCTTATTGGTCAAGTAAAGTCTGGAGCTCCTTCTGATCCCTGTTCGCCTAAGATAGTACAAGACATTGTAGACAGGCTCGTGCCAGTCTTGACGACCCTGCTGAATGTCATCATTACAGCAGGTATTTTCCCATCCGACTGGAAAGAGGTCTCAATCCTACCTTTGCTAAAACAACCTTGCTGGGCCCTAAGCAGCAGGAAAAACTTCTGTCCAATTTCTCGGCTTCCATTCTCAGCTAAGCTCCTCGAAAAACATCTCAATGCTAGCCTATCTGGTTACCTGGAAGTGAATGATCTTCTTGATAACGCACAATACGGTTCCAGATCTGGTGTTGTCACAGCGCAGCTCTGATCGCTGTCTCGGAAGAGATCAGAGCCATTAAAGACAATGGTGAGAGAGCGGCGGAGGTCCTTTTGGACCTCTCCACCGCTTTTGACAAGGTTAGTCATACCGTTCTGTTAGAGCATCTGACTGAAATTGGGATAACTGGATCAGCACATTACCTTATCGCCTCTTTCTCAAGAGATAGAGAGCAGACAGGAAATTTAATTCAAAATCCTATTCTCTCCCCTGTGGTATTCCCCAAGGATGATCACTCAGCCCTGCGCTATTTAACATTTATGTAGCACTGTTGGCAAAGTTGATCTATTCTTACGGCTTCACTACGGTAGCTTATGCCGATGATACCCAGAATGTGGTATCAGTCCCAAGCAATGTGGAGGACGTGGCAGACAGATTTAATAAATGTATGAATGCTATTGTCAATTGCATGACTGTTAATTGTTTGAAACTAAACTCAGAAAAAATGGAGGTTATTATCTTTGGAAATGAGCCCACATTCTGGGGTCACTCATGGTGGCCACAAACCCTGGGCTCCACCCAAGAGCCTGTCACCAAGGTAAGAAATCTTGAGATTATTGTTTGTTGTCGATCTATCCTTTAGGGAGCAAATTAACAAATTGAAAACTTGTTGCTTCCTACTGCTTAGGTCTCTGAGGAAGGTATTGCCTTTCATTGCTTTTCAGCTCCAAAAATAAGTAGTCATTGCCCTTGTCCTATCTAGGACTGACTATTGTAATGCCCTGTACATGGGCATCCGACAATCAGCACTCAAAAAGCTTCAGATGCTGCAGAATGTAGCCCCTTGTCTCCTAAAGAAACTTCCCAAATATAAGTCAGTGTCAAATGCTTTAATGGAACTTCATTGGCTTCCTATGAAGAAAAGGGTGGCTTTCAAAGCACTATGCCTAGCTCATAAGGTATTGTATGGTGATGGACCTAACTCTCTTGCAAGAACAATCAGGTGGTATCAACAAAATAGAAATCTGAGGTCTGCTGCATTACGCTCAGTCCTTGTCCCCAGGATAAACAAAGTCTCCTGGGCAGCAAACTGCCATTGCACCTTAAAAACAAAGTGAGCTGTGGAACAAACTGCCATTACACCTTAAAATCAATTAAATCTTCATAGTTTTTGTATACAGCTGAAATCTTGGCTATTTTCTTTATCTTTTTAACTTGTTAAGCCCCCGGTCAGTTCGTCTCAGTATGTTCTTTGATTCTTAGCACCAAGACACTAGCGAGTATTTGCACACTTTAGAAATTAAATACATTCATTCATTTTTTGTATAAGTACTGGGTCTCTGACTCCCTAAAATCAGACAGTTCTGGATCTGGAACTGAACCTCTGTCAGAAGGACTGCTGTGCTGCTTAAAGGACTCAACTGGACTGCTTTTCTGGAAGGATTGCTTTTCTGCTTGTTGCCCTGCTGCCTGCCGCTCCATGACTCACACTGCTACAGCAGAGCTTGGACTCTGCCTTCCCTCCAAGTGATCTCCAAGGGCTTGCTGGCTTGCCTCCTGTTTTCTCAAGCCTCAGGGACACAAAAGACTACCTGCAATCCTGCTGGTGCTGGTTGATCCCGCCATCTGTTGGTCCTACCCTTGCCTGAGGTGCCCTCTCTAGTTCTGGCCTGAGAAGTGGTTTCTGCCACTGTTTTGCTACATAATCGACGCATCATCACCTTTGCGCCAATCGGAACCAACAGATCACCCTTCGACGCCAATGGGGAGGCTGTTCATGACAATGGTTCCACAACCTGCATGGCGATGACAATGCATTGCCTTCTTTCAGTGAAGGTCGAAGGCAATGCAGCGACCCGACTGCGTGGAAAAGATCAACGCATCGTGCCCTCAGCTTCCGCGCTTTGCTCCATCCAAGGAATTTTCTCAGTGGGCCCTGTGTGGGTCCTGCAGCCAGCCTGCCCTCCACCGCAGTCAGCCTGAACTTTGGATTTACCCCAGTCTAACGCGACCTCAAACTTTTTTGCGCTATTGACATCCAAGCACTGTTTTTGTATTTAATCTTTAAAAATTCATATCTCGACTTCTACTGATTGGATTTTTGTTGTTTTGGTCTTGTTGTATTCAGATAAGTATTCCCTAGTTTTATAAGCTTGTGTGGATTAATTGTGTTACTGTGTGTCAGGCGCGTCCCGTGGTAGGAGTGCCGGTCGGGCGGTGACGTGGGGCGGGAAAGGCGATGCAGCGCTCACAACGAAATTCGTTTTATTTATTTAAATGTTCACTTACCTGTATTCGGCCTTAATCCGTAGTTTACTACCCCCCACCCTGCCCCTCCCCTGCCCCACGTCACCGCCCGACCGGCACTCCTACCACGGGCCGTGCCTGCTGTGTGTGTGTGTTGCACAAATACTTTTCACATTGCCTCTTTAGACAAGCCTGACTGCTCTGCCAATCTACAAGAGGGTGAGCACAGGGTATATTTTAGTGTGTATCTAGTTTACCCTGACTAGAGTGGTGTTCCCTGCCTGGCCTGGGTGCATACCTCAGCCAACCACGAATCCCATTTCCAACAACTGGTATGAATTTTGGACTTCCAAACAGCCATTTCATATTTTTTTACAGTGTCTCGTGGTATTAAGAAATCACTATTTTTGCAAGTGAAGTGATTTCCTACTTGGTATTGGCAAACAGGTACTCACGAACCTCTATTTGGAAAAAGCGAACAGTAAGAAATACCTAAATAGCGATTTCTAAATACATTTGAAGTTAGTACACATCACTTTGTGATTATACAAATTGCAATTCACTATTATTCGCAATTATAAAAATTGCAAAACAAATATTAGTACATCTGGCCCCCATATTGCCGAAGGTTGTTATCCAATGTGGCAAGTACTGCTGCAGATGGTATTTTATTTGGAAATTATACATTGTAGCTCCCAGCTGAAATTGTACATATTTAATCTACTCCCTGGTGTCACAAATCAATACTTGCTAGTCATCTGGGTTTATATAAAACTCCATTGTTATTCAAGTGGGAACCGTTATCCAGAGACATATCTAATTTCATTCAGACCTGTGTGACTTGTACTCAAAATAAAATTTCCCATACCAAATCAATTGGACTACTCCAACTGATCCCAGTCCCTCCACAACTCTGGCAAACTGTCTCGATGGAATTACACTTGACACATGGTTTCTCAACAATACTGAACAGAACTCTAGTACACGTTTCCCAATAACGCATAGCATGGTTGCATGGTTTACCTTCTGTTCTCATTGCCAATTGAGGACCCCACTTTACTTCTCATTTTTGGTCATAATTATGCATGTTTCTGGATATAGCTATCCAAAAACAGGTGGGCAGAGTGAGTGTGCCATTCAAAAATTGAGCAATATCTTTGCTGTTCCATCTCTTCAGCGATTGATCGATTGGGAGTCATCAGTCTGGTTGGCAGGGTTTTCTCTGAGAGAAGTTCGGAGATAAGGCACAGGAAACTTCGTACATAGGGAGATGAAGAATAGGGTTGTTATGCAACTCTCGCTTTCGCATCAGTTAGCATCTAATCTCAATCCTTCACTGTTCTTGTTTTTCTGCTGCTCTGTACTGCTGTGTACCCATCGGTCCCTCCACTTTGTTCCCTTTTATTGGCTCAGAGGTACTTTCTGCCAAATCTTCTTTGTTATGTGCCTTACTGTGAATCTACCCCTGAAGTGCTGTTTGGCATCCCAGCACCACTTAACATATCCCTGATGTGACGTAATTCAATCATCTTTGGTTCTAGGGCTACTTTATAGGTTTAACTGGCGCTAGCTACAATCAGACTAATCTGCTCACGAGTTATGGATGTTTGCCCTGTCTCCCAGGTGTTTAGGTACATTGAATTTACATCTTTACTTACCCTATCACTGTCCCTGTGTGTTCTACAGCTGTGGTGCTGCTTTCACCTACCAGCCTGCTGGCATGAGTTTCTCTCTCTTCCACACTACATTTTCCCCTTAGCTCTGGGTTTCCTTCATGGTTCTGGAGATTAGACACAGACCCTGAGTTAACTCATAAGGAGAGTGAGTGAAATTGGCCTGGCTATCCAATATACAGTTATTGAAGGGACATAACAGAGCTCACTTATAATAACTCTTCTCACATGGCCACCGGCATGTTACTGTTTTTTTCTCTCACTAGAAAATATCCCAAGATTATAGTCATTTGTCATCATCATTTTGTGAAGACTCCACTGTTGCCACATTACAAGAACATCAGAACACGTTATGAATTACTTAACAATCTTCCATATTGTAATGTAGAGATTAAATTGAAGAGATAGGGTGTGAGATGGAATCCATATCACTTCTGCAGAACAATGAATCAGAGGTAAATGAACTTGTCTTGGCATTTCCTTTGTGGTAAAAAGTTCAGAGAGGGATGAATATGGAAGCCTTGTAGCTGAGGATGCACCTTCCATGACATACCTCTGCACCTGTCCTGGCCCACGAGCATTGCTCTTGCTACTGGGAAAGACAATCCTGTCCTCTACCACACTCCTCAGAAAAAGCTTCTAGGCACTAGGTCTCCCTTCAGCCAGGGCTGTCTATGGGCCCAATCCCAAATGGTCTGCTGAGGCTTCTTCAGAGCATGGATCTCTTCTCCCTTTTCTGTCACTTTAGCAGCAACAGGAGGCCAACTACTCAGCCGCCAGGAGTCAGGAGCCCTTCGGTCTTCTTCACCCATGAGTCAGGTAGAATTTTCTTTCTTCATAAGCTTCTTATTTTGGATTTTTTGCAAGTACTCACAATGCTCTTTCGTAGCCATTGTTCAAACTTTAGATTGTTGATGGTAGGGAGAAAAGGATGTTGATTTCAGTAGCTTCCCTGCCTGGGTCTTCTACATTGTCTTTAAAAATTGGCCTGCAGCTTCTGCGGTATGCAGTTTTGACATTTGGTTTTCCCACATGGTCTTTTCAGAAGGTTGAAATTACAAAGCAATTGTAACACCCTTAATATGAATTTCTGCTTTTGCTGGCTTAGTTCTCATCTGGGTCTATCCTTTGGAGTGCACTGTGGGAACATAGCATAGCTTTCTTTTGTCCCACACAGGTCAATACATATTGAGTATGCAATATCTCCAACATTTATCAACTTTACTTTGTCAATTGTGATTCAAAAGGGCCAGAAATTACATGTGCGGAGATGGCTATTGCTGTAGCAGTTTTCATAGAACTATTGGAAGTTTTCAACAAGAAAGGATTTCCTGAGACAGTATTGGATGACAGTGTTATTCAAAAAGTTTCGAAATTAAGGAATTATTTTTTGATGAAGTGTCATATCAGATATGTCACAGCAGCAATCTACAACCCACAGTGTAACAGACACATGCACTTTTTTTAAGCGTCATGCATGCAGATGACATTTCACACTGGTTATTGGTGTTAATAGAAATGTTGCTTATCCTCAATTTTCATCAAAACAATTCTTATCCTTTATGATTATTTTAACTGTGGCTGTTACAGCAGGGTTCTGTCATCCTTCCTGCAACCATGCAGATTTGCTTCTGCCATTGCCATATCTTCTCATGACAATTGGTTGTTAGATTCTTTAGATTCCTTCTCATGAGATAACCCTTTATGGTCTAGGCAAGACATATGATGAACGTGAGGTTCATTTGGTCCGATTAGCCTCAACTTTGCTGTAGAGGATGCATCACTGTCTCACTTCTGTGAGATAGATTCACTTCTACAGGTGTCCCTACAAGTGCCACAGTGTTGTTGAGTAGCTAGGGGTTGAGGAATAACATGAGGAAGTGGCACATCCCAACCCCCATATGAGGGGGTTGTATGGCCAGAGCCTCGCAGAATATTTTTCCCATTAACCTAGTTCTTCTGTCTAACACCCTTTGTTTCCAGGCCTGAAAGGAATTCTCTGTTTGTATCCAAAATCTTCAGTGAAGATTTAGCCTTGTCCTCTGCTTAGCGACCATAGGCATAAGCCCAGCTTTGACTCTCTTAAGTCTAGTTGGCACCAGAATGTTTGGCTTGTCTACAGTTGAGATTAGTTTAGGTAGCCGTACTCCTTTTATTGAATGCCATTCACCTCTTCGAGGTTTCACTTACTTCCAATACCGGGAGCAATCTCTCTTGGACATAACATGGGCACCCTAAAATTCTCCTTTACTGTTATCTTGAAAAACGGGGGACTAATAATATATGAGAGAGGTATAAGCTGTAAATAAGAACCAGTCTTCATAGCACCCTGTAGCCTGATCCATGATCTGATCCTCTTAGCACAACCAAAAAATGAGCAAATGAGCAATAAATCAAGCAGCTGTAAACCAGCTAGCACTCTTCAATCAAACCAGGTTTGTAAAGCGCCGCTAATCACCCGTGAGGGTATTCAGGCACTGTGGATCGTGCTGCAGGGGCTCAGTCGAACAACCAGTTCTTGAATCTTTTTCTGAATCCCATCAGCGAGGAACAGGCCTGGAGGTGAAGAGGGATGTCATTCCAGGCCTGGCTGCAAGGTAGGAGAAGGTGCAACCTGTGCTGTGGCTTCAACAAATGCGAGGGGTGTGAGCGAGGTGAAGGGAGGCTGAGTGCAGGTGTCTGGAGGGTTAGTGGAAGTTGAGGTGGTGGTTGATGTATTCCGATCCTTGGTTGTACAGGGCTTTGTAGGTGTGGATCAGCATCTTGAAGTGGCATTTCTTCTGAATGGGGAGCCAGTGGAGCTACCTGAGGTGGGAGTGATGTGGGTCCGTTTGGGGGGGAGTTGAGGATGAGTCTGGCCGCTGAGTTCTGTATGGTCTGTAGTCTCTTCAGGAGGTGAGAGTTGATTCCTGCGCAGAGAGTGTTTCCGTAGTCCAGCCGGTTGGTGACCAGGGCTTGGGTGACAGTGGGTCTGGTGTCGATCAGGAGCCATTTGAAAATCTTGAGAAGCATGCGAAGAGTGAGGAAGCAGGCAAAGGAGACTGCATTGATCTGGTTTTTCATTGTGAGCTTGCTGTCTAGGATGATGCCAAGGTTGTGTGCCTAGCCTGTAGGTGTAAGTGAGGGTCCTAGTTCTGAAGGCCACCAGGAGTTGTTCGATGGGGAGGTGTTGTTCCCGAAGAGCAGTACCTCTGTTTTGTCTGTGTTGAGTTTCAGGCAGTGGTGTTTCATCTAATTCGCGATGTCCATCATACAGCTGTGGAAGTTGGTCCTCGTGGTGGAGGGCTCTTTTGATAGCGAAAGGATGAGCTGGGTGTCGGCAGCATAGGAGATGTTGTTTAGTCCATGGGTTCTGACGATGTCGGCCAGGGGGGTCATGTAGGTGTTGAACAGGGTGGGGCTGAGGGTTGAGCTTTGAGGGACCCCGCAGATGATGTTCTTGTGTTCGGAGGTGTTGGGAGCAAGGCGGATTCTCTGAGTTCTTCCCGTGAGGAAGGAGGCAATCCACATGAGGGCATCTGCCTGAATTCCGATGTGGTGAAGTCTCTTGATGAGGGTGTGGTGGGATACAGTGTTGAAGGCACCAAGAGGTCGAGGAGGATCAGGGCTGCTGTTTCCCCTCAGTTCAGGAGGGCACTGATTTCGTCTGTGGCAGCGATGAGGGCGGTTTCGATTCTGTGGTTGGTGTGGTATTGATGGAGCAAGGACTCACAATGAGACTTGCTCGGAAGCAATTTTCTCACAGTATTAATTAATTGTACTAAACCTTGTAATGTCTTTATTAACAATGTGCAGACACTACATTTTATCTAGAAGATGCTTGCCTATGTGTTTTCCACTATTAAGTAATCCTTGTCTAATCCAAAATGGCAGCTAAAACGCAGGAATTCTACTCCGCATGTGACAACCATGTCACGTGGTATGACGTTTTTTTTTTGCTTAGAGGGAAACTTTTTGCTTCTGCGCAGTGTATGCTAAAATGGCCGCTTAATGTTCTCACATGCTAAAGCTTTGCGTTGCTGCAATTAATAATGTGGTATTCTAACGCTACTAATGCGGGATAGATTTTTATAATTAAATGGGAATAGAGTAGAAGTAGGGGGTATACAGTGAAAACATTTATTTTTGATTTTAATATGTTTCTTCTTTGATTTCTATTAGTTCGTAAATTGGGCCTGGGTTGACTGAACAGCAGCTCGAGAGCCATGTGACCTGTGCATGCGCTCTGAAAACTAACAAGGCAAAGCGATGAAGTCAACTTGGAAAATGTCCAAGGACATGACCCGCTGATCACCTTCACAGTTCAACCGAAATGTCCTGCAAATTGATACATTTTGTATATACTTTGTATTAAAATCGTTGTGAAACGGGTGGGAAATAAAGCAAATGTATTAATTGAGAGGGGCGGTATTTTTAAAACAATGGGGCATATTAGCAAGGGCACTATCGCCGCTTTAGCGGCACTTTTGCCGCTAAAGCGGCGATATTTATATCGCCCTATCAGCAAACTGTCTCTAACAGCAGTTAGCGACAGTTTGCGGGCATTAGCGCCCGTTTTTACCGCTTTGCATGTCAGCGATATTTATCGCTAATGACATGCAAAGTGGGCGTTCCCGACGAACAAACCTGGGAAACACTCGCTAACAGGCCTATCGCCTATTAGCAAGGTGGCCATGGCCCCAGTTAGCGACGTGAAAAGTCGCGCTAACCGGGGTCATCGCCATTTATTTAACACCTGCAATTAGCAGGTGTTAGCCATACCTAACATGGGGGGTGGATTATGCTGATACGACCACAGGGTCGTATCATCAAGGTGTTCTCCTTCTCCATGCAACATCGCTGGTTTTTCAGCGATGTTGGCTCATTTCTCGCTATCGCTGGAATATTCATCACCATAGCGCTAATCGTTGCTAATACAGCGTTAGCGTGGCGATATATTCCAGCGATAGCCGGCGATAAAAAAAATCACGCTAAGCAGGGTTAGCGATGATTATCGCCTCTTCTTGCTAATATGCCCCAATGGGCTTAAGAAAGTTGACTAAATTAATGTGGTGTGAGGATCACCCCCTGTCCCTGTCCAATCAGATATAGTGGGCCCATATTTTTGAAACATTAATGGGAGGTACATGGGCGTAGAAGGGTATAATAGATATAGAATTAGCTAATTAGTAAGCACAGCTTTAGGCGCACAGAGAGCAGATGGACATAGATGCTGTAGCAGAGAACAGATGCTGCCATTACACGAGAGCAGGTCAATCACAGACTGAACTGCTATCCAAAGAAGTCCTGAGGTGGGGGCGGCGGACTCTATTAGAAGAAGACGCAGAAGAACCGAGGAGGAACGAAGTGTCACAGAGGGGAACGACGCAGACGTCGTTGGTAGAGAGGTCATCTATCCTGTCCTGAACCTGGTCCGGAGGTCTTGGTCTTCATACTATCCTGGGACCTTTTCCAACTCCTTGTCCAAGGGGTTTGGTTTTCACACCTTTAGGTAACTATAAATGCGTAATCTTTAGTTTGTACTGCTGTCTCTATCTTCTCCTTTCTGAGGGACCGTCATTTGTGATCAATAGGTGACAATAGTGTGCTTCCTCCTTGATATGCGATTAAGTATTATGTGGATTGTAATTTACTCTGCTAAAGAATTTAGATAAACATTTTAAAACTTCCTGAGTCAGTGGTTATTTCAGGTGGTTAATGGAAAATTATGTTTTGTATATTCTCAGTTTATCCCCAGTTATCAAAGGTCCATTGGTAAGTCATTACTCTTCAATCAGGAAAGGTAATTGGTAGCAGGGATTTTTGATAAAGAGTACAACTGATTTCCCCCCAGCGGTAATTGCTAGTTAGTTTGAATGAATGGGCCCAGGTGAGTATTCAGTGTATGAATGCTTGTTGCTAGTAACCCGCTGGATCAGTTTCCAGACTGGGAGATGTCCTCCATGTTGCTGTTCTCCAGGTGTTCTGTGAGTTGGGGGTTGATGGCTTTCTCGAGGACCTTGGTGGGGAAGGGGAGGAGAGAAATGGAGCAGAAGTTCTTGAGTTCTCTGGGGTCAGTGGACGGCTTCTTGAGCAGGAGCTTGACCTAAGCATGTTTCCATTCATCGGAGAAGGTGGCCTTGGAGATGGATGCGTTGAAGATGGTGGCGAGTTCTTTGCTGATGGTCTTGCTCCCAAGGTTGAAAATGTGGTGGGGACAGAGGTCTATTGGTGCTCCTGAGTGGACGGAGTTCATGATGGCGGTGGTGTTTTGAGTGGTGAGCTGGTCTCAGGTGCTAAGCAGGTGATCCGGATTTGCCTCTGTGGGAGCAATGAGGCTGAGGATGTCGGCGGTGGTAGTCTCGGTTGGGAAGGTTTTGTAGATGTCAGAGATTTTGTCATGGGAAGAAGTCTGCAAGGGTGTTGCAGAGCTCCTGGGAAGAGGTGATGATATTTTCAGAGGCTGAGGGGTTGGTGAATTCTCTGACGATGTTGAAGAGTTCTTTTCTGCGGTTGGTGCTTGCCTCAATGCGGTTGGCAAAGGCGCTCCTCTTTGTCTTTTTCAGGAGTTGATGGTATTGGTTGAGCGATGTTTTGTAGGCACTTCGGTCTGTGGGGTTCTTGTTGGTGTGCCATCTTCTCTCAAGTTGTTTGCAGTCGCTCTTAGTGGTTCTTAGTTCCACGGTATACTCGCTGGCCTGCTTGGAGGGTCTCTTTGGTTTTGCCGGTTTGGTGGGGGCGACTCTGGGTGCAATTAGTGATCCAGGTGAAGAAGTTCATGACAGCCTGTTCCAGGTTGGTAGAGGTGTCCAGTTGGCAGGAGTTGAGGGCTCCAGTCCATTGGTTTTCGGACACTTTGTTCCAACTTCGATGAGTGGTGCTGGGCTGTATGGTGGTAGTGTCAGGGGGCCCTGTGATGGTGGAATGTAGGATGGCGTGGTCTGTTCATGTGAGTTCGGTGATGTGTC
Source organism: Calotriton arnoldi (assembly GCA_963921515.1). Classification (NCBI taxonomy): domain Eukaryota; kingdom Metazoa; phylum Chordata; class Amphibia; order Caudata; family Salamandridae; genus Calotriton; species Calotriton arnoldi. Next base: position 174,672 of record CAWUFW010005429.1, read on the forward strand.
TGTACTTGACTCTGTCGCTGGCTGTGAAAATAGAGTCAAGTGTGTGTCCTGCAGTGTGCATGGGGTCGATGACTAGTTGAGTCAGTCAAAGGGTGTTCATGATTTCTAGGAGGTTTACGGTGTTTGTGTTGTCTAGGTCATCTAGGTGGAAATTGAGGTCTCTGAGGAAGATTTAATGCCTCGAGTCGTTGGTGAGTGGGGCGATAAAATCTGGGATGGCGTTGAGTGTTATCACATTTAATCATAAGCAACAAAATATGAACATGCATGGTTTTCCAAGGACTGGGTATCTTGCTGTCGTGCTTAAAGAAGCAGGAGCATTGAGAACAAAAAATTGTACATTATGGTCTTCCCTGCGGAAGATGGCAGCTGGCTTAGTCAGCACATCAGCACTTCTGTAACAGTCGCGAGGAAGGAAAATTAGGCATAAACATGTCTGACCCTATACAACCTACTGTTTTGAAGAGGTAGTTTACAGTACTTATGAATTACAGCGATAGTCGATAATTTGTTGACGACCTCTGTTATCGACATTCAACAACCTTTATCGTGTGTGATTTCCGGTTGGGAGTTGTATGTAACCTGTAACTGGGGCAGTACTAGGCAGCCCACAATACTTTGGTCAAGTTATAAGGAGGATTAGGCGCTAGGTAGCCACAAGCCAAGGTCAGCAATTTAGCCACTAGACTGCATCCCCCTCCTACTCATACACAGAGCGTTTGGGTGCTGTGATAGCACCATGTGATGAAGTGCATGCACTAAAGCTCTGCCTGTGACCTGTAGTTTGGTGCAAATGGTTGTCGCCAATAAATCAAATTAAATGTAGCCCCACTGGGCCCGACTCACAAAGACTCAGTTGTGTCTACCCTTGTAGTATTCCTGGCTTACTAATGAACTCCAGAAGTATGCCTGGAGTCAGCCTTGAGTACTTTTGACTTACTCCTGGAATTCAGGAGCAAATTACAGGTACTAAAAGAGTAAGTTATACCGACTCCCAACAAAATCTTTGTGAAAGGGCCCGAAAAGGGCGACAAAAGTACTCACACGAGAGGTATGCCGATGCCTAGTTAAATTCATCCTTTCCGCTTGACTGATGGAAGGTTGGTTGAAGCATCTAAAATAATAAAGCACATTTTTTATGAAAATATATTTTATTCCCATATTGTCAATGCTATCGACTTACCATCCTTATTGTATATTGAAACTTAGCAAGGCAGTAATGGTGCTGCTTATGTCTAAAATTTGGTAGTTCTACCCAGTTCTTAGTTAAGAGAGGTGATTTTTTACTTTTGTAATTTAAAGCCACATTTATACACTTTGCTACATTTTCAGTGCATATTTTAATGCTAAAACACCTCTAGAGTAAAATTCAAAATCATACACATGCAGGGGCTTAATGGTGAGCAATTAGAATAAATGTATCTAGTCTGATGGAGCTTAATGTTCCTGAATAACCTGCAAAATACCACTGTAGTGCATTAAAATTGTTCTCTTTCTGTGAGAGCAAGAAAGAGAAGACAGGATAATATATGCTTTTCAAGGGATTTAAAGGGATTACATCTTCACTGAAATAGTTTAGTTGAGAAATAATGTTTTGATTAACAGGCATTTCTATATGACATGCAAAAACGGAAGACGTTTGATCTGGTCCCTTAGCTAGCTCATAGTTGGAGGTCTCGTTTTCGGATATTACTTGGATTGCTGTGGCAACAGGCATGTTATAGTGAAAAAGGGATTTGTCCTTAGCACAGCTGCTAGATATGTGAAATCATTTTGTATAAAACAATTTTTGTAGCACTGATTTCCCATCTTTGGGAGGCCCACACCATGGAAAAAATATAATTATTGCTGTTAACCTGTGCTGGAGTTGGAACACGTCATAGTATACTCAGGTATGGTCTTATGCATATGATAAATTACTCACCTGAGCTCTGCGAGCCCCTAGCCGTTTTATTTTTTTAGCAGAAATTGGCCATGATCTGCTCTATGTTGTCAGTTAAATCCACATTTGATTCTTATCTACTTCCAAAGACCTCACTACTGCCCACTGTTTTATGCCTGATATTGTTATAAGACTAGTTCAAGCCATTAAATCAGGATCCCGACTTGAAATGTGCCCAATTTGGGTTTTTATTTTGGGGCTCGACAGACCGCGCCCAGCATTACTGTCCACTTGCAAGCAGGAAGTGATCACTCATTGACTAAAAAGTCCACTGCCAAATTCCTATGTTCTGAGTAATTGTCAAGCAATCTCTCTCCTGCCCGTCCCGATCAAAGTTTTGGAAAAACATGTCGATAATGTTTTCACTGTATTTCTGGAACATAATTCTGTTCTTAATCCTCCCCAATCTGGCTGCAGAACACTCCATAGGACCGAATTAGCTGTTCTGACGTCCTGGATAAGTTGCTTTGGCTGCTTGAGGAGTGGGCAGAGCAGCTCTGATGCATCTCAACTTCATTCAGCTTTATGAGACTGGGGCAAGGGATGCGGCCCTTGACGGGAGTGCTTTTACCTCCGGGACAGAATAAAAGTAGTGAAGATTCTGCACCCAAATCAGTGTTATGCGGAGTATCACTGAGTTCATCATTGAGTTCTACTTTGTTTAATGCGTATGTCTTCCCCTAGACTGCTGGAATTGGTAATACGGCTTCACCTCGATACACAGCTGAACATCCACTTGGATGGTCCGGGTCAGATTAAAGAGAAATTTAGAAAACTGTCTCTCAGCAGTAGCCTCATGGATGGGAGCCAATGCTTAAAAACAACACAGACTGGACTGGGGTTCTTATCCTTGGTGCCTCCGATTCTACCTGGGCTGAGTCTTGGAGGCCCTAGATCTTGATCATCTGCCAATTCTGGTCTCTACAGTCAAGACCCTGGATTCCTGTCTTGATAATTCTCAAAACACTGAGACCCCAGGTCAACAGAGTTTTCTCTTCCTGTTTTACCTTCCTAAAATGCTGAAGAAAATCTGGCCATTTTTACTTCTTGAAATGTTGGAAAAATGCGGTTTAAGTGAAAGTTATTTCGAGGCTGTTCTCAGACTCTCCCAAGTGCTTCACAACTAGACTGTAGGTGCTTCAGAGCTAGGTTGTTCACATTATTTTTGACTCTCAGAGATTTAGACGTTTTTACTTTTGGAATTCATCTTCAATGGTTACCCATGAAAAGAGGGATTGTATTTACGGCGTACTCGTCTTGCGTTCTTTCAGCTTGGTCCTATTAAACTCTAAGATACATTTCAACAATAACATTCTATCAGACTCCTGTGTTCTGCTTCCTCTGCCAGAACGATTCTTCCTCATTATAAGAAAGAAAGGAGTGGGATCATTCTTTGTATAGAAGCCATTAAGGTGTGGAACGCCCCCTCTACATCTTCCACTAATCTTCAATCAGCTGGGCCTCAGGCTTGCACTGAAACCACTGCTCTTTCAATAATGAAACCACTGCTCTTTCAATAATGAAACCACTGCTCTTTCAATAATGAAACCACTGCTCTTTCAATAAAGGTACTTCTCTATTGGTGGCCTTACTACTTCAGCGCCAGGACACCCTTCTTGTAGCAGTTGTTCTCCAAACATCTACTAACACAACCTAATATAACATAGCATAACATAGCATAGCATAACATAACATAACATCATGCATGTGCGGGGCAGGCCTTAAGGTCCCAACTCATACACCATATATTAATGAATGAATTAATTACATTTTTTACAGTGTTTTTCTATAGCTCGGCTTCACTAAGTGGTATTAGAGCGCTTTACATTGCAACAACAATTACATATTCCAAAGTATAATATGTTTACAAGTGAAATTAATTTCCTGGAAGCGAGAATCATAAAACAGGAGGAGAGGAGGTAGCAGGTTTGGAGATGAGAAAGAATACCACATGTGATATGCGCTGTGCCTTCACCTGGACCTTCGAGTTTAGCAATCCAATGTTCATACACCATATTAACCCACAGTAAAAAAATTCTCTTGAATGCCATACTCTTTACTCACAAGATAAAACGGTTTTTGACACAAAGAGAGGAATGTATGTTGCCATGCTGGCTACAGGGACTATCTAACGTGGTGATGGATTCATTTAACCACAGATACCTCAGTTGTGACTTCCATCGGGTGGCAGACCGGACCTGGAAACTTTCCCAGCTGTTGCTTTCGTGCACTGATAGGTGGCACCATCAGACTTCGCATTGGCTATGTCCCATATCCCTGAATGATGGCCTGGAGCCACACCTAGGCTAAACCCCTGTGCATTGATGTCAGTTAACCACAAGCCCTTCCACATCCTTAGATGTGGAGCATCAGTAACAGATTGAGAATCTTCACAGTGTGCAGGATCTAACATGAAACATTATTAACCCTTCACTACTGAGGCTTTTCCATCTCCAGAGCTGAGGCCTTTTTTGATGTCTGGGGTACTTCACACTGAAGCCTTCTTAACTTTTTTCCACAAGAGGTATGCATGTCAGATTTGCATAATTTTTTCCCCTTATCCTGAGGATTATAAACGTACCCATGGTTTGTGGATTTCCCTGGAGGGACCCTAGAAAAAAGCTGTAATATAGCTACACTTTGTTTTTTTTTAATGGGATAAAGTGCTCTGTAATACAGTGTACTTTTTTCTAAAAATGGCATCAATAAATGGTTTGCATTGCTAAGATCACTTACTGCCAGCTTTCAGGATCAAACAGAGTGGAAAAAAAGACATTTTTTTCTTAGTGGTAGTTTTTTTAAACCTATTTTTTGTGGTTTCAACCTACTTGTAGTTTTTGATTGAAATAAATCAAAAGTCCATTGGTGAAGCTAGACAGCTATATTTTTATGAAAACTGGACAATATTCTGAATTTAGCACGGGCCATTTTAGTAGATAGCTCATGGTTTCCCCAAAGAAATTAATCATTGAAATAAAAGCGTTAATGAAAAAAGTAGGGAAATTTGAAAATAGCTGATGAAATTTTCACCTGCAATTTTTTGCCCTGGTGGCCAATTTGCAAAAGCAATATAGCGATATATCCATCAGATCCTTCTGGCCACAGGGATGTATAGCGTTTGTTGATTGCTCCAAAACATGTCATGCTCAGAGCTAACAACTCAGCTGTGACAGCTTACAATGAAATTTCCTTGTGTACCGATGTGTTCCTACAAATCTATATAGGATCTGCACGTTTAGATAACATTAACTAAGCGATTGGTGTCCAGACTGATTCCAGACACCCCCAAAGGATATGTTAGGATGTAGACCAGCTAGCTCACAGTGGCTCTATAAGTCCCACAACCTTACCAAGGAGCGAACAGTTTCTGGCAAATATCGAACATGACAACCCTGACCCCTCAGGGATCGTAGAAACAGTACAATACTTTTCGCTCAGTCACTAGTGCTCATTCGGTCTCAGAGAGATATACAAAATAAACGGTGGGGAAGTTTTCAATAAGCATTTATTGAACCAGCGTCATTCTAGTATAAAATATGTGTGCTGCAACAACCATTAGACAGAAACAGATGTATATGGTTATAAGTACCAATAGAGTAAAGAAAAGGTAGAATTCTACCATGGTGCTAAAACAATGAAGATATGCAGGCATATGGATACATGGCACTAATCGTGAGTACTCCTAAGAAACAAACCCTAACTAGATGCACCTAAGTGTACCTAGCATGTATGTAGGTGTAGAAGCCAAGAATCCCCCTGGGAAAGAGCCAACCCAATTACTTGATGGGAGAGAACAAAGGACCCCGTCTTGGTCTCGAGTTGGACACCCCGCAAGGGATGTCAGATCACTGGGTGCTGGAGTGTCTGCGGGCAGGAACTTCAGTGTCTCGCGTCAGCGTGCCAGCATGGAAGCTTGTTCTCCAAAGAAATCTTTAAGATTGCGAAATCTTTTTCGAACCCTACAGCCTTGGACCGCTCATTTCTTCCCTCTCCGGCACTCTGCTCAAACTTGTCGGAATGTTTTTGAAACTAAGATTCTCGATATCTATTCTACGTTTCCTCCAGAGGAGTAACTCTCCACCCCACTGCCGTTCTCAGACTCCCATGCCTCAATGTCAGATTTTGTCCCTCTGCCTATTGAGGAAACGCTAGCTGAGCTACTGAGATGTAAATCAGGCTCCCCTGGTGATCCCTGCCTTGATCGCTTCTTCAGTATGCGGGTGCATTATCTAAATCCCATACTTAATCAGATCTGGAACTCCTCCTTGAACTTAGGCTTTTATCCTGAGGTTTGGAAGCATGTCTTCCTACTTCCGCATCTTAAGAAACAAGCGGCTGATCCTGGGGTTCTTTGTAATTTCAGATCTATTTCTTTGCTACCTGCCCCTGCCAAAATCTTAGAGAGGATGATGCATAAGCAACTGGCAACCTTCATAGAAACCAATGGTCTCCTTCATGCCTCCCAATCGGGTTTCAGAGCTGGCCATAGCACCGAGACAACTCTTTTAGAAGTCTCTGAATCTATACAAGAGTCCATGGATCTAGGCGCTTCGGCCATGCTGGTGCTGCTGGACTTAATCAGCAGCATTTGATATGGTAGCACACCCAATCTTGCTCAGGAGACTTAATCAGGCTGGAGTGCATGGTATGGCATTGTCCTGGCTACGATCCTTTCTGGAGAATCGCTCCCAACAGGTGTTTCTTCACCCTTTTCTCTCTTCGCCGAAATCTCTGAGGTGCGGGGTACCGAAGGGCTCGGCACCTAGCCCGTTGCTCTTTAACATCTACCTCGCCCCACTGGCTACTCTGACTGAATCGTGGGGCGTGAAAGTGGTGTCTTACGCGGACGACACGCAACTGGTGTTCTCCTTTAAAGAACACTCAGTGGAGGCTTTTTACAATTTTAAGACATGCCTAAAAACATCTCGGTATGGATGAATAAGAACTGCTTGAAATTAAACGCAGATAAAACGGAAGTCCTGTTTTTTAGCCAAGAGTTCCCCCCTCCGCCCAATCTTTGGTGGCCGTCAGAACTGAATCCACCCCTAACCCCCTCAGAGTCAGCGAGGAATTTGGGAATCAGGCTGGATAAGGAGCTCTCTGTATGACACATCTCCTCCACATATTTTTGGAAGATGAGGGCAATAAGGAAATTCATACGCTTCCTGCTGGAGGAACATCAGAAGACCATGGTTCATGCTCTGGTTATTTCTCACTTGGACTATGCAAACAGCCTAAATTTGGGGCTACCTGCATACCTAATGTGCAAGCTACAAATTACCCAAAACTCCGCAGCAAGACTGATCAGACGGGCACCTTTGCGTCACCACATCTCTCCACATCTGAGACAACTTCATTGGCTCCCTGTAATTAGGAGGAAAGAATTCAAGTCACTGACCTTTGCTTTTAGGGCCAAAAGAAGCTTGGGACCTATGTATCTCCGAAAGAGGTTGCAGCTTTACCATCAAAGCGGGTCTTGAGATCCAACAATCTGGGACTCCTGAAAGTCCCACGATTCCTTAAAGCCCGACTGGGCGGTAGATCTTTCGCGGTGCAATCTACAAAACTTTGGAACTCCCTCCCACTCCACCTGCGCCTGCTGAAATCAGAAACAGAATTTCGGAGAGTTTCAAAAACCTGGCTCAGGCAGACATAACAGCCTACACGACCCACACGTCAGTTCTTTGCTAGTGCCGGGACACCTCCGCTGAGGTAGCTGCGTGCTCTAGAAATCCTCAATCATTCATTCATACCGATCATGTATCAATGCATAAGGCTAAATATAATGAATGAAAAATTGGTGTCAAGGAAACCTAGTCAATTTTTAAATATGCCCTAGATACTGATTCTAGGAGTAGCAGTTATGTGTACAATTTTGAATTTGGGGTTACCCACATTATCATGTGATGCAGAAGGCAATTTGCAAAAGGTGATTTTTCTTGCACACTGGTTTACATTTGGAAGACAATAATGGAGAGAAATGCAGTTTGTCATAACAAATGTTTTACTATTCTCTACTTCCACACTTCTCCCAATAAAAATACTACCCAACTTGTGTGACTTTGCCTATTGCCCCTGTTAGACCTGGCATCCTTGGCGTGGGTCTCCCTTCCATTTTTTCGTAATGCCTCCACTGTTGCCGATATGTTTTTGCTGGACTAGATGCTCATGGGCACTTTGCCGCTGCTAATCAGTTCCAAAGTGCAAGTGCTCCCTATCGTCAATTGATATATGTATTAGTGACTCCATGATTGGATGATTGGTTTACTTGTCAGTCCCTAGTACCGTGCACTCAGTGTGCCCAGGGCTTGTAAATCCAATGCCGCTGGTGGGCTTGCAGCACTAGTTGTGCCACCCACAGAAGCGGCTTGAAAATGTGTCTCAGGCCTGCCATCGCAGAGCCTGTGTGCAGCCTAGGGCTGCCATGTCGACTTGGTGAGTACACCCACTTACCAGTCCCTAAACCTTCCCTTTACTGCATGTTGGTCACCCCTAAAGTAGGCCCTAGGGCAGGGTGCATTGTAGGTATAAGGTAGGACATGCCCTGGTGTGTGTGGCATGTCCTAATAGTGAATTACAGCCATTTTCGTTTTTCACTATTGCAAGGCTACCTGCTCCCCATAGGCCAGAATGGGCAGACTGACTATTACACCTTATAGTCAGAACTGACCCAGGGAACATGGTAGAAAAACGAATTTAGTATGCCTGAACTCAGGATGATAAAATACATCTTTTAGTGAAGTTGGTTTTGACATTCTGTGTTTGAAAATACCACTTTTAGAAAGTGGGTATTTTCTTGCCTAACTATCCAAGCCTGCCTCTGCTAGGTTGTGTATTCCTTGTCTGGAGATTGAGTGACAGGGGCTGGGGGTGGCTACAGGAGACAGGGTGAGTCAGCGCAGGGCTGAATAGAAAGATCTGCATCCAGAGTGGAGGGAGGAGTTGCACCTGGGACTGAATAGGGCTGTGCCTGCCTTCCACAATGCTGGCTCCACCTCCTGCTGGGCGGCTGAGCACTCTGCCCCACATTCTGAAAGGAAAGAAGGAGTCAGAAAAACAAAGTGCTCCAGAACTGACCAGAACTGGTTTTGGACTAGGCAGAGGCCTCTCTGCCTCCAGAGAACAAAGAGAATCAGGGTATAAGAGGGGCACCCAGACCCCAGGAAGATTAGATCACTTTTGGGAACAAGACGAAACCTTTGCTGAGGAGCGGAACCAAGAAGAAACTGAGGAGAGACTATCCCTAAGCCTGAAGTGCTGCTTGGGGGATTGGCCTGCAGTGGTTTGCCTGACTGCCAAAGAAAGGAGAAAGGAACTTTTGCTTTGCTGTGACTTTCATCAACTTGTGAAGGATCTCCAAGGGCTTGGAAGAGAGCTTGCCCCCTGACCGAAGTCCCAGGACCATTGGATTTCACCCCTTTGTGAATTGCTGCTGGAAACTCTGTTTCAGTGGCTACAGAGGTAGGGAGCTGTGACCGACTCTCACGACCGACTCGGTGTCCTGTAAGCACCGCATCGAAGCACCGTCTCGCCCTGCAACGCACGGCCCTGGTCTCACCGACTCGTCAACGAGCCGCTGCCTGCACCGCATCGAGGTACAACGCGTCCTGCAATGCTTCGCTACGCCGAATCGAACTGGTCCGACCGACACGGTCACTGCTGCTGAGTTCGAGTCCTGTGACCGCACCGGAGTTGGGCACCGCTCGCACACTTTGCGACGCACCGCCCGACTCGCACCGCTGTCCGGACTGATCGACGCCAGCTCCTGAATCCGGCTCCGTCGCCGCACCGCAACCTGCCAGCACCGCATCGAAGCACCGTCTCGCCCCTGCAACGCACGGCCCTGGTCTCACCGACTCCGTCTCGACGACGTCAACGAGCCGCTGCCTGCACCGCATCGAGGGACAACGCGTCCTGCACCGCTTCCATTTTTGCATCGCGACCGCGACGAACAGCCATCCGGCTCGCACGCCCGTGCCTGCCGCTTCAAGTAAAGGTACTGTGACCGAGTCTGTCTACGCTGTGTTGGCCCGCTCTCGACGCGGTCAGCTGGATTTGTTAGACTCTGTTTGTTCTCAACATCGTAGTAGCCGGAGGAGGCTACCGACTCGCACAGAACCTTGAATTAAGCCTTTTTGATCAGAACTAAGCATTCTTAACAGTATTGTGGATTATTTTTGTCGTTTATGGTCTTGTGATAAATCTATATAAAGTATACCTATTTTTATAAATATATAACCTGTGTGGTGTCCATTTGTAGTGTTGTCACTTGATTACTGTATGTGTTCACAAATGCTTTACACACCGCCTCTGAACTAAGCCTGTCTGCTCATGCCAAGCTACCAAGAGGGTGAGCAGGGGTTATTTCAGGAGTGTACCTACTTTCCCTGACTAGACTCAAGGGTCCCTATTTGGACAAAGGTACATACCTCTGCCAACTAGAGACCCCCAAATCTAACAGCCCCCAACACAAAAGGCCCCAGAGTGCAATGTATAGATATATCATTTTCTGTCAAAAGAATCACCTCTTTTGAAGAATTTCAGTAAAAACTTGGAAGTATGTCGGCAAAAGGTTTCGGGGAAAACCACCCTAAACCTGACAGGTCTAACAGGGCGTATGTAGAAAAGTTGAGTTTGGTCTCTAAATAATTGTAATTTAAAACGTTCTTTAATTGTAAAATTGGATTTTAAATCACAATTCTGAAAATGCCACTTTTAGGAGGATAGCATTTTCTTGTCCAAACCATTTGGTGTCTGCAGCCTGTTCCTGGGTCACATAAGTAGGCACAGTTGGCAGTTAGTCTTTGTGTATTCCTTCCAGACAGCGACACAATAGAGGGTCTGGGTGTTGGTAGGATGGGTCATCCTGACTTGATGAGAGGGGTTGGGTTGTCACCTGTTACACTTGCACTTCAAAGACACTGCCTCAGCTCACACACAAAGGACTTCACACTAGCCTATTGTGCCTATAGACAGAATGGGACCAGAGCAGGGATGCAGGAAATTCCAGACACTTCTGTAGGGAAAAAACTCCAGAAGTTTCTTCCACCTCAAAGTGGGCACCAGGTATAAAAAGACAATCCTGAGATCTCCTCTTCAGTACACTTCTGGACCTGTGGATACAACAGAAGAAGGACTACCTTGCTGCCAGTGGACCTCCCCGCTGCTTGAGACCTGCCCTGCAATCTGAGAAGGAAGACTAGACATGCACTCTTCATACCAAACAAACTGAAGTGACTCAAAGGGTCAGCTGACTGACCTCCTATTCTGAGCTACAGGGACACAACAAGTTCCAGTTGTCTTCCTGCAATTGCCTAGCTGACCTGCTGCACTAAACCTGCCTGCACCTGCAACTGGACCTATGTGAACTCTTCAGGCCTCTGCTGGAGTGAGTTCCTAAAACCCAAGAGGTGCCCCAAGGTCCTGGACCCTTTGCGCGGCATCTCTTGAATGACTCCTAGAAGAAAAGGAGACAATCCTGACGGTTTGGGCTCTTTGCATCTTCAAACAGGTCTGTTAGTGCCAAGATCTTACTGCCAGCGTCAACAGCCAATGCAAAGCTCTCAGTGAAACCCAACTCTTCATGCTACAGTGACCACCAGCGACTACGGGCAAATGAGAAATGTGCACTTCGCACTACAGCATCAACAGCCCTCGGTGACGGCCAACACGAAGCTTCAGCAATGACTGTCCGTGACGATCAACAGGATCTTTGTGCTACAGTGGCAACTGTCCGTGATGCTCAGCCTTCTCCTTGCGCTATAGCAACAACCATCCACAATGCTCTCCATGCTCCTTGGGGCCTGGACACTGGACACTTCGCGCTGGACTTTAGGTGGTAGATCTTTCAGCGTGACTAACCTGGTTCCTGTATCTGGCCGTGCTCCATCGTGGTCGGCCTGAACTTGTGACTTTTGCGCTGGACTTTAGATGGTAACTCTTTCAGCGAGACTAACCTGGTTCCTGTATCTGGCTGTGCTCCAGGCGCGCAACGCCCATTGGGCTCAAAGGGCTTCAGCCCCCCCCCCGTTGTGTGTGGCAGCCCGGGCTGAGACAGCTTCCCGGGCACACACACAGCTGCACCCGAGTACTTCACAGGTCTTTAAAAGACCATTTGCTTGTAAATGAGGCTCTGTTGTTTTTCACCCCTTTTAAAGCCCCTGCATCCCCACTCAGCCTATTGCTGGAAGAGTCAGCCCCCCGAATTTTTTTCTTAGCCCCCCCGAAATTTGGCTCTAGTTGCGCCTCTGCTGTGCTCCATCGTGGTCAGCCTGAACTTGTGACTTTCAACCGGTCTCACATGATCAGATAACTGTGAGTGGCTATTTGTGCATTTAGCCGCCATACTTACCTTAAATCTTTGAAATTGCATAGCTCCAGTTCTACTGATTGGGTTTTTGTTGTTTTGGTGTCAAATAACGTATTACATTTTATTCTATTCTTCTAAATTGGGATTTCTTTGTGTTGTGTTTTCACTTTATTACTGTTTGAGTGCTGCATAAATACTTTACTCTAAGTTAAGCCTGACTGCTTTGGTGCCAATCTACCAGAGGGGTAAGCACAGTTAATTTAGTGACTTATGTGGTTCACACTGGCAAGGGTTGTGGGTGTTGCTTGAGAAGGGCTCAACCCCCCTCAACCAACAACCTAATTTCGCACCCCCCTAATAAAAGTGATAGAAAAAATAAACCACATACGGAAATGCAAGGTAAGGGGACAAGGCCCAGCCATGTCAAAACAGCAGCCTCTGCAGAAGCAAGCAGACACTGTACAGAAAGATCTTGGAGTCTCCACCCTCCTTATGGTCCCCTAGACTTGATAAATTTATAAATACTGGGATGAAGAAGGGTTATTCAATTTTTGTGAAATTTATTTTCTATATAGAACATAAAACAGAAGCTGCAAGTGTACAGAAAAAAAGGATTGTTCAATCAATGCATTTAATAAATTGGTTATAAATAATAATTTAGAATGTAGATTTAAATTGACAAGTACACATATGCCTTAATAAATAGATTAAAAATAAGTACATACAATAAATACAATCATGGTATTAAATATATTGCAACATCCCTTTAGATCATTCCAGCCAAAAACTAGCAGTCAATAACTACAACCACTACCTATAGTCGCCCCTTGTCAAGCTGCCAAATAAAGGACGCCCTAATGGCCAGTATTTCAATATACACCAAAGTAGTCCGAAGTCCCCCAAAGCTCATCTCACTAGTTCAAAGTCCCACCCCTGACAGCCCATGCAAGGACAATTAATTCTATCCTCTAAATTCTCCTGAGATATCAGAGCTACCAGCTATTCGGTGTATCAAAGTCTGTGTCTGGGGTCAGCGAACAGTCAACTAGGCATTCCCATGCTCATGCACTTTCAATCTTTACTCGCCCTCTCTTCAATTCCCAAAACAACACAACACAACAGCCCATTTAACCAGTTCTTTTCTCCATCTAATGAATCGATGTCCATGCACAGACTTCCAATGCATTGTCAATTCACGTTTAGCCAGAATCAATACCAAATCGGTAAATCTAGTTGTGATTTTCTTCTTTTTAGGATGAGGATATCCTCCAAGGAGGCAGACTAAGGGACTACCAGGGATTGACCGAAAAGTTACATCATTTATGCAATCAATAACTGCTTCCCAAAATCCAGCTAAAACCGGGCAGGACTAAATCATATGGAACAATTCTGCCCCCAATCCCTCACATCTCAGACCCTTTGCAGCAGCAGTCACATAAAACCTTGCCAGGTGTACGTATGCTCTATGTAAGATGCAAAAATGTATTAATTTCAACCTGGAATTTCGCAAGACATCAGGTATATGTACTAGAATCCTCTCCCAGTCCATATCTGCAAACTGGAGTTCTATGTCCGTCTCCCATTCCATTTTCAATTCAGCGAGGGGAGCGAGGAGACCGCATGTATTGCACGATATAAGCACAAAACCGCTTTTACGCTGCCCGCCGTAGTACAGAGTAGTTGGCACGCTTTGTGCGTTATGGGCTCATTCCCTTCATTCCCCCAATGACTCTCAATTGTGGCGACCAAAGTTCTATGTAACAAAAATTGGCCAAAAATTCTTCTGCAAAATCCTCAAATAAAAGTAATGCTCCATCCCGGTATAAATCACCTAAACAATTAACCCCAGAATCAGCCCACCTCTCAATTCCTCCTAATGCACCTACACGAGTCACCAACTTTATCCAACTAAGGGGGCAATCAGGGGAATAAGGCACAGGGACACAGGTCCGTTGTAAACAGCTACGCCAACATTGTTGAATTACCAAGAGTTCCTGAGAAGCCACAGGTAACTGATGTCAAGGAACTAAGAGGACTTACAATAAGTCTCGCAAAACAGGCAGCGAACAAACTATACCCTCACCAGGGTTCATTCTATTATAAACCCCCTGATTTAACCAGTGTAGTTGGGCCGCTATATAGTAAGATTCAAGATCAGGTACAGCTAGACCACCCTCCAATGTAGGGTGCTGCAATTCAGACAGGGCTACTCTACGCCTACCCGTCCCTCAGATTAGATCCAACAATAGAGTTTCCATATCTTTGAACAGCCGGTGAGGCACTAGTAGTGCTAGTGTAGAAAAGAAATAGAGCAATCTCGGCAACATCACCATTTTAGCCACTGTTAATAGACCAGCCACAGATAAAGGCACTGTAGTCCAAAACTATTCACTATTTCATAGTGCTCCATTAGCTTCTCCCATATTACCATCCAGTAGGTCTTGCCGATTATGGTATAATTTAACTCCTAAATATTTACGGCAAGTAGAGCTCCATGCAAGCCCATGCAGATTCTGAGGAGGGGTAGCCTCTGCACTGAGTGGAAACAAATGGGATATCTGCAAATTAATCTGCAGGCCAGAGACAGCTCCAAAACGCTCCTATAAATTTATTGAACCAAGCAAGTCCACTCTAACATCTCTCAGGAAGAGTAACATGTTGTCAGCATATAACACTGAATAATAGGATCGCGTACGACGTACTCACCCTTCCAATGTCGTGTGGCGGCCTCAGCGCCCCTAACTTTAAGCTCTATGCACTGTGTGCTCAGGCCAGCTTTTTGCACTTTTGGCTTCATCCCACTCCGTTCCAGCCTCACGTGGCGGTCGAGGCGGATGTTGCCGCCCCGTGGCCGCTCACCACTGCCCTGTTCGCCCCAGCAAAACTCCCCCGCACTGAAATAGATACGGTTGAGACCTTACGGTGGGCCTGGGAGGGACTTCGTCGTTTCTCCGGTGCCCCCTCACTTTCTGCAAATTCGATGCCGATAGTTCGGCACCCATCTTTTCCTCCTCTTCAGCCATCTGGCATGGCTAAACATGCTACCCGCCTGGGGCTGAATACGGTCGTAGATCTCTACCCGGGGAATACGTTTTATTCCTTGGCTGAAAATTCTGGCCCCATGTACACTCTGCTTTTTTATCAGCTAAGGGCCATCTGTCGAGAGCTGCACCCCGCGTTCCCTCTGCCCCCTACCTCGATGACCGCTCTTGAGTTCCTATATTCATCTCCCTCCCCGCGGAAGTTGGTAACTAAATTATATGCCCTTACGCTGGCGGCCACATCCGCCTCCACCGATCGCGCTCGTGTGGCGTGGGGTGAGGACCTCGGCACAGACATCTCTCAACCTGATTGGTTATACTGTTGTAAGCAGACTAAGCGATTATCCCCCAACTACCGCCTGCGCCTAATTCATTTCAAATACTTGCATAGGCTCTACCGCACCCCTGTCCAGTTGCACAAGATGGGACTCATCCCTAGTGACCGATGCCTACGCTGTTCAGCCCCTGCGGCGGATTTCGCTCATCTTGCCTGGTTATGTCCCAAGGTCGCTGATTACTGGCGTGAGGTCTGCTCTGCTATATCAGAGATTACCTCCTCTCCGGTTCAGCCTGACCCCCGCTTTGCCTCCTTGGCTTTGTTAAACTCCTGCCCGGACGCCTCCCGCCGTCTAATCGCCATGCTGCTTGTCCTTGCACGGCGCAGGGTTTCCATGTGTTGGGGCCGCAGACCTGCACCTAAATTCCGCTCAATGGCTCGAGGATGCATCGTGCTGCCAGACCCTATTGTCCGAGTTCTGGGACCTTATGCCAGTCAGATCTCGCCCACACGACATATGGGGGCCCCTTGTGTCATACCTCCTTGCTCGCTCCCCCAGCGTCTGGCTTCCTCTCCCGCGCTCCCCGCCGGCACTCCGCCCGCGGCGGCCGCCGGTGTAGGATAGTTATCGGCCTCCCCCTGCTCCTTCTCCTTCTCCGTAGACCTGCCCCTCCACTCAAGCCCTGTGCGCCTCACTCCAATGACCGTTTATTGTTCAAGCGTGCCTGTAAACCATTTGCTACGCTGCCGCTTCCTAATGTTACGTACTATTGGTACCTTCTGTGATCCGCAATTGTAATTATGTGCATGGTGCTGTGATTTAGTGCAAGAATGTAATTTGTCTATGCAATTTTGTCAATAAAGGTTTTTGAAAAATTAAAAAAAAATATATATATATATATATATAACACTGAATAATGGGATAGCCCTCTAACCTCTAGCCCACGATAAAATTCTCCAGTGCGAGCACAAGAGGCCAAATGTTCCATTGCAATGGCAAATAATAGTGGTAATATTGGGCATCCTTTCCTAGCTCCACGCCCTACATCATAAGGCTTAGATATAATTCTTCCTGAGTTAACCCGTGAAGTGGGACCCGTATAAAGGAGCTTAATCCAGCGAATAAGCCCAGGACCCAAGCCCATTTTAGCCAGTACGCGATACAAGAATTCCCAACTTAGACTATCAAAGGCCTTTTCAATATCTATTGATATGACAGCTGCCAACTGTTTATCCAAAAACTCCTCATTCAGCAGTGAGATAAGTCTCCTGATATTTAGTGCTGTCTTACGCCCCGGAATGAAACCCGCTTGATCCATATGGATGAATGAGGGCATATGGGGCTGAAGGCTACTCACTAAGATTCAACTTCGAATTTTTTAGTCCACATTGGGCATTGATAATGGCCTGTAGGCTCTGACATCTGTGGAAGGGTGCCCAGGTTTCAAGAGCGGGATGACCAGTGCCTTGCATGTGGACTCTGGCAGGTGACCTAATCCCCGAGCAGCAGAGTAAAGTTCTAAAAATTTTGAAGCCAAGCTATCTCTATATGCTGCAAAAAACTCTACAGGCAGACCATCAGCTCCAGGAACCTTTCCTTGTGCCATACTTTTAATTCCTGCTTTTACCTCCTGCACAGTAATATCACCTCCAATCCTTCTGCATCTTCTCGTGAAAGTACCTGTAATTAGCTGATGGCCAGAAACTCATAAACGACCCAGAAGGCAACCTATGAGCTGCTGACTAGAGGGAAGTATAGTACTCACAAAATCTTGTGTTTATGGCAGCTTGACTATATAGGGGTTCACCTGTGTCTGAATCTAGCTCCAAAACCAAGGCGTTCCTGATATTTGGTTTGATAAACCACACTAAAAGTGAACCAGTTTTATCATGCTCAGCATGGACCCTAATCTGATATTCTCTATAATCAAAACAATGGAGTCTCTCATTTTGGGCAGCCAGTAATTCCCTAGCTTCTAGCAAAGGATACTTAACAGCAGGATTTCCTGGTCTCCACTGCTCAAGATCCTGGGGTACTTTTTCCTGAGATTCTACTTTACCTACTAACGTTTTGCGAACCCCAACCACTTCTGCAATCCAGAGACCCCTAACTACTGGTTTAAAAGCATCCCACTCAATCAAAGGGGATGAAGCAGTCTCCCGTTAGCCGCAAAGTAAGCAGTTATGGCCCCTCCAATATTGTTTTTAAAGACCTGATCACCCAGTGCCTCTACACGTAGATGCCAAATTGGAATGCGTGTATGCTTGCGTTCCCAATTCGTGGAGACTAATACTGAATTGATCAGAAATGGTTCTGCATAAATATTCAACACTGTGAGCCGCACTGTGTACTGCCGGGGAGCACAAAAAGGTGTCTAGACAAACATGAAGTTTGTATAAAGCAGAATAAAAAGAGTAATCACATGTCCAAGGGTGCAGTCGCCTCCAAGAATCCACTAGTCCCCACTGCTGCTGCAATTCAGAAAAAGTGCAAGCTGTTTGGGATACCGGGGAGTCTCTCAGGGGCCGGTGTGTGAATAGTCAAGTATAGGATTTGCAACTCAGTTAAAGCCCCCCCCAATAATACAGTCTGAGTTACTTAAGGTCCCAAAGATCTGGACAATTTCACAAGAAACTCCCCTTGGTTTACATTAGGAGTGTAGATGTTGACAATAGCTAAGTCGTGACCTGCCAATCTCCTAGAGATGACCACATACCTATCCTCCGGATTTACATACTCAGTTGTTTTCTGGAAGGTAACCCCAGGCCTTACTCATAATAAAACACCTCTTACAAAAGCTGAATAGGATGTAGCATACACCTGGCCACGCAATCTCTTGTGTAACGCCAACCCTTCAGACCTAGTGAGGTGGGACTCCTGAAGTAGGGCAATATGAGTACCCTGCCCTTTAAGATAGGAATACACCTTGTATCTTTTGGACATGCTATTAAGCCCCCAAACATTCTGGGAGATAAAGTTGTACCTCAATGGGGTCACCATGTTGAGTGACCACGGGGGCAAATCACTATGGACCACACAGTGGTACCCTGACTTACCATTCTGGAGCAGCAGACAGGGGCAACTTTACCTGAAATCTTAAAATCAATATAACTAACCAACTCCCCAACCCCAGGACCAGAGCAAACGACTCCCCATTCAAACCAGTCGGAAACAATCCAACGCACGTGCATGCATAACAAGAACAACAACAACAAGGGGGGGGGGATGGGGAAAGGCACCAGGTTTTTGCCTCACAGCACACCATCCGCCAATTATAAACAGAATATCCACCTCAAATGTAAGGTCTACATATTAAATAACTCTGCATTACTACAAGTACATCAACATTTCACCAGAATAAGATGATCTCATCTGATGTGCCACGAGTAATCTTTGGCAATGATTCTGCCGAATAGCAAGATGATACAGATGTTTGATCAGAATCCGAGTCATGCAGACCACTCCCACCATCAGCAGACGGTGCTGCAGATATCCTACCATTCAAAGCAACCACTGCCTCCCCAACTTGTCTTTGTTCATAACACACTTGCAATTGTGATGGAACAGCACCCTGGCGACCCTTTGCGAACCTCTTTGGAGCTTGTCGGTTACGCTGATTTCTCCTCTGCTTGGGCTTCCCTTTCCGTTGTAGAAGATAATCTACCCATTCCGAAACAGATTGTGGAGATGTGAACAACTGTACCCTTTAGTTTAGCAGGGTACAACATAGCAATAGCATATGAAATCCCAAGCACACAAAGGTGTTTTTTGCATCAGTAAACGTAGCCTGTTTTTGCACATCTCGTGTAAAATCTGTGAAAAGCATAATTCTATGGTTTTCAATCATAATATCACAGCAGAGCCTGGCTTGTGCCAGGATATGATAACAGTATCTGTAATGTAAGAGCTTTGCTACTACTGGTCGGGGAGCAGCTCCAGGCAGAGGGGGCCGAGAAAGAACACGATGAGCTCTTTCCAAAGCAAAATGTGGGGAGAGGCCCTCTTTAAGCCATGTCTCGAGAAAACTTATCATAGGATGAAGAAGGGTTGAGAAGGTAATGTAACACCTTTCCTGTGCTCCAAATCAGTGGGAGTTTAGGGAGGAAGAGGAACTGGTGGGATATCGAATTCTAAATGAGCAGGAACAAACTCTGTCCTGCTTATTTAGTATTCAATATCCAAGTAGTCTCTGCTAGTTCCTTCTGAGCATGTTCTGAGCATGACTTTTTCAATGTTTTCTAACCCTACTTTTGTTGCCCCGTTTTTTGAGGCAGGTTGTTTGCTACTTCCATGGCCAGCTTCACAGCACAAGAGCTCAGCTCAGACACTGCACTGAGGAGTAAAAAGCACATCAGTAGGGTGCTTCTCATCTCCTTTCTCAAGTGCAGGCTATCACATGCCCCATTGCCCCACATCCATCTCTCAAGCTGCAGTCAGACAGTGTACTGCGAAGAGGCTGCCTTCATCAGCCTGGGACTGATGGTGTCCATGTCTTAAATCAAATTACTGTGAGTTTAAGCCCTTGCTCATCACATTACTGCTGCATTTACTTTTCATTCATTTTTTTTTTTATGTTCTTTTTTTAATAACCGCATATTCCCATAATATTGTTAAGAACTTGAACAATTGGTCGATGGTACTCGTGTTCTCTCTAAAACCTGCCTGTAAAGGAGACAATATCTGCCCTTCCCTTATCCAATCTTGGAGCCTCACCAACAAGTGCCTGCAGAATAACTTCTGTGCTATATCAATCAGCTAATGGGCCTATAATTCGCAGGGTCACTCTTGTTCACCTTCTTAAGCACAGGCACTACCTCCGTTCCCAGCCAGGAATCAGAAATGTCTGCACCCTGTAGAGTGGCGTTAAAGCTAAGGTTGAGAATGACACACCAGGTTTCCGGTTCTGAAAGAAAGAGATGGCCTGGAATGTTGTCTAGTCCCGGAGCTTTATCTCTTTGTAACGTGGCAAGGACCATCTGTGTTTCTTCTAGGCTGAAAGAAGTCAGGTCTACTTCCCACGTAGCATTGGACAGGGACCCAAGGGTTAGTTCACCTGCCCCTGGCCATGTCTCCTGAAAAAGGCATATGTCGTAACTGTCAATGAACTTCCGCCATTCCTCACATTTAACTTTTGACTTGAGGCCAGCTAAATTTAAAGACAGTGTCCTTAAATTCTTAGTATGCTCTGGCACTTCAGACCGTGGATGTGCAAGGGATTGCCTCCCCACATCATTGACCACACTGATCATAGTGAATTGTGCTAGATCTAAAGTTACAAGTAAGCGGGAGCCTTCCTCCACCAAGCTACACTGATCACGTCAGTATGGCAATCCCTCTACCCATCATGTGCTGCCATTCCAGGTTTCCTCATTGGGCTGCCGCATTTTAGGTGCATGTTGGACAGTCTCCAGTTGGCTAGCCGGAAACCTCATGCTCCCTGGGTTACGCCTTCATGGGTGGAGTATAATTGAACTGGATCATAGGTCCATTAGGGGGTGAAGTACGCTGGTCCAGATTAACTAGTTCATCCACCAGATACTCACTAGCTAGTTCCAGGATGACATAATCATGTTTATCACTTCACGAACAATGTCTTGCGGCTACTATTTCAGATTTTATTATTGAACGACATTGCCTAACCTGCCTTATCCAGTGGGTTACTTTATTAATTATGATCTCGCCAGTTTCTTCTGTCACAGATGCCAATTTAGGTACATTTATCATACAGATTTTATTTCTACTCTCACTTCGCAGGTTCCCAGGGCCTATACAAGGTTTCCCAAAGTTAAACTTCTTTCATGTGCTGCCTATCCCTCTTTGGATACATAACTGGCGCCCTCCTAGAGCCATCTGGGAAGATGATACCACCCCAGTCCTCCCCTGGGTCGGGCCCATACTAGAGGTGTTATCGTGATCCCAGGTGGCAACATGTAAAGGGGCATATGGTGCCGCTCTCGATGCAACCCCCCAGGGTCTAAACCGCGAGGACTCCTTGCTCGTGTGATGTGGCATAGAATCCTGGCATGCCTTAAGGACCTTGGAGGCCGCCACAAACCTAGACTGCTGTTCAGCATATGAACTGATGTTTCCAGAACCCACAGCAGTCAGTGCCCTTTTATTGGCCTGGAAGCTAGTGTTTTCTGCATTCCCTCCGCTAGTCCCAAGTGGGTAGCTCATATTAATTTTGTCTGTAAGTGTTCCCACAGTGACTCTTAGGAGCGAAACTTCAGTGACTAGTTGTTTAACAATTAATTAAGCTGACTTAATTTGCTCTGACAGGAGCACTTACTTGTATTCAATAGCCAACCGTCAGCCACACTCTTAGCTCCCCCCGGCAGAAGTACAAATATCAACATTCTCAGTCATAGTGCTCAAATGTACCAAGGGGTTAAACCGATGTACGCATACAATAGCAGATGCCACAACTGGGCCCACAGAAATATCACTTGGACCAAAATCAGGTACATTATGCAGTGGTGCTGAAAGGTTACGAGTCCCAGACTCACCGTCCGCTATGTCTGTGCCCTCTGCATCATTATCATCTTTGGGAACAGGAACCATAGTTATGCCTGCCCTAGATAAGGTCTTTCCAGGAAGTTTAAAAAAAAAATATATATATCTGTCACTCTCCACCCTGTATCAGGCAGTTTATTATGACCACTGGGTAAACTCTCTACCTCTTCACTTAGAGCATCAATGTCATTGGCCACACAATTCTCTACTGCACTAGATACAACCCATTTGAGCATTTTAGTAACCCCACTAGGGCTCCCTTTTGCTCTCCTTTAACCCATTTCTGAGGAGGCCCTTTACCAAGGATTACCAAGCCTCACCGTGACGAGGGGGCATGGGTAACAGTAACGTGGTCCGGCAAGAAGAACAAGAAATGCCAGTAAGTGGCCCAGCCCAGCCGTCTCCCCTCTATGCTCAGTGGACCGATGCCAGTTACACAGTCAACGAGACTAAGCCAATCACAAGACACACATAGCCGAGTCTACTCTTGAGTAAATGCAAAGGGGTCCAGCAGAGGTGGGGGGGCACAGAAATACAAGGCGAAAGATGTAGCTGCGGTACCTGCAATATCTAGATATTATCCGGTGAGCTCAATTGATGGTAACGTTGGTGGCCAAGTTCAGAGCCAAGGGGTCTCTGGGTGTGTCCCGTGCTGCAGAAGATGGCTAGCGCTTTAAAGTGGCGGCAGGGATGTCAGGAGCTTCTCCTCTCCTGGGCTGATGCTTGCTGGGACAGCGAGTCCCCCAACGAAGATCAAAGACACCTGAACCACTTGCGCCGTGGTACATGACTAAAGCTTTAAAGCGCGCGAGGAAGATGTTGGGAGCCTCTCCTCTCCTGGACTGATGCTTGCTGGGACAGCGAGCCCCCAGCGAAGATCAAAGACACCTGAATCACTCGCGCTGTGGCAGAAGGCGAGCGCTTTAAAGCGCACAGGGAGGATGGCAGGAGCCCCTCCTCTCCTAGGCTGTTGCTTGCTTGGACAGCGAGTCCCCCGGCGAAGATCAAAGACATCAGTAAGTAGATATGCCATTGACTGTTCCCTAGCTTCACCAACTTCTCAGAGACAGGTTTGAGGAAGGCAGTCCTATATGCAAGAAAATACAAATGATGTTCTTTGCAAGACACGATAGGCCAGTATTGCCTTAGTAGAAAAAAAAGTGTATGAAAATTATACACAAAAGACAACTTTCCATAATGCTTTCATCTTTGAAGCAATTCCGTTCCCTCTCAGCACATGGAAAAAAACACATGTACATAAGAGGTCAGGCCAGATTACAGATGCAGTGTTCTTAAAGACTCCAGTCCTCCAGCGTTTCTAGAAGTTCAAAGGACACTGTCAGCGGCAAATCAACTCACTTGGAATGAGTAATGAGATCAGACCACTGGACCCCAATAATTCTTAGTCACAATTGCAAGTTAGCGAGGACTGTTCAGATGGACACTTCTAAACACAAATTCTAAATCTTTTGAATCCTCCCAGGTGCCAGACTGCATCTGGAAACAATTGCAGACAGCTGTCCGCATCTGCTTCACACTGCGTTCAGATATTACAATATGGAGACACATATAGGTGCCACCTCTGCACGATGATGTCAGTTCTTCTTTTTCTACACCCTTCATGGATCTGGTGAGCCACGTCAACATTTCTGTAGTTAACAACTTCCAGAATCCAGACTAACAGTGTGCTAGGGAAATGCCCCAACAAGGATGACCTTAGTCTCCGGTTTCAGCAGATCACTCCTCTATCTTTTTGGACGAAGTTTAATCTTTACTTGCAAGGGTCTAATCGAGGTGTACAGAAGGCAGAGAGGAGTACAGGCTGTTACTTTTTGATTCCCAATAAAGATGGTGTTTTGAGACTTATCTTGGATCTTAGTCTACTCAATACCTTTCTGAGGGATGAAAGGTTGAAAATTCTGATGTTGGTCCAGATCCTATCAGCTTTGTACCTTGGAGACTGGATGGTGTCTGTAGATTTTCAGGGCGCGTACTTTCATGTATCAGTCCAGCAGTTGTACATGTGGTACCTAAGGTTCAGGGTCTAGTGGAGCATTATGAATTCACTGTCCTGGTGTTCGGCCTTACCTAGGCCCCCCCGGTGTTCATAAGGGTACAGTTGGTGGTCACATCCCATCTCCACAGGTTGGGGATACATTTGTTCCTCCACCTTGATTTAAAAAAAAAAAATGTTTTTATTGATTTTATTGAATGTACAGTTTTATCACCAGTAATCAGGACATTCTGCTGCCACACGCAGCGACATCATCGCTTATAATTTTGTATTAACAGTGGCTATTGCTTCACGCACATTAGCTCAGTAGGTGTGGTATTTTAGCAGATTACGTGTTGCAATTGCTTGACCACGCAGTACCTGCCCAGTTAAACCGTTCCTCCTACATGTTGTCATATGGCGAGTGACTTATTGAGGCAGTTTTGTGTAGGTAAACGTGGTGTACCGCTTATTCGATAATAACTAGTGGATGGGGTGTAGAACTTGGGGCTGAGTTGGAGTGACTTCATGTGTCTACGGATGCCGGTGCATGCGTGTGCCCCCGCCTATTGCCGTGACGGCAGGTCTATTGGTGAATGCGCGCGCTGGAGTGTTTGTGCACAGTTAGGGACAACCAGACTAGTAACTGTGAATGATTTGAAGTTGTTGGACGCGTGCGCAGAGCTACCCCATTGGGTCAGTTGTCTGCATGGGCCGATCCGGCCGGTCCGCACTAAGCTGTAGCGCTGCCAGGATTGCTTCCCAGCTTGTGCATATAGGTATTTCCCTGAGGCCTATAGTTTCCTCTCGCCGAATCGCTACACCCTCGGCTCTAGCCCATGCAAG
This sequence comes from Calotriton arnoldi, assembly GCA_963921515.1. NCBI lineage: Eukaryota > Metazoa > Chordata > Amphibia > Caudata > Salamandridae > Calotriton > Calotriton arnoldi. The sequence continues at coordinate 199,594 of CAWUFW010005429.1, forward strand.
AGTGGAACGCCTCCAAGCTTGTATGTGCGGGGGGATCAGGTGCCTTCCACCTCTTTGTGATTAGCCTCTTGGCCGTCACTATACCCAGGTCTAGGAATCTGGAGGTGACTTTAGTGTTTCGTGTCCTGCGGAACGTGTGTAGTAGATACGTTGGCCAATCAAAGGGTATCTCTCTATCGGTGCAAGTGCGAAGTGTGTCTGCCACCCCTCTCCAATATGCGCTCAGGTTGGTGCAACCCCAGAGCATGTGCACCAAGTCTGCATCTATTACGGCACATCTGGGGCAGGCTGCGTCGGTGCGGTGAAAGTATCTATTGATGTTAGCTGGCGTGAGGTACGCCCTCTGCGTGATGTAGTATTGTATCTGTCTGAGTCTCATGTTCCCAGGGATCTGAACCAGGCTGGTTAACACCCGCACCCATTCTTTGTCCGAAAATTGTCGGCCCAGGTCATGTTCCCACTTGTGCCTGAGGGGGTCTAAGTTAATCGCTGCATGCTGTCTCAGTGAAGCTGCGAACCAACGCGTCAGATGTCTGCCACGTCCCATGACATGACATGTGCGTTTGTGGTTCAGTGGCAAGATCCCCCCACTTCATCGAGAGTGTGGCCACCAGGGATCGATGTAGGAGGAACTGTCCTGCGGGGAGTCCATCATTTTCTACCAGTGTTGTGTAGGGGATAAGTGAGTCTTCACAGTAGAGATCTCCCAGAGTTTTTATTCCCGCCTCGTGCCAGTGTTGCAGTTCGATGGTTGTAAGAGTTGCCTGTCCCCTGGGGGCACCTTCTAGTGGGAGCGCAGGAGCATAGGGTGTTATGCCTCGGGTTAAGTAGAGGCTTCTGCGGTAGCATCTGTAGGCCACGTTTAGTAGTTGGGGCTCCGGGGGCCGCGCCCGCGCGCCGGGGTACAAGAGCGCAAGGATCTGGGGTAGTGTGTACGATGGGCGTGTGGTCGCCGTGTCGTCTCGTTGGCGATCTGCCATCCATCTGGTGATCCATTGAAGTTGTGACACCAGGTAGTAGCGTTCAAAGCAGGGCGCTGCTAGGCCGCCCTGATCTGTAGTGCACAGCTCACTACTGCCACTCAGCAGCAATGGTCCCGCCCCGTCCTGACACTCCATTCAGGACGGGTGGATGAAAAATAAAATGGTAATAAATTAACTGTATTACCATTTTATTTTTCATCTCTTGGGCTTTCCTGGGGGGCATTTTTGGCAGTGGGGAGACCCTCCTCCGTCCTAATGGTGCAACCACTCCTGCAGCTGCCTCCTGTTAAAGACCCTATTTCTGGCTTTTCTCTTGATCAGAGTGCACGCCCCATTTGTATCACTGTACCTCGCACAATGAGCATGTTCTTTCTCCTTGTTACTTTCTCTGAAAATTGTGGCTGAGACTCGAACAAACACCAGACACCAGCCCTTGTAGCATCATTTTCCACTGCTGTTCCTTGGAATATTAAAGGGCATGGCAAATTGCAGCTAGAAAATAGCCCAGTGTGTGGGCTGCATGTTATGTTATCTTATGCGCATTTGTAGAGTGCACTATCACCCAGAAGAGCCCTGGCCCTGAGCAAGTGTGAGTCAACCCAAACCTATAGCCTAGTGGGACTACATTGAAAAGTCAGGTCTTCTGCTTCTTCAGGAATTCAAGAAGTGAGAAGGAGGCTGTTATGTGTAGGGGCAGATAATTCCACGGTTTAGGAGTGATGTAGGAGAAAGCTCGACCGCTGGATCTAGTTTTCCATATGCGTGGATGTGTGCAAGAAGGAGTACAGATGAGCAGAGATGTCTGTTAGGTTTGTGAAAGTATATGCAATTGTTGAGGTATGCTGGGACAGTGTTATGCAGTGCCTTGGAAGTGTGGTTGATGAGTTTGAATTGCGGTTGTTTGCGTAGAAAGAGCCAGTGGAGCTCCTTCAGGTGTGATGTGAGTGCAGAGTGGGAAGTTGAGAGTGATTCTGTCTGGTCAGTACTGAATTGTCTGCAGCCTTCAGGTGAGTACATTGTTGATCCCAGCATTGAGGGTGTTCCTGTAGTCAGTGGGACATCTGCATGTGGGTTAAACTTTGCCTTGGTGAAGATGAGTGCATGGACGGATGAATGTATGAGTGAATGTACTGATGCTATAAGAAGAGGAAGTGCATGGATGGCCACTTTTCTGTCGGTGGCAGGAAGCTATTCTTGACTTCTACCACTTCTTTATCCATTCACTCACCAATTCATCCATCCCTGCACTTAATCACTCACCCTTTGATCCCGCTCACTCACATTCCTGCAGTCAATTACTCATCCAGCCATATATACAACCCTGCACAAATTCACCCATAAATTGCCAAACATTCTTACTAATACAGATCCAGGCCTATCGGCTTTGCAAAACTTGCTTTTAATAGTGTCCCTTCTACCTTCCATAGTAACAGGTTTGTCAAAACCACATACAAAGTTGTTTTCAATCGAAAAGAAAGCTATATATCCACACATGAGTGCGGGCTCACTTGACTCTTTAGTGGTAGCATAGTCAAGCAGTCAGGGTTTACTCTAGTAGAAGACGTGGGTTAGTAGCTCTGGTACAGCAGGAGACATTAAATAGCACACAATAAATTCATTGTACAGTTGGAAATATTACTTAGAAGACAAAATCCATCTTTATTTGCAGGTAAGCAAAATAGGACATTTCCAATTAAGAAAAAGGAAAAGCAAGAGACCGTAGCACTTTCTGGAACACATTTGTGAGGCCAGACACCATCATAGCATGTACAAACTAAAAAACTGAACACAATGGGTGAATCATCAAACCAGTTCCACCCTTTATTTGTCTTGGCTTGATGGCTCAAACCTCTTTCAAAGTTTAGCTATTATTAATGTTTACACACTGCTGTTAAAGGGGCAGAGGAGCCCTTATGTACCTACTAGATCTGGCAGGCCCTGTGTGCAAGGCTTGCCTGTGTGCCAAGTTTGGTAACTTAGTGAATCATAGTTCGTGTGGCCCAGTTCCCAGCAAAACAGTCAAAAGCACAGTAAGTTAAAAAAACATGGTATCCACACTTACACGGGGATTTTAAACTATGCTCAAATAGAGTGGAAGGGTGCCAAAGGCCAGCTGACGCAACAATAGCTGTGTACAGTAAACAGATGCACCAGCCCAGCTGGACACCAAACTGGATTTGAAGGGCCACCAGGGGCAAAGACTTGCACTGCTAAATTGATATTGTCACTGTCCTGCCAGTTCCCACCCCTGTTGTTAAGGTGTGATAGTGGCAGGATAATTAGGCAGAGGGGTTGGGGCTAAGTAAATGTCTAAGTCACTTATGGCCCTTCCTAGATGCTGTAGCACCTAAGAAAGAGTCATTTAGTTGAGTACACTAGGTATGCTTTGTCACTCAATCAATTAGATGTCATATTTATTACTGCCCATGCTCATTTTCCAGTTCTGAATGTGATTATGTTGAAGTCATCTAGAAAGAGGTAGGATTTTGAGAACATGAAAATACCTATAAATTAGGAGAATGGAAATCGATTTCTTTGGCCCTTCATTTGATAATTTTTTAAGTTCTTATTCGGTATCTGGATGATTTCGAATCAAGTGTGGCATATCCAGGTTAATCTATTACAAACTGATTTGTCATTTCACTTACAAATGGTTAATTTTCGACCTGAATGTAAAAGCAGGCACATTTTATTATCAATATCGTGAAGGCTGTGACATTGTTATTTACTGCTACCAAATGAACCGTGTCCTTGATGTCATAGGATTCGCATTTAATTGGAATGATGAGTGCCAGGTTGATAAACAAGTCTGCCCGGTCACACTGGATGGAACTGATGACTTTACCACAAGCAAACATCAGCTCTTCTGTTACATATTTTACTATACCCTTGTCTCTCCTCTGAATATGAGTGTAATTTGAGCTGTAAACAAGAACATTACAGTGTTCTAAAAATATTTTGTTATATGCTACTACTTCAGAAACCTGGGATATGAGTGATCTGATTTGTTACTACTACATACTCATTCTCTGTTAAGCTGTAAATGTATGTAGACCCAACACTAAAAATGCCACTTTCTATTTTTACATTATATGAACATGCTCCAGTCTTATAAAATTCTGTCTGAGCACTATCAGGAGGCAAATGATTTTTCATCACAACTTGTGTTACTTGTAAAGGTTTACTGCTTCTAGAATCTGTGTTTCTATGCCTGGTGTACCATGCATATATTGTAAAATGAAAGCATTAATATCTTCAAATACAAAATAATTTGCAGTGAACATAGCTCCTACAGTGTCTACTAAACGTACCAATTGATGAACATTCATTGTCAAAAATCATTTTTCATATAAATCACTTAACAGTTGCACAATAGAAGTAAACACTGCTCTGTGACATTTCAATCTTCCTGAGTAATGCTGTCATTTAACAAACTATTGGCTACTTTGACAAGTACACAAAAGTGCAAACTGCATGTTTTATCTAAAACATGTTGCACAATAGGGACTCCATAAGTTAGAAGAAAGTTTCAAAATTCTGAAGCCTTTATCCGTGTACCTTTGAACTCGACTTATATCCAGTGTGAGGTTTATCTGTCTCAAACAGAAAAAAAGAGTTGGAATGAGAGCTATATTCTTTAGGGAACCAGATGATCAGCACATGCTACCACAGACAACATGCATGTAAACAATCACAAATACTTGGGTTACACAAAGATTTTTCAGTTGTTTCAAAAACATGAACCACATAGGACCTTTGATCCCTCTTTTACGCTGTAATCAGAATGTCCACTTTCGATATTACCAATTGCAATGCTTACATCAGATTTGATAGTATCAAGTGTCCTTGGTAAACCTTGGTTGTTCAACATCATAAGGAAATACACTGTAGTGTTTTTTTCTCAAAACAGTAACTTCATCCTCTTGTAGCCAATGCCAGCACTGAAACTTGCTGTTAAACTGGCTGCTATTTTAAACAAGACAGCATGTTGGTAATTCACACGTGACTTTCATAAGTGTAGGGGGCCGGTAAAACTACAGTCGTTGATATCCTTAAATGACATGCCACCTTCCAGCTGTGCAAATTTGCTATATAATGGCTGTAAGAAAAAACACATTATTGGCTTTTTTGAGGAAACCCAAATACTGTAGAGTAATACATTTAGACAAACCTTACATTGGGACACAGGTAACTCATTTACCATCAAGTACACTGGCCACATTGATTTTTTAACTTTAAATACAGGAACACCATCTGAATTAATTGCAAATGAAAGAGTGTTCGGGGTTTTCAGTAATCAACTCTCATATAAATCCAAATATGTTTCACATCATGTACATCTACTCCTCTTTATCTAAATAACGATGAAGTTGATGTTAGTCTGTAGCTGTGCAGTTAGACTATGCTAGATGAAAGAAGACATAGAGGGCCGGATTTAAAGTTCTGATTATGGATTTCTCCATCAAGGTGACCGAGTTAAATACTCCATCGTCCTGACGGAGGATTCGCACTTCAAATTTAGAAATACCCTCCGGCCCAGTGGACATCCCTTATATTGGCAGGAACCTATGTCACGGCGGTTCCTGTCAATGTATTAAATGTTTGGCAGACAGCTCTGTCAAAATGAGTGTGCGTTGTTTTTTATTTTCAAAAACAAAATCCCAAAGGTGGATTTTGTTTTTGCAAATAGAAAAACTAATGAGCCCCACACCATGGGAGCTGTCTCCAATGGTGCATGGGTTAATTTGCGGTTTTCACTGTCCCTTAGCACCAGGTTTTACCTGGCGGTGTCAGACAGTGAAAACTGGCCATTTGACTACCCACTCTAAATCAGGTGGGCAGTCAGTCAAGTGGCCAAACCTTTGATAGCCTTTACTCCGTTGGGCCATCGGAAAGGAATATGAGCAACCAAGGCGGAGTAATCTCCGTCCCTGACATCCTGAAGGTCTGTCCAAACATAAATGAGGCAGGTGGACCTTCAGTTTGGTGGAGAGGATACTTCATCGCTGTTGCAACAGAGTACCCTCTCCACCAAACTCTTAATGAGGCAGAGAAACACTTTGAGTCAAATCTTTCTAAGAATGTTGGTTAGGACAAGTCTGCGTGCTTTTATCAACATGCGCGTGTCAAGTAGCACAGTAGCAATATTAGGGTCCCTAACACCTTTTTAATATACTTGTGTAGGTGGTACATGGTTCTGAACATTCTATTATTAGGTAGTAAGAGCAAATAGGTGAGATTCAGCATATAGTCAGCTGCCTCATTGATCATATAGAAAGAAATAATGAATCAATAAAGCAATAGCATGACCATCCCTAAACATTTGGCGGAACCTTCACAAATAGGTAATGATTCATCTGTGGTATTAGTTGGATCAAAACAACTTGAATTTCTTCGTACTCATTTTCAATGGTATGTCCAACTTGATCCACAATTTGTTCAAAAGCAGAATCTGAATCGTTACTAAAAATCATCTTTGAGCTGACCATGTGATAGAAATTGGGTTTCTGGTTGGTAAAGGTATGTACCCTGTCCAAGCAGGAACCACAATCCTAGTCAGGGTAAGTCAGATACACACTCTAAATTAACCTGTGCTCACCCTCTGGTAGCATGGCACAGAGCAGTCAGGCTTAACTTAGGAGACAATCTGTAAAGTATTTGTGCAACACTTCAAACAGCAACACAGTGAAAACACCACAAAAAGACTCCACACCAGACTAAACAAATAGACAATAATGTTATAAATAAATCAAGACCAAAATGACACAAATCTAATAAGTAGAAGTTGACATATGGGGACAAGAGCTACACAGACTCAGTAAACAGAGTATCTTGATCCTGGGTCGCAACAACGAGGTGCGGGGCGCAGACGAGCTAGGCGTCGATTCCGTAGACGAAGTGCTGAGCCGAGAGGCGTTGGTTCTTAAAGTGATGTGCCAGGTTTCTCTGCGCAGTTGAGGGGATGCGTTGATCTCGCCACACTGCGGTGGCGGCGATGCGCAGTTCCAATGCGTCGGACTCTCAAGGCGATGCGTGGGTTCCAAGAGTGATGCGCTGGTTCTGCTACATGCAGACTGGAGATGCGTCGATTTCTCTGGTGCAAGTATCTGGGTCCACTTCCAGTGTACCAGGCACAGGAGCTGGGGTAGAGACTTTAATAGCCCTGAGTCTCAAGCATCAGGAGGCAAGCCAACAAGCCCTTGGAAATCGCTTCAGTTGCAAGGCATAAGTCAATCTCTCCTTCAGCAGGTTTAGAGAGCATCAGGGCAGCATAGCAGAAAAGCAGGTCTTCCAGATCAGCCGTCCAGCAGAGTGTCAGTCCTTGAGTTCAGTTACAGGTCTAGAAGTGCCTAATTTGGTGGGATCAGAGACTCAGCACTTATATTCGTTTGTGCGTTTCAAGTGGAGGTGACTTCAAAGAAGGGTCTTTGAAATGCACAGAAGATATTTCTTCCCTGCCCTGACTCCAGACTACCTGTAGAGGGTGATCAATCCTTTGGGTGGGAACAGAGCAATCACTGCATATTGAGGTGTAAGTGTCATCCCCTCCCTCCCTTCCTGCCCAGGAAGAGCCATCAGAATGCAGATGGCCGTCTTTCAGCTAAATCGGTGTCTGCGGAGCCAGAGGGGGTTGCTATTTGTTTATTACTCGTGTCGCTTCTGCTTAAGATAGCGAATGCTCCTAAAGCCAGCTAAGGGTCCAGCGCTGCACTCGAAATGGGCTTTAGTTCCTTGTGAGTCCTGACGCCTAGGCAGACAGAGCGCTCTGCAAATAGCAATCCCCTCTGGCTCCGCAGACACCGATATAGCTGAAAGACGGCAATACACTTGATGACATGCATATCCACATCGTCCTTTTCGGACTGAAAGAATAACAATTGCCCTGATGATGACCTCAAAAACCTATATGTACCCCAACATGTTATGAGGTCGAAACGAGTTGGTATATTTCTTGGGGGACTTAAAGGAGAACCTTCTCTGCCTACAGACATCTATTTCATTTTTTGAGACCTGAAAAATTTAAATACACCCAAAGTGTAATTGGTCTCGGCAGAGAAATGATTACAAAAATAGCCCTTTAGCCCCAGGCGACAATAGGGGCGACACATTGACTAGAGTGAGTTTATTTGGACTCTTTTTCAATAACTCAAAAAATTGAGTAATGGCTGGATCTTGACACAACCTTGTAAAATCGTTTCATGTACTGTTTGCTTTATGTTGATTTGTGTTATTTGTTGTAGATATTTATGTTGTCTGTACCAAATGGATAAGATTATCATATAAATCGGAAAATATAACCAAGAGTCAGGTGAGGAAATATGAAATGAGATAAATTTTCTAACACACTGGATTAATGTGTATGTTGTGTTTTTTCAATTGATGTTTATCAATGGCCATGTGGGGTATTCTATAGATTGTGTGAACTTTCTAAAAGTGGTATTTCTAAAATAGTAATGTTAAATCCTCCTTTACCAGTAAAGAGGATCTATCATTTCCATACCCAAAGATATAAAACATAAAAACTGCTCCTACTTCCTAATCAGGAATTACAGCTTAAATGTGTATTAAGGAATTCCCAATGTTCACATATGAGAGGAGTAGGCCTGACAGAAGCGAAGAACAAATTTAGGTGTTTTTCACTACCAGGACATGCAATACTGAAAAAAGTACAAGTCCCACCTTTTACTTACACAGCACCCTGCCCTATGGGGTACCTAGGGTCTACCTTAGGGTTGACGTATGTGTAATAAAAGGGGAGTTTAAGGCTTGGCAAGTGGTTTTAAACCCCAATTTGACACAGCAGTAAAACTGCACACACAGGCTCTGGAGTGGCAGGCCTGAGACATGTTTAAAGGGCTACTTGTGTGGGTGGCACTATCAGTGCTGCAGGCCCAATAGTGGCTTTTAATTTACAGGCACTGGGCACATGTAGTGCACTTTACTAGGGACTTAGAAGTAAATTAAATATGGCAATTGTGGATAAGCCAATGGTACCACAAATTTAAGGAGAAAGCACACGCACTTTAGCACTGGTTAGCAGTGGTAAAGTGCTCAGAGTCCTAAAGCCAACAAGAGAGGGCCATTTTCCAACACCATGTATTTCAGCTGTGCAGTGTCACTAAAGTCTTCCTCTGTGTCTTCTGCTGGTGGGTATAAGCTGGTAATGCTGTACTGTTGTCTGAATGTAATGTGAACTGCAGAAGGTGATTTATGAGCTAGAACAAAAGAAAGAAAAAGTGCATTTAATTAAATTGCAACTGTCTTTTGTGTCAATAACGTTTTTGGTGACATAAACGCAATTGTGGGTTAATAATGGCTTTCATTTTTACAGGTCCAAAGCCTTCCACAACATATGCTTTAAATTGCTAATGCATGCTGTATAAAAAACTAGTTTGTTGTTTTGTATCAAAGTGCCCCTTTTTGCATGGTTACCCTCCACTTTTTGCCTGACATTTGATGCAACTTGACTTGATGTGCCCTAGGTCCCTGCCAATCAGGTTCCCAAGGCCTGTGTTCTTTCCCAAAACTGTACCTTTGTACCCACAATTGGCACTTCTCTGGCCACAGGTAAGCCCCTTGTAAGAGGTACCATGGGTATCAAGGGCACTGTGACCAGGGAAGGCTTCTAAGGGCTGCAGCACCTATTGAGCCACCCTTAGGGACCCTGCACCTTAACACCCACACACTGCCATTGCATGTTGCGTGTTTTGGTGCAGAGCAAAGTGAAGAGTCGACATGGCACACATCCCTGTGTGCCATGCCTGCAACCTACTGCCTGGGGCCTAGGTAAGTCGCCCCTCTAGCAGGGTGCACTAGCCCCTAGATGAGGGTACCGTTGCATGAGCACTGTACCCCTACAGGGTCTAAGTCCTTTCTCAGACATTGTAAATACAGTAGAGCCATGAAGAGTATATAGTCTGGGAGTTGGTCATTACGAACTCCACAGCTCCATAATGGCTTTCCTGAAATCTGCGAAGTTTGGTGGCGAACGTCTCAGCACATTAAACCCACACTGATGCCAGTGTGGGATTTATTGTAAAATGCACTCAGAGGGCATCTTAGAGATGCCCCCGGAAAAACGACCAGCCCTGGTGTGGTTCTTGAATGTCTGCCCACCATTTGCAACTACCAGACAGGTTTCTGGACACCTGGATAGAGGGCCTCTGCTCTCTGGGTCCAGAAACAAAGCCCATCCTGGGTAGAGGTGTCATGCCTCCTACCCGAGGATGGGCTGGGTTCACGAAGGGGAAGCTTCCAAGGCCTGCCGCATTTGTAAGCTGTCCCTGCCTTTTGCTGCCCCCAGCAAATGGCTCCCACTGGTTCTGATCCTCACTTTGAGCAGGAGGATCGGCGGGAAACCCAAGCTAGCAGGAAAGGTGTGCCTATCTTTACCAACCCCACCCCTCAGGTGGGGGAGGTGAGGTGAAGCACACATCTCAGTCCCCTGCATCTAGAAGATGAGGGAAAGCAGCCAATTGGAGAGAGGCTCATGCCTGTCCCAACTCTGACCTGCCTATAGCAGAAACTCCTGTGTGTTCAGCAGCCCCCCCAGAACCAGGAGGACCTGCCCTGCACTCACCTAAAGGTGTCTGTCTCCCGTGAGCACTGGATTTGTCCAACAAAGACTCCAACCAAGAATCCGGATCCTGGCGGCTCCGCGATTCTGCACCACTCTGCACCCAATGCCCATGGCCCGAATTCAAGTGACCCAACTCCACGAGGAGGTCTCCCCAGTGATCCTGCCCTGGGATATGGTGATCCCCAACCTACCTCGACCTTCAACCCGACGCCTGCAGCCTCAACCTGCAGGATCCCCCCGACTGGAGCTGGTAAGAAGATCCAACGCCAAAAGACACCCCAGCACCCGACGCCCCGCGGCCTTGGATGGCCCAACTGACTGTGTCCAGGCATCCCCCAGGAACCCGAATTACCTCTCCAGCTGGTGGTCGCCTTCAGGAAGACTGCAGCCTTATTTTGAACCAGAGATTACCATTGCAAAAAACAGGGCTCCCAACGTCTTATTGGCACTCTGCATCTGGGCGCCTCCGTGCTAGTGGTGGTGCAGCTCCTGTGCTGACTGTTGGCCCCTGCAGTGCTGATCTTAACCACAGGAGCTTTGCTCCCACACCCGAGTGGCCTGCTCGTAAACAGCCTCTGACCGAAGGCCCCCTTAGCCCCTTTGGCTAACATTGGGCCCCTGCACTCTGCACCCAGCTGCCCCAGTGCTACTGTTGGTGAAATTTGAGTGCCTAACTGAACCTTGGGGAACCTTGGTTCTAACCCCCAAAAACTATTCTTGCAGGTCATTTACTTACCTGCAAATCGATAGCCTTCTTTTTTTCCCAATGTTGTGATTTTTGCCACTAAAAATGTTGTCAAGCTGAACTTTTGTATGAAAGAAAAGTAACTGTGCTTTAAACCTCAAAGTGTCTTACTTACCTTGGTATTGTAGGATCCACGGTGTGATAGATAGGCGTATCACCCCGAGTAGTCGATGTAATCCAAAAGTAATCAAAAAGTATTCCAAAAGTAATCTCCATGTATTTTAAACTGTTTTGAAAGCAAATACATACCTATAACGATTGCTATTTCAGCCACACTGCATTTCCTTTTAAAGTGTTGCATTTGAAAGCATATTCTACTTACCTGTACCAAGTCCTGCTTGGTTCTAGAAATAAAAATACGTATGCCTTTTTTATCCTACCTAATTGGTCTGGATTCTCTCTCTGAGTGTGTGTAATCAGTCCTTGATTGAGGGAATACAATAAATGCTTAACACACCCTCCTGATAAGCCTAACTGCTCGACCACACCACCACAAAGAGAGCTTTTAGTGATTATCTAATTTAGCCTCTGCTATACCTCTGGAGATCCCCTGGACTCTGTGCACACTATACCTTACTTTGTTATAGTATATACAGAGCCAGCTTCCTACATGTTTCATATTGTAGCTTTGGGAATAATGCATCTGCTCCTTCCAAAGTCTGCAAGGGCTCTTCTTTCATCTTTTTCAATGTTGTGTATTGTATGAGTTTGTCATCTGCTTCTAATGAAATCTGCTGATAAGTGACCCATCGATACCATTCTGCACATGGCAATATATGTAACACAGGGCTTTTTATTACTTCCAAAGGTTCCAATTGTAAAGGGATTCTTGTCTATCCAGTGTGAATTATTTACATTTGTAGGGCAATTAAGATGTGACTGGAGAGAGAAGAAATAGTGTCCTGTTACAATAACCAGTGTAAGGTGGTAGTTTGTGTACGCATGTTCATTGTGTACATTTATGCATAGTGAGCAATATTATAAAATACCTCCAACAATCATCTGCATACTACACACTGCTCTTTTCAGGTGGTCTTGCTGACTAGCCCATCCTTTGAGAGAACACCTTCATTCCACCATGAGCATGTGCAATCCCTAGCATTACTGCTTGATATACAAACAGGAAATCATGGTGTGTGCTTTTCTCTGTTTCAAAAACAGACCAGAAAGCACTCACCCAGGTAAACAAAAAGGGTGGATGAGACCAAAATGCATTTATAGCAGATTATAGCCAGCCCACTTCAGACTGCTTGCACACAAGGAAGGAGGCGCTGTCTGAAATACTATTGAGTGCATGCTGTAGTGCCTCTGAATCTGGGACATCTATTGCTATAATTACTATAATCACAAAAACTCTAGGAACACTAGGCAAATACTCATCTGAAAGTAACCAGTGTAGACTGTGGTCTTTACTGCTGAATGGTCATAATAGCAGAGAATGTCTTCTGAGGTTATTGGCCTTTGTGAGTAGAGTGGATTTGTAGATTGTTGAGAGTGCACAATTTCAAGTTTCATAATTTGAGTTACCTCTAAAAAACACTTTTTGTATGGCCCCTGTTCCTTCCTTTTTGAAGTTGTCCTCTTTAATCACTAGCATAATTTTGACTTCCTCCAATAGTATTGATAAATTGTTAGCTTTTCTAACACATATATAATGTGAAATATGGATTTAGTACAGTGTAAATAAACATAAAAAATGAAGATGAGTTGTGGACCCTTCGGGCCCACAGCTTCCTCTCTTGGTACTATTTTATGATGATAAACATCTCGGTTTAATTTCTCCCTGACCAAGATGATAGCCTCTAAAATGTATTTATTGTAAATGTACCATGTAAACAACTATTGGCAAATCCCATAGAGCTGGCCTTTTCTTTACTGATAACTTACCCACGCAATGTTTCTTAGACATATACTCACATGAACCTTTCTCTTCCATGCACACTCACACACAACAGTGATAAACACTTAGGGGGTCATTCTGATGTCGGTCAGACTGCAACCGATGGCTCATTGGTTGTGGTCTGACCGCCATCAGCTGCTGTGGTCCGACCGCCGCATTACAATGCATGCGGTCGGAGGCAGCAGGCGGAGGGACAGTCCGATGCTTTCTGATGGGCTCCTGGAGCCCATCGGACCGTCAGACGAACAGTGATCCCTACAATAAGGGCGGTGCCTGCTCAGGCACTGCCATGGGGATTACAATGTCCCTTTCCAAGTGCCCCCTAAACATCCCTGCACCGCATGGTGCCTGCCACACGGTGCAAGGATGTTTTAAAAGTGTACATTTTCTATTGCGGCTTGTGCTGCAGCCCGCAGCACAAGTCGCAATGGAAAATATACACTTTGCGACAGCCGTGAAGGTGGTCGCATTGTAATAAGGGCAGCGGGACCGCCAACTCCTTGTCAGGTGGTTCCATTACCGCTACGGTGTCGGTCGGACACTCGTCCGACCGGCAACATAATGAAGCCTTTAATGCTGTTATACACACTAACACACTAGAAAGTTGTAGTGGTACTAACAATGATGGTGATAAAACTACACCTACCTGGCCCTCCTGAGGGGTCTAGCAAGGAATATCACCGTGCAAATATTCTGCTCTCAGGATTAGTTAAACTTGAAACTCCTCGCTTACTACAGTCATCTGTCAGACTTCACACAACAAAATGCCTACCGACAGGCACTAACGCCTTAGCTGCTAAAGCTTTTCCACCACAAGTGCTGAGTGTTTTTTTAAGTTTCAGGCACGTCCGTCTTAGGCCTTATTGAGTTTTTTTGCGCAAAAGTTGTCCAGGCCAAATATGCCTGGACACATCTTGGAGATTCTAAACATACCCAGGATTTGTGAATTGCCCCGTAGGGAACTCAGAAAATATCCAAATTATAAAAATGTGTTTATTAATATTAAATGGGGGAAATGTTCTGTGCTGTGCAAAAAATGTTTTGGTTTCTAAAACTGTTTTGATGTGTTAAAATCATTATCTTCAAAGCTTTCAAGAAGAAGCAGAGTTGTAAAAACCCATTTTGTTAACCACAGTTTTTCCATTTTTCTAAGTGGTAGTTAACTTCTCCTATATTTTTATGGTTTCAACCTACTTAAAGTTTGTGATGAAACAGATATGAAACCCAAGTGTGAACCTAGAAAGCTATACACTTCTGAAAACTGGATGACTGGATGAATTCAGCAAGAGTTCATTTGTGTAGATTGCTCTTGGGTTTCCTGGAAAAACTAGTCATAGAAATAAAAAACAATGTGAAAAAAATAGAGAAAACTGAAACAGCTGACAATGTTTCTGTTTGTAAAAACTTTCCCCAATGGCTGGGTTGTATACCATTACGTCCACCCTACCTTTCAGGTCACAGGAATATATAGTGTTTGTTGGTTGTCCAAAACCATGTAATTCCAAGAGAAAACAACTGAGCTGCAGCTTATAATGATTTTTCAATGTGCACCAACCATGCAGTAATTCTAATGGTAAAATGTGATGAATGAAATAATGGGTAAGAAGGAAGATAATGTATTTTTAAATATGCCCTATATACTGAGTCTAGAAATAGAACTTATTTGTGCACCTCTGAATTAGGGTTACCTATACTATCATGATTCAGAGGGCATGTTGAAAGAAAATGTTTTCTTTCTTGCACACTGGCTTACATCTAGGACCAAAAATGAAGAGATATTCAATTCATAATAAGAAATGTTCTAGTATTCTGTGTTCCAGCACTACTCCCAATAATAATGGTACTCCACTTGTATGAAACGGCTACCAACTGCAACACGAAAAGCCCCAAACCACAACGTAGAGACATCAACATTTTTGCCATAAAAACTAAACCACTTTGGCGATGTGGCTAGATGTCGTGTTTGGGCTTGTGATTGGCTGCCACCCTGGGAAACCTACTAAAACTAGGCATTTCTAAACACTAGAGACACATGGGAGTCCAGGATGATGTTACTTGTTTGGGTTCCACAATGTTCTTTATAGGCAACATGCTCTTCAAACATCAAATTTTGTCTTAAATCATGCAACAAACCCTACTGGGATCCACAAAATGTGTACCACTCAGCATTCCCACACTTTCCCCAATAAAATCGGCATCCCACTTGTGTGGCTGGGCCTAGCACCTGTGACACAAAATGAGCCAAAACACAACATGGAGCTATTATAGTTTTGCAAAGAAAATCGATCCACTTTGGTGATGGGGGGAGCTGCAGTGTTTTTGTCCGGAAATTCCACAGGTGGTGAGGCTGGTGTAGAGTCACCTGCAACCCAAACTTTGGCTAAAATCACACATTTTTTTCATTTCTGTGGGGGGAAGTTCTGGAATCTGTAGCAATCCTAAAAATTCCTACCACCCAGTGTCTCCACAAAATTTGTACCCCAATTATGTCGCTACGCCTAGAGCCTGCAACAGAAACGGATCAAATTAGGGACCACGCATGGCCAATATGGTGAGATGCCAGGGTGGCTGCCCCACCCCTTTTTTGACCTTTAAAAAGCCTTGCTTTCTGGTGAGATTTCTACCCATCCAAGAGGGCTTATTAGGGGCAAGCCTTCTAATATGCCCTCCCAGGACATAAAAACTGAATGGCCATTTTGGAGTGGGGCATGGCCTGATGCCAGGGGTGGGCAGCCTCCTCCCAATTTTGTTGTTTCTAAAAAAAATCCTTGTGTCTAATGGACTTTCTGTTGACCCCCCAGGAGGCAGACTGGGGGTAAAGCCCCAAAGGGAGACTGAAAGACTGCATTGCCCTTCCATTGTGGAGTCATGACCATATGCCAGGGCCGGCCACCCCTCACCCTTTTTTGCCCCAGTGTAAAATCTTTGGTGTCTAGCGGGCTTTATACCTCTGGGGGGCAGATTAGAGGACCCCCTAATTTGCCCTACTGGGGCAGAAAGACAGTGTGCCCATTTGGGGTGTAGCATGGCCGATGCCAGTGTGGGCTGTTGCCATAATTATATTTGGTGCCAATCAAGAACTCTCTGTTGTTTAGTGGGCTTTCTACTCCCCGGGGCAGGTTAGGGGCAAATCCACCAATCTAAACCCACCATGGAGGTTTTGAAAGACTGTATTGTCTGCAGGGGTGAGCACTTGCCCCAGCAACCACTGTCCCCCCCCAAAAGAAATGCCTGGTGCCCTTTGAGGTAGATCTCTGCTTGGGATTGCTCTCTGTGGGCGATCCCGAAGCAGGGATCTACTAGAGATAGACAGTGCTGAAAAGGGGACTGTGTACTCTTTCCAGCACCGCCTCTCTTCCTCAGGGCAGCAGAGTTATGCCCCCTGGCACCAATCTAAAGTAATCCTCCCTAATGGAACAGTCTGCTTTTGCTTTGTTTCATATGATGTCAATGCGAAAGCTGCGTGATAGCTAAATTAAAACAATAAAGAGAAAAAACTCACTACGCAAGCGAAGGTTTTCCATTACATTGCGTGTAGTTCCTATAGTACCCCTGCAGGACCTGCGTGTTTGGATAACATATACTGCGGGCTTGGTGGCAGACTAACTCTGAGCACCCCCACCGTATATGTTAGCCTAGTTTGCATTAGCTAGCTCGCAGTGCCACTAGTGTCTCCTCTTATCGGGGAGAGATTAGTTTCTGGCAACCTTAGAACATGACAACCCTGATTCCCTCAGAATCGTGGAAACAATATACTACCTTTCGTTCAGTCACTCGTGCTCACTTATTCGGTTTGTCTCAGAGAGTTACACAGAATAAACAGTCGGGCGTTTCAATAAGTATTTATTGAACAGTTGTTATTCTAGTGTAAAATATATGTGCTGCGGTAACCAGCAGACAATAGCAGAGATATATTATCAGCAGTACGATAAAAGCAAAGGGATAGAACAGTTCTACCATATTGCGATAATCATGAATACATACATGAATATAAAAGCATTATGCAAGTGCGCGTACTCCTACGATGCCTAACTAGATGTACCTGAGTGTACCTAGCATATGTGTAGGTCTAAAAGCCTAAGAGCCAAGAATCCTTCTAGGATTTAGTCGAACCCCCATACCTGAATAGAGAGAGTGTGGGACACTGTCCTGGTCTCGAGTTGGACACCACGTTAGGGCTGTGTCAGACCGCCGTCAGCTGGAGCAACTGCATGCAGTAGCCTCAGTGTCTCTGGTCAGTGTGTCAGCATGGAAGTCTCGGTTCCCTCTGTCTTACCGGGGCAAGATGTGGTGTATTTATACCATAAAGAGTCTCGGTCCTCAGTATGGTTTGTATTGGACATGAGGAAGACGTCAGGGGTGAACTTTGTACATACATATTATGCCAGTGGTGTATTCCTAGAGAGCCATGCATAATTAATCAGTACAGTGTGGGCCTGTGTTTGGAAAAACCCTGCTGTATTCAAAACCAAAGGATAGATAACGTTCAGCCCTCAGAGCTCGTTTTGTACTAGCTGGGACCAATGTAGGTGAAAGATCATGCCTATATAAGGAATCATGACTATAATAGGACATGTACAGTTATGACCATAATTGGGCATATGCGGCTATGACCATAATAGGGCAAGTACGAATATGACCATATTAGGGTAAATATGAATACGTCCATTTTAGGGCATGTACGAACGGGTCTACATTAGGGCCTCTATGCGGGATATAACACCCACTCCTCTTCCGAATTGGATAAAAATGACCATACTTAAAATCTAGACAATTTAAAAACATTTTTAAAAGCAAGTAAAAACATGGTTCTAAAAAATCGTTAAAAATGAGGTGCTTAAAAAAATGTTATAATTCAGCTATTTCTAAGTGCCACTTTTAAAAAGTCAATATTGTCTCTCTATAAAAGTTGCATTACCATAAGCAGGAGAAGGCCATGCTTTTCTCAAGCGAAAGTGTCAATGTAAGAAAATGTTCCAAATTTAGATCGTTTGTTTTGAAACGAGTGAAGAAGCTGAATTCTTTCCCAGGACACGATGAGCCAATTCAAGATTAAGCGTCCTGGCTGGGAAGCACAATATTATCGGTGTCAGCTGCTGCAGAGGACAAATCCAAGGCCTCACAGAAAACGTCAATCGCACATAGATGGAATGTAGCACTGCCACCAGTCGGTGCTGCGGCAGCTAGTGCGGCAGTTGTAACCTGGGTGCCTGTGGAGGAGTCACCTAACCCAGCAGGAGCAAACGGCACCTGTGGATTCTCCAGGAATGCATTCATCAGAATCGGAAGCCGCTGAGGACAACGCAGAGCATGGGTCTTTATGGGGTACAGCATTGCATCCGTGTCCGGAGGCGCATCTGATGGAAATGTTAGACAAAGATCCAATGTGCATTCTTCTCCGCAGAACAGGCATCGAAGACCAGGTATGATGCAGTCTACCCAGACTGGTCTAAACGACAGAAACCAGGAGGCATTGAGTTCTCGCAGGCAAGGAATGCCCAGAAGGTGTACCATGCGTTCACAGTATTTCCGCTCCAGGAGCGTGTTCACCATTCCCTCGGGAAGTGGGCCGTCCATTGCGTAGCTGCAATATTACAATCAGGATTCCTGCAATTAGGATCAAGATGAGCGGGAATCCTCCAAATACGCTTCCCAATACAGAGTGTATAAAATTTGGGATTACTCCGAGGACTGTCTGAAAGGTGCTTAACAATCCAGACCCTATGGTCTTAAATAGGTGTACAATACCGCTCGTATCAGACATGTTGAAGATACGACTAACCATTTCTGCGAAATGAATGGGCAGTTTGTACGTATGAGTGCCTGTATCTCGGTCGAGGTCCTTGCAACTTGAAGTTCATAGGTTTCTCGAGCGGAGGTTAAGGGCACGGGTTGCTGTAAAAGCATGGCTTTCAATCTGCTCAGAGTATCAAATTGTATGAAAGAAACATTCAGCGAAGGCCATAGCGGCACCTCCCTGACTGTGTTCGGTGGCGGAAACAATACTTGCATACAGCAAGTAACCCTGGAGTTAACAGTGACCAGATAGGCGACGCCCGGAAGCATCCTACAGCAACCTTGATCATTTAGCATTAAGTAACTCCCATTCAAGAGCAGCTGGAAAACTGGAGTGATCATGGCCGCTGGGGTCCCTGACATATGACAAGATAGGTTCGCCACTGAACCACTGCAGGCTCCGTGTAGAGAAATATCCTGACACATGAGAGAACCGCTTAAAGCGTTCTTGCAGTTTGTACCACTCAGATACACTTCTCGATCCCCATTCCGGCATCGGTATCTATATGGTAACTCCCAAGTTTCCTTGATCTATCCCTTACCCATTTTCACATATTTGCCTGCCTGCCTTTGCTCAAGGCAATATTGAAACTGAAACGTAGTGACCGGCAGAGTGATTTGGCCGTGAATTAGCCATTCAGTTGATGGTGATTCGGCTACAGTGAATGGTAACCTTTCCAGTTTCTCAATACACAGCATTGTATATTTGGTCCCCTCTGTGCCATTTCTGTCTGTTTATCAGTTAGATTGTATTCTGAAAACAGAGACGTTGTGTTTATAAAACGCCAGGGCACATAGCCTGCATGCAAAGATAGCAGCGTCCAGCTCAACATCATAATAGAACGTAGCTGAGATTGCCCGTGTTGTAACAAGGCCAGGTCTTGTTCTAGTATGTCGATCGCCGAAGACACAATGTTGCCTAAGGAGTAAATCCTGGAGGTCAAAGTTGTTAACCCATTATCCACTACAGCTAATGCCTTCTCTAAGTTAATACGGTCTATTTCCCGTATCCTTTCTGCGGCCTCTTGTTGGGATATTTTCCAGTTTTCATTATAGTTGGCATAAAGGCCTGCATATATGAAACGTTTCTGACGTTGTTTCCTGGGTCCTAATAGAAAATCTCTAAGATCCATGTCAGGTGTGAGTAAGGTCAAGTGGTGCTTCACTTCTGTGAGTGTTGAGGTCTCTAGCCAATCAAGGCACAACTTCCCAACACTATAGGATGTCACTACCCCTGGGTGTTGTCTTTGTACATAGCGTGGATCTGGCCTATGGATACTAAACCCTTCGGTTGTATACATAAATCTCTGCTGACATTTGTTTGTGTCAATGGGCCAAACCAGCCATTCTGTCCAATCAGGATCTGATCTGTTGTACTGGAAAATGTCATCTAATCCTACCCCTTGTGTAGTTGAATTCTGCCCCCCACCCATCTGCGATGGTGTTGGAAACCCCGGTGTGTTCATTTCCTTGCCTTTGGCTAAACCAAGACAGGTTGTTTGTTGCACAGTTTCATTCAGAAATAATATCTGCTGCGGAATGATGCATGCTCTAAAAAGTGCTTCTATTCCCTGGACTTGCCAGTCCCTCGAACCACAGATCGATTTTGAATCTATTGTGTCTTTCCATAGATCAAAACCCTGTTTAGACAACTGGTTCAGAAAGGATGCAGAGTAAATATGTTTGGTGTTTGTTAACATAATTTTCTAAGCTGAAATTTTCGCCACTTTATAATAAAATGACTTCGGGTCGGATGTGTTAAACCCTGAGAAGTATGTGAATTTCTGTGCAAATGCCTGCGAACTACCTTTCGGAGGTGTTGGGCAGTGTTCCCACTGGTGGTACTCAAATACATTTCTAGATTTGTGTAAGAAATGATGACCATATTGCTGGTAACAGTACAATGTTTCATAGTCTGAAGTACCTTCTAACATTTCATTGTTCGGAAATGCTGCAGTTTTTTCTAAATCAGACATCAAATTGTTCACAGTATCAGTGTCCCAATCATCAGAAAATGTACTGGAGGTAATGATATCACTTAAAGAAATTTTAAATACATGTTTTAGCTTTAAAAGTTAAGTCGGACCGAATACATCATAATCAATCTTGTCCCATACTATACCGTCCGGTATAGGAACTGCTGTGATGTTCACTGAAGACAAGTCTCTTGGTTCACGATGTGAAGACTGGTGTGGTTTTAAAATCAACTTGACTCTTTGGGCTGTAGAGCTTTGTTGGAGGTATCGTCCATTAATAAGCATACTAAAAGTTATAATTAAACCTAGCCAGAAAATGAAAAATAAAATCCCAGTGATATACTATAGTTCTATCCAAGGTGACACCAGGTAAGTCTTTCTGAAAAAGTTCAAAAAGTCAGTGAGTTTCTGTTGGAGTGATTTTTTGGCTGGCGTCGTTTCCGGTTCGCTTGGATCCAGTGAAAACGTATCAAAGTTCATGAAATAGCCAGAAGCAGTTCGATCAATTGTTGGAATTGCATCGGGATTTGTTGAAATCGGATTTTGCTCTTGAGGAGGCATGTTGACGTAGATGTCTGTATTAGGTCTGATTGCAACTTGGTTGTTAAGTTGATTTTCATTTTGGAGATGAATTTCTTGTTGAAGTGGAACGAGTTCCATAGCATCGTTGCTTAGTCCTTCATTCCGTACAGGTGGCTCTTCAAACGTGATGAGTCTTTCTGTTTGAACTTCTTGGATTGTTGCGAGAGGAGGGCGTCTGCTGCTGTGGCGTCCACGAGGCCTACTGTTTAGTATCGGCCACATAGTGTGGTTTGATTAAGTCGATTGAGACAAATCTTTTCTCCTTTTTTCCGGCAAGAGGCGGCAACAGTACTGTTCTTGTGCCTTGGATTGCTAGGCTTTCTGTAGGATGGCCCAAATTCTTTCTTGTCAGCAATCTTCTCTCTGACCAGATCTCCGATTTTTGGGATCCAGATAGGTCTTGCCGTTACTGCCTTGACTTCCTCAGTGGCGGCCTGTTTCTGGAGCACGTTACTTTGTTGTGTCCTGGTTTCATTTAAATCCTGTAAAACAGCCAAACGATCATGGATATCAAATGGATTTTGATCCGCCACTGCGCCTTCACAATCAAGATCAGATACCCACATTCTTGTCCCAAATAGGACCTCGTAAGGAGTGACACCCCCTAGAGAGCTTCTTGGCTGATTATTGATCGCGCGCTGTACCCCATAAAGGTGATCGACCCATCTACCGCCCTTGCCTAATACCCTAGCTATTAAAGATTGCTTTAAGTCTCGGTTTTTCCTCTCCGCAACAGAATTTCCCTCGGGATGGTACGGAGAGGAGTACCGCAATGCTACGCCCATTCCGTCCATGGCCTCTTTGTAAGCCTGAGAGCTAAACGCCGGACCACGGTCAGAATGTAACGTGCCAACTGCGTATGTGCCGATAAAGACTTGCAAATCTTTTATAACAGTTCGAGCGTCAGTCGAGCGCTGAGGCCAAACCTTGAGGAAACTTGAGCTGGACGCGCACGAACGGACAACCTAATGCTGTCTAACAATGGTATCTGTACTGGACTTGTTGTGGTGGACCCATTCATCTGCTTGCCGATGTCGCAGTTCCAGACATAATCTCTAATCAGCCTTCTCATCACTGGCCACCAGTAGCGTTCTTTTAACAAAGCAACAGTCTCCCTAAGTCTGTTATGTACAGAACCTATCCCTTCGTGTGCGGCCACAATTAAACTTTGCCTACGATCCATATTTGGTATTACTCTATCCCCCACTCCAGGAATCTGAGCATATGGAATGTTTTGTGCATCCCACTTGTAGGAGTACTTGAGTGGAAATTTCCTTGGTACTGCTGTGCTGCCTTTGCGCGAAGCATTGACAGCTACCATTATCTCGCCGTCTACCCTCGTCTTTGAACGAGTAACTGCAGCTACGGCGGCTGTGCGAATGAATTCCCTTCAACGTGAACGCCATCACGCTGATGACTCAGTGTATGTATCACGTGAGCCCTTGGTAGTTCGTTTCTCAACTCCACTACCTGTTCCCATAGCATTTTATGCTTAATTGTGCCACCTTTTGCATCTTTGAACTCGTTTTGTTCCCAATGATGTAGATATTCATTGTACGACTGTACACAGTTAAAGGAATCACACACAATAAGTGTGGGGAATTCGTGATCCGTATTTATAAGGGCCAGTATAAGTGCTTTTAGTTCTGCCAACTGAGCCGTGCAATCTCCTAGAGATTGCGTTTTAGTGCAACTCGGATGGAACTTTCCATCGTGCATGCGACCTTTAACAATTGCACACGTTGCGCTGTACGCTTGCTTGCTTCCTGTGGCTGGTTGAGCAGATCCGTCAGTATAGATAATGTATTCATACTGATCGAGAGGCAAAATTTAATTTGGTAGAGGATATTCTTGTTCGTATTGCAGGAATGCCTGTGTTTTTAAACTTGGATCAAACCGGTCCTAGGATGCTTGATTCCGGTCCAGGGAAGACATGGCTTGGCAGTTCGGTCTGGACTGTTCCCATGAGGCACAGGGTCAAGACTGATTTGCATATGGCTATGTCTGAACTGGGGTGGCGTGGTGAAGCAAAATAACTATGGATTAAACCCAGATCTGTGACTGGGGGTGAATGTTTGCCAATGTGCAGCATTCCGTCCATTATCTTGTGTGTTTTGCATGCTAGCTTTTGTAACAGCTTCTAAAGCTGGTACTGGGGTCACGACAATTATGCGCTTTCCCTGAGCCAGAGCTCTTTCTCTTGCTACAGCGGTCTGCACTGCTGTCAGGATTTTCTCTGTTGAAGTGAAACGCATTTTTGCGTTTGTGTACAGGTGTGATTTGTATGCGATTGGTACAGTTTCACCTTCATTAAAAGTTAAATAAGTGTACCCGCATTGACCCGCTATTACTCGGATCACTAAGTTCTGTGCGTTTACGCGTGTCTGTAAATGTTTAGAAGCTATCATGTCTTCCTGTAGGGAACGCAGGATATTTGTGTGTTCCTGTGTCCATTGTCTGACTGAAAAATCAGGTTTTATTAAATCGTAGAAAGGTTTTACTCTTTCTGCATAATCCAAAATGTATGTTCGACCAAAATTAAGGAATCCCAGAATCGATTGTAAATTCTTTAATGATTTTGGAGGTTGGAGCAGCGCGCACTTTTCTAAAAAGTTAGCTGCCAGGCTTTTTCCCTCACTTGACAGCTCGTATCCCAAAAACAGGACACTGAGGTGGGCAATTTTTGATTTTTTAAAGTTAAATTTATAGCTCTCAGAGGCGAATCCCATAATAATGGTGCTCACCCTGGTCAAGTGCTTCGGCAAGTCATCGTCCGTCAGATAAATGTCATCTACATAGGACAATGCTTCTTCATCCAAATTTTGGAGTAACTCTGTTACCCTTGCTGAAGACAACCCCGGGCTATTCTTATACCCTTGGGGAAGTCGGCAAAATTGCCGATGGGACCCTAACGCACTGAATGCGGTCAGATACCTGCTTTCAGGCGCTATATTTTGGCAGAAAAATCCATTTGAGATATCAAGTGTTGTTTTGTATTTTTGTCGCACAATGTTATTCATTAATGCGGCACTGTGTGCATTTTGAACTGCAAATGTCTTTGTGCAAGTGTTTAAATGTCTGTAATCTAAAACTAGACGATATGTATTGTCAGGTTTGGCTACGGGGAACAAAGGATTGTTCATAGGTGAAGTGCAATTTTCTATCACCCCCTGATATTCAAGTTGATCTAGAATCTCCCTGACTTGTTTTTTAGCTTCCTGCTTTATAGGGTATTGCCTTTGAGCATTGGGGGAAACTTTTAACGGGATCACGTGGTGGGCTGAATCCTCATCCCAACCAACATGATTTTTATACAATGCTGGAGCTAGGGCAACCGCCCACTCCTGCGCATATGCATGTTTTAGGTGAATGGGAACGAGGTTGGAAAAGGCTGGAAAAATTACAGTTTCTCCCCTAGTGCACTCCATGACGAATGCTGGCGGCCAGTCTTGTTCTGCTAATAGAATGTCATAACCAGATGACAGATTTTTCCAAAAGAGACCTTTAATTTTTCTGGGCTTGTCCCCCTCCATCCGGAGTGTTATCTCATGTAACTTATGTGGGACACTTACCCGAGTATCAGTTGTTTCCACCGTGATATACTCACTCAACTCCGCTGTCACCAGAAATTCCTTCACGTTCTGGTGAGCTATCGTTACTTCTGTCGCGCTGTCTAGCATCGTCAGAGCCCATTCCCCGTTCAGAAGCTGTGTCCTCAGAATTCTGGGCATGTCTGATCTTGAGACCTGCTACCTTCTTCTTTTTGAACTGAGGTTTTGATTTTTGTTTATCTTCTTTTTTAGGTGCGTAGTCCGCAGCGCATTGTGTGTCTCTGGACTTTGTACGCTCCTCTTGTCTGTGTTCTGAACGTCCTTCCCTCTCGGAGTTTCTTGACGAACCCTGAAAGGAACGAGAGGAACGAGTATCAGTATCCTGATACCTGTCAGGTTTTTTAATATTATCCCTATTCCTGAGGTTATACCTCCTTTCAGAGGGCTCCTGTTGAGGAGACCTACCCCTGGATTGAGATCTGGTGTCTTTAGACTTTTGTTGTTTTTTATTTTCCCACTTCTTTTTAGAAGAAGTAGGTGTCTGCTTTATAGTGTCCTTTTCAGGACTGCCCACCAGTTGTGGTTTTAATGCTTTCCCACCTAGACTGTCTCTGCCTAGTTCTGTATATGCAGTTTCAATTATTTTGGGTAGTTCGTGTTGTTGATCCTCTGGACCGAACTCCCTCAGGCGTTGGCGGATCGCCACTGAAGCTGCTTCCCCCTTAATGTTAGCTAGTATTATGGCTGAGACCTGTTCAAAGTTGTTTAGCAACTTCATCCCTAAGTTAAGGGCAGGTTCTGCTCCGTACTCATTTTGTATCTGTCTCAATATGTCAGGTACTACTGCTATTGACGGGATACCATGTGTTCTGGTATATATGGCAGCAAAGACTGAACCCCAAGAGGTGCAATACTCTAGTTGTGGTGTGATCCCCATGGGCAAGCAGATTGTTAGAATTCTGTGTTTATCACTGGTGGTAGTGATAACGCTGATCCTTATCTTATCTTTTCTAAGGATCCTCAGGTCGCCAGGATCTTTTTACCTGCTGAATAGTGTAAAGGGAAGAAAATCTTTTTCAGTTATGCAATCATTTCTTTCCACTCTAGTTTTCCTACAAAGACCACTGACTCCGAATTCAGTTTCGTGGGTTTATTACAGCCAAGAATGACTGCACGTGCAAGCACCTCAACACGAGGTTGAAGAAATAAATGGGCACTAATACAAATAGCATCCCACGCAGGAGTCTCATCCGACTCAGGATGAGAAGAATCGTTAACTCCAGAAGTATTAGACAAGCAATAACAGCTCCAATCTCTATGTTATTCCTCATTTATCTAAACAAGCAGAAAAACCCCTTGACTGTCCCTACTCTACTCTAAGATGACATACCTACTTAACGAATTTCCCAGGCAAGAGTACGAAAAAGGTGTCAGCTGTGAAGACTTCCTAAGAAGTGCACTCACTTAGTACTTAAGCTCAGATTTAAGATGCTCCTTCACCAAATCCCTCTCTGTCCTTCTCTCTGCTCTCCCCTACCTCTTCTCTGCCCTCCACCCTCGGGGCACTATCCCTAATACAAAACCCAATACAATTGAACACGCCTTTTGTCACGCCTCTTTGGCCAGGTCTTCTTTCTTGTACTTTTCCATCGAAACGGTTACTTCATCTCGGACGGTTGCGATGACCTTCAGTCTCAGGCACCTTCTCCGCTTAAAGTATCATCCCTAAATTCCATTGCACTCCCATTTCCATGCCTCTCATCGCTCTAGCTTATGAAACAAAGAGCCAGTCTTTAACTAACGAGGCATGTGTCCTTGCACCTGCAACAGAAGATACGTTCAACAGAAACCCTCTACTGTGCTAATTAAATCTACTGTCGGTGCCCAGAGAGCCTTTCCAAGAGAACCTTCTCTCTCTGAAAAATAAGCTAACATAAAAACGAACAGGCCTTTCCTTGGCGTATATGCAGTCAGGCCTTTACATACGTTAAACACACAAATCATAATCACTTCTATAAGCATTTGGTTCATTACATTTCATATCCGAAAAGTGAACTACACGTGCAACTTTTATGGTACACGTCTAAACTACTGCAGCTCGATTACACATGGGCTGATTCATCTTATGCATTGGTTTACACATTATTCAGTTAAGCAATGGCGCTACATTGGCTACCTATTACGGAACGTATAAAATTTAAGGCGTTATGTATAGCACATAAATCACTGTGGGGAACCGGCCCCAAAATTCTTAAGAGTATGCTGTCGTTCTATCACCCTTCCCGGAACTTGAGATCAGCTGACCAACTGCAAGCCACAGTCCCAAGGATTAAGAGAATTAGAACGGGAGGCCGGATGTTCTCGTTCAATGCTTCGGTCCTATGGAACTCGCTCCCCACCAAAATGAGGAAATTGACCCATCATCTCGAATTCAGGAAGGAACTGAAAATGTGGCTATTTCAGCACTTGTAGTTAGAGTGAATATTTACAGTGATGGCTTGAGCGCTGGGAGGCCTACGGGTAGCCATGCGCTATATTAAGAAAGTATTAATAATAATAATAATAATAATTACATTTGCATGATTAAAATAGCACAATTACAATTCTTATTCATTCTAATAACTGCGGGTTATAACTACATGTTACTAGCCATTCATTGATATGTAGCTGGATATATGCGGGTGCGTGCTATCAGTGATTATGATGCACCCCTACAAACTTCACAAAAACATGGGGCTCTATCAGTAGTATTCGGGAATACTGCTTCAAGCTGAGTTATTTTCTGAGCTATCCAGAATGGGATTTGTTTGCGTTTTGCTGGCCTTTTGCCCATTACCGCGTGTAATGTTTGTGGAGTAATTTTATTAACTGTACCCTGGACTGGAGTATCTTGTGCTGCAGCTGGTGCAGGTTGAACTGTTAAAGTCCTCATCACAAATTGTGTGAGGTTTCTGTAGATTTTAATTAAATCTCTGTGTTGTACGAGTAAGTCTGTCTGTGGCATTGTGCCAATGTCAGGATGTGGTGTGTATGCCGCTAATATGGGCCATGTGGCTCCTGCTCCTCCGAGCAGGCCTAATCTTGCTCTTCCTCGTACGTGGGGTAGGGCGCCTTTAAACCAGTAATTATGCTCCTGGTAAGTGAGCGGAATCTCTAACTCCTCAAAAGGAGTATAGTCCGCTGGTGTTTCATCTTTTAGGTAGTAGTGAAATACATCTGTAACTGGATTCGCTGCTGGGAATGTAACCCATGAATAGAACACCTCTGTTTTATTGGATTCGTGTGCCTCAATCACGAAAATTACTTTACCACCCCTGGCTCTTAAGCCATGTTCTAGAAGTTTTATGGTGACTGCCCTTCTGAAATTTGGTGCAATCTGTATTGCATCTTCAGGGTCTTCTTCTCCTAAACCGAAGAGGTCTGTTTCAACTCTCCTTGTTACGTCTGCTTCTTCCACCATTTTTAATTGGAAGAAGGGAGGTTAAAGAATTTTTAAGATAAGGTGTAAATGCACAATTGTAGGAACTATATGTCCTTCAAGCTTGAATAACCAACAGCCAATAAATAGTATTATTGTACTACTCAGCTGCGGCGGAGTTTGTGCCCACCCACTCCAGACGTCTCTGGTGTTTTGTGAGTAGGTTCTCTGAGAATAGCACGACTGAACTACTCAGATCTACTGTTAAATAAGTACCCAACCAACGTTGGCGGCGCCATGTCGTGTAGTTCCTATAGTACCCCTGCAGGACCTGCGCGTTTGGATAACATATACTGCGGGCTTGGTGGCAGACTAACTCTGAGCACCCCCACCGTATATGTTAGCCTAGTTTGCATTAGCTAGCTCGCAGTGTCACTAGTGTCTCCTCTTATCGGGGAGAGATTAGTTTCTGGCAACCTTAGAACATGACAACCCTGATTCCCTCAGAATCGTGGAAACAATGTACTACCTTTCGTTCAGTCACTCGTGCTCACTTATTCGGTTTGTCTCAGAGAGTTACACAGAATAAACAGTCGGGCGTTTCAATAAGTATTTATTGAACAGTTGTTATTCTAGTGTAAAATATATGTGCTGCGGTAACCAGCAGACAATAGTAGAGATATATTATCAGCAGTACGATAAAAGCAAAGGGATAGAACAGTTCTACCATATTGCGATAATCATGAATACATACATGAATATAAAAGCATTATGCAAGTGCGCGTACTCCTACGATGCCTAACTAGATGTACCTGAGTGTACCTAGCTTATGTGTAGGTCTAAAAGCCTAAGAGCCAAGAATCCTTCTAGGATTTAGTCGAACCCCCATACCTGAATAGAGAGAGTGTGGGACACCGTCCTGGTCTCGAGTTGGACACCCCGTTAGGGCTGTGTCAGACCGCTGTCAGCTGGACCAACTGCATGCAGGAGCCTCAGCGTCTCTGGTCAGTGTGTCAGCATGGAAGTCTCGGTTCCCTCTGTCTTACTGGGGCAAGATGTGGTGTATTTATACCCTAAAGAATCTCGGTCCTCAGTATGGTTTGTATTGGACATGAGGAAGACGTCAGGGGTGAACTTTGTACATACATATTATGCCAGTGGTGTATTCCTAGAGAGCCATGCATAATTAATGAGTAAAGTGTGGGCCTGTGTTTGGAAAAACCCTGCTGTATTCAAAACCACAGGATAGATAACGTTCAGCCCTCAGAGCTCGTTGTGTACTAGCTGTGACCAATGTAGGTGAAAGATCATGCCTATATAAGGAATCATGACTCTAATAGGACATGTACATTTATGACCATAATTGGGCATATGCGGCTATGACCATAATAGGGCAAGTACGAATATGACCATATTAGGGTAAATATGAATACGTCCATTTTAGGGCATGTATGAACGGGTCTACATTAGGGCCTCTATGCGGGATATAACAGTGGGACTGATTTACAAAGGTAAACTTAGACCAAAAGTCTAAGTTTAGACCTGAAGTCTAAGTTTTGACCTAAAGTCTAACTTTACTACTACTAAAGTTAGACTTTTGGTCTAAGTTTAGACCAAAAGTCTAACTTAGACCAAAAGTCTAACTTTAGTAGTAGTAAAGTTAGGCTTTGGTCTAAGTTAGACTTTTGGTCTAAACTTAGACCAAAAGTCTAACTTTACTATTAGTAAAGTTAGACTTTAGGTCTAAACTTAGACTTTTGTTCTAAGTTTACATTTGTGAATCAGGCCCATCGTTTTTAAAAGAAAATGCTTCTGATGCCTTTAGAGTGCAGTGAACGAACCATACTGGGGAGAAAATGTGGTTGACGACAACAGTTTGATCACACCATTTTTGGTATTAAAACAGTGAGATATCAATCCACCCTTAAAGACCCATTTATTGGCTTTAATATAGAATTTTCACAATACGTAAGCCAGGCCTGTAGCTTTTGTCATACGTTTTCATAATAAAAAGATTAATACCATGGCATCTGGCACACATTTTCCTTAAGAGCCAATCAAGCCTATTTCCTTTATCATTTGATTGCCGCTATTAAAAAACACAATCCTACTATATTGAGCATAAGGGGCCCTATAACATAACCATTAAGTATGCAGTCATAATATTAGAAATATTTACACATTTAAAATAGACAAAACACTATAAAACCCCTTATAAGAGTGTCTAACAAGGATTCTCTCAGTGCAAAGCTTCACAACCTGGGGTTTTGTGAGAAAGGTAACAACACCTTGCCTATTATATGTACTTATGATAGTCCATCTATCACAGTAACTGTCTACAGTCTTTAACATCATTTAATAACAATCGACTTATAAAGGCCTATCAGCGTTAACATATGATTTTCACAATAAATAAGTCAGGCCTATTGCTTTTGGTATACCTTTCCACAATAAACAGATCTCTGACATCTGACATAATCTTTCCTTTCTCAGTGAAACAATCAGGCCGATAGCCTTTATCCTTAGTTAGCTACCCTAAACAAATTCAAGCATACTGTACTGAGCTTAAGTTTTACCACAAAGCAACCAATGGTATACAGACGTAAAAATTACAAATATGCACACATTTACAGCTAGCAAAGCAATATAAAACACCTACTAAAACAGCATAAAAAGGATTCACAAAGCTCACATTTTTGTCATGGGTGTTACTAAACCAAAAGCATTGCCTGCATACAGTAATCTCTAAGATTTCATATAACAAAGTATATGTCCACAGTTGTTAACTTAGTGTAATGACAATCTACCCGTACTGACTTATTAGATTTAACATATGCATTTTTCTGAAGTTAGTTTTCCATTCAGGTTATCAATTATTTGATTTAAATATTAAATCAGATTTTGGCAATGAAGTAGGAAATAACTTGCAATGACATTGCTAGCATTTTCCCAGCGGAGATAGAAAATTAAGTATTATAATCAATATTTTAAGCCTGTTTTGTGGGAAATGTAGGTTTTAGGCCTTCAGTCACTGTTAGAGCAAACTTTTTAAACAGATAGCGTACCACTTTTTTATATGTTAATCAATCTGTCTTTAGGGGTCATTTATTAATGGATAAAAATAGGTTTACCTACATGGCAAAGGGACCTTTCCTAGGCCACGTATTATTGCATTGTCTTTAAAGTGCAGTTCATCCACAACACAGTGGTGCTTCTGGCAGACCGATATTTTTTCAATTTCTATGGATGGTGTAAATACACACTGCATCCCACATATGACATTGGCCTAACAGGAAATTACAAAAGACCAATTGGTTGAAGTCAATTTTATCAATATCACTTTATGACCAGGGCAAGTGCAACTTGTCTATGAATAGCACTGTACAGAGTCTAGAAAAAAGGTGAAAAATCGGAAAAGGTAATTTTGCTACATGAAGCATACTGAATGTGATGGTGAAAGGCAATAATATCAGTTAGCTGATGAAAGACTCGCTTCCATTGCACAAGCCCTATGAAAGGCTGTCTTTTGTAAATGGAACAAAGTAAAAAAGTATGTTTTTCTGCATGCTTTAGGTAACAAATAAGAACTGAATTCAAATTGTGACATGTCCTCCTTACACCATTGGGTGTGATGCAGCACATGGCTTGTCACTCACCCGTATGCTATTTAATATATATTTGCCCCTTCAGCAACAAATAACAGGGCATATGGGCTGAGTTAGATGTCCTATGTGAACCACACCAACATTGTGGTATCAACAGCACAGAATGCGGAGGAGCTCGGCTGCATGACTGAACTATCAAGTTGGATGCAAGAAAACTGCCTAAAACTTACTAGAGGAAAAACTGAGGTACCTTTGTTTGGTAAGCAGCCACCTGTATGACCCCATTCTTGGTGGCGGCAACAATTAGGCAATCCTCCTACACCTGTGACAAGCGCAAGGAATCTAGAGATCCTCCTGGATAGCCATCTAACCTTGTCTGCAGATACAAAGAACGTTGTCTCACTTTGCTTTATCATATTGTGCGTGCTATATAAAATCTTTACATTGTTGCCTACCACTGGTAAACAGCCATTACAACTAGTTTTTTACTTCGCGATACCATTACAACGCATGCATTACCACGCATGCGTTGTACATCGCCAAGTCATTACTACGCATTTTTTTAGAACGCATGGTCATTTACCACGAATGCCTTTACAACGAATTTCGTTGTAAAGGTATGTATAGTAAATGACCATGCGTTCTAAAAAAATGTAGACGATCCACGTCGTTGTAAGGAAACAGAGGCTGTTCCGTTTCCTCATAACGACGTGCACCGCCCCTCAGAGACGACGTGAAGCAGGAACCAGGAGGAGAGAGGAACCACGAGGAGAGAGAGGTAAGGGGCATTGGGCATGGGGTGGGGGTTACTTTTTTAGGGTTTAGCGGGGTCGGGGGGGTCGTGCTGGGGGTAGTGTTTTAGGGTAGTGTTGTGGTGTTTGTGTAGTGTAGGGTAGTGTTTTAGGGTTTAGGGTAGTGTCGGGGGGTCGTGCAGGGTAGTGTTTGAGTGTAGGGACCGGACTGGGGGTCGGGGGGGTCATGCTGGGAGTAGTGTTTTAGGGTTTAGGGTAGTGTTTTGGTGTTTGTGTAGTGTAGGGGGTCGTGCTGGGGGTAGTGTTTTAGGGTTTAGGGTAGTGTTGTGGTGTTTGTGTAGTGTAGGGTAGTGTTTTAGGGTTTAGGGTAGTGTCGGGGGTCGTGCAGGGTAGTGTTTGAGTGTAGGGACCGGACTGGGGGTCGTGGGGGTCGTGCAGGGGGTAGTGTTTTAGGGTTTAGGGTAGTGTTGTGGTGTTTGTGTAGTGTAGGGTAGTGTTTTAGGGTTTAGGGTAGTGTTGTGGTGTTTGTGTAGTGTAGGGGGTTGTGCTGGGGGTAGTGTTTTAGGGTAGTGTTGTGGTGTTTGTGTAGTGTAGGGGGTCGTGCTGGGGGTAGTGTTTTAGGGTTTAGGGTCGTGTCGGGGGGTCGTGCTGGGTAGTGTAAATGTAGTGAGAGGACTGTCACTTACCTTAGAAACTTTTACCACAACTATCCCTTTACCACGCATGTTTTTGCGTTGTAATGGCATGCGTGGTAAAGGCATAGTCGGGGTAAAAGTTTGCGTTGTAATGGTATCTCGTTGTAATTGACAACGCGTACTAATACCCGCGTTGTAATGGTACGCGTTGTATTGGTACGCGTTGTAACGAGTGCTATTCCCTACCACTGCCAGGAAAACGGTTGTCCAGGTGCTCACTGGATCAAGATTGGATAATGGAAAATCTCTTTATCTGGTCCTTACACAGTATCTGCTACAAAAGCTCCAGATTGTCCAGATTGCGGGAGCCAGACTAATTCTTTGATTCCCAAATTCCATGTAGGTATCCATACAGTTGGAAAAATGGCACTGGCTGCCATTAAAAAAAATACCCTGGTTCAAGTCTCTGTATTTTGTGCATAAACTCTTATTACTGTTCAAGGGCCTACTACCACAGGAATAAAATAAATAGGTATGATCCCAAGAGATACCTCCACTCAGCATACAAAGGACTTGTAATGGTACCAAAATCTAAACTTGCTAGACAAGGAAGCATAGCCTTCTTTAATATTGCACTCATACTTTGAAATAAACTTCCTCTGGAGCTGAGGTTGAGTAACAACCTTTAATCCATTCAGTAAGTTCTGAAGACATGGCACTTCTCCAGCTGATTTTCTTCCTGGTCCTTGGAGAAACCGCTATGGGTCAGTACGGGCAATCTAGAGTCGGGTCACCCTTGGATAGTTGTTGCACTTTAGAAACCCCAACATCAATTAGAAATCCCAAATGAACAAAAAAATGGCATTTAAATACAATTTAAGAGGAGGTTTAGGGCACTTTACCACTATGAACATTTTAGAAATTTAGTCCTTCATTATGAGTGACCTGGATAGTTCTAAACCCCTATTTGTGCAGAAATTTGAATTACAAATGTATCAAACCCAATAATTACTGGGTGCAATTAAGCTTGCATACCCTGTTAAGTTATGGCTGATCAAACTTGCCAGAATTTAACAAGGAAAAAAAGACACAGAGGTCTATTCACAAAATGCATTTTGTAGTACGTTTAGTAGTACTACAATAGTACTGTTAGCGTGCTATAAAATTCTGTTCACATACCTACATGTAGTGCTCTCTGCCTCTGCCACTCCTAAATTTTATGTGCGGAGATCTCTGACCTGACTCTGGAGTTCTCCACATATATAAGTATACATGTTAGTGTTAAATGTGTAGGGACAGACAAGAGTGGTTGGAAAATGGAGAATACTTACTACTAAATTGGAGGAGTTAAGGGAGGAGAAATGAGGAGTTGAGTAGTGGTGAGTGAGGTGTTTAGGGAGGGACATGCACCCACGCACAAAACTTTTCCTATTCACAAAGTCGCCTAATACAGCCAACAAGGATCCAAAACAGTCATAAATGTACTTCATCTCAGAGCTGGAGTAAGACCCGCACTACCCACGGCCACTCACACGTATTGCAACTCAATCCTAGAGAAAATAATGAAGATAGGGTTTGAAAATAAATCCCTGTAGGAACTAATGTTAAAATAAAATACCTTATTTAAACTGTTTAAAAATATAGTTTTATTTCATGTTAAAAATGTTTTCAAAAAATAAAACATAATTATTAATTTATTTTAAACTATTTTATTACACTTTTTTCTATATACAATTTATGCAAAATTAATATTTATTCAAAATAATTAACTTGTTATTGTTAATTCATTTTGTACATCACATTCAATATTTTAAGTACATAATAAAAATACTTTTTAAACTTTGTGTGGGAATTGTTTAAATCAAACTTCAGAAAACATTGTTTTATTTTAAATTTAATATATTCAAAATAAATATTTGTTATTCACAATTAAGTTAATGCTGTAACTTTTTAAATATCATTCTATATTTATAATAAATAAATAAAATTAATTAGCATTTATATTTAACACAAAAATATTTTTCTATTTTTTTAAATTAAACAAATCTATATATTACAAAGCTGCCTTTAAAAGAAGAAACCAAGCAAGAGGACTCATTTTCCATCATCTGCACAGGTAGTGACATCACTGAATTTCCCATCATCCTTCAGCACATGCACAGGAAGTGACATCACTGAAGTTTTGATTATCTGCACATGAAGTGACATCACTAGATTCCCCATCATCCATCTGCACAGGAAGTTACATCAGTGGTTTCACACCAAAAATGTCTTCCAGAGAAGAAGCTAAGTAAAAGGGCTGATTTCCCGTCACCCATCTTCACAGGAAGTGACATCACTGGATTTCCCATGGTCCATCTGCACAGGAAGTGACATCACTGGTTTCCTGCCAAAACTAACTTTAAAAGAACAAGCCAAGTAAAAGGACTCATCTCCCCTTGTCCATCTGCACAGGAAGTTCCCATCATCCATCTGCATAGGAAGTGGCATCACGGGATTTCCAGTCATCCATCTGCACAGGAAGTGACATCACTGGTTTCCTGCCAAAACTGTCTTCACTTAATGAAGGCCACAGTGCGGCCGCTGGCATGCTGGAGGTGTGCCAAAGGCAAGGTCATCTGTGCCTGTCTGTGCCCTGCCTGCGCCCAGCACCAGGACTACCAGTCCTCCTCCCTCCCATCTTTGACTGTTGCTATTCCACCGCAATCCTCTGTGGCCTGAACCCTAGTCACATCTCCCAGTGCTGCTGCTGTGCCTCTCAGCCCAACACTGAAGATGCATTCTCTGGTAGCACCTGCCATTTCACATGGACTCTCCCACACCCGCTTCACGCACCTCACACACCCAACATGCAAAACCACTCACACTTGACCTTCACTACCCCACATCCCTCCTTATCCTTCATACTCCTTAACACTTGATTCCTCACTAAACATGTCACTGAAATTTGGGATCTGCTACACAACTGCTCGCCGGATCTGCTCTACTGAAACCTGGCTGACTCTCTCATCGGCCCCCTTAATCGCCATGGCAATCCCCCTGTATACATGATTGCAAGACAGAAAAGGATAAACAGACCTAGAAGTGAAATTGGTATCATCTTCAAAGAATCCATCCAATGCTCACCCACTTTGCAAAGTACCACAAGCAACATGGAACACTTGACTTTCAAACTTCTCATTGTAGGAGAGTAGGATCTGCTTCTTATAGTTACCCCCACTTTTTGCTGATGTTTCACTGTTTTCGACTTAGTCTGACTGGGATCCTGCTATTCAGGACCCCAGTCTATCTGCTTTCTCCTCAAAATTGATTGCATGTACTTTAGGTACACTCCAGATTGGATTCTGGGGTACCCTTATAAGTCCCTAGTATATGGTATACTATGTACCCAGGGCATAGGTACCCCAGAGGCCTCCCAGGGGCTGTAGCATGTATTATGCCACCCCTGAGAGGCCATTCAAAATGACACAACAGGTCTGCTACTGCAGCCTGTGTAAGGTGGTGCATGCACCCCTTCCTTAGATATAGGTTCACTATATCTATCCTAATCACTGCACATATAAGCCTATCAGTCACCCCTATGGCAGGCCTTATCAATCCTGAAGGCAGGGTGCTGGGTTTTATGTGAGAGGGTGCCCATGCATGAGCAGAGCCCCTCTGCAGCCTTCGGAACCACTATTCCGGGGTTGTCTGTGAGGCAGCCAACCATATACTTTAAGTGCATTATAACCTCGCGGTAAATGCTAACTTTAAAACGGCTGCAAGGAATTATGTCGTGTTTGGTGTTGGAATCATACCTCCACACCAGTAACTGGTGTGGGAGTTATGATTCCTCCCTCCTAGAGGGAGAAATATGACAACACTGGTACACCCGGTACCAGCTTCACAGAACCCTGGCATCACAAAATGGATGCTGCCAGCCACAGACACGAGTCTGCCCTCCTGCTGCTGGACGAAACTCTGGCAGGGGAGGCTGGACAATAGGTTTCCTGTCACAGGGAGGTGTGAACACCTCCCAGACAGGCTTTAGTGTATTGGGGCTGGATGGGTGCACTCTCAGAGTGCTTTGATGTCTGCACTAGGGGCACATTTGGTGTCCCTGTGCATAGTCCAGCTCAAACCGGTTGCAGGGGCTATCAGCCCCTGCTCTGGCGTGAAACTGGACAAAGGACATGGGTGTAGCCACCCCTCTGTCCTGACCCTCCCATAGGTGGGTCCCCAGAGTTTGTCCCACCCCTTCCTTGGGTATAAAGTAGGAACCCTGACTACAGGACTGTAGATATTACCTGGACTAAACTCTGCTACAGAAACCAAGTAACCTTCGACGATCTACGCTTTGCTGGACGACTGAAGAATCTCTCTTGGAGTAAAGGAGTTACTCCCCTGCAAGGCAGGCACCTCAATGCATCTGACCGGTTTGCATCTACGCAGCTCCCAACGGACTCCGAAGATTTTGCAACACAGGAGGTGGGTGCCCAAGCTTCCCCGAGGCCGACTAGTGCTCTCAGCAAACCTGAGACCCGCAGCCCTCGTGGGGACCGTGCAACCCGAACCCCTGTACACCGTGCACATTTGCAGCAGCATATGCTTTTAGGCAATCCCTGAGGCTGTGCTTTGGGCTACTCGTAGTCCAAGCACCGAGCAGTGTTTCCACCAAAGATTACTGGCCTACACTCCACGAGTGTTCCGTGGGCTGGTATTGTGTGATTCCTCTCGAGGTCCCTTTGCGATCCCTGGTCCGTTGACCTGTGGGTCCCTGAGAAGGCAACTTTAACTTTCAGTGGGCTTCCCTGGTTGCTACAGACGTGCCCTGACTCTCCATCACTGTTGGAGTCCCCCGGACCTTGCTGGTCCTCACAGAAGCATCATTACTCTGACCGCGTGGGTTGCAGTTGCCAAGGCTTGTTGGTCTCCAATCCGGAAACTGACCCCTCAGCACTCAACATCCTTTGTGGGACAGCTCGCCTGCGGATCCTGGTCATCATCGACATCTCCTGGTCCCCGTGGCTGCAGAGTCAAGCTTCACCTCTTCGCACCTGAAGCATCCGACATCAATGGGCATTCGATTGCTCCGCTCCTGGTCACGTGAAGTGACCCAGACTTTGTCCCCTCTGCTTTAAGGTTCTTCTCATCTCCGATCCAGGCTTGGGTCACACCGGAGACTTTTCTTCTCCACGGCAGCAGCACTTCTTCGCATCACGCCATTGAAAACGACGAGGGTTTCCGACACCACTTGACCCCTATGCACCCGGCTTCCCTGGGCTAGGTAACACGGGTACCTCAGTACTCACAAGGGTGCTGGCCTTAGAACCTTCTAAGTTTAACTGGGTTTGCTTGAAGTCCTCTCCGAAGTGTCCTTAAACTCTAAATTTCCAACTGCGACTTTCCCATAGAGTTGTACGGAGCTCGCGTCTGTGTTCCCACACTGCACCCATCTTCCGTGGGTCCCCTGTGTCAATACCTTGGGTGGTTCCTTGGGGTCCCAGCGATTCTACGTGCTGTAGGCACTGTGTCTAGTCAAGTTGTGGTTGTTATACCACTTTCTTAATATATGGTTTGGTCTCCCCCTAGAGCCCACAGTGTATTGTGCTATTTAGTGTCGTTCTAGTACTGTAATATTGTGTGCCTTGTTCTCTAATCTCATAAAGAGGTTAGTAGAGAGTGTTTAGTAATAAATACATATATTTTATATATACCTTGTGTGGTTCTCCTTTCATTTGGTCATTCAAGAGGTTATATACTGGTAAAACAAGCTGCTTTACATTCCTTCAAGACTTAGCCGGAAGGCTGCTCTCCACAGCTACCACTACGATAGCTTTCTATAAAGGTTGTCTTTAACCTAATCATCAATAAGGGTTGTTTGGACTGGTGCAAGGTGCCCACTTTAATTAGTGGACAGCATATACCAGGCCAACTTCTCACACTCATCACCACCAACTGCACCCTGAGCGGCACCCTCATCTACCACCCTCCACTCACCAACTTCTGCAGCACCATCACAGACTTCATCACCCTTGATCCTTGGTGACCCCAACTACCGCCTGGAAGACCTCACCAATCCCAATACGATCAACCGCCTCGAGGACCTGTCCAACCTCAGTCTCACCCAGCGAGTAAAAGGCCCCACACAGGCCCCAAGCACCTACTGGACCCTATCTTCACCAGCTTGAGCAACATCACAGTACAAAAGCCCACGCCAATCACATGGTGTGACCACACCCTTATGAACTTCAGCATACCCATCCCACACCACTGCAGAAACTACATCACCAAATCTTCACAACTAAACTGGAACAAGATCTCAGAAGTGTCCTGGTCTTCTGAACTCCTACACCTCAACACAACTACAGCCTCCTCATTGCATCTCTATCTTCAATGCCTGGATCACTGCCTGCACAGGTACCCTGGCTCCTGGCAAAGCCAACAAAGCCATGAGAACCAGACCACAAGCAAGGAGGTACATGGATATGCTAAGTCTCACTAAAAGCCACTACAAGCAACTTGAATGCAGGTGAAGACAAAGTCAGAATGACGCTGATAAAAGCATGTACAAATCTTCCCTCAGACAGTACAATCAGCATATCAGAGCCACCAAATGATCCGCTCTCACTGACTGCATCGAAAGCAGCACCAACTGCACCAAGGAAATCTTTGCCAAAGTGAAAGACTTAACCTCTCCAGCAGAAAACTGCACGTGAGCTAGGCAGAGCTCTAAGAACAGTGAAATTACTAGGTTAGCAGAAGGTCTCCCTTCATCTTCTCATAACCTGCGAGGGACAGTCTAATGTGTGCCCAGAGTGATATGACACCCACATCCTGCAGTACTGAGTCTAACATACCACTGGATGACTTCTTCCCATGGTATCTCCAGCTAACAGCAAGTTTGTTTTACATTGTCTCAATGTCCTACTTACAGTCACAGGGCTAGGGGAGAGCGAATGTTAGAACTTTCTGAGTTCATACCCCCAGCCCCATTTTATTATTTTAAAATGCCCATAATCTGATCTGCAGGTCTCAGGGAATCTTGTCTGTATGCCTGTGGGATCACAGTAACTGGCCTCAAACCATGCACTTTCAAAATTGAAACCTAACTGCTCCAGATGTTATTTTGGTAGGGACTATGTTTGGTATTGAAGTTTAGTTAACGTTAAGGTTGATCGCCTGGCAGGAGTGAAGAGACACAGCTGACTATTAGTTCAATGCCATATGTCAAATATGAAGCAAATCCTAACAATTTAGCCAACATTGCTTTGCGTTCTTGGTGGCATAGTCTTGCTTCTGACATTACAAAAGTGAGAGATTGCAATGTGTTTAGCTAAAAAAAGATTGGCTAAAAGTGTCAAATTTGACAGGTGCCACCTGACAGCTGTGCACATCATCCCATCACTAAGTTTCCATTTCGCAGCTGACAGAGATGTATTTATTTTGTGCTGCCTGCACTGCATCTGTTTGTGTGAGGATGGCTTACATTTCTGATGCCCCTCCCGTTAAAGTTTCTTTATAAAACAAGCTTACTCAGCTGAGTTGTGACAGAGGCATGCACTGTTGCTTCTCATGTTGTACCTGTTTTGTGTGTGAAACTGCATTCTGTTCTATACCTGTGGTGTGAGAAAGATTTGCAATGCTCCTTCCCTTGTGGTGTGTAAGATTGACTTATACAGCCTTACAGCCATGTTGTACCTGTTTGATAATGGAGACTTCCCATGCTATATCAGTTTTTTGTGTTCTGGTGTGAACACCTACTGGTGGGATGGGAATGTCCTCTGCATGGTGCACCGTCTTGTTCCCTTGCTCCATGCGCCTGATTGCGTGTTTCTGGTATCCTGTTTGTTTATTTGGGCTGTAGCCTCACCGCAATATACTGTGTGCTGAGAGGCCTAGGCCTGTGGTGAAGGTGCTGGACCTGTCCTGTGACTTGGAAGGGTACACCAAGTGTGACCTCATTGCACTGACAGTGGACTGCCTTCCCTGTTATGGGTTTAGTACATAGAATGATGGTGGCAGCGTACTGTGTTTTGTGAATCGATAGTTGTGATTTTTATGTGTGTCAACAGAGTAAAGACTTACTTGGCCCACTTCTGTAAAGGTCTGCTTCTAGGCACTAAACTACATCCTAGCACTTATATTCCAATTATATGTTGTGCGTGTCTTCTTAATATGACCAGCATGGTACATGCATTATGTGTATGAGTGAGCCAGAGTAAATGGAGGCCTGTGGGTTTATTATGGATGCCCCTGACCTGGCCCTGTGCCCTGGTGGAGGTGAGCTTGTTTTCCTAGAGATTGGAAGTGTGTTGCTGGCATTCCTGAAGCTGGAGGGAGACCTAGGCACTGAGATGGAGAGATAGACGTCATGACATCTTTAGTAATTCAATTAGGCCTTTGGCTGATATGAGCTGCTGATTAGTCTTCCTGAAGCACTGTCATCTGGTAGGTGGTAAGGGTAAAGGATGGGACTGCAGTCTTTGTTTTTCAAGGTGAAATGGAAGCTTTAAGTGAGGATAGCTTTTGTCTGTCCCCTGATTGCTTTCAGTGTGGCTGCTGGCAGCAAGGCCAGAAAGATCACACCTCTTCATGGCAATTTTGTGGGTGCTCTAGCCTGTAGACTGCCCTACTATGAGGCATCACTCTACACAAAGGTTATGTCTGGAGAGCACCACCCTAAACCCGGTCACAAAGCGCAGAAATAGATCCTCATCATCTGCCTGCTTTTAGTGTAAAAAGTTGGATCTACTGGTTGTTCTAGTTCCGAGATCTCTGTTACCAAGAACGGAGTGCTTCAGTAACTAATGTCCAGCATGTGTATAGAGCACATAATGTGGGGAAATTTCAAGAGCTTTTCTGCCCATGCTTTGCATGACCGTCCTGGACAGAAAGTAAGTCAGTAGGAGTGGATTAGATCAAAGGCGTTTGAGAGTCTATAGAGGTAACTCTTCCAGGATGCAATTGCACAGGAAGCACCACAGGCAGTTTCTCCTGTAAGGAATAGGCAGAGCACAGGTGTTAGACCTGTCAGCGTTAGGGTGCTCTTCCCCCAGACATTTTGCCTGTTTCCCTCAATTTCTTTGCTGAAATTCGTTTTTATTGTGAAGCATTGGGGTCAGTTTTAAGTAATGCCCTTTATTTTATTCAATATAATAGCACACAGAAGACGGCACCTCCTCTGCTCAGTCTGCCACCAACCACCACCCACTGTCTTGCCTCCCCTTCCCTGCGTTCTACATTCCTTTAACAAAACAACAACAAAAAATGAAGAAAGAAACAAAACCACTCTAGTTGGGAAAACCATTGTAAGAACACAAGATTCACAAGCTTATATGGATTTGAGGAAACAAGCAGCATGAAAAGTAATAAACCATTATCAGTTTAGTTTAAAGTTCTTCATTCACTCTATTCTTTTTATTTTCCTAGATAACCTATCATTCACTAACTGTGTATCGCAATGCCCGGAAGACTCCTTGAATGTCCCCGTTCCAAAGTTAATTTCATGATTTTTTTACCACACTCTTTATCAACTCCTGGCACCAACAGACACCCAGATAATTTCACAATTTTCTACATATTGCACACATTATTGTCTGATAATTCAACCACAAATCTTCCAATCCTCTTTACTTGCAAGGGACCGGAAAACTGCGATATCCCCTTTCTCACAAACCGTCCCAACTTGATTCCAACCCAATTCCTTTACTGCAACCCATGCTCAACAGATGTTTTACACTTCACACCCACTTCATCCTCAACTTTACACATTTAAATTTCTGCATCCGTCCCACCCTTAATTTATAGCAAAACTCTCTTCCTCTCATTAATTTGTAGGGTGTCTCTTCCGTGACAGTGTTAGGTGTAGTTCTGTAAGTCCACACCAGTATTTTCACAGCCCTTCTCCAATCACCACCTTCACCTAGTGCCAACTCTAAACCTTCCCTTCAATACCTTGTTCCATCTCTCCAACATTGCATTTCCCTGAGGATAATAAACAAACGTCCTTGTGTGAGGTATATTGAGTTTTTGCAAAAACGACATCATCTCCTTTGACACCAACTGAACCCCATTATCTAGAACAATTTCCATTGGGACACGTTCCCTGACAAAAACCTCTTTCGAAAACTCAATAATATTATTAGTTTCAACATGTTTTACAAACATAAAACTCTGGGTAATGTGAAAACAAATCAATAGCCACCAACGTAAACATGGGTCCTGAACCCAGCTTAGCAAAAGGCCCCATAATATCCGAAGCAATTTTTTCACAAGGTTCCTCCCCTTTGTCAATGACTTGAGAGGGATAGAGTCACACATTGTCTTACTATGCCCTCCACATCGCAGTCCAGACGCAGCCACCAAAAATCCTTCCTGATTCTCCTTTTGACCACGCTCATTCCAATGTGCTCTTAGTGAACCAACCCTAAAACCTCT
This sequence comes from Calotriton arnoldi, assembly GCA_963921515.1. Lineage (NCBI taxonomy): Eukaryota > Metazoa > Chordata > Amphibia > Caudata > Salamandridae > Calotriton > Calotriton arnoldi. The sequence goes on from CAWUFW010005429.1 coordinate 243,536, forward strand.
TCCGTAAGTTTTGAGGGCACCACCAACACGTCACCTCTCCTGAGAATCCCATCACAAATACACAATTCATCCTTAATAGCCTCATAAGGGTTCAAATCATCCTCCAAATTCCTCTTGGCGACCAACTTTGTCTCACAAACCGTATCACTTTTTCCAGAATTCCATCATGTGTAGTTTCCACCACCCAAGTTTCGTGGGACATTCTTGTTGCTGCAACATCAGCCACACTGGCAAACACTCACTCTTCTTTCACTTCTTCAATGCTATCTTCGTGTTATGGCAAACATGACAAACAAGCTACCATAACATTGTTGATACCTGTCACATACTCCACGTCAATGATGTATTCTTGCAATCTATATAACCATCGGCACAGCGAGCAGTAGCTCTTCCTGCCCCTTTTGACGTAAACACATCTACGAAGGGTGTATGATCTGTTCTCAGTGCAAACTCACTACCCAATACATACTGCCTGAATTGTAAAATTCCCCAATAAGAAGCCAGCGCATCTTTTAAAAGTATTTATGTTCAGTCTGCCTTAATATTTAGGATGCATAGACCACAATCACAATTTTGCCCTTATTATCTTGCATCAACACAGCACCTAAACTGTAATTACTCTCATCAGTCATTAAGACTGTGGACAATTTGGTATCAAATGGCTTGAGACATGGAGCAGCTGAAAAATCAGTCTTCAGCTTTATGAATTCGTCTTCACACAATCTCCACCATTCAAATGTAACACTGTTCTTCAAAAGCTTTCGCATATCATGATCATGTCAGAAATATTAGCAATACATTTTGCATAGTATTCAGCCATCCCCAAGAAAGAACAAAGTTGTTCCTTGACTTTGGGGCTTAGTGCATCCTCAGTTGCCTTCAAACAACCATGCTTTGGTCTTATCCCATTACAATCAATGTGGTGACCCAAATAATCAACACCAGACATACGAATATGAAATTTGCTTACTTTGATGGCAGGGCCATTACCCTTGAGAATGCCCAACACCACTCTTAAAGTGTCATTATGCTCAATCCAATTCTTCCCATAAACCAGAATGTCATCCTGAAAATATGTAACCTTCTTTACCTTCCCCAGCAATAAGTGCTTTGCTCATTGAAAAACTGCTGAAGCTTAAGCAAGCCTAAACAGAATGTAAAAAAACTGTATGCTACCTCTGGTGTCACTAAAGAAGTTAATGATTTAGATTTTTCCTCCAGGGAAATCTGATGATATGCTAAGGAGAAATCTATTGGCGAAAATACTTCTGTCCCATTGAAAGTTCTCAGCATTTCATTGATATTGGGAAGCAGATGGTGATCGATCCAAATACTCCTGTTTAAATCTCTTAAATCCACACACATTCTCAACCCCCACCAGCTTTAAGAGACAAAACTATTGGTGCCAACCATTCCGATGCCTCGATAGGCTCTATTATTCTTTGCTTGCATAACCTATCCAGCTCCATTCTCAACTCCTCCCTCAAAGCTAATGGCACCGGATGCACCTTGTGCACAGTCGCTTTCACATCCTTGCACAATCTTATTCTTTGTTTGAAGTTCTTAAACAAACCAAGCTTATCATAAATAACTCCAGGATATCTACTCTTCCACAATTCAAGTTTGTCTCCATCTTTACCAGTCTCCACTCACAATACTTGATCAGGATAATTAGGATCTAAAGTCATTTACAATTCTCTTTGCTGTGGCCATCGAAGCAAGCATCCACCATCCTTGGCCACATATACCTTAGATTGAGTAGTGCAGCCTTGGAACTTTATATTAGCTTAAAAAAATCCAATTACATCAATTCTTTTTTCACCAAAATGCCACCAAGCTTACATCAGATGGCATCAATACCTCATCTTTATACAATTGCGTTTGATCCTATCCCACCAAAGTATACCTTGCTCCTGAGTCCGCCATCATCTTAACAGACTTCCCATTTATAACCACCTCCCAAAATGGAGCATCCCAATCTTCACCTACATCACACACCTGCACGATACACACTTCACTCTCACTAGAATCGTCATTTGATTTAACAGAGTCTAACACTGAACGCACTGTGTTCACATTTCTTTCCATACTGGAATTATGTTTGCAAGCCCCTCTACACATCCGTGCATAATGTCCCCTCTGCTTACACCTCCTCCATAAGTGTCCCAGTATTGGACATGTCTTGTCACTAGCTATATGACCTTTTATTCCACTTTTCCGTCAAATCTTTAAGTTGTCTGTGTTGACCTCACAGTCCTTTCTGTACTCAGGTCCTTTCCAATTCATTCTCTTGGCTTCTTTGTTCTTAACTGCATGTATCGTTGCTGTACCACCCTTGCTTGACTCCAACTCTTTTATGTCCTCTGAAATATACTCTAACTTTTCAGCTATTTCCACAGGCTTGTTCAATGTAAGTGCCTTCGCTATCAACAACTTTTCTTGTGTTCTTTTGTCAGATATCTTGAGCATCAGTTGATTGCTCAACATTTCATCATAAAATGTCTTCTAATTGCAGGATGCTGCTAAACGCCTCAGCGATGCCACAAAATCATCCACGGACTTTCCTGGCAACTGTCCACGCATTAAGAATCCATGTCTCTCCGCTACTCAATTTTGTTTCTTTTCATACTTCGCTTCCTTATGGCTTCTTCATACTCATCCATGTCCTCTTCTTCAGCATCATCTTCTTCCAGTGTCGGTAAATGCTTTAGTATTTTCCTACTTTTTGCACCCATACATTGTATGAGTAGAGCTACCTTCCTTTTCCCATGAAAATGTCACCCCTATAGCTTTGAGATAAGCTAGGAAACCTTTTCACTTCATCCATTCTAAATTGGGTGGACCTAATGGCTGTAGAAATGGTGCAGGAGCAGTTGCGTCATCCATGTTGAGTAAAGAGATCCTTCCCCAAAATTGTCACAGCAGAATGTCACCAGACTGTGTTAGAAATGCACTTACTATAGGCAAATGTACCCATAACAGCTTAGGGAGCAGGTCCAATGCAAAGAAGGTGTGCACCTCACAGCGCCTTTGCCCACCAGGGTTTTAATGGTCCTTGCTTTAAAGATGTGTGTGTCACCGCACATCTGCCCATTAACATCAAAGCCTTAAGGGCCTTTCATTTAAGGTATGCGCATCTCTGCACTTTCGCCCTAGGTCACCTCGCAATCAAGCATGGGCTGCCGAGTGTTAATTCCAGCCAGTAATGTGGCCGGGAACATAGCAGTGACTTTCCCCGATATCGCCAGCGTTCCAATCCGCAGTAGAGTTCTGACAGGCCCAGTCCTCCTGTGGTTCATCCGCTCGACGTCACTGAAATGTCGGGGTCAGTTTCAAGTAAAGTTCTTTATTTTATTCAAGATAATAGCACACAGATGACCTACACTGCCTCTGGTCATTCTCCCACCCACTGTCTCTCTCTCTCTTGCGTGCCCTTTCCTAAGTTCTACATTCCATGCAAGGTGAGAGCGCAGATGCCACACACTGCTAACCAGTGCTAAAGTGATTGTGCTCACTCCCCTAAACATAGTAACATTAATTTTCACCTGGTTGGCATACTTAATTTTTCATATAAGTCCCTTGTAGCGTGGTATACATTGTTTTGATCATATTAAAATCTCTCTTTCTATTTTTGCCTTCCTGACCACTGAATGCATACAGTTAATTTACAGGTACTTACATTTTGTTGTGTGTTGCAAAAAACAACATCCTACAGCCTTTCCTTTCACAAACCCTGTACTCCAGCAATCACATAATTAATTTTACTTTCCTTTCTCTGACTGCAAAGGAGAGGAGTTTGTAAACACCAATCCCCATGTTAAAAAACACATGATCAGCAGTTTGTCAGAAGGCATATACTGACATTTGGCCTCCTCTTTTGAAGCGTAGCAAATGCAACAAGATAAATACAGAATGTAAATGCATCTTTATTTATTGATTGGACTTTCGTGAACCACCAGAAATCGGCTGGTGACCCACCACTGGGTCACAAACCCACAGTTTGGGAAACACTGGGCTAGAGAATTAGTAATATCCAGTATTCACTTTCCTTCTTACATTGATAGGACTAATTTATCTTACTTAATAAAAACATGCACATTCTCTTTATAGACACCATAGACCCTCCATTCAAAAGAGTTTCTTAAATGGAGTATGTCTCTTAAATATGCAGTCAGACTTCAGCCCCTTCACAAGCTTCAAGGGCTACAGACACACATTAGAACTTAGAGCAGGCTTTCTGCTGGGTCCCTGGCATTTGACACTGATTTCTCACAGGAGAGACTGGTTTCCAGTAGAGGAGCAGAATCAGGGATTCAGGATTCATGGAAGAAATCCGGAACCTGTAAGTCATTCATCTTCCTCATGAGCCAGTCTCCCAAGTGTTCTCATTGTGAATCATTGAAACAAAGGAGGGCACGGTATTTCCAGAAAAAATGCCAAACTGGCCCCTTAAACCTCTAAATCTTGCATGAGTTTGAAACTCACAATATTTGGAATAGGACCATAGTAAGATACCATATTACTGCTATGTCTCCTCACATATTCCTGTGGGAAATCATGATAAGGACACTTGTTTAGTCAGAAAAAGGCAAGGTGCGGAGATACAAAAAAGCACAGAGACAGGAATAAGGAGGGCTGAAAGACCACAGAGCAAGGCCTCCTAATCTATTCAGTATAACACAATGAGAGCTTATGATGTGTTCAAAGGTCTAAAGGGAGTCCTCAGTAAGGGGGTGGGGGTGTATTGAAAAATATAGATGTGTGCAGAGGGTGAAATCAGTTAAAACTCTGTCTTGTTGAACCTGGAAATCTTTTATTCTTGTCCCCAGTGGGGAGGGGTAAAAACATGAATTAGAATTTGACCAACTTCATAAGGTCTACCTGTTTCTGCCTTAATCAAGCCCTCAAACCAGAGGTGTGGAGGTATTTATCTGGACCAAAAAATCATTCTGCTAATATGAATTATCAAAAGAAGGTAAGAAAAATGTAAGTTGTACCACCAGTAAAGGCTGAGTATATGCTGGATTTCACCAGCGTCTCAACACAACTCATTTGGGTTCACTCCTGAACTCAACACTGCTTGGCAGGGTATGAATGAATCTTGCATTTTACACACTGGTAGTCCGCGGTGCTGTCTGAGAAGCAGTCTCCTCTGTCTCACTGATGACTCATGTTGGACCTGTCAGCTTTAGGATGGTCTTCACCCAAACTTTGTGCCCTTACCCCTCCTATTTTTTCTGAATTTGTTTTTGTTGGCCTTACCCAGTCCGAAAGTGCTTGTGTTCACTCCCTAAAGCATTGCAACATTGGCTTACACTTGATTGGCATATTTAATTTACTTATAAGTCCCTAGTAGAGTTGTATACCATGTACCCAGAATCTGTTAATTAAATGGTGGTAGTGGGCCTGCAGCACTTAATGTGTCATCCACTTAAGTTGCTCCTTAAAACATGTCATAGGTCTGCCATTGCAGCCTGAGTGCAGTTTTAAAAGGCTAATTCGACTTCGCCAAGCCTTAAACTCCCCTTTTATTGCTTATAAGTGACCCCTCCGGTAGGCCCTAGGTAGCCCATAGGAGAGGGTTCATTTCAATTAAAAGGTTGAACATGTACCTTTAAGTTTTACATGTCCTGGTACTGAAAACGCCTAAATTCGTTTTCCACTACTTTGAGGCCTAACTCTTCCATAGGATAACATTGGGTTGCCTTATTACATACAATAAGTGCTAACTTTTGATTGGGAACTGGTAAGCAATTTGTCTTATGTGTTTGAGAAATTGTAATACAAAATTCTGTTTAATGGTAAACTCAAATTTTAAGTTACAATTTGGAAAATGCCACTTTTTGAAAGTGGCCTAGCTGACAGTGAAGTTGTGGTTCATATCGGATTTAGAATATGGATGTGCTCAGACTTAAAAACAGGATGGAATGAATACAGAAATAGACGCCTGCCTCTGAGCAACCCGGGAGCATTTGAAAGAAATTCCCCCCAGCATTAATTACGGAGCGCACTGCAGTAATTTTCGTTGACAAATTCTGGTTACCACGCAAATAGGAGTCAGAGCAGCAGCTCTGTCAGAGAATCAGGCAATCAGAAATCGCTGACCATTAACATGAAACCCTGATGACAACAGACAGCTCACCCGCTACCTCGAAGATAACAGCATCCTGGACCCCTCCCAGTCAGGATTCCGCAGCAACCACAGCACCGAGACCGCCCTCATCGCCGCCACAGACGACATCAGGATCCTGCTGGACAACGGCGAGACGGCGGCCCTCATCCTCCTGGACCTCTCCGCCGCCTTCGACACTGTTTGCCACCGCACACTACGCACACGCCTCCACGACGCAGGGATCCGAGACAAGGCCCTGGATTGGACCACCTCCTTCCATTCCGGCAGAACCCAGAGCGTCCGCCTCCCCCCATTCCGTTCCGAAGCCTCCGAGATCATCTGCGGCGTACCCCAGGGATCTTCCCTCAGCCCGACACTGTTCAACATCTACATGGCTCCACTCGCACGCATCGCCCGACAGCACGACCTCAACATAATCTCCTACGCCGACGACACTCAACTGATCCTCTCCCTCACCAAGGACCCCCTTACCGCCAAATCCAACCTCCACGAAGGAATGAAAGCCGTCGCCGACTGGATGAAGTGCAGCCGACTTAAGCTGAACACAGACAAGACGGAGATCCTCATCCTCGGCTCCAACCCATCAGCCTGGGACGACTCCTGGTGGCCCTCGTCACTAGGGGCACCCCCGACACCAACCGACCACGCACGCAACCTGGGAGTCATCCTCAACTCAACGCTCACCATGACCAAGCAAGTCAACGCAGTCTCCTCCTCCTGCTAGAACACCCTCCGCATGCTCCGCAAGATCCACAGGTGGATCCCGACAGACAAGAGAAGAACAGTCACCCAGGCCCTCGTCAGCAGCAGACTCGACTACGGAAACGCCCTCTACGCAGGAGCCCCGACCAAGCTCATCAAACGACTGCAAAGAATCCAAAACGCCTCTGCATGCCTGATCCTCGACATTCCACGCCACAGCCACATCACCCCCCACCTGATAAACCTGCACTGGCTCCCCGTCGACAAGAGAATCTCCTTCAAACTCCTGATCCACGCACACAAGGCACTCCACAAAACCGGCCCAGCCTACCTCAACAGTCGACTCTCCTTCTACGTTCCCAACCGTCAACTCCGCTCCGCCGACCTCTCCCTGGCCACCGTCCCGCGCATCCGGAGAACCACCACCGGAGGAAGATCCTTCTCTCACCGCGCCGCCAAGATCTGGAACACCCTTCCCCTCAACCTACGACAGACCCAAGACCTGCTGACCTTCAGGAGACGACTCAAGACCTTGCTATTCGACCAGTAGTGGCAACACCCCCCCTCCTCTCCCTCAGCGCCTTGAGACCCTCGAGGGTAAGTAGTGCGCTTTACAAATCTTGTGATTGATTGATTGATTGATTGATTGATGAAAGTCCCGGTACCAGAGGACTGGGTCTTGAAACGCGTCGGCACTTTTTTTCAACACGGAGGAATTTGAATAAACCTGTTGTGACGTGAGGGATTTGTATTGAATAAGTATGCCCCACGCACACACTCTAAATATTTTCCCGTGTTTGGCATATGTTTGGCCCCAAAAACAAGATAGCGATAACAGTATTCTAGTTTCTGATGTTATGATGCAAAAGTCCAACGTTTTCGTACATAAATGTGTTTGTATATAAGTATTTCATGCACTGTCTATTGTGAATTGTCATAAGTATTTTTCATGTTTTGTATGTTAATTTGAAAAATGTGTGTCTCTTCACTTCTCATGCAACTAAACTTTTTTGGGTGAATATAAACAATTGCAAAGAAAGGAATGGTTTAATAAAACTTCCATTCAAACAGACAAGATAGTGTTCTGTTTGTTGCTCAAAAATAATAAGAGCATAACGTCAAACGGAGCCAGGTTCTCCTTTTTGTATTCACTTTTTGAAAGTTGGCACTTTCCTGCCCTAGCTATTTGGTGCCTATAACCTGTTCTTGGGTCACATGACTGGGTATAACTGACATACTTTGTTTATTTTTCCCAGATAGCCTCACAATAGCGGGATTTGGAGTGACTCAATGGGCCATCTGCTCGCTGGAAAGGGGTCAGAGCTGGCACAGTCCCTCTTGTAATTGAATATGATGTGCTCTGCCTCCATACAAAGGACCTAACGATCCCACCTTGCCACTGCAGCCAGCTTGGAGCCAGGACAGGGAAGTCTGGAAACTCAATGCACTTCAAAGCCACTGTCTAGAAGCTTCTCCCACTTTCCAGGACTAGGGCACCAGGGTATAAATGTAGAACCTCAGACACCAACTTTTCAGTACACTTGTGGACCTATGGATACTCTGCCAGGAAGAAGGACTGATGCGCTGCTGAAAGGGCTGCCACTCTGCTGGACTGCTGACCTGCTGCTGCCTTGCTGAATTGCTGAGTTTCTGCCCTGCTGCCCTCTTGCCTGGGGGAGAAGAACTGAACCTGCAACTTCATCTTGAACCCAGGGCTACCAGAGTGACTCCAAGGGCTAGTCTGCTGGCCTCCTGATCTGAGCCTAAAGGACATAAAAAGCTCCCCAACACCCTGCACCAGCACCTGGACCCAGCTGAAGTGAATTCCTGTCCCCAAAGTGGTTCCGCCCAAGTCTTGGACCCTTGGTGTGGCTCAGAGAGCTGAATTCAAGCTTATGGGCTCTTTGCAACCAAGATCTCGCCGCTCGCACCACGATTCAACATGAAGTGCCATCTTCCAGACCCATTGCATTACCACCAGCGCGAACCTCCAGCAATTTTTTCACAAGGCTCCAGCAACGCCCGTCCATGATGCCTGTCCTGCTCTTCGCTCTATGCTGGCAGCCTCCCATGACGCTCTCCCTGCTCCTCACGTCCTCCTCCACCACGAATGAGGCTCTTGGCACTGATTTAAGAAGATAAAAAGTCTGTGGACTTAACCTGGTGACTGCAGCCGACCTGTGCACTCTAGCCCTGAACTTGTGATTTTGACACGGTCCACCACAACCAGATATCCATAGTTGGGGCTTTATACATTTGGCACTATTTTTACTAAAATCTTTCAAAATAAATTACTCTGGTTCAACTGATTGGATTTTTGCCGCTTTGGTGTCAAATCATTTAGTAAAACTTACTCTATGGGGCCCATCATGATGTCGGTCGGACGAGCGTCCGAATGACATCGTAGCGGAAACGGGACCACCTGACAAGGAGTCGGTGGTCCCGCTTCCATTATTTAGATGCGACCGCCTTCACAGCGGTCGGAAAGGTATTTTTTCGATTGCAGCTTATACTGCGGGCTGCAGCACAAGCTGCAATAGAAAAAATACATTTTTAATACATCCATGCCCCATGTGGCAGGCACCAAGCAGTGCCTGACACACGGGGCATGGATGTTTGGGGGGGGCACCACAGGTGCCCCCCAGGCCTCATAGCAGAGGCCGCAGGGGCTCGGGGGCCCTGCTAGGGGACCCCAAAGTCACTTCCTAACAGCCTTTTCATGTTGGAAAGGCCGACATGGAAAGGCTGTCGGAAACTGACATCATAATCCCGACGGCGGTGCCGGAGCAGGCACCACCACCATTTGGGGATTATCTGTCTGACCGATGCCCCGACAGGATCGCCCTGTCGGAGGCGTCGGTCTTTCCCCCAGGCCACAGCAGTCTGACCGACCGCATCGTAATGCTGAGGTCGGACCGCTGAGTCCGATTGTCGGACGACAGCCACCGACAGCCTGTCGGTGGCAATCCGCCCGTCATCGTAATGAGCCCCTATGTTTCTAAATTTGTTTTGAATTTTTTTGTGTTGTATTTTTACTTTACTACTGTTTGTGTACTGTATAAATACGCATTGCCTCTAAGTTAAGCCTGATTGCTTTTTGTGCCAAGCTACCCAGGGTTAAGCACAGGTTAATTTAGTGACTTTTTGTGGCTCACTTTCCTTGGGATTGTGGCTGGTGCTTGAACAGGGCTCACACCCCAGTCAACTAACAACCCAATTTCTAACACTTCTCCCCTAAATTTTGTGGATTTGCCCGTTTTGCTGTACTTGCTACTATTGACTTGCAATTTATAGTGTGTATATATTTATGCTTTGTTGAGTTAGTACTAAAGCATTCAGACCTCACAATTCGGATTGAACATTGATATATTGTGTGCAGCGGTAATAACTGTATTGCCATCATCCCCAATAACTATTTAGGCCCTGATTCACGAAAGAAAATTTCTAAATGCAGATTAGCTTACATGTAACTCTACTACTGCACCAAGATGTAAATCTACACTTGTTTTGCTGTTCACCATTTCCCAATGCAGATTTACACCTAAATGTAGACTTTCATGTCTAAAATCCATGGGGGAGCCTCCTACAACATTTACAAGAGTAAAGTTAATACTAGTAATTTTTCACATGTAAATGGAAATTTCTCTATTGGAAATTATACAGAAACGTATTCAAATTTAATAATTTTAAGAAAATATGATAATGTAAAATATAAATGTAAAATATTTTCCAACATTTTATGATAAACTGAGAACTGTTAAAATAAACTACTACAACATGTTAAGTTATTAAATTTAATGTGTATTGAATAAGTAAGTAAATACAATATATTTATATATAATATTTTATGAACACATTTTTTAAAAACTTCCACCCACAGTATCATTTTTATTTAATGTGTATTTACATTATTTTAAGTTTATTACATTTTAAATCAATAAAATAATTATTAAATAGTTATATATAATTTACAATAATAAACAATATATATATATATATATGTCTATATACATATAGACATATATATATATAATTTGAAAGTTAAAATAATTGTATTTCTTTACCATAATTCAAGTGGAGTATTATCTTAAATGTTTGCCTCCATTATTTTCAATGGGAGTGAGTTACAGTACCAGTGAGTGTCAAAGTATGTTGCTTGATTTAATTTGAGGTTGGGTTGGATTACTTCTACTACTGTTTTGTCACTTTTAATGGTGTAATAACTTTGGAAATGTAGTTTGTGAATAACAATGGACTTACTCTTTTGTGGGTGGGTGTTTACAGAAGCCTGTCCCTCCATAAGCCCCTCTTGCTTTTCTCTTAACCTCGCTCACTTTTTTGCAAGTAGTTTCTATTTTCCCGCCACTCCCCCTTGTCCCGCCCACATTTACTACTAATAAGTAAGTTTATGAGTGCAAAGATCTGCGCCCTGCAGAGAAAAGATAGGATAGGTAGAGGTTAAAGTCTCTGCTCATGGGTTAGTTAATTGCATTTTGCAGCATGGGTAGTATGCCTGTAATAGTGCTTCACATGCTATATAGTAAAGTTTGTGAATACCCCCCTAACTTTTAATTTTGCCATGGTTTATTTAATTTACAAAGCAAACACAAGGAGATGATGGACAAAGCGCTGAAACTTTTCAGACACTCACCCCCAGTCACAGATCTGGGTTGAATCCATCATCGTTCTTTAGCTCACGTCGCCACCCCAGTTGAGACACAGCTATATGCAAATCAGTCTTGACCCTGTGCCTCATGGGAACAGTCCAGCCCAAACTGCCACACCATGTCTACCCTGGACCGGAAACAAGCATCTTGGGACCGGTTTCAGCATACCCTGCCAACTTAGGGCGAACAAAGCAAACACAAGGAGATGATGGACGGAGTGCTGAAACTTTTCAGACACTCACCCCCAGTCACAGATCTGGGTTGAATCCATCATCGTTCTTTAGCTCACTTTGCCTCCCCAGTTCAGACACATCTATATGCAAATCAGTCTTGACCCTGTGCCTCATGGGAACAGTCCAGATCGATCTGCCACGCCATTTCTTACCTGCACCGGAAACAAGCATCCTGGGACCGGTTTCAGGCTAACAGCCCTCATCAGCCAGACTAGCTTGAATCCAGTGGCAAAGTGAGCAAGGGACCCAGGTCTGGGCATACCCTGCCAACTTAGGGCGAACAAATCAAACACAAGGAGATGATGGACGGAGCGCTGAAACTTTTCAGACACTCACCCCCAGTCACAGATCTGGGTTGAATGCATCATTGTTCTTTAGCTCACTTCGCCACCCCATTTCAGACACAGCTATATGCAAATCAGTCTTGACCCTGTGCCTCATGGGAACAGTCCAGCCCGAACTGCCAAGCCATGCCTTCCCTGGATCAGAAACAAGCATCCCGGGACCAGTTTCAGGCTAACAGCCCTCATCAGCCAGGCTAGCTTGAATCCAGTGGCAAAGTGTGCAAGGGACCCACGTCTGGGCATACCCTGCCAACTTAGGGTGAACGAAGCAAACACAAGGAGATGATGGACGGAGCGCTGAAACTTTTCAGACACTCACCCCCAGTCACAGATCTGGGTTGAATCCATCATCGTTCTTTAGCTCACTTCGCCACCCCAGCTCAGACACAGCTATATGCAAATCAGTCTTGACCCTGTGCCTCATGGGAACAGTCCAGCCCAAACTGCCACACCATGTCTACCCTGGACTGGAAACAAGCATTCTGGGACCGGTTTCAGCATACCCTACCAACTTAGGGCGAACAGAGCAAACACAAGGAGATGATTGTCGGAGTGCTGAAACTTTTCAGACACTCACCCCCAGTCACAGATCTGGGTTGAATCCATCAACGTTCTTTAGCTCACTTCGCCTCCCCAGTTCAGACACAGCTATATGCAAATCAGTCTTGACCCTGTGCCTCATGGGAACAGTCCAGCCCGAACTGCCACGCCATTTCTTACCTGAACCGGAAACAAGCATCCTGGGACCGGTTTCAGGCTAACAGCCCTCATCAGCCAGACTAGCTTGAATCCAGTGGCAAAGTGAGCAAGGGACCCAGGTCTGGGCATACCCTGCCAACTTAGGGCGAATAAAGCAAACACAAGGAAATGATGGACGGAGCGCTGAAACTTTTCAGACACCCACCCCCAGTCACAGATCTGGGTTGAATCCATCATCGTTCTTTAGCTCACTTCGCCACCCCAGTTCAGACACAGCTATATGCAAATCAGCCTTGACCCTGTGCCTCATGGGGACAGTCCAGCCCGAACTGCCAAGCCATGTCTTCCCTGGACCGGAAACAAGCATCCTGGGACCGGTTTCAGGCTAACAGCCCTCATCAGCCAGAGTAGCTTGAATCCAGTGGCAAAGTGAGCAAAGGACCCACGTCTGGGCATCCAGGGAAGACATTGCTTGGCAGTTCGGGCTGGACTGTTCCCATGAGGCACAGGGTCAAGACTGATTTGCATATAGCTGTGTCTGAACTGGGGTAGCGAAGTGAGCTAAAGAACGATGATGGATTCAACCCAGATCTGTGACTGGGGGTGAGTGTCTGAAAAGTTTCAGCACTCCGTCCATCATCTCCTTGTGTTTGCTTTGTTTGCCCTAAGTTGGCAGGGTATGCCCAGACGTGGGTCCCTTGCTCACTTTGCCAATGGATTCAAGCTAGCCTGGCTGATGAGGGCTGTTAGCCCGAAACCGGTCCCAGGATGCTTGTTTCACGTCTAGGGAAGACATGGCTTGGCACCGTCCATCATCTCCTTGAGTTTGCTTTGTTCGCCCTAAGTTTGCAGGGTATGCCCAGTGCTACTGGATTCAAGCTAGCGTGGCTGATGAGGGCTGTGATGGATTCAACCCAGATCTGTGACTGTGGGTGAGTGTCTGAAAAGTTTCAGCACTCCGTCCATCATCTCCTTGTGTTTGCTTTGTTCGCCCTAATTTGGCAGGGTATGCCCAGACGTGGGCCCCTTGCTCACTTTGCCACTGGATTCAAGCTAGCCTGGCTGATGAGGGCTGTTAGCCCGATACCAGTCCCAGGATGCTTGTTTCCCGTCCAGGGAAGACATGGCTTGGCAGTTCGGGCTGGACTGTTCCCATGAGGCACAGGGTCAAGACTGATTTGCATATAGCTGTGTCTGAACTGGGGTGGCGAAGTGAGGTAAAAAACGATGATGGATTCAACCCAGATCTGTGACTGGGGGTGAGTGTCTGAAAAGTTTCAGCGCTCCGTCCATCATCTCCTTGTGTTTGCTTTATTTAATTTACACACACATCAATAGGACAGTCGGCTTTGTAATATTCAGGTTTCTGACTGCAGTTAGAAAAAGTTAAATGTTACTATTAAAGAATTTAGTGAATCTAGCTGGTAGTTTCCACCTACTTGCAGCAGTTTGGTAGTAAACCATGCACAACTGTAGCTGCATTTATTGAGGACTTGGTCGTTTTTCCAATGGAGGTGCTGTACACGGCATCGAATGGTAGACGACAACATTAGCATCCGAGATTGAATCATGCATCTATGGTCTGTGCCAAATGAATAACTCAGACATCTCCCTTGAGAGAACCATCCACGACACTGCGTGTAGAGTGCTATAATTTGCCTGTTTCTTTTCTCAAAATCCAGATTGCAATGGGGATATTGTACCTTAAATGTTTAGCAGCGAATAGCTTGCTGTTAAAGTATTTGTTCCAATAAGTTGCAAGTAATAAGAAAGCAGTAGGCCTGCGGGATATTGACTAAGGTCTTGTGGGTCCATGAAATTACTTCTCTGTATTTTCACGCGCCTCCCAGGGCCATGCAGACAAATTAAAAATTGTGGGTAGTAGATAATAAGCAAGGAAGGTGCAGATTGTTTTTTTTTTTAGTAGAACAGATTTTCTTTTAAAGGGTTTACTTTTACTATCTAGGTCGCATGATAATAGGACCAGTTACTGTAGAAGTATATAAACAAGCATTTGCAATGCAATGGGTCTCACATTTACGTGAGTTTAAGCCATTGGCATTGTAAATGACAATGCCTTTTATTTATGTTTTAAAAACGAAAACAAAAATAAAAGGCATTGTTATTTGCAATGTCAATAGCTCAAACTCGCGTAAATGCGAGACCTACTGCATTGCAAATGCTTGTTTTTTTTAAGCAGCCCTATTCCGTTAGTGGACACAAGCTGCTTAAAAAAAACATATTTCCCGCTTTGGAAAGCAAATGCCGAATCGGAGGGCTGATGTCCCAGACAGACGTCCATCCGTGCATTGACAGCCACATCCTTGTGGGGGGAAAGTGGGGGGGGAGTGAGGGAGGAGGGTCGTTAGAGTTGGGGGCAGTTTGTGGGGGAGGGGTGGCAAATTGCCACCTGACTAATTAAATTCATTAGCAAATCGTTTTGAGACCCTCTACAAGAAGACATTTTGTGATGAGACCTATTAGTACGTAAGTGGATTTCAATTTTAATTCCCATGCCCAAAAAAGTTGGTGGGGGAATTGCACATCCCTGCTTTGCGAGGGGGAATGATAAAGCAAGCGTTTTCTTTCATGATACGCCCCTGAGTACTCTCACTGGAGTGCACTGTGAAAGGAGGCTGTTTAGGAGGGGGGCTTAATGGGACGACCAATGAGTTTCCAACTAACAGAGCCAGACTGGGAACGCGCTGAAGGAGGGAGCTTGATGAAGTGGCCCGGGGGCACTGCCCCTTTTCAGGAAATGTGTGGGTGGAATGCGGTGTCCACTAATGGCATGGAGTTTCCCGTATGTGCTGAAATGATGACATCTAAGGGGCCCTGCGGCCTGTGTTCATCCCGCATTGCGACTGCTATCAAACAAGCATCGGCAGTCAAGGTCACTGTCTTTAAACAAATGCGATCGCCCCAAACACACTTTGACGTTTCAATGAACGTGTGTGTTGTTCGACTGTGTTCTTGCTCATCTGCCAATTACTGCCTGTCTTTTCCTCCAGGCCACAAAATAAGAATACCCGTAACAATGCACAGCTCACGGCTCTAGCGCCCTTATGCATTTATGGCCACCCAGGACTTTCCATTCCCCCTTCGGCACAGAGGCTGTATCCATAACAGCCAGACACCGACAACATAAACATAAAAATCTGAACCCCGGCAAGAGCAGGAAGGAGAAGATCAGGAGACAGGCAGTTAAGGAGAAGATCGAACACCGTCAGCCAGACTGCTCCATTGAATCAATCGTCTTGTGATTTCAGTGGATTGGAAGGTACTTACCCCGCGTCACATGACTCTCGAGCTACGCGTCCCTTCATGCCTCAGTTACCTGACCAGTACACTTGGACCTAGAGTGCCAAGAGGCCCAAGAACTGGCGACCACGGCACTATTAAAGCAAGCCCTTGACTGGAAAACCAACAGGAGAGCCCTTATAGCAATATACATGGTGCGCCGTGGGAGCACAGAGAAACCAGGATTTATAGCCATGTGTGATCTTGGGCAAATTACACCGTTTCCCCTGTCCATCAGGTCGCACAGCTGTAAAAAAAACATTTTTGCAATGCAATAGGTCTCGCATTTAAATGCGAGACCTATGGCACTGGAATGCCGGCCGCCATTGTCCCAGCTGCTTACTGCAGGCACAACGTGCTTTGCTTACATTCAAACACGTCGTGCCTGCAGTAAGAGAAAGTCAATAAAGTAAATAGTGCTCACAGACTAAAATGAAGGCGGTGTTGTGCAGCTGCAGGAGCACTGTCTGAACGGAGGAGAGGCAGCGCTGTGTGTGTGCGCTGTGGAGTGCGAGGGCTGCCGTAACTAAAAATAAAAATAAACAAGGGCGAAAGTGAGCGGGAGGAAAATAAATGACGACAGGAAATTACAAAAAAAGCCGATGCAAAAGAAACCAGTAAACAACGAGACATCACTTGAGCAGACTGGCGTGAAACCGAAGGTTGTTTCCTGGCGTGAAACCGAAGGATGTTTCCTCTCGGACACTGCAAGCATTGGTTTCCGAGGCCGGGGACACGGAGAAGATGAAGTAGTCCCAAAACGAAAGAGATACCGACCTACAGCGTAACTAAACTGTAGTTGGTCGGTGCTGCTTCCCACAAAATGGAAGTGACATATCCGATGGCCAGCCAATAATGAGCCAGCTAAGCAGAGCAGCCAGAGTGAACCAATGTCAAGCGGCAGGCGGGATTACCCTCCATATTCTGTTTACTACAGGTCTTGCAACAGCGCATGCGCTGTCTAGGCTCGACCTAAAAATGCACTATTGCCTTTTAGTGTGAAGGCAAAATCTGTTATTTGGCCTTCAGTGTTTATGTCATAAGGACAAATTAGCATTGTCAGTTGTTTAAACTGTTCTTTGATTCATTGCTAAGTAATATAACGTCACCTACTTTTTTACCTTGGATTTATTAGTGTTGCAAAAACAATCATGTGAAATACATGAGAATCTGCGGTGCTTCCCGATATTGTCCTGGATATGACAGGAGTTCCCCTTACCGCCCTCCTGAGGGGAAACACATGGTCAGACGACTTGCTGTATCTGGCTGTTATAGTCGGTATTATTCCAGGGGAGTTTAGTTTGAGAAATTGTACCACAATGTGTGACTGAGACAGTGAGACAGTGACTCGCACCACACCGATTCAGGACAAGACAGGAGACAACAGCACAGTTTAAAACAGTAATAGCAAAAATGTGATGAAAGGCAATGCTTGAATTGAATGATACCACTAGGAATTACTTTAGATGCAGTCCATTCTATCAGGGACCAACCATTGCTTAATTTGGGCCGGTGGTCGCAGGTGGTGGGAACTGGCACTCATGTTTTTGGGATCGACACTTGTTTTCTATCTCAGACTTTGACTTAGCACAAGAGATTGAAAGAGAAGAAAGGAGGAAGCAAAATATAGAAACTAGTGATTAGGAAGAAATCATGAGTGAAAAAGTACCGGCATCAGTGAAATAAAGCGATAGAAAGTGGTGGAAAAAAATGCAAAAGGTAGAATCAAAACGAGGCAGCCTTGGTATTCATCATACTAGCATTCAGTAGTGCTGGCGGCAGGCTCATAGGAAAGGCTTTAGACCTCTACACTTTTTTTTACAAAATAAGGAATGGGGCAATCCATATGCAAATCAGGCATGGCCACGCCCCAGACGGCACCGTCCAGATGAAGTGTTAGGCCACATACAGTTTGCATGGCACAGCTATCCAATATTACCAGTAGAAGTCATGTGCCAACACTAAATCCATTTATTAATCTACATACTTTATAAAATATATGTGTAGACTGGTAAAGAAATTCTAAAGAGTGAACATGTGGTAGTGTCTTGGAGAGTATGCTCCAGATAAATTGTTCCTGTATAGTCCCGTAGCCCACCCACGGAGCGCATTCCTAGCGCATTTGACTGTTGAACGCTTGCTGGTGTGCACCAATGGTAAATTCCAGCACAGGGTGTTCTGATGTACAGTGATGTGATTACAGGTTAGCATTTGCTAGTGACGACCTTGTTTAGATCTCACTGCAAAATTAGAAGGCAATAGTCTGGTGTGAAAATCATCTTATTGTTAGGAACTGATATTTGTGTAAAAAGGTGTGAAATAATGTGAAATAATAATGCTACCATACACTTTGCACATTTTTCACACTTTGCAGCTTTTGCTGATAAAACAAGAATGCGATTTACAAGGCATGGTATAAGGGATAAAGTACCCGCGGCCATACACTATATGGATATTGCAAGTCACTGAGGAGTCTCATAACCATATAGAGGAACGAGGCCGAAGTCCTAGTTCCTTTATAAGGTTTTGGAACTCTAAGGTGAGTTTGCAAAATCCTTATCTTGTGCGCCAGGGGTTACTTTATCCCATATAATACATGCTCAAACCATCAACTTTCCCACAAACCACTTAAAATCTTGGTGCATTACTCTTTCATATGAGCATGTTTGCAAACATGAAGAATAAAAATAAAACCTCTAGTGCAAAGTTAAACACATCAAAACCTGTTCGATATTTGTTACTGCTTGTTAGACTTGGCATCCTTGGTGTGGTTTCCCCTTGATTTTTGTCTCTACCTCCTGTATTTTTGATGCTGTGCTGGATTTCGTTTTTGCTGGCTTAGATGCTTTGGGCACTTTACCACTGCTGATTAGTGTCAAACTGCAAGTGCTCCCTGTATAAATTGTTATTGCAATTGGTTATCCATGATTGGCATATTTGATTTACTGTTAAGTCCCAAGTAAAGTGCACTGAGCATGCCCAGGGCCTGTAAATCAAATGCTACTAGTGGTCCTGCAGCACTGATTGTGCCACCCACATAAGTAGCCCTGCAAATGTAACTTAGACCTGCCACTGCAGTGTCTGTGCGCAGTTTTGAACTGCTATGTCGACCTGGCAAGTGCAGCCACTTGCCAGGGCCTAACCTTCCCTTTATCTACATGTAAGACACCCGTCAGGTAGGCTCAAGGTACCCCCATGGCCAGGGTGCAGTGTACATGAAAAGGTAGGCCATGTACTGGTGTGTGTGACATGTCACACCCTGAGGGGTCCCCCATGTACAATACAGCTCAGCTCTCTCTACTGCCGGCAAGGATTACTCTGTTGAGGGTGTGGGGAGTCGCTGCTCACCTTCCTGCAACACCTCCGTGAATTTCGGCCCGGTCCTCCAGAGAAAGATGAAGTCCCGCTACATCTACCCCACGCTTCTCCCCATCAGCCTGGCGTCTGGGCCGTCTGTGGTCTCACACGAGCAGTACTTCATTGTGGCTGAGACCAACTCCCGCATCTACGCCTACACAAGGATCTATATAGCCCCGGTCATGACGTGCCTGTCCTTAATATGGCGGCCTCCGCTGCCTTCGTTTCTCCAGCTGACACAATGGCAGACCCCAGTTCCCTCTCCAATGCCGAGCTGGTCTACACCAACCACCATTATTTCTGCTTCCATGGAGATCTCAGAAGCAGCTTCATCCGGGGGAGATATTTCCCTGACAGTTGAGTCCCAGCAGACTGGCCTCTCCTCGAGATACTTTTTCGTCCACTGCCGGGATTCCAGAACTGATCTCCTTTCCTGCCCCCTGTTTCTACTCCCTTCCCCCATTCCCTTTATCCTTTAGTGGGGTCTTGTTCTTCTATGTCTGACTACTCTTGTTCTTCCCTTCCGTTGAGACCTGAGCAACATGGCTGATGCCCGGTGGAGCTGCTAGACAGCTATAGAGGAGATTGGCCCTGGTTCACCCCCTTGACCGTCACCTACCCAGCCGGACATTGGGCATAGTTCTCCATGTCTCCCCGCTGTGTCTACTTCCTCCCTCACTGACCTTACCACCGACCGTTGAGACCTTGCTTTTTGACCGATGCCCGGTGGAGCTACCTTGATAGCTATAGAGAAGATGGGCTGTGGACTTCCCCCCCGGCCGTCACCTACCCAGCCGGACTTTGGGCAGACTTTCCTTCGTCTCTCCGCCGTATCTCCCTCCCACCCGTTTACCTCACCCTTCTACGCTCCTTTCATCTTGTCTTCTATGCTCTTTAATGCTTGCAACAGATGTAATTTGTAACTGATGTATCTTTGTAACAATGTGGAACCTCTTGTAAAGCGCTCTGATACCTCCGGGTCTAGCCAGCGCTATATAAAACTCAAATAAATAAATAAATAAAAATAAAATGTCCTGATAGTGAAATATTACCAATTTTGTTTTTCACTATTGAAAGGCTATCTGCCCCATAGGCTAACATGGGAGTACTTTGTAACCTCTTACAAGTCTAACTTTCCATTGGGACAAGAGAAATCATGAGTTGGAGCTGCTGAAGCTCCAGATGAGGAAACTAGAAATGGAAAAAGACAAGGAAGTTACCCTTGCCTTGGAAGAAATTAAGATGCTTTTGGCACATGAATTGAGCAGGAGAGAACTGGCCATTAAGGCCACACAGGCCAGTGCAGTCTGGGGGTAATGGGTAATGTCTACATTCCCAAAGATCTAGTGCAGAATTTCCAGAAGGGGGGATATTTATGCTTGATTTGCATCCTATGAGGCAACACTGCGTATGAACGAGGTCCCTGAGAAACATTGGGGGGTGGACCTGTGGAAACACTTTAAGGCCAATGGGAGGAACACCCTGACACCTTTGGAGGAGGCAGGTGCTCTCACCTATCCTAATATTAAGGAGGCTGTATGCCTCAGGTATGGGCACACACCTGAGCAGTACAGGGAGAAATTCAGATCTTCTAAAAAGCTTGAATCCAATACGTGGGCTGAATGTGTGAATCTTTATTTCAGAGCATTGGATGGTTGGTTAAAGGGCAGCAAGGTAACTGATTACCAGGGGTTGTACAATCTGATTGGTTGGGAGCACTTGAGTAGTCTTTGTGTTCCAGCAGCTGAAGGATAGTAAGCTGACTGACCCCAGGAATGAGTACCAGGGTCCACAAGGGGTATGTGGGAAACCCAGCCAAAGGTGGGCAGGGTCCCCAACAGAAGAGCGGGGGGGACAAGGATAACCAAAAGGAGTTCTCTAAAGGGCCATAAAATAGTTCCCAGGGTAAAGATTCCCAGCCCCCCAGTGGTAAGAAGCCTTGGCCCCCTCGGGGTAGTCCAGACAACAGAGGTCCCCGTACGTGTTATGCATGTGGTCAGGAGGGTCACATGCAGGGGGATCTCAAGTGCCCCAAGGCACCACCGGCACCCATTGGTGGCGCTTCATCGGGGTTAGTGAGTGTAGTGCTGGAGGAGGAGTGTGTTCCTATTGAAGGGGGGGCAGCTGTGCAGCTGTGATGACCCTTATCTCATTAGGAGATAAAGAGATAGTCCAGTAAACCTGTCTGTCGAATAACACTAAGAAGTACCTGCAGTGGGTGACCATCTGTGACATCTGTGAGGTGTCAGTGGGTGTCTGAAGAGCAGGTAATTCCGAATGTACTTCACCCTGTAGTTGCTGAAGACAACATTGAGCGCCTGTGTAAGGTGGCGCAGGTTCCCTTTGAGTGGGTGGGGGTCTTAGATCCTTTGAAGGTCGTTGTGAATCCATCCATGCCTGTTGACTGTCTGCTTGTCAGTGACCTGGAGAGTTCCCCATGGAAGAAGGTGGAACGCCGGGCTCATTTGGAGATGCTGGGTCTGCCTGAGTGGGCGTGTGTGACCAGTCGGTCAATGGCAGCCAGTAAGGGTAATCAAGAGGACCTGGAGCCTAAAACAGTGGCCCAGGTGCCTGCCAGAAAGAAAGAGGAGGCACAGGGTGCATGGTAAATCCGCTGCAGAAGGTCTCACGGTCCAGGGTCCAGGAGGAGGCATACCTTGAGGGGGATGCCCTGGAAGCTATAGGGGAGCAAGTGGCTGAACTGGGAGACCTGCCTGAGCTGACCCATTGGCAGCAGGAAGGGGGTCCCACCAGGGAGGAATTCTGCAAGGTGCAGATGGAGTGCCCTTCTCTTGTTGGTTTGCGGCAGCAGACTCCAGAGCAGGCAGCATGTGATCAGACTGGATCACACTGGATATATGTGATCCAGTCTGATCACATATCAGACTGGATCACATATATAGTGAGCTTAAGGTTTCTGAGCCAGGGTCAGCCCATGTGCTGGTGGGACTTGAGCTCTTCAGGACCTTCCTACTGGGTCTAGCTCATGATGTGCCTTTGGCAGGACATTTGGGGTGTGACAAGAACTTTAGCAGGCTTGCCACCCACTTCTTTTGGCCCCTAATGCGAAGGCACACTGACACTCATTGTAGGTCTGGTCAAACTTGGCAAGCAAGCGACAAGAGTGGAAGTGTAAGGCTCCCCTCCAGACTTTTCCTGTGGTAAGCACCCCTTTCAAGTGGATGGGCATTGGTATTGTGGGGCCACTGGAACCCATGACAGCCTTAGACAACAAGTATATCTTGGTGGACCATGCCAACCGGTAACCGGAAGCTGTCTCTCTTAGGACAATCACTGCCCCTGTGGTGAGCCGTACATTAAAGGCTGATTTTTTCCCATGTGGGGTTCCCCAGAGATGTGATATCTGACCGAGGTACCAACTTCATATCTAGGTATATGACGTCTTTGTGGGAGGTGTGTGGTGCAATGCAAAAATTCACCTCTCTTTACCATCCCCAGGGAAATGGGTTGGTTGAGAGATTCAACAGAACCCTGAAAGGCATGATAACGGGTCTTACAAAACCCATGAACATAAGTGGGATGTCTTCTTACCATGCCTGTTGTTTGCCTACAGGGAGGTACAGCAGAAATCCTTAGGGTTCAGTCCTTTGAATTGCTGTATGGGCACCCTGTGAGAGGGCCTCTCAGTCTGGTAAATGAGGGCTGGGAGAAAACACCTGGTCAGACTCACCAGGATATGTTCAGCTACATGCTGGCATTCAGGAATCAGACTCAGCACTTCAGGAAGCTCGCTCAGGCAAAGCTGAAAGCCAGCCAGGAGGAGTTGTAGCATTGGTACGACCAGAATGCCACTGTGGTAGAGTTACAGCCTGGCCAAAAAGTGTGGGTGATGGCACCAGTGGAGCCTTGTGCGCTCCAAGACAAGTGGTCTGGGCCATTTGAAGTGGTGGAGCACAAGAGTGAAGTCACCTACTTGGTAAACGTGCAGACTCCTAGGAACCCTTTGAGGGTCCCATATGTGAACTGCCTCAAACCTCAATATGAGAGGTCTGAAGTGAATATGCTCGTGGCTACAGATGATGGAATGGAAGAGGAGAGTGAGCCTCTTCCTGACCTCCTGTCTGCCAAGGAACATGATGGGTCAGTGGATGGTGTGAACCTTTCTCCCACCCTGACCCCAGAGCAGCAGAGAGACTGTCACCAAGTGCTGGGACAGTTCACCTCCCTATTCTCCCTGACCCCAGGAATCACCAATTGGTGTGTCCATGATGTGGACACTTGAGACAGTTTACCTGTAAAACACAAGATTTACAGGTTGGCTGACAAGGTCAGAGCTAGCATCAAGGAAGAAGTTTGCAATATGTTGGCGTTAGGGGTGATCGAGCCCTCCAGCAGCACCTGGGCTAGCCCAGCAGTCTTGGTTCCCAAAGCTGCTGCACTTGGTGCCACCCCTGAACTACGGTTCTGTGTGGACCACTGTGGGCTCAATGCTGTCACCAGGACTGACGTGCACCCCATCCCCAGAGCTGATGAGCTTATAGATCGGTTGGGAGCTGCACAGTACTAGCAGATTGCCTTAACTGATGGGGCAAAAGAAAGGTCTGTGCTCTAAATGCCAGAGGGGCACTACCAGTTTCGTGTCATGCCCTTTGGGTTGAAGAACGCCCCTGCCACATTCAAGAGACTGGTCAGCCAGGTACTGTCCGGGCTAGAGGAATTCAGTGACGCCTACCTGGATGACATTGCTGTGTTCACCTCCAGCTGGGAAGAACACTTGCAACACCTCTATGTAGTGTTGAAGGCTCTGCTGGAGGCAGGCCTCACTATCAAGGCCAGTAAGTGACAGATAGGGCAGGATCTGTGGTGTACTTAGGGCAGCAGGGGTGAAGCGGCCAGGTGGCACCCCCACAACCTAAGATTGACACCATTCTGACTTGGGACCCTCAAGACCCAGACATAAGTAAGAGCCTTTATAGGTCTCACTGGCGACTACTGATGGTTTGTCAAGGGTTATGGGACCATTGTTGCCCCGTTGACAGATCTGACTTCAAGGAAGCAGCCAAGGAAAGTGATCTGGACTGATGCCTGTCAGACCACTTTTGATGCCCTGAAATCTGCCATGTGCACGGCGCCCGTGCTCAAGGCATCCTATTTCTTCAAAGAATTTATTGTGCAGACAGATGCTTCAGAGCATGGTGTGGGAGCAGTTCTCTCACAATTGAAGGACGAGGGCTTGTAGCTTTCTTTAGTAGGAGGCTACTTCCCAGGGAAAAGAGCTGGAGTGCAATTAAGCGAGAAACTTTTGCTGTGGTCCGGGCGCTGATGAAGCTAAGACCCTACTTGTTTGAGACTCACTTCCGGGTTCAGACAGACCCCCAGCCCCTTGGATGGTTAATGCAGATGAGGGGTGAGAACCCAAAACTGTTGATGTGGTCCAACTCCCTACAGGGAATGGACTTTACGGTGGGACACTGCCCTGGTACAGAACACGCCAATGCTGATGGTTTGTCCAGATTCTTCTGCCTTTGTGATGAGAACTTCCAAGAGGGTGGGTACTTCTCCCCACTTTTCAGCTGGAGGGGACACGTGTTAGACTCGGCATCCTTGGCGTGATTTCCCCTGACTTTTTGCCTCTACCTCCTGTATTTTTGATGCAGTGATGGATTTCGTTTTTGCTGGCTTAGATGCTTTGGGTGCTTTGCCACTGCTGATCAGTGTCAAATTGCAAGTGCTCCCTGTATATATTGTTATTGCAATTGGTTATCCATGATTGGCATATTTGATTTACTGTTAAGTCCCTAGTAAAGTGCACTGTGCAAGCCCAGGGTCTGTAAATCAAATGCTACTAGTGGGCTTGCAGCACTGATTGCACCACCCACATCAGTAGCCCTGCAAATGTAACTCAGACCTGCCACTGCAGTGTCTGTGCGTAGTTTTGAACTGTCATGTCGACCTGGCAAGTGCACCCACTTGCCAGGCCCTAACCTTCCCTTTTCTTACATGTAAGACACCCCTCAGGTAGGCCCAAGGTACCCCCATGGATAGGGTGCAGTGTATGTGAAAAGATAGGACATGTACTGGTGTGTATGACATGTCCTGATAGTGAAATACTACCAATTTTGTTTTTTACTATTGAAAGGCTATCTGCCCCATAGGCTAACATGGGAATTACTTTATGACATCTTACAAGTCTAACTTTCCATCGGGACAAGAGAGAGAAATGGAGTTTAGGCTCTCTGAACTCAGAATTTAATAACACATCTTCTTAGGGAGATGGTTTTTAAATTGTGTGTTTGGAAATGCCACTTTTAGAAAGTAGGTATTTTCTTATTTAACCATTCTGTGTGCCTCTGCTGGTTTGTGTATTGACTGTCTGGTTTTGGAGTGACAGGGGCTGGGGATGTGCATTCACTGTAGACAGCCACCGGTGGGTTGATGTGTGCCTTGCCTTTCCTCGGTGACTCAGAGCTGAGCTGAATAGACCTTGGCTGCATTTAGAGTGGTGGGGGGAGTTTCACTCACACCTGAATAGGCAGTATCTCCTCTGCACAATACTGTCTCCACTTCCTGTAGTGATGCTGCACTAGAGAGGACAGACCTGGTTTGGACTTGGCTCAGAGACTCTTGCCACCAAGAGAACAAAGACAAAATGGGGAATAAGTAGTGGACCTTAAACCCCAGAGAATTAGATCACTTCTGGACTCAAGAGGAACCTTTGCCAAGGAGAAGAGCTGGAGAGCTGAGAGGAGGAGTACTGCCCCTTTGCTGAGTGCTGTGTGGGGTTGGCCTGCAGTTGCTGCTTCTGCCAAGGAAAGGCCAAAACTGGAACTTTGCTGAGAAACCTGCTTGAACAAGAATCTCCAAGGGCTTCTGTGTGCTGGCCTTCTGTTGTGAAGTCTCAGGGACACAAAGACTTCACCACCAGCTCCCCTGAACTCCACTGCTGGGAGTTCTGACCTGCCAGGAGGTGCTTATTCCAGCTTTGGGCCACTAGAGATTGTTCCTGCTGTTGGGAGCTGGAAGAAACCTAAAAAGAGAAAGAAAAACAATCTCCGATGCCATCAGCGATGCTGCCGTGACGCCGCGACCTACACCGAGGCCAGGGGCACCACTCATGAAGTGCACAATGCCCCGCCTGTACCGCAGCTCTGATGCCCTATGATGGCTGCCGACGCCCAAAGTTGTAGGCCTTCCTGAGCCGGCGCTCGCACCGACGCCTTCACCACCAGTGCCTGCATCCCGTTATTGCGGAGCCGATAACCGCCGAGGGTGACTCCACGAGTCTTCAATTTCGCATTGCCTCACCAGAAACAACGCCTCATCGCCAACACAACCGACTTACCCTGTCCTGGACTTAACACGTTGCCTCCTTGCGGACACGACGCTTCACCTCCACCTGGGCAGCCAGGGAGCTGGCCTTGACCTCGGCACCTACGCCTCATCTCCACGACGCCATGCATCGTCCAAAAACCTCTTTCCAAGATACTGTTGTTTGGGGGTCCGTGTGATGCCGTCGTGGAGATGAGGCTTAGGTGCCGGCGCCATACTTTAGATTATTGCCTGTCACAACGTCGTAATAGCCCCAGGTGGAGCTATTTGTTTGCTACAAGTTCTATTTTTGAAATAACTGTTCTAAAGTCATATTTTGCTACCTGTATGTTTCATTTTTGTTGTTGTGGTCTTGTTTGGTTTAGATAAAGATACCTTATTTTTCTAAACTGTTGTGGTGTCCATTTGTGGTGGTTTCACTGTGTTACGGTGTGTTTTGAGTACAAATACTTTATACATTGCCTTTGGGATAAGTCTGTCTGCTCGTGCCAAGCTACCAAGGGGGTGAGCAGGGGTTATCTAAAGTGTGTATCACCCTTACCCTGACTAGAAGCAAGGGTCCCTATTTGGGCAAAGGTACCTACCTCTGCCAATTAGAAACCCCCATTTCTAACACTGTTAGACCTGGCATCTTTGGCATGTTTTTCCCCTGTGTTTTTGCTTCTGACCTTCTGTCTTTTTGACTGTGTGCTGCATTTAGTTTTTGCTGGTTTTAGAACTCTGGGCACTTTACCACTGCTGATCAGTGCTAAAGTGCAAGTGCTCCCTGTGTAAATAGTGATTATGATTGGTTATCCATGAGTGGCATATTGGATTTACTGGTACCACCCTAGTAAAGCCCACTGTGTGTGCCTAGGGCCTGTAATTCAAATGCTACTAGTGGGCCTGCAGCACTAATTGGGCCACCCCCATGAGTAGCCCTGCAAACATGTCTCAGGCCTGCCACTGCAGTGTCTGTGAGTGCAGTTTTAAACTGCTATGTCGACTTGGCAAGTGCACCCATTTGTCAGGCCCAAACCTTCCCGTTTACTACATGTAAGGCATTCCTAAATTAAGCCCAGGGTAGCCACATGGACAGGGTACTGTGTATCTGAAAGGTAGGACATGTACTGGTGTGTTTTACATGTCCTGATAGTGAAATACTGCTAATTTCGTTTTCCCCACTATTGCAACGACTATCTCTCCCATAGGTTATCATTGGACCTGTCTTCTAGCCTCTTACAACTGTAACTTCCATGTGGAAAGAGATAGAGATTTGAAGTTTGGGGTTCCTGAACTCACAATTTAAAAATACATCTTTTAGTGAAGTTGATTTTTAAATTGCATGTTTGAAAATGCCCCTTTTCGAAAGTGGGCATTTTCTTGCTTTACAATTCTGTGCCTCTGCATGCCTGTGGATTCACGTCTGGTTTAGACTGACAATTAGGCTGTTTGTCTATTCACTCTAGACAGTCACACAAAGGAAGCTGAGGTGTGCTGATAGACCATCACCAGGCTGATGGGTCTTCCTGAGCTACAGTGGTGGGAGGAGTTGTCACTGATACCTGAATAGGGCTGTGCTCACACAAAGATTTCTCCACCCCCCTGTAGTGTGTCTGGAGCAAGGTCATAGAAAGGCAGGGTCTTGTGCACTACAAAGTCTTTTCTTTGAAGTTTGCCTACTTCAAAGGCAGAAAGTGGTATAGGTACTGGAGCTGTGACACCATAACTTCAGGACATTTCTGGACAAAGAGGAGATTCCGTCAAGAAGAAGAGCTGGTGAAGCTGTAGGAGGGTAACTGCCACTCTGCTTGGTGCTGTGTTGCCCTGGCCTACTGCTTGCTGCTTCTGTCTTGGGCAGTGAAAGGACTGGACTTTGCTTTCTGTATCCTGCTTGATTTTCCATGCATCGTACTTCGACGCTGTCTCTTCATCGAGGTAGACCTGCAGTTCAGACCCAAAACCACATGTTCCTGAATCAACGCTTCATCTCCCCTCGCAGTAAAGGATCGACACAACACTTCCCCTGCCATGCAGAAGGAACTGACGCCTCTGTTTTTCTGGGACTAAGGAATCGACGCATCGCTTTGGCTTCTGGCACTCCACATCTGGGTACTTTGTGCTAAAACAAACGCACCCATAGAGTTCAATGGACTGAACTTGCCTAACCTTTTAAAAGTGTTATCTTTGCTTAAGTATGTTGGTCTTGTTTTACTTAGATAAAGATTGGTTATTTTTCTAAACTGCTGTGGACTCAGTTTGTAGTGTTTTTACTGTATTACTGTGTGTGTATGTGCAAATGCTTTACACATTGCCTCTGAAATAAGCCTGACTGCTCATGCCAAGCTACCAAGGGGGCGAGAAGGGAGTTATTTTAGCTGTGTAATCCCCTTACCCTGACTAGAATAAGGGTCCCTACTTGGACAGGGTGCAAGCCACTGCCAACTAGAGACCCCCATTTCTAACAGTTACAAACAGATATTAGAAACCGTTCAATACAAGTCAGTAGCTCGGAATGTGTAGAAACATGCAGAAAGATACTAGCTTTTCTCTATCTAAGGAGTGGAAAAAATAAACATATCCTCTCTGCTTGTCATTGTAAGCTAATAAAATAGAGCAGAAGAAAGAAAAGTTTCAATTTTTGTTGCTTTAATTATGCTCCGTGACCTGACATACCTTTCACCTCAGCTGCTGGCTCTGGCCGCAGGCATTGTGATGTCAAAACATGATTGTAGTTACTTATAATAGTCGAGTTCTGACGTCTTTTCTTTATACTATTCACCAATTATAAAGAAATCAGAAATGTGCATTTACACAGGGATTATAGAATCCCTTGTATTATATGGTAATATTGCATCACTGATGCACTATTATCGCATTGCACAATCTTTGATCACATTTCCCAAAATGGATTGAGTGGGAAAAATATGTTGCAATCATTTTGCCACATATTTTCAGAGTAAAACCCTTTACCACACCATCTAAATGAGGTCGTCAGTAAAGAAGTCATGGCCAGGCATAAAAAGATATCAGTGTATGGAAAACAGGAATGTAGCATGTAGAGGAATCACTGATAGGTGGCACTGCAGTTGCAGCTACGTCACCATGAAAGAGCCTGGTCCTGCAGTGACAATATCAAAACCCTAACCCTGGGTTGCGCTTTGGAGTGGAGCTGGTAAAGTCTTTGGTTGTGCAATGCTAAAATGTACTTGTTTGAAGATTATAGGACCATGTGCAACAGAAACCTCTTGGAAAGGAGCATGGGCTAGATGTACTTACAACTGGTCACAAAACATTTTGCGACCAGTATGGTAACTGGTGAAAGGAACTATGTACTAATAGGTCGTTTTGCAAATTAACGATTCGTAATGTATCGCAATTCGACGTACCTCATTAATATAAATCTCAGACACACAGCACCCCTTCAGGCACCACTGGCATTCCTCCATGACACCCGGGGACTGCTAGGCCTTACTACCCATGAAAAGCACTGGGTAATCTCAGTACTGACTGCAGCTAAAGTATGCATACTTCACACCCCCAAGGCCCCGTTCAGGAGGATTGGCTTCAGAGTATGGCTATAAAGGCAGCACATGAACGCTTGATATACAGATTGAATGACCAAAACATATTTTCAATTACATATGTGGTCTCCTATTCCACTAAGTCCTATACCAGCACACCCCCCAAGTGGCTGTCTGAACAGAATGCACATCCCCAGCCCCTGTCACTCCAAAGCCAGACAGTCGATACACAAACCTAGCAGAGGCACACTGGACGGCTAAGCAAGAAAATAACTACTTTCTAAAAGTGGTATTTTCAAACCCAGAATGTAAAAATCATCCTTCCTAAGAGATGCATCTTTAGATTCTGAGTTCAGGCATACTAAACTCCATTTTCCTATCTTGTTCCCATGGGCAGTTATACTTATAAGATGTTATAAGTGAACTCCCCATTCTATCCTATGGGACAAATAGCCTTTCAATAGTGAAAACCGATATTGGCAGTATTTCACTATCAGGACATGCCACACACATCAGGGCATGTCCTACCTTTCACATACACTGCACCCTGCCCACAGGGGTACCTTGGGCCTACCTTAGGGGTGACTGACATGTAAGAAAATGGAAGGTTAAGGCCTGGCAAGTGGGTGCACTTGCCAGGTCGACATGGCAGTATGAACTGCACACAGGCACTGCAATGGCAGGCCTGAGACCCTTTTGCAAGGCTGCTTGTCTGGGTGGCACATCTGTGCTGCAAGCCCACTAGCAGCATTTGGTTTATGGCCCTGGGCACACACAGTGCACTGTACTAGGGACTTATCAACAAACCAAATAAGCCAATTGTGGAAACACTAGTCCATGACAACAATTTACAGAGGGAGCATTTGCACTTTGGCACTGAACAGCAGTGGCAAAGTGCCCAAAGCCTCTAGACAAGCAAAAATGAAGTTCAACACACAGTAAAAACACAGGAGGCAAAGGCAAAAACACAGGGTAAACCCACGCCAAGGATGCCAGGTCTAACACGTGTGCCCTCCAGCTGAAATGTAGGGAGAACTACCTCCCCACTTGGGAGTTCTCTTCGCTAAGGCGGAAAAATCTGGACAGATCATCATCATAGGAGTGTTCTGTACCAGGTCTGTGTTCCACCGTAAAGTCCATCCCCTGTAGGGAAATGGACCATCTCAACAACTTTGGGTTCTTACCCCTCATCTGCATCAACCAGCTGAGGGGCCTGTGGTCGGTCTGAACCCGGAAGTGAGTCCCAAACAATTAGGCCCTCAGCTTCTTCAGTCCCCAGACCACAGCAAAAGCCTCGCGCTCAATTTCACTCCACCTCTGTTCCCGGGGAAGTAACCTCCTAATGAAGGCTATGGGTTGGTCTAGGCCCTTCTCATTCAGTTTTGGGAGCACGGCTCCCACACCATGCTCTGAAGCATTTGTCTGCACCACGAATTCCTGCGAGAAGTTGGGTGCCTTGAGCACGGGCTCTGTGCACATGGCAGTCTTCAGTGCATCAAAAGCTTTCTGACAGGCGTCAGTCCAGTTCACCTTCCTGGGTTGCTTCCTAGAAGTCAGCTCAGTCAAGGGGGCAACAATGGTGTCATATCCCTTGACAAACGTCCTGTAATACCTGGTGAGACCTAAAAAGGGTCTCAACTCTGTCTGGGTCTTGGGGGGTTCCTAAGCCAGGATGGTATCAATCTTTGGCAGTAGGAGCACCACCTGGCCTCTCCCTACTTGGTGTCCCAAATACACCACCGATTCCTGCCCGATCTGGCACTTGCTAGCCTTGATCGTGAGGGCTGCTCTCTGCAGCACTGTCAACACTTCTCAAAGGTGGCACAGGTGTTCCTCCCAAGTGGCACTGAACACTGCGATGTCATCCAGGTAGGCGGCACTGAAATCCTCCAGCCCAGCCAACACCTGGTTGACCAACCTCTGAAAGGTGGCAGGGGCATTCTTCAACCCAAAGGGCATCACCTTGAACTGGTAGTGCCCCTCTGGGGTTGAAAATGCAGACCTCTTCTTTGCCCCATCAGTTAAAGCAATCTGCCAGTACCCA
Organism: Calotriton arnoldi; assembly: GCA_963921515.1. NCBI lineage: Eukaryota > Metazoa > Chordata > Amphibia > Caudata > Salamandridae > Calotriton > Calotriton arnoldi. Next base: position 275,808 of record CAWUFW010005429.1, read on the forward strand.
GACATTAAGTCAAACATACTGAGGTACTTGGGAGCTCCCAACCGATCTATGAGCTCATCAGCTCTGGGGATGGGGTGGGCGTCAGTCCTGGTGACTGAATTGAGCCCTCGGTAGTCCACACAGAACCGGAGTTCTGGCGTGGCACCCGGTGCGGCAACCTATGGGACCAAGACCACTGGGCTGGACCAAGGGCTGTGGGAGGGCTCAATCACCCCCTAGAGCCAATATCTTGGAGACTTCCTCCTGTATGCTAGCTTTGACCCTGTCAGTCAACCTCTAAATCTTGTGTGTTACAGGAGGGCTATCCCCAGTGTCCACATCATGGACACACCACTGAGTGACACCAGGGGTCAGGGAGAACAGAGCAACGAACTGACCCAACAGTTGGCGACAGTCACTCTGCTGTTCAGGAGTCAGGGAGGGGGAGAGGTTTACACCGTCCACTGACCCATCGTGCTCCTTAGCAGACAGGAGGTCAGGGAGAGGCTCAATCTCCTCTTCCATTCCATCATTTGTCACTAGGAGCATGCCCACTTCGGACCTCTCCAAGTGGGGGTTGAGGCGGTTCACATGTAGGACCCGCAAAGGGTTCCTAGGAGACTACAAGTCCACCAGATAAGTGACTTTACTCTTGTGCTCCACCACCTCGAATGGCCCAGTCCACTTGTCTTGGAGCACACAAGGCTCCACTGGGGCCATGACCCACACTTTCTGGCCAGGCTGAAACTCGATCAGAGTGGCATTCTGATCGTACCACCGCTTCATCTCTTCCTGGCTGACTTCCAGATTCGCCTGAGCGAGGTGTCTGAAGCGCTTAGTCTGGTTCCTGAAGGCCAGTATGTAGCTATATACATCCTAGAGAGATTTACTGGGAGCTTTCTCCCAGCCTTCTTTGACGAGACTCAGAGGTCCTCTTACAGGATGCCCATACAAGAGCTCAAAGGGACTGAACCCTAAGGACTTCTGAGGTACCTCTCTTTAAGCAAACAACAGACATGGTAAGAGGACATCCCACTTACGCCTCATGGGTTCACCAAGACCCATAATCATGTTCTTCAGGGTCCGGTTGAATCTCTCAACCAGTCCATTTCCTTGGGTGGTGAACTTATAGGTATCACCACACTCCTGCCACAGGAACTTCATATACCTAGATATGAAGTTGGTCCCCCTGTCAGACACCAACTCTCTGAGGAATCCCACACTAGAGAAGATACCCATCAATGCCTGACCCACCACGGGGGCCGTCACAGTCCAGAGAGGGATGGCCTCGGGGTACCGGGTGGATGGTCCACCAAGACCAGGATGAACCTGTTGCTCATGGCTGTCTTGGGTTCCAGAGGCTCCACAATGTTGATGCCCACCATCTCAAAGGGGGTGCTGATGACAGGGAAAGGTTGGATGGGAGCCTTGCTTTCCTCCCACTCTTACCACTTGCCTGGCAAGTCAAGCAAGTCCTGCAGTGAGTGTCAGAATTCTTGTGCATTTGGGGCCAGTGAAAGTGGGTGACAAGCCTTTTAATGGTCTTGTCTTGCCCTCCCCAAATGCCCTGCTAGAGGCACATCATGAGCCAGACCCAGTAGGAAGGCTCTGAAGCACTGGGGTACCACTAGCACATGGGCTGACCCAGGCTCAGCAACCTTAGGCTCACTATACAGGAGATCAGTCTCCCAGTAAATCCAATGTGACCCAGACTGATCACCTGCTGCCTGACTTGCAGCCCGCTGCCGCAAACCAACAAGAGAGGGGCAATCCTGCTGCTCCTTGCAGAATTCCTCCCTGGAGGGGCCCCCTTCCTGCTGGCAATGGGTCAGCTCAGGCAGGTCCCCCAGTTCGGCCACTTAGTCCCCTGTAGGCACCAAAGCATCCTCCTGGACCATTGGAACTTCGGGGGCCGGTTTCCCATGCCACCTGCCTTCTCTCTTTCTGGCAGGCACATGGGCTACCTTCCAGGCTCCAGGTCCTCTTGATTGCCGTTACCGGCTACCATAGACTGAGTGGTCACACACGCCCACTCAGGCAGATCCAACATCTCCAACTGAGACCTGTGTTACACCTTCTCCCATGGGGAACTCTCCAGGTCATTCCCTAGCAGACAGTCGACAGGCATGGCTGGCCTCACAAGTACTTTTAAGGTACCTGAGACCCCCCACTCAAAGGGAACCTGTGCCACTTTGCAGAGGCACTCTGAGTTGTCAGCTTCAACTACTGGGTAAAGTACGTTGGGGACCACCTGCTCTTCAGACACTAGCCGACAACTGACAGCTGTCACACTGGCTCCAGTGTCTCTCAGAGCCTGCACCCTATGGTCTTTGATGGTCACCCACTGGCCGTATTTCTTAGTGTTAGTGGGCAGATGCGTCCTTGGGACCATCTCACTGTCTCTCCTAGTGAGACCACGGTCAATTCTGCTGGCTCCCACCCTTCCTGGGAACCCAACTCCTCCCCCAAGGCTACACTAGTCAACCCACGGGGCAGTGCATCAGTGTGTGCAGGTGTATACTTAGGACACTTAGGATCCCCAATGAAGTAACCCACCTGATGACAAGCATAACAAGTGTGTGGACCCTTCTCTGCAGGCTTACCTTAAGAGACCCATGGTTTCTTACCACAGACGGGCTGGAACCTTTCCCTTGGTTCCCTTGGGAATTACTTTGGGGCCCTTTTTGGAACTCCTTTTGTTTACCCTTGTGCATCCCACTCTTATGCTGGGGACCCTGTCCACTCTTGGCGGAGTCTCCCACATGACTTTGTGGACCCTGGTACTGACCCAGCGGTCTGCCTACACATAAAGCTTCCTGGGGTCAGTCAGCCTTCTGTCATTCAAATGCTGGTGTAGCTCTGGAAAACCACTACCAGACAAGTACTCCCATGCAACCAAATCATAGAGCCCCTGAAAATCATTTACCTGGCTACCCTTCACCCAACCATCCAGTGCTCTGCAAAAATAGGAAACATACTCCAACCAAGTGTTTGATTCAAGCTTCTTACAGGTCTTAAACTTCTGCCTGTACAGTTCTGGGGTTAAGCCATATCTCCTGATCAAGGCTTCCTTCATAGGAGCATAAGACATCTGCTCCTCACCCGGTAATGCTAGCAAAGTTTCCCTCCCTATTGTTATGAAGCGGCTCCACAACCCCGCTCCCCAGTCTCTCTCAGGGATTCTGTGGGACCTCATTGCTACCTCATACCCCCTGAACCACTGACCAATGTCCTTATTCTTCACATAATCCTTGATCACTTCCTTGGGGATGTATACCCTCCCATCTCCAGGCACTGATGACAAGCTGCCACCATTGGAACTGGACTCTCCACTCTTGTCTTTTATGTCGAGCTCCTTCAAACCTCTCTCATGCTCTAAGAGCATCCTCTTTTCCTCTAGAGCCAATTTCTGCCTTTCCAAATCTACCTCCTTATCCTCCTTCCCCAGCCTGAGCTTAACAAGCTCCCTCTCATGCACTCTATTTGTCTCTCTGTCCTCCAGCTCCTCTGGAGACAGACCTTTTGAAGACACACTGCTGCCATCTCTGGAAGATACCCTCCCCTGGCAGATTCAACAGCCCCTCCTGCTTCCCATCCAAATTCTCTGCCTCCACCATAGGATCTCCATCCTGCCCACTGGCATTTCTGGATACCAACCAGGCCCTCAGCGTCTTTTGGTATTCCTCCTTCCTGGTGAGGCCTCTTACAGAGATTTTAAATTTCTTGCAGATGGCTTTTAGTTGAGACACAGCGTAGGTTTCTACCCTATCTTCTTCAAATTCGATGTCAATAGATGCTGGCATGGTCATGATGAGAAAATTGGCAGTTCTCAAGTTGCAGAAACTCCAAAAGGAAAAAAAAGTTCACCAGTGGTATGTGGTTGTGTAATTGTCTGCACTATACTAGTAGTGTACACCAATTACTGTATGTAAGGCACAAATGCAAGTCTGGATCCTCACCGCTGACCACCAATGTTAGAAATGGCAATGGTTTGCACCTTTGTCCAAGTAGGAACCTTCTTCCTAGTCAGGGCAAGGGGGATACACTTCTAAAATAACCCCTGCTCACCCCCTTGGTAGCTTGGCACGAGCAGACAGGCTTATCTCAGAGTCAGAGTGTAAAGCATTTGTGCATGCATACATTAACACAGTAAAAACACTACAAATGACACCATACCAGTTTAGAAAAATAGCAAATCTTTATCTAAACCAACAAGACCAAATACGACAAAAATCCAACATACAATACTGTAAAAATAGGTACTTTGCAAGATAACCTTTAAATTGCAGAAATATCTCAACAACAGAGTTCTTCCGAGTCGGTAGCTCCGTTCGGGGCTACCACGATGCTGAAAATGACAGAGTCTAACAGTTCCAGCTGACCATGTCGTACGGGCCAGCTAAAGCTTCGACAAACTCGTAGACAGTACCTTTCTCATTGCGGCCGATCTTGTTGGTACGAGTCGGTCGGGGCAACCATCGCGGTTGCGATGTGAAGTGGAAGCGGTGCAGTGTGCGCTGCCCTCACGGCGCGGTGCAGGCAGCGGTTCGGTGACGGTCATCCAACCACGTCGGTGAGACCAAGGCTTACGATTCGGAGTGATGCAGTGCTCGATGCGATGCTGGCAGGTCACGGTGCAGGCAACGGAGCCTGTTGATGTTCGGGTCGGGCTTAGACGGTGTCGGTGATGTCTGGGCAGAGTGAAGTGAGGCGGTGCGGAGCGCGGTGCCCACAGGATGCGGTGCAAGCAATGGCTCGGTGACGGTCACCCAGCGGCGTCGGTGAGACCAAAGATGCGGTGCAAACTGCGGCGGTGCCCTCTTCGGTACCTTCAGAACACAGAACCAGCGACGAACTCAGTGACAGAGTCAGCTGCTCTTTTCTTCTGCGGCGACTGAAACCTGTGTTCCAGAGACGGTGCCCAGAAGGATGGTAAAGTCTTTGCTGTTCCTGAGACTTCTTGAACAGGGGGCAAGCTCTACCTCAAGCCCTTGGAGATACCTTGTCAAGCAGGATACACACACAGTTCTTCTCCTTGGCAGAAACAGCTACTGCAGGCCAACCCCAGACAGCACACAGCAAAGGGGCAGTACTCCTCCTCCAGCTTCTTCCAGCTCTTCTCCTTGGCAGAGGTTCCTTTTGGAGTCCAAAAGTGATCTAAAAGTCTGGGGTCTGGGCCTCACTTCTTATAGCACAAATTCCTTTGTTCTCTGAAGGCAGAGAAGCCCTTTGCTCGGGTCAAAGACAGTTCTGTCCTCTCTGGTGCAGCTGGCCGGCAGGAGGTGGAGACAGCATTGTCCAAGGCAGACCAGGCCTATTCAGGTGTGAAATAAATCTCCTCCCCCTACTCTGAATGCAGCCCACGTCTATTCAGCCAAGCCCTGACTCACCCTGGAAAGGCAGGACACAACTCACCCCCCCAAGTGGCTGTCTGAACATAATGCACATCCCCAGCCCCAGTCACTCAAAAGCCAGACAGTCAATACACAAACCTAGCAGAGGCACACTGGACGGCTAAGCAAGAAAATACCTACTTTCTAAAAGTGGTATTTTCAAACCCAGAATGTAAAAATCATCCTTCCTAACAGATGCATCTTTAGATTCTGAGTTCAGGCATACTAAACTACATTTTCCTATCTTTATCCCATGGGAAGTTATACTTATAAGATGTTATAAGTGAACTCCCTATTCATCATATGGGACAAATAGCCTTTCAATAGTGACAAACGATATTGGCAGTATTTCACTATCAGGACATGCACACACATCAGGGCATGTCCTACCTTTCACATACACTGCACCCTGCCCACAGGGGTACCTTAGGTCTACCTTAGGGGTGACTCAAATGTAAGAAAAGGGAAATTTAGGGACTGGCAAGTGGGTGCACTTGCCAGGTCGACATGGCAGTATGAACTGCACACAGGCACTGAAATGGCAGGCCTGAGACCCTGCCCACAGGGGTATCTTGGACAGCAGCGCCAAAGTGCCCAAAGCATCTAGACCAGCAAAAACGATGTTCAACACACAGTAAAAATACAGGAGGCAAAGGCAAAAATACAGGGGAAACCCACGCTAAGGATGCCAGGTCTAACAGGGCCAAATTACAACAGCCCCTTGAGACCTAAGAGGGCACCTAAATAACCATACTAGACTTCTGAAGCTGAATGAGCATTAAAGAGGACTTAAAATTTAGTTTTTTTCTTGTCTTGTAGCTTTTTCTGTGAATTCAAAGACAAAGGTCAAATGCCAGTCGAATCTTCTAACAAATCACTGTTTTTTCTTCTAACATGGAGGCTGGTGTTTACTTTTCTTACTCTTACTGCAAAGTCTGTGGATTTTGTAAACTGTACTTGTGAAAATGTTGCTGGTGTGAAATGAAAGGATGTAGGATGTCTTTTCTGCTTACACACAAAATTTAAAATGCCTATAAGTGAACTGTCCAAATATTTTAAAATAACTAAACAGTAAAGCATAAATTAAGCACTCTTTTTCTAATTCTAGAGTGTGATGGAAAAAAGATTTTAATATGCTCGAAACAAATCAAGACACCACGTGGTGATGCACAAATGACAAATATTCATATTTTGGAAGCTTGACACGCTTCGTTAAGAAAATGAAACGGGAGGGAAACATGGCGCCGGCTGAAGACGCCGGTCGGGAGCACATTTAGGGAGTGTTGCTAGCCGGCAGATTGTAGACAGCACTCACCACCGCTCGATGCGGGTTTCTGTTTTTTGCCCGGGGTGAAACGTTTTGCAGTAAATGGTGGCACCGGGAACACCGCTCTGGATTACGGCGGTGGGGGCGCTGCGGGAGCTCCGCGCGGCTCAGCGCGTACTGCCCCTGCGAGGAGGCGAAGTAGCTGGAGAGGGCAGAGTCAGCACAAGTTGTGGGCATCGGTGGAAGGATTTGGCAGGACTGGAAGGTCTGGAGGGCCCAGAGACGATAACCACAGGGGAGCTGAAGGCAACTGGTAAGGAGCTGAACCATGAAGAGCACAGTACTTATAGTGCTCAGATGGAACCCAACAGCCAGCAGTTAGGCTTACAGAGGGATAGCCAAGAAGGGTGCAAGCAATTTAAAGTTAAAATTATAGGAAGAGCGCAGGCTCGATCTGGCAATCGCATAATTGCCCCCCTGGGTGGTAGAAGAGGATGGAGGTCTTGGTGGGAAAAAATCCCCCTAGTCCCCAGTGAAACTGAAGGCTAAACACAAAAAGCCTGGAGGCAAACCCAGTACAGTTAAAGACCCACTCCCAAAACAATATACAATAAATCTGGCAAACGTAGTACCGCTAAAGGGGAAACAAAGTAGCTCGGCATTAAAGGCTCAGAATATTTTTTTTTTTTTATTAACATTTTATAAAGATCAAGGGTACACAAAGATGTTTTACATATGGATAAGAATATCATGGTATACATTAAGCCATCTGTAATACATTCTTAACAGCTGTAGATACAGCACCTCGTAACCGCTCTTTTCAGAAATGCACCCTTAACACCTTTAGATCAGGGCGCCACATCCCAAATCAATATTTATCTTCCTCAAGCGCCCCACCATTTCAGACCGCAGCAGCGAACAGGTCAGGCCCTGGATGTTAAGGCCTTGCACTTGTCTGAAACTGTGCCTCCCTACCCCGCCAATGCAACATCTCAACACTCCACTTACTCATGTGATGGGGAGCTTCCACTCCCATTCCCATTATCTTTGGCAACCAAATAAGTGTGAAACAGTCCCCAAAAATGTTTGGGGCGGTTGCGTGGAGAAAGAAGTTTGCTGTCATTTTCTGTTTGTGTGCTGCAGTACACCATGTCCCTTGACCACCCTGTGATAGTGGGAGTCGGTCCCCTAGACCAGCAGATAGCTACTCTGCGCCTAGCCATCAGCAGCCCCATATCGACTAACCGCCGAACAGCATCAGTAGGTGTTGAGAATATCCCAACAGGGCCAACATCGGGTCCGGTGTCAATGGTCTGTCAATAATATCACCTAGAGTTTTAAAAACCAGGACCCAGAAGTTGGCAATCCCCGGGCATAACCAGGCTAGGTGGAAAAAGTCTGCAGAGAATTCTCCACAGCGATCACATTCCACGGAATCTCGCAGCCCATATCTATGCAGCCTTTCAGGGGTGTAATAGACCCTATTCAAAAATTTAAAGTGAATCAGCCTGTGGCGTCCGCTCAGGGAAATACGTTTCGTGCTCTCGCAGCAATATCTCCACGTTTTGTCATCAATGTCTTTGCCCAGGTCTGCTTGCCAAGCCAATCGGGCCTTAGTATAGTGATTGTCTCGATACCCCTGCCAACTTATAAATATGGGAAACGATTTGAACTGGGGAGTCAGTTTTAATCGTATGCGTAAGAGGGGTCACTTCAGGCAGCTCCGCTAAGTCACTGCCTAACATTTCCAACAAAGCATGCCTTGTCTTGTGAAACTGGAATCTAGTAAGCAACGTGTCATTCTGGGCTGTTGTCTCCACCTCATCCCACTTTTTTACTGTTACCTCTAAGAACATATCTCCTATAGTCTGAATGTTGAAGGAGATCCTGGCACTTCCTTAGTACACCCCGCGGTCACAACACAAAACAGATTTCTGGCCCTGAATGTGGAAGAGCTTAACCTGGGGGTAGAAGGAGCCACTGGGGAGGGGCACAGTAAGGTTTGTGGAACCCCAAGTACAGAGGGCGCGGGTATGGGTGCCAGTTACTCAAAAGGATGGGATGTGGTGCAGGAGATGCTTGGTCGCCTAACTCGAGAAATTAAAGAACGTTTTACTACCACCCAGTCAAACCAGAAAGAAATACAGATAACATGCTCTAGCCTGGAGGGATAGAAGATTTTACCCTGCGAACGCAGGAGTTGGAATGTGGAATGCAAGATCTACAGCTAAAAGTTCAAACGGATACTCAAGAGATGGTACTTTTCAAACAGAGAGAAAGGGCATTGACAGAAAAACTTGAAAGGCTGGAAAATAACACCAGGAGGAACAATATCAAAATTTTGGGAGTGGCAGAGGGGCTGGAAGGTTTTGATAACAAAACTTTCGTGGTAGGTCTACTGAAAAACTTTAAACTACACCCGGGTTGGAAAAAGCCACAAAAGATCCTGGTGAACTTTTTATCGTACTCTGTGAAAGAATTTTTTTGGGGGTTAGCCTTAAAAGAGAAATTACTGCAAGCGTTGGGAGCCACGTACAGGATCAGGTCAGATATCTCCAAAGAAACAGCAGACAGGCAATGGGAGTTGGGAAACAGAATGGATGAGTTAAAAAAGTTGGGAGCATCTGTGCAATTGATGTTCCCCGCTATCCTAAAGGTGATGTGGCAGAACAAGATGCACAGTTTATTAGACCCTGAAGAGGTGGATAAATTCATTGTGGAGGCAAGACAGGGGAATCCGGACAAGTGATAAATGATAAGCGGAGGAGGGAAAGATACTGCAGGCACTCCCTAAGATGAGCTCAGTAGGCAGCAGTGATTCCTAACAAATTAAAAGGGAGGGTGCACTTGTGGTGGGGAGCATGGGGAAAACAATTTTTTGTCCTCAAGTCAGGAAAGAAAATTTAGAAAAGAATAATATACTAAGAAGGTAAAGCCAGTGAGGTACGGAAGGAGAAGGACTAGGGAATATGAATAAGAAAGATTTGGTAATTTTATGTTGGAATGTGAATGAGTTACGAGTAAAAAAAGGCGGAGAGTAATTGCACAATATTTAAAAGATCATAATGCCCAAATAATTATGCTTCAGGAAATGCATCTCCTAAGACAAGAATGTAAAGACCTCTTCTCAAAACAAAGATGGATAGAAAGTTGGGTCTCCACGGATCAAATGCACTGTACCAAAGGTGTAGCTATACTATTAAGAGCAAAATCTGGGATAGAGATACTTAGGTATAGAGCAGATGAAGGTGGACATTGGATAATTGCGGAAATAAAAGTCCATCTCATTTTATATACACTGGTAAGCTATTATGGCCCAAATATAGATGACGTTACTCCACTGACACAGCTTTTTTCTAACCTGGTAGACTTTCAAGCTCCCGTTATTTTAGGTGGGGATTTCAATATTTTATTAAACAACGACCTTGACAGTTCCTCAGTGAGGATCTAGATTACTTCCCCAAAGATGAGGGCATATCTATTGGACATGATGGAGAATTTTAATGTCTGGGATGTTTATCGCACTGTGAAAGGAAACTGTAGGGATTATACCTTTCACAGTAACAAGAATGGGCATTATTCTAGACTATACTACTTTTTCATGGAAAGGAAAGAAGTGGAGAATGTAGTGGGGATAGACCATCTCCCAATACATTTGTCAGACCACGCAGCACTACTTTTAAAAATCGAGAGGAGGGACTTTTGTAGTATTGGGAGGTGGACGGTTAACAGAAGGATAATGTTGCAGACAGAAATAATGGTACAAATACGGCATAATACGGAGGAATTTTTTTCTTGGAACCTGTTGTCAGCTCCCCTGTCGTGTAGTTCCTATAAAACCTATACAGGATCTGCGCGTTTGGACAACATACACTGCGGGCTTGGTGTCAGACTGATTCTAAACACCCCCACCGCGTATGTTGGCCTGTGTACCAGCTAGCTCACAGTGCCACTAGAAACTCCTCTTACCAAGGAGAGAATAGTTCTTGGCAACTATCGAACATGACAACCCTGATCCCTCAGGACCGTGGAAACAGTGTACTACTTTTCGCTCAGTCACTCGTGCTCACTTAGTCTCAGAGAGATACACAGAATATACAGTAGGGACATTTTCAATAAGTATTTATTGAACAGTTGTTATTCTAGTGTAAAATAGGTGTGCTTAAACAATCATTAGACAGTAACAGATATAGATGATTAGAAGCACTATGAAAGTAAAAGGATGGTATAATTCTACCATCTTGCTATAACCATGAATACAGGTAAGTATATAAAATACATGATAATAAAATGCATACTCCTACGATGTGACCGTAACTAGATGTACCTGAGTGTACCTAGCATGTATGTAGGTGTTAAGCCAAGAATCCCTCTAGGATAGAGTCAACCCCCATTACCTGAAGTGAGAAACTGTGGGACCCCGTCCTGGTTTCGGGTTGGACACCCCGCAAAGGATGTCAGACCACTGCGAGCTGGAGTATCTGCATGCAGGGGACTTCAGCGTCTTGCGTCCGTGTGTCGGCATGGAAGTCGTGATCTCCTCTCCCTATCTCAGCAAGATGTGATGTTTATATACCCGAAGGTATCCCCAGGGGTTCTACCTTGCTGTGCCACTGTCGGACTTAGGATGACGTCAGGAACTAACCTTGTACATAGTAATTATGCAGGAGATGGTAGTCCTGCTGAGCTTCCAAGAATCCAAGGGTCCTCATGCATAATGTATGAGGCTATCGTTCAGGGAAACCCCACGTTCTGTAAGCAGTACTGTAACTACGTATAGGGTCAGTCCTAACAACCCGTTATGTATGTAATGTAGGGATGAATATAGGTGAAAGGTTGGGATGTTACCCGAGCCTATATTCGGGGTACCTATATGGAATATAACACCCACTCCTCATCCGACTGGACGACATAATCTAATTCTAACGTACTACCTGTCTAGGTACTGGTACGCAAACATATTTAGTAAAAACCGTAGCTCCGCTAAAAAATGTTAAAAATGTTTCAAAACTCTAAAAAGTGCTAAACAGAAAAATTATCACCCAAGCCATAGCTCTAATATGTCCGTATGTATAGTTTGAAAAACTACAAGCATCGGAAAGCCATGCAGGTCAAAGGAAAGTGTCAATTTGTTTTGGAGTTTCCAATTTCGAGTTTTGTTTTTTTCTTTAAAAAAAGCAGAATTTTTTCCCAGCACCCGACGAGCCAAATGTTTATGTGTCTTGGCTGGTAGACGCAACATCGATGTTGCCTGCCTTCGCAGACGACGATCCCTGTAACACCTCACAAAGTACGTCAATCGAGCACAGATGATCTTCCGTACTGCCTGCAGCTGATGCTGGGGCAGCCTGTGCTCCATCCAAGGCCTTGTTGTCAGTGGAGGAGCCAGTATCCATTCCTACAGGAGCAGAAACTTCCTGTTGAGGCTCTGAGAATGCCACCATCAACATAGGAATACGCTGGGGACACTGCAGAACATGGGCCGTTATCGGGTCCAGTAGTGCATCAACGTCCGGTTGCGCAATCGATGGAAGTGTCAAACAGAGATCCAACACGCATTCTTCTCCGCAGAACAGGCATCGGAGAACAGGTAAGATGCAGTCCATCCAGACTGGTCTAAATGACAGGAACCAAGATGCACTCAGTTCCCGTAGGCGAGGTGTGCCCAGATGTTGTACCATGCGATCACGGTATCTGCGCTCCAGGAGCACTGTTTCCATCTCCTTGGTGACTGGGACGTCCATTGCATAGCAGAAAAATTACAATCAGGATACCTGCTATCAGAAACAGGATCAGCGGAAGTCCTCCAAAAAGGAGTGTATAAAGTTTGGTATAACTCCGAGGACCATCTGAAAGGTGCTTAACAGTCCTGAACCTATGGTCTTAAATAGGTGTACTATACCCGTCGTATCAGACATGTTAAAGATACGATTTACCATTTCTGTGAAATGGAAGGGGCAATTCGTACGTATGAGTGCCTGTATCTCGGCCGAGGACCTTGCGATCTGGAGATCAAAAGTCTCCCGGGTGGAGGTTAAGGGCACGGTTTTCTGTAAACATTTAGTGAAGGCCATAACGGTGCCTCCCTGACTGCATGTGTCGGTTGAAACAATACTTGCATACAGCAAGTAACCCTGGAGCTCACGGTTACCAGATATGCGATGCCCGGAAGCATGCCACAACAACCTTGATCGTTCAGCATCAAGTAACTCCCATTCGAAAGTAGCTTGAATACCGGAGTAATCACAGCTGGTGGGGTACCCCTCAAGTGGCAGGATAGGTTTGCTACCGGACCATTGCAGGCCCCGTGTAACATAATATCCTGGCATATGAGAGATCCACTCAAAGCGCTCTCGCAGTTTGTACCGCTTAGAAACACTTCTCGATCCCCACTCCTGCATCGAAATCTATACGGTAATTCCCAAGATTCCTTGATGAATTCCCTACCCATTTCTTCATATCTGCCTGCCTGTTGTTGTTCTAGGCCAGTGTTTCCCAAACTGTGGTCCGCGGACCCCCAGGGGTCCGTGACACATTCCCAGGGGGTCCACAGGCAGCAGTTTTAAAAGCACTGCAAAGTTCTTTGTATAATTAGCAGTTTTTGAGCAACAATAAAAGTGTCAAGATAACGCCAGTGATTAATGTACCTGCTGAAGCGAGATGAGAGTTTTGTCCAGTGGCAGCTTTGACTTATCTAATGTAGCACAGAGGGTTAATATGCCTACTGCAAAGAACGTGTACCATGCATTTTAAAAAACAGTATTTTATGTGCATAGGTCAGTGGGTTACTCTTTTGTCACAGAGATTCTTTTGCTACTGGCCAGTTCATAAGTGACAATCGTAAATCTAGCACAGTGAGCTATGAACTGCCATCAAAGAACTGCATGTAAATTGCATGGTATAAGTTAGTAACTTATGTTTTTCCCCAGTCTTTCACTATCCTGATGCTGCTAAAAAGGTTTATTTGGGTGGAAATAAATTTTTATTGTTAAAGTCAATGCTAACCACTGTGTTATGTTCTGAATCCTGAGGTTGTGCTTCTCGAGGACCAAGCACTCTTTAAAAATGCCTACCAGTATGAATGATATGTGAATCCTACACCTTGTAGTCCCCTTTGCCTTATGTAACATTTTCTATACACTGATTTACATGTATGGTTCATTGTCTCAATATCTGTGTGATGTAAAGTGCTCTGACATCCTACAATGGTATGAGAGATGCTATAAAACAAATAAAATACATGTGACATAGGAGCTATGGAGAGATGAGAGGCACTGTTGGAGGGTGATAATAAGGGAATCATTGAAGAACCCCAACCAAGATTGTCGTATCCTGGTGCATAGTAAGGTCATCATTTATTATTCTTTAAAAGCGAATACAGTTTAATATATAATGATAAATGTGTTGTAGAATGCAACATTGTTTCCAAAATTTTCTTGGGGGGAGAGCCTCCTAAAGCCCCCTTTGTAGTGTTCAGGCTCACTCACTGCACTTGGTGTGCACCGAATGGGGACTGGTCTAAAAACATTTGCCAGGGCTGCTTTGGGTTTCCAGTCTGGCCCTAGCAGGAGCAGGAGCCTCGTACTGTGAAATAAAACCAACCATTTAAAAGTTAGTCGTGGAGATGCAGCACCAACATGCCCATTAAAAATTTTCGTTTTTTGCAAATTCTTTCAATAGAAAATACTAAAATCCTTAGTAATTTGAGTATTTGTTTTGTGTGCATACGAGCGTTTATTTTTTCCTAATTACTGTTTTAATGTTTGAAATTTAAATCATACAAATTGCTTGGGGTCGCCGGATTCCAGTGGTGACTCAAAGGGGGTCCTCAGGAGTCAAAAGTTTGGGAACCACTGTTCTAGGCAATACTTAAACTGGAAAGTTGTGACCGGTAAGGTTATATGGCCATGGATTAACCACTCTGTGCACGGTGATTCTGCCACAGTAAAAGGTAGTCTGTCCATTTTTTCAATACGCAGCATTGTGTAGTTTGCTCCCCTCTGTGCCATTTTCATCTGTTTTTCCGTTGTATGCAGAAAATAGTGACGTACTGTTGATAAAACACCAAGGCACATAACCTGATGATTGCAGCGTCCAGCTCAATAACATAATAGAACGGAATTGTGAGACTGTCCGTGCTGTAGTATGGACAAGTCTTGTTCTAGTACATCAATAGCAGAAGATACAATGTTGCCCAGTGAATAAATCCTGATAGTTAATGTCGTCATGCCATTGTCAACTACGGCTAACGCCTTTTCTAAATTGACCCTCTCTATTTCTCGTAGTCTCTCCACTGCTTCTTGTTGGGATATTTTCCAAATTTCATTATAGACAGCATAATAGAAACGTTTCTGACGTTTCTTTCTGGGACCTAATAGAAAATCCCGTAGGTCCACATCCTCTGTAAGTAAGGATAAGTGTTGTTTCACCTGTGGTAGTGTTGAGGTCGTTAGCGAATCGAGGCATAACTTCCCAACACTGTATGATGTCACCACCCCTGGATGTTCTCTTTGTACATAGCGTGGGTCTGGCCTATGGATACTGAACCCTTCGGTTGTACCCCTGAATCTTTCTTGACATCTGTTAGTGTCTGTGGGCCAAACCAACCATCCCTTCCAATTGGGGTCTGATATATTGTATTGTAAGATGTCATCCAATGTAGCCCCTTTTAGTGATGTAATGTTACCCTCGGCCTGTGATGGTGTTGGAGTTCGAGGTGTATTTAAATCCTTGTTCTTGGCTATTCCAAGGCAGGAAGTCTGTTGCACCGTTTCATTTAGAAATATCATCTGCTGAGGAATGAGGCATGCTCTAAATTGCGCTTCTGTTCCCTGCACTTGCCAGTCTCTAGAACCCCAGACTGACTTTAAGTCTATGGTGTCTTTCCATAAGTCGAAACCTTGTGCAGACAATTGAGTAATAAAGGAAGCAGAGTAAATCTGTTTTGTGTTAGTCAACATATTTTTCTGTGCAGGTGTAGGTGCAACCTTATAGTAATATGAGGTTGGGTCTGAAATATTAAACCCTGAAAAATATGAACATTTTTGTGCAAAAGTTTTCGAACTTCTTTTCGGCGGTGTTGGGCAA
This sequence comes from Calotriton arnoldi, assembly GCA_963921515.1. NCBI lineage: Eukaryota > Metazoa > Chordata > Amphibia > Caudata > Salamandridae > Calotriton > Calotriton arnoldi. Next base: position 291,534 of record CAWUFW010005429.1, read on the forward strand.
TGTTCCCATTGGTGATATGTGAAAACATTTCTAGGGTTACTTGATTTGTGTAGAAAATGATGACCAAAATGTTGATAACAATACATTGTGTTAAAGTCTAATGTGTCTTCTAACATTTCATTGCTAGAAAATGCGGCAGATTGTTCTAAATCAGACAACATATTATTCACAATATCAAAATCCCAATCATCGGAAAATGTACTGGAGGTAATGATATCATTCAATGAAATTTAAAATAAATGTGGTATCTTTAAAAGTTCTGTCGGTCCGAATATATCATAATCAACATTGTCCCATACTTTACCATCGGGTATAGGAACTGCAGTAATGTTCACTGATGACAAGTCTCTTTGTTCATGATGTGAGGAAACATGAGGTTTCAGGAGTAAGTTCACTTTTGCTGCTGCAGAGCTCTGGCAAAGGTAAGTTACATTAACAAGCAAGCAGAAGACAGCTACTAAGCCTAACCAGAAGAGAAAGAAAAGTATCCCGGTGCTTATCCAAAGTTCTGTCCAAGGAGACACCAAGTAAGTCTTTGTAAGAAAAATGTAGAAATCTTTGATTTGTTGTTTACGAGAAATTGGGGCTGGCGTTGTTTCAGGTTCACTTGGATCCAAAGAAAAGGTATCAAAGTCGATGAAATAGCCAGATACAGTTTGATCTATTTTATGTAGCTCGGCAGGTTTTGTTGAACTTGTAGCTGGTGGTTGTTGAGGCATATTTATGTAGACATCAGTGTTTGGTCGAATTGAAAGTTGTCTTTCTTCTCGATTTTGTATTCCTTGTTCAAGGGGAACGAGTTCCATTGCATTGTTGCTTAGTCCATCATTCCGTATGGGTGGCTCTTCGAAGGTGATGAGCCTTTCTGTTTGAACTTCCTGTATGGTAGCGAGAGGAGTGCGTCGGCTACCCAGGAGCCCACGAGGCCTACTATTCAGTATCGGCCACATAGTGTGGTTTTATCAGATCAATGGAGACAAATCTTTTCTCCTTTTTCCCGGCAAGAGGCAGCAGAAGTACAGTTCTTGTTCCTTCAACAGCCAGGACAGGCACATGCTTTCTGTATGATGGCCCAAATTCTTTTTTGTCCGTTATTTTCTCTCTGACCAGATCCCCAACTTTAGGGACCCAGACAGGTCTTGCCGTGACTGACTTGACTTCCCCAGTAGCGAACCTTTTCACTTGGACATTGCTTTGTCTTGCCCGTGATTCATTCAGATCCTGTAAAACAGCTAAACGTTTCTGGATGTTAAAAGGTTTTTCATCCAGAACTGTGCCTTCGCAATCAAGATCAGGTACCCACATTCTCGTCCCAAATAGGACCTCATAAGGAGTGACACCCCCTAGAGAGCTTCTTGGCATGTTATTTAAGGCCCTCTGAACCCCATATAAGTGATTGACCCAACTACCACCCGTGCCTAATACTCTAGCTGTTAATGACTGCTTTAAGTCCCGGTTTTTCCTCTCCATGACCAAAATTCCCTCGGGATGGTACGTAGAGGAGTACCGCAATGCTATACCCAAACCTCCCATGGCTAAACGCGGGGCCACGGTCAGAATGTAATGTGCCAACTGCGTATGTCCCTATAAAGACTTGCAAATCTTTGATAACAGTTTGAGCGTCAGCCGAGCGCTGAGGCCATACCCATAGGAATCTCAAGCAGGAATCCACTGCAACCATTATGTACTTGTAAGCCCCATCAGATTGTAAGGGGCCTCAGTGGTCCAAATAGACACACACGAGAGGTCTGTCCGATATTAACAACGGTGTCTGCGCTGGACGTGTTATGGTGGAACCCTTTATCTTTTGACAGATGTCGCATTTCAAGACATAGTCTTTGGTCTGCTTTGTTAACCTTGGCCACCAATAGCGTTGTTTCAATAAAGAAACAGTTGCCGTAACTCCTGCATGTGCAGAACCTAAACCCTCGTGTGCAGCTAATATTAAGCCTAATCTGCGATCCAGGGATCTGAGCAAATGGAACGTTGTTTGCATCTAACTTGTAGGAGTACTTGAGTGGAAAACCTTTCGGAAGTGCTTTGTTGTCTTTGTGTGAAGCAATGACAGCTACCACTATCTGTCCGTCTATTCTCGTTGTTGAACGAGTGATTGCAGCTACGGACGCAGTGCGTATTGCCACCTTCACGGCTTTATCATCCAATGAATTCCCTTCAACGTGAACGCCATCACGTTGATGACTCAGCGTGTGTATCACGTGAGCTCTTGGTAGTTCGTTTTTCAACTCAGCTACCTGTTCCCATAGCATTTTGTGCTTAATTGTGTCACCTTTTGAGTCTTTAAACCCATTTTGTCCCCAATAATAAAGATATTCATTGTATGACTGGACACAGTAAAAAGAATCGTACACTATTAGTGTGGCGAATCCTCGATCCGTATTTATCAGTGCCAATAAAAGGGCTTTCAGTTCTGCTAACTGAGCCGTGCAGTCTCCTGGAGACTGAGTTTTTGTACAGCTTGGATGGAATTTACCATCTTGCATACGACCTTTAACAATAGCACACGCCGCGCTGTATTGTTGTTTACTTCCTATGGCCGGTTGTGCAGATCCGTCAGTGTAAATTATGTATTCATACTGATCTAGAGGCATTATTTCATTTGGGAGAGGATATTCTTGTTCATATTGCAGAAATGCTTGTGTTTTCAGATTTGGATCATATCTGTATTCTACATCTGATGCAGTGAGAGAATTAGCCCATTATATCCATCTCGGATGTAACGCTTTAGCGTAAGGAACGCTTGCCTTTGTCGCAGCCTCTAAGGCTGGTACTGGAGTCATGACAATTATTTGTTTCTCCTGAGCCAGTGCTCTTTCTCTCACTACAGCAGTCTGTACTGCTGTCAGAATTTTTTCTGTGGCTGCGAAACACATCTCAGCATTTGTGTACAAGTTTGATTAGTAAGCAACAGGTACTGATTCGCCTTCATTATATGTGAGGTATGTGTACCCAGATTGACCCGCAACTATACGGATCACCAGGTTGCGGACATTTACGCGTGTCTGTAAGTGTTTAGACGCTATCATGTCAGCCTGGAGTGTACGAAGTGTATCTGTTTGTTCTTGTGTCCATTGTAACTGAAAAATCAGGTCTTGTGAGGTCGTAGAAAGGTTTAACCCTTTCTGCGTAATCCAAAATGTATGTTCTGCAGAAATTTAGAAATCCCAGTATGGATTGTAAATTTTTCAGTGATTTTGGAGGTTGGAGCAGCGCACATTTTTTAAAAACGTTAGCTGCCAGGCTTTTCCCTTCACTTGAAAGCTCATATCCCAAAAATAGGGCGCTGAGGTGGGCTATTTTTGATTTTTTTAAGTAAAATTTGTAACCCTCTGAGGAGAATACCAAAATGATGCTACTCACCCTCGTCAAGTGTTCCTCCAGGTCATCATCCATCAGATAAATATCATCTACAAAGGACAATGCCTCCTTATCCATTTTTTTAAAAATAATTCAGTTACTCTGGCAGAAAACAGCCCCGGGCTGTTTTTATATCCCTGGGCTAGTCGACAAAATTGTCGCTTGGACCCTAGTGCTGAGAATGCCATCAAGTATCTGCTCTCAGGCGCTATATTCTGGCAGAAAAATCCATTTGAGATACCTAGTGTTGTTATGTATTTTTTCTGCACAATGTTATTCATTAATGCAGCACTGTGTGCGTTTTGTACTGCAAATGTTTTTGTGCATGAATTTAGTCATCTGTAATCCAAAACTAGACGATATGTATTGTCAGGTTTCATTATGGGAAACAGGGTTATTCATTGAAGAGGTGCAAGTTTCAATCACCCCCTGGTTTACAAGTTGGTCTAAATATTGGGGAACGAGGTCGGAAAAAGCTGGCATAATTACCGTTTCTCCTTTTGGGCAATCCATAACAAAAGCAGGTGGCCAATCTCTTTCAACTAATAAAATGTCATAGCCAAAAGTTAGGTTCTCCCAAAAGAGACCTTTAATTTTCCTGGGTTTGTACCCCTCCATCCGGAGTGTTATTTCATGTAACCTATGTGGGACACTCACCCTAGTATCAGGTGTTTCCACCGTGATATACTCACTCAACTCCGCTGTCACCGGAAATTCCATCAGGTTCTGGCAAGCTAATGTTACTTCTGCTGCGCTGTCTAGCATCGTCAGAGCCCATTCCCCATTCAGTAGTTGAGTCCTCAGAATTCTGGGCATGTCTGATCTTGAGACCTGCTACTTTCTTCTTTTTGAATTGAGGTTAGGTTTTTTTTCTTCTTCTTTCTTAGATGCGTAGTCCGCAGCGCGTTGCGTGTCTCTGGACTTGGTACGCTCCTCCTGTCTGTGTTCCGACCATCCTTCTCTCTTGGAGTTTTTTGAATAGCCCTGAAAGGAACGAGAGGAACGTGTATCAGTGTCCTGATACCTGTCAGGTTTTCTAATGTTGTCCCTATTCCTAAGGTTATATCTCCTTTCGGATGTCTCCTGTTGAGGAGATCTACCTCTGGATTGAGATCTATTGTCTTTATTCTTTTGTTGTTTGTTATTGTCCCATTTCTTCTTTGAAGAAACTGGTGTTTGCTTTGCCTGTTCTTTATCTGGACCCCCATTAGTTGAGGTTTTACTGGTCTAGCTCCCAAACTATTCCTGCCTAATTCTACATAAGCAGTTTGAATAATTTTAGGTAATTCTGTTTCCTGTTGTAAAAGAGTGAACTCTCTCAGGCGTTGGCATATCGCCACTGATGCTACTTCCCCTTTAATGTTTGCTAGTATTATAGCTGATACCTGGGCGAAGTTATTCAATAATTTCATCCCTAAGTTCAGAGCAGATTCTGCTTCATACTCGTTCTGTATTTGTCTCAATACGTCTGGTATCACTGCTAATGAAGGGATACCATGAGTCCTGGTATATATTGCAGCGAAGACTGTACCCCAAGAAGTACAATCCTCTATCGGGGGAGCTATCCCCATTGGCAAGCAAATTGTTAGCATTCTATGCTTTTCATGTGGGCTGGTGTTTGGAAGTACCGCCTCTAGCTGTGTTATTTTTTGAGCCACCCAAAATGGCATTTGTTCACGTTTAGTGGGCAATTTACCCATCACTGCGTGTAATGTGTGTGGTGTAATTTTAGTTGTAGAATTTTGGACTGGTCCTGGTTGTGTAGCCAGTGTTGGCTGAAGTGTGAGTGTTCTCATCACAAACTGTGTCATGTTTCTGTAAAGTTTTATTAATTCTTTATGCTGTGTAAGTAAGTCTCCTCCTGGCATTGTGTCAATGTCAGGGTGTGGTGTGTAGGCCGCTAGTACTGGCCATGTTGCTCCGTCTCATCTGAGCGGACCGAGTCTTACTCTATTTCTTGTATGGGGTAGGGTGCCTTTAAACCAGTATATATGTTCGTGGTAAGTGAGTGGAATTTCAATGTCCTCATGTGGACAGTATTCGTTAGGTATTTCATCTTCTGTGTAGTAATGAAATGTTTTTGTTGATGCATTCGCATGTGGGAATGTAACCCATGAATAGAATACCTCTGTTCTAAATGATTCGTGTGCGTCAATCACAAATGTTACCTGCCCACCCCTATATGTTAAACCGTATGCGGCTAGTTTTAAGGGGATGGCAGTTCTAACATTTTCTGAAATGTGTATTGCATCTGCATCTTCTTCTTCCTGGACTGATATATTCAGTTCGCACACAGTGTCTCCCTGTTCAGTCATTGTTTTTTAATAAGAAGAGCTTTTCAAGGGAACTGAGATAAGGTTTTATGCACAATAGGAACAATATATCCTTCAAGCTTGATTAAACCAACAGCCAATACATAGGATTTTGCCTACTCAGCTACGGTGGAGTTTTTGTTCCCTCCCACTCCAGACATCTCTGGGGAAATGTAAGTAGGGGTCTCTGAGAATAGCACGACTGAACTACTCAGATTTGACCGTTAAATAAGTACCCAACCAACGTTGGCGGCGCCATGTTGTGTAGTTCGTATAAAACCTACACAGGATCTGCGTGTTTGGACAACATTCACTGCGGGCTTGGTGTCAGACTGATTCTAGACACCCCCACCGGGTATGTTGGCCTGTGTACCAGCTAGCTCACCATGCCACTAGAAACTCCTCTTACCAAGGAGAGAGTAGTTCTTGGCAACTATCGAACATGACAACCCTGATCCCTCAGGACCGTGGAAACAATGTACTACTTTTCGCTCAGTCACTCGTGCTCACTTAGTCTCAGAGAGATACACAGAATAAACAGTAGAGACTTTTTTAATAAGTATTTATTGAACAGTCGTTATTCTAGTGTAAAATAGGTGTGCTGAAACAATCATTAGACAGTAACAGATATAGATGATTAGAAGCACTAGGAAAGTAAAAGGATGGTATAGTTCTACCATCTTGCTATAACCATGAATACAGGTAAGTATATAAAATACATGATAATAAAATGCGTACTCCTACGATGCGACCCTAACTAGATGTACCTGAGTGTACCTAGCATGTATGTAGGTATTAAGCCAAGAATCCCTCTAGGATAGAGCCAACCCCCATTACCTGAAGTGAGAAACTGTGGGACCCTGTCCTGGTTTCGGGTTGGACACCCCGCAAGAGATGTCAGACCACTGTGAGCTGGAGTATCTGCATGCAGGGGACTTCAGCGTCTCGCGTCAGTGTGTCGGCATGGAAGTCGTGATCTCCTCTCCCTATCTCAGCAAGATGTGATGTTTATATACCCGAAGGTATCCCCAGGGGTTCTACCTTGCTGTGCCACTGTCAGACTTAGGATGACGTCGGGAATGAACCTTGTACATAGTAATTATGCAGGAGATGGTAGTCCTGCTGAGCTTCCAAGAATCCAAGGGTCCTCATGCATAATGTATGAGGCTATCGTTCAGGGAAAACCCCACGTTCTGTAAGCAGTACTGTAAATAGGTAAAGGGTCAGACCTAACAGCCCGTTATGTATGTAATGTAGGGATGAATATAGGTGAAAGGTTGGGATGTTACCCGAGCCTATATTCGGGGTACCTATATGGAATATAACACCCCTGCACTCGGTATGGGGTGCATATATGGCCTGGTTAAGGGGAACCATTAAAAACGTGACAGTGAACTGAGCAAGAGGAGAGAAAAAGCATCTTAGTAGCCTAGAGGAGTTAAAACGCAGGATTTATTAATGGCCAATCTACTACAGGAAGAAGAAAGGAAAGAGTGGTTGAAAAAGCTCAAGGATATGCAATTGAAGTTTAAAAGTAAAATAGAAAAGAAAGTGATACAGCAATGGGAGGTTAGTAGAGCAAGGGATATTTTCCAAGGGGAATGTTGTGGGAAACTTTTAGCTTGGAAGTCAAGGTTGGAAAGAAATAAAAACTACGTAAGGAAGATCATAGATGGGAAGACTGGGCTAATGGTTGAAGAGAGCAACAAAATTAGAGCCGCGTTCACCAATTTCTTTCAGGGGTTATAAACAGAAGACTTAGTAATTCTAGAGATAAAAATAGAAGGTTGGCTTCAAGAAAAACATCTCCTCAAACTTACAGATATTCAATCTCAATATTTGGGTCACAAAATTAGCGACAGTGAAATTTTGGATGTAGTGAAAAAGCAAAAAAAAGGGAAGGCTGCAGGCCCAGATGGGATTCCGAGTGAGTTATATTCTGTACTACGGGAGGAGATCATTCCCATTTGGGTCAAGTTATTTAACTCTATTCTGATAGAAGGCATGCCAATCCCTTCCTCATGGAATGAGGCAGTAGTTTCCCTAATCCCGAAGTAAGGCAAGAACCCGGTACACTGTCAATCTTACCATCCAATTTCCCTACTCAACTGTGATTATAAGATTTTCACCAGTATCCTTGCAGCCCGCTTGAACAAAGTGGTGGGGCAATTGATACATCAGGATCAAAAGGGTTTTATACCAGGGAAGAATATGAGAGAGCTCAACCATACCCTGATAGGTTTGATAGACCTAGTTACAACACTAGAGGCCCCTCTCGCGATTGTGACTCTGGATGGGGCAAAAGCTTTCGACCGTGTTAACTGGAGATATCTTAGGACCACCTTAGATCATTTTGGTTTAAGTAAAAATATGGTAGATACAAAGTTTAAGATATACAGTACCCCAACAGCTAGGATCATGGTGAATGATAGTCTGTCATCCCTAGTTAGAATAAAGAGGGGGACAAGACAAGGTTGCCCACTTTCTCCCGTATTATTTGATCTTTATATTGAGCCTTTTGCTCAAAGTTTGAGATTAAATTAAGGAATCAAACCTTTTGAAGTTGGCACATATTCAAGGAAGATCTCCCTTTATGCAGATGATCTAATGGTTTATACCTTGGATGTTGCATCTGCTCTGCCACACCTTATGGCTGAGGTTAGGAAATTTGGTACATTGGCAGGATATGCAGCTAATGAAGGGAAAAAGGAGATAATGATTTGGAACCAAAATGGTGGAGAGAAAACAAGTGTCCAGGAAATGAGATACTTGGGGATCAAAATAACCAGCCGCGGTCCGTGCAGGTAACAGCGGTGGGGCGGTGGGGCCGTGTAAGGGCAGATTCCAAGGGACGATGCAGAGGGAAATTAATTACTTATTTAATTTTCCCTTTGCATCGTCCCTCGGAATCCCCCCTTACATGGCACCACCGCCTGTTACCTGCACGGACTGCGGCTGAAAATAACTAAAGAGATTGGGAAAATCACAGTTGTTAATCTTGAGAGAATGGGAAAGGAGATAGAAGGGTTATTAAAAAGATGGCAGAACCTTCCACTTTCGATATATGGCCGGATTAATTTAGTGAAAATGTCTATCCTTCCCAAACTCACTTTCCTCTTTGATAACATTCCATTACATTTCGGAAAAAAAAGCACTTTTGAAACTGCAAGGGAAAATAGCATCTTTTATCTGGGCTAGTAGAGGAATATGTCTCTCATGGAAAAAGTTGAGACGGAAAGCCGGATTAGGAGTATTGGGTCTTCCAGATTTGCAGCTTTACTGCTGGACGTTCCAACTTAAAAACAATAGAATTCTTCTTCTACATCCTGATGAGTCCTTAATAGGAGTTATGTTTAAAACTATGCTGACGGGCCCATCTGAAGAAGGGGTTTCTACAAATATGGGGCTCCAAATTTTTTAAAAGGTCAGATTGAAATGCTTACAGACGGCTGCAAGAACTTGGTATGAGATAAGATCTATTCTGGGTATAGCTTACTATAGCATGTTGTCCCCTATATGGGACTCTCCAGGCACTCCAGAATGTCTAACTGATAGTCTGGCGAAACCTCTGAAGCAAGGGGATGTTATTTGGTGGGGGCAGTTGGTGAACGATGGACAAAAGTTAACATGGAGTTTCTGGAACAATAAGACGAACGGTGCTATATCTAGGTTTAAAATCTATCAAGTCAACGCATGACTTAAAAGTCATAATTAGTCGGGAACAGATTCTGGACAAATGGAACTGGATCTTCAAGTTACGGTGGATAGGAAAAGAGAAGTGGCACACTGGTACCAATATCTACTGACGGCAGAGGAGGACAAGATGAAAGCTCCTCATACTTCATGGAATGGTTACTTGCCGGAAGCGAAGCTGGCTGAATTATGACAAGTATCTTGTACTACACTTTATTTGGTGGTTAAACCTGCTGCACTAAGAAAAAAACATTTTTTTACCTTGCATAGAATCTACTGGACCCCTAAAAGGCTGGAAAAGATAAGGGGAAGTGGCGACTTAAAGTGTAAGCGGTGCGGCAGTGGAGAGGCAGATGATATGCATATGTTTGCTACTTGTCCAAGGTTCGAAGAATTTTGGTCAGCAGTGGATAATACTATTTATCACTCTGTGAGAGCTAACATAGAAGTAAGCACTGATTTAATTATATTTGGGGTAACTCAGCAAGACAACAACATACCTAATCAGCAAGTGAGCTGCCGCTATCTGATTTTTTATTTAATATTACTAGCAAGGAGAGAAATCTGTAAGTTCTGGACTCAAGCAGAAGCCCCTTCGTGGCAGGCCTGGATGAGATCTGTGGCTTTCTTTAAGGAATTGGACAGACGTAGTAACAATGAGAATGGAAAAGGAAGATTTTGGTAACTGTTAAAGATATGATGACTTCTCGGTCCAATGATTACACCCTCTCAATTCAGTAAAAGCTGGGAGGGCTGTGTCTACTCGATATAACCCAGAAAATCTGATTGAACCAGAACTGATATTGGGCACATAGGAAGGGCGAGCCGGATTGGTATCAATCGGTGGTGACATGAGGACTAAAAAAACCCAGGCATGATCTGAGCCATGGAAGCATTTGGCATGGAATGCATACAACAAATATTATGCAAAAATTTGAATGTGTCTTCAAAATGAATAACATATATATCTTTGACAAGCATTTCACCTTAGTACATCAGATTATATCACTGCATTCAGAGGCATTTATTAAAAGGTATTGTTTTTAAATATTCATGTCCACACACTTACTCGATGTCTTTGAAGCAAGTTTGCTCTGGCCCTGAGTACCACACTTATTCCAGGTCTTTCAAGGGAACTTGCACTGATCCTTCAATACCACCCTTGTTCCATTTCATCCAGGGAAGATTGTGAGGCTCTTAACCAGTGCGTTATGTCTTGTGTGTGTGAACCGAGGAAACCCTGCACTCCTGCTCCCTGTGATCTATCTATAGCTGTGTGTTTCAGGTCTCACCAAAAGACTGATTTAGCGGTCTCTCCAACCTCATGTTTTCTCAAAAATAATACAGCTTAGGGTAAATGTGCTTTAGGTAAGCGCAGTTCAGTTGTTCATCAGACAGAGTGTCATTCACCTATTAGTTCTGCCCTTCAAAACAGCATACATATAGTTGGGTAATGGATCTGCCCTCTTCAGCTGTTGGCTTTGAGCTAATGTCTGGCTCTGCCTAGTAAATTGCCCAGTAGTCTTTAGTATGTCAGGTAGTGTGAGTAACAGTGTTTTGCCTGCTTACTCTGGACCTCAGGAGATATTTATATCGTTTCTCTCAGAGCAGCTCACCAGCAAATGCAGACTAGTGTAATTGAGTAATGAGAGTTCCAGCTGTTCCACTGCTATTGGACACAACTTTCTTATGCAGAGCACCAGGCATCACTACTGAAAGCTTCAAAACTAAGCCGCCATCTTGAAACAGTATTCTGCATACTCTATCATTTTTAACTGTTCCAGGTTGGCAGACCAGTGCAAAGCTTTACTTTTACATTTATTTTATTTACGCACTTGTCCGCCACATTTAGTTGGCATATTTTTTATTTTTTATTTCGTTTTTCTGTAATTCTATCTTTTTTATTTTAGCATCTTCTTGCACAAGAAAGAAAACCACCTCCTTGTTTTTTAGATGGCAAGTGGGACTTTTTTTATGCCAAGACTCTTCCTCACAAAAGTCCACAAAGATCTGACTCACAAATTCTGCAGTGCTGATCCAAGTGTGACTGATGATAGTTTAGATAACTTCAGTGGACATTCAGGCTTCAGGGTAACTTACTTTAAGAGCTTTGAATTACACTAGTGGACCAGTGGACCAGATAACCAACCAGTGTCTCCTAAGCCTCCATCTGTCCAAACTCTGCTCCTTCCTATAGAGTGGCATACCTGTGTGTGAGCAGCGTGCTTGTCTGAATGCAGATTAGCTACCATGTGCCTGTGTGAGTGCAGAGTGAGGCCCGTGCCTTCGTGAATGCGGCATAAGGGATGTTCTTTGGTGAGGGCAGCAGTGTAAGCCGGGGTGGCTGCATATGTCTTTGTGTACCTGTACTTTACAAGAACTAAACCTTTTGGCTTTGGTAATGCTTTTTAGAGTTATGGCTTTGACTTGCAGAAATGATAGTGGTAGTGAGTTTTGATATGGCAGATGCAGACTCTGTTGAAGGAGGTTGAGGAGTGTCGGGGGCATCTGACAGGCTGAGATGTCACCCTAGTGAGGGGACCCAGTCACTTTACTTTCACTAGGGCCCATGGCAACTTTGCTACGCCACTGGATGGTGCCAAGCATGGGCTCCAGGAAAGCCACTGTGTATGAATTGTACAAGTATTACTTACCCATAGCTGGCTTCAGCTTATCCCATTGTACTGATCTTTGGTCAACTACATTCATGCACTTTTGATCTTGGGGCACTCACATATGCTGTACCAATCTCATCTCAATTCCACTGCTACAATCCTCCTTGCACTTCCCTCGCCCTTGTCTTCCTTCATTGTGTTTCTCTTCAAATTTGCAGTTTTGAATTCTGAGATCTGCCTACAATCCCTCAATTTTCTGTTCTCCTATTCCCGACTAGCCTCCTTTTTGAGTATACTTTTCAGTATTTGCTTTTTTTCTAACTTGTTTGTAGTCTCGTCTGGCCTCTCCTCCTTCTGGCTCATCCTGTCTTCTCATCTCTATCTTTATCCCTTCTACTTTGCATGTCGTTTTTTGTTATCTCTTGCATTTCCTGTTGTTTCTTCTTTTGACTATGTCTTGTGAAAGGGCCAGATTAGGGAACCAGAAGCAGCCCTGGAAAAATGTTCAAACCAGCCCCACTCCGTTCCTCTCCTTTTGCAATCTTCTTCTTTTTATCAATCCTTTCTCTCTCTCTCTTTTTCTCATCTCGCTCTTGACCAAACCATAGTAATCCTATCATGTGCAGATGGCAACAGTGGACAAGCAAGACCCCATTAAGACTCTATGGATCTTCCAAACTGAATAAATGGCTCCCTGTGGTGCATCCCCACTTGCAGTATCAGAGAGTGTGGTTGCAACTGCTTCGAAAAGTGAAAAGGAGGGTAATACTATCTGTGTCTGGAACCCATATAGTAGCAATGAAGCAGTGTTGCAATTGCTGTCCTAACTTCTCAAGAAGTGCAACCCATAGGGCCTAATGTAGAGTTTGCCGACAGATACTCAACAACAAATGTGACGGATATCTAGTCTGCTTTATTACAAGTGGATTATGTCCTAATGCACTTGTAATAAGGCTGATGCCAAACTGTAAATCAGCCTCCTAGTCACTAATCTAGTTCAAGTGGCAGACAGGATAAACAAGACATTAAAAGTAAGCACAGGATGAGAAGATAATGGGAAGGAAATTATATCAAAGTAAGGTCTTTCTAACTGTCCTACACTAGTGGAAGTAATCCTTCTCCCCTAGTTCTTCCTTTCTAGAACATAAGGTGCTTTTAAAGAAATAAGCATAACACTCTACGGCAGTGGTTCCCAAACTTTTTCGACCTGTGGCTCCCTTGAACTAATTGGCAGTTGGCCGTGGCTCCCCATCATGTCACTTTTTTTTTACCGGTGGGGGGATGTAAGCCCGACCTTTGGAGTACTTCCAGTTTTCTCCCTGAAATGAATTGGGATGAAGCCGATGAAGGTATTATAATTATATTTGTAACAAAATTAAAATATAACAGTCGTTTAATAAAAACTATAATTGGTTAAGTGAGAAATGATACAAAGCTCTCGCTTACTATGAGTTGTGAGATAATATTCATCATGATGTAAAAAAGACAAACTGCAAGCCCCAGAATGCACTACCTTAAACGCTAAAAAGAGCCAAAGAGCAGCCGTATGCATGCCTGTTCTGTGCATTAAAGGAAGCTTGCATTGTTGCAACCCCTGCTGTATCTGTTTATGGTCAGTTAATGATGCTTTGAGAAACTTTCAATTATGAAAAAGCTAAAGAGTCTTCTATTCCCTCATCCTTTTCGTTTCTCAACCTCTTGTTGCTGCCTTTCCTTTTCAGACATTCTTTTCTCCCTTTCTCTGCCTTTATGTCCTGCTTTCCTTCTCATCCCCTTTGATTCTTTTTTATTAAAATTAGATGCTGCCACGCGGTGTCATTCACATCCTGCATTATACAAACCGCCCAACTATTTTGTGCCCACCATGACCTCTGAATCAGCAGCTGTCAGACAGGGTCTGTGACCCTCCTACTGGTGACGTCAGTCCTGGCTTACATTTCTCTCATCTTCTATGTTTCATCTGGATCAGTTGTTCAAAGCTCATTCATTACTCGAGGATGTCTAGCGATGGCTGCCCGCTTACAACAACTCATCTCCCATTGGGCCACCGGGTTCCTGTCCTAGACTTTTCTTTCACTTACCAGTACAATCTGTTGCTTTAGTCAAGTTGGATCAATTGTTGGAAAACCATTTCTTTTCCCAGATTCTTTTAAAGCCCTAATGAAATAGAGTCAGCTAAGTGTTTTATTGAAGTATCGTTGTCTCTTAAATGCCATTTCTTTCTTTCCTGTTTTAGGTTGCCGGTCTTTCTCCAGAAGGTATTTTGGGTGATGCTGTGTGAGGTCGTTGGCAATTCTCCAGGCTGTGCTTTATAGAACGTGGGGCAAATGGCAGAGTGTCCGCTTTAGAGAGCATCTCTGTTTGGCAGGATGGAGCGAGCAAACATGATTAATTATCATACCGCTGGCATTTGTAACACCCCTGTGTGTAATTTAAATAAGCTTTGCTTGCTGCCTTCAGGCTGACGGTAGGGTAGGGCGTAAAAAGACGCATCATTTTTTAATTGTTTACATTCGCACATGATTACAAGCTTCCTCGGCACAAGCTCTTTCCCACATCGTGCGCGGCGCCCCGGCTACTCCTAACGGCGCACCAGGGAGCCGCGGCGCACAGTTTGGGAACCACCGCTCTACGGTCATTATGGTTAAATTCAGTATCCACATGGCGAACAAGCACTGATACCCTAAATGGATGTGTGTTAGAACAATATTAGCAGTCCATATTGCACTCTAAAGCATCCAACAAATGTCCTTGGCCCTAAAGTCTCTGTACTCAGACCTTGAGCATTAGTTTTTTTGTAACACTATCTTTGGTATACTTTATGGCTTAGCAGTGTGAACACATATGTTTACTACACAGAGGCTTACTAGGAATATAAACATAGCTAAGAGAGCCGTAGAAACATACTGAGCCTCAATTAAGGGAGACAAATAGACTAGAGAATGAAGAACAAGGCAGGACCGGACAGGCCTTTTATTCCACCAGGCATTTCCCCGGTATGCTGGAGGCCAGTTTTGAAATCCCAGGGGCTCCTAGTAACCTGGTAAATTTCCCCAGCTCCCTGAGGTTAATTGCAGCAGGCACAGTGAGGCTTCAAGAGAGAGAGAAAGAGAGGGGGGAGTAGAGAGAACAAGATCAGAGAGGGACAAGAGAGAGATGAGAAAAAGGAAGAGAGAGAATGGTGGATGAAAAGAAGGAGATTGTGAAAGGAGAGGAACGGAGTGGGGCTGGTTTGAACATTTTTCCAGGCCTGCTTCTGTTTCCCAGTCTGGCCCTTGCACAAGACATGGTCAAAAGAAGAAACAACGTGAAATGCAAGAGATGAGAAAAGACTACATAAAAAAATAGAAGGGATAGAGATGAGAAGACAGGATGAGCCAGAGGAAGGAGAGCCAGAAGAGATTACAAAAACGTTAGAAAAAAGCAAATACTGAAAAGTATACTCAAAAAGGAGGCTAGTCGGTAATAGGAGAACAGAAAATTGAGGGATTGTAGGCAGATCTCAGAATTCAAAACTGCAAATTTGAAGAAAAACACAATGAAGGAAGACAAGGGTGTGGTAAGTGCAAGGAGGATTGTGGCAGTGGAGTTGAGATGAGATTGGTACAGCATACGTGAGTTCCCCAAGATCAAAAGTGCATGAATGTAGTTTACCAAAGATCAGTACAATGGGATAAGCTGAAGCCAGCTATGGGTAAGTAATACTTGTACAATTCATACACAGTGGCTTTCCTGGAGCCCATGCTTGGCACCATCCAGTGGCGTAGCAAGGTTGCCATGGGCCCTAGTGAAAGTAAAGTAACTGGGTCCCCTCACTAGGATGACATCTCAGCCTGTCAGATGCCCCCGACACTCCTCAACCTCCTTCAACAGAGTCTGCATCTGCCATATCAAAACTCACTACCACTATCATTTCTGAAAGTCAAAGCCATAACTCTAAAACACATTACCAAAGCCAATAGGTTTAGTCCTTGTAAAGTACAGGTACACAAAGACATATGCAGCCACCCCCGCTTACACTACTGCCCTCACCAAAGAACATCCCTTATGCCACATTCACGAATGCATTGGCCTCACTCTGCACTCACACAGGCACATGGTAGCTATTCTGCATTCAGACAAGCACACTGCTCACACTTAGGTATGCCACTCTATAGGAAGCAGCAGAGTTTGGACAGATGGAGGCTTAGGAGACACTGGTTGGTTATCTGGTCCACCGGTCCACTAGTGTAATTCAAAGCTCTTAAAGTAAGTTACCCTGAATCCTGAATGTCCACTGAAGTTATCTAATCTCTCACCAGTCACACTTGGATCAGCACTGCAGAATATGAGAGTCTGATCTTTGTGGACTTTTGGGAGGAAGAGTCTTGGCATATAAAAGTCCCACGTGCCATCTAAAAATAAGGAGGTGGTTTTCCTTGTTGTGCGAGGAGATGTTAAAATAAAAAAGATAGAATTACAGAAAAATGAAATAAAGAATATATGCCAACTAAATGTGGCGGACAAATGCGTAAATAAAAAAAAAAAGTAAAAGTAAAGTTTCGCACTGGTCTGCCATCTTGGAACAGTTAAACATTATAGAGTATGCGGAATACAGTTTCAAGATGGCAGCATGTTT
This sequence comes from Calotriton arnoldi, assembly GCA_963921515.1. NCBI lineage: Eukaryota > Metazoa > Chordata > Amphibia > Caudata > Salamandridae > Calotriton > Calotriton arnoldi. Next base: position 308,147 of record CAWUFW010005429.1, read on the forward strand.
TTGAAGCTTTCAGCAGTGATGCCTGGTGCTCTGCATAAGAAAGTTGTGTCCAATGGCAGCGGAGCAACTGGAACTCTCATTACTCAATTAGCACTAGTCTCCATTTGCTGGTGAGCTGCTCTGAGATAAACGAAAGAAATATCTCCTGAGGTCCAGAGTAAGCAGCCAAAATACTGTTACTTACACTACCAGACATACTAAAGACTACTGGGCAGTCTACTAGGCAAAACCAGGCATTAGCTCAAAGCCAATGGCTGAAGAGGGCATATCCATTACCTAACTGTATGTATGCTGTTCTGAAGGGCAGAACTAATAGGTGAATGACACTCTGTCTCATGAATAACTGAAGTGAGCTTACTTAAAGCACATTTTCCCTAAGCTGTATTATTTTTGAGAAAACATGATGTTGGAGAGACCCGCAAAACCAGTCTTTAGGTGAGACCTGATACACACAGCAATTGATAGAGCACAGGGAGCAGGAGTGCAGGGTGTCCTCGGTTCACACGCAAAAGACATAACGCACTGGTCAAGAGCCTCACAATCTTCCCTGGATGAAATGGAAAAAGGGTGGTATTGCAGGATCTGTGCAAGTTCCCTTTCAAGACCTGGAACAAGTGTGGTACTCAGGGCCAGAGCAAGCTTGCTTCAAAGACATCGAGTAAGTGTGTGGACACGAATGTCTAAAAACAATCACTTTTAATAAATGCCTCTGAATGCAGTGATATAATCTGATGTACTAAGGTGAAATGCATGTCAAAGATATATACGTTATTAATTTTGAAGGCACATTCATATTTTTGCATAATATTTGTTACATGCATTCCATGTCAAATGCTCCCATGGCTCAGATCATGCCTGGGCTCTTAGAGCCAAGATGGGCTCTTGGGGCCAAGCCAAACCCTTAACTCAGCTCTCCCTGTTAATTTGTTGGCACACCCATCTCTACTACAGTGCTATGTAACAGTTACTCGAGTTCCACGTCTCTCAGTATCTCGCACTGGAGAGCAAAAGTTTTTTTCTGAGGGTCTGGTCAGTTTTCACAGATGTCAGAAGGATAGATATTCCTACTTATGGTTTTAAATCTATATAGCGCACAAATGATATTGTGTATCAGCGAATATTTGACTTTGGGCATCACCACGTGGTGTCTTGATTTGTTTTGAGAATATTAAAATCTTTTTTCCATCACACTTTAGAATTAGAAAAAGAGTGCTTAATTTGAGCTTTACTGTTTAGTTATTTTAAAATATTTGGACAGTTCATTTATAGGTATTTAAATTTTGTGTGTACAAAGAAAAAGACACCCTACAGCCTTTCATTTCACATGAGCGCAACATTTTCACATAGTACAGTTTACAAAATCCACAGACTTTGCTGTAAATGAAAGGAAAGTAAACACCAGCCTCCAGGTTAGAAGAAAAAACAGCGATTTGTTAGAAGACTCGACTGACATTTGACCTTTGTCTTTGAATGCACAGAAAATGCTACAAGAAAAATCAAAATTTTAAGTCATCTTTAATGCTCGTTCAGCATCAGAAGTCCAGCATGGTAATTTAGGTGCCCTCTTAGGTCTCAAGGGGCTGTTGTAGTTGGGCCCTGTTAGACCTGGCATCCTTGGCGTGGGTTTCCCCTGTATTTTTGCCTTTGCCTCTTGTGTTTTTACTGTGTGTTGAACTTCGTTTTTGCTGGTCTAGATGCTTTGGACACTTTGCCACTGCTGCTCAGTGCCAAAGTGGAAGTGCTCCCTCTGTAAATTGTTGTCATGGATTAATGTTTCCACAATTGGCATATTTGGTTTACTGATAAGTCCCTAGTACAGTGCACTGTGTGTGCCCAGGGCCTGTAAACCAAATGCTGCTAGTGGTCTTGCAGCACAGATTGTGCCACCCACACAAGCAGCCTTTCAAAAGGGTCTCAGGCCTGCCATTTCAGTGCTGTGTGCAGTTCATACTGCCATGTCGACCTGGCAAGTGCACCCACTTGCCAGTCCCTAAATTTCCCTTTTCTTACATTTGAGTCACCCCTAAGGTAGGCCTAAGGTACCCCTGTGGGCAGGGTGCAGTGTATGTGAAAGGTAGGACATGCCCTGATGTGTGTGGCATGTCCTGATAGTGAAATACTGCCAATATCGGTTTCACTATTGAAAGGCTATCTGTCCCATAGGATAGAATGGAGAGTTCACTTATAACATCTTATATGTATAACTGCCCATGGGAACAAGATAGGAAAATGGAGTTTAGTATGCCTGAACTCAGAATCTAAAGATGTGTCTGTTAGGAAGGATGATTTTTACATTCTGGGTTTGAAAATACCACTTTTAGAAAGTAGGTATTTTCTTGCTTAGCCGTCCAGTGTGCCTCTGCTAGGTTTGCATATTGACTGTCTGGCTTTGGAGTGACAGATGCTGGGGATGTGCATTCTGTTCAGACAGCCACTTGGGGGGATGAGGTGTGTCCTGCCTTTCCAGGGTGAGTCATGGCTGGGCTGAATAGACCTGGGCTGCATTCAGAGTAGGGGGAGGAGATTTCTTTCACAGCTGAATGGGCCTGGTCTGCCTTGTACAATGCTGTCTCCACCTCCTGCCAGGCAGCTGCACCAGAGAGGACAGAACTGGATTGGCTGGGAAAAGGGCTTCTCTGTCACCAGAGAAAAAAGGAATTTGTGCTATAAAAAGTGGAGCCCAGGTCCCAGACTTTTAGATCACTTTTGGACTTCAAGAGGAACCTCTGCCAAGGAGAAGAGCTGGAAGAAGCTGGAGGAGGAGTACTGCCCCTTTGCTGTGTGCTGTCTGGGGTTGGCCTGCAGTAGCTGTTTCTGCCAAGGAGAGGAACTGTGTGTTATCCTGCATGACAAGGTATCTCCAAGGGCTTGAGGTAGAGCTTGCCCCCTGTTCAAGAAGTCTCAGGAACAGCAATGACTTCACCATCCTTCTGGGCACCGTCTCTGGAACCGCTGGTTTCAGTCGCCGTAGAAGAAAAGAGTAGCCGACTCTGTCACATAATCCGTCGCAGGTTCTGTGTCCTGAAGGCACCGCAGAGGGCACCACCGCACTTCGCACTGCATCTTTGGTCTCACCGACGCCGCTGGGTGACCGTCACCGAGCCTTTGCTTGCAGCTCGTCCTGAGGGCACCGCACTCTGCACTGCCTCGCTTCACTCTGCCCGGACGTCACCGACACCATCGCTGCCCGACCCGAACATCGACCGGCTCCGTCGCCTGCACTGTGATCTGCCAGCACCGCATCGAGCACCGCCTCACTCCGCATCCTAAGCCTTGGTCTCACCGACGCCGTTGGATGACCGTCAGCGAGCCGCTGCCTGCACCGTGCCGGTAGGGCTCCGCACACTGCACCGCTTCCACTTCACATTACAACCACAACGGTTGCCCCAACCGACTCGTACCAATGGAATCAGCCGCAACGAGAAAGGTACTGTCTACAAATCTGTTGATGCTTTAGCTGGAACTGTTATACTCTGTCGTTTTCAGCATCGCCGTAGCCCCAGATGGAGCTACTGACCTGGAAGAACTGTGTTGTTGAGATATTTCTGCAATTTAAAGGTTATCTTGCAAAGTACCTATTTTTACTGTATTGTATGTTGAATTTTTGACATATTTGGTCTTGTTGGTTTAGATAAAGATTTGCTATTTTTCTAAACTGGTGAGGTGTCCATTTGTAGTGTTTTCACTGTGTTACTGTATGCATGCACAAATGCTTTACACACTGCCACTGAGATAATCCTGTCTGCTCGTGCCAAGCTACCAAGGGGGTGAGCAGGGGTTATTTTAGAAGTGTATCCCCCTTACCCTGACTAGAAAGAAGGGTACCCACTAGGACTAAGGTGCAAACCATTGCCAACTAGAGACCCCCATTTCTAACACTGGTGGTCAGCGGTGACGATCTGGACTTGCATTTGTGCCTTACATACAGTAATTGGTGCAGACCATTACACAACCACATACCACTGGTGAACTAAGGATTCCACCACAGAGATCTAGGGAACAACCCATGGGACATATCTTACTTAACCAACCATGGCACATATCTTGAGTATTTAGTCCAGAAGTGGGAGAGGACCAAACCACTTATGGACTAAATGCTCAAGATATGTGCCATGTTTGGTTAAGTAATGCTTAATCCCATGGATTGTTCCGTTCATCTCCATGGTGGAATCCTTAGGTGTCTACCATGGCTGGATGTACAATGCCAAATCATATGGGCTGCTCCCTAATACACCTGAGTGGAATCATCTAGCAGGTGTGGTACCAAAATGTTGTCAATATTGCTGTATAATGGCTATTCTTATAGGCTGCTCCCTTGCTACTCCTGGGCAGGCTACCTAGAGCATATAGACTGGCTGGTTATATAACGCCCATTCTGATGGGTTTCTCCTCTGTCACTCCTAGGTGGACACCTCAAAGCCTATACCAGGGCTTGCTTGGTTATGCCCATTCCTGTGTATTGCTCCCTATGTATAACTCACCTGGGTGGAAGCCTCAAGCGTACGCTATAGCTGATTGTATGATATCCATTGCTTTCTTTGAAACATGGGTGGATGCTGAGGCATATATTGTAACTAGTCACATAATGGTTGTTCCTTTATTGCCCCGTTAACTCATATACTACAGCTGGTTATATAATGCCAGCGCATATATACTATGACTGGTTGTGTAATATCACTCCATGCCACTCCTGACTAACTCCTCAGGAACACATTTTATTGCTGGTTGTATAATTCTCATTCTTAGCGGCTTTTCCGTTCTCCCAGCCGCTCTCGAGTGGCCTCTTCACAGCATATACCATGGCTGATTGCATAATGCCCAGTGCTGTGAGGTTGCTACTCTGGCCCGACACTGTGGACTCCGGAGTATGTACTATAGTTGATGAAAGATTGCATCTACCATTTGTAGCAACCTTCATCTATGTGCACATCACTAAACCCATACTCTGCGTGGTTAAACTATATGATACTACCATTTTAATGATGGTAGGTATTCTCATGCATAACCAAGTCTTCTCTGACTTCTCCAAAACTCATGGTTAGGTGCAGCTACATGCTTTCTACAACATAGGGTGAGCAATCTCTTCCATACATACTCTACAACAAAACAAATCCCCATTGCACACACGCACCTTATATCCAGCTAATGATTAGCATCTAATGCACAAATAAGCATTCTGCCTCTCACTCCTTTTCACTTCAAATTCACACATGGATGAGATGAGTACACCTCTGAACCTCATGTACATCTCACTCCCTCCCACCCACACACATCCTGAGGAATACACCATAGTTTGCTGTCACCTTACTCAAGCTTTCATGAGCCACTGTAAGTTTCCCAAATGGCCATTAGAAATGCACACTATGCCGGCAAGCAGGACATTTCACAGCCGCCTAAGTGATAAATATATCTAAAACTAGCAGTTTTAGAAGTGTTTTCTTTTCAAAAAGATGGACGTAATGAGCAGATGTACTCTGCATGCTGCTCAAGACGCTCTAGTGCAGTTGTCAATATTTTAATGATATCTGTTTTTCCAACAACAAAATGTAAGCCAGAAACAAGTTTATGTTTAAATCATGTCCTGTTCCTTATTACAGATACTTGCAAATCCCCAAAACACTTTGGCCGGGATAGAGCGAAAAAAATGATGTGGCTGAGGGGAGAGTGTACCATAAATTACAATTATAAGCTCCCCATTTCTTCAGCATTTTAATTCCTGGGCGCATTTTGGATATTTGTTGGTACAATAGAACATCTTTTTATTCTGACTTCATTGTGCATGTGGTTGGAAATGTCAGCTCTTGCTCCGGGCAATTAGGTGAATGTGGAAAATTGTAGTAATAATTGTGTTTCCATAATGAAAACAGAGATCGTTTGCAGACATCAAATTACAAGAAACTGCATGTAGCTTATTACAACATGGAAGTCTTGGGTGGCATTAAAACTGGTGCGGCCCAATCACACAAAGTGCGCTCTGGGAGTGCTATTTTAAGACATGGGACAGGATCACCTAAAGTAAGCACTGGAGCTGCCAATTTAAGGCATTTTTTCCCCCAGAATTAGGATGACTGGTGTCTTCAATAGCTCCCGAGCTAGAGCACTGAATATGTTAGCATCTTAGACAGTGGGAAATAGTTGTTTGCCAATGACATTTTAAAGGAATGTGCGGCCTATATCTGGATATCTGGAAGCATGTGTTTACATCTTTATAGTAACTACAGACCATAATACAGAAACAGGACTCAAAGCAAAATAATACAACAAAAACATAATTGCATGCAACACAACACAAGACAAAACAGAACACAAACCAACAACTGCATAACAACACAAAGGGCCCGATTCACAAAAGTAATCTGAGACAAAATCCTAACTTTTCGACTTTCGGTATTCACAAAAGGCATTTAGGAGTAGTAAAGTTGGGATTTTGTCTTAAGTTTGTCTTAAATTTTGGTCTTAAGTTAAACTTAAGTTAGTATTTTGTCTTAAGACCAAAACTTAAGACAAACTTAAGACAAAATCCTAACTTTACAACTCCTAAATGCCTTTGGTGAATACCGAAAGTCGTAAAGTTAGGATTTTGTCTCAGATTACTTTTGTGAATCGGGCCCAATAATAATACAATGCAATAATCAATCACAAAAAACAACAGCTCAATAAACAGTAAACCACGCCACTACCACAACATCAGAACTCAGTGGCATAATAAATGCATCAACACAATCGACCACACTAACACAGTAGCGCACTTGTACGATGGCACTATTATGTGGCACAAAGCAACACAATAAAACAGACAAGAATATGGGTTACAAACAAATAAATGCTACAATCAATTCTGATTTAACACGGATTCTGTTTTTGGAACTTCGAGTTGAAGCTTTTTGGAGAACAAAATAAGAGCGAGTAGAGTCCACAGACAAATTGCACGCAATCAAGATAAGGAGTGATCGAGAGACATAACAGAGGAGAGTTTTAAAGCTTAGGTACACCCCGACTAGAATTGTAATCGTTTTGTTTTTTGTCTGTGTCAGACTGGGAATGGTATAAGTACCTCCAGTATAAGTAAGGTTTTGGATAAAGTAATCTGGTGAACTAGGCATGCTACTTTATTAAGCCAGTTTGTAAATACTCTTGTCTTTCATTGGAATACATTGTAAAGTATTGAGAAAGAGGGTTATGTGGTGAAAGCATCTTCCTGAACTAGCCTTTAGTGGTGCAATATGAATTTTTAGAATGGCGCTAATCAAGGAGCTTCCAGAATCTAGCCTAGGGAGTATAAGTGACTGTACCAGTGTTCTAATAGTTGGCTTCCTGAGTCCCACTCCCCTCTCACTAGTGGTAGCAGTTCTTCCACATTCACTATAAGTGACATTTAGGTTAAGCGCCACTAGCAGTCCAAGTCTTAAGAGTCCCATTTCTACTCTTATTAAAGTGAAAAAGGGTTCCAGTGCCTAAGCGCTATATGACAGGCAGATTTTCCCAGGGCCCTGTAGCCTGTAAATCAGTCTTACCCACACCAGCAGGACCTACAAAACAGGAGTCTCAAAATGCACCCCCCTCGCGGGCACTGACTCTACAGCTGCTTATTCTGATAAGTAAAGCACATGCAGCCTTGCGGAGGAAGTGGTTGGGTGTCATTGAGTTTCTCACATGTGGTCCTGCGATGGCAGCAGCCTGGGGAGTTCTAGATGTTCCTCCTATGCTGGTAAGATTCTCCCCACAGGTGTATGTGGGGGGAATGTGATGCTCCTGGTGCTGATCCTCAGTCGAGGCTTGTGCCAGCACAGGTTACCACAGCGGCCTTTTCCTCTTAACGACGGTCTCAACCAGACCACACTCCTTGAGTTTTTCCTGGTGGCCCTACCTGCCATACGGGAGTCACTAGCCTCACTCCACACTCCAGAAAGTGGTTCGTCATAGCAGGAGCGATTACAAATCTGAAAGTCCCACAACGCATGCCAAGGGAGTGACTAGAGGTTCAAACCTGGATGTCAGCCACAGTGATATGTGTATCCTAGGTTTAACCCAGGGCCCTTGCCCTACTCTTTATGATTTTCTTATCAGCCCCATCTCCTTCCTGAGATCTGCCCAGGCCCTTTCCCTGTGACCTCTCTCTGAATTAAGGAGCACCCTTTGAAGTGTACTGAAAAGCCTGGCTCTCCCTTCCTCCAGTGTATCCCACCCAGCTCACAGGAATGATTCAAATCCACAAATCTGTTTTGGGGGATTTCCTTACCTTCTCATGTTCCTCCAGTTAGCCCTAGGTCTTCCAAAATGGAAACCAGAATCTTCCATGTATTGTATCAGTCATAGGCACCCATGCACGCAGCACATGCGTAGAAAATACACGCACTGCACAGCACTACATCTTCCATGTATTGTACCATTCATTCTCCCAGCACATGCACATAACATACACGCAGTGCACATCACTGCATCATCACTGTATTGTACCATTCACAGGTACACATACACTTGTGGGAGCAGAGACTTTAATAAATATTTGGTTTACGATTCAGTAACTTTCTCTCAGCATACCTGAAAATGAATCACTGACAGAATATCGACTACAGAAATATCGACGACAAAAATATCGGAGCCGAAATATCGATGTCCAGAATATCGAAGTCCTATCTACATTATGGTAAGTACAAAAATATCGAAACAAAAATATCGTAAAAAATATCGTTGTTAAAAAATATCTTTTTTTTAAATGACTAAAAAATAATGTAAAATAAAGTAAATAATACATATAATTAAAAAAATATAGTTAGAATTAATAGAAAATGTTTAAAATTTATAAATAATAAATATAATTTTAATACAAATTAAACATACATATATATAAAATATAATATATAAATTTACTTTGTAATATTAAAAATAAATATTATAATAAATTATAAAATGTTAGAAACATATTAAAAATTATAAATATTTATATATACATATACCAGTAAATATAAAATAAAAATACAATATTTATATAATAATTTAAAAAATGTAAATATTTTTAATCTTTTACAATTACATTTCACACTACATTAACAGGAACAGTAGAGAAAAAATGGGATAGCGGAGAGGATAAAATTACTATTCCCACTCCAGGGAGTGCAACAGTAGGGAAAGTGTTGGATAGCGGATGGGAATAATTTACTATTCCCACTCCAGAAAATGCAACATTAAGGAAAGTGTTGGATAGCTGAGGGGAATAATTTACTATTCCCACTCCAGCAAATAAAACAGTAGGGAAAGTGCTGGATAGCATATGTGAATAATTAACTATTCCCACTTCAGGGAGTGCAACATTAAGAAAAGTGTTGGATAGCGTAGGTGTAAAAATTACTATTCCCACTCCAGAAAGTGCAACAGTAGGGAAAGTGTTGGATAGCGGAGTGGATAAAATTACTATTCCCACTACAGCAAGTGCAATAGTAGGGAAAATGTTGGATAGCAGAGGGGAATAATTTACTATTCCCACTCCAGCAAGTACAACAGTAGGGAAAGTGTTGGATAGCGTATGTGAATAATTTACTATTCCCACCCCAAAGAGTGCAACACTAGGGAAAGTGTTGGCTAGCGGACTGGATAAAATTACTATTCCCACTCCAGCGAGTGCAACAGTAGGGAAAGTGTTAAATAGCGAAGGGGAATAATTTACTATTCCCACTCCAGCAAGTACAACAGTAGGGAAAGTATTGGATAGCAGAGGGGAATAATTTACTATTCCCACTCCAGCAAGTACAACAGTAGGGAAAGTTTTGGATAGCGGAAGGATAAAAATTACTATTCTCACTTCAGGGAGTGCAACATTAAAGAAAGTGTTGGATAGTGTAGGTGTAAAAATTACTATTCCCACTCCAGAGAGTGCAACAGTAGGGAAAGTGTTGGATAGCGGAAGGATAAAAATTACTATTCCCACTCCAGGGAGTGCAACAGTAGGGAAAGTGTTGGATAGCGGAGTGGATAAAATTACTATTCCCACTCCAGCGAATGCAACAGTAGGGAAAGTGTTGGATAGCGGAGGGGAATAATTTACTATTCCCACTCCAGCAAGTACAACAGTAGGGAAAGTATTGGATAGCGGAGTGGAATAATTTACTATTCCCACTTCAGGGAGTGCAACATTAAAGAAAGTGTTGGACAGCGTAGATGTAAAAATTACTATTCCCACTCCAGAGAGTGCAACAGTAGAGAAAGTGTTGGATAGCGGAGTGGATAAAATTACTATTCCCACTCCAGCAAGTGCAATAGTAGGGAAAGTGTTGGATAGTGGAGGGGTAACAATTACTATTCCCACTCCAGCAAGTGAAACAGTAGGGAAAGTGTTGGATACCAGAGGGGAATAATTAACTATTCCCACTCTAGCAAAATAATTAAAATTAATTTAACAAAATTTTAATTAATTATAAAAATTTACCTCCCGCCATATTCCCCTGTAAATGACACCACCAGTATTATAAAACATAACACTATTAACATAATTAATTTATGAATAATTCATTAATTAATGAAAATTAACAAACATATTAAAAACAATCAAGAATAAATTAATTCACACAATTAACACTATAAAAAAGTTTAAATAAAATATTATAATAAACAATCTTAAAAAATATATTAAAATTAAATTACTTCCCAGCCTACTCCCCTATCAACCCACAATCCGCTCCTAAAAAAATAAAACAATTAGGATATTTATCAATTAATTATTAATAATTAACAACAAATTAATAACTAATTAATATCAAATTAATGACAACAATGAACAATATAAAATATTAAATACATAGATATTAATTAATAACATTTTTTTATTAATTAATTATAATTAAATTACTTCCCACCCTATTCCCCTATAAACCCACAACCCGCTCCTAAAAAAATGAATTAAGATATTTACCAATTAATTAACAACCAATTAATAACTAATTAATTAATTACCACAATTAACAATATAAAATATTAAATACATAAATATTAATTAATCAAAATTATTTATGAATTAATTATAATTAAAATACTTCCCACCCTATTCCCCTATAAACCCACAACCCGCTCCTAAAAAACCCACAATTTAATTAATTAATTAACTAATCAATGAATAAAATTTAATAACCAATTAATATTTAATTAATAAAAAATTAATTATAAATAATAATCAATAAACATTATTGATTACTTTATTAAAATTAAATTACTTCCCACCCTATTCCCCTATAAACCCACAACCCGCTACAGAACTAAAATACGCAAAATTTAATTTACATAAAATAAATAACTTCTAAAAATTTCACAAATACATTAAAATAAACAGATATACATATACAAAAAACATTAGATCACATACTATTAACATACATACTAAAATACAGAACACTAATATAAATATTGATATTATTAACAACGATATTATGACAAATGATATTACTGACTTCGATATTAAAAAAACGATATTTCTTACCTTCATGTCGATATTCTGGTCACCGATGTGCTTGATGTCGATATTCTGTCCCTTCAATATTTCCAACTCGATATTTTTGTACTTCGAAAATAAAAACTCGATATAATGTCTGTTTACTCCTGAAAATAAAGTCCCTGCTCTCACTGGGCCAAAGCCTCTGGTCCTTTGAAACAGGTAAGAATTAATCAGAAGCTGCAAATCAGAAATCAAATTACTCACCATGGTTTAATAAGCAATTATTAGGAGTAAATGATGAGATTTAATGTGAGTTTAAAAGGTTGTATCCAAATCTTTAGTATTTCTTCATTAAGAATCAAAATTTATTCTCGATACAATACAGAACATATAGCATAAAGCTCGTTCCATATAAGTAGAGTCCCTAGTCTAAATATTAAAATGTGAAAAGTATCTTGAACCCATAAAGAGTTCGAAATCAAGAGGGGAAAGCTTATAGTTTTAAGCAATTCAATTAGCACTTCTCATGAAGAAAAAGTTCAGAAATTCAGTGGAGTCTCAGAAAATATAGGATAGATTCGAGCAAGGGAAAATGAATGGGTCTCAGCAAATAGCTCAGCAAAGAGCTTAGAAAGGTCTGCTCAGCATGCAGAGCTTCAAACAGTTTGGGTGGCTGTGCGAAGGTAAGCTCTTCTCTCTAGTCTAGGAACACCCACTATCATAACATTTTGATATCTATAACTTATCAATTAATCAATCTGGATTTGAAAAGCGCAGCTAGTCACCTGTGATGGTATCCAGGCTAATATAATTGTTGCAGTAGTCCAGCTTCTTCAGCCAATGTGGTTGCAATGTCTTCATGGGAACAGAAAGGTTCCACTGTCTATGTTGTCTTGAAACAAAAGACTTACAGATTAATAAATGTTAAATGCTATATTTAACTCGACATTGTACAAGTAGTGGTTTGGTTCCTATCGGCTCCTTCTATACAAAACGAAACAGTTCATAGTTAGATCTGTCATTCCATAAATGAAATCATCTCTTTCTCACATATTCTAACTAACAAATCTTATTGATGAAGAAACATTTAAGTAAAAGGCAACTACATTTAGCACACTTGTATTTTATGTGTAATATCTCTATGGGAAGGTCGAAATCTATCTTTTCTTTCATTAAATCATTCGGTTCCGCACATTTTATCATTGAACTCTTCACGCCTTCACATTACCAAGAATGTTGACCTAAGGTCAGTGAAACTGAAAAGGAAAACTGCATTCTGAAGCATTTTTAACTCGATATGCCTTGCATGGAAGGCTAGTGCCCCCATTTGGCATTGTAAAATGTGGCTTCTCGTTTTAGGCCTACACATAATTTTGACACATTAATTCCGTTAATTTGCATTTATTAAGAAACGCGCTATCACACTCAGCACATGTATAACACATGCGCCCTGCTAATACGCCCTGCACAACACTACACACCAACACGATGTTGGCCAAGGGTGCGTTAAGCACACAGCAGTGAAACTTTGAATGAGTGAGCCTGTAGGCCTCAAGCCAGTGACAGGTGTAAAATGGCCTGTTCACTCCAACTGATCACTACACGGTATGCTGCCACCACCGCTCTTGGGCTGCTTAGTTCCTGGCAAAGGGGAGACATCCTTTACATTGCATGCGATATATCGCATGCCATTACAATGCGGTCGTTACAACGACCGCGTTGTTACATTGCAAACCATTACAACCCAAGTCATACAATGACTTGCTGTAGGGGGCAGAAGGTATTGGATTTAAAATCCAACACCTTCCCTACTGTTGAACAGACTGGAGTTGGAATAGTAAATTATACTATTCCAACATCCAGCGCCCCCTGCAGCAAGTCGTTGTAACGACTTGTGTTGTAATGGTATGTGATGTAACAACGCGGTCCTTGTAACGACCGCGTTGTAATGGCATGCAATGTATCGCATGCGTTGTAACATCGCATATTCCTGGTAAAGGCAGAGGCCTTTCATCACAATAGGGGTAGCACTTTGGGTGCAACTCCCGGTCCAAAAAGATAGCAATGCATGAGACAGGCCTATGTCATGGCGCACAGGCATGATCTGTATTTGTCCATGACAACAAAGGTCAGCACTAGCAATCCAGATACAGGGATACATGCCCATCTCCATTCAAGGGAGTTTTCCTTGCAACCCTGACTATCCATCACTAAACCACATTTTAAGGAGATTTTACAACTAGGATGTCAGAAGACTGGAAAAAGAGAAAAGACAAAGAGTAAAAGAAGAATAAAACAAAAAACAAATACAATCAGCACTCCTTAGTCGAGACGTCTGGATAATTTCAGCCTGTCCCCCTTTTCCCATATGGAATATAAAAATTCTGCAGGAGTGTGTCACCTAGCTTTACAATTGGTCAGAGAGTCTCCCCAAATGTATCACTCTGTTTGTTTGTCTTGTAGATAATCTGCTTATATGATAAAATGTGGTACATCTCCTTTAGCCAGGTCTGAGCCGTTGGACATGTAGCCGACTTTCACAATCTTAATATTCAGATTTTTGCTATTGTGAGTGCCGTCGCAAACCATCTACTTCTTCACAGCATAATTTCAGGGTATGAAGAAGCATCATGCAGGAGCACTGCCATAATATGTAGAGGATTGGCTATCACTAGGGACTGTGTAATCATGTGCTGTACTTCTTACCAGACTTGATACATTGGATGATTGGAGGCTTGCAGTAAGGGATAATTAGGGAGTCGAATTAGGATTTACCAGACCTTTTCGCTATTTGGAGGCGAATGCAGCAGAAAGTTGTTTCTGGTAGGATTGAGCTTTATATGGTGTAATGCTCTCAATGGTCTGAGTAAGAAAACCAATGCCTCCAGTATGAAGATGGTAGGAAATTCTAGAGATTGTAGCTCTCTCGGAATAGATGTTTCCTATTTGCCAGATTCCTTCTACTGATAGTATATTCTCTTTTGCTTGTCACCTTCCGGAAACATAATCGGGAGTATTTATCAAAGGTAATGCAAGGACGACACAAAACCTAGATGAGATTTACCAAGCCACGCAATGTCACCTTGTGTGGCCCTGCGGTGCTTGGTAAATATGGAGTAACTCAAAGCAGCGCAAGTTGCTGCCTTGGGTTACTCTACCCCAGGGAGGCATTACATGAAAGGAGTATGGGTGTTCCCACGCATCCACCCATAGATTCTGGTGTATTCCCAGATTTACCATGAGTGGTAGACTTGGGAATGTGTCAAAATGCTCTGCCTTCCCAGGGGAGGCATAATGAGAAGAACTATCTTTATTTCTCCTGGTTTTTTCCTCTTTCTACATGTGCTGCATTTTGCAGCACACGTAGAAAGAGGACAACGCCTCAAACACATTTTTTTGAGCAGGCAGGCATCCCTTCCGGCACAAAAACAATCCTACCTGCAACGCAGGCATAGTTGCTTCATAGTGCAAGGATACCTACGTTGGTGCCTGGCAGCCACAAGTGCGTCAGCACAAGGAGAGAGCAGGAATTTGCCATATCTTGATAGATATGGCACATTTCTGCCTTCTCCCTTTCATGCAGCGCAGAGCAGCCAGGTGTCTTGCTCTGTTGTGTTGCGTGAGAAAATTATAAATATGCCCCGCCATGTCAACTCTAAGAGGGTAATATTGAATATGAGGTGGGTGTGCAGAAAGTAAAGTCCCTTACAGTAGAAAAAAAGATCACAGTGATATGTGAAAAACTCCTCGTCATCATAGCGCAGAGCCTGTCCCCAACATGCCACTTCAGGCAAGACTATCAGTTAAGAAAACAGTGACCAGTTGGCACACAGCGTTATTCATCTTAACCTCTTTCTGTACAGTACCTAAAGGTGTCTGGGCTACTTTCTATGATAGAAATATGCAGTTTTCTGTGGCAGTCTGGCAGGTTGCAAATAGACGACTCCACATTGAATTCATAGATAATTCTTGATATTTTAGAGTTCATGCCTCTTCCTGCTGAAATCCTAGAAATTAGGGATTCTATTGTAAAAAGTCATAATTTCCTTCTGTTGAGCACTTTTATTAGAATTGATCTCTCTTTTACTTTTCTCATCACCACAATTCAATAACTCTCCTTGCAGCTTTATTAGATGAAAGGGTGTAAAAAGAAATGAGACATTGTGGTGTGATATTGTGCTATTGAATTAGGAATTGAATTGAAAACTGAATGGGCTCCATCAAGCACAAGCTGTTTTACCTCCAGATTGAAGAAACCAGTCAATTATGTTAGAGACATAAACAGAAGATTGTGACCTTCCTCCTTTATGGTAATCAATATGATTCATATACATAATGATTTGCTTTCTGATATTTTCTCTTGCAGACACATATTTTTCAATGGTCTTTAACTAAATTTCCAATTTCATTTATGTGGGCATTGTGCACAGTACTATGTCAGGTAGGTAGCTGATATTTTGCTATAATAAACGTATTTTAATTTCAATGTGACCTTACTGTGTGCTCAATTATGTAATCTGAGCACTAAGCAATTTATTTGCTTCTCCAATTGCATTGACAATGTGCTGCAGCTCATGATCAGGCCACACTTGTACCAAAGTTTTACACTTGATGCCGTTGGTGCTCATTTTCATGCTCCATTCCTCAACGAGTGTGAGAGGGATCTTCATTCATGGAGTAAGTGACTATTATAGCTTAGCATTTCCAATTATCTTATTTTTGGAAGCCTCCTGTCGTGCGGTTTATACTTTCTCAGTAAAAACTGTGATTTTGTTGGACAACATAAACGTCAAAACTGTGCAAGACTGAATCTGGACACACCATCAAGATATGCTGGGCTTTGTCCTGCTCGCTCACAGTGCACCTTCTGGAGCCCAAACCTGACAAGGTTACAAAAGGAATATGCAACCTCAGAACATGACAACCCTGACTCCCCAAGGAAATCGTGGTAACAGATCTGGAACCTTTTTGTCTAGTTACTCATGCATACCCAAAGAGATACACAAGAAATACACAACATGCAGTTTCAATATTTATTGAAGCATTGTGATTCTTGAGTAAAATATGTGTGCTGCAATAATCAATGGAAGGAAACAGGATAACGTTACTAGCATAACAAGAATGCTGAAGAAGATAAACAGTTCAACCATACTGCTGTTTACAGACAATATATGCTTGCAGATAGGTACCGTAATATGTTGTGCTCCTACCTAGCGCTACCTATCCTGGTGTGCCTAGGATGGGTGAATCTGCCAAATCCCTGTAGGATGATCTAACTCTCCCATTACATCTGGTAAAGTGTGATCAGGCAACCCATCTTAGTGGAGAGCTGGGCCTCATCCCTCCGATGAGGTAAACAGGAATCAGCAGGGCTGGAATTCCGGCATGTGACGACCTCTCCGAGCCAGAAAAATGCCCCTCTAAATCAACAGCCCTCTGACAGCAATTCTGAGCATGACCATTACGATAGGGCATTACCCGCGAATGTGGAAACAGCCAGTAATACAGCCTTTACTTAAGAAGCCAAATCTAGATCCTAGTGATCTTAGGAATTATCGGCCTATATCCCTGCTTCCGGTCCCAGCAAAAAATCTGGAGAGACACCTTAATCATACACTGATGGAATATGCTGAGGGGCAGGGTCTGTTGGACACATCACAACATGGCTTCCATAAGAACCATGGAATGGAAACGGCTCTAATAGTTGCTATGGACAACATAAGACGTCTTGTTGATGCAGGGAGGCAGCAGCATTGATCCTGCTGGATCTTTCCGCTGCCTTTGATACTATCTCCCCCACCCTGCTGGCAGGATGTCGGCAGGAATTGGGCATTAACAAAACCGCTCTGAATTTGCTGTCCTCTTTTCTTTCTGATTGGTCCCAAAAGGTATCTATGAACCTGTTCCACTCTGAGCCCTTCTTGCTGCCATGCGGGGTTCCTCAAGGTTCAACCCTGAGCCCCACATTATTTAACCTGTATGTGTCCCCACTGGCGAAATTTGTTTCAATTCAAATTCAAAATAAGCTTTATTCGATTTCTTCAATGGAAATCATAAAGGTAAAGTACAAACATAAAACAAATACTATTTACAAGTCTAAAAGTCATAGACAAAAGGATTAAGAATGCAATAGCCTTATTTAAAAAATTAAAAATCTTCAGCTGCAACTGATAAGGAATTCATCATAAAATACAATTGTATTTACATCACCAACTGATCACAATATGATGATTTTTCTACATCTAATTACATTCTTTAAGAAGATTGCCACAGACCGCATGATGTACTCATTATCTAAAAGCTGGAGGAGTAAAAAAGCTGGGTGGCATTGCCTAAGACCAGGTGGCTTTAAGATCAGTAGGATCCAAAACTTTCTCTGAACTTCGTAAAATTTACAGAAAAGCACTGCATGGATTGTTGTTTGCTGTGACATTCCGTCACATGGGCATTTACAGAGCGAGCTTGTCCTGTTGTTAATTACAGGAAAACTTGTTTGGCGATGGAAAGCCCAAGCCTAAAGCGAGTTAAAACGAATCTGTCACGCGCACCCTCCATGATTTGTAAATAGGGCTGTATATCATAGGTGGTCAATACCATTTGGTTACTATGTACAGTCGACCTCATAATTTCCGTGGAGCATCTATTTGACTCTAGTAGTGTCATGCAATCTCTTTTAAGATCTTTTCTGCTCACGAGTACTAGGGATTCCAGTTCTTCAAAATATTCTGGGTGGCCTATGTCGCTCGTGAAGTCTTTGATGTATTTCAACCAAGGTATATTAAGCGCCCGTTGTAGTTTAATACAATCACTTATAGTATCCCTATTAAGGGTGGTTTTCTCCGAGAACCAGATCTTCTGCCACAGGAGGATTGGTTGAATTTTAATTAAGTCTATTATACAGGGTAGCCCCAACTCAGCGTGACATACATAAGTGGAACAACTACCCGGAACAGCTAGAACAAATCTTAAAAAGGCATACTCTACTAGTTGTAGGGGCTGGGAATCGCAGTAACCCCATACACCTGCACCATATGTAGCAGTAGTTACACATTTTGCCTTATATATATTTATTATCTCTACGGGCGGTCTTTTGCCCAGCTTTCTTGAAAAGTTAGATAAGGCTGCCATAGCTTTCGGAAACAATAACTTTCTGGATTTAATTGCCTGAGACCATGAACCATTCTGATCAAACAGGATGCCTAAGTAGGGAAATATCTTGGTGGCTTCAACCTTTTTATTATCTATGGCGATGTCTCTACACTTTGAGCTCCCTTTTCCGCATTTCAATATGAAAGTCTTCGATATGTTAACTTGCAAGCCAAGCTTCTGCACGCATGTAGTAAAACTTGTCAATACACGCTGTAGCCCCAACTATGTGTGCGTGCCATCAGCACTGCATGATCAGAGGGCGGGTATTGGACGTTTAGTAATTTGTGGTAAGTCCTGACACTGATTCGACAGTGTCTGCCCCAAGCTCTTGATGTAAAGTGTGAATAGAAAGGGTGCCAAAACGCAACCCTGTCTTACCCCTCTCTCTACGTTGAATGATGCAGTGCACTCGCTGTTGACCCCGTAACAAACCCTTGCTTTCATGCCAGAGTACAATTGCTTCAAAAAGTCTAGGAGCGGTGCTTCAACACCTAGTTTGGCCATTATAATCCATAATTTGTCATGTTCTATGCAATCGAAGACTGCGGTTAGATCCACGAATGCCAAGAACAATCTTCCCTGTTTGGCCAGGGTGTATTTCCCGATTAATAGGTTTAGATTCAGTCCTTGCTAAACTGTACCAAGGCCTGGTCGAAAGCCAAATTGCAACTCAGATAAAACATCATTGGCGTCAGCCCAGTCCTGGAGTCTGTTTAGTACAATACTCCCAACCACCTTGACCAATGAATTAAGTAATGAGATTGGTCGGTAGCAGGCGGGGTTCTGGCGATCACCTTACTTAAAGATCAAGACAAAAAGCGATTCTGACCAGGTGTCAATAAAACCTAAAGTGCAACATGCTGATATGACTTGTGTCAGTAGTGGAGCCCATAAGGCAAGATTGGCTTTAAAAATATCTACTGGTACGCCATCGGGACCAGGGGCTTCCCCCCCTTACTGGCTCGAGAGCTAGATTGACCTCTGCCACTCTCTAAAGACTCTCAGAGCACTTCAGACAACTTTAACCTCTGTATGAAGGCTGTCTGAGGGCTGTTGCACTCTGGTTGGCCAATAACTACCTTAAGTTAAATGGAGAGAAGACAGATGTACTGCTCTTTGGTGAACCTACCTCATTCTGGAATGGTAACTGGTGGCCAGAGATGCTTGGCACTCCGCCCACTCCAGTGGACAATGCAAAAAATCTAGGTGTCCTCCTGGACAGGGACCTTTCACTGGATCATCAGATTAACCGTACAGTCTCCACGTGTTTCTGGACCTTTAAAATGCTCAGGAATTCATTTCCACCTCGTAAGCACGTTGCTCTCGCTTTATTATTTTCGAAGATAAATTACTGCAATGTGATCTACCTTGAGACCAATAAGTTAACTTTAGCTAAGCTGCAACTTGTACAGAATGAGTTGGCACGACTTACACTGGACATTCCTAAGCGGCAGTCTGTTTCGAAAGGACTTCGAGGCCTGCTTTGGTTTTCGGTACAGAAACATGTATGGTTTAAGGCTATATGTATAGTACACAAAGCTCTGTATATGGCAAGTCCATTCGATATTGAAGCCATGCTTAAATGGTATGTGTCCCCTAGAAATCTCCATTCAGCACATCAAAATCGGATAACTGTGCTCAGAATTTGTAGGAAGAAATGGGGAGGCAGAGCCTTCTCATTTGCAGCGGCAAGGCTCTGGAATACTCTCCTCCTCTGTCTTACATCCTTGGAAAGGCATTTATCATTTAGGAAAGCACTAAAAACCTGGCTTTTACCCTATAATTAAGCATTATATTGTCTGTATCCTATTAGTCCACTGCATTTGTGCTAATCTACAGCGCCTTGATGCCCATGGGCATTTGTGCGCTCTATGAATCCTGGTCAAATCAAATCAAACAAGGGAGAGATGCCGTTTATATAATAAACTCACTGTTGTTGTCATGCCGAAGTCCCAGTCAGGCCGCTATTATTAATTTTATTGTGGTAGCTCTGTCAATTGGACAATAACAAACAACAACATTTTGCGCAGTGAACTTAGCCCTTGTACAGAATGTTCAAGGTATTTGAAAATATGCCTATGAAGTGGAAATCTAAGCAAAGCGATTTCAGAGAATATTATTGTGCACAGGCTTGCAAGCAAATGTGTGTCAAATATCATCATTCTTAAGAAAAGAAGTCAACTTAAAAACATGAGCATGTAAAATGCTGGTGTTTCTATTCGGCCCTATAATGTGACCATCATGACTGTCCTGAATAATGAAGTAGCAGATTTACCAGAAGATGACACTATGTCAATGATGAATCATAGATTAACCTGTGTTTTCTCTTCAGAAGTTTGGCATCCTGATATGCTTTACTTGAAGGATCTCAATAATTTGAAAATACTATTTTTCATGTACAACAAGTCAAGCCTGCAAAAGGGAATAAAATCATGGCTCCTTTCATTGTAAAGAACATAAAACATTTTTAAGGTGTTGCATTGTTTTGTCTTACTTTGGAGTGCATGGTACTCCAGGGGGTAGATTTACTAACATTTTGCGCTGGGACCAACTCACAATGTTTTTTTTGTTATTTACTTTTCAGTACAAATCTTGTTTTGCGCCAGGAAGTTGCCTAAAAGTAACTCAATTTAAAGGCTACAATGTGTTCTGTCAAGTCCCACAATTCTTTGCCAAAAATTGTGAAAAAAGTGTTGAACAATCAACACCAGTATGGAAGGGTCATGAAATGATTCTTTTTTACAACTGGGGAGTGTCTTAATAATTAAAACTTGCAATTAACATCCCCTGGCACTGAATGCAGCCACTAGTGTGCTAAATTGTTTTGCAAAAATGTGTAAACAAAATAATCAAAAAAATCACACACAACACAAAGGACAATTTCTAGTGTGGTATATTCATTTGTCAAATACCCAACGTTACTTCCAATCAAGCAATTTTCTTTATTTTTTTGTTTTTCAATATGCTCCCCGTAACACATATATGACATATAAAATACCCACACATACATCGTGAGAATGTACAAATCCCAGTGTACATATACACAACACATGAAACAATGAAAACATATAGGGGCCGATTATGATGTCAGTCGGAAAGCCTCTGACATCTCAGGTTTCAATTTCGACCGCCTAATAACAATGTAGGCAGTCGGAATTGAAACCGGCCGGTCATTCCGGCTGGATTCCGAAGGGCTCGTCGGAGGCCCCAACGTAATCCCTGAGGATGGCGTTTCCGCCGCCGGGATTACGATGTCGCTTTCCGACAGGCTTTCCATGTCAGGCTTTCCTACATGGAAAGCCTGTCAGAAAGCGACTTTGGGGGCCCCTAGCAGGGCCCTATTCCTTCACGGCCTCCGGTTGGGGGCCGAAGGGGCACCTTGAGGTGCCTGCCACATGGTGCAGGGATTAACAGTATCTCTCATTTCTCCATGGGAGCTTGTGCTATGGCATGCTACGGCTGGCTTACGGCTGCAGCACAAGCTCCCATAGAGAAATGGGAGCATGCGACAGCACCATGTTGCATTGCAATGGCAGTGTTGGGACTGCCGACCGGAGATCGGCCGGTCGGTCCCGAGACCGGAGCGATGTGGGGCAGACATCGTAATCAGGCCCATAGTGTAAAATGTCAAGATTCCAAAGTTCAGAAAATCCTTTATCCTTGTTGTTTATTTTAGGTTCGACCCTATGGTTATGTGTTATTAACAGCACATTACAGCGGGTCTTCCTCCGGACTACAATAAGAAACAAAGACGGAGACAGCCTTCTAATCTTGTTACTCAAACAATAAACACACAATCAATTTTCTAAAGAATTATCAACAACCCCAGCTGGGGTCACGCTGTAGTTTTGCAACTCCTTTCAATGACGACGGAAGACTAAGGGCAAGCTTGCAGCTGTACCTCGGAAACTATTGAAACGTAATCCATACGGCTGATGGAGTGAACAAATTGAAAGGAGTGTATTGTTGTATAAACTTTATTTCGGCCATAGGCCATAAAAGTCACAAATATTAACGTATAAAGACAATTTCATTTCGTTATTGGGCATACAAACATTCCCAGCGTTAATTCTGTACAATGTTGCTTTAGAAAAAAAAAAGATTGTACAAATAGTCTATGCCTTATCATTAGTACACATGGAAATCTCGCGGTATAGCAATCAATAAAAAAAATTGTATTTACCACAATTTAATCTCTAAGGATTAGTATTATAACAGACATGCTACTATATAACAAATCATATAAAATGTTTATCTACCAGTCTGTTGAATGTACTTATATTTTAAATAGTCAATTAAACGGGAATTAAAAATGTTCAACCTATCCAGGCAATGTAGCTTTCTAAAAACAATTTACAAACAATTTTAATCTGCTAAAATGTCAAGCCTATCTTTTTACATATAAATCCAACTGCAAGTAGATATCTACTAATAGTAAAAATAATATGAGGTGATATATCACTTTTCAATACTCTTAGAGCTTCCTCAAATCTCCTGGAGCCTGATTCCTACAGAGTGAGCAAATCCATTTTATCCTAATCTTATTATAGACAGTGCAAAAAAACAAGAGGTGTGTCGTAGTTTCTGGATGGCCTAATAGTGCATAAAGTGCACATTTCATTCTCAGACATATCGCCTGTCTCCGATTTAGAAGTATAAGTTCTAATTTGAAGAATTTCATAGCGGACTTTTACATACAGTATCTTTGCCAAGTGGGGTTGAATTACATCTAGAAAGTCCTCAAAGGCAGGGTTTGACTTGATGGTGAAAAATTGTAATGTCAATCGGCCTAAATTTGGATTACAGTGATAGGTATTTACAACATACTCCCAGTATTTTGACTTGAGATGTTCCTTTGTTTGTGGCTCAGTCCTATATAAGGATAGGCCAAGTTTAACAAGCCATGTTTTAACATGTTGCAACCAAGGGAAAGTGTGTTTTTGATCTAATTCCAAGATTTCCTTAAAGACCTTCTCTATAATGGCCCAATTCCGTTGTCCATACTCTAATCCAATAGAGAATAGGTCTCAGTACTGCTACATGTTTTTTCCATTTACAGTTTAGATCAAAGTACATTGGTGTCAACGGCGCCCTTACTGGGAGACCTAGCAGCCCTTTCATAAACTTAATTTCTGTAGTAACAAGCAATTTTACTTTATCTATGCCCCGTAGTTCGGCCCCGTATAATGCTGCTGCCCGGGCCTTATGTCTATAACATCCAAGGCTGGTGTTATTGCCTTGGTAATAGTGTTATTATACTTGTTCAATATTGACCTCGTGCCTTGCGTGAGGACCAACTTTGCATGGCTTATTTGGGGGTCCCATGATAATCTAGAATCTACTATTACACCCAGATATTTAAAATTGGCTACATGCTCCACTATTTGTCCCTACACTATGATATTTTTCATGAAGGACCTACGAGGTTTCACTGTCATATATTTGGTCTTACTTATATTTATTTCTAGTCCTTTTTTGTGCAATAAGTGTGGAAGCTATTGAGTAAATTTTGAAGTCCCCTTGGTGTCAGTAAAATCAAGATGGTGTCATCCACAAAAAGCTTTGCAGGAACCGGTGATCCGCAGAGCTTGGGAGAATCATGACTGCATTGCTTTAGGTGATCGACAACATCATTAATATAGAGGGAAAACAGGGTTGGTGCTAAGTATTGTGTATATGTACACTGGGATTTGTACATTCTCACCATGTATATGTTGGTACATACCTTTATTATGTGTTGGTAGTCAAACAATAGCACCCAACCACCTACAATAACTATCTGTATAATAAACTAACTACATCACTAAATATACTATCCGATCTTCGAATCTTCTGCACTTGCCAACTCCACATCTCCATTCTTCAGCCTGACAAAAACCACTACCTGTCCTTCCCCAATAAACGCTAGTATTTGCCTCCCTCCTGCCCTCTGCACAGTCCTATCCTCCAAATAGAAACTCCTTATAGAAATCCCTTCATCTTTATTTCTTAAAAACATTATCTTTTTTACACCTCTCACTATTCTTAAGCAAAACTTCTTTATCCTTGTAGCAAGTTCATATCCTTCCTAGGGTTTGACCATTGACAATCTCCTCTCTTGCTGAACAAATCATCTCCTGGCTACCATATTCTAATCAGAGGTTTTATGAATCATGATCCTTGACCGTCTGGCCAACCTTTCCCTTTTCACCCCATGTACCTCTTACTCCTTTTTCATCATTCATGCAGCTCTTATGATAGTTATTCACCATGCCTTTAATTTCCTTTCTTACACCTCTTTCCTTTCCACTAAGTGGCTTAGATAACCACCACAGAACCAACTTAGGGCCTGATCTAGAGCTTGCTGTAGGCAGATGGACTATCGAAAATGGCTGCTCAACTGTTCGCTACCATGGAGGTCTGTTTGTCTGTTTTAACCGATGCATATTTTATTGCTGTCACGCCGCTCCTCGTGACTGTTTCGTGGTGTTGTTGTCATGGGACATATCGAATGTTAAGCTTGGCATTCGGTTGAGCTCAGGATGACCACGGCAGGAGACAGTTGACGGACCTAGCAGGTGAGGGAACCTCTGTGCTCTGTTGGGGAAAATAAACTACAATTTAACTTCATCTTCGGAGAACGCATTTTAATCATTACACTGTCCTATTAGAGTTTAGCGCTTTGCTGGACGAAAGTCTGTCACCCATATACTGCCTCCACATTTTCCTTACTCTGTTGATAGTGGTGTACCCTAAACAGGGCAGACAGACCAACGGAAAGTCAATACTCTGTCCGCTGTATTCATAATATAATTTCTGCTTATAGAAACATCGCGAGTTCAAAGAGGAAAAAGAACATGAATAGCCAAACCCTCCACACAAGCCCTACACAGTCAACTCAGTCATCATGTTCCTGCCATTTGCAAGCCCTAGAACTCCAGCTCACAGCAGAGGAGGGGCAATAACACGGTGCACAGGAAAATAATTACACAATGCAGGATTGATAATCCTGTTATTGAATTTATTGAAGTCCCTCTGTTAAACTTTACACTTTAATTGGTACTTTAGATGTCTTTTTATGCACAATTGCACTATTCTTAGTGCTGATATTTGTCTGAGCTTCTTTTTTTGGTGCTCTTGGGCTTTAGGGCTGGGGGAAGCCAGACCATTAGTTTTTGGGCCATTGCACTGTCCCTGTTTCGGGAACACATAGTGGGACTCACCATCTTTCCTTCTGTTTGGCATCCCATTCTAGAGTGGCCATCTTGAGTTAGGCGTGCTCTAGTGTTTCCTCCCTCCCAGATGCCATGTGTTGTCCGGGCTATAATAACACAGAGGTTTTGCGTCGTGCAGTGGGTGCGCCGAACGCGTGTCTAAGCTGTGCCAAAGGCAATCTCATCTGCAGCCGTCTACGCTGTTTCGGGCCCAGGGCCCAGCATGCTGCCCTTTTTGCACCAGAAGGACTACACAAGCATTATTCTAGTGAGTCTCTATTGTCTTTGAGGTTATCTCTCTCTAGTATGATTTGCCAAAGACTACTTAAAACTCAGTCCTACTCTAAAGATTTTTTACTATCGGAGACTGAAAGGGGGGGACAGCAGATTTTTATGGGGTCAGTACAAGGGATATTACCCAGGAACGAATATGGGGAAGCTATGGAGGAGGTGGCGACTCACGATATGTGGAAATCTGTTCCTAATGTGAGATTAAAAGTGGCCTTATTAATGTAAGATCATTAATAAAGCATGCCGTAGAGATTTGCACATAACTTGAAGTAAATATTTTGGACTGTTTATTCATCAGTGAAATGTGGATAAGGGAGAATTCTGACCCTATGG
Organism: Calotriton arnoldi; assembly: GCA_963921515.1. Taxonomy (NCBI): domain Eukaryota; kingdom Metazoa; phylum Chordata; class Amphibia; order Caudata; family Salamandridae; genus Calotriton; species Calotriton arnoldi. Next base: position 334,535 of record CAWUFW010005429.1, read on the forward strand.
TAAACCTCGCCATACCTCCAGGATGTGTTATCCGTACCGCTAATAGGCTGTATATAATTGCAGGAGGGGTGCCTTAATTTGCAGAGAATCTTATGTTTGCTCCTCTTCACAGGTACCACTAGTACAGGACATGGAATTACGGTACGATTCTGACCACCGCCCCGATAGGATTGTAGATCCTTTCATAGGCAGAGGTCTTCCCCCCAATTGTTTCGGTCCAATCACCGGGATCATAATGTGGTGTCGGACCAAGGGCTGTCTGTCGGTGGGACCACCGACAGGCTCCTGTGCATTTAAAAAAACTGTATTTTATGTGTATAGCTCAGTGGGTAATTGTTTTTGTCACGGAGATTCTTTTGTTACGGTGCAGCTCATAAGTTACAATCGTAATTTAGCACAGTGAACTATGAACTGCCATCAAAGAGCTGCATGCAAACTGCTTGGTACAGTTTAGTAAGTTATGTTTTTTTCTCCAGTCTTTCATTATCCTGATGCTGCTGAAAAAGGTTTGTTTGGGTAGAAATACATTCTTATTTTTAAAGTCAATGCTAACCACTGTGTTATGTTCTGAATCCTGAGCTTATGCTTCTCCAGACCAAGCACACTTGAAAAATGCCTACCAAATATGGATGACCTATGACTCCTACACCTTGTAGCCCCCTTTTTCTTATGTAACATTTTCTATACATTGATTTACACACGTGTGATTCATCGCATCTGTTTGTGTGTGTGATGTAAAGGCTATGGAGAGATGAGAGGCACTGTTTGAGGGCGATAGTGTGGGAATCATTGAAAAGCCCCAACAAAGATTGTCGTATTCTGGTGCACGGTAAGGTCATAATTTACTATGCTTTAAAAGCGAATAAAATTCAATATATAATGACAAATGTGTTGTAGAATGCACCATTGTTTTAACATTTTCTTGGGGGGAGAGCTCTCCAAAGCCCCGTTTGTAATTGTCAGGCTCACTCGCTGCATTTGGTATGCACCGTATGGGGGCTGGGATCCCTGTCCAGCCCTGGCAGGAGCAGGAGCCTTGTACCGCGAAATAAAACCACTGGTGAAAGGTTAGTCGCCGAGATGCAGCACTAACCTTCTGATTAAAATTTTTCGATTTTTGCAAATTTTTTCAATCTAAAATAATAAAATCTTTAGCAATTCGAGTGTTTGTTTGGTGTGCACTTGCTTGTGTATTTTTTGCGAATTACTGTTTTAATGTTTGAAATTTAAAGCGTGCACATTGCTTGGGGGTCCCCAGCTTCCAGTAGTGACTCAGTGGGGGTCCTCAGGAGTCAAAAGGTTGGGAACCACTGATTTATAACATACGCAATTAAAATATTTACTAAAATACATTCAAATAATAAAAAATGATGTTAATAACAATATTTTTATAAACGATATTAACAACATAGATATTTTTAACATTGATAATAACGACATAGATATTTTTTACATCAATATTACTTACCCTAAAATCGATATTCTTGTCAACGATAATTTTGCACATATTTGTGCATCAAAATATTTAAAACTTGATATTTCTGCTCCTCAATATATTTATTTCTCTATATTTTGTCTGAATACCAATATTTCCACTAAGGAATTGTTCTCAGTATATACTTCCTTTGTCAAAGCTACACATCATCTACCTAAAGTTCTACCCACTTAAAGGCTATAATACAAAACGAGTGGTCTGAGTTGTGCCTTATCACACATGAAGAGCAAATATCTACAATCATGTTGATTAAATCGGGGTCTACTCTTGACCCATGTCCTTTCTGAGTTTTCAAAGAGATGGCACTGTTCTTCACTCCCTGGGCTACCATGATGTGCAACAACTCTCTAAATAGCAGGGGTGTTCCAGCATTTCATTAAAAAGCTCTTGTGACTTTTGAAGAAGGAAACATTGGATTCCAATGTTGTTTCCAACTACCATCCTATTCTCTGCTTCAATTTCTTGCCAAAATCTTGGAAATTTGGGTTAATAAGCAATTAGTCACATACTGTGACGATAATGATGTGTATAATAAACATCAATCTGGGTATCGATCTTGCTTTAGCATAGAAACTGTTAACGGCTGGTAGTAATGACCTCAGGATGACTCTAGATGCTGGGAATTCTGCATCTCTTATACTTCTTGACATGTTGGGTGCATTCAACATGGTCCCACATACTACATGTTTTAAAAGGCTAACTGCCATTGGCCTAAAGGACAAGCCACTTGTATGTTTGAATCCTTTTTGATGAACAGAACTCAGGTGATGCAGATGGCACCCTTTAGTTCTGTCTTTTAGGACATTACCTGTGGGGTGCCGCAGGAATATGCCCTCAGTCCTACACTTTTTAATATATATGTGCCCCCTCCCACAGCAGACCTGGGACCAGATGTACGATGGATTTTTGCATGCGCAAATGGGGTTCAGTCCCGTTTGCGCATGCAAAAATCCTGTGGGCCATGTACTAACACTATTTTGCGAGTCGCAAATACTTTGCAACTTGCAAAATAGTGTTTAGCGACTCGCTATTAGGAAGGGGCGTTCCCTTCCTAATAGCGACCCCCCAAGCCATGTAAGAATGTTTTGTGACTGCAATTGCGGTCACAAAACACTCGCAGTTTACCACCCTCTTCAAGAGGGTGGTAAAGCACTCGCAAACGGGAAGGGGTTCCCAGGGGACCCCTTCCCCTTTGGGAATGCATGCGCAAACATTTTTTAAGGGCCTTAAAAAATGAAAATGAAAATATATATATTTTTTTAAATGCATCCCGTTTTCCTTTAAGGAAAACGGCATGCATTTAAAAAAAACTGCTTTATTTGAAAGCAGTCCCAGACATGGAGGTCTGCTGACCCCAGCAGGCCACCATCCCTGGGAGTGCCCGCCACTCCCAATGGGGTCGCAAATTGAGACAGCCTCATTAATATTCATGAGGCATGCAATTTGCGACCCCATTGGGAATCGCTAACAGTGTCTCAGACACTGTTGTACATTGGAAATTGCGACTCGCAATTTGTCGCAATTTGCGAGTCGCAATTTCCAATGGTCGTACATTTGGCCCCTGATTACTTCCTTTGCATTTCAGTTCTATGGCATGCGGATGTTACCCAAATTATCATCCTCATGGAAGGCGACATTTCGCTAATTCAGGGGTAATTCAGAGGCTGCATGGTTAGATTGGCTAGTTGGATGAATAATAACTCTCTCTGCCTCAGTTCTGATAAGACAGAACTGCTAATCTTTGGGAACCCCTCTTTCTGGTCCCATATGTGGTGGTCCCATTCTTTAGGCGAATTCCCAGCACCTGCAACTTCGGCTAGAAACATAGGTGTTGTATTTGACAACAGGCTCTCATTTGAGTTTCACATCAATAAATTGTTGTCCACCTGTTTCCTACTCTTGGGATAACTCTGGAAGATTCTTCAGCTTATTTCTCAGTATTCCAGACAATTGCTGGTGCAAGCTTTGGTTCTTAGTAGACTGGAACACTGTAATGCCCTATACTTCGGGCTCCCTGAGTATCTTACCAGGAACCTGTAACTTATACAGAGCACAGAAGTCAGCCTGATCTTTGGAAAGAGAAAATATGACAGTGTTTCTCCTCTTCTTAGGCAGCTTCATTGGCTGCCTATTAAAAGGAGATATGAGTTTAAAGCCCTTTGTTTGGCCCACAAAGCTCTTTATCAGGGCTCATATGTCTCAGATATGTTTATTAGATACTGCCCCTCCAGACTCCTGCAGTCGTCTTCTGCAGGTATGATTATCATTCCAAAGTTTCATAAAGTACGCCTAGAGGGCAAGGAATTTTCTGTGGTTACTGCCCAACCCTGGAACAAGCTGCCTTTGGTTTGTCGTCAAACTTACAAAAATCAATAAAGCTTTGAAATCTCATTTAGTTATTGAAGCTTGGTTCTGACTTATCTCTTATTGGCATGCAGATTTTTCTTCTCGGTCTAGCACCAGGAAACCCGTTGGGTAGTCGCGTGCTCAATAACCAATAAATAAAGAAATGCACAGCATACTAGAAGGTAAACACAACTTCTAAAATATTTTTAAATGAACAATCTTAACTACCAATGTCACTAAACTTAAATGTATGTACAGCAAATCACATCTAACACAATTTCTCTGTCTACCTGTCTGTCCATATGCCTCACACTACCTACCAATATACAACACTCATGATACACGATTTTACTCACCTCTACTTCAAATCTGTAAGGTATGGCAATATTTTAAAAAATATACATGGTTAGGCAAATATATATTGCACACAGTATAACCTTTTATATTTTTCAGTAAGCTGTACATAGGCTTGTAATGATCCTATACAGATGCAGTCTCATTAAAAAGCACATCTAATACGAGATCCGCCGTAAACACTACAGTCAACACTAAGGTGAATGTTACCTTTAGAAGGTTGTTTGTTTTGTTCTTTAAATATACTATTGAGATAAATAGTGTATTCCAATTCAGACACTAACCTGAATACTTACAACTAACACTTGTGAGTAATTTACACATATAATTTACCCATACACTTTTGAGTAACTACTACTTTTGGCTATTCACAAAATTTGACTGTAAACTCGGTCAAAAGTGTAGAATTACATTTGTCCACCCCTAAAAAAGGTGGTGGAGCTAAATTTACTAGTGCAAGTTACTACAGCCAAAAAAGAAACAGTAGTAAGTCCAGCATCACACAAGGTGTTATGAGCCCCAATGTACCCCAATATAGGCCTAGGTAGCTGCACAACCTTTTACCTACATTTGTCCTACCTTGCTCTACATAACGGCTCTGGCGCTGACCTTTTACCTAGTTAGGTGCCGAATAAATGTTGTGTGGTTTTCTTCAAAAACTAGCCTAATTTATTATGCATGAGGATTCTTAGTATCACAGCAGGATTACCATCTTCTGTATAATAACTCTGTACAAAAGTCACTGCTATCGTCATCCTTGGATGACAGACCCACAGTACCATGACACATCTAGTTAGAACCCCTGAGGGTACCTTTCGGGTGTATAAGTACCTCATCTTCGCTGGGCAAACCAGAGGGGAAACTTCCATGCTGAAACAAGACGCTAAAGTCCCTGCACGCAGACACTCCAGCACGCTGTGGTCTGACATCCCTCGATGGGTGTCCAATTCGAGACGAAGACGGGGTCCTTTGTTCTCTCCCATCAGGTAATGGGGGTTGGCTCTTTCCTAGGGGGATTCTTGGCTCACCACCTTCATACATGCTAGGTGCACTTAGGTACACTTAGCTAGGGTTAGCATCTTAGGAGTACGCCTGATTGCTGCCATGTATCTATATGCCTACATATATTCATTGTTTTAGCACCAAGGTAGAATTCTACCTTTTATTTACTGTGTTGGTGCTTGTAATCGTATATATCTGTTTCTGTCTCATGGTTGTTGCAGAACACCTATTTTATACTAGAATTATGCTGGTTCAATAAAAACTTATTGAAAACGTCCCCACTGTTTATTCTGTGTATCTCTCTGAGAACAAATGAGCATGAGTGACTAAGTGAAAAGTACTGTACTGTTTCCACGATCCCTGATGGGTCAGGGTTGTCATGTTCGATAGTTGCCAGAAACTATTCACTCCTTTGTAAGGTTGGGGGGCTTATAGTGGCACTGTGAGCTAGCTGGTCTACAGGCTAACATATCCTTTGGGGGTGTCTGGAACCAGTCTGGACACCAATCCCTTAGTTTATGTTGTCTAAACGCGCAGATCCTATATAGATTTATAGGAACTACACAACAATGGTCAACCACTGATAATGTAAGACCCTTCCAAGGGAAATAATGGTGGTAGGGACTTTATATAAAACTGCATAGGAAATAATATTAAACTAAATTAAAATGTTTAAAATGGTAAAAAATATAAATAATTGTAATTGATTGTTAGAAATAATCTAAAAAATAGTACATATTTATTATTTCATTATAAAAGAGTTTAATAACCTTTTTAATTTGAACATTAATGTAACAATAATCCTTTATCAAAATATAATTCAATTGCTTTGAATTATTTTCATTTTTATTAATTCATAAAAATATTTTTTTCGTGGCGGTGGGAATTTATTTTTAATTTAAACTTCACAATAATAATTTTAATTTAATAAATGTAAATACTTTGAAGAGCCTTTTTGTAGTTTGTTTTACATTTAAGATAAATATATAAAATTAATTTACATTATTATGTAATGAAATTTTTTTGGGGTACAAATATATAGTGATTTCCATCATGTCTCAAACATGTTGTCTCTTGTCTGCAAGGTCTGTGTTTAGACACGTGTCTGTACACATTGCTGATGTTTCCTTTTCTGTTGCTGGGGTTTTGCATGTCTACCACATTTTAAATACAATTGTTATGATCTACAAAAATGGCTGTTGTTCTAGATACATATGTTAGTTTGACTATTATTGTTTATGATCATAAAATGAGTATTGTCTGTCTAGACTGACATGATTGACAATGGCTTTAACTTTGATTTGAAGTATTTATGGGTTGTGACAACGTCAATTTTTGGCAAAATAATTCCATAAAGAAGAGATTTAAAAACATTATTTGCATTCAGTATTGATTTTATTTCAAATCAAATATCTCAATTTGTCAACAGTTGAGACCTTGTAAAATTCCCAGTAAATAAGGTAAGTTTAATGTTGCATAAGAAAATTACAATTAGCCAACAGTTGTTTAGACTTCTTTTGTCCTGACAACAGTTCATGAGCGGATAGGAAACGCATGGTCGTTAGGTACATGAGGAGAATTGAATATATATTGATACTGGAGCATCACTTTTGTGTGTCTTGGTGGTAGGTTCTTGGTGTTGTCCTCAACCAGGTCAGATGTATCAGCCTGAGTGTGAACTGGGGAGGCATTCTGTGGTGCTTGACGATGGAAAGTGACAGCTAAATCAGACACTGCTGCAGTCAGTGCTTTTTAAGCCATCATGCACCACCCCACAATGTATCAGGTGATACTCAACAATAGCAACATGGGCCTTTAGAAGTTCAATATTATGGCCCAGCTAATCTTTGTGCTGCATAGCTACGCTGATCCGGTCTCTACTCATGGCGATGATATTGGTAACCACACCCTGAGCAGGTCCTGTTCCAGACTTTTCATAACCACCCTATGACCTTGACTGGGTGGCCATGGATTTAATGTGCCCTGGATAGACAGCAGATGTTATGACTGTGGTTGTTATAGGAGCCAGGACAGTAGTGACCACAGTTGTGAGGCACTGATGTTAGTAATGGGGTCAGGACTCTGCTGGATGTTATATGTCTTGTGCCCTTGAAGAGGGAGTGGTCTAGGGTGCTGGCCAGCTAAATGCAATGGGCTAGGTTGGCCATGAAGATCTTCTTTGTCAGCAGGAGTGCTACTTTCACTGAAGGCTCGGGACCTTGTATCCTCAGGCAATGCTTTAGAGGCAGATGACTGAACTCTGCGTGCCACCTTGCAAAAAAACAAATAAATAATACATTTTTTGTAACAAAAGTTGTTATTATATATGTTGCAATGGGTTACTGTTGAACATTGGTCCTTTTGACGTTTGTAAGGTCAGACACCACATCAATTAATTTTTATGGTCCAACTGATTGAATTGAGCGGCTTGAACTTAATTTTAAGTAATATGCCTAATGGCTTAATTTAGAGATTGCTAGACATGCTATTACTAGCACATTTTATCCTATGGCACTTGCAATAAGGCAAATTGGATATTGGTCACATTTGTTATGTATTTGAGCGAATGTCCAACAGAGTTTACAGGTAGTAATTCTAATGTGTTTTGTCCTGATAGTGGGTTTTTAAATTGATCATATGTGCAATTTTCTGGTATTGGTTTTCAGCATGTTGATATTGCACATATTATTGTTGTATACTAGAAGAAACTTATGGTCCTTCTGTTTGCTGAGCTAGGTATGCATATTGTAGCAACTGTTCCGTAGGTACCAATTTCTTAGGTGCATGCATTTTAATTCAGCTTTTCTATGATTTTTCTTTTTTGTTGTGCGTGTATTGTATTATAGATGTAGCATTATGAGCTGTTCGCTCTTGTCAAACAAATCATTTCAATTTTTTTTTTACGCTTGTATGGGTTGATTGTTACCATTTCATATACATTGCAGCTTGTTTTGTTGCCCAATGGGAGATGCAATTGGGGGGTCCACAGGGCTGACCTGTTCTACCTGGCCTCAGTCTTTAGCTCTCCTGTCCCACGGTGTCCACCCTACTATGTTTTAGTAAACTTGTGCCAACTCTAACACCTCCAGTCTGTGGCTGTCAGTGGTAGCAATGGTGAGGATACATAGCCTTTCCAGGGAGGCTAGTGTGGGCATATACTGGATTGCAACATACAGCAACGAGTGTGTTAAAAGAAATAGTTCATTCTATACATAGTATCTGTTACTGTATTTTGCTACAGACTCTTACCCAGTTTCTGGGCATTGGCAGGCCATGGTGGCTGTTGTACTTTCAGTCTTTTGTTACCAGAGTTATGGTGTAGCACAGGTGAGTGACACAGCTGCACCACTCTGGTCTGCATGTACTATTCCACTTTACAGAGTCTTGGAGGGACTTATGGAGACATCACACTAATATAATTTGATGGGACGATAATGTGTTTAATTTTAAACGGATGAGGAGCACTTTTCAAGCCCCAACCAACTCGTTGTTATGGGCGAATCTCATGTGTGTCACAGCGGTGTGTTACTTAGTTGACCACATGGACCATGTCTCCATGGTACCACTTTTCCATCCCTTGACTCTGCTTTTAGAGACCATTAGAATCATGTGTGTTATTTCAGGTAGCTAAATAAAAAAAAATTAAAAACTGATTGTTGTGATATTGTCAAAGAAATGCGAGAACTGGAAAGGTTTTGTCCTGGTGACATGGATTCATCCGGTCACCCTATTGATACTGGCTATGTTTGATGCAGCATTGTAGTGGCTCCTGAGAGTTCGTATGTGCTATCTGAATGTGATAAGAGTGGTCGATGTGATGTTACTCCTGTTTGAATGGGTTTCTAATATGAGATGAAGTGTTAAGGATAATCAGATGACAGCACGAGGAAATGGTAGACTGTGATTACATTGGGAATGTAGTGAGCTGTGAAAGACATCAGGTTGCATACCTGTATGAATAGGTGTGTTTTGAGGAGTCTGTAGTAAAGTGAGCTGCAGGTGTTGTTGATGAGTTGATTTTGAGCAGGTGTGTGTTGATGGATGTGTCCTCCACCAGAAACCCGGTCTGCCATTGCTGTTCTCTATTGCAAGGCTCCCCCATCCCACTCTGATAGCAGACAACTCTAAATATGGCAACCTAATGTCTGTCATACCAACAGAGTGTTGTACAAAGATGGAAAATGGAGAACTGACGGTGGAGGACTGAGGAGAGCCAATGGTTCTTCCTCTGTCATGACGGATGGCGGTCCATCTGACAAAATCCAAAATATGGCAGACAGTTAACTGCCTGCCTGATGATTGGATCAGTTCCACCATGATGGAAGGATGATGGCCCATTCACCAAACTCTTAATCAAACTCTTAGGGCCTCATTGCGATATCGGTTAGAAAGCAATCCGACCGACTCCTGGTTGGAATCGGTTCCGACGACTCGCGTTTGGCGAGTCCGACCGACCGATTACGATGGTTCCTAACACCGTTCGGAAAGTCTCCCATTGACTTCAATGAGAGATTGTGTTCTGACCGACAACACAGGCTCCAATTGAAAAAAAGGGTGGTTGCGGAAAACCAGGCACCCCGTGGTGCCTGCCACACTGTGCATGGATTTAAAGGGGGGTCCCATGGGTACCCCCACGGACCCCCTACTGGAGGCCTCAGGGTGAAGGGGGGCCTGCTACGGGCCCCCAAAGTCAGTTTCCGACAGCCGTTCTGTGTTGGACAAACCGATTTGGAAAGGCTGTCCGAATCTGACATAGTAATATGTCGGTCGGAAATGCGTTCCATAGAGCTGTATGATTCGGCTCCGACCGACTCGGAGTCTCCGAATGCCGGTCGGAACCAATTCGGACTGACCGAACAGTTACCTTTCTATCAAAATCGGTGGGTCGGAAATGTTTTTGAGTCGGCCGTAAACATAGGTTCCGACACGAAGATTCGGACTGCTGTTCGGAGCCTTTCCGACTGACATCATAATGAGGCCCTTAGTGGCTGACTTACATTATATAAAGAGATTCCCTTTAAGTAAAGGTTGTTTATGGAGAGGCAGGTAACAGGTGTGTTCCTGTTTTTTGGTGGGCTAGTGCTCCTTGAAGAAATGGATCTTTAACTTCTTTCTTAATTAGAGGAGAGTTGAAGTTGGAGCAATTCTGATGTCAATGGGGATGCTGATTAATTTCCTTGGTTCATGGACTCAGAAATCCTGCCTTCTGCGTTTTTTGAACTTCCACATTTTTGTTTAAAGTATGACTGTTTAATGCTTTCCCATGGGCTTGTAGGTAAAGCTGCTGGTTTTGAAGATGATGTGGGTCTTGAGGGGAGACAATGTAATTCCTTTAGTGTTGAGGGATTATGGGTGAATTTATTCAAGCCATCAATGGGGCATGGCACACTGAGTAGGATGCCTATGAGGGGTGCTAGAGTGGTGTTGGTTATACCAATGAGCAGAGTCTTTTCTCTACCTAGATGTCAGAGGACAAAGACTCACAATCCTGCTCTGGAATCGGTTTCTGGAAGAAAGGATTTAATTTTTTCAGAAGGGAAAGTTAATAGCATAAAGTTAAAAGAAATGGGTGAGTGCTGCCAGGATTCACGCACAAAGGGACATGACCCAATTCTTGATGTGGCATGAACCTATCAGGTGGTATCACCCAAGGGCCACCGAATTCAAGGCAAAGTTATTGGTACTTTGATAGGTATAGTGCCTTAGATAAATGTACAGGTTCCTGTGAAACAGAGATGAAATCCCAAAGTCTAATGTTGTGTTTTAAATGTCAGTTTTCAAGTATTTATTCTTTTTCATAAACACAAAAAGAGCAAAGGAATCATCGAACAGCCGACAGGTGTTTCGCCCATATGGTGGCAGGCCAAAGGCTTTTTCAAGGCTGATTGAAGAAAATAACATTAAGATCGAAAAAGGATAAGATAGAGAAAAGGCAAAGTAACCCATGTTAGGTAGGGGATAATCATAAAGAACAATTTAAGGTGCACCATAGTGGAGAGAAAAGTTCAAAAGTGATGGAATTGCCAAAAATGGAAAAAAGGAGGGGAGGACCGGAAAGATACAAATTCAAGGTATAATTGTATCCCAGTAGATATATGGTGAGCAAGAAGTAAAGGGGAAAAAAGAGAGGAAAAGAGAGGGGAAGGAAGTAGGTCAGGAACAAGGTAAAATAACATCTATGCAGTCTCTGTGCCATCACATATCAAAAATTATATGTATCTAGTATACTAACAGAGTAAAGTGTAATCGCATCTAGGTTCAATTACATCTATGCAAAAACACAACAATAAAAAAAGCTATGCAGTTACTTGTTCACATAAGGTACACGTATGCAGGTAATCGATAGTAAACCGAAAAGGTAACCTCTTAATGTGTGCAAAGGTCCTTAGGAGGCGTCTTCGTGTTTATACAGTAAACTTATCAAATGCCTGAATATAACAGAAGAAAAGAGTGTATGTTACAGTATGCGATGGTAGTTGAAATCATGAATGGGGTGTAAAATAATGAAGACTGGACCTGGTCAAATGAGTAAATAATGCGAATCACAACTTACCAATTAGCCTTTATGGATAGAATTGCGGGTTCTGTGAAAGAAAGGTAGGAAGGTAAAGTATTCAGCATGACAAAACAAGAAAGGAAGTGATCACAGGCAAGTCGGGTGAGGGGAGCAGAAATAGGGAAAGGTGTTCCCGAGGTAATGAGAGTCAGAATAGCATATAAAAAATCCATGTGTGCTATAATCGCAGAATAGAGACGTTATAAAAGGCGAGCGCCAAAAGGAACAGCCGTAATCTGGTATCATAATGGAGTTTAGACTGGCGGTCGAACCGCTGTGAAGAGCCGGTGTGCAAGAGAACATACTTAAGGCAGGTAAGAGCAATGAAAGGGGATCGTGAAGAGACCGGTTGCCAAAGACCGGTTATAATGGGACTTACGAGATGGATACAAGTTCCGTTCATGTAGTGGCAAAAATCGATGAGGAAATCCAGCTCTCTGCGGTCCAAAAGAAGGAGATCGGGAGCGCCCGCTCCTAGTTCTATATAAATGTGCTGCAATCTCGTGCGAGCAATTGATGTCTCTGGCCGTCGGGCATGACTGCACATGATGGAGAAAGGCCGTAAAAATGAAAGTCACAGAGGATTCCACGGACTGGTGAACACGTGACCGAAGGCTAATGTCACGTTAATGGAAAAAGAAAAAGAAAAAGCACTGGATACCGAAAATCAACGATGAAAAATAAGAACTCTGTCAAAATAAGAAAAGACCTAGACATGTGTAAATTAATACGTACGGAGCCGGGCTGTGGAGGAGAGAGCATAAACATGGAGGAGCCAATAAATTAATAGTCAGAAAAATTGGAAAGAAAATAAGTAGAAGAAAGTGAACGTGAAAAAACAAAAAGGGTAAAGTAATGAGAAATAACAGGAGTAGAAGAGAGTAATAAGTAGAAGAAAGTAAACGTGAAAAAACAAAAAGGGTAAAGTATTGAGAAATAACAGGAGTAGAAGAGAGTAATGGGGGAGCCAATAAATTAATAATCAGAAAATTTGGAAAGAAAATAAGCAGAGGAAAGTAAACGTGAGAAAACAAAAAGGGTAAAGTAATGAGAAATAACAGGAGTGTAAGAGATTATTCAAAGGGAAACAGGAAAAAAGGAAAAGGAAAAAAGACAGAAAGACATAGAAAGAGGCGGAAGGTCTATAATGTATCTCATATGGAAATTAGCAAAACGGTAGAAAAAAAAAAAGTATGTTAGGCCCATACTTAGCTGGTGGGGTAGCAAAGACAATATCCAGCGATTTTCACATTGAATGCGGAGTGAAAGTCTGGAATGAGAAGAGGAAGGAGGGATGGGTTTGGGGCAGGTTGTGAGGGAAATATTGAGGGCAGAGATAGATGGAAAAAGTCTGATAGAAAACTAGTAGACAGCCAGTGGTTTAATTATGCAGGGTTGATGGTGGCTAACGGCAGATTAATCACAAATCTGTCGGAGAGAAACAGATCATTAGAACAGCCAATAATGCATTTCTGCATCCTTATAGAGTCCCGTGTTCACAGTGTCTATACGCATGATGAATTCACTCTCTCTCCGTCTCATGTATGGTTCACGGTTTTCCCCTCTGGGTTGGGGTTTGACGTGTTCCAGTCTGATAAATTTGAATGTTTTGTGATGGGGATGACATTCCTGAAAGTGATCTGTTAGTGGTGGTCCCACTTCTGGTTTGTTGAGTTTCCGGTAGTGTTCTAGGATTCTAGTTCTGAGTGGCCTGATGATGCTGCCCACATAGGTTTTATTACAGGTGCAGATGATGATGTAGATAACATAGTTGCAATTAATCCAGTCTCTGATTTTGATTGTGTAGTGTCTTGATGGTGAGCATTCCATCTGTTTGTTTATGCCGAGTTTGCAGGCGTTGCAGTTGTGACAGGTATAAAATCCAAGTGGCTTGAACAGGAAATTTGGTTTTGATTTTTGTCTTTTATCAATATATTCTCATCTGCACAGGGTTTGTCTCAGACTCTTCGCTCTCCTAAAACCCATTTATGGAAATGGTTGTATCTGCTTATTTATTGACATATTGTTTGACAGCAGGTACCAGTGTTTTCTCAAACATTTGCGAATATATTGGTGTCCATTGTGAAAATCTGTCAAAAATCATATTGTGCCTGCATTTTTTGCTATATTATCAGATTTATTGGGTTGTAGCAGGTCATAACGTGATATTTGTTCACAGTCATCAGCAGTTTTTTTCAGTTGTGTACTGGGGTAGCCCCATTGTTCCAATCTCTTTGAAAGGGTTTTAACATTCTCTTTGTAGGTTTTGATATCACTGCAGTTTTGTCGCATTCTCTGATATTCACCTTTTGGGATATTTGTTATTGTTGTGGGTGGGTGGCAACTGCCTCCCCTTAAGATTGAACTGGCTGAGGTGGGTTTTCGAAATTTCTTCGTGTGTAGTTTACCATCATGTGCATATATTGTGATGTCTAGGAAGTCTATTTCTGATGTTGAAAAGTGTGAGGTTGTTTGGATATTCCATCTGTTCGTATTGATTTTTCGTAGAAAATGTTTTAAGATGTCCTGTGGACCTTCCCAGATGCACAGGATATCGTCATAGTACCGTCCCCAGTATACTATGTGTGGAGTATATTCTGAGAAGGTCTCGTTCCATAGCCAATACTTCTCCCATGAAGACGCATGCATATGGGGGTGCAAATTTTGCCCCCATCGCGCTGCCTTATAGTTGTAAATATTATTCAATGTTAAATGAGAACAGGTTATTGGTGAGACAGAAAAGTAACATTTCCAATATCATTTGGTTAGATTCATAGAAATGTGCCAGTTTGGTTGCTAAGGCCTTCTGTACAGCTTCTATCCCGTCTTCATGTCGGATTGACATGTATAGGCTTACAACATCAATGGTTGTGAGTATGCAGTTGGGATCCCATGGGATATTATCCAATTTAAGCAGGACATCCTTGGTATTGCGTATGTATGATGGGAGATCTTTCATGAAAGGCTGTAGTTGGTAATCTATATATTCACCTATTTTTGAGCAAATTGAATTTATCCCCACTATGATTGGTCTGCCAGGGGGTTGAGAACTGTTCCTATGTATTTTTGGGAGAAAGTACAAGGTTGCCATTGTGGGCTGTTCTATGTAGAGGTTATTCCGTTCTTCCAGAGTAAGGAGGTTATTGTTGTGCCATTTGTCGAGTTTTGTTTTCAGATCTGAAAGTATTTGTTTAGTGGGATTGGTGTCTGGTTTTTTGTAGCAGGCTTTGTCATTCAGTTGTCTGTTTGCTTCAGCAATGTAGTCATTGTGGTGCAGGAGGACCACATTACCCCCTTTGTCCGCTTCCTTTATTACGATGTTGGGATTGTTTTTTAGTTCTTTAAGGGCAGCCATCTCATGGCTCCCTAGGTTTTTAGGGAGAAAATGCTTCTTTTTGCTGTATTTCGGATATTCCAGAGTCAAATCTTGAGATACTGCTGTGTGGAATAGGTTGATGGTGTTACCTGTTGGTAGTTGAGGGCAGAAAACCGACTGAGAAAATACAATACTTTCTGTGGTGTAAGTGGTATCTATGTCATCAGATAGAGTTGTAACTAAATGTATGTACTCTAGATCTTGGACTGATAGTTTGGTGGTGATACTAGGTTTTCCTTCTCTCAAGATGGGTGGTTTATTATGGAGGTAAGAGGTGAGTTTCAATTTTCGGGTGAACTTGAAGAGATCAATAATTGTCTTGGTGAGGTCCCAGAAAGCTGTTGGACAAAAGGATAGACCCCTATTTATGATCATTTCTTGTGGTTGGGTATTCTCAGATCCAGAGATGTTAATCATTAGGTTGTTCGGTTCTTGGTTTCGGTTTCTTGTTTTCTCCTGGCTCATGCTGTCACTCCTGTGGTGGGGTTTGGTGTTGAGATATTTGTTGTGTTTTCTCCTTGAGTTCTGGTATCTAGAGTGGTTTGGTTCCGAAATCAGAGACAATGTCTTAAAACCTCCTCTAAAAATCAGCACCCACTTAGGTCATTGAAGCTGTGATTTCATTCCCTGGGGACTCTGTCTCTGAGCTCGTAACTGAGTCTTGTAATTGTCTCGTTTGTGAGACAGTTGCCCGTCTTGTGATGTTATCGAAGCATTTGGCAAAGGTGTACACTCTTCCTAACTGATAGTCAAGTTGGTCACGTCGGAATTTCCTATTCTTACGTTGGATCAGTTCTTCTTCATATTCGTCAATAACTTTGTTCAATATTTCATAATTTTTGGTGATGATGTCTCCCCAATTTGAATCCTCGATTTTCTTTGTCAGATCGTCAACTTCCGTTTTATATTTATTGTGTTCTTAATCTGCTATGTCTATCAGTTGTCGTATCATGTTATTGGATGCTTCTCTTAAGTTTTCTTCCCATTTTGAAATTTGATTTGGATTGGTGGTTTCAACTGGAGGAAATATCAGGATGCAAAGTCCTCTTTGTATTCTATCTACTTCCAAATATTTTTTAAGGCTGGCTGCTTTCCACCATTTTGTAGTTTCTTTTTTAAGTGCTTTCTTTAGTACTTGAAAAGTTGCTTTCACAGAGTGAGGATTGGGTTTATTATAATCAGAAGGGCCTCCTAGAGTTGAGAAAACTTCTTGAACTCTAAGATTACGGTGTTCCCTCCGATCTTTTCAGTTTGCCATAGATCGTTGGGTTGAGAGGCAAAGTGCCAATCTAATTTCAGTATGCTCCCAATTTGTCCTGAGCAATAGGGTTCTACTTGGTTTGAAGTATGTTTAGGGATCGGATTGGCATGATGAATCACCTGGCAACAGGAAATGGTAAAGCTAAAGGAAATGGGTGAGTGCTGTCAGGGTTCACGCACAAAGGGACATGACCCAATTCTTGATGTGGCACAAACCTATCAGGTGGTATCATCCAAGGACCACCGAATTCAAGGCAAAGTTATTGTTACTTTGATAGGTATAGTGCCTTAGATAAATGTACAGGTTCCTAGGAAAAAGAGACAAAATCCCAAAGTCAGATGTTGCGTTTTAAATGTCAGTTTTTAGGTATTTCTTCTTTTTCATAAATACAAAAATAGCAAAATACTCATCGAATAGCCGACACGTGTTTCCCCCGTACGGCTGACAGGCCAAAGGCTTTTTCAAGGCTGATTCAAGAAAATAACATAAAGTTTGAAAAAGGATATGATAGAGAAGAGGCAAAGTAACCAAATTTGAGGTACACCATTGTGGAGGGAAAGGTTCACAAGTGTTGGAATTACTTTACCCTTATTGTTTTTTCATGTTCACTTTCTTCTACTTATTTTCTTTCCAATTTTTCTGATTATTAATTTATTGGCTCCCCAATTTTTACCCTCTCTCCTCCACAACCCGGCTCCGTACGTATTAATTTACACTTGTCTAGGTCTTTTCTTATTTCGACAGAGTTCTTATTTTTCATCATCGATTTTCGGTATCCAGTGCTTTTTCTTTTTACATTAACGTGACATTAGCCTTTGGTCACGTGTTCACCAATCTGTCGAATCCTTGGACGAGAACGCAGCACATATACATAGAAATAGGAGCGGGTGCTCTCGATCTCCTTCTTTTGGACAGCAGAGACCTGGATTTTTTGCCACTACATGAACGGAACTTGTATCCATCTCGTAAGTCCCATTATAACTAGTCTTTGGCAACCGGTCTCTTCACCATCCCCTTTCATTGCTCTTACCTGCCTTGGGCCTGTTCTCTTGCACACCGGGTCTTCATGGCGGCTCGACCGCCAGGCTAAACTCCACTATGATACCCAATTATGGCTGTCCCTTGTGGCGCTCGCCTTTTATAATGTCTCTTTTCTGCCATTATGGCACACATGAATTTTTTATATGCTACTCTGACTCTCATTACCTCGGGAATGCTTTTCCGTTGTTCTGCTCCCCTCACCCGACTTGCCTGTGATCATTTCCCTTTCTTGTTTTGTCATGCTGAATATTTTACCTTCCTACCTTTCTTTCACAGAACCCACAATTCTATCCATAAAGACTAATTGGTAAGTTGTGACCCGCATTATTTACTCATTTGAGCAGGTCCAGTCTTCATTATTTTACACTCCATTCATGATTTCAACCACTGTCGCATACTGTAACATACACTCTTTTCCTCTGTTATATTCAGACATTTGATAAGTTTACTGTATAAACATGAAGACGCCTCCTAAGGACCTTTGCACTAATTGCATGTTACCTTTTCGGTTTACTATCGATGACCTGCATATGTGTATTCTATCGTAAGTGAACAAGTGACTATATAGCTTTTTTTATTGTTGTGTTTTTGCATAGATGTAATTGCACCTAGATGTGGTTGCACTTTACTCTGTTGGTATACTAGATACATATAATGTTTGATATGTGATGGCACAGAGACTGCATAGATGTTATTTTACCTTGTTCCTGACCTACTTCCTTCCCCCTCTCTTTTCCTCTCTTTTTTTCCTCTCTACTTCTTACTCACCATATATCTACGGGGATACAATTATACCTTGAATTTGAATCATTCTGGTCCTCCACCTTCCCTCCTTTTTTCCATTTCGGCAATTCCATCACTTTTGAACCTTTCACTCCACTATGGTGCACCTTAAATTTGTTCTTTATGATTATTTTTTACTTTCACAAGATTATCCACTACCTAACATGGGGTACTTTGCCTCTTCTCTATCTTATCCTTTTTCAAACTTTATGTTATTTTTTTCAATCAGACTTGAAAAAGCCATTGGCCTGCTGGCCATACAGGCGAAACACGTGTCGGCTGTTTGATGATTCCTTTGCTCTTTTTGTATTTATGAAAAAGAATAAATACTTAAAAACGCACATTTAAAACGCAACATCAGACTTTGGGATTTCGTCTCTTTTTCCCAGGAACCTGTACATTTATCTAAGGCACTATACCTATCAAAGTACCAATAAAGTTAATAGCATGCTGAATTGGTTTTCCTGGTGATGTGTACTTTGAAGATGAGGACAGTGTCAAGAGCGAATCCAAGTGATGTTGCATTGCTTGACAGCTGAGAGGTGAAATTGTCTCAGCTCATATTAGTTAGACACACTCTGATATGTGGTTGTTTGCAACAAATAGGAGTAATTCAGCTTTGTTGGGTTGAGCTTCCTGTAGGTAATTGACATTCAATTTTGAAATAGCTACAGTAAAATTTTGGCTCACTAAATGTTTTTCATGAGGAGATATATAAAGTAGAGTTAAGTGTTGTCAGTGCATTGATGGATGTTGATTTTGCTGGTAAATAAGGGTCTAAGAGTGTCCATGTACAAATTGACGGGTATATTTATAAATCAGTTGCGTCGCCCTTGCACCATGCAATGGGGCGCAAGGGCGACACAACTACTAAGTAAGATTTTGTATGGATTGATCAATCTAGAGTAATGCAAAGCAGCACAAATCACTGTGTTGCATTACTCTGCCCCAGGGAGACGTTCCAATGGTGGACCGTGGGTGTTCCCACACATCCACCCATGGATTTGGCAAATTCTCAGATTTACCATTACTGGTAGACCTGGGAGTGCGTCAAAATGCTAAGCCTCCCAAGGGGAGGCATAACAAGGAGAAATATCTTTATTTCTCCTTGTTCTTTCCTCTTTCTATGTGTGCTACATTCTGCAGCACACATAGAAAGAAGAAGATGCTACAGAGGATTGTTTTTCTGCACATAATAACCGTGCTTACAATATGTTGGCGCTAGACAGCAAATTGTGCGCCAGCGCAAGGAAAAGACAGGAATGTGCCTTATAATGTTAAATATATTGCATTTCTGCACTTTCCCTATCACATAGAGCAGCAAGGTGGCTTGCTGCTGTTAGAAATGGGGTTTCTGGTTGGCTAGGATATAAGCCAGGCAGAACCCACCACTCTAGTCAGGGCAAGTCAGTTATACACCAAAGATAACCTGTGCTCACCCTCTTGTAGCTTGGCGCAGAGCAGGCAGGCTTAGCATCAGAGGCTAAGTGTAAAGCGTTTGCGCAACACACTCACACAGCAACACAATGACTACACACAAAAGAGACTCCACACAGGACTATCTTAAACATTTATAGCATATTGTACATAAAACCAGACCAAAATGACATGATTCATTAATACTGTGTATCTAATGACATTACTCAGACAATACTCGTTAACCTGGAAAATGCAAGGCAAAAACGACATACATCAAGAAACATCATTAATAGTAAGTACACATAGGCACAGGAACCCCTGCACCCCTTCTAGCAGGGTTACAGTAATCACTATGGTTTAGCCAAAACGAGTGTATTAGAAAACAGAGTAGGGCTCTGGAGCGCTTGGGTGCCTACTACACAGGATACAGTAATCCTTGTTTCACTGTCTCCTAAAGTCAGGAAAAGGTCCTAGCGGTGGTACCCAGCCACAGTCTGAGGTCTCCTTCAAGGTTTCACACTCTACAGCTGAACCAACGAACAAGTGCCCCAAGGTACATTCTACCAAGTAGGGGAGGAGGCACAAACTGCAGGATTCAGCAAGGAGGCCTCGCTGGGTCCCCCCATGCAGAGAAGGCAAATGTAGCTGCCCTCTAGCACATGGTGCAGCTGCTAAAACCACAGTGCAGCCTCCTTTGCGAACCCCGGGCTGCCCGTGTAGGAGCGCAGGACAGCAGTACCTCCTGGCAGGTGGAGCCTGCTGTTCCCACTCCCCGTGAGTGGGGCGAGGTGGTGCTGATGTGCCTCTGTTACCAGGATAACGTGACGAGATGCAGATCGGAGACTCAGTGCGCCCAGCTGGGGCAGCATGAGTCACGGGTGGACCACGGAAGGCTTGGTCAAGAGGCACGCTGTTCCTAAAGACACCACAATCCTCCAGTAATTCCCCTAGTACATGGGGGCTCCGGCCGGAGTCACTTTTTGGCACTGCGGCATCAGTACAACCACTTTTGGATACTCGGTTATGACAAGCATCCCGCAGGGCTTTAGGTTGGCAAGACATGCTGTTCCTAGGCAGCTCAGAGCGCTATACTCAAAGCCAAATAAAGTGCTGGGTCATTAAGAAGCTAGATGATGCCATACTCAGAGTTCCACGACAAGGAAGTAATGGTGCAGAGTCTTTTATGATCCTGAGACTCTGGGAGAACAGGAGGCAAGCCAAGAAGCCCTTGAAGAGCACTGGAGAGCCCATGTGGAGCAGCAGGCAGGCGGGCCAGAGTCAATTTGCAGAGTAGCAGTCCCTCCAGCAACCCAGCAGACCAGCACAACAAAGCAACTAGTCCAAATGGTGGTTCCTCCTGGCAGCACAGCAGTCCTCTAGCAATATGCAGAATGTAGAGCCAGAAGCATCTGGTTGCAAGTCCACGCCATGTCTAAAAACATGGGGCCAGAGCCCCAGTACTTGTACTCAAAAATGTCTTTGATGAAGGGGTGACTTAAAAGGAACCCTTAGAAGTCCACAACAATCCCTTTCAGCCCAGCCCTGGCTCCAGACACCCAGTAGGGGGTAAATTAGCCCTTTGTGTGAGTGCAGGACACAACCAATGCAAATGTAATGTGTGAACCACCTATCCATTTCCCAGCCCAAGAAGACTATCGGTATGCAGATGAATGCAGATGTATCCCCTGTCACAACCAGCCCTTCCTGGGTTATGGCTGTCTAGAAAATATGCACCAAGTGTATCTATCATCCTAGCCCAGACGTGTATTGGAGGCAGGCTGCAAAGCACATTGAGTCATAAGCACAGAGAAATGCCCACTTTCTAAAAGAGGCATTTCTAAAATACTAATGTAAAATCCAACTACACCAGTAAGAAGTATTTATCACCACTATTCTAAACATACCAAACATGGCAAGCCACTCCTTTTCGATTAGGAATTACCACTTAAAAGTATATAAGGGAATTCCCAATGCTAGCCTATTATAGGAGTAGGCCTCACAGCAGTGAAAAATGAAATAGGCTGTTTGTCACGACCAGTACATGCCACACATATAGGCACATGTCCTACCTTTTACCTACACAACACCCTGCCCATAGGGCTACCTAGGGCCTACCTTAGGGGTGACCTATGGATAATAAAAGGGAAGTTTAAGGCTTGGCAAGTAGTTTTAAATGGCAAGTCAAAGTGGCAGTAAACTGCACACACGGGCCCTGCAGTGGCAGGGTTGAGACAGGTTTGAAAGGCTACTTCTGTGGGTGGCACAAGCAGTGCTGCAGGCCCACTATTAGCATTTAATTTACAGGTCTTGGGTATATGGTATACCACTGTACAAGGGACTTATAAGTAAATCAAATATGCCAAACAGGGATAAACCAACCATACCTTGTTTAGAGGAGAGAGTGCATGCACTTTAACACTGATTAGCAGTGGTAAAGTGCTCAGAGTCTTAAGGCCAACTAAAAGAAGGTCACAAAAATAGGCGGAGGAAGGCAAAACGTTTGGGGATAACCCTGCAAAAAGGGCCAGGTACAACAGCTGCGCTGCGTGATTTCTTGATAAATGTGATACATAAATGATGAAGAAGAAACAATTGATGGACGGAATGCAGAACAAATCAAAACATTCACCCCCAGTCAAGAGATCTGGGTTAAATCCATCATTCTTTTGCTCACCTCACCACACCACCCCAGTTTGGACCCAGCCATATGCAAATCAGTCTTGACCCTGTTCCTTGTGGGAACAGTCCAGCCCGAACTGCCAAGCCAGGTCCTCCCTGGACCGGAAACAAGCATCCTGGGACCGGTTTCAGGGCATCACCCTTCATCAGCCAGGCTAGCTTGAATCCAGTGGTGTAGTGAGCACGGGACCCATGTCTGGGCATACCCTTCCCACTTAGGGCGACATATGCAAAAGAAACAATTGATGGACGGGATGCAGAACAAATCAAAACATTCACCCCCAGTCAAGAGAGCTATCCTGGCTGATGAGGGCTGAAAGCCCGAAACCGGTCCTAGGATGCTTGTTTCCAGTCCAAGAAGGACCTGGCCTGGCAGTTCGGGCTGGACTGTTCCCACTGGGTGCAGGGTCAGGACTGATTTGCATATGGCTGGGTCCAAACTGGAATGGCATGGTGAGCAAAAAAAACGATGGATTTAGGCCCAGATCTCTGTACTGGGGTGAATGTATGACATTGTTCTGCATTCTGTCCATCAATTGTTCTTTTTGCATTTGGAACCCCGAGTGGGACGGGTATGCCCAGACGTGGGTCCCGTGCTCTCCATGCCACTGGAGTCAAGCTATCCTGGCTGATGAGGGCTGAAAGCCCGAAACCGGTCCTAGGATGCTTGTTTCCAGTCCAGGGAGGACCTGGCCTGGCAGTCTGGGCTGGACTGTTCCCAGTGGGTGCAGGGTCAGGACTGATTTGCATATGGCTGGGTCCAAACTGGAATGGCATGGTGAGCAAAAAAACGATGGATTTAGGCCCAGATCTCTGTACTGGGGTGAATGTATGACATTGTTCTGCATTCTGTCCATCAATTGTTCTTTTTGCATTTGTCACCCCGAGTGGGACGGGTATGCCCAGACGTGGGTCCCGTGCTCTCCATGCCACTGGAGTCAAGCTATCCAGGCTGATGAGGGCTGAAAGCCCGAAACCGGTCCTAGGATGCTTGTTTCCAGTCCAGGGAGGACCTGGTCTGGCAGTTCGGGCTGGACTGTTCCCAGTGGGTGCAGGGTCAGGACTGATTTGCAAATGGCTGAGTCCAAACTGGAATGGCATGGTGAGCAAAAAAGCGATGGATTTAGGCCCAGATCTCTGTACTGGGGTGAATGTATGACATTGTTCAGCATTCTGTCCATCAATTGTTCTTTTGCATTTGTCACCCCGAGTGGGACGGGTATGCCCAGACGTGGGTCCCGTGCTCTCCATGCCACTGGAGTCAAGCTATCCTGGCTGATGAGGGCTGAAAGCCCGAAACCGGTCCTAGGATGCTTGTTTCCAGTCCAGGGAGGACCTGGCCTGGCAGTTCGGGCTGGACTGTTCCCAGTGGGTGCAGGGTCAGGACTGATTTGCATATGGCTGGGTCCAAACTGGAATGGCATGGTGAGCAAAAAAACGATGGATTTAGGCCCAGATCTCTGTACTGGGGTGAGTGTATGACATTGTTCTGCATTCTGTCCATCAATTGTTCTTTTTGCATTTGTCACCCCGAGCGGGACGGGTATGCCCAGACGTGGATCCCGTGCTCTCCATGCCACTGGAGTCAAGCTATACTGGCTGATGAGGGCTGAAAGCCCGAAACTGGTCCTAGGATGCTTGTTTCCAGTCCAGGGAGGACCTAGCCTGGCAGTTGGGGCTGGACTGTTCCCAGTGGGTGCAGGGTCAGGACTGATTTGCATATGGCTGGGTCCAAACTGGAATGGCATGGTGAGCAAAAAAACAATGGATTTAGGCCCAGATCTCTGTACTGGGGTCAACACCCGCTCCGTCCACAAGCACGCCATCGAACTCTGGGACCTACTCGACTCATCCTCCCCGGACGTCGCCTTCCTGACGGAGACCTGGATGAACCCCTCCTCGGCGTCCGACATTGCCATAGCCATCCCGGGCGGCTACAAGATCACCCACAGGGACCGCACCAACAGACCAGGAGGCGGAATCGCCATCGTCCACAGGAACAGCCTCAGAATTTCGACCAGCACCGAAGACACCCTCAGCGCTGCCGAACACCTGCACTTCCAGATCCACATCGATCCCAACACCACCCTCAGAGGAACCCTCGTCTACAGACCCCCCGGACCCCAGCCACAGTTCAGCGACTCCATCACCGACGTCATCAGCACGCACGCCCTCGCATCCACAGACTACATCCTCCTCGGAGACCTGAACTTCCACCTCGAGAACGCCAACGACAGCAACTCCACCACCCTGCTCGACAACCTCACCAACCTCGGACTCAACCAGCTCATCACGACACCCACCCACTCCGCCGGACACACGCTCGACCCCATCTTTTCCGCCAGCAACCACGTCACCTTCAGCCACACCACCGAACTCCACTGGACCGACCACCGCTGCATCCACTTGTCCTTCGAGAAACACACCACACACAACCACCCTCAATGAATCCCCCACCGCAGCTGGAACAAGGTCACCGAAGACCAGATAATCACCACCCTCGCCCGAGACCCACCAACCGACCACACCGACACCGACACAGCCGCCTTCAACCTCAGGAAATGGATCGACGACTGCGCCAACACTCTTGCCCCGTTCAAGAAACCCTCAAACAGACGCACCGACAGAAGGGCCATCTGGTTCACCACCGACCTCCAGGCATCCAAGCAGACTTGCCGAAGACTCGAGAAGAAGTGGCGCCACGAACAGACAGCGGACAACCAGGCAGGCCTCAAGAACGCCAGCCGCAGGCACCACCAACTCATTCAAACCACCAAAAGGACCTCCTTCAAGGAACGCATCAACAACAATGCACACAACAGCAAAGAGCTCTTCAACATCGTGAAGGAACTCGCCAACCCCAGCTCCAGCTCTAACGACATCCCGCCGTCACAAGACCTCTGCGACTCTCTAGCCACCTTCTTCCACCGCAAGATCATAGACATCCACGACAGCTTCAACAGCCAGACCCCCCCGACAGCCGCCGACACCTCAGACTCACCGCCCCCCAGTCACACCGGCCTCCTGCTCTCCTGGAACCACGTCAACGACGACGACACCATCAAAATCATGAACACCATCCACTCCGGATCACCGTCCGACCCCTGACCTCACCACATCTTCAACAAAGCGAGCTCCATCATCGCACCCCAACTCCGGAAGATCTTCAACAGCTCTTTTGAGACCGCCACCTTCCCGGAAAGCTGGAAACATGCCGAGATCAACGCCCTACTCAAGAAACCCAAGGCAGACCCAAAGGACCTAAAGAACTTCCGGCCCATCTCCCTGCTCCCGTTCCCTGCGAAAATTATCGAGAAGATCGTCAACAGGCAACTGACCCGCTTCCTCGAAGAGAACAACACCCTGGACTCGTCCCAATCCGGATTCCGCAGCAACCACAGCACCGAAACCGCCCTCATCGCCGCCACCGACGACATCAGGACCCTGCTGGACAACGGCAAAACCGCGGCCCTCATCCTCCTAGACATCTTGGCCGCCTTCGACACCATCTGCCACCACACCCTACGCACACGCCTCCACAACACAGGGATCCGCGACAAAGCCCTGGACTGGATCACCTCCTTCCTCACCGGCAGAACCCAGAGAGTCCGCCTCCCTCCATTTTGATCCGAAGCCACCAAGATCACCTGCGGCGTGCCCCAAGGATCATCCCTCAGCCCGATCCTTTTTAACGTCTACATGACACCACTCGCCAACATCGTCAGATCGCACGACCTCAACATCGTCTCATACGCCAACGACACCCAGCTGATCCTCTCCCTCACCAAGGACCCCGCCACCGCCAAAACCAACTTCCACAAAGGAATGAAGGCCGTCGCCGAATGGATGAAGAACAGTCGCCTGAAACTGAACTCGGACAAGACGGAGGTCCTCATCCTCGGCTCCACCCCCTCCGCCTGGGACGACTCCTGGTGGCCGGCGACGCTGGGAGCTTCGCCGACACCCACCAACCACGCACGCAACCTGGGGTTCATCCTGGACTCATCACTGTCAATGACCCAGCAAGTCAACGTTGTCTCCTCCTCCTGCTTCAACACCCTCCGCATGCTTCGCAAGATCTACAGATGGATCCCCACCGAAACCAGAAGGACGGTCACCCAGGCCCTCGTCAGCAGCAGGCTGGACTACGGCAACGCCCTCTACGCGGGCACCACGGCCAAACTCCAGAAAAGACTTCAACGCATACAGAACGCCTCCGCACGCCTCGTCCTCGACATCCCCCGCCACAGCCAGATCACTGCCCACCTGAGAGACCTGCACTGGCTCCCCGTCAACAAGAGAATCACCTTCAAGCTCCTCACCCACGCTCACAAAGCACTCCACAACGCCGGACCAGCATACCTCAACAAACGACTCACCTTCTACACCCCGAACCGCCAGCTCCGCTCCGCTGACCTCGCCCTTGCCACCGTTCCACGCATCCACCGAACGACCACCGGCAGCAGATCATTCTCCCACCTCGCCGCCAAGACATGGAACACCCTCCCCATCCACCTGCGACAGACCCAGGACGTGCTGACCTTCAGGAGACTTCTCAAGACCTGGTTGTTCGAGCAGTAGCAGCACCCCCCCCCCCCTTAGCGCCTTGAGACCCTCGCGGGTGAGTAGTGCGCTCTACAAATGCTGATTGATTGATTGATTGATTGATTGTATGACATTGTTCTGCATTCTGTCCATCAATTGTTCTTCTTTTTCCACATATGATGAAGGGCAGGATTTTTCTTCCACTTCTGATCTGTACAAATTGTTGGTGTGGGATGACGTAAGAGGTGAACCAATGCAGGCCTGTGTTGGAGAAGCTGATGCATGTTTCCATGGTGTGAATCAATACTTAGTGGTTGACCAAGAGGATGGTGTTGTTTGGCCATTGGTGAGGAGGGTATTTTTGATTACTTAAAAATAACTGTGTCACTGCTGCTTTGTAGTCTGAAAATGGATTGACAGTCCTCTCAAAGATTGTTCTTGTTGATCTGCTCCCGTTGTTGGGTGGAGCTTTCTCATTTATTTTTCTTGTGAAGGCTATTTAGGTGATCAGCAGAAGGTGGTGAGGTTGTCTGGGCCTTGTCTGGGCCAGGTTCAGGCCCAGATTTATCAAGCCATTGCATTGTTCTTGCAGTGCGCAAGGGCAACGCTGAGGCTTCAGTAATATTAACAAAACCACGCAAGGGTGATTTATGCTGCCTTGCTTGGCTTTGTAAAGAAATGTAACACAACGTGGCTGCTTGCACTGCATTACTTTACATTTCAAGCTGGGAGGCGTTCCATGGATCGAGCATCAGTGTTTTCATTCATCCATCCATGGATTTTGGCACATTCCCAATTTTACTAAAGCTAATTAACCTGGGAATGTGTCAAACTGTATGCCTTCCCCAGTGAGGCATAACGAGGAGAAATATTTTTATTTATCCTTGTTATTTCCTCTTTTTTCACATGTGCTGCTTTCTGCAGCACCCACAGAAAGAGTAAAAATGTCTCTACAAATTGTTTTTGTGCAGAAGGGTGTCTCTTCCTGCACAAAAACAATCCTGTCTGTAATGCAGGCTCCCTTGCACTATGGTGCAAGGGTGCCTGTGTTTGTGCTAGGCTGCACACAGTACACCAGCGCAAGGAGAGAGCAGAAATGCTCCATATCTTTGTAAATATGGAGCCTTTCTGTTCTCTCCCTTTCACTCAACATAGCACATTGCTTGCTACCCTGCTGCGCATGGAATATTGGTAAATATGTCCCTATGTTTCTACAGCAAAGGGAGGATCAGTTCTATTGTGAGCCTATCCGGGAAGGCTCTTTTTCTGACAGAGGGATTGACAATATTGAGAAAGTATTTGCAAGCATTGTCTCAAAGGCATTTAAAGATGGTTAATGGTAGGAAGTTGCCTTCATATGTGGTAGCTGTGTGTGAGTTCTGGATGTTGGTTAGTTCAGTGTGTAATGGGAGGTTGAGGTTGTCCACTTAGGGATTGTAACAATTGGGAATGGGAGGTAGTAGATATATCTTTGTGTCAATGTGGGATCTGATTTTGTGAATGTTTTTGATGAAGAAGTGATTGTGGTGCTGCACCCGTTGATTGACTGCGGGATGGAAAGCTCTTGGAGTGGACTTGTGCAGTGTTTGATGACCTTAAAAAGCTTCTATTAGCCTCTTCATTGATGGATAATCAGTAGAGGTGACTTTGGCTGAGTTGATAAAAGTGGAGTGCTGTGTTTTGGATGAGATTATCAGGGGCATTGTTCATCTTCATTTCTTCTACCATCCAAATAGGGTTTGGGATTAGAAAATTGTGTTTTGTGACAGAAGAACCCGGCCACCAAACTCTAAAGTAGACCCTAAAGGCACAATGTCCAAAACCTTTTTTGCGGTTTGCAAAATCACAGGGGTGGTGTGTTAGCATCTCAGGGATGTCTTATATGTCTTTTTGTCATTTTCTATGTGGTTCTTTCTCCATTTTATTTCCAGTTGTTTGCAGTAGTGTTTTGTTGCACGGGGTTCCTCAGGGTAGCAGCTGGCCTGTTTCCATATTCTTTTCTGTACGCTGTGTTAATGGGCTGCCAGGGAGTTATTGCATTTGTGATCCATTCGTCCAGATCTTTGATGTTGATGTTTAGGTCGTTGGTGGAAGTTGGTTGATTCAGGCGCAGGACTTCAACCCATTTGGAGCCCTAGATGCTGCTCCAGCTTCGTTTGGCTATTTCTGAGGTGGCAGGGC
Organism: Calotriton arnoldi; assembly: GCA_963921515.1. NCBI lineage: Eukaryota > Metazoa > Chordata > Amphibia > Caudata > Salamandridae > Calotriton > Calotriton arnoldi. The sequence goes on from CAWUFW010005429.1 coordinate 363,573, forward strand.
ATGTTAGGTGAGGGAAGCTGATATAGAATTGGATGATGGTGTGGTTGGTCCAGGTGAGCAGAGTGATAGTGGTGGTTTCAATGTTGTTGAAAGTGGTGAAGACATGGTTGAGGGTGTGTCTGAGAGTGACGTATTGTGTCAGCCCCAGGTTCTCTAGGCTCTCGAGGTGTTTGATAGTGTTGGAGTCGCTCTTGTCTTCCAGGTGGAAGTTGAAGTCTCCTAGTAATATGTAGTTGCTGGAATCGATGGCGAAAGGGGTCAGGAAGTCAGCGATTTTGTCAGCAAAAGTGGCATTAGGTCCCGGTGGTCTGCATACGAGGGTTCCGCTTAGAATGTACGTTGCTGACATCTGTAGCTTGAAGTGCAGCTGATCCATGTAGGGGATTGTGGCTTCTGTGCTTGCAGTGCAGTTGTAGGAGTCCTTAACTATAATTGCGATTCCTCCTCCTGGTCTGTGTTGGTGGTCTTGATGTGTGAGTCTATATCCTGCTAGGATCACTGTGACGATGTCAGGTGCGGACTCGGAGGTCACTCATGTTTCTATAAGAGAGAAGGAGATCAAGGCATCATTGTGTAGGATGTCCCAGATTTCAATGGTGTGTGTGGTGAGAGAGCAGGTTTTGAGCAGCATGCATGATAGCTTGCCATGAGGTGCTTCTGTAGGTAGGTGTGGAAGGTGTGCTGTTAGTGAGTGATGTTGGCTTGGTGGGTGTAGTGTTGAAGGTAAAGTGTCAGTGGGTGCAGGCGAATGCTCCTTCCGTGTGGCGGGGAGCAGCGCATAGATGGGCTTCCCAGGATCAGAGACCTGAGGAGCTCTGTGGAGTAATGCATGGGGGCAGGAGGACCAGAATCTGTGGCACTGGGTGTGGTCCAGGCACAGACAGGTGCAGGCGGACTTGCCTTTGGTGCATTTTTTGTGTGCCAGCAGAGCATCGGCACTGTGGTCGCCATTAAGTAGGCCCTGAGAGGTGGGAAGGAGTGCAGTGAGCTGTGGACGGGACTAGTCTGGAGCGCAGGAAGGAGCGGCGGTGCGGGAGGTACAGGGAGTAAGTGGGGGAGGGGCACATGAGGTGGGAGTCGGAAGAACAGAGTGCGGGGCAGAAAATGACATGAAAGGGTGAAAAAGAATAAAAAGGCCTAAAAGGGTGAAAATGACACAGCAAGGCAACAGAAGGGTGAGTAATTGTGAGCAAAGAGCCACAAAAGGCATCAGAGGATGAGAAAGAGCTAGAAAACAGCAAAATGGCAACAGAAGGTTGAGAAAGAGCGGAGAAAGAGCAAAACGGCAACAGAAGGGTGAAAAAGAGCGAGAGCTTGCAGTAATGTTAACAGTGGAAAGAGTGTGAGAAAAGAGCAAAAGGCAAAAGGCAACAGAAGGGGGAGCAAGAAAGGCAGAAGTCAAAGAATGGCACAGGTGCGAAGACAGAGAGAGCAAGAGGCGGCACAGGAACCAGAGAGTGTGAGTGTAGGAGGGGAGAGGAGGCGGGAGGCTCAAGGCGAGGGAGCCGAGCTTCCAAGGCCCTTGACTGGTGGGAAGACTGCGGGCTGACCGACACGTCCCCGCAGGGGACCCTCATAAGAGGGCGGCCCCTTTAGTGCCACAGGATGGCACACTGGACAGCCTAGTGTCCGGTGACCCCTTCGGGGTCCCGGCGTCACTTCCGGCCGAGGTGGGGGAAGGGGAGAGGTATATATGCCTTCCCCGCCCACCTGGCGGCCTCTTTGACCCTCACCCTGACGCCGTTTGGACGAGTCCCAGGAGCTGCCGATCTTTGTTTGCATGGTGAGTGCACATCCCCCCCCTCGCCCCGTTCCGCACCTTCAAGGTGGTTATATCTGGGCAGGGTGGCCTTGCTGTTGCGGGCCGCCTTGGGGGGGTTTCGGTTAGCTCCCGTTTGGTCACGGGCGTCTCCGCCGGGCTGCCCCGGCCCTGAGTGGGCTCTGTGGGTGACGGGGTCGGGGGAAGGTGGGGGGCAGCTGAGTACCACGCACCCCCATTTTCCATCGCCCGTCCCGGAGGGTGGACTAATAGGTGCCCTGCCTCAAGCGAGGCAAGGCCTGTGGGGCCTCAGCCCACGTGGCCAGGGCCCGAGTGGTTCGGCCGCAGGGGGGGGGACGTATCAGGCGCCGTGAGGCATCCTCCCCCGCCAGGTTTTCGATAGTTGCGGGAGTGTGGCAGGTAGGCCGTGTCCGCTTGGGGCACCGAGTCTCCGGGGGCGGATTGTGGACGGTTGCTGGTAGACGCTGCACCGGAGGGACATTTTCCGGGTGTGTGGCTGCGGGGTCCCCCTGCCGCATGGGCTTTGGGGGCCCGGGCCCGACTAGGTCGTTTACGCTGTAAGTGGGGGGGGCAGCCTGGCTTGCCCGGCGGCTGCCGAGGTCACGCATTATCTCCGTGGCTCAGTCCTCCCCCAGCAGGCCTCCCTCTACTGACGTACACTCCGTATGTGCCCGGGTTTATTCGAGGGGTGGGAGCCCGACCGCAAGGTTTTCCAACTACGGGGGACATGGCAGTCTCGGGGAAGTTTCCGCGGGGCATTAAAGCTCAGCCTTGCGTGAGCGTTCCCATCCGTCCGGTGCGATTTACGGGCGGCCAGTCCTCGCCCTTCGTACAAACAATGAGACGGGTGTGCAGGTAAAGCTCACACTTTTTGTGCTGCACCTGCCAGCCCGGGTAATGCGGGGGAATTCGGAGGCCTTGAGGAACGGAGGGAGCAGCCCCGGTCCTGTTGACGCTTCCTATGGGGGGGGCGCATGGGTGGCTGGGGGGGCTAAATTATCGGCACTTCACGGGGACCGCATGGGTGTACGTTGTCCCGGTGAGGCCTGCCATCAACCTGGGCCCGCGGGTGATACGGGCGGGCATGCACGCCGACGACGCGGTTCACTGGTGCTGGGAGCAGGTGGGGTGTCTTAGGGGTGAAGCAAACACCGGCCCAAGGTCACACGTTTAAGCCTCAAGGCGCTGCTTCACCTTGCCTTCTTATGAGGTAGGTCTTATTTAAAAAAAAAAAAAAAAAAAAAGTAATTTCTTCGCCCGCTCCGTCTTGGGAGCATGGGTGGATTAACGCGGCTGCTCCTGGGCCCAATAGGATTGCGCGATTGCTCGGTTGTGCCGGTGTCGTCCGGCGGGGACAGTGCGTTGGGTGCCGCAATTGCTCGCAGCCTGTAAGGGCAATCTGGGAGATGCCGTTTTATTACGCAATGTAATTTTATTTAGCCGGCATTACGCAAAGCACATCAAAAGTTGATTAATACATGTGTGCGGAGAATGCGTGATTGGATTCTCCGCACACATGAAGCACACCTTTGTAAGTGACGACCGCAGCTTGTGTTAGTAAGGAAGGGAATTGGGTGTCCCTCAATGGAAGGGTCTACAATGCAGTCTTGGATTAAGAAAAGTACGATGCGTGGCACGTGGCATTGTGGCGGCGAGCCAACTTGGGCTCGCCTGTTGTGCGTCTACTGCATTTATCAGAGGCAGTGTTTTGAGTATCTGCAGCGTGAGTCATGCCTGCCTCAGAGTTCAGTGTCTGCAGACAAGGGAAGCATCTTCGATCTAAACAAGCATTTAAGGCAACAAACCTCGCATTTATGTGTTAATAAGCAGCAACACAATGTTGGGGTTTCTTTGCGGGGATGCACAGGCAGCGCCCTGCTCGCACGTGCAGCGGGTACGCCCCTTATGGTCTTAGCGAGGGTGGGGACATGATGCAGTACCCGGGTGGGAATGTACACTAATGCAGGTCTTGCTTGGCTAACATTTGTTTACTTGCAGGGGCTGTGTCTTTCGTTCCCGTTACTTCCCTCGAAGGAGCTGGCGACGCACGTGCCTACAGCAGGGACTGGGACCACGGTCACCAGTGGCACTGCGGCACATTCGAGGGGTTCCCGGACACAGGGCTCGTCCCGGAGCGCATTTAAAACTCTCTTTTCTATTCCAGGTCAGAGCTGGTCGTTAGGGAGGCAACTTCGTAGGCGGTCCTGCGGAAAGTGAGGAACTGCTGGAAATAGGAGCAGGTATGGGCCAAGGCTCGCGCCGGCGGGTGGGAGCATGGGGGATAGCACCGGGCCACACAAGTGGGGCACCAGGAGCGGGCGTAATGAGTGGCATGCACAGAAGGGACGCGAACATCGCGCCAAGGGCACAGCTAACGTCTTCTTTTCTCCCCCCAGCCACCCCCCGTCTTCCTCGCACGCCACACACTGAACCGGCCTTTTGGCACGTCACGCCCCAGGTCCACGTCCGCTACCGCACAATAAGTAAGTATAGGGTTAAGGTGGGGGCACGGAGCGCCTGCGGCAGCAGGGGACTTAGAGGGCCGCCCAAGGCAACGTAGTGAATCCTATTTGCTGATCCCCAAAAATTTTCTCCTCAGATTGGTGGTCCGCGTGGCGACAGAGGTCAGCATGGACAGCCAGGGCTCCCCTCCCCTTTTCCCGGAGAGGTCCCAGGTCGAGGATTTGATGCCGGGCACTTCCCAAGATGCGCAATGGGTGAATTTCTTCGAGATGGCCAAGGTCAAAGGCCTGGTATGGGCCAATGGCATTTTGAATGCTTCAGAGCAGGAGGACTCTGGCATCGTCAGCGATTCCCTTGCTACAGAACAGCAGCCCGGCGTCGAGGCAGGCCCATCTAGGCCCAAGCGGGCCCGCAAGGCCACGATCAGGGACTTTCCGGCAGATCCGCTGCCGCCAACCAGAAGCAGACCAGTCCAGACCGCCAAGGAAGTCGCCCCTGCGCTGGCTGCTCCCCCGCAACCGGGGCCACCCACCCCGACGGACAGTTCGGCAGCCCCAGGTAACTACGCAACTAGGGACGAGCTTGCCAAGCTCATGGACACTATGAACAGTGTTATGTCACACTTTAAGGCGGGTCCTGCTGGCCCCAGCCCCGCGCACCTGGGTGACAATACTAGCCCAAGGGAAGGGGGCACGACAGTGGCTGCGAGGGTATGGTCAGCTTGTGTTTGTGAGCAGTCAGGGCAGCGGGGTGGCACTGCTGCCACAACCCGGGAGGTAGCCAAGGATGGGGCCAGCACTCCCGCAAGTAGTTCTGCAGCCCCCGCCCCAGAGGGGGGGGCCAGCGCGCCAGCACCAGCTTTACCCCCCCCCCAAAATATCCAGCCCGGTGACTCCTCTGGGCACCACCATCACAGCGGCCGCAAGCGTAGTGTCTCCTCCCGCCCCCATGCTGAGGGCGCCAACACCTACACTAGCCCCAACGATCCAGCATGTCACCTCCGCCCCGCTGTTGTCTGGCTGTTGCTCGCTGGCCTGGCAAGTGCCCCAAGCAGCCAAAGAAGGAATTTGGAGGTGCGAGTTTATAGACATTTTCACACTACTCATGCTGGGTCAGGAGGGTCTGGACGCAAGGAAAATAGGGGCGAAGGAGGATGATAAAAAAGTTAAGTACCAGCCTTGGCCAGTGAAGAATATAGACAACTGGCTCGAGGCTTTCTCTATCTAAGCTGCCGTAACGATGGAGAAATTCCCAGAATTGGGCCCCGGCCTGGTGCAGTACTCCAGGACGATACACAACGAGGCTATGAAATGGGGAGGAAGTGGCTGGTTGAATTACAATAGGGAGTTCAGGAGGAAGATGTCCCAGTGCCCGGAGATGGGTTGGGACCAAAAAGAGGTCCAGCTTTGGATGGACCATATGGGTGCCCGTGCGCAGCAGAGCGGAGGCCCCCAGGTAAATACACAGGTGGGTCAATCTTCTTCCAGGGGATCCTTTCAAGAAGGCGCAAGGGGCAAACAGACATGGCGCGGGGCACGCAGGGGGGGGAGACAAAGGGGAGGTTCCAGGAGGTCCCCCCCGGGGACTTGCCGCCTTTTCAACAACGGATCCAGCTCCTGGGGTAAGACGTGCAAGTTCCAGCACGCATGTAACACATGTGGCGGGCCCCACCCAGCGGTTTCTTGCCACGCAAAGCAGGACAGACAGCCAGCCAGCAAAGGTGGGCAACAAAGTTGAGGCAGAAAGACCACCAGTACCGCTAGCTCCACCCCCCCCCATCGCCCGCCCCAGCGCACCACCTGGTCCCGGCGAGCGCCTCAAACTTAGTCAGGAGCCTTTTCACCACAGCTAGTCCTCCAACACCCGGGCACACCACCAAAGGCCCCTCCCCGGTCAGCCTGGCCAACATCACGCCCCTCCTCAGACGGTATCCCAACGAACCAGATAGCCGCATGCTGCTGTTTGATTTTAATGAAGGCTTTAAGATCCCCTACGTGGGCCCGCTGGGCAGCAGAGAGGCAGACAACCTTAGATCGGCGAGAGAACAACCAGAGGTAGTCCGGGCCAAGGTAGAGAAGGAGAGGTTTTTGGCAGGGTGGCGGGTCCATTCTTGCAACCCCCGCTGGACAACTTTGTGGTCTCGCCCCTGGGGGTGGTGCCTAAGAAGGAACCGGGGGCTTTCCGATTAATTCACCACCTCTCTTACCCGGAAGGGGCATCAGTTAACCATGGGCTGGAGGAGGGCACCTGCTCTGTGTCTTATTGTACTCTGGACGTGGCTTTGGACCTAGTCAGGAGGGCGGGCAGAGGGGCCTGGTTAGCAAAGGCGGACATCGAATCTGCTTTTCGCTTACTACCAGTCCACCCGAGCAGCCATCATCTGCTAGGTTTCAAGCTAGAGGGCAGGTACTTTTATGACAAATGCATGCCCATGGGTTGCGCTGTGTCGTGTGCATATTTTGAGGCGTTCAGTTGCTTCCTGCAATGGGCCCTCCAGGAGACCTACGGGGTGAAAGTGGTGACCCATTACCTAGATGACTTCTTGTTCATAGGGAGCGACGGCACGCAGGACTGTAAGCAGGCCCTTCCGGATTTCAAGCAATTGGCCGGTCACTTGGGGGTCCCCCTCGCGCCAGGTAAAACGGTGGGTCCGGTGCAGGTCCTAACTTTTCTGGGGATCGAGCTTGATACCATCGCAGGGGAGTCCAGATTGCCGACAGACAAGGTTCGCGACCTAGCACAACACATACAGTCTGTAGGCGGGCAAGACAGGGCCACCTTGGAATGCATCCAAAGCCTACTGGGGAAACTGAATTTTGCAGCCAGGGTCATCCCAGCGGGTAGGGTGTTTGCCAGACGGTTAGCCAGGGCCACTGCCAAGATCACAAAGAAGCACCACATGGTGAAATTAAGCAAAGGCATGAGACAGGACCTGGCCATGTGGGCGGAGTTCCTGTCCAATTTTAACGGCTCAGTAATTTGGAGCGCTCCCTGGGCAGGCAGCCCGGACCTAGCCCTATATACAGACGCATCAGGCAGAGAAGGATTCGGGGCCATTTTAGACAGGGAATGGTGTGCGGAGAAATGGCCCAACGCATGGCACAAGAAAAAGATCACGACCAAAATCACAGTGTTAGAGTTGTTCCCGATTGTGGTGGCACTCCACTTGTGGCCTGCAGTGCTGGCAGCCAAGAGGGTCCTCTTGTGGGCTGACAATCTGGCAGTAGTGCAGGCCATTAACTCCCAGTCAGCGAGTTGCCCCCTGGTTTTGTGCCTCTTGAGGGAGTTGGTGCGGGCGTGTCTGTACAATAATGTTGAATGCAGGGCACGACACATTCAGGGTGTGCAGAACACAGCGGCTGATGCTCTCTCTCGTTTTCAGTGGCGCCGGTTTCGGGAGGCGTGGCCGAGAGCGAGAGAGGAGGGGACCCCTTTCCCGGCACACCTTTGGTTCCTGTTGAAGTGGAGCATCGACTGAGGGGGCTGGAGGAGCTATCCCTAGCGCCCAGGACAAATAAGAGATACAGGTCCTGCGTTCAAAAATTTTGTTCAGTGGTGGGAGCCTGGGAAGAAGGGGGGTCCTCCTTAGAATGCAGAGTACAGTCTTTCATCTTGTGGGCTAAAGACAACGGGAAGAGTCATTCTTGGATTTCGGGCCATCTTGCAGCAATCAGCCACCACGCTAGACTAAGGGGCCAGTCAGATCCCACCAAATCCTTTTTGATCAGAGCGGCATTAAAAGGGTGGGCCAGGAGCGAACCAAAGGCGCTGGACAATAGGTCCCCCATAGACTTTGAGACACTGCAGGGGATGCTAGATTGGATGCACAAGGCTACTCACTCAGCTTTTGAGTCGGCATTGTTTGCTGCCACGTTCAGCCTGGCTTTTTTCGGGGCACTTAGAATTAGTGACTTGGTGGCCAGAGCCAAGAACGACAGGTCTGGGGTGGCATTGAAAATACAAGATGCAGTGCTCTTAGGGGAGTCCCTCAAAGTAACGCTAAGAAGCTCTAAGACGGATCAGGGTGGGGAGGGAAGGGTGTTCTGGCTGCACAGTCTCGGGGATGGCAGGTATTGCCCGGTCAGTCTGTTCGCCGCCTACCTGGCCCTGCGCCCGGCATCAGATGGTTACCTTTTTCTCCATGCAGACTGCACGCCCCTTACAAAGTACCAGGTGGAACACATTATGCATGCGTGCCTGGCGCTGTCTGGCAACAAGGGCCCTAGCAAGCGTTTCTGCAGCCACTCTTTCCGCATAGGGGCAGCAACTACAGCGTTCAAGGAAGGCTTGCCAGCAGAGGGTATCAAACATGTGGGGCGTTGGCAATCCCACTGTTTCAAGAGATACATACGGCCATGAGCCCACGAACTTTAATATTCGTCAGCGCCGGGTCCTGGCGACTGGCAGAAGTGTGTTGTGAAGTGAATTTTGGTTTGCTATTTTGTTTGGCCATGAGCCACGAAATTTAATTTGCTTGCAGCAACCGGTTCCCGGTTACTGGCAGCAGTGTGTGGTGTAGTGTATTTTACTGTTTGCATTTTGGCGTGCTGTGTTGTCAATAAACGTTTTGCAACATCACATTTCTTTATTTGCCAGGAACAAAGGTCTGGGTGATTGGCCACTCTGGCGTCTGCAGATTGGCACAGTGGGCTGAAAACAGGAAGTGGAGGCATGGCTTTTCCAACACCGAGATAACTTGGCTGGGGTACCCGGGCATGCGGTGGAATGGGTTGTTGGGCAAACTACAGCAGAATCTGGGGGGAGTCACCCGTCCCCCCAACGTGCTAGTTATACACCTGGGGGGTAACGACCTGATGGCGCTGGGCAAAAGGACATTGCTTCAAAACATGAAGGCCACAATTTGCAAATTAAGCAACCAGTTAGGGACATGTGAACTGTGGTGGTCCGAGATCACTCCCCGGCTCCGGTGGCAGGGAGCACGATCAGGGGAAGCAATGGAGGCGGCGCGCAGGAGAGTCAATAGCGCGATGCGTAAATTCACCGATCAAATGGGGTTTGGCTTCATAAGACACGGGTTGCTTCATGCCAAATCCACAGGGTGTTTCGAGGATGATGGGGTACACCTCTCCAGAATAGGCATGGACTTGTTCCTCCTGGATCTAGGGGAGGACCTGGAAGTAGCGGGATGTAAGTAGGAATGCCGGCCTTGGTGGGGGGCCCTGGCTGCGACGGTCGCCACACCCAGGGCTGTGGCGGAGTTACAGGGCGATCCAGAGGCGGAAAGGTACTCAGGGATACCCTCTTCATGAGCACAAAGGGTGCTGAGGCCTAATATCCCCAGGAAGTCTGTGCGGTGGACCCTGGGGTGCGACGGCGCCCCGTCTGTCCTACGGGCGGTTGGAAACCTGTACAACCGGGGGTCGCTTGAACGCTCCGCCCCTCGTAGGGGGGGGGCGTGAGTAATAGGGTGGACCGATGGTTCACCGGAAGTGGGAGGGGCTATCCCCTCACCACAACCGCTAAACACCGATTGGCTAAGGCCACGATGCAAGTTGGCCCATCAGGTGGTAGGCCGCTAGGGGCGGCTTGCCTTTGGATCGCCTGTAAGATGACCCACCATGTTGGCATATTTGGTATGCTAATAAACCTGCAGCAATTTTTCCCACCAAAAGTTGTCTTGTCTGCTTATTTATGTTCATGTATGTTGCTGCGGGAGGGCTGGTGAGTGTTGCCGATATTGGCACTATGCGGGCTGACCGACACGTCCCCGCAGGGGACCCTCATAAGAGGGCGGCCCCTTTAGTGCCACAGGATGGCACACTGGACAGCCTAGTGTCCGGTGACCCCTTCGGGGTCCCGGCGTCACTTCCGGCCGAGGTGGGGGAAGGGGAGAGGTATATATGCCTTCCCCGCCCACCTGGCGGCCTCTTTGACCCTCACCCTGACGCAGTTTCCCTCCCTACCGCTTACCCGGCGTATTCAGGGTGGATGGGAAGGTTCTTCTAATCCTCTTTATTTGTGTTGCAGGCGGAGTTGCAGGGCGATCCAGAGGCGGAAAGGTACTCAGGGGTACCCTCTTCAGGAGCACAAAGGGTGCTGAGGCCTAATATCCCCAGGAAGTCTGTGCGGTGGACCCTGGGGTGCGACGGCGCCCCGTCTGTCCTACGGGCGGTTGGAAACCTGTACAACCGGGGGTCGCTTGAACGCTCCGCCCCTCGTAGGGGGCGTGAGTAATAGGGTGGACCGATGGTTCACCGGAAGTGGGAGGGGCTATCCCCTCACCACAACCGCTAAACACCGATTGGCTAAGGCCACGATGCAAGTTGGCCCATCAGGTGGTAGGCCGCTAGGGGCGGCTTGCCTTTGGATCGCCTGTAAGATGACCCACCATGTTGGCATATTTGGTATGCTAATAAACCTGCAGCAATTTTTCCCACCAAAAGTTGTCTTGTCTGCTTATTTATGTTCATGTATGTTGCTGCGGGAGGGCTGGTGAGTGTTGCCGATATTGGCACTATGATCCAGGTAAGTTAGGGGCCTGGGCGCCTGCATGGGCTCTTGAGTGGTGACTGCGCTTCTTCTCTGATAGCGACCACAAGTCAACATGAACCATGCTCAGAACATAGCGGCTCATTCAAAATGTTGTTCGTTCACCCTCCCAAACTTAGCTTACACCTATGCTTTGCTTCATAGTCATGGAGAAACGTAATTATCCCTAGGACAGCAGAAATCAGGTATTGCAAGACCCCCACAGCCGAAGTTGTTCACCGTATGCTGCCACACATGACTGCTCAGCAACATACAGTCTGCAGGGTTTCTAGCTGCCTGACCTTGACGTCACCACCCCTCTTATACAGCCGTCGCTCCGGGAATCTGCACTTCTGATATCTTTGACACTGCTCAATCGGGAACATTTAAGAGGTCCCGGAACACGCACTATTTTGTCTCCACTTGACTCCTGCTTGCTGTTAGCAGCAACGCCAGATATAACCTGACATCCTTCAGGATTCTTTTTCACTCTTTGCCACTGTTACTTTGTCGCTGTGGCAATGAACATGCTGATCTATAAAGTGAATGCATGCAGTTTCCAACAAGAAGGAACAGAAATGAGTGGCAGACACAGAGAAGGGCTGTCGGAGCAGAAATGCATCTTCAAATTCACACCACAGCCCGGAATCCACATTTGACACGAACCCCAATGAATCTCCGGCCTGTATCAAGTAGAGTTTTTCCTACTCAAGTGTGTAGGTAACATACCAGGCATTTGCACCTGATTCTCATCTTTTTGAGTTCTGTGAGTAGGATATTGGTCAGATCGAAATTCTTGTAACTAAAAAACTTGGAAATGATCTGTCTTTACCTAGTGCTTCTATACAGCCGCACCAGGCACAGCGCTGGTCTCTTTGCAACTAATTTACGGAAACAGCCTGTATTTGAGAAGCACATCTGCCACACAGGCAGGAGATGGGTGCGAATGAGGATGATGAGGAACAGGAAGAGAAGGCAGGGCAGGTTTATTGGGCAGACATCGCATCAACTTCATTCCACAACAGCAGGGCACAAGTCCTAAACAAGCATTGGCATAGCCAATAGGTCTCGCCTTTGGGGCCTTATAAGTGTTTAGCCAGAGCTATTGACTTTGCCAATGTCTTCAAGCTGTGCTGTAGAGAAGTGTGGCTGCTGTGCGGCATGCTGAAAAGTTATAATAAAAAAGTGTCAGAAGCATTTTTGTTACTTTATATATGACCAAGAAGGCATTATGTAAAACTGAACGACCATATTAAAAAAAGTATTTACAATAAAAAATTCTCAGTTTTCTTTTGTTCTTGCAATGCTGGCAACTTGTTTCTGCCTATTGCAATGGTTGTTTGTTAAAGCTTTTTTTTTGAGGGGGCATAAACAATCGGAGGGTGAAGGTTGGGAACAAGTACCTGTATTATAACACTAGCAGCGGCCAGACGCTAGGGGAGAATCAACAGATGCCAGATTCCGAGAGCAGGCTGAGGTGGTGCGGAGTGATGCTGAGGTGGTAGTGGTGGTGGTGGTGACTGTTGCGGAGACGATGCTGAGGTGATGCTGAATGATACTCAGGTGTTGCTGAGTGATACTGCTGTGGTGCTGAGTGATGCTGTGGTGGTGCTGAGTGATATTGTCTTGGCGCTGAGTGATGCTGTGGTGGTGCTGAGTGATATTGTCTTGGCGCTGAGTGATGCTGTGGCGGCGCTGATTGATGCTGTGGCGGCGCTGAGTGATGCTGTGGTGGTGCTGAGTGATGCAGTGGCGGTGCTGAGCGATGCAGTGGCGGTGCTGAGTGATGCAGTGGCGGCGCTGAGCGATGCTGTGGTGGCGCTGAGCGATGCTGTGGTGGCGCTGAGCGATGCTGTGGTGGCACTGAGTGATGCTGTGGTGGCGCTGAGTGATGCTGTGGTGACGCTGAGTGATGCTGTGGTGACGCTGAGTGATGCTGTGGTGGCGCTGAGTGATGCTGTGGTGGCGCTGAGTGATGCTGTGGTTGTGCTGAGTGATGCTGTGGTGGCGCTGAGTGATGCTGTGGTGGTGCTGGGCGATGCTGGGGGGGCGCTGAGCGATGCTGTGGTGGTGCTGAGCGATGCTGTGGTGGTGCTGAGTCATCCTGTGGTGGTGCTGAGTCATCCTGTGGTGGTGCTGAGTGATGCAGTGTTGGCCCTGAGTGATGATGTGGTGTCGCTGAGTAAAGCTATGGTGGTGCTGAGTGATGCTGTGGTGGCGCGGAGTGATGCTGTGGTGGCGCTGAGTGATGCTGTTGTGGCGCTAAGTGATGCTGTGGTTGTGCTGAGTAATGCTGTGGTTGTGCTGAGTGATGCAGTGTTGGCCCTGAGTGATGATGTGGTGTCTCTGAGTAAAGCTATGGTGGTGCTGAGTGATGCTGTGGTGGCGCGGAGTGATGTTGTGGTGGCGCTGAGTGATGCTGTTGTGGGGCTAAGTGATGCTGTGTGTTGGACTTGGCCCTTTTTGGCCGGTTCACCCCTAAACTTTTTGCCTTGTATGTCAGTAGTTTTAAGTCTCTGGGCACTTTAGCACTGTGGGCCAGTGTAAAGTGCATGCGCGCTGAGTGCGTGTGGTGAGATTGTCCTGCCCTCCCATAGGAATGCATGGGGGATATGTGTGTCCATGGTAATTCCTGGTGTAAGAGGAGTGCAGGGGCGAGTTTAGTATGTGCGAACTCGTGAGAATAAATGCTGCGCAATGGTGTGCGCAGATTTATTGTGACTGGTGTAGAAATGCCACTTCTAGAAGTTGGCATTTATGGGTGCTCTGTGTCTGCCTGCCTGATGTGAATTGCATGTCTGGCTTGTGAGTGACAGGGGCTGGGAGGTGTATGTGGCTCCAGGAGGGGCAGGATGAGTCAGCGCAGGGCTGAATAGGAGATCTGCATCTAGATGGGAGGGAGGAGTTGCACCTGGGACCTGAATAGGGCTGTGCCTTCCCTCCACAATGCTGGCTCCACCCCCTGTGGTGCGTCTGATGTCCCTAGCCTGTCCTGTGAAAGGAGAGAGGAGCTGAGCAAAACAAAGTGCTCCAAAGCTCCCCCCAAACCAGTTGCATCTGGTTTTCCCTAAACCCTACACCTTTAGACAAAGGAAAAGGGTGTATAAAAGAAGGGGCTGTGACCCCATGTTCAGTGTTCACTCTTGGTGTGCAGTTCCTGGTTGCTGTTCCTACAGGGCGTGCTGCTGTTGGGGCCCAGGGGGGGCTGCCAGGAGGGCTTGCCTCCCTGGGCCCTGCATTGCCCCCTTGATGCCTTAAGGACTCTCTTTTGGGTCCCTTCTGCTGTTCTTGGCATCCCCCAGGACCTCGCTGCATCTTTAGCGCCCTGGGGGCGCTTTACTTTTATTTCCCCAGGAGTGCGTGGGCTTTGCAGCGCTGGGCTGCGATCATTTCCGAGGGAATCCCGACGTGGGGATTCCCTCACAGTGCGTGGGAAGAGCGGGTGCCCACCCCGCGTTTTGCCTGCTCTTCGCGGGTGCCTACCCCGCGTTGTGATGCCTGTGGTGAGCGGGAGCCCACCCCGCTGATGGATTTTTATTGCGAGGGAGCCTACCCCTCATTGCCGAGCAGAGGTTGCCGCCGCGATCCGCGGCCCGCCTGGTTGTGGGCGGGGCCGGCCGGCCGGAAGCTGGAGAAGAGTGCGGCCGGAAGCTTGGCTGCGTGATGAGGAGGACGGGAGCCTACCCCGCCTCCTCGAGTGCCGAGGAACAAGTCCCGGGTCCCAGGAGGGGGCCCGGGTGAAGGGAGAAGGGAGGACGGGAGCCTACCCCGCCTCCACCGGCACAGCTGTAGAGTCCCGGGTCCCAGGAGGGGGCCCGGGTGAAGAGGTAAATGCGGCCGTAGCCGCCAACGGCAGCGCGGGGCTCCCAGGAGAAGAGGGAAGCCCCGCGCCTGCGAGAGAAGTGCTGCCGGTCCCGCCGCCAGAAGAGGAGATGGAGTCCTGCACAGAGAGAGCCTCCCCCGACCCGAGCCGGTGAGTAGGGCTCCGTGGGGGCGACGGCTCTTTGGTATTGTGGTGCTCGTGGGGCACGGAGTCAGAGCGGCCCCGTCTGGCAGCGGGCCGCTCCAACGTTGGGCATATTTGCTCCCAGATCGGAGCATATTGTCGGTGCTTTGGGTGCAGAGCGGGCCCGCCGTTGCGGGCCGCTCCAACGCTTGGGGCAGTTTTCTTTGGTGCCTGAAAGGGGCCCCAGTAACCTGGGGCCATACCGAGGCACATTGTCGGTGCCTGGGCGGTCCCGCCAGGGAGCGGGCCGCCTCAACGATGGGGGCATGTCTTTAGGGCCATGTGGGGGTCCAGAGGGCACAGAGGTGCCGGGCCCCCCCCTTTTAGGAAAAATGCCACAGCTGCGCCGCTGTGGCATTGCAACATGAGGGGCATTTGGTTAGAGAGTCCCTGAGTGGGACCGGAGGCACAGAGGTGCCAGGCCTTCACGTGATTCCCAGCTGCCCAGCAAGTAGTGGGCAGCTGCAACGTTTAGGACAATAGTTCTTTGGGGGCATTCTTGTATAAGATAGGAGTGAGGTACATTCCTTTGCCCCAGCGCCATTGCGCTCTTGGATATTGCTGCATTGGCAGCAGCCCGGACATTCTGGACACAGGGCATTTGAGCCCCTTTAGAGATGGCCAGTTGGCCAGGGGGACAGTTAGGTTTATAGGGCGCCAGGCCCTAATCTGAGTTAGGTGCTAATGTGATTTTGGGTGCTAGGAAATGTGATTCCTATATTGTGGTTTACGCACCCTGGGTTATACCTCTAAATGTGTTTCATGATTATGAGGTTTTGCATAATATGTTTATGCTTGTGATTTTATTATTACCTAATGCGTTTAGGTTGTGAGTTATTCTCTACTGTGATTTACGCCCCTAGTGTGAGTTATACTTAGGAGGTTAGGGTCTAATGTGTTTAGACTTATGAGAGGATTGCATAATGTATTTATGCTGGTGAGGTTGGCGCAGAATGTAATTCGCGCCTAATGTGATGCTGTGCATAATGTGGTTTATGTTACAGGCTGATGCTAAGTACAGTAACTACCAGTGAGTACTGGGTGTACGTTTATGATGTTCTACATTTATTATAAGTACTACCTATACTAAGTTCGCTTTGTGCTGGTTCTGACAGTGGTCCAGTTGGCCCTGTCAGGTGTAAATAATTCCCTTGTAAATATGACCCCGTGCCAGGTGGCACGATGTATATTATGTGAGTACTATTCTAATGTGTTTTATGATAATACAAAGGCTATTTTTATATATAACCTTGTGTGGAGTTCCTTTTTGTGGTGTGCCTAGTATGTTGTTGCTGTGGGTGTGTTGCGCAAACGCTTTACACATTGCCTCCGGGATAAGCCTGACTGCTCGTGCCAAGCTACCAAGGGGGTGAGCAGGGGTTATCTTTGGCGTGTAACTCCCTCGCCCTGACTAGAGTGGTGGTCTCTGCCTGGCTTTGGCGCAAGCCTTAGCCAACCAGAGATCCCATTTCTAACATTGGTTGTCAGCGGTGGGGATTAGGACTTGCGTTTGCGCAGTACCACAGCGACAACTGGCTGCACTACAAAGCTCTGCATTTTAGATAGTCACATGGAAAGGGATTATTGCTTCTGAGTTTGTTTTAAGTGTCATTTCTTTTTGAAATGTGTTTTATGTTGCACTATGAGTTGGGTGTCCTGCCAAGGACAGAAACCAGAGAATCTGGAGGAGTGACGGCCCTTGTGCAGACTGCTATTGGGTTGGCCTAAAGCTGGAGGAGGGACTGCCCTTGAGCCATTGTGCTGGTTCTTGGGTTGGCCTGCAGCTGAGGGAGGGACTGCCCCTGTGCTGTCTGCTAGTTCTTGGGTTGGCCTACAGTGGGGACTTAATTGGTATGGAGTCACTAGCTCGGGAGGGTAGATTATCCCCTAAGTGCAGTGTGAGTTTTCTGGATTCCCCAGTAAGGGTGGGATCCAGTGGTGGCAGCAGAAGTGTGTCCAGTGCATGAATTCCCCGTCCCGTTCCCAGAGTATGGTACCTGGTGCTCAGTAAGAGGGGTGCAGGTTGAGATTCAGGGGCAGTAGATACTGTCTCACCGGTCTGGGGGTGTGTGTGGATAAATGGTGTGTTGCACTGGACGAGTGGGTGTGAGTTCTCTGAAATAAGGAGCTTGCTGAATACTTGGGTGTGAGTTCTCTGAAATAAGGAGCTTGCTGAATACTTGGGTGTGAGTTCTCTGAAATAAGGAGCTTGCTGAATACTTGGGTGTGAGTTCTCTGAAATAAGGAGCTTGCTGAATACTTGGGTGTGAGTTCTCTGAAATAAGGAGCTTGCTGAATACTTGGGTGTGAGTTCTCTGAAATAAAGAGCTTGCTGAATACTTGGGTGTGAGTTCTCTGAAATAAGGAGCTTGCTGAATACTTGGGTGTGAGTTCTCTGAAATAAGGAGCTTGCATGGGGGAGTGAGTCCAATAAGAGTGGCTCGGGTATCTTCCGGTCCTGTGTGGTGGAAGAGGTTCAGTGTAGCCCAGCTAGGTCCCAGTGTAGCGGGAGGGGTGTAGGGGCTCACGTCCTGTCTCAGAGGAGAAGGAGTGAGTGTGCCCGAAACCGAGTCCCAGGGCCTGGATGGTTTCTTCAGGGAACACCAGGTTGGGGGCCTAGGCTGTACTTGTAGGCCATTTGAGGAGGATCTCCCAGTGTCTAGAGAACGTGGAGCCTCTGTAAGCAGAGCTCCAGTAGTTCTGGTGTCTGGCGGTGCCACTCCCTTGGGAGGGTGCAGAAGTCCAGAGTGAGGGGTGAGAGGGGAAAAAGTACCCAGTGGAAGAGCCAGTGGGTCAGGGGCCAGCCAGCAGGGCTGAGTCGCCAATGAGTGACCATGGTGATGCCACTTCTGCCCTGGGTTTGCGCCGGGCAGACTGTCACACGACCCATTAGTTATGTGTCACCCTCGTGAAGTCCTGGTTTGCCGGGCATCTGACCAAAGGGTACGTCCCTGGGTTGGGGAGCCAGTAGCAGGTGTTTCCTGATCTGGACAGCAGGGCGGCTGTAATCAGTGTCCTGGCCGGTTTTGCCTTTTAGGGGGTACCACTCCAGTTGGGAGGGTATCGGACTCTGGAAGGGGGTGCAGAGGGAGGGAGTCCTCGCCTCTGACCCCGGTGCAGCCGGTGAATTTATTTCCCAGGTGGTAGACCAGTGATGGAGAGAGGTCCTGAACTGGTGGGAGAGTTGTGTTCTGGTAGGTGCTTCTCCTGGGAGAGCGCGAAACGTCAGAAATAGAGGTAGGGGGAGGAGATGCTTTTCCCGTGACCTCTGGTCAGCCTGAGGGTGCGGACCCTAGGTTGAAGGATCAGTGGTAGTTTGGAACTACACTGAGAGGGAGAGTGGAGAATGGCTATTGTATGCCAGGGGTTACTGCCCCCACTCTGGATTGGCAAGGACCAGTGGCATCTGGGTGGCCTAGGGCCTGGTCCTGGCCGTGGACAACTAAGGAGTACCGGTGGGGTAGCCTAGTTGGTCCTGAGTTTTTTTCTTAGTTGGATTCCATGGGTTCCAAGTGGCGTAGAACCGGAGGGTGTCCCTGCAGTGCGGGCCCGCGTCCGTGTTCTATCGCCCCAAGCAGGGAAGCCCATCACGGTGGTGATTGGTCTGCCCTGCGTTTTGGCTGGAAGGGGGTTGTGTTGGACTGGCCCTTTTTGGCCGGTTCACCCCTAAACTTTTTGCCTTGTATGTCAGTAGTTTTAAGTCTCTGGGCACTTTAGCACTGTGGGCCAGTGTAAAGTGCGTGCGCGCTGAGTGCGTGTGGTGAGATTGTCCTGCCCTCCCATAGGAATGCATGGGGGATATGTGTGTCCATGGTAATTCCTGATGTAAGAGGAGTGCAGGGGCGAGTTTAGTATGTGCGAACTCGTGAGAATAAATGCTGCGCAATGGTGTGCGCAGATTTATTGTGACTGGTGTAGAAATGCCACTTCTAGAAGTTGGCATTTATGGGTGCTCTGTGTCTGCCTGCCTGATGTGAATTGCATGTCTGGCTTGTGAGTGACAGGGGCTGGGAGGTGTGTGTGGCTCCAGGAGGGGCAGGATGAGTCAGCGCAGGGCTGAATAGGAGATCTGCATCTAGATGGGAGGGAGGAGTTGCACCTGGGACCTGAATAGGGCTGTGCCTTCCCTCCACAATGCTGGCTCCACCCCCTGTGGTGCGTCTGATGTCCCTAGCCTGTCCTGTGAAAGGAGAGAGGAGCTGAGCAAAACAAAGTGCTCCAAAGCTCCCCCCAAACCAGTTGCATCTGGTTTTCCCTAAACCCTACACCTTTAGACAAAGGAAAAGGGTGTATAAAAGAAGGGGCTGTGACCCCATGTTCAGTGTTCACTCTTGGTGTGCAGTTCCTGGTTGCTGTTCCTACGGGGCATGCTGCTGTTGGGGCCCAGGGGGGGCTGCCAGGAGGGCTTGCCTCCCTGGGCCCTGCATTGCCCCCTTGATGCCTTAAGGACTCTCTTTTGGGTCCCTTCTGCTGTTCTTGGCATCCCCCAGGACCTCGCTGCATCTTTAGCGCCCTGTGGGCGCTTTACTTTTATTTCCCCAGGAGTGCGTGGGCTTTGCAGCGCTGGGCTGCGATCATTTCTGAGGGAATCCCGACGTGGGGATTCCCTCACAGTGCGTGGGAAGAGCGGGTGCCCACCCCGCGTTTTGCCTGCTCTTCGCGGGTGCCTACCCCGCGTTGTGATGCCTGTGGTGAGCGGGAGCCCACCCCGCTGATGGATTTTTATTGCGAGGGAGCCTACCCCTCATTGCCGAATAGAGGTTGCCGCCGCGATCCGCGGCCCGCCTGGTTGTGGGCAGGGCCGGCTGGACGGAAGCTGGAGAAGAGTGCGGCCGGAAGGTTGGCTGCGTGATGAGGAGGACGGGAGCCTACCCCGCCTCCTCGAGTGCCGAGGAACAAGTCCCGGGTCCCAGGAGGGGGCCCGGGTGAAGGGAGAAGGGAGGACGGGAGCCTACCCCGCCTCCACCGGCACAGCTGTAGAGTCCCGGGTCCCAGGAGGGGGCCCGGGTGAAGAGGTAAATGCGGCCGTAGCCGCCAACGGCAGCGCGGGGCTCCCAGGAGAAGAGGGAAGCCCCGCGCCGCGAGAGAAGTGCTGCCGGTCCCGCCGCCAGAAGAGGAGACGGAGTCCTGCACAGAGAGAGCCTCTCCCGACCCGAGCCGGTGAGTAGGGCTCCGTGGGGGCGACGGCTCTTTGGTATTGTGGTGCTCGTGGGGCACGGAGTCAGAGCGGCCCCGTCTGGCAGCGGGCCGCTCCAACGTTGGGCATATTTGCTCCCAGATCGGAGCATATTGTCGGTGCTTTGGGTGCAGAGCGGGCCCGCCGTTGCGGGCCGGCTCCAACGCTTGGGGCAGTTTTCTTTGGTGCCTGAAAGGGGCCCCAGTGACCTGGGGCCATACCGAGGCACATTGTCGGTGCCTGGGCGGTCCCGCCAGGGAGCGGGCCGCCTCAACAATGGGGGCATGTCTTTAGGGCCATGTGGGGGTCCAGAGGGCACAGAGGTGCCGGGCCCCCCCCTTTTAGGAAAAATGCCACAGCTGCGCCGCACCAGCGCGGGCAGCTGCAACATGAGGGGCATTTGGTTAGATAGTCCCTGAGTGGGACCGGAGGCACAGAGGTGCCAGGCCTTCACGTGATTCCCAGCTGCCCAGCAAGTAGTGGGCAGCTGCAACGCTTAGGACAATAGTTCTTTGGGGGCATTCTTGTATAAGATAGGAGTGAGGTACATTCCTTTGCCCCAGCGCCATTGCGCTCTTGGATATTGCTGCATTGGCAGCAGCCCGGACATTCTGGACACAGGGCATTTGAGCCCCTTTAGAGATGGCCAGTTGGCCAGGGGGACAGTTAGGTTTATAGGGCGCCAGGACCTAATCTGAGTTAGGTGCTAATGTGATTTTGGGTGCTAGGAAATGTGATTCCTATATTTTGGTTTACGCACCCTGGGTTATACCTCTAAATGTGTTTCATGATTATGAGGTTTTGCATAATATGTTTATGCTTGTGATTTTATTATTACCTAATGCGTTTAGGTTGTGAGTTATTCTCTACTGTGATTTACGCCCCTAGTGTGAGTTATACTTAGGAGGTTAGGGTCTAATGTGTTTAGACTTATGAGAGGATTGCATAATGTATTTATGCTGGTGAGGTTGGCGCAGAATGTAATTTGCGCCTAATGTGATGCTGTGCATATTGTGGTTTATGTTACAGGCTGATGCTAAGTACAGTAACTACCAGTGAGTACTGGGTGTACGTTTATGATGTTCTACATTTATTATAAGTACTACCTATACTAAGTTCGCTTTGTGCTGGTTCTGACAGTGGTCCAGTTGGCCCTGTCAGGTCTAAATAATTCCCTTGTAAATATGACCCCGTGCCAGGTGGCACGATGTATATTATGTGAGTACTATTCTAAGGTGTTTTATGATAATACAAAGGCTATTTTTATATATAACCTTGTGTGGAGTTCCTTTTTGTGGTGTGCCTAGTATGTTGTTGCTGTGGGTGTGTTGCGCAAACGCTTTACACATTGCCTCCGGGATAAGCCTGACTGCTCGTGCCAAGCTACCAAGGGGGTGAGCAGGGGTTATCTTTGGCGTGTAACTCCCTCGCCCTGACTAGAGTGGTGGTCTCTGCCTGGCTTTGGCGCAAGCCTTAGCCAACCAGAGATCCCATTTCTAACACTGTGGTTGTGCTGAGTAATGCTGTGGTTGTGCTGAGTGATGCTGTGGTTATACTGAGTGATGCTGTGGTTGCACTGAGTGATGCTGTGATGGCGTTGAGCGATGCTGTGATGGCGTTGAGAGATGTTGTGTTGGTGCTGAGTGATGCTGTGCTGGCTCTGATTGATGCTGTGCTGGCTCTGATTGATGCTGTTGTTGCGCTGAGTGATGCTGTGGTGTTGCCGAGTGAGAGATAGAGTGAAGATATAATGCCCAATTAGAGAGGGTGGTGAGAGAGAAAGAGAGAGAAAGGGTGTACATAGAATAAAGAGTGGAGCGGGATAGAGAGAGAGAAAGAAGGGGAGAGTGAATGAAGGAGTTTGAAAGAGAAACAGATAAAGGGGTGAGAGAAAATGAAAGGCTAAAAAAGATAGAGAGGGGAGAGTTAATTAAGTAGAGAGAGAATTAGAGAGGGAGAGAGAGAGAAGGAGAGAGACAATAAGAGTGGGGGGTGTGGAGTTTAAATAGAGTGAAGAAGTGACGCGGAAAAAGTAACCTTAAATATAGCTTTGTGCTTTGCGCGAATAAATATAAAAAAATAAAACAGCGAGACACAAAAATACTGGTAATTAGGCTGTGACTCCCAATATAAAACAAATAGCGATATAAGGTGAAATCAACCCACCGAAGCAATATTTCTAACTAGACAAAAAAAAGCTTGCATTTCAATGCTAATCGCTGTTGTTTTTCATGTGACTGTAGTCCAGGGCCCTCAGTTGGTAATGTGAGCTGCTGCTGAGATTGAAACATCAGAGTCCAGAGAGTTAATGAGCCATGACGAGGAAGAGATAGGAAACCCAGATGCCAGCTGCGCGTGCACGCCATCGTGAACTCAAGCTGGTCGCCAGCCGAAAGCCAGTGTTTGCACTTCCAAAACCCGCTTACTAAAACTCTCGGCCAGACCAGCGCAAGCGCTGGTGCAGGCCGAGACCTAAAAAAAGAAGTGGGGGGACTATCCTAGTTAATCAGAATGCAAGTGGCATCAGGGCACGTGACATCACGGCGTGAGACACCGCGGCGCGTGACATCACGCCGCGTGACATCACAGCACGTGACATCATAAGAAGTGACATCAGATCTTAAGCCCTCACATATATGTTTAACATGTATATCATGAGTACATTGGAGCACATTTCGAGTATATAGGGAAAACCTGATTTAGGCAGAAGATTCACACTTTTGTAAGCTACACATAAAACAATGTTGCCTTTTGTCTGCGTAAACTTCCTCTACCTATAGTGCTTTAAAAGAAAAAATAGTGGTACTTAAATTATTTCAACGCCTCCTCAGAAGTAGTAAGCACGATAAAAATTACATTTATTTTGTGTAAATACAGGGAAAGATCAACACATCTGACATTCTTACAGTAAATGCATATCTTGTAACAGGGACTGAACAAAGTGAAAAGCTGCCTCTCTTAAGTATGTGTGAAGTGCTAACAAGGTGTGAGCCTTTGTTTCCCCTCTGCTTCATTTGCATCTAGGTGTGAGGCTCCTGACTGCTCCCAGACAGGAGACTCCAACAAAAGGAGGCCTGATGACCCCTCAGATTCGGCCTTTGTTATGGGGCCAGCAGGAGTCTGAACTGAGAAAGCCCCGTCCCCGCCTGCACGTTGTTGCCGATCGAAAGCAGACAACGTGCAGGCGCGGCAGAATGTGTCCCGGTATTTGCAAATTACACCGGGACAAATTAAGCATATTTTTCAGTGGGGCCCAACTTTTTGGCAGGGTGGACGGCGTCCACCCTGTGAAAATAGTGGGTGTACCCCCGACTCGTACCCTGCACAACAGCATAGTCTGGAAGAAAATAATTTCACCTTGTGTGATGTTAATCCACAAATCTATACACAAATTTCAACAACTGGTGGACCCATACACTCTCTGTTCCACCCATTTATGCAATTTAGCACAAAAAAAGTGCTATAATTACAAGCCGTCATCTACTGACAGAACAACGTGGATCAAGAATCAGGGTAACATATACGTGCCGTGCCCATACCGGATGTAACAGCATCTAAACACATAGCAATCATTGGCAAATCCAATAGTTCTGGCCTCAAGCTTAAAGTGCTTTTTCAATGACTGGCGAGTTTGTGTCTGCCTTTGTCTTGGTTATTGAGTCTGAGTATGGGCGAGGCGAAGCTCGGACTCGAGCGCGCCGCCATTATGGCGGTCGCACTGGTCCCCCGGCTCAGAAGAGGTGGTGGGGGTTGCCGCGCGCACTAGTGACGCGGCGCCTCATCTCCCCTGGGCGGCCAATAGCAGTGGCCGGTAGGGGCGCGAACCGGAAGCACTAGAGTGTTTCCGGTTCAGCGCGAAGCTGAAACGCAGGGGCAGTCCGGTTTAGACTGGTCTGCCCAGTACACCCCCTTAAAAGGGGCTGATGGGAGCAAGAACAATCTCTTGTTTTCTCGCCCCCCAGCCGCCAGCATCTCCCACGGGTCCGGGCCGCCAGCGGCCCGTAACAAGCTTTTTTTTTTTGCCGCTCCCCAGCCTGGGTAACCACGCTCGATGGGTCCGGGCCTCCGGTGGGGGGCCCTAACTATATTTTTTCCTTTGTTCCCCTGCAGGTTTGTCGGTCTCCAAGACGCTCGTTGAATGTAACCTGGTTACCTGGCTGAGGATGGTTAACAGCGCTTGAAGGCGGAGGAGCGGCGAACAGCGCTTGGAGGCGGATGGGCGGCGCTGAAAAATTCAAAAGGACTTGGCGGTAGAAGCACAAGACTCCGGAGCAGCATCTGTATTCGGCGGGGACAGCAGCAGCTGTTTCGAGTGTGAGGCAGGCCAACCTGGGATTTCTTCGCGGCTGGGAAGATCGGACTGATTCTACGGTGAGGAGGGTTTAGTAAACGCTGCTGCGTGACTCGTGTTAGGGATGCTGCAGCTCCCAGGGCAGCAGAGGGGCGTCAGTGGGCACGGCACACACCTCCTGCGGTGCAGCTGTTCTAAAGGTATGCTTGCACATTTCTGAGAGTACGGGAGCTTTGGTGATGGTAGGCGCCGCTCCCAGCCCTAACGGCCAGAGTTCTCGTCTTTAGAGCTAGGGAACGAAGTTCGAGTCTCGGCGTCGGCTCGACACCCTGTGATTCTAGGCAAATCGTGTAATCTCCCTTGTCGACAAAATAATGAATGTGTAATATAACTGGTGCTCATAAAAAACGCCCCAACACCTTTGGGGCTACACTCCTTCGGGGCTAGATCACGCTATATAAATCTGCCATAATCACAGGCTGGTAAAAGTAATTCCTTCTACAGCCGCGCGCCCCATTTACTCTCCTTCAGGGCAGGGAAAGTGAGGCGATTTGATGAGGGCGCAGCGACAATTTACAGCAGCTCAAACTGCGTTGCGTTGCGTATCAGCAACGCCCATCATGCAGAATCTGAGCAAAGCAAAAGGCTGTGTTACGTGTATGATATCACCTTTATGTATTTGAAAAGACATGCACAAAACATTTTCTCTGGCTTCTCAGTAATTGCTGAACATGACGCCATGCCTGTGAACTGCAAGTTTTGAATCATCGGCTGTCTGACTACTAACAAGCAAATTTGTAAAACAAAGAGCTACAAATATGTGACTACAAGAGTGAAAGGAAACGCGTGTATTTGTACTTATGTGTCCAGTATTGTGTTTCAAGGCTGCAATCTTCCGGTAACGGTGTATTTTATTGGGGGCAGTGTGTGCTTATAATAAACACGCTTTTATTAGCTGCTCCAGCACATATGAGATGTACAGGATTTATCCAGTCACATTTACTGCAGTTAAAACACAATCAATGTGATTGTGAGGAAACTAAGCAATATTAATAGCAAGACGGACCTTTGTATTCTCGATCTCTTCCTCTAAGAAAATGTGGTTTATTTTACCTTATGTCTCTGGCAGGATACCCATGGCTTTCAGGCAAACGAGCAAGCCCCTAGTCTGCTGAATAAACTCTCCTTTCGCACAGAAACTCTAAGGCCATGTGTGTCCCTTAGCGCCACGAAGCATCAGAGTGCCTGCTCCCATGCTTTCCCATTGAAACACAACACTCTGGGGCCGATTCCGATTCGGGCCGGAAATCTCACCGACCGAGCCGGACCCGGAGAGATTTCCGACCGAATCGGACCCTAGCAGCCCGACCGAACGAGTACGATGCGCACGTATGCTATCGGACTCGAGTCGGTCGGACTCCCATTGAAGTCAATGGGAGCCGGTCGTACAACGCGTACGCGGGCTCCCATTGACTCAATGGGTGCGAGGCGAACAAGGGCGCCCCCTACAGCGGGTACGCGTCGAAGCGACTCGCACCGTACACGCACAGGTAGGGGGGACCCATGGGTCCCCCCTGTGTGCGACTCGCGCAGCTACGCATACAGGGGGGTTCGACACGGACCCCCAAAGTACGGCTCCGACTGCTTCTTCGAGCCAGACGGCGCGAGTCGGTCGGACTGCTCGCGGCGCGCATCGTACTTGCCCGGCCGGGGAACGTCTCCATTGCGCGGTGCGAGGCGTGTCCGAGCGAGTCGGTCGGTGCGGCTGGGACCCGCGAACGAGTCAGTCGGCGAATTCGCATGCGCTCGCATCGTACTCGCTCGCCCGGACGCACGTACGAATCGGTCGGGAAAAAGGGCTCCGAATCGGATCCGGTTCAGCCGAATCCGATTCGGTGCCCTACCGGCCGAGATCGGAATCGACCCCATTGTGTGCAACCCACAACAGTCAAACTAGGCAGGTCTTTTCCTCCTCAAACGGTCGGTTAATTAGATGGGTACAATTTACGCCAAACATTAATTGTGGTGGTGTCCGCTGATTATTATTAAAATACCTGAATGAAGCGGTGCATATATACACCGATTAACCCTTGCCTTATGGGCTGCTTTAATTCAGTGCGACCCAACTAATATTAACAAAGCCATTACATATCGGGGAAAGTGGCCTAGTGGTTAAGGTATCTGACTCTCACTTTGAAGGCTATGTGTTTAAATCCAGGTGTATTCCATGGTTTACATAAGCCACAATAATTTTGTTTAGGGCCCTGTAAGGGCTGAACGTGGCCCAGGGACAGCGACATTAATCTGCCTGCCCGGGGGTCGGTGCGGTGCAGGGCCATTACATATCGGGGACGGTGGCCTAGTGGTTTAGGTATCTGACTCTTACCTTGAAGGTTATGGGTTCAAATCCAGGTGTTTTCATGGTTTACATAAGCCGCAATAATTTTGTTTTGGGCCCTTTAAGGGCTGAACGTGGCCCGGGGACAGTGACATTAATCCCCATGCAGCTGGGGAATTGGGTATCTCGGCAATGACATTGAACACATGTGATGCTGGGCAAAGCATTTAATCTCCCGCATGAATATGAAGGGGTCCTCATATAATGCAACTAGTGCTATGCTAAGCGCTCTCATGTGAAAATCTGATTTCAATGTTCCTCATGTAATGCAACTGGTGCTATGCTAAGCGCTCTCATTTGAAAATCTGATCTCAATGTTCCTCATGTAATGCAACTGGTGCTATGCTAAGCGCTCTCATTTAAGAGTCTGATTTCAATGTTCCTCATGTAATGCAACTGGTGCTATGCTAAGCGCTCCCAATTGAGAGTCTGATTTCAATGTTCCTCATGTAATACAACTGGTGCTATGCTAGGCGCTCTCAATGGAAAGTTTGATTTCAATATTCCTCATGTAATGCAACTGGTGCTATGCTAGGCGCTCTCAATTGAAAGTCTGATTTCAATGTAAGTTTTAAAAGCCCAGCTTCGGGTCAGCCAGCCATCACAGGCTGAAGTACATTCATGCTTAAAGTAAGCTTGGGCCGGTTCACAAGAAACGCGAAACGAAACGCAGGGTATATATTCGGTATGTTACCTGTTACTCTTATTGTTTGTTCCACGAACATATCCTTGCTAAGGCGAACATATCCTTGCTTGCTAAAGATTTATGACAGCCTGGCTAGCTCGCTCGAATTTTTGTTTTTGTGGATTTACTTACTCGTGGAGTTACGATTAGCGTGAGAGTATGTCTGGTGAATCAGAGTGCAAAGAACTCAATGTTACGCAGCCCTGGGGGGGTTTTTAACGTTCGTATTTTAAGTGTGCCAGCCGCAGGTCTTTAGTACAAAATGTTTTGGCCGTGACAATTTGTTGCCACCGGAATGGACAAATCATTTGTTTTTCAGGTTGAAACATGACTGCCCTACTGTGGGCGTCACATCGGGACATTCCAAGCCGTTATGATGTCCCATCAATATATTCCAAGTCTTTGAGGTCAGTCTTGCGAGGCGCTTGCCTCTGTGATGTCATTTAAGTACATTATCCGCACTTATGATGTCACATCAATACGTCCCAGGCCTTGTTGTCACACCTTTGAGAGTACCTATGCACGCGTGTGCTGTTACACATATGAATTAGGGGTCTGTGTCACATAGCATCTATGTACCCATCGCAGGTACACGTATGCATTAGAAGCTTGTTAGGTCACACAGTACCTCAGCACCTGTGCGCTTGTGCATGTATGCATTATATGTCTGTGTTTGTCACACAGTGCCTATGCACCCTTGTGCTCGTACACTTATGCACAATATTAATGTATTGTGTCACGCAGTATTTCTGCACCCTTGTGCCTGAACACTTGGGCATTGGATGTCCGTGTTGTGTCATACGGTACCTAGGCACCCTTGTGCTTGTACAATCAAGCATTATATGCTTGTAGATTTGTCACACAGTACCTCGGCACCCTTGTGCCTGAACACTTATGCATTAGATGTCCGTGTTGTGTCACACAGTACCTATGCACCCTTTGGGCCTGGACAATTAAGCATTCTATTCCTGTGTTGTGTCACACTGTACCTATTCCCCGTGGGCTTGTGCACATTTAGGCAGTAGAGGCCTATGTTGTGTCATACAGTACCTATGCACCCTTGTGCTTGTACAATTTTGCACTGGATATGTGTGTGGGGTCACACAGTACCGATGCATCCGTTTGCTTGCGCATTAGATGTCTGTGTTGTGTCACACAGTACTTATGCACCCTGGGCTGTGGGTGTAGGTGGTAAGGGGGGTACAGTCTCATGATGTAGTCAATAGGGCTGGCATGTAAACTGTGTCTCTTATCCAAAGGCTAAGAACACTAATCATCTGTGTTTTATTTTCCTTTATGTATGGCTGAATCCATGACTGTGGTACATGGGAGGTGATCCACACCGCAATGACGGCAAGATACCTGGGAGGTGATCCACACCGCAATGGCGGCAAGATGTGGACAAGAAATGGGACCGGAAGATCCGGAACGGGTGTGGCAAGCGGCGACATCAAGTGAGATGAGCTAACAAGAGAAGGGCTCAGAGGTGCCAGCATGCATGGGTGAGATGCTGCGGCCCATGCACTGTATTGGTTGGGTATAGGTATAGACAACCACAATTTGCCGCCAGCTGGGGTATTTTAGCAGTCCGCTGCGTTACAAGTGTATATGTCTTGCCAGCTTGACCAAATCCAGGGGTAACGGACGGATGCAACACCTCAACACCCCTGTCTTGAAATAGCATTCTGCCATTAGGCAACATCTTACGGCGCTTGTACACGCAGGTGCCATCTTAGCGGATACTGCGCGGCGTTGGGATGCTCCGTAGTAGGGGAATTTTTTCCCGCTGAAGGGTCCTGGAAACAAGGAAGCAACCAGATGATTAGTAGGGGGAGAGGTTCATTGGGTGCGGGGGTGTAGAGACTAAATATTGAATTTTTAATATCGAAAGGACAAAATATCGAGTACAAAATATCGAGAGGACAGAATATAGAAAAGACATAATATAGTTGGAAAAAATATCGACATATAGGTAAGTAGTATCGAATGTCATTATATCGAATTTTATTATATCGATTTTTTTTATTGTTTTATATGTTAGTATATGTGTTAAAAATATATAATATTTTTTTAATGTATGTTACAATTTTTTTAAGGTAATGGATTTTATGTGAATTAATTTTTGCGTATATTAGTTCCGTAGCGGGTTGTGGGTTTATAGGGGAATAGGGTGGGAAGTAATTTAATTTCGATTATAAAAATTAATAATTTATTAATTAATAATTTAGGGGCACATTACGATACCCGGCGTAAATAATTCCGCCAGGCATGGAAGCGGCAAAAATCCGCCCGCACACACCGCCTGAACACCGACCACGCCATTACGATTACACAAACCGAATACCACCATCGGCGGAAAAAGCACACAAAATACCGCCCGCCAACGTCCGAGTCGGAGACAAACCGCCCGCCACGGACGGAAACACGCACGACAACACAAAACCGCCCGCCCTCACGGCCGACACACCGCACGTGAAATTACGATCGCACCGACATGAGCGCGGAAAACCACAAATATACCGCCCGCCAGCGCAAACAACGCCGATGAGAATCGACACGGCAGAAGCCATGGCGCCCACGTACCTGCACAGAAACCATCCGCACACAAAACCAATAGCACACAACATGGCCAACAAGTCCACACAGCAAGGCACGCACAAATACACAAGCACAGTACATATCCCGAAAACACCCCCCGGACAAACAAAAAATACAAAGGCCAGAACCCCAGACACAACACACCTGAAAACAACAGACCATGAGGACACACCCACATAGGTGAGTACAAAAGCAGCACTCCCACAGACCACAACCCCTTGCTACATTGCAAACCAGAGAGGAGAGGAGAGGACACAGTGACACAGCAAGGACAGCAGCACACCACAGAAACGCACACATCACAACCACCACCACCACCACCACCACCACCAAACACCACCACCACCACCACCACCACCACCACCACCAAACACCGGCACCACAAACCCCTGCACATTACACAACACACACCGCACCAGCACCACAAACACCATGGCACCACAAAGGATGCCCAAGTTCACGCCCATGGAGCTGACGGTCATGGTCGACGAGATCATCAAGGTGTACCCACAAATCTATGGGAACATGGTCCAGCACACACCACTAGCCACCAGAAACAGAATGTGGAACCGGATCGTAGACCAGGTCAATGCAGTCGGGACCCTGCCCAGGAACAGAGTCGAGATTAACAAACGTTGGAATGACGTCAAGAGCCTGGTCAAGAAGAAGGAGGGCAAAACAGAGAGCTGGCTGCCGTCACTGGCGGAGGGAATCCCGCGCTCTTTAAGACCTTCAAAGCGTGGGAGGAGAAGGTGCGAGTCGTAATCCATCCGGAGATCCTCGCCGGATTAGCAGGGGGAGTGGAGGCTGGTAAGTACAAACTAATGTATACCAGCACACCGCTATGTACTCACATGCACTACCACCATGCCACAGCTCCCAGGGACAAACACCCCCATGTCCAGCACACAATACACAACACATCACACACACATGCAACAGACACCACCACACACAGCCCAAACCGAACAACTGCAAGATGCGTGGGGACATGTGTACACTAAGCCAGCCACGTAACCACCAACAGGTCCCCAAATATGCCAGAAGCGCCACAACGAGCACCCACCACACCCATGTGTCCGCCACAGCTGCACCAACCGACAAGTAACAGGTAAGTGGCAGGAACACAAAGTGCAGTGGGTGGGACGGTGGACAGCCCAAGTACAACACACACCAGGCCCCAGTCCCACAGCACAGCAAGGAGGAGCATCCCCCACACCCCACACCCACGTGTCAGCCACCGCAGTGCACAACGACAGCCGAAAGGCAGACATCACGGTCCACAGCAATCGGTGTCAGTGGGTATCCAGCCACCCCCACGACCCACAACACCCTCCCACCCCCACAGACCTGCAACATGGAGCACCCCCGCTTAGAGCCATGTGGCATCCAGTACAGTGCACGCACGAACAACTTGCAGGTGGGAAACTGGACAGGGCCGGATTACTGGAGGCATGAGGACCGTAACACGACCAACACATGGGACATGTCACGTAGCAGACGAACACGCAGCACCGCCCACCGTCACGAACAAGTGAACAATGTGCACACGGACATGAACAACAGACTCACACCCCACATGACCCATCACAGACATAGCAACACCCAAGGAGCCACGTCTGCATGCACAAGCCACACTGAATATAGTACCACACGGCAGCCACTGTGCAACTCATCACACACAACCGAAACACCATTGAAGTCCTGTCCATGTAGCCCCAACTGCCTGTCAACCACACACCCCACAACTACGCCTATGTAAGACAAACAACACTAGACGCAACAGAGCGGAACAACATAAATGCACACGAACACCACTGAACCCATCAAACACACAGACACACCATGCACAAACAACATACCATCCATCCCATCCGTCAGCCCCAGTCTCATGAAAGGCATGTCATCCGCACAGCTGCCACACATACAGCAGTCACGCTAAGATACATGCCCATTACCAACCATGTGCCAGAAGTCAATGAAGTGCACGACACACTGTGAGCAACAACACACAACATGGGCCACACCCCCCGAGCACTGCAGTGATGCACATGGCACAGGGCAGCACGCACACCAAGGAGATGGGACAACTGCAATACGTTGGCTGGCACACAACCATCACTCACTCATAACGATGCGTCCAATGCCATGTCCAGTAATCACAACAGACAGCAAATATGCAGGCCATGTCAAGCATGCACACACCTCAAACCATGCACTGTCATGCTGCCACAACACATGTCACGTTCGGCACCCATGGCTCACAGCATGTACCCCAAAAGCATATTCCCTCCCAAATGCGAATCCGGGGCATGGCCCCCATGTTGCCATATGCGTTCCTAAGCGTTCCATTTGAACCCCAAAAGCATATTCCCTCCCAAATGCGAATCTGGGGCATGGCCCCCATGTTGCCATATGCGTTCCTAAGCGTTCCATTTGAACCCCAAAAGCATATTCCCTCCCAAATGCGAATCTGGGGCATGGCCCCCATGTTGCCATATGCGTTCCTAAGCGTTCCATTTGAACCCCAAAAGCAAAGTACAAACCAGACCCAGGATGGGCCAGGAGCCCGCATACACCAGAGTCACAATAAGTAGGGGCACAGCAACACACCCATCGGCATGGCCAATCCGTCCCATGCCACATGTGCACAGCACACAGTCCCATTGCCAAGCACACACAACTACAGATGCTACAGCCACACACACGCCTCCGGGAAACCCATGTACGAGATTGCACGAACTGTCAATGTCAGACGACAAATACATACTTCGCCAGGTGCAACACAATAACTAATCTCATTCTCTCCACAGGTGACGAACTGCTGGATGCTGGGGATGGAGCCAGCAGCCAGCACAGCCAGCCTACAAGCCCCCAACGAGGACACACGGATCTGGAGGATCTGTCCTCCTCTTCGGACACGGACAACCAAGCAGGCCCATCTGGTGTGGCAGGGCCCAGCCGCTCCCCAGGACCCCTCCTACCCACCAACCCATCATCCAGGGCTGCTGAACATTCACAGCCCCCTGCTGCCACTGTCGTTGCGGCCACACCCACGGTCATTGTGGCCACTACCACTGCCGCAACCGCCACCATCGCCGCACCGACCACCACCGCCGCCACCACCGCCACGTCTCCGCTGGCACCAGCCCCAGCGCAGGTGGTGGCCCGGACGACTGGATCCACCCTGGGAGCCACAGCGAGGACCGTGGTGAGCAATGTGGCTAGTGGGCAGGGCCGGTGGCAGCAGGACTGGTAGGAGGAGCAGGGTCAGGGAAACGCCAGCCTCCCCTGGGAGCCATGCCCTGCCTCACATGGCCAGAGTCCTTGGGGCCTATGAAGAGGCCCAAGGACAATGGGTCCGGTCTGCCTCAGACACGCGTGAGGTGCTGGGGGTGCTGAGGTCCATGGACGCCCGTATGGGCCAAATCGTGGACCTCATGGGACAGCTGGTGGTGGCGGTGAGGTCACAGCCAGGGACAGCAGCTCCCCTCCGCCACCACCTGCCGGGGCGCAGGGTGGAGCAGCAGTGTCCAGTTCCCCTGCGTCCACAGCCAGTGATCACACCTCAACCACCAGCATGTCGCAAGCAGGCACCCCCTCGCAAACGTGGAAGGGGCCGTCCGAAGAGGAAACAGATCTCCCGGGAGGACTTCGCACGCTCCAGTCGCAAGTGAGGCAGCCAGCCAGCCTTCCGCCAGCCTTCCTTGACCAGCCACTGCATTGACTTGGACTACGATCCCACTCCACACAGCCATCTGGATGGCATGTGTGTGTTGGACTATGGACATAGAACCAGTGGGTACACCCTGATCATCACGCAGCCATGACCGACAGCTCATTGTCACTGCACGCACCACTTTTGTCATCACCTTACACACAATCACATGTCACAGTTTGTAATAAATGCACCTTTTTCACTAACTGCTGTTTGTGCCCTGTGTCTTATTTGTACGGAATACAACGGCCACCTTGGGCGGAAAGGCACCTGATGCGTGGCATGGCATTTGAATCCGGAGGGCCTGTAGGGACCTAGGGGTGGGAGACAGAACAGGAGCACATTCAATGAGTGTGTCACACACCCATCACACAGTACATGTCAACAACTACAAGCAATGTACACACATCGCACAGAGCAATAGGGCACAATGCCACAGCCACCAACAGTGGCATACTACCCTGGCCATGGAGCGTTGACACACAGCACGCAGTGAACAAACGGCCACCCTGACACAGCACACACACACCTGCACAGATACAGCCACATCAGCCGTCGTACATGGACACTCACCGTCAAGTGAAGTAGCGGGCGATGAGCTGCTGCCGCACATTACCAGCTTCCTCCTCTCCGCTGTCCTCCTCACTCGAGCTGTCCTGGTCTGCGGGCTGGGGCCCTGGTTGATCTCCGTCATCCACGATGAGGGGGATCTGCTTCCGAATGGCCAGATTGTGCAGCATGCAGCACGCCACCACTATCCGGCACACCTTCTGTGGGGAGTACGCCAGCGCACCCTCGGTGCGGTCCAGGCACCTGAACCTGGACTTGAGGAGGCCAAAGGTACGCTCGACCACACGTCTGGTCCTCCCATGTGCCTCATTGTAGCGATCGTCTGCTGGGGTGCGAGGATTCCTCAATGGACTGAGCAGCCATGCCCCATTCGGATACGCAGAGTCACCTGGGTGTGAGGGACACAGAGAACCGTTGCTAATCCAACTGGACAGGGGACAGCATCGCACAGCCAGCACGCTACACCACTCCACATACTCACCGACAATACAGGCACGATCCTGTTGCATATTGGACATCAGTCGTGGCAAGATGCTGTTGCGCATTATGTGTGCGTCATGGGCCGAGCCTGGGAACTTTGCACACACGTGGGTGATCACCATGTCCGCAAGGCACACCACTTGCACATTCAGGGAGTGCGTGTGCTTCCTGTTGCGGTACAGGTGCTCAGTGGCCTGTGGTGGAACAAGGCCGACATGTGTGCAGTCAATGGCTCCAACGACGTGTGGGATTCTGCCAAGGGCATAGAATGCACCCTTCACTGCCGCCAATTCACGAGCCCTGGGGAAGCGGATGTACCTGTTCCGGTACAGCATCATGGCTGCCAGTACATCCCTCAGCACCTTGCTGAACATGGGCTGGGACATCCCTCCTCCAATGCCCACTGTGTGCTGGAATGACCCAGTGGCGAAGAAATGCATGGCGGCCATCACCTTAGCCGTGGGGGTGACAGCAGTCGGATACACCCTGCGGGGACGGAGATGGGGTTCTAACATGGCACACAGTCGATGCAGGGTTGGCCTGTCCAGCCGAAACTTCCTAATGACCTCCGTATCCTCCATGTCTGCCAGCAATTGGTATGGGCGGTCAATGTTCGGTCTCCGCCTAGGGACAATGGCAGAGGACACATGTCAAAGCAACACGACACATAGCAATTTCGCATACACATCACTGACATGACTGAGCAAGCACATGAGCCACAGCCCAGCTGTCAAGCTGGGACGGCACGGCCACAATACACTTACACAGGTCTCCCACCAATGGCAATGGCTAGTGATACAAACCACTGCCATGTGCATGCACATGGGGATCTAGGCCCCAATGACTTGCGGGGCGTGCTGATGGGGACTGACTGCATATCCGTCAAGCGGCAACGCCACGGCAACATGAATGTCTGCTGAGCATGGAACTGCTTCCGCGGCTGGATGAGTATGGCACACGACGACAACGATGTGGGCACAGGCTGAGCGGCCAAAACAAGTGGGACCTGTGGCACGAGGGGATATGAGACAGTAGTAGGTGTCAGCACTGCACCCTATGTACAGCACTGTACGGATCACACCTCCCGAAACATTGACAGGTGTCCACATTGACAGCCCCATGCCAAGACGGCTGTGTGCTTGCAGTCACACGTCACAGGTGAGAGGTTACATTGCACGTGCCAGGTGGCAGACGTACACAGTGGGAGCTGGCATGTGTGTGCATGTGTCTCCTGTTCAGGATCCACCACATGGGCGCTGACTCTGTACTGACCATTGGACACAGCATGTTCCGTGGAAGGCTTGTGTGTGTGGGATGGTGGCACTGGATGTGCCTCCGTTGGGTGGGGGGCCATGCACAGGGCGGGTACGTCGATGATTGCGCATTGTTGGTCACGGTGGGTGCACCAACTAAGATGTGTTGCCCTGTGTTCAATTCCTATGTCCGCATGATGATGGACTGTAGATGTGGGCAGACTACACATTGGTCGATGTGCTGTCTATATGCATGTGCCTTCACACCAGGCACAGCTGCCCCTGCACATGTGACCCCTGCTGGACTCGCTGCTGGGTCTGTGGAGCTGATGCACCTTCTGCGCGTGGGGCGGACAGCTCTCCTCACTTCCCTCATTGCGCATGTCATGACTTTGCCGCAGGTGACATGGATCATGGAGGGCCCACATGTACGCGTGGGTAGGCTACACATGATTGTACACTGGTCGCCACCCCCAGTCAGTGTTTCGAATGGGAAGGTTGTCGTGCTGGTGGTATGTTCGATGTGGCGGATGGGCGGGCCTAGGTGCGGGCTTACATTCCGGACATGGGGGTAGTTGGATTGGCGACTAGTTGCAGTACACACGGGACACGTCTCTTCCTTTCCACATCTGGGTCATCCCTTGTACTAACTGACAGTGATACAGTCATCTTCGCCCCAGCCCTCATGTCCTCCCCTCGCTCCCCCAATATGCATGCTCACCTGCGAGGCTAGCGCTTGCACAGGCAGCCCCAAGCTCGCACCAGAGAGGGCAAGGAGTGTATGTGTGGGTCCAGTTGCACGAGTGGGCTGTCTCAGGGTATGATGTGTCGCGGGACGCCGTCCACCTGCGTGGTGCCCCAAATGGAGACCCGGCCTGCATGGACTATGCATCACAGTCTTCGCCTTCCGGATCCGCCACCTGCGACACCCAGTGGCTGTGGCTGCCCTTGCGGCCAGGCCGCGTCCGTCTGTGGCTGATGGCCCACACATTCACTCTTTGGCCTCTCTGGGGAGGGCTCGGGGGTGGTGGCGCACGCGCTTGCACTTAGTCGCAATGGCATGTGGCGTGGTTGGTATGATGGGCAATGGATGGGATGGTGCGAGCCACCTCCCGTGACGTCAGTGCTGCTCGTGCTGTGGTGCGTCCCCCTACACTTCCATCTGACTTGTGCCATGCTAGACGTTGAGGTTCTATTGCCTGCGTGATATGACCAGGAGGAGCGCGAGGAGACCTCTCACACACCATGCTCCACTGCCATCCCGTGCCCTGTATCGCCTGTGCGGATTGACTATGTTGGGGTTACACCTGGTCGACTGGGGCTGTGTGTGCCTTGTCAGGGGCATGGCGGGCGCACAACAGGATCCAGCTTGTCCACAGAGGGTGGGCTGAGGTGCGCCTGGTACCGCTTTGTACGTGTGCCCGGCTGCTATGCACACACGTGTTCACTCCCCCGACAGGTGTCCTCTCACAATGCCCAGGGAAGCGGTGGTGTACTGTTCATGACCCCTCCCAACACGGCGTGCTCCAACTTGGCATGTGCGCATCTACCCGTCGCACCCACCCACCTGAGCACTGCGTCCATACGACTTCACACGACACATGTGTGTCTTCCACAGTAGTGCTACTCATTTGCGTTGACATCCAATACCAGTGGACTACATGGTCATGTCACGACTGCCGTGTACTTCACATACTCTCATCCTCTCTCATTCGTACTTGTGAAATGAGTCAGCGGAGACAGTTTTGGTTTCAAACATTATATTGAGTCTTCTGTCCTCTGTGATGCAGTATAGTGGACACTACTGGCAGCGGAATACATGTTGAGGATATACTGAGCATGATTGCAAATGGGATAGGGAGTGGGGTTACATGTGATTGGCTGTTGCATGTGGGATGTGGGCTTCAGAGTGACATCTGCTTGGCCAAGGCTGTGCTAATGTACATTTACGTATAGCTGCGGAGCTGCGGACTTTGACACAGACGGTATACATGTAGCCTACCAGACCGCTTGGCATCATGGGCACAGTCCATCTCAGTTCCATGTGACAGGTTTGCTGCGGTTGTTCCTCATGCACGCGTGCATGTGAGATGACATCAGGGCATGTGCTTGCGTGCATGCAGCGGCGTGCCACTTGTTGTTGCACTGTGGTGGTTACTGGACATGTCACAGTCACTGGGGTCGTGTTGTTGTTGTATGCACTTGTCGTCCATGCAAAGGTCCTGGTATGGGATTCCCGGGGCGGGGTGGGAGGGGTGCAGCACCCACAGACTCCAGGCGACCTATTCATGTCCACTGAGCGGTGTGTGTGTCCATGGGCGCTGGATCCATGTCGTGTCCTGGTTGTTCGTGCAGTTCCGTCCATGTGGGTGCGATACACAGAGCCCATGCCACTGCCTCCCACGATGCATGCGGTGTTCCTGGATGTGATGGGGAACAGTGTGCATGTCCCGGTCATATCCGATGTCATGGCGATGTCGTTGATGGTGTGGTTACAGTTGCCGGTCGTTTGGTATGGCTGTTGTGGTGGTGACTGGCCAGTCCGTGCGGAAGCTAAGCATGGGTGCGGGGTTGGACATCATAGGTCACTCGGGGAACCTGCGTTGTGGTCCGACGTATTTACAGGTTGTCAGGTATGCGATGCCGCCCAGCAGGGCTTCCATGTCATTGGTGGTGTACATGTTTGCCAGCCAATGAAGCGGATGGTGGCTGTCAAGGTGTTGTTCGTAGGTTGTCCCTTGGAGGACCATGATGGGGCATGCTGGGTGACATTCGATGTAGCTGTTATCGATGATCCGTCGTGTGGAGGCACAGTGGTCCCATTTCAGTGCGGGTGCGATGTTGGCCACATACGCCATGCCCCCATAGGCAGAGCAGGCCCTGTCGTGTGCGTCCAGAGGGAGGAGTAGTGGTAGCAGGTCCGCCTTCAGACATGCCGGGTTGGAGAGGCATATCTCGACGGGATGCTGGTAGGGACACCTCCGACAGTAGAAGACGGGCATGACGCAGCTGAACAATGTGATGCGGTAAGTCAGTCGGTAACTTACGTTCAGCAGGGACAGGAGATCGCATCCCAATGTATGGCACAGGTTGGTTTTGTACAGCTTGAGCTGTTCGGCGTAGTTGGGTAGGTGTGTTGCGGTTGCCATTTCGCAGCGGTTCGTTGAGGTGGCGTGCTCCGGCTGTGTGTGCAGTCTGCAATGTGCACGCTCCGGGGTTGCTGTGAGCTCTGTGTAGTCGTAGGGAGACAGGACTTGTGTTCTGTTGGCTTGTTTGGAGGACACGGGCCCTCTTCCCACATGCTTCTCAGACAGTTCAAGGTCAGTGCTGTGTGACTCCTTCCAATTAACTTGCATGTGGCCGACATGGGGGAGTGTTTTCTTCTTTCTTCCCCGTCCGTTGTGTGCTTCTGTGATATGCGCTATCTGCCCTGTGGTCGGTCTCCTCGGCATGCCTGTGTTGGTCTATTCTTGGACAATGGCTGTATTCACCGGCTTCTGTCGTAGGGCTGTGGTTTCGGAGTTGGAATGGAAGGTCATTCAGTGCTGTCTGCTCTCCCTTGTGTGGGCGGCAGGCTGCCTTTCCGCTCTGCGTTGGGCCTTGTGTGTGGATGTTATTCTTGGGCCACCTGTTGTCGGTCCCCGGGCTCTTTGGTGTTCCGTTTTATATGTCTTGTTCATATGTGCAGGGTGGTATGGGTGTTTCTGTGTGGTACTGGCGTTCCTCTTCCCGAAGGGGCCCTGCTTCTCCTAGTTGGTGTTGCCGCCGCTGTGTGCTACGCCATGTTTGTTACACTGGGGTGTGTCCTGCTGTTGCGTGTCTTCACTGACATGTGTGCGTCGGTTGTGTGGCGTTGGGTGTTGTCCGTGAATTGGGCGTTGGGGACATGTCTGTGGCCGGCCTGTCACGTGTCATGTGCGTTCGGGGTGGGGCTGATGTGTGTGCTGCTTGGTTGTGTCCCTGTGTCTGTGTGCGACGCATGCATGGCGCTGCGGTTGGCCTCTGCGTTGTGCGCATGTGTGGCGGCGTCATCGGCGCTTTGGGGCCGTGACGGGGTGGTTGGTTCCTAGTCCCAGGTGGTGTGTACACATGTGTTCTGCGATGTTACGATTTGGCCTGTGTGTCATATGTGGATGCGATGGTGGATGTGTTGTGTACACGCGCTGGTGGGGGTTGTCCGCTTTTTCCGCCCTTGCACTGTGTGCGCTGTTTGCGTGCACTTGTTGTGTGTGTGCCTACCTGCGTCTCCGCGGTACGTTGCGTCCTTGGTGGTGCATCAGCAGGAGCATGGGGACGGCCTGCAGTGCTGGATTCATGCTCGGGGAGCCGCTTCTTCGTTGTCCGTGCTCGGCGTCCGTGTTACCGCTTCGGTTTGTCGTACGGTATCTCTTGGCCGTGGGAGCCGTTTGTTTGCGGCATCGTAATTTATGCGCCGGGCGGGACGTGTTTCGTCGGACGGTGTGTGTCAGTTAGCTGCGCCGCTACGTGTACGGGCGCACTTTGATGGCGGACGGTGTTGCTGGCTTGCCGGCGGTGTTTGGCCTGCTTTTCGCATCGTAATTGGGCGGGCGTGTGGACTGCTGCGTGCCGGCGGTAACTGGTGCTTTTTGCATCCGCCAGCACGGCGGTTGTGCTTCCGCCCGCCATCGTAATGGGCCCCTAAGTACCTTAAACAAAGAATCAAAAACAAATAATAGTGTTGAAGGATGGCATAATGCCTTCCAATCAACAACAAGCAGAGGTAAACCTACCCTACAAAAACTTCTAGAATCTATACAAAAAGAACAAAGCTATCAAGAATTACGGATGGAACAATCTGTAACTCAAATATGTCCCAAATTAACTAAACAAACTAAAAAAATGTTTGAGCTACTGCAAAGTCAGGTTACCCTATACCCATCTACAAGAGGCCTAGATTACCTATCCCTAATAGCCAAAAGCATTTTATAAACAAAAGTTCCACAGGTATTATACATTTTTTCGTTCATAAAACATAAACTTTACACACATATATTAATATTATATTTTCACAAATATTACTTATTTGTCATATATATTTTCTTAAATTAAAAATATATATTTACAAATAAATAATAATTATCAAAATATACTATAAAACACAATTAATTTTAAAAACATTTCCCACCCAATTAATTTAAATAAAATACACTTACGGTTTACTTAGCTGTCGAAAATGTATTCCAAAAATAAATAATCCTTCCATCTAGGTGTTAATGCATTGCAGTTTAAAAAACCCCCAAAAAATGCAAAAATACAACACGTCCCATACAAATCCATCATTCCGAAATCCAAATTACGTAAACCCTCAAAAACCCGAAAAAGATACAAAAATATAAAAAACGCTCCAGGAAATACCGAAAACTAAAAGAAACTGTGATAATAATAATAGTTTAACAAACTAAGGGGCCCATCACGATGGCGGGCGGAAGCACAACCGCCGTGCTGGCGGATGCAAAAACCACCAGTTACCGCCGGCACGCAGCAGTCCACACGCCCGCCCAATTACGATGCGAAAAGCAGGCTAAACACCGCCGGCAAGCCAGC
Source organism: Calotriton arnoldi (assembly GCA_963921515.1). Lineage (NCBI taxonomy): Eukaryota > Metazoa > Chordata > Amphibia > Caudata > Salamandridae > Calotriton > Calotriton arnoldi. Next base: position 405,045 of record CAWUFW010005429.1, read on the forward strand.
AACACCGTCCGCCATCAAAGTGCGCCCGCACACGTAGCGGCGCAGCACAACTGACACACACCGTCCGACGAAACACGTCCCGCCCGGCGCATAAATTACGATGCCGCAAACAAACGGCTCCCACGGCCAAGAGACACCGCACGTGAAAGAGAGGCGGAAACACGGACGCAGAGCACGGACAACGAAGAAGCGGCACCCCGGGCATGAATCCAGCACTGCAGGCCCTTCCCATGCTTCTGCTGATGCACCACCAAGGACGCAACGTACCGCGGAGACGCAGGTAGGCACACACACAACAAGTGCACGCAAACAGCGCACACAGTGCAAGGGCGGAAAAAGCGGACAACCCCCCACCAGCGCGTGCACACTACACATCCACCATTGCATCCACATATGACACACAGGCCAAATCCTAACATCGCGGAACACATGTGTACACACCACCTGGGACTAGGAACCAACCACCCCGTCACGGCCCCAAAGCGCCGATGACGCCGCCACACATGCGCACAACGCAGAGGCCAACCGCAGCGCCATGCATGCGTCGCACACAGACACAGGGACACAACCAAGCAGCACACACATCAGCCCCACCCCGAACGCACATGACACGTGACAGGCCGGCCACAGACATGTCCCCAACGCCCAATTCACGGACAACACCCAACGCCACACAACCGACGCACACATGTCAGTGAAGACACGCAACTGCAGGACACACCCCAGTGTAACAAACATGGCGTAGCACACAGCGGCGGCAACACCAACTAGGAGAAGCAGGGCTCCTTCGGGAAGAGGAACGCCAGTACCACACTGAAAAACCCATACCACCCTGCACATATGAACAAGACACATGAAACGGAACACCAAAGAGCCCGGGGACCGACAACAGGTGGCCCAAGAATAACATCCACACACAAGGCCCAACGCAGAGCGGAAAGGCAGCCTGCCGCCCACACAAGGGAGAGCAGACAGCACTGAATGACCTTCCATTCCAACTCCGAAACCACAGCCCTACGACAGAAGCCGGTGAATACAGCCATTGTCCAAGAATAGACCAACACAGGCATGCCGAGGAGACCGACCACAGGGCAGATAGCGCATATCACAGAAGCACACAACGGACGGGGAAGAAAGAAGAAAACACTCCCCCATGTCGGCCACATGCAAGTTAATTGGAAGGAGTCACACAGCACTGACCTTGAACTGTCTGAGAAGCATGTGGGAAGAGGGCCCGTGTCCTCCAAACAAGCCAACAGAACACAAGTCCTGTCTCCCTACGACTACACAGAGCTCACAGCAACCCCGGAGCGTGCACATTGCAGACTGCACACACAGCCGGAGCACGCCACCTCAACGAACCGCTGCGAAATGGCAACCGCAACACACCTACCCAACTACGCCGAACAGCTCAAGCTGTACAAAACCAACACGATACATACATTGGGATGCGATCTCCTGTCCCTGCTGAACGTAAGTTACCGACTGACTTACCGCATCACATTGTTCAGCTGCGTCATGCCCGTCTTCTACTGTCGGAGGTGTCCCTACCAGCATCCCGTCGAGATATGCCTCTCCAACCCGGCATGTCTGAAGGCGGACCTGCTACCACTACTCCTCCCTCTGGACGCACACGACAGGGCCTGCTCTGCCTATGGGGGCATGGCGTATGTGGCCAACATCGCACCCGCACTGAAATGGAACCACTGTGCCTCCACACGACGGATCATCGAGAACAGCTACATCGAATGTCACCCAGCATGCCCCATCATGGTCCTCCAAGGGACAACCTACGAACAACACCTTGACAGCCACCATCCGCTTCATTGGCTGGCAAACATGTACACCACCAATGACATGGAAGCCCTGCTGGACGGCATCGCATACCTGACAACCTGTAAATACGTCGGACCACAACGCAGGTTCCCCGAGTGACCTATGAAGTCCAACCCCGCACCCATGCTCAGCTTCCGCACGGACTGGCCAGTCACCACCACAACAGCCATACCAAACGACCGGCAACTGTAACCACACCATCAACGACATCGCCATGACATCGGATATGACCGGGACATGCACACTGTTCCCCATCACATCCAGGAACACCGCATGCATCGTGGGAGGCAGTGGCATGGGCTCTGTGTATCGCACCCACATGGACGGAACTGCACGAACAACCAGGACACGACATGGATCCAGCGCACATGGACACACACACCGCTCAGTGGACATGAATAGGTCGCCTGGAGTCTGTGGGTGCTGCACCCCTCCCACCCCCGCCCCGGGAATCCCATACCAGGACCTTTGCATGGACGACAAGTGCATACAACAACAACACGACCCCAGTGACTGTGACATGTCCAGTAACCACCACAGTGCAACAACAAGTGGCACGCCGCTGCATGCACGCAAGCACATGCCCTGATGTCATCTCACATGCACGCGTGCATGAGGAACAACCGCAGCAAACCTGTCACATGGAACTGAGATGGACTGTGCCCATGATGCCGAGCGGTCTGGTAGGCTACATGTATACCGTCTGTGTCAAAGTCCGCAGCTCCGCAGCTATACGTAAATGTACATTAGCACAGCCTTGGCCAAGCAGATGTAACTCTGAAGCCCACATCCCACATGCAACAGCTAATCACATGTAACCCCACACCCTATCCCATTTGTAATCATGCTCAGTATATCCTCAACATGTATTCCGCTGCCAGTAGTGTCCACTATACTGCATCACAGAGGACAGAAGACTCAATATAATGTTTGAAACCAAAACTGTCTCCGCTGACTCATTTCACAAGTACGAATGAGAGAGGATGAGAGTATGTGAAGTACACGGCAGTCGTGACATGACCATGTAGTCCACTGGTATTGGATGTCAACGCAAATGAGTAGCACTACTGTGGAAGACACACATGTGTCGTGTGAAGTCGTATGGACGCAGTGCTCAGGTGGGTGGGTGCGACGGGTAGATGCGCACATGCCAAGTTGGAGCACGCCGTGTTGGGAGGGGTCATGAACAGTACACCACCGCTTCCCTGGGCATTGTGAGAGGACACCTGTCGGGGGGAGTGAACACGTGTGTGCACAGCAGCCGGGCACACGTACAAAGCGGTACCAGGCGCACCTCAGCCCACCCTCTGTGGACAAGCTGGATCCTGTTGTGCGCCCGCCATGCCCCTTGACAAGGCACACACAGCCCCAGTCGACCAGGTGTAACCCCAACATAGTCAATCCGCACAGGCGATACAGGGCACGGGATGGCAGTGGAGCATGGTGTGTGAGAGGTCTCCTCGCGCTCCTCCTGGTCATATCACGCAGGCAATAGAACCTCAACGTCTAGCATGGCACAAGTCAGATGGAAGTGTAGGGGGACGCACCACAGCACGAGCAGCACTGACGTCACGGGAGGTGGCTCGCACCATCCCATCCATTGCCCATCATACCAACCACGACACATGCCATTGCGACTAAGTGCAAGCGCGTGCGCCACCACCCCCGAGCCCTCCCCAGAGAGGCCAAAGAGTGAATGTGTGGGCCAACAGCCACAGACGGACGCGGCCTGGCCGCAAGGGCAGCCACAGCCACTGGGTGTCGCAGGTGGCGGATCCGGAAGGCGAAGACTGTGATGCATAGTCCATGCAGGCCGGGTCTCCATTTGGGGCACCACGCAGGTGGACGGCGTCCCGCCACACATCATACCCTGAGACAGCCCACTCGTGCAACTGGACCCACACATACACTCCTTGCCCTCTCTGGTGCGAGCTTGGGGCTGCCTGTGCAAGCGCTAGCCTCGCAGGTGAGCATGCATATTGGGGGGCGAGGGGAGGACATGAGGGCTGGGGCGAAGATGACTGTATCACTGTCAGTTAGTACAAGGGATGACCCAGATGTGGAAAGGAAGAGACGTGTCCCGTGTGTACTGCAACTAGTCGCCAATCCAACTACCCCCCATGTCCGGAATGTAAGCCCGCACCTAGGCCCGCCCATCCGCCACATCGAACATACCACCAGCACGACAACCTTCCCATTCGAAACACTGACTGGGGGTGGCGACCAGTGAACAATCATGTGTAGCCTACCCACGCGTACATGTGGGCCCTCCATGATCCATGTCACCTGCGGCAAAGACATGACATGCGCAATGAGGGAAGTGAGGAGAGCTGTCCGCCCCACGCGCAGAAGGTGCATCAGCTCCACAGACCCAGCAGCGAGTCCAGCAGGGGTCACATGTGCAGGGGCAGCTGTGCCTGGTGTGAAGGCACATGCATATAGACAGCACATCGACCAATGTGTAGTCTGCTCACATCCACAGTCCATCATCATGCGGACATAGGAATTGAACACAGGGCAACACATCTTAGTTGGTGCACCCACCGTGACCAACAATGCGCAATCATCGACGTACCCGCCCTGTGCATGGCCCCCACCCAACGGAGGCACATCCAGTGCCACCATCCCACACACACAAGCCTTCCACGGAACATGCTGTGTCCAATGGTCAGTACAGAGTCAGCGCCCATCTGGTGGATCCTGAACAGGAGACACATGCACACACATGCCAGCTCCCACTATGTACGTCTGCCACCTGGCACGTGCAATGTAACCTCTCACCTGTGACGTGTGACTGCAAGCACACAGCCGTCTTGGCATGGGGCTGTCAATGTGGACACCAGTCAATGTTTCGGGAGCTGTGATCCGTACAGTGCTGTACATAGGGTGCAGTGCTGACACCTACTACTGTCTCATATCCCCTCGTGCCACAGGTCCCACTTGTATTGGCCGCTCAGCCCGTGCCCACATCGTCGTCGTCGTGTGCCATACTCATCCAGCCTCGGAAGCAGTTCCATGCTCAGCAGACACTCATGTTGCCGTGGCGTTGCCGCTTGACGAATATGCAGTCAGTCCCCATCAGCACGCCCCGCAAGTCATTGGGGCCTAGATCCCCATGTGCATGCACATGGCAGTGGTATGTCTCACTTGCCATTGCCATTGTTGGGAGACCTGTGTAAGTGTATTGTGGCCGTGCCGTCCCAGCTTGACAGCTGGGCTGTGGCTCATGTGCTTGCTCAGTCATGTCAGTGATGTGTATGCGAAATTGCTATGTGCCGTGTTGCTTTGACATGTGTCCTCTGCCATTTAACCCAGGCGGAGACCGAACATTGACCGCCCATACCAATTGCTGGCGGACATGGACGATACAGAGGTAATCAGGAAGTTTCGGCTGGACAGGCCAACTCTGCATCGACTGTGTGCCATGTTAGAGCCCCATCTCCGTCCCCGCAGGGTGTATCCGACTGCTGTCACCCCCACGGCTAAGGTGATGGCCGCCATGCATTTCTTCGCCACTGGGTCATTCCAGCACACAGTGGGCAGTGGAGGAGGGATGTCCCAGCCCATGTTCAGCAAGGTGCTGAGGGATGTACTGGCAGCCATGATGCTGTACCGAAACAGGTACATCAGATTCCCCAGGGCTCGTGAATTGGCGGCAGTGAAGGGTGCATTCTATGCCCTTGGCAGAATCCCACACGTCGTGGGAGCCATTGACTGCACACATGTCGGCCTTGTTCCACCACAGGCCACTGAGCACCTGTACCGCAACAGGAAGCACACGCACTCCCTGAATGTGCAAGTGGTGTGCCTTGCGGACATGGTGATCACCCACGTGTGTGCCAAGTTTCCAGGCTCGGCACATGACGCACACATAATGCGCAACAGCATCTTGCCACGACTGATGGCCAATCTGCAACAGGATCGTGGCTGTATTGTCGGTGAGTATGTGGAGTGGTGTAGCGTGCTGGTTGTGCGATGCTGTCCCCTGTCCAGTTGGAATAGCAACGGTTCTCTGTGTCCCTCACACCCAGGTGACTCTGCGTATCCGAATGGGGCATGGCTGCTCAGTCCATTGAGGAATCCTCGCACCCCAGCAGACGATCGATACAATGAGGCACATGGGAGGACCAGACGTGTGGTCGAGCGTACCTTTGGCCTCCTCAAGTCCAGGTTCAGGTGCCTGGACCGCACCGGGGTGCACTGGCGTACTCCCCACAGAAGGTGTGCCAGATAGTGGTGGCGTGCTGCATGCTGCACAATCTGGCCATTCGGAAGCAGATCCCCCTCATTGTGGATGACGGAGATCAACCAGGGCCCCAGCCCGCAGACCAGGACAGCTCGAGTGAGGTGGACAGCGGAGAGGAGGAAGCTGGGAATGTGCGCCAGCAGCTCATCGCCCGCTACTTCACTTGACGGTGAGTGTCCATGTACGACGGATGATGTGTCTGTATCTGTGCAGGTGTGTGTGTGCTGTGTCAGGGTGGCCGTATGTTCACTGCGTGCAGTGTGTCAACGCTCCGTGGCCAGGGTAGTATGCCACTGTTGGTGACTGTGGCATTGTGCCCTATTGCTCTGTGCGATGTGTGTACATTGCTTGTAGTTGTTGACATGTACTGTGTGATGGGTGTGTGACACACTCATTGAATGTGCTCCTGTTCTGTCTCCCACCCCTAGGTCCCTACAGGCCCTCCGGATTCCATTGCCATGCCACGCATCAGGTGCCTTTCCGCCCAAGGTGGCCGTTGTATTCCGTACAAATAAAACACAGGGCACAAACAGCAGTTAGTGAAAAAGGTGCATTTATTACAAACTGTGACATGTGATTGTGTGTAAGGTGATGACAAAAGTGGTGCGTGCAGTGACAATGAGCTGTCGGTCATGGCTGCGTGATGATCAGGGTGTACCCACTGGTTCTATGTCCATAGTCCAACACACACATGCCATCCAGCTGGCTGTGTGGAGTGGGATCGTAGAGCAAGTCAATGCAGTGGCTGGTCAAGGAAGGCTGGCGGAAGGCTGGCTGGCTGCCTCACTTGCGACTGGAGCGTGCGAAGTCCTCCCGGGAGATCTGTTTCCTCTTCGGACGGCCCCTTCCACGTTTGGGAGGGGGTGCGTGGTGGCGACCTGCTGGTGGTGGGTGAGGTGTGCTCACTGGCTGTGGACGCAGGGGAAGTGGACACTGCTGCCCGACCCTGCGCCCTAGCAGGTGGTGGCGGAGGTGGTGTTGCTGGCCTTGCCTGTGACCCCACCGCCACCACCAGCTGGCCCATGAGGTCCACGAGTTGGTCCATACGGGACACGAATTGGCCCATATGGGCGTCCATGGACCTCAGCACCCCCAGCACCTCCCGCGTGTCAGTAGCAGACCTGGCCCATTGTCCTTGGGCCTCTTCATAGGCCCCAAGGACTCTGGCCATTTGAGGCAGGGCATGGCTCCCAGGGGAGGCTGGCGTTTCCCTGACCCTGCTCCTCCTACCAGTCCTGCTGCCACCGGCCTGCCCACTAGCCACATTGCACACCACGGTCCTCGCTGTGGCTCCCAGGGTGGATCCAGTCGGCCGGGCCACCACCTGCGCTGGGGCTGGTGCCAGCGAAGACGTGGTGGTGGTGGAGGCGGTGGTGGTCGGTGCGGCGATGGTGGCGGTTGCGGCAGTGGTAGTGGCCGCAATGACCGTGGGTGTGGCCGCAACGACAGTGGCAGCAGGGGACTGGGACTGTTCAGCATCCCTGGATGATGGGTTGGTGGGTAGGAGGGGTCCTGGGGAGCGGCTGGGCCCTGCCACGCCAGATGGGCCAGCTTGGTGGTCCGTGTCCGAAGAGGAGGACAGATCCTCCAGATCCGTGTGTCCTCGTTGGGGGCTTGTGGGCTGGCTGTGCTGGCTGCTGTCTCCATCCCCAGCATCCAGCAGTTCGTCACCTGTGGAGAGAATGAGATTTGTTATTGTGTTGCACCTGGCGAAGTATGTATTAGTCGTCTGACATTGGCAGTTCGTGCAATCTCGTACATGGGTTTCCCGGAGGCGAGTGTGTGGCTGTGGCATCTGTAGTTGTGTGTGCTAGGCAATGGGACTGTGTGCTGTGCACATGTGGCATGGGACGGATTGGCCATGCCGATGGGTGTGTTGCTGTGCCCCTACTCATTGTGACTCTGGTGTATGCGGGCTCCTGGCCCATCCTGGGTCTGGTTTGTACTTTGCTTTTGGAGTTCATATGGAACGCTTAGGAACGCATATGGCAACATGGGGGCCATGCCCCAGATTCGCATTTGGGAGGGGATATGCTTTTGGGGTTCAAATGGAACGCTTAGGAACGCATATGGCAACATGGGGGCCATGCCCCAGATTCGCATTTGGGAGGGGATATGCTTTTGGGGTTCAAATGGAACGCTTAGGAACGCATATGGCAACATGGGGGCCATGCCCCAGATTCGCATTTGGGAGGGGATATGCTTTGGGGTTCAAATGGAACGCTTAGGAACGCATATGGCAACATGGGGGCCATGCCCCAGATTCGCATTTGGGAGGGCATATGCTTTTGGGGTACATGCTGTGAGCCATGGGTGCCGAACGTGACATGTGTTGTGGCAGCATGACAGTGCATGGTCTGAGGTGTGTGCATGCCTGACATGCCCTGCATATTTGCTGTCTGTTGTGATTACTGGACATGGCATTGGACGCATCGTTATGAGTGAGTGATAGTTGTGTGCCAGCCAACGTATTGCAGTTGTCCCATCTCCTTGGTGTGCGTGCTGCCCTGTGCCATGTGCATCACTGCAGTGCTCGGGGGGTGTGGCCCATGTTGTGTGTTGTTGCTCACAGTGTGTCGTGCGCTTAATTGACTTCTGGCACATGGTTGGTCATGGGCATGTGTCTTAGCGTGACTGCTGTATGTGTGGCAGCTGTGCGGATGACATGCCTTTCATGAGACTGGGGCTGACGGATGGGATGGATGGTATGTTGTATGTGCATGGTGTGTCTGTGAGTTTGATGGGTTCAGTGGTGTTCGTGTGCATTTATGTTGTTCCGCTCTGTTGCGTCTAGTGTTGTTTGTCTTACATAGGCGTAGTTGTGGGGTGTGGGGTTGACAGGCAGTGGGGGCTACATGGACAGGACTTCAATGGTGTTTCGGTTGTGTGTGATGAGTTGCACAGTGGCTGCCGTGTGGTACTATATTCAGTGTGGCTTGTGCATGCAGACGTGGCTCCTTGGGTGTTGCTATGTCTGTGATGGGTCATGTGGGGTGTGAGTCTGTTGTTCATGTCCGTGTGCACATTGTTCACTTGTTCGTGACGGTGGGCGGTGCTGCGTGTTCGTCTGCTACGTGACATGTCCCATGTGTTGGTGGTGTTATGGTCCTCATGCCTCCAGTAATCCAGCCCTGTCCAGTTTCCCACCTGCAAGTTGTTCGTGCGTGCACTGTACTGGATGCCACATGGCTCTAAGCGGGGGGTGCTCCATGTTGCAGGTCTGTGGGGGTGGGGGGTGTTGTGGGTCGTGGGGGTGGCTGTACACCCACTGACACCGATTGCTGTGGACCGTGATGTCTGCCTTTCGGCTATGGTTGTGCACTGCGGTGGCTGACACGTGGCTGTGGGGTGTGGGGGATGCTCCTCCTTGCTGTGCTGTGGGACTGGGGCCTGGTGTGTGTTGTACTTGGGCTGTCCACCGTCCCACCCACTGCACTTTGTGTTCCTGCCACTTACCTGTTACTTGTCGGTTAGTGCAGCTGTGGCGGACACATGGGTGTGGTGGGTGCTCGTTGTGGCGCTTCTGGCATATTTGGGGACCTGTTGGTGGTTACGTGGCTGGCTTAGTGTACACATGTCCCCACGCATCTTACAGTTGTTCGGTTTGGGCTGTGTGTGGTAGTGTCTGTTGCATGTGTGTGTGATGTGTTGTGTATTGTGTGCTGGACATGGGGGTGTTTGTCCCTGGGAGCTGTGGCATGGTAGTTGCGCATGTGAGTACATAGCGGTGTGCTGGTATACATTAGTTTGTACTTACCAGCCTCCACTTCCCCTGCTAATCCGGCGAGGATCTCCGGATGGATTACGACTCGCACCTTCTCCTCCCACGCTTTGAAGGTCTTAAAGAGCGCGGGATTCCCTCCGCCAGTGACGGCAGCCAGCTCTCTGTTTTTGCCCTCCTTCTTCTTGACCAGGCTCTTTACGTCATTCCAACGTTTGTTAATCTCGACTCTGTTTCTGGGCAGGGTCCCGACTGCATTGACCTGGTCTACGATCCGGTTCCACATTCTGTTTCTGGTGGCTAGTGGTGTGTGCTGGACCATGTTCCCATAGATTTGTGGGTACACCTTGATGATCTCGTCGACCATGACCGTCAGCTCCATGGGCGTGAACTTGGGCATCCTTTGTGGTGCCATGGTGTTTGTGGTGCTGGTGCGGTGTGTGTTGTGTAATGTGCAGGGGGTTTGTGGTGCCGGTGTTTGGTGGTGGTGGTGGTGGTGGTGGTTGTGATGTGTGCGTTTCTGTGGTGTGCTGCTGTCCTTGCTGTGTCACTGTGTCCTCTCCTCTCCTCTCTGGTTTGCAATGTAGCAAGGGGTTGTAGTCTGTGGGAGTGCTGCTTTTGTACTCACCTATGTGGGTGTGTCCTCATGGTCTGTTGTTTTCAGGTGTGTTGTGTCTGGGGTTCTGGCCTTTGTATTTTTTGTTTGTCCGGGGGTGTTTTCGGGATGTGTACTGTGCTTGTGTATTTGTGCGTGCCTTGCTGTGTGGACTTGTTGGCCATGTTGTGTGCTATTGGTTTTGTGTGCGGATGGTTTCTGTGCAGGTACGTTGGCGCCATGGCTTCTGCCGTGTCGATTCTCATCGGCGTTGTTTGCGCTGGCGGGCGGTATATTTGTGGTTTTTCCGCGCTCATGGCGGTGCGATCGTAATTTCACGTGCGGTGTGTCGGCCGTGTGGGCGGGCGGTTTTGTGTTGTCGTGCGTGTTTCCGTCCGTGGCGGGCGGTTTGACTCCGACTCGGACGATGGCGGGCGGTATTTTGTGTGATTTTTCCGCCGATGGCGGTTTTCGGTTTGTGTAATCGTAATGGCGTGGTCGGTGTTCAGACGGTGTGTGCGGGCGGATTTTTGCCGCTTCCATGCCTGGCGGATTTATTTACGCCGGGTATCGTAATGGGCCCCTTAATTTTGACTGGAGTGGGAATAGTAATTTTATATGTTTAGTGTCCAGCACCTTCCCTGAGTTAATATTTACTGGAGTAGGAATAGTAATTTATATATGTTTAATGTCCAGCACCTTACTTGAGTTAATACTTACTGGAGTGGGAATAGTAATTTATATATGTTTAATGTCCAGCACCTTCCCTGACTTAATTTTGACTGAAGTGGGAATAGTAATTTTATATGTTTAGTGTCCAGCATATTCCCTGACTTAATTTTCACTGGAGTGGGAATAGTAATTTTATATGTTTAGTGTCCAGCACCTTCCCTGAGTTAATATTTACTGGAGTGGGAATAGTAATTTATATATGTTTAATAGTCCAGCACCTTCCTTGAGTTAATACTTACTGGAGTGCGGAATAGTAATTTATATATGTTTAATGTCCAGACACCTTCCCTGAACAACAGACCATTAGGACACACCCACATAGGTGAGTACAAAAGCAGCACTCCCACAGACCACAACCCCTTGCTACATTGCAAACCAGAGAGGAGAGGAGAGGACACAGTGACACAGCAAGGACAGCAGCACACCACAGAAACGCACACATCACTACCACCACCACCACCACCACCACCAAACACCACCACCACCAAACACCACCACCACCACCAAACACCGGCACCACAAACCCCCTGCACATTACACAACACACACCGCACCAGCACCACAAACACCATGGCACCACAAAGGATGCCCAAGTTCACGCCCATGGAGCTGACGGTCATGGTCGACGAGATCATCAAGGTGTACCCACAAATCTATGGGAACATGGTCCAGCACACACCACTAGCCACCAGAAACAGAATGTGGAACCGGATCGTAGACCAGGTCAATGCAGTCGGGACCCTGCCCAGGAACAGAGTCGAGATTAACAAACGTTGGAATGACGTCAAGAGCCTGGTCAAGAAGAAGGAGGGCAAAAACAGAGAGCTGGCTGCCGTCACTGGCGGAGGGAATCCCGCGCTCTTTAAGACCTTCAAAGCGTGGGAGGAGAAGGTGCGAGTCGTAATCCATCCGGAGATCCTCGCCGGATTAGCAGGGGGAGTGGAGGCTGGTAAGTACAAACTAATGTATACCAGCACACCGCTATGTACTCACATGCACTACCACCATGCCACAGCTCCCAGGGACAAACACCCCCATGTCCAGCACACAATACACAACACATCACACACACATGCAACAGACACTACCACACACAGCCCAAACCGAACAACTGTAAGATGCGTGGGGACATGTGTACACTAAGCCAGCCACGTAACCACCAACAGGTCCCCAAATATGCCAGAAGCGCCACAACGAGCACCCACCACACCCATGTGTCCGCCACAGCTGCACTAACCGACAAGTAACAGGTAAGTGGCAGGAACACAAAGTGCAGTGGGTGGGACGGTGGACAGCCCAAGTACAACACACACCAGGCCCCAGTCCCACAGCACAGCAAGGAGGAGCATCCCCCACACCCCACAGCCACGTGTCAGCCACCGCAGTGCACAACGACAGCCGAAAGGCAGACATCACGGTCCACAGCAATCGGTGTCAGTGGGTGTCCAGCCACCCCCACGACCCACAACACCCCCCCACCCCCACAGACCTGCAACATGGAGCACCCCCGCTTAGAGCCATGTGGCATCCAGTACAGTGCACGCACGAACAACTTGCAGGTGGGAAACTGGACAGGGCTGGATAACTGGAGGCATGAGGACCATAACACGACCAACACATGGGACATGTCACGTAGCAGACGAACACGCAGCACCGCCCACCGTCACGAACAAGTGAACAATGTGCACACGGACATGAACAACAGACTCACACCCCACATGACCCATCACAGACATAGCAACACCCAAGGAGCCACGTCTGCATGCACAAGCCACACTGAATATAGTCCCACACGGCAGCCACTGTGCAACTCATCACACACAACCGAAACACCATTGAAGTCCTGTCCATGTAGCCCCTACTGCCTGTCAACCACACACCCCACAACTACGCCTATGTAAGACAAACAACACTAGACGCAACAGAGCGGAACAACATAAATGCACACGAACACCACTGAACCCATCAAACACACAGACACACCATGCACAAACAACATACCATCCATCCCATCCGTCAGCCCCAGTCTCATGAAAGGCATGTCATCCGCACAGCTGCCACACATACAGCAGTCACGCTAAGATACATGCCCATGACCAACCATGTGCCAGAAGTCAATGAAGTGCACGACACACTGTGAGCAACAACACACAACATGGGCCACACCCCCCCGAGCACTGCAGTGATGCACATGGCACAGGGCAGCACGCACACCAAGGAGATGGGACAACTGCAATACGTTGGCTGGCACACAACCATCACTCACTCATAACGATGCGTCCAATGCCATGGCCAGTAATCACAACAGACAGCAAATATGCAGGCCATGTCAAGCATGCACACACCTCAAACCATGCACTGTCATGCTGCCACAACACATGTCACGTTCGGCACCCATGGCTCACAGCATGTACCCCAAAAGCATATCCCCTCCCAAATGCGAATCTGGGGCATAGCCCCCATGTTGCCATATGCGTTCCTAAGCGTTCCATTTGAACCCCAAAAGCATATCCCCTCCCAAATGCGAATCTGGGGCATAGCCCCCATGTTGCCATATGCGTTCCTAAGCGTTCCATTTGAACCCCAAAAGCATATCCCCTCCCAAATGCGAATCTGGGGCATAGCCCCCATGTTGCCATATGCGTTCCTAAGCGTTCCATTTGAACCCCAAAAGCAAAGTACAAACCAGACCCAGGATGGGCCAGGAGCCCGCATACACCAGAGTCACAATAAGTAGGGGCACAGCAACACACCCATCGGCATGGCCAATCCGTCCCATGCCACATGTGCACAGCACACAGTCCCATTGCCAAGCACACACAACTACAGATGCTACAGCCACACACACGCCTCCGGGAAACCCATGTACGAGATTGCACGAACTGTCAATGTCAGACGACAAATACATACTTCGCCAGGTGCAACACAATAACAAATCTCATTCTCTCCACAGGTGACGAACTGCTGGATGCTGGGGATGGAGCCAGCAGCCAGCACAGCCAGCCTACAAGCCCCCAACGAGGACACACGGATCTGGAGGATCTGTCCTCCTCTTCGGACACGGACAACCAAGCAGGCCCATCTGGTGTGGCAGGGCCCAGCCGCTCCCCAGGACCCCTCCTACCCACCAACCCATCATCCAGGGCTGCTGAACATTCCCAGCCCCCTGCTGCCACTGTCGTTGCGGCCACACCCACGGTCATTGTGGCCACTACCACTGCCGCAACCGCCACCATCGCCGCACCGACCACCACCGCCGCCACCACCGCCACGTCTTCGCTGGCACCAGCCCCAGCGCAGGTGGTGGCCCGGACGACTGGATCCACCCTGGGAGCCACAGCGAGGACCGTGGTGAGCAATGTGGCTAGTGGGCAGGCCGGTGGCAGCAGGACTGGTAGGAGGAGCAGGGTCAGGGAAACGCCAGCCTCCCCTGGGAGCCATGCCCTGCCTCACATGGCCAGAGTCCTTGGGGCCTATGAAGAGGCCCAAGGACAATGGGTCCGGTCTGCTTCAGACACGCGTGAGGTGCTGGGGGTGCTGAGGTCCATGGACGCCCGTATGGGCCAAATCGTGGACCTCATGGGACAGCTGGTGGTGGCGGTGAGGTCACAGCCAGGGACAGCAGCTCCCCTCCGCCACCACCTGCCGGGGCGCAGGGTGGAGCAGCAGTGTCCAGTTCCCCTGCGTCCACAGCCAGTGATCACACCTCAACCACCAGCATGTCGCAAGCAGGCACCCCCCTCGCAAACGTGGAAGGGGCCGTCCGAAGAGGAAACAGATCTCCCGGGAGGACTTCGCACGCTCCAGCCGCAAGTGAGGCAGCCAGCCAGCCTTCCGCCAGCCTTCCTTGACCAGCCACTGCATTGACTTGGACTACGATCCCACTCCACACAGCCATCTGGATGGCATGTGTGTGTTGGACTATGGACATAGAACCAGTGGGTACACCCTGATCATCACGCAGCCATGACCGACAGCTCATTGTCACTGCACGCACCACTTTTGTCATCACCTTACACACAATCACATGTCACAGTTAGTAATAAATGCACCTTTTTCACTAACTGCTGTTTGTGCCCTGTGTTTTAATTGTACGGAATACAACGGCCACCTTGGGCGGAAAGGCACCTGATGCGTGGCATGGCAATGGAACCGGAGGGCCTGTAGGGACCTAGGGGTGGGAGACAGAACAGGAGCACATTCAATGAGTGTGTCACACACCCATCACACAGTACATGTCAACAACTACAAGCAATGTACACACATCGCACAGAGCAATAGGGCACAATGCCACAGCCACCAACAGTGGCATACTACCCTGGCCATGGAGCGTTGACACACAGCACGCAGTGAACAAACGGCCACCCTGACACAGCACACACACACCTGCACAGATACAGCCACATCAGCCGTCGTACATGGACACTCACCGTCAAGTGAAGTAGCGGGCGATGAGCTGCTGGCGCACATTCCCAGCTTCCTCCTCTCCGCTGTCCTCCTCACTCGAGCTGTCCTGGTCTGCGGGCTGGGGCCCTGGTTGATCTCCGTCATCCACGATGAGGGGGATCTGCTTCCGAATGGCCAGATTGTGCAGCATGCAGCACGCCACCACTATCTGGCACACCTTCTGTGGGGAGTACGCCAACGCACCCTCGGTGCGGTCCAGGCACCTGAACCTGGACTTGAGGAGGCCAAAGGTACGCTCGACCACACGTCTGGTCCTCCCATGTGCCTCATTGTAGCGATCGTCTGCTGGGGTGCGAGGATTCCTCAATGGACTGAGCAGCCATGCCCCATTCGGATACGCAGAGTCACCTGGGTGTGAGGGACACAGAGAACCGTTGCAATTCCAACTGGACAGGGGACAGCATCGCACAACCAGCACGCTACACCACTCCACATACTCACCGACAATACAGGCACGATCCTGTTGCATATTGGACATCAGTCGTGGCAAGATGCTGTTGCGCATTATGTGTGCGTCATGGGCCGAGCCTGGGAACTTTGCACACACGTGGGTGATCACCATGTCCGCAAGGCACACCACTTGCACATTCAGGGAGTGCGTGTGCTTCCTGTTGCGGTACAGGTGCTCAGTGGCCTGTGGTGGAACAAGGCCGACATGTGTGCAGTCAATGGCTCCAACGACGTGTGGGATTCTGCCAAGGGCATAGAATGCACCCTTCACTGCCGCCAATTCACGAGCCCTGGGGAAGCGGATGTACCTGTTTCGGCACAGCATCATGGCTGCCAGTACATCCCTCAGCACCTTGCTGAACATGGGCTGGGACATCCCTCCTCCAATGCCCACTGTGTGCTGGAATGACCCAGTGGCGAAGAAATGCATGGCGGCCATCACCTTAGCCGTGGGGGTGACAGCAGTCGGATACACCCTGCGGGGACGGAGATGGGGTTCTAACATGGCACACAGTCGATGCAGGGTTGGCCTGTCCAGCCGAAACTTCCTAATAACCTCTGTATCGTCCATGTCCGCCAGCAATTGGTATGGGCGGTCAATGTTCGGTCTCCGCCTAGGGACAATGGCAGAGGACACATGTCAATGCAACACGACACATAGCAATTTCGCATACACATCACTGACATGACTGAGCAAGCACATGAGCCACAGCCCAGCTGTCAAGCTGGGACGGCACGGCCACAATACACTTACACAGGTCTCCCAACAATGGCAATGGCTAGTGATACGAACCACTGCCATGTGCATGCACATGGGGATCTAGGCCCCAATGACTTGCGGGGCGTGCTGATGGGGACTGACTGCATATCCGTCAAGCGGCAACGCCACGGCAACATGAATGTCTGCTGAGCATGGAACTGCTTCCGCGGCTGGATGAGTATGGCACACGACGACGACGATGTGGGCACAGGCTGAGCGGCCAAAACAAGTGGGACCTGTGGCACGAGGGGATATGAGACAGTAGTAGGTGTCAGCACTGCACCCTATGTACAGCACTGTACGGATCACACCTCCCGAAACATTGACAGGTGTCCACATTGACAGCCCCATGCCAAGACGGCTGTGTGCTTGCAGTCACACGTCACAGGTGAGAGGTTACATTGCACGTGCCAGGTGGCAGTCGTACATAGTGGGAGCTGGCATGTGTGTGCATGTGTCTCCTGTTCAGGATCCACCAGATGGGCGCTGACTCTGTACTGACCATTGGACACAGCATGTTCCGTGGAAGGCTTGTGTGTGTGGGATGGTGGCACTGGATGTGCCTCCGTTGGGTGGGGGGCCATGCACAGGGCGGGTACGTCGATGATTGCGCATTGTTGGTCACGGTGGGTGCACCCACTAAGATGTGTTGCCCTGTGTTCAATTCCTATGTCCGCATGATGATGGACTGTGGATGTGGGCAGACTACACATTGGTCGATGTGCTGTCTATATGCATGTGCCTTCACACCAGGCACAGCTGCCCCTGCACATGTGACCCCTGCTGGACTCGCTGCTGGGTCTGTGGAGCTGATGCACCTTCTGCGCGTGGGGCGGGCAGCTCTCCTCACTTCCCTCATTGCGCATGTCATGTCTTTGCCGCAGGTGACATGGATCATGGAGGGCCCACATGTACGCGTGGGTAGGCTACACATGATTGTTCACTGGTCGCCACCCCCAGTCAGTGTTTCGAATGGGAAGGTTGTCGTGCTGGTGGTATGTTCGATGTGGCGGATGGGCGGGCCTAGGTGCGGGCTTACATTCCGGACATGGGGGGTAGTTGGATTGGCGACTAGTTGCAGTACACACGGGACACGTCTCTTCCTTTCCACATCTGGGTCATCCCTTGTACTAACTGACAGTGATACAGTCATCTTCGCCCCAGCCCTCATGTCCTCCCCTCGCTCCCCCAATATGCATGCTCACCTGCGAGGCTAGCGCTTGCACAGGCAGCCCCAAGCTCGCACCAGAGAGGGCAAGGAGTGTATGTGTGGGTCCAGTTGCACGAGTGGGCTGTCTCAGGGTATGATGTGTGGCGGGACGCCGTCCACCTGCGTGGTGCCCCAAATGGAGACCCGGCCTGCATGGACTATGCATCACAGTCTTCGCCTTCCGGATCCGCCACCTGCGACACCCAGTGGCTGTGGCTGCCCTTGCGGCCAGGCCGCGTCCGTCTGTGGCTGATGGCCCACACATTCACTCTTTGGCCTCTCTGGGGAGGGCTCAGGGGTGGTGGCGCACGCGCTTGCACTTAGTCGCAATGGCATGTGGCGTGGTTGGTATGATGGGCAATGGATGGGATGGTGCGAGCCACCTCCCGTGACGTCAGTGCTGCTCGTGCTGTGGTGCGTCCCCCTACACTTCCATTTGACTTTTTGCCATGCTGGACGTTGAGGTTCTATTGCCTGCGTGATATGACCAGGAGGAGCGCGAGGAGACCTCTCACACACCATGCTCCACTGCCATCCCGTGCCCTGTATCGCCTGTGCGGATTGACTATGTTGGGGTTACACCTGGTCGACTGGGGCTGTGTGTGCCTTGTCAAGGGGCATGGCGGGCGCACAACAGGATCCAGCTTGTCCACAGAGGGTGGGCTGAGGTGCGCCTGGTACCGCTTTGTACGTGTGCCCGGCTGCTGTGCACACACGTGTTCACTCCCCCGACAGGTGTCCTCTCACAATGCCCAGGGAAGCGGTGGTGTACTGTTCATGACCCCTCCCAACACGGCGTGCTCCAACTTGGCATGTGCGCATCTACCCGTCGCACCCACCCACCTGAGCACTGCGTCCATACGACTTCACACGACACATGTGTGTCTTCCACAGTAGTGCTACTCATTTGCGTTGACATCCAATACCAGTGGACTACATGGTCATGTCACGACTGCCGTGTACTTCACATACTCTCATCCTCTCTCATTCGTACTTGTGAAATGAGTCAGCGGAGACAGTTTTGGTTTCAAACATTATATTGAGTCTTCTGTCCTCTGTGATGCAGTATAGTGGACACTACTGGCAGCGGAATACATGTTGAGGATATACTGAGCATGATTACAAATTGGATAGGGTGTGGGGTTACATGTGATTGGCTGTTGCATGTGGGATGTGGGCTTCAGAGTTACATCTGCTTGGCCAAGGCTGTGCTAATGTACATTTACGTATAGCTGCGGAGCTGCGGACTTTGACACAGACGGTATACATGTAGCCTACCAGACCGCTCGGCATCATGGGCACAGTCCATCTCAGTTCCATGTGACAGGTTTGCTGCGGTTGTTCCTCATGCACGCGTGCATGTGAGATGACATCAGGGCATGTGCTTGCGTGCATGCAGCGGCGTGCCACTTGTTGTTGCACTGTGGTGGTTACTGGACATGTCACAGTCACTGGGGTCGTGTTGTTGTTGTATGCACTTGTCGTCCATGCAAAGGTCCTGGTATGGGATTCCCGGGGCGGGGGTGGGAGGGGTGCAGCACCCACAGACTCCAGGCGACCTATTCATGTCCACTGAGCGGTGTGTGTGTCCATGTGCGCTGGATCCATGTCGTGTCCTGGTTGTTCGTGCAGTTCCGTCCATGTGGGTGCGATACACAGAGCCCATGCCACTGCCTCCCACGATGCATGCGGTGTTCCTGGATGTGATGGGGAACAGTGTGCATGTCCCGGTCATATCCGATGTCATGGCGATGTCGTTGATGGTGTGGTTACAGTTGCCGGTCGTTTGGTATGGCTGTTGTGGTGGTGACTGTCCAGTCCGTGCGGAAGCTGAGCATGGGTGCGGGGTTGGACTTCATAGGTCACTCGGGGAACCTGCGTTGTGGTCCGACGTATTTACAGGTTGTCAGGTATGCGATGCCGTCCAGCAGGGCTTCCATGTCATTGGTGGTGTACATGTTTGCCAGCCAATGAAGCGGATGGTGGCTCTCAAGGTGTTGTTCGTAAGTTGTCCCTTGGAGGACCATGATGGGGCATGCTGGGTGACATTCGATGTAGCTGTTCTCGATGATCCGTCGTGTGGAGGCACAGTGGTCCCATTTCAGTGCGGGTGCGATGTTGGCCACATACGCCATGCCCCCATAGGCAGAGCAGGCCCTGTCGTGTGCGTCCAGAGGGAGGAGTAGTGGTAGCAGGTCCGCCTTCAGACATGCCGGGTTGGAGAGGCATATCTCGACGGGATGCTGGTAGGGACACCTCCGACAGTAGAAGACGGGCATGACGCAGCTGAACAATGTGATGCGGTAAGTCAGTCGGTAACTTACGTTCAGCAGGGACAGGAGATCGCATCCCAATGTATGTATCGTGTTGGTTTTGTACAGCTTGAGCTGTTCGGCGTAGTTGGGTAGGTGTGTTGCGGTTGCCATTTCGCAGCGGTTCGTTGAGATGGCGTGCTCCGGCTGTGTGTGCAGTCTGCAATGTGCACGCTCCGGGGTTGCTGTGAGCTCTGTGTAGTCGTAGGGAGACAGGACTTGTGTTCTGTTGGCTTGTTTGGAGGACACGGGCCCTCTTCCCACATGCTTCTCAGACAGTTCAAGGTCAGTGCTGTGTGACTCCTTCCAATTAACTTGCATGTGGCCGACATGGGGGAGTGTTTTCTTCTTTCTTCCCCGTCCGTTGTGTGCTTCTGTGATATGCGCTATCTGCCCTGTGGTCGGTCTCTCGGCATGCCTGTGTTGGTCTATTCTTGGACAATGGCTGTATTCACCGGCTTCTGTCGTAGGGCTGTGGTTTCGGAGTTGGAATGGAAGGTCATTCAGTGCTGTCTGCTCTCCCTTGTGTGGGCGGCAGGCTGCCTTTCCGCTCTGCGTTGGGCCTTGTGTGTGGATGTTATTCTTGGGCCACCTGTTGTCGGTCCCCGGGCTCTTTGGTGTTCCGTTTCATATGTCTTGTTCATATGTGCAGGGTGGTATGGGTTTTTCAGTGTGGTACTGGCGTTCCTCTTCCCGAAGGGGCCCTGCTTCTCCTAGTTGGTGTTGCCGCCGCTGTGTGCTACGCCATGTTTGTTACACTGGGGTGTGTCCTGCTGTTGCGTGACTTCACTGACATGTGTGCGTCGGTTGTGTGGCGTTGGGTGTTGTCCGTGAATTGGGCGTTGGGGACATGTCTGTGGCAGGCCTGTCACGTGTCATGTGCGTTCGGGGTGGGGCTGATGTGTGTGCTGCTTGGTTGTGTCCCTGTGTCTGTGTGCGACGCATGCATGGCGCTGCGGTTGGCCTCTGCGTTGTGCGCATGTGTGGCGGCGTCATCGGCGCTTTGTGGCCGTGACGGGGTGGTTGGTTCCTAGTCCCAGGTGGTGTGTACACATGTGTTCCGCGATGTTAGGATTTGGCCTGTGTGTCATATGTGGATGCAATGGTGGATGTGTAGTGTACACGCGCTGGTGGGGGGTTGTCCGCTTTTTCCGCCCTTGCACTGTGTGCGCTGTTTGCGTGCACTTGTTGTGTGTGTGCCTACCTGCGTCTCCGCGGTACGTTGCGTCCTTGGTGGTGCATCAGCAGAAGCATGGGAAGGGCCTGCAGTGCTGGATTCATGCCCGGGGTGCCGCTTCTTCGTTGTCCGTGCTCTGCGTCCGTGTTACCGCCTTCTTTCACGTGCGGTGTCTCTTAGCCGTGGGAGCCGTTTGTTTGCGGCATCGTAATTTATGCGCCGGGCGGGACGTGTTTCGTCGGACGGTGTGTGTCAGTTAGCTGCGCCGCTACGTGTACGGGCGCACTTTGATGGCGGACGGTGTTGCTGGCTTGCCGGCGGTGTTTGGCCTGCTTTTCGCATCGTAATTGGGCGGGCGTGTGGACTGCTGCGTGCCGGCGGTAACTGGTGGTTTTTGCATCCGCCAGCACGGCGGTTGTGCTTCCGCCCGCCATCGTAATGGGCCCCTAAGTCAGGGAATATGCTGGACACTAAACTTATAAAATTACTATTCCCACTTCAGTCAAAATAAGTCAGGGAAGGTGCTGGACATTAAACACATAAAAATTACTATTCCCACTACAGTAATTATGAAGTCAAGAACACGCTGGACACTAAGGGGTCGATTCCGATTCGGGCCGGAAATTTCTCCGACCGAGCCGGACCCGGAGAGAATTCCGACCGATCCGGACCCGTGCAGTCCGACCGAACGAGTACGATGCGCACGTATGCCATCGGACCCGAGTCGGTCGGACTCCCATTGAAGTCAATGGGAGCCGGTCGTACAACGCGTACGCGGGCTCCCATTGACTCAATGGGTGCGAGTCGGACAAGTGCGCCCCTACAGCGGGTACGCGGCGAAGCGATTCGCGCCGTACACGCACAGGTAGGGGGACCATGGGTCCCCCCTGTGTGCGACTCGCGCGGCTACGCGCACAGGGGGTCCGACACGGACCCCCAAAGTACGGCTCCGACAGCTCTTTCGAGCCGGAGTGCGCGGCTCGGTCGGACTCGCCCGCGGCGCGCATCGTACTCACCCGGCCGGGGAACGTCTCCATTGCGCGGTGCGAGTCGAGTCCGAGCGAGTCGGTCGGTGCAGATCGAGCCGGGAGCGAGTCGGTCGGAGCGGTCGGGACGCCCGGACGAGTCGGTCGGCGACTTCGCATCGTACTCGCTCGGCCGGACCCGCGTACGATTCGGTCGGGAAACAGGGCTCCGGATCGGATCCGGTAAAGCCGAATCCGATTCGGAGCCCTACCGCCGAGATCGGAATCGGCCCCTAAATATATATGTTTTACAATATTAACAACTTTACCATTTTCCCCTAATAACACAACATCCCAGTACTAAAACAACTTACTATTTATATTTATAAATTACTTTATTTCTTCTAATTATTTGCAATTTTTTAATTTTCTACTTAATAAATATTTTTTAAATATTATTTAAATAACACTTCCCACCCTTATCCCCTAATAACGAAACATCCCCTCCTAAAACAAAACATATATTTTAACTTTTTAATATAAATTTCGTTTTTTAAATTATTTTCTAATTTCTAAAATTTTTAAATTCATATCTAAATTTACACTGATATCTTTAAAATACTCCACACCCTTATCCCCTAATGACCCAACATCCCACTACTAAAATAAAAAATATATTTTAAATTTTTAATATAAATTTCGTTTTTTAAATTAATTTCGAATTTCTAAAATTTTTAAATTATAATCTAAATTTAAACTAATATTTTTTATATACTCCCCACCCTTATCCCCTAATAACCCAACATCCCACTCCTAAAAGAAAAAATATATTTTAAATTTTTAATATAAATTTTGTTTTTTAAATTAATTTCGAATTTCTAAATTTTTTAAATTAATATCTAAATTTAAACTAATATTTTTTATATACTCCCCACCCTTATCCCCTAATAACCCAACATCCCGCTCCTAAAAGAAAACATAGGGGCACATTACGATACCCGGCGTAAATAACACCGCCAGGCATGGAAGCGGCAAAAATCCGCCCGCACACACCGCCTGAACACCGACCACGCCATTACGATTACACAAACCGAATACCGCCATCGGCGGAAAAAGCACACAAAATACCGCCCGCCAACGTCCGAGTCGGAGACAAACCGCCCGCCACGGACGGAAACACGCACGACAACACAAAACCGCCCGCCCTCACGGCCGACACACCGCACGTGAAATTACGATCGCACCGACATGAGCGCGGAAAAACAACAAATATACCGCCCGCCAGCGCAAACAACGCCGATGAGAATCGACACGGCAGAAGCCATGGCGCCCACGTACCTGCACAGAAACCATCCGCACACAAAACCAATAGCACACAACATGGCCAACAAGTCCACACAGCAAGGCACGCACAAATACACAAGCACAGTACATATCCCGAAAACACCCCCCGGACAAACAAAAAATACAAAGGCCAGAACCCCAGACACAACACACCTGAAAACAACAGACCATGAGGACACACCCACATAGGTAAGTACAAAAGCAGCACTCCCACAGACCACAACCCCTTGCTACATTGCAAACCAGAGAGGAGAGGAGAGGACACAGTGACACAGCAAGGACAGCAGCACACCACAGAAACGCACACATCACAACCACCACCACCACCACCACCACCAAACACCGGCACCACAAACCCCCTGCACATTACACAACACACACCGCACCAGCACCACAAACACCATGGCACCACAAAGAATGCCCAAGTTCACGCCCATTGAGCTGACGGTCATGGTCGACGAGATCATCAAGGTGCACCCACAAATCTATGGGAACATGGTCCAACACACACCACTAGCCACCAGAAACAGAATGTGGAACCGGATCGTAGACCAGGTCAATGCAGTCGGGACCCTGCCCAGGAACAGAGTTGAAATTAACAAACGGTGGAATGACGTCAAGAGCCTGGTCAAGAAGAAGGAGGGCAAAAACAGAGAGCTGGCTGCCGTCACTGGCGGAGGGAATCCCGCGCTCTTCAAGACCTTCAAAGCGTGGGAGGAGAAGGTGCGAGTCATCATACATCCCGAGATCCTCGCCGGATTAGCAGGGGGAGTGGAGGCTGGTAAGTACAAACTAATGTATACCAGCACACCGCTATGTACCCACATGCACTACCACCATGCCACAGCTCCCAGGGACAAACACCCCCATGTCCAGCACACAATACACGACACACACATGCAACAGACACCACCACACACAGCCCAAACAGAACAACTGTAAGATGCGTGGGGACATGTGTACATTCAGCCAGCCACGTAACCACCAACAGGTCCCCAAATATGCCAGAAGCGCCACAACGAGCACCCACCACACCCATGTGTCCGCCACAGCTGCACAAACCGACAAGTAACAGGTAAGTGGCAGGAACACAAAGTGCAGTGGGTGGGAGGGTGGACAGCCCAAGTACAACACACACCAGGCCCCTAGTCCCACAGCACAGCAAGGAGGAGCATCCCCCACACCCCACAGCCACGTGTCAGCCACCGCAGTGCACAACGACAGCCGAAAGGCAGACATCACGGTCCACAGCAATCGGTGTCAGTGGGTGTCCAGCCACCCCCACGACCCACAACACCCCCCACCCCCACAGACCTGCAACATGGAGCACCCCCGCTTAGAGCCATGTGGCATCCAGTACAGTGCACGCACGAACAACCTGCAGGTGGGAAACTGGACAGGGCTGGATTACTGGAGGCATGAGGACCATAACACGACCAACACATGGGACATGTCACGTAGCAGACGGAACACGCAGCACCGCCCACCGTCACGAACAAGTGAACAATGTGCACACGGACATGAACAACAGACTCACACCCCACATGACCCATCACAGACATAGCAACACCCAAGGAGCCACGTCTGCATGACACAAGCCACACTGAAAATAGTACCACACGGCAGCCACTGTGCAACTCATCACACACAACCGAAACACCATTGAAGTCCTGTCCATGTAGCCCCTACTGCCTGTCAACCACACACCCCACAACTACGCCTATGTAAGACAAACAACACTAGACGCAACAGAGCGGAACAACAGAAATGCACACGAACACCACTGAACCCATCAAACACACAGACACACCATGCACATACAACATACCATCCATCCCATCCGTCAGCCCCAGTCTCATGAAAGGCATGTCATCCGCACAGCTGCCACACATACAGCAGTCACGCTAAGATACATGCCCATGACCAACCATGTGCCAGAAGTCAATGAAGCGCACGACACACTGTGAGCAACAACACACAACATGGGCCACACCCCCCGAGCACTGCAGTGATGCACATGGCACAGGGCAGCACGCACACCAAGGAGATGGGACAACTGCAATACGTTGGCTGGCACACAACCATCACTCACTCATAACGATGCGTCCAATGCCATGTCCAGTAATCACAACAGACAGCAAATATGCAGGCCATGTCAAGCATGCACACACCTCAAACCATGCACTGTCATGCTGCCACAACACATGTCACGTTCGGCACCCATGGCTCACAGCATGTACCCCAAAAGCATATTCCCTCCCAAATGCGAATCTGGGGCATGGCCCCCATGTTGCCATATGCGTTCCTTAGCGTTCCATTTGAACCCCAAAAGCAAAGTACAAACCAGACCCAGGATGGGCCAGGAGCCCGCATACACCAGAGTCACAATGAGTAGGGGCACAGCAACACACCCATCGGCATGGCCAATCCGTCCCATGCCACATGTGCACAGCACACAGTCCCATTGCCAAGCACACACAACTACAAATGCCACAGCCACACACACGCCTCCGGGAAACCCATGTACGAGATTGCACGAACTGCCAATGTCAGACGACAAATACATACTTCGCCAGGTGCAACACAATAACAAATCTCATTCTCTCCACAGGTGACGAACTGCCGGATGCTGGGGATGGAGACAGCAGCCAGCACAGCCAGCCCACAAGCCCCCAACGAGGACACACGGATGTGGAGGATCTCACCTCCTCTTCGGACACGGACCACCAAGCAGGCCCATCTGGTGTGGCAGGGCCCAGCCGCTCCCCAGGACCCCTCCTACCCACCAACCCATCATCCAGGGCTGCTGAACAGTCCCAGCCCCCTGCTGCCACTGTCATTGCGGCCACACCCACGGTCATTGCGGCCACACCCACGGTCATTGCGGCCACTACCACTGCCGCAACCGCCACCATCGCAGCACCGACCACCACCGCCGCCACCACCACCACGTCTTCGCTGGCACCAGCCCCAGCGCAGGTGGTGGCCCGGCCAACTGGATCCACCCTGGGAGCCACAGCGAGGACCGTGGTGAGCAATGTGGCTAGTGGGCAGGCCGGTGGCAGCAGGACTGGTAGGAGGAGCAGGGTCAGGGAAACGCCAGCCTCCCTGGGAGCCATGCCCTGCCTCAAATGGCCAGAGTCCTTGGGGCCTATGAGGAGGCCCAAGAACAATGGGTCAGGTCTGCTTCAGACACGCGGGAGGTGCTGGGGGTGCTGAGGTCCATGGACGCCCGTATAGGTCAACTCGTGGACCTCATGGGCCAGCTGGTGGTGGCGGTGAGGACACGGCCAGGGATAGCAGCTCCCCTCCGCCACCACCTGCCGGGGCGCAGGGTCGAGCAGCAGTGTCCAGTTCCCCTGCGTCCGCAGCCAGTGAGCACACCTCAACCACCAGCATGTCGCAAGCAGGCACCCCCTCGCAAACGTGGAAGGGGCCGTCCGAAGAGGAAACAGATCTCCCGGGAGGACTTCGCACGCTCCAGTCGCAAGTGAGGCAGCCAGCCAGCCTTCCGCCAGCCTTCCTTGACCAGCCACTGCATTGACTTGGACTACGATCCCACTCCACACAGCCATCTGGATGGCATGTGTGTGTTGGACTATGGACATAGAACCAGTGGGTACACCCTGAGCATCACGCAGCCATGACCGACAGCTCATTGTCACAGCACGCACCACTTTTGTCATCACCTTACACACAATCACATGTCACAGTTTGTAATAAATGCACCTTTTTCACTAACTGCTGTTTGTGCCCTGTGTTTTATTTGTACGGAATACAACGGCCACCTTGGGCGGAAAGGCACCTGATGCGTGGCATGGCAATGGAATCCGGAGGGCCTGTAGGGACCTAGGGGTGGGAGACAGAACAGGAGCACATTCAATGAGTGTGTCACACACCCATCACACAGTACATGTCAACAACTACAAGCAATGTACACACATCGCACAGAGCAATAGGGCACAATGCCACAGCCACCATCAGTGGCATACTAACCTGGGCATGGAGCGTTGACACACAGCACGCAGTGAACAAAAGGCCACCCGGACACAGCACACACACACCTGCACAAATACAGACACATCAGCCGTCGTACATGGACACTCACCGTCAAGTGAAGTAGCGGGCGATGAGCTGCTGCCGCACATTCCCAGCTTCCTCCTCTCCGCTGTCCTCCTCACTCGAGCTGTCCTGGTCTGCGGGCTGGGGCCCTGGTTGATCTCCGTCATCCACAATGAGGGGGATCTGCTTCCGAATGGCCAGATTGTGCAGCATGCAGCACGCCACCACTATCTGGCACACCTTCTGTGGGGAGTACGCCAGTGCACCCCCGGTGCGGTCCAGGCACCTGAACCTGGACTTGAGGAGGCCAAAGGTACGCTCGACCACACGTCTGGTCCTCCCATGTGCCTCATTGTATCGATCGTCTGCTGGGGTGCGAGGATTCCTCAATGGACTGAGCAGCCATGCCCCATTCGGGTACGCAGAGTCACCTGGGTGTGAGGGACACAGAGAACCGTTGCTATTCCAACTGGACAGGGGACAGCATCGCACAACCAGCACGCTACACCACACCACATACTCACCGACAATACAGCCACGATCCTGTTGCAGATTGGCCATCAGCCGTGGCAAGATGCTGTTGCGCATTATGTGTGCGTCATGGGCCGAGCCTGGGAACTTTGCACACACGTGGGTGATCACCATGTCCGCAAGGCACACCACTTGCACATTCAGGGAGTGCGTGTGCTTCCTGTTGCGGTACAGGTGCTCAGTGGCCTGTGGTGGAACAAGGCCAACATGTGTGCAGTCAATGGCTCCAACGACGTGTGGGATTCTGCCAAGGGCATAGAATGCACCCTTCACTGCCGCCAATTCACGAGCCCTGGGGAAGCGGATGTACCTGTTTCGGTACAGCATCATGGCTGCCAGTACATCCCTCAGCACCTTGCTGAACATGGGCTGGGACATCCCTCCTCCACTGCCCACTGTGTGCTGGAATGACCCAGTGGCGAAGAAATGCAGGGCAGCCATCACCTTAGCCGTGGGGGTGAATGCTGTTGGATACACCCTGCGGGGACGGAGATGGGGTTCTAACATGGCACACAGTCGATGCAGGGTTGGCCTGTCCAGCCGAAACTTCCTGATTACCTCTGTATCGTCCATGTCCACCAGCAATTGGTATGGGCGGTCAATGTTCGGTCTCCGCCTAGGGAAATTGCAGAGGACACATGTCAAAGCAACACAACACATAGCAGTTTCGCATACACATCACTGACATGACTGAGCACGCACATGAGCCACAGCCCAGCTGTCAAGCTGGGACGGCACGGCCACAATACACTTACACAGGTCTCCCAACAATGGCAATGGCTAGTGAGACATACCACTGCCATGTGCATGCACATGGGGATCTAGGCCCCAATGACTTGCGGGGCGTGCTGATGGGGACTGACTGCATATTCGTCAAGCGGCAACGCCACGGCAACATGAGTGTCTGCTGAGCATGGAACTGCTTCCGAGGCTGGATGAGTATGGCACACGACGACGACGATGTGGGCACAGGCTGAGCGGCCAAAACAAGTGGGACCTGTGGCACGAGGGGATATGAGACAGTAGTAGGTGTCAGCACTGCACCCTATGTACAGCACTGTACGGATCACACCTCCCGAAAGATTGACAGGTGTCCACATTGACAGCCCCATGCCAAGACGGCTGTGTGCTTGCAGTCACACGTCACAGGTGAGAGGTTACATTGCACGTGCCAGGTGGCAGACGTACATAGTGGGAGCTGGCATGTGTGTGCATGTGTCTCCTGTTCAGGATCCACCAGATGGGCGCTGACTCTGTACTGACCATTGGACACAGCATGTTCCGTGGAAGGCTTGTGTGTGTGGGATGGTGGCACTGGATGTGCCTCCGTTGGGTGGGGGGCCATGCACAGGGCGGGTACGTCGATGATTGCGCATTGTTGGTCACGGTGGGTGCACCAACTAAGATGTGTTGCCCTGTGTTCAATTCCTATGTCCGCATGATGATGGACTGTGGATGTGGGCAGACTAAACATTGGTCGATGTGCTGTCTATATGCATGTGCCTTCACACCAGGCACAGCTGCCCCTGCACATGTGACCCCTGCTGGACTCGCTGCTGGGTCTGTGGAGCTGATGCACCTTCTGTGCGTGGGGCGGACAGCTCTCCTCACTTCCCTCATTGCGCATGTCATGACTTTGCCGCAGGTGACATGGATCATGGAGGGCCCACATGTACGCGTGGGTAGGCTACACATGATTGTTCACTGGTCGCCACCCCCAGTCAGTGTTTCGAATGGGAAGGTTGTCGTGCTGGTGGTATGTTCGATGTGGCGGATGGGCGGGCCTAGGTGCGGGCTTACATTCCGGACATGGGGGGTAGTTGGATTGGCGACTAGTTGCAGTACACACGGGACACGTCTCTTCCTTTCCACATCTGGGTCATCCCTTGTACTAACTGACAGTGATACAGTCATCTTCGCCCCAGCCCTCATGTCCTCCCCTCGCCCCCCAATATGCATGCTCACCTGCGAGGCTAGCGCTTGCACAGGCAGCCCCAAGCTCGCACCAGAGAGGGCAAGGAGTGTATGTGTGGGTCCAGTTGCACGAGTGGGCTGTCTCAGGGTATGATGTGTGGCGGGACGCCGTCCACCTGCGTGGTGCCCCAAATGGAGACCCGGCCTGCATGGACTATGCATCACAGTCTTCGCCTTCCGGATCCGCCACCTGCGACACCCAGTGGCTGTGGCTGCCCTTGCGGCCAGGCCGCGTCCGTCTGTGGCTGATGGCCCACACATTCACTCTTTGGCCTCTCTGGGGAGGGCTCAGGGGTGGTGGCGCACGCGCTTGCACTTAGTCGCAATGGCATGTGGCGTGGTTGGTATGATGGGCAATGGATGGGATGGTGCGAGCCACCTCCCGTGACGTCAGTGCTGCTCGTGCTGTGGTGCGTCCCCCCTACACTTCCATTTGACTGTTTGCCATGCTAGACGTTGAGGTTCTATTGCCTGCGTGATATAACCAGGAGGAGCGCGAGGAGAACTCTCACACACCATGCTCCACTGCCATCCCGTGCCCTGTATCGCCTGTGCGGATTGACTATGTTGGGGTTACACCTGGTCGACTGGGGCTGTGTGTGCCTTGTCAAGGGGCATGGCGGGCGCACAACAGGATCCAGCTTGTCCACAGAGGGTGGGCTGAGGTGCGCCTGGTACCGCTTTGTACGTGTGCCCGGCTGCTGTGCACACACGTGTTCACTCCCCCCGACAGGTGTCCTCTCACAATGCCCAGGGAAGCGGTGGTGTACTGTTCATGACCCCTCCCAACACGGCGTGCTCCAACTTGGCATGTGCGCATCTACCCGTCGCACCCACCCACCTGAGCACTGCGTCCATACGACTTCACACGACACATGTGTGTCTTCCACAGTAGTGCTACTCATTTGCGTTGACATCCAATACCAGTGGACTACATGGTCATGTCACGACTGCTGTGTACTTCACATACTCTCATCCTCTCTCATTCGTACTTGTGAAATGAGTCAGCGGAGACAGTTTTGGTTTCAAACATTATATTGAGTCTTCTGTCCTCTGTGATGCAGTATAGTGGACACTACTGGCAGCGGAATACATGTTGAGGATATACTGAGCATGATTGCAAATGGGATAGGGTGTGGGGTTACATGTGATTGGCTGTTGCATGTGGGATGTGGGCTTCAGAGTTACATCTGCTTGGCCAAGGCTGTGCTAATGTACATTTACGTATAGCTGCGGAGCTGCGGACTTTGACACAGACGGTATACATGTAGCCTACCAGACCGCTTGGCATCATGGGCACAGTCCATCTCAGTTCCATGTGACAGGTTTGCTGCGGTTGTTCCTCATGCACGCGTGCATGTGAGATGACATCAGGGCATGTGCTTGCGTGCATGCAGCGGCGTGCCACTTGTTGTTGCACTGTGGTGGTTACTGGACATGTCACAGTCACTGGGATCGTGTTGTTGTTGTATGCACTTGTCGTCCATGCAAAGGTCCTGGTATGGGATTCCCGGGGCGGGGGTGGGAGGGGTGCAGCACCCACAGACTCCAGGCGACCTATTCATGTCCACTGAGCGGTGTGTGTGTCCATGTGCGTGGTCCTGGTTGTTCGTGCAGTTCCGTCCATGTGGGTGCGATACACAGAGCCCATGCCACTGCCTCCCACGATGCATGCGGTGTTCCTGGATGTGATGGGGAACAGTGTGCATGTCCCGGTCATATCCGATGTCATGGCGATGTCGTTGATGGTGTGGTTACAGTTGCCGGTCGTTTGGTATGGCTGTTGTGGTGGTGACTGGCCAGTCCGTGCGGAAGCTAAGCATGGGTGCGGGGTTGGACATCATAGGTCACTCGGGGAACCTGCGTTGTGGTCCGACGTATTTACAGGTTGTCAGGTATGCGATGCCGTCCAGCAGGGCTTCCATGTCATTGGTGGTGTACATGTTTGCCAGCCAATGTAGCGGATGGTGGCTGTCAAGGTGTTGTTCGTAAGTTGTCCCTTGGAGGACCATGATGGGGCATGCTGGGTGACATTCGATGTAGCTGTTCTCGATGATCCGTCGTGTGGAGGCACAGTGGTCCCATTTCAGTGCGGGTGCGATGTTGGCCACATACGCCATGCCCCCATAGGCAGAGCAGGCCCTGTCGTGTGCGTCCAGAGGGAGGAGTAGTGGTAGCAGGTCCGCCTTCAGACATGCCGGGTTGGAGAGGCATATCTCGACGGGATGCTGGTAGGGACACCTCCGACAGTAGAAGACGGGCATGACGCAGCTGAACAATGTGATGCGGTAAGTCAGTCGGTAACTTACGTTCAGCAGGGACAGGAGATCGCATCCCAATGTATGGAACAGGTTGGTTTTGTACAGCTTGAGCTGTTCGGCGTAGTTGGGTAGGTGTGTTGCGGTTGCCATTTCGCAGCGGTTCGTTGAGGTGGCGTGCTCCGGCTGTGTGTGCAGTCTGCAATGTGCACGCTCCGGGGTTGCTGTGAGCTCTGTGTAGTCGTAGGGAGACAGGACTTGTGTTCTGTTTGCTTGTTTGGAGGACACGGGCCCTCTTCCCACATGCTTCTCAGACAGTTCAAGGTCAGTGATGTGTGACTCCTTCCAATTAACTTGCATGTGGCCGACATGGGGGAGTGTTTTCTTCTTTCTTCCCCGTCCGTTGTGTGCTTCTGTGATATGCGCTATCTGCCCTGTGGTCGGTCTCCTCGGCATGCCTGTGTTGGTCTATTCTTGGACAATGGCTGTATTCACCGGCTTCTGTCGTAGGGCTGTGGTTTCGGAGTTGGAATGGAAGGTCATTCAGTGCTGTCTGCTCTCCCTTGTGTGGGCGGCAGGCTGCCTTTCCGCTCTGCGTTGGGCCTTGTGTGTGGATGTTATTCTTGGGCCACCTGTTGTCGGTCCCCGGGCTCTTTGGTGTTCCGTTTCATATGTCTTGTTCATATGTGCAGGGTGGTATGGGTTTTTCAGTGTGGTACTGGCGTTCCTCTTCCCGAAGGGGCCCTGCTTCTCCTAGTTGGTGTTGCCGCCGCTGTGTGCTACGCCATGTTTGTTACACTGGGGTGTGTCCTGCTGTTGCGTGTCTTCACTGACATGTGTGCGTCGGTTGTGTGGCGTTGGGTGTTGTCCGTGAATTGGGCGTTGGGGACATGTCTGTGGCCGGCCTGTCACGTGTCATGTGCGTTCGGGGTGGGGCTGATGTGTGTGCTGCTTGGTTGTGTCCCTGTGTCTGTGTGCGACGCATGCATGGCGCTGCGGTTGGCCTCTGCGTTGTGCGCATGTGTGGCGGCGTCATCAGCGCTTTGGGGCCGTGACGGGGTGGTTGGTTCCTAGTCCCAGGTGGTGTGTACACATGTGTTCTGCGATGTTACGATTTGGCCTGTGTGTCATATGTGGATGCGATGGTGGATGTGTTGTGTACACGCGCTGGTGGGGGGTTGTCCGCTTTTTCCGCCCTTGCACTGTGTGCGCTGTTTGCGTGCACTTGTTGTGTGTGTGCCTACCTGCGTCTCCGCGGTACGTTGCGTCCTTGGTGGTGCATCAGCAGAAGCATGGGGAGGGCCTGCAGTGCTGGATTCATGCTCGGGGAGCCGCTTCTTCGTTGTCCGTGCTCTGCGTCCGTGTTACCGCCTCTCTTTCACGTGCGGTGTCTCTTAGCCGTGGGAGCCGTTTGTTTGCGGCATCGTAATTTATACGCCGGGCGGGACGTGTTTCGTCGGACGGTGTGTGTCAATTGGGCTGCGCCGCTACGTGTACGGGCGCACTTTCATGGCGGACGGTGTTGCTGGCTTGCCGGCGGTGTTTGGCCTACTTTTCGCATCGTAATTGGGCGGGCGTGTGGACTGCTGCGTGCCGGCGGTAACTGGTGGTTTTTGCATCCGCAAGCACGGCGGTTGTGCTTCTGCCCGCCATCGTAATGGGCCCCATATATTTTACATATTTAATATAAATTTGGTTTTTTAAATTAATTTCGAATTTCTAAAAAATTTAAATTAATATCTAAATTTACACTAATATTTTTTAAATACTTCCCACCCTTATACCCTAATAACCCAACATCTCACTACTAAAATAAAACATATATTTTACATTTTTAATATAAATTTTGTTTTTTAAATTAATTTCGAATTTCTATAAATTTTCTATTTAAATATAAATTTACACTAATATTTTTAAATTACTCCCACCCTTATCCCCTAATAACCCAACATCCCGCTCCTAAAAAAAACATATATTTTACACTTTTAATATAAATTTCATTTTTTAAATTAATTTCTAATTTCTAAAAATTTAAAATTAATATCTAAATTTACACTAATATTTTTAAAATACTCCCCACCCTTTACCCCTAATAACTAAACATCCCGCTCCTAAAACATATGTTACAATTTTTTTTATACATTTTCACACTAATATTAAAACATTTTTAATAATACAAAATTAATAACAATACATAATATTTAATTATTGACTAAAAAGTAATATTTTACAGTTTCGATATTTTTCTTTCGATATTTTTTACAATACTTACAATTCGATATTATCTACTTACGATATTACTTATTCGATATTTTGTACTTCGATATTTTTTAAAGAAATAAAATAACGATATTTTTGATTGCGATATTCATGTATTCAATATTATCTAACATTCGATATTACAACTTCGATATTACTACAATTCGATATTTATCATTCGATATAATGTCTATTCACCGCAATAAATAAATAAGCAGCCCATTTGGGCAAACGATAATGCCGAACTATGGAACTCAAAAGACCAGCATGCACCTTCCTGACTTTAAAAGCCAATGAAGAAGGAAATTAACGAAACGCGTCGGCGAGAGTCAGGTGCTTGTAATTAATCTCTGACCGCGCATGCCCGTACCAATAAAGGCTGATGGGGAAAGGCAACTTGCTCTCGAGTGCTGCTCATTTTTTGGACACTTCCCCACGGAGCTTGATATATATATATATATATATATCTATATATATATATATATATATATATATATATATATATATATATAAATATATATATTCACTGAAAAAACCATAGGTTTTAGGGACAGTTATAGTTAGTTGGACATTTCACTCTTACAAAACCATAGAAATTCCCCCGTTATAGTTAGTTCAGCTAACTATAACTCGCGCCCCGCAATGCACTGCTGATGACGTCACATATTACATCACTCATGACATGGTCAGTGACATCACTGATGACATCACTGATGACATCTCAAATGACATCACTGATGATATCACTGATGACATCATCCAGTGACTGTGTGTTTCTGTAAAGTTTAAATATGTTTAATATATTTAGGGAAAGGCGTATTGAAGAATGAGTGGGTGTATAAGTGTCTGAATGGATGATTTAGTACGTGAGTGACTGACTCTACAAGTGAGTGATTAAATGTATCTTACTGAATGCATGGGTTAGTGACTAAACTGTGTGAATGTCTGTATCCGTCTGTCTGTTGGTTTGTAAGCGGCTGCATGGCTTTCTGAATAGCTACATGAGTGTCTACATGGGTTATTGATTGATTGTCTGAGTATCTGTATGGGTGCCTGAGTGTTTGTGTGGGTGGGGTGTGTGTGACTCTGTGCATAGATGTGTGAGTTGGTGATTCACTGGGTGCATGGTTTCAAGAGTGCATCTGTGATGGACTGTATGGGTGGGTGAGTGTGTGTATGGGTGTGTTAGTGATTGAATGTATATCTCAGTGGTACATGTGTGAGTAACTACATATGTGCAAGGCAGTATATATGTGTGTTGGAGTATATAAATGGCTATAAGTGAGAGTGTGTGATTGTGAGAGTGGCTGTATGGATGAGTGTGTACTTGTATCAGTGATTGTATAAGAGCATAAGAATGTGCTAGTATTTGTATGAGTAAGTGAGCTGGTGTGTGTATAACTGTATAGGTGAGTAAATGGGTGTGTGATTAAGTTTTTTGCATGACTGACTAGGTGTGTGAGTACCTCTAGGGATGAGTGGCGGTGTGTGAGTGTTTATATAGGTGTATGAGTGCATATGATAGTCCTGTACTGAGTGACTAAGTATGAGTGACTGTACGGGTGAGTGAGTGGATGTGTGTGTAGACCTAAGAATCAGTGAGTGGGTATGTAGTTTTTGGTGTTGGAGTGTCTATGGTTTTGAGAATGGCAGTCTGTAATTTAGAGTGGGTGTATCAAAAGTTATATTAGGGTGTGAGAAGATGCATGAAATTATCACATGGATGATGTCATCAGTGATGTCATTTGAGATGTCATCAGTGATGTCATCAGTGATGTCACTGACCATGTCATGAGTGATGTAATATGTGACATGATCAGCAGTGCATTGAGGGGGCGCGAGTTATAGTTAGCTGAACTAACTATAACGGGGGAATTTCTATGGTTTTGTACGAGTGAAATGTCCAACTAACTATAACTGTCCCTAAAACCTATGGTTTTTTCAGTGAATTTCAAAGGTTTTTTAAATGCTAATTTCTAACTATAACGTGTCTGAAACCTATGGTTTTTTCAGTGAATTTCAAAGGTTTTTTAAATGCTAATTTCTAACTATAACGTGCCTGAAACCTATGATTTTTTAAGTGAATTTCAAAGGTTTTTTTAAATGCTAGTTTCTAACTATGCCTACAGAGGTAGGACATGTGAAGAAAGAAGAAAAACGCACAGAAAGAAGCAAAAGATGTGCAGAAAGAACCAACAGAGGAGCAGAAAGAGGCCTTGTTGCAAAATCATCCTGTGCCCACAACTTTTTCAGACGGGTACTGGTGGTAACTGACTCTGACTAACCAGAGCCAGTGCTATGCTAAAAAACACTTAGAATACAGTGAAAACACCTACATACACTAGGGAACACTATGCGTTGGGGTACCCCTGTGATTAGCATGACCTCCTCTGCAAGTCCCTAGTACATAATAGGGCAGGGGGATTAAAACTACCTCTTAAAACGAGCTACAGGGCGCGTTTGCACAGTGGTGAAGGGAGGGAAGGGCCTGAGGTGACATGTGTGCAAACGCACCCCGTGGCGCGTTTTAAGTTGCGGGATTAAGTCCCCTTGAATTCTGAGGGTCCCTGGGGCCCAACTAGCCCCCCAGGTACCTACAGTTAGGACCACAGAGCTGAGTTGCAGAGAGGCGTTCCGACTCGAGGCCACGCACCTTTTTTCACCTCTCTGCAATGCAACTCTGTTGTGCTTACTGAAGGTACCTGGTGGGCTAGTTGGCCCCCAGGGTCCCTCAGGATTCAAAGGGAATTAATTCCCCAACTTAAAACGCACCACAGGGCGTGTTTGCGCACATGTCACCTGAGGCCCCGCCCCCTCCCTTCACCACTGTGCAAACGCGACCCGTGGTGCGTTTTAAGTTGGGGGATTAGGTCACCTTGAATCCTGAGGGTCCCTGGGGCCCAACTAGCCCACTAGGTACTTCCAGTAAGCACCACAGGCCTGCGTTGCAACGCCTGTAACACATTGTGCAGTTGTGTTTAGGTAGTGAAGAGGGTCATGCTGGGGGTAGTGTTTTAGGGTTTAGGGTAGTGCAGTGCTGTTTGTGTAGTGTAGGGGGTCATGCTGGGGGTAGATTTAGGGTTTAGGGTAGTGCAGTGGTGTTTGGGTAGAGTAGGGAGTCGTGCTGGGGGGAGTGTTTTAGGGTTTAGGGTAGTGCAGTGGTGTTTGGGTAGTGTAGGGGGTCGTGCTGGGGGTAGTGTTTTAGGGTAGTGCAGTGGTGTTTGGGTAGTGTAGGGGGTCGTGCTGGGGGTAGTGATTTAGGGTAGTGCAGTGGTGTTTGGGGAATGTAGGGGGTACTGCTGGGGGTAGTGTTTTAGGGTTTAGGGTAGTGCAGTGGTGTTTGGGTAGTGTAGGGGTACTGCTGGGGGTAGTTTTTTAGGGTTTAGGGTAGTGCAGTGGTGTTTGGGTAGTGTAGTTGTTCGTGCTGGGGGTAGTTTTTTAGGGTTTAGGGTAGTGCAGTGGTGTTTGTGTAGTGTAGGGGGCAGTGTTTTAGGGTTTAGGGTAGTGCAGTGGTGTTTGTGTAGTGTAGGAGGTCGTGTTTTAGGGTTTAGGGTAGTGCAGTGGTCTTTGGGTAGTGTAGGGAGTCGTGCGGGGGTAGTGTTTTAGGGTTTAGGGTAGTGTAGGGGGTCATGCGGGGGTAGTGTTTTAGGGATTAGGGTAGTGCATTGGTGTTTGGGTAGTGTAGGGGGTCATGCGGGGGTAGTGTTTTAGGGTTTAGGGCAGTGCAGTGGTGTTTGGGTAGTGTAGGGGGTCGTGCTGGGGGAGTGTTTTAGGGTTTAGGGCAGTGCAGTGGTGTTCGGGTAGTGTAGGGGGTCGTGCTGGGGGAGTGTTTTAGGGTTTAGGGCAGTGCAGTGGTGTTCGGGTAGTGTAGGGGGTCGTGCTGTGGGGAGTGTTTGAGGGTTTAGGGCAGTGCAGTCGTGTTCGGGTAGTGTAGGGGGTTGTGCTGGGGGTAGTATTTTAGGGTTTAGGGTAGTGCAGTGGTGTTCGGGTAGTGTAGGGGGTCATGCTGGGGGTAGTGTTCTAGGGTTTAGGGCAGTGCAGTGGTGTTTGGGCAGTATAGGGGGTAATGCTGGGGGTGGTGTTTTAGGGTTTAGGGCAGTGCAGTGGTGTTCGGGCAGTGTAGGGGGTCGTGCTGGGGGTGGTATTTCAGGGTCTAGGGCAGTGCAGTGGTGTTCGGGCAGTGTAGGGGGTGGTGTTTCAGGGTTTAGGGCAGTGAGTGGTGTTCGGGCAGTGTAGGGGGTCGTGCAGGGGGTGGTGTTTCAGGGTTTAGGGCAGTGGTGTTTGGGCTGTGTAGGGGGTCGTGCTGGGGGTGGTGTTTCAGGGTTTGGGGCAGTGCTGTTCGAGCAGTAAAGGGGGTCGTGCTGGGGGTGGTGTTTCAGGGTTTAGGGCAGTGCAGTGGTGTTCGGGCAGTGTAGGGGGTGGTGCAGGGGGTGGTGTTTCAGGGTTTAGGGCAGTGCAGTTGTGTTCGGGCAGTGTAGGGGGTGGTGCAGGGAGTGGTGTTTCAGGGTTTGGGGCAGTGCAGTGGTGTTCGGGCAGTGTAGGGGGTCATGCAGGGGGTGGTGTTTCAGGGTTTAGGGCAGTGCAGTGGTGTTCGGGCAGTGTAGGGGGTCGTGCTGGGGCTGGTGTTTCAGGGTTTAGGGCAGTACAGTGGTGTTCAGGCAGTGTAGGGGGTCGGGCTGGGGTTGGTGTTTCAGGGTTTAGGGCAGTGCAGTGGTGTTCGGGCAGTGTAGGGGGTCGTGCTGGGGTTGGTGTTTCAGGGTTTAGGGCAGTGCAGTGGTGTTCGGGCAGTGTAGGGGATTGTGCTGGGGCTGGTGTTTCAGGGTTTAGGGCAGTGCAGTGGTGTTCGGGCAGTGTAGGTGGTCGTGCTGGGGCTGGTGTTTCAGGGTTTAGGGCAGTGCAGTGGTGTCCGGGCAGTGTAGGGGGTCATGCTGGGGCTGGTGTTTCAGGGTTTAGGGCAGTGCAGTGGTGTTCGGGCAGTGTAGGGGGTCTTGCTGGGGCTGGTGTTCCAGAGTCTACGGCAGTGCAGTGGTGTTCGGGCAGTGTAGGGGGTCTTGCTGGGGCTGGTGTTTCAGGGTTTAGGGCAGTGCAGTGGTGTTCGGGCAGTGTAGGGGGTCATGCTGGGGGTGGTGTTTCAGGGTTTAGGGCAGTGCAGTGGTGTTTGGGCAGTGTAGGGGGTCGTGCTGGGGCTAATGTTTCAGGATTTAGGGCAGAGCAATGGTGTTCAGGCAGTGTAGGGGGTTTTGCTGGAGGTGGTGTTTCAGGGTTTAGGGCAGTGGTGTGGTGTTCATGCAGTGTAGGGGGTGGTGTTTCAGGGTTTAGGGCAGTGGTGTTCAGGCAGTGTAGGGGGTCTTGCTGGGGTTGATGTTTCTGGGTTTAGGGCAGTGCAGTGGTGTTCGGGCAGTGTAGGGTGTCGTGCTGAGGGGTGGTGTTTCAGGGTTTAGGGCAGTGCAGTGGTGTTCGGGCAGTGTAGGGGGCGTGCAGGGGGTGGTGTTTCAGGGTTTAGGGCAGTGCAGTGGTGTTCGGGCAGTGTAGGGGGTCGTGCAGGGGGTGGTGTTTCAGGGTTTAGGGCAGTGCAGTGGTGTTCGGCCAGTGTAGGTGGTCTTGCTGGGGGTGGTGTTTCAGGCTTTAGTGCAGTGGTGTTCGGGCAGTGTAGGGGGTCTTGCTGGGGGTGGTGTTTCAGGGTTTAGGGCAGTGCAGTGGTGTTCGGGCAGTGTAGGGGGTCTTGCTGGGGCTGGCGTTTCAGGGTTTAGGGCAGTGCAGTGGTGTTCTGGCAGTGTAGGGGGTCGTGCTGGGGCTGGTGTTTGAGGGTTTAGGGTAGTGCAGTGGTGTTCGGGCAGTGTAGGGGGTCGTGCTGGGGCTGCTGTTTCAGGGTTTAGGGCAGTGCAGTGGTGTTCGGGCAGTGTACGGGGTTGTGCTGGGGGTGGTGTTTCAGGGTTTAGGGCAGTGCAGTGGTGTTCGGGGAGTGTAGGGGGTCGTGCTGGGGGTGGTGTTTCAGGGTTTAGGGCAGTGCAGTGGTGTTCGGGCAGTGTAGGGGGTCTTGCTGGGGCTGGCGTTTCAGGGTTTAGGGCAGTGCAGTGGTGTTCTGGCAGTGTAGGGGGTCGTGCTGGGGCTGGTGTTTGAGGGTTTAGGGTAGTGCAGTGGTGTTCGGGCAGTGTAGGGGGTCGTGCTGGGGCTGCTGTTTCAGGGTTTAGGGCAGTGCAGTGGTGTTCGGGCAGTGTACGGGGTTGTGCTGGGGGTGGTGTTTCAGGGTTTAGGGCAGTGCAGTGGTGTTCGGGCAGTGTAGGGGGTCGTGCTGGGGGTGGTGTTTCAGGGTTTAGGGCAGTGCAGTGGTGTTCGGGCAGTGTAGGGGGTCTTGCTGGGGCTGGCGTTTCAGGGTTTAGGGCAGTGCAGTGGTGTTCTGGCAGTGTAGGGGGTCGTGCTGGGGCTGGTGTTTGAGGGTTTAGGGTAGTGCAGTGGTGTTCGGGCAGTGTAGGGGGTCGTGCTGGGGCTGCTGTTTCAGGGTTTAGGGCAGTGCAGTGGTGTTCGGGCAGTGTACGGGGTTGTGCTGGGGGTGGTGTTTCAGGGTTTAGGGCAGTGCAGTGGTGTTCGGGCAGTATAGGGGGTCGTGCAGGCGGTGGTGTTTCAGGGTTTAGGGCAGTGCAGTGGTGTTCGGCCAGTGTAGGTGGTCTTGCTGGGGGTGGTGTTTCAGGCTTTAGTGCAGTGGTGTTCGGGCAGTGTAGGGGGTCTTGCTGGGGGTGGTGTTTCAGGGTTTAGGGCAGTGCAGTGGTGTTCGGGCAGTGTAGGGGGTCTTGCTGGGGCTGGCGTTTCAGGGTTTAGGGCAGTGCAGTGGTGTTCTGGCAGTGTAGGGGGTCGTGCTGGGGCTGGTGTTTGAGGGTTTAGGGTAGTGCAGTGGTGTTCGGGCAGTGTAGGGGGTCGTGCTGGGGCTGCTGTTTCAGGGTTTAGGGCAGTGCAGTGGTGTTCGGGCAGTGTACGGGGTTGTGCTGGGGGTGGTGTTTCAGGGTTTAGGGCAGTGCAGTGGTGTTCGGGCAGTGTAGGGGGTCGTGCTGGGGGTGGTGTTTCAGGGTTTAGGGCAGTGCAGTGGTGTTCGGGCAGTGTAGGGGGTCGTGCTGGGGGTGGTGTTTCAGGGTTTAGGGCAGTGCAGTGGTGTTCGGGCAGTGTAGGGGGTCTTGCTGGGGGTGGTGTTTCAGGGTTTAGGGCAGTGGTGTTCGGGCAGTGTAGGGGGTCTTGCTGGGGGTGATGTTTCAGGGTTTAGGGCAGTGCAGTGGTGTTCGGGCAGTGTAGGGGGTCTTGCTGGGGGTAGTGTTTAGGGGTTTAGGGCAGTGCAGTGGTGTTCGTGCAGTGTAGGGGGTCGTGCTGGGGGTGGTGTTTCAGGGTTTAGGGCAGTGCAGTGGTGTTCGGGCAGTGTAGGGGATCGTGCAGGGGGTGGTGTTTCAGGGTTTAGGGCAGTGCAGTGGTGTTCGGGCAGTGTAGGGGGTCGTGCAGGGGGTGGTGTTTCTGGGTTTAGGGCAGTGCAGTGGTGTTCGGGCAGTGTAGGGGTCGTGCTGGGGCTGGTGTTTCAGGGTTTAGGGCAGTGCAGTGGTGTTCGGGCAGTGTAGGG
Organism: Calotriton arnoldi; assembly: GCA_963921515.1. NCBI lineage: Eukaryota > Metazoa > Chordata > Amphibia > Caudata > Salamandridae > Calotriton > Calotriton arnoldi. The sequence goes on from CAWUFW010005429.1 coordinate 447,541, forward strand.
GGTCTTGCTGGAGGTGGTGTTTCAGGGTTTAGGGCAGTGGTGTTCGGGCAGTGTAGGGGTCTTGCTGTGGGTAGTGTTTCAGGGTTTAGGGCAGTGCAGTGGTGTTCGTGCAGTGTAGGGGGTCGTGCTGGGGATGGTGTTTCAGGGTTTAGGGCAGTGCAGTAGTGTTCGGGCAGTGTAGGGGGTCGTGCAGGGGGTGGTGTTTCAGGGTTTAGGGCAGTGCAGTGGTGTTCGGGCAGTGTAGGGGGTCGTGCTGGGGGTGGTGTTTCAGGGTTTAGGGCAGTGCATTGCAGTGGTGTTCGGGCAGTGTAGGGGGTCATGCTGGGGGTGGTGTTTCAGGGTTTAGGGCAGTGGTGTTCGGGCAGTGTAGGGGGTCTTGCTGGGGGTGATGTTTCAGGGTTTAGGGCAGTGCAGTGGTGTTCGGGCAGTGTAGGAGGTCTTGCTGGGGGTAGTGTTTCAGGGTTTAGGGCAGTGCAGTGGTGTTCGGGCAGTGTAGGGGTGTGCTGGGGGTGGTGTTTCAGGGTTTAGGGCAGTGCAGTGGTGTTCGGGCAGTGTAGGGGGTCGTGAAGGGGGGTGTTTCAGGGTTTAGGGAGTGCAGTGGTGTTCGGGCAGTGTAGGGGATCATGCTAGGGTTTTTGTTTCAGGGTTTAGGGCAGTGTAGTGGTGTTCAGGCAGTGTAGGGGGTCGTGCAGGGGCTGGTGTTTCAGGGTTTAGGGCAGTGCAGTGGTGTTCGGGCAGTGTAGGGGTCGTGCTGGGGGTAGTGTTTTAGGGTTTAGGGTAGTGCAGTAGTGCTTGTGTAGTGTAGGGGGTCGTGCTGGGGGTAGTGTTTTAGGGTTTAGGGTAGTGCAGTGGTGTTTGTGTAGTGTAGGGGTCATGTTTTAGGGTAGTGCAGTGGTGTTTGGGTAGTGTAGGGGGTCGTGCTGGGGGTAGTGTTTTAGGATTTAGGTTAGTGCAGCGGTGTTTGGGTAGTGTAGGGGTCGTGCTGGGGGTAGTGTTTTAGGGTTTAAGGTAGTGCAGTGGTGTTTGTGTAGTGTAGGGGGTCGTGCTGGGGGTAGTGTTTTAGGGTTTAGGGTAGTGCAGTGGTGCTTGTGTAGTGTAGGGGGTCATGCTGGGGGTAGTGTTTTAGGGTTTAGGGTAGTGCAGTGGTGTTTGTGTAGTGTAGGGGGTCATGTTTTAGGGTAGTGCAGTGGTGTTTGGGTAGTGTAGGGGGTCGTGCTGGGGGTAGTGTTTTAGGATTTAGGTTAGTGCAGTGGTGTTGGGGTAGTGTTTTAGGGTTTAGGGTAGTGCAGAGGTGTTTGTGTAGTGTAGGGGGTCATGCTGGGGGTAGTGTTTTATGGTTTAGGATAGTGCAGTGGTGCTTGTGTAGTGTAGGGGGTCGTGCTGGGGGTAGTGTTTTAGGGTTTAGGGTAGTGCAGTGGTGTTTTTGTAGTGTAGGGGGGTCATGTTTTAAGATGCAACGCTCCAATACCTGACCAGTCTGCACTACATAAAACTGCAAAAAACTAAAAATAAAAAGTGTTTTTCACACTTTTGTCATTGGGCTATATGTGGGCTACATCTGGGTAATATTTGTGCTACATTTGGGCTCTTTTTTCACTGGTGGCCATCTTGGAAGACTTCTTTGTTATGAAGTTTCCTAATTTCCTCATTTACTGCAGTCTCCTCAGTAGGAAATGCTTTCAGTTTTTTACTTTGATTCCATCAAGAAGGCATTCAGATGTGTCACACATTTGCCATAAATTCAGAATGTTAGCACTCTAGTTGTTCATTAGATCACTGTAGTAAAGCTACTGCTCACCAAGGAGTTAACTGGAAGTCTACTGCTGGTATTGAAAGTAATTGTTTCAGTCTGCATGTCAGAATTTTCTAATGAAATAGAAGAGGATTTGAGATCTCACTTAAAACATGCACTAAATTTTCTTTTTGCAGCACTAACCATAATTTCTATGGCAAAATGAACCCCCTCATTTTGTTCCTTTTTAAATTAAATGTTTTAAGTGTTACCAGTTTATTCCAATCAAGATGGCTTCAGGTGTGCCATACGTTTGTCATAAGTAAGGCTGTTAGCACTCTAGTTGTTCTTTAGAACACTCTAGGAAGCTGCAGTAGAACACAAAGGCATCAACTGACAGGCTGCTCCTGTTGAAATATAACAGGAAGATATTTGAGATCTCACTTAAAACATGTCCTAATGTTTCTTTCTACAGCACTAACCATAATTTCTATGGCAAAATGAACCCCCTCATTTTGTTCCTTTTTAAATTAAATGTTTTAAGTGTTACCAGTTTATTCCAATCAAGATGGCTTCAGGTGTGCCATACTTTTGTCATAAGTAAGACTGTTAGCACTCTAGTTGTTCTTTAGAACACTCTGGGAAGCTGCAGTAGAACACAAAGGCATCAACTGACAGGCTGCTCCTGTTGAAATATAACAGGAAGATATTTGAGATCACACTTGAAACATGTCCTAATTTTTCTTTCTACAGCACTAACCATAATTTCTATGACAAAATGAACCCCATCATTTTGTTCCTTTTTAAATTAAATATTTTAAGTGTTACCAGTTTATTCCAATCAAGATGGCTTCAGGTGTGCCATACTTTTGTCATAAGTAAGGCTGTTAGCACTCTAGTTGTTCTTTAGAACACTCTGGGAAGCTGCAGTAGAACACAAAGGCATCAACTGACAGGCTGCTCCTGTTGAAATATAACAGGAAGATATTTGAGATCACACTTGAAACATGTCCTAATTTTTCTTTCCAGAGCACTAACCATAATTTCTATGACAAGATGAACCCCATCGTTTTGTTCCTTTTTAAATTAAATGTTTTTAGTGTTACCAGTTTATTCCAATCAAGATGGCTTCAGGTGTGCCATACTTTTGTCATAAGTAAGGCTGTTAGCACTCTAGTTGTTCTTTAGAACACTCTGGGAAGCTGCAGTAGAACACAAAGGAATCAACTGACAGTCTCTGCCCTTGTTGGATGTACATGTTTTACTGAGAATGTCAGACTTCATTCTCACATGACTGAGAAAGATAATGTGAATTTACAGAAAATATGCTCTCATTTTAGCTTCTGGAGCACCTTCCAAAACTGTATGGGACAAGCATGTGAAAATAGTTTTCTCTCAAACATGATTCATGATATCCCAGCAGAAGGTTTTTCACAGGGTAAAATCACCTTAGAACACACCACAATTCCTGAAATTAGTATGGTACCATCAACAAATGAATTCTAATGTAACTAAAGTCTGTTATCACCCTTTATAGTTCTCCTTTTGGTAACCCTCAAAATCTTTGATTCACTACAATGCATTTCAATGGGGTACTATCCTTTATATTGGTCCCAAGATGGCTGCCAGCAATTCCAGGATGAAGTGCTGACAGCAAATCAGATCTCACGATGACATGTGTGGTTTGGCTCCGCCCAGATATATATGTGTTTTTACTTTTGATTTTCTCAGCAACTACTGAACGGATTTACACCATTTAACAAAAAGGGTTCTTTCTGAACCAAGAACTACCTCTTTGCCAAATTTGGTGTAATTCCGTTCAGAAGTTCGGGCTGTAGCCTTGAATAAAGTTTCCTATGGGAAATTGATTTTCTGACTCTTATTTTTTTAATTTCTCCGCAACTACTGAACGGATTTACACCATCTAACAAAAAGGGTTCTTTCTGAACCAAGAGCTACCTCTTTGCCAAATTTTGTGTAATTCCGTTCAGCAGTTCGGGCTGTAGCCGTGTCTAAAGTTTCCTATGGGAAAATGAATGGGGAAAACACGTTTTGGGACCCCCCTTTTTTCTCGGCCCCCGCTTGACGAATCACCCCGAAACTTTCAGGGTAGGAGCGGACCGGAGCGGGCCATAAAGTTTGAAAATTTTGCGAAGATTCGTCAACCGACGCAAGAGCTATTTCAAATAGAATGTCGCGGATTTCCTATGGAAAATAGGTCCTAACTATAACTATCTACTGGCGACCGCCAGTAGATAATATATATATATAGGATTGTATTTTTTATATTTTAGTTTTATACAAAGCCGTTCTATAGGAATAATTTCATCTACATTTAAATACATACGGAAAAAGCAAGCTATGAGCAAAGAAATCGCTTTTCACAGCAGTGCTACCGCTGAAGAAATATTAGCCAGCTTAGAGCTGTGTTGAAGTGTCCCTGTAAAAATCTTGAATTTACTTCAGAGTTTACAGTAAGTGAAGGTGAAAGGACATTGTTCATTTTGGCAGCCAAAGGTACTGTCAAGAAAGGGCAGCATACCGACTAGGCTGGGAGATAAGTTATAAATACTACATCTCTTTTTCAAGAGCCAAGTATTCTTAGGTGTGTAAGGTGGGTATGGTAGATATAGTTTAGAATACTTTAATGAATGTGTACTAGATAACACTTTTGAAGTTATATGACACAAACGAATCTGAGAACTAATTTTAAAATTTTATCGATATGATGTTACACATATAGGGCCTGATTACAAGTTAGGCAGTTAATTCCGTCCTGTGCATTATCCCCTGTTTATGACCACGCAAAATTGCGAGTTTGGTTTTACTTAAAATATCCAAAAATTATCAGATGCATTAAATAATTCAACATTCATTAAATGTCGGCAGCTTAAACCTGCTGAAATTTAACAGGGGAAAACATACGGTATTTACCGGTTCATGCGGATTTTGGTGTGTTAAACACCAAAATCTGCATGTTATTCCCCATAAACTCATAATACATGTTATTTATCGCACCTGATAAATAGCGTACCCTGTGGTATCATTATTTATAAGGCTCAATAAATACCACCTCAGTTTGTAATCAGACCCTTAGTGTTACTTGGAACAAAAAACATACTGATATTTGCCAATTAGAAAAGGGCATGTTTGTATTTGGACATCTGGTAGCAAACATTATGTGCTGACTTCAATAGTGAATATGAAGAGTTCATGACCCTGTTAAAAAATGTCAATGTCACCTAGGCGTGTTCAAAGCTGTAAAGTCAGGTGACTTGCAACTTTGTATTTTTTGGGCATGATTCACAAAGATAAACTTCAGTGTAAGTTTACTATTCACCATTTCTGAATAGAGAGTTACACCCAGATATAGACTAACATGTCACCACCCCTGCAAAAAGGGGAGTGGAGCAACCTAAAATACAATTTACAAGTGTAAAGTTACCACTAGTAACTTTTCCACTGCTGGCTACCAAGGTGGAGATCTCCTTATGGGAAAGTATATGCAACATTATTGAAGTTTATTATTCTAGAAAACAAAACTGTTTACTAGAACTAATAATATAAAATGTAGCAACAGATGACCTCATCAAAGTGAATGTGCATTAAAAAATAAATGAAGTCAAATATATCATTTTCATTTATAAATAACATTTGTAATAAATAATAATAAACAATGCCAACCCTCAGTAACTTATTTTGTTTAGTAAAATTTTGTAAAAAGATATTTATTTAATTATTTAATTTTACTCTTTTTAATAAAAAGTTAAAAGTTTCTCACATTTTGAAATATAATTATATATGTATTACATTTGAGCATTTGAACACATCATTCATGACATCTCAAAAGATATCATTGATTACATCACTGCTGTCATCATCCAAGCTTACTTTTTACATTTTACTCTAAATAAATACATAAATAAATAAGTATATATATATATATACACTAAAAAAACAAAGGTTACAGGGACATTATAGTTAGGAAATAGAATTAAGAAAACCTTAGAAATTCACTGAAAAACCAAAGGTTACAGGTATGTTAAAGTTAGGCTGACTTTTCACTCGTATAAAACCAGAGAAATTCAGCTTAGCACTGCTTATGACCTGACATATTACATCACTCATGACATTGTCAGTGACATCACTGATGATATCACTGATGACATCTCAAATGACATCACTGATGATCTCAATGATGACATCATCCAGGGACAATGACTGTTTTTAAACAGATTATGAATGTTAAATATAAATACCAAGGTGTATTGGTGAATATGTGAGTGTATGAGTGCCTGTATGAATGATTTAGTGGTTGTGTGACTGACTGAGTGATTAGGTGTCTCAGTGAAAATATGGGTGAGTGACTGGTTGTGTGAATGTCTGTATCAGTATGTCAGTTGGTGTGTAAGCTGCTGAATGGGCATGTGAGTGGGGGCGTGAGTTGCTGTATGAGTGAGTGATTAGTTGCCTGAGTACCTGTATAAGTGTCTGAGTGTCTATGTGGGTGAGTGAGGGGGTGTGTGACTGCCTGTATGGATCAGAGATTTGGTGAGTCAGTGGCTGTAAGCGTTAGTGAGTGTATCACCAGGGGCTGTATGGGTGAGTGAGTGTATGTATGGTTGTGTCGGTGACTGAGTGCAGTATAAGGTGAGTAACTGCATATGTGATAGGCAGTATCGGTGAGTGCTGGAGTATATGAGTGACTGTATGTGTGAGTGAGTGATTATGAGAGAGGCTGTATGGGTGAGTGTGTGCTTGTGTCAGTGACTGTATAGGTGAGTGAGTATGTGTTAGGATCTGTATGAATAAGTGAGTGGGTCTGTATAACTGTATAGGCGAGTAAGTGTCTCTGTGATTGACTCTATGGGTGAGTGAGTAGGTGTGTGAGTAGCTCTATGGGTGACTGACAGTGTGTGAGTGGCTGTATGGGTGTATGAGTGGATATATCAGTGGATTTATTAGTGAGTGAGTTGGATTATGAGTGGCTGTGTGGGTGACTGAGTGGATGTGTGTGTAGACCTATGAATCAGTAAGTACTGGTATGTGTGTGTCAATGCTTTTGAGAATGGTAGTGTGGAAGTTGGAGTAGGTGTATGAAAGGTTATATTGGGGTGTGAGTGGGTGCGTCAGAGATTCTATGGATGATGTCATCAGTGATGTCATCAGTGATGTCATTTGAGATGTCATCAGTGATGTCATGATGGATGTCACTGACCATGTCATGAGTGATGTACTATGTGAGGTCACAAGCAGTGCATTGCGGGGCCGAAGTTATAGTTAGTTCAGCTATCAGCTAGTTTTATTGGGGAATTGCTTTTGGGGGGAATTAGTCTGTGTGTTGGGAAATTCTCGCTATCTGTTGCATAGCGCAGCCGGTCCCCGGTCCACCACGGTCACCTAGCGACCGATTGCTGTGGAGGGACGCGGCTCCTCCCCCTGCCTACATCATTTCCGAAGACGGCACGGCATTTAAACATGATTGATGCCCGGCCGCGCAGCGGACGAGCGCAGCGGGTGCGCCGATGGCACGCCAAAGGCGCTCCAAAGGCAAGCCCATCTGCGCCCGTCAGCGTCCCGGAGGCGGCTGGAGCCGGGAACTCTGCTGGTTTGCATCCATCCTTGAATAAGGTATTTACGTACGACAGGGAAACCCTTCTGGGGCTGAGCTCTTTTTCTCAGTGTAAGAAAGCCATTAATACAGAGTCTAGCTGTCTCTTAACAGGGTGCCAATATTGCGGTTGGGGTGTCGCTAATGACATCCTTAACATAATGCCTGTATTAAATATACAAGATCAGGATGAGCCGGTAGTTATACCTAAGAATCAACAATACATCGAGGCCCTACTTTTAAACTGTCATTCACTTAATAAACATACCTTACACATCTATGATATATTAGCTGAGATTAAACCTGATGTGTTGTTTTTGACCGAAACATGGCTGTCTGCCTCGTCTAATCCTACAATAGCCTCAGCCATCCCTCCGGGCTATTCTGTTATAAGGAAAGACCGGGTGGGAAGCAAGGGAGGCGGTATTGCCATTATCAGTAAAGTGGACATAGTCATTACGTGTATGCCTATGGAGGAAATTGAAGGGGCGGAATGCTTATGTTTTCAGGCCTCTTTGTCCCCTCATCAGTGTCTCGCGGGAGTCCTTGTGTACAGACCCCCTGGGCATACGGGAGCATTTTTGAAGTCGATTGGAGAGGTTATTGCTCCTATGGCTCTTAGATTTAAACACTTCATTGTTTTAGGGGACTTTAATATACACATGGATCGACAGGACACCTCGGAGGCTTTCTCCTTGCTGGAATCCCTGGGGGCGCTCAGTATCGTGCCATATATATTTGTCCTCACGCACGAAAAAGGTCATACTCTTGATCAGGTTTTTGCAAATTGTTTAATTCAGATAGAGCCCCCTCTACCCCTACTCTGGTCAGATCATTATCTGATTAGTTTTAGGTTACCTAAAGTAATAAAGCATACACGGACTCAAGTTAAGCAGCCATCTTCCATCTCTAGATCTTTTTATAAGATCACCCCAGACGCCTTTAAACATGAATTAGATCTTCATCCACCCATGCATACTGGTGATATAGGTTTGGATGCTGAAGCACTGGTAAAATGGATCGCACAAGGCACTTTGTCCCTTGCTCCTCCTATTCCGTGCCCCTCAAGAATAATTAGATCCTCAGCTCCCTGGTTCAATGACGCCCTACGTCAGTGCAGAAAAGACTGTAAACGTCAGGAAAGAGCTTGGAGGAAGGATTTTAAGGCGGAAAATAAAAAGATCTACAAAGAGGCTTTAAGAGGCTACCACAAAAAGATACAGGAAGCTAAGAAGAGTTTCTTTGCTTTAAATATTGAGTCTGCGGGAAATAAATGCAGAGAGATCTTTGACATTGTCAAAAGTTTCTCTTCACCTAAGGCTGCAACCAGGCTCGCCGCCCCTTCTGACGAGTGGATTGGGAACTTAGCCAATTCTTTTTTCACTAAGATAGTAACTATACAATCCTCGTTTGATGGTCCAGACATGAAAGAGGTGTGGGCCACTCAACGGGCTGTCCCCCAGTGCCCAGAAGTCGGGCTCTCCTTATCCATCTTCCCGCCTATGCCTCTTGAGACATCCCTGGCAATAATGAAGGGTCTGAAATCTGGCTCGCCTGTAGATCCCTGCCCGGCCAAATTTCTGGCTTCTATGGCAGAGATTTTGAACCCTACTGTTAACCGTGTTTTGAACACGTCCCTCCTTAACGGACTAGTCCCAGTTGGATGGAAGAGTGCAAAAATAATCCCTTTACTAAAAAAGCCCACGGCAGACCCCACGGTCTTTTCTAACTATAGACCCATTTCTCGTCTGTCTTTTTTTGCAAAAACAGTTGAAAAATATGTCCACTCAGTGATCAGCAACTTTGCAGAGGCTAACAATCTGTTACATCCTAGCCAGTCTGGTTTCAGGCTGAATCTTAGCACCGAGACGGCACTATTGGAGGTATCTGAATCCATCAAGGAGACTGTGGACGCAGGTGGTAAGGCGATTTTGGTCCTTTTGGACCTTTCCGCGGCATTTGACACCATGCCCCATGACCACCTTTTGCAGAGATTGAGGGAGGTTGGTTTTGAGGGCACGGTGTTGAAATGGTTTGCTTCCTTTTTAGAGGGTAGAAACCAGGAGGTCTGGTCACCTCCCTTTTCGGCCAGTGTGCCGACTTTAAGGGTGGGTATGCCACAGGGCTCGATTTTGAGCCCTGTACTTTTTAATCTGTACATGGCCCCCTTAGCTACAGTGGCTGCAGAGAACGAGGTCACAATAATATCGTACGCTGATGACACTCAACTGCTATTCACCTGCAGGAAGGGTGAGGAGTTCAACGGGGAGAAGATCAACAAGTGTCTAAAAGAAACGTTTGCCTGGTTTAAACACAATCATCTGAAATGTAATTCAGACAAATCCAAAATCATTTTCTTCTGCTCCCCCCCGTTGGACGTCTGGAAACAATGGTGGCCCCAAGATATGTCTCCTCCCCAGGCCGCGGTCAGGATTGTAAAGAACCTGGGAGTTAAAATGGATGATGCCCTCTCTATGGTACCTCAGGTTCAGTCGGCAGTTGGAACCTGTTTTGGTCTCCTGAAGATGCTCCGGAGGTTTTTATTTCTACTACAGACCGAGCATAGAAAAATGGTCATCCAGGCCCTTATTATTTCAAGGTTGGACTATGTCAATGTTCTGTATTTGGGCCTCCCGGAGTTCTTACTTAACAAACTGCAGGTAGTGCAGAATGCGGCAGCTTGGGCTGTTCTGAGTCTAGGGCTGAGAGATCGGATTTCTCGCCACCTTAAGAATCTGCACTGGTTACTGGTGCGCAGTAGAATCCGCTTCAAAGCTTTGGTCCTAGCCTTTAAAGCCCTGCACGGTATAGGAGCAAAATATATTTCCAGAATAGTGTCATTCTATATGCCTGGCAGATCTCTTAGATCTGCCCATCAACATCTCTTGGTCATTCCTAAATATCTTAGAGCCCGCAAAGGCGGTCGCTCCTTTCAAGTGCAAGTGGCTGGACTTTGGAATAAGCTGCCTCTTCCACTTAGGCAAGTTACTAACCTGCTCGCCTTCAGGAGACAATTGAAAACCTGGTTGTTTCAACAAACAATATAACTATTTTCCGTTATCCTCGGTTTTTTTTCTTTTCTTTTTCTCTTTTTCTCTTGGCATTTTGGCTCTCTCTGTCTTTAGCGCCGGGACACTCTATCGAGTAGCTGTGCGCTTTAGAAATCTGTCCTAACATAACATAACATAACATAACATCTGTAACTGCTAAATTTCTCTGGTTTTGTACGAGTGAAATGTCAGCCTAACTGTAACATCCCTGTAACCTTTGGTTTTTTCAGTGAATTTCTAAGGTTTTTTAATTTCTATTTCCTAACTGTAACGTCCCTGTATTTTTTATCAACAATTAGATATTGAACATTATATCTGCATGGTGCACCACTTATTGTTGTATTTGTCATCTGTTTATTTAAAAAGTACATTAATCATCTTATTTCAAGATATGTTTAATTTTCGTGATGTCGCGATTGCCAAGGACACACAGCCAGTGCTGCGTGTTTTTCACAAAGTGTAAAACACATGTATAGAGATATTTTTCATAAAGTTTGATTCTAGCTGTTTAGTAAGATATAAATTTAACTTTCCCCTTTGTATTCATTTGTCGAAAAACTACATCGAAAACGCAACACCGGAGGTCGCAATTTCGTCAGTAGTCATGAATACAAATGACAAAGTGTAAAACAGATATATAGACATATTTTACACAAAGTTTGAGTCTAGCTGTTTCGTAACATATTGGTTACACTTTATTTTAACAAAAATAACCCTGGACGGAGTGCACGGAGCCGCGTTTTGCAAAACTCCGCAAAGGGGTAAAAAAACTCTGCCGCGCTATGCCAGTTCGCGTGACATTTCCGCCGTATGTAATGTGGATTGCGTGTTCAGGTGGAAATATCACACAAACTCCACCACGCGGTCGCGCATGGGCATGGCCATCTTGTTTCTTACTCTGCTTATGGTGCTGGGGCCTACTTTTTGATCCTTATGCAATCTTTGCTATCCTTGCTTTCTAAAACTTTTTTCCAATCTTTTTTATTTATTATCTTAACCTTTGTCTAACCCTGGGCGTAGTTCGCATAGTAGCGCTACGCGTAGCTACGCGAAGTGCACTTCGCACTACGCGAGCTATGCGTAGCACTACACGAACTGCGTAGTGCAGTAGGAAATGCTGTTCGCAATGATTGCACAGTGCCGGATGCTTGTCTGCACTGTGCAATCATTGCAAACGGCATCTTGCACAGTGCAAGCGGTCGTTTTCTGCCGCTCGAGTAGATTTGTACTCGAGCGGCAGTTTTCTCAACGCGGACTGGTAGTTTCTCATCGCGAGCGGTCGCGAGCATACGTGACCACTCGCAATGAGAAACCTGACCTCCCCGCGTTGAGAATCTCGCCGGGAGGTTTATTTTCCACGCTCGCGATCGGCAACTTGATGTTGCTGATTGCGAACGAGGAAAAAGTCCCGCCGGGATGTCATTTTGCTCGCTCGCGGTCGCCAACTTGACGTTGAGGACCGCGAGCAAGCAAAAAATGCCCGCTACGCGTTTTTGCACTGTGCTACGTGCAATTCGCGTAGCGCGTAGTTGCGCAAACTACGCAAACTACGCGAGCGTAGCGTAGTTTTCCGCCCAGGCCTACCTTTGTCTTTCTAAGTGTGTATTTTGTGTTTTTTTTCTACTTTTTGTGTGTTTTTGGTGAGTTTTGTACTTTTTTATCTTTAAGCTGTACTACTTCCTTATTACCCTCTTTCCTTCTTTTTCCCTGTTTCTTTTTTTCTCTCTTTCCCCCCAGCCCCACGTCAGATAAGGGCGCACCAAGGTGGGACAGGAGCTGCCACCTCCTTGGGGAAGCCGGCGCCAGTCAGGGGTGCAGCCTGTGCCCTGTTTTCTGAGGTGGAGGTGGCAGCGCTGTTTCTTTTTATATCCAGCGCCACCTCCCCTCTACCCTGGCAGCAGACGGCAGACCTGGGTCCGGGTACGGGATATGGGAGCGCCAGCAGCGATGGGCAAGGGTGCGCCGGGCAGTTTACCGCATCTCTGGGGTCCGGCGCACCCATCAGCAGTTGACGCACCGCTGGTCCGACATCCTGGACTGAGAGCAGGACCTGATGGACCTGCCAGGGGTTGAGGTTGCTGACTAGTTGAGTATCTAAGTAATTATTTAAATTATTCATTTTTAGTATTGTGTGTTCTATGCTATAGCTAATATTTTTTTCCCAAATATTAGCAAGCATGCTGCTCACATGTACTTATTGTACTTGTTGGCTCTCGCTTGGGCTCATGTGATTAGTGATGATTATGTAAGAAGTTCTGTAATTAGTTCTTTGTAATTTCGTAACCACATGGTGCATGCCACACGGACGGTGCACGGATGTTTGTGAACAACAACAACAGTTTTTCAATGGAAGCTTGTGCTGCGGGCCTTTTCCGCCTGCCACACAAGCTTCCATTGCCAAATGGAAGTTTGCAACTGCCCTATGGCCTATGGGCGATCGCATCAATTCATAATAATGCGGTTGAGACTGCCGACATAAGGTCGGGCGGTTCCAGAACCGCAACGGCATCCGCCTGACATTGTTGTAATAATTAATAAGGCCCTTAGTGATTAGTGAATTGGCTTGTCAAAGGGGGTTGAGAGATTGCAAATGAGATTTGAGAAGAAGCAAACATCATTCATTGCAATTTATTATTAATAATTCCAAAATGTAGTTGACTAAATTTGGAATAGGGCTAGGTAGGTAGGTTTTGGAAATTTGGAATAGGATAGGACGGTCTGCGATGTACTACTACTAGTTGATCTGATTTAGAAAAGTTCAATGTTATTGTGATTGCCTTTGCCTGTCAAAAAATATTTTGGGGAGATATTTATTTACCACAAATCTTTTTTTGTCTTTATGTCTTACATCAGTATCCAGGGGCAAGAGGCGGGTGAGGGTCCGGTGCTGGAGATGCCTCCCAGAGTTCCTCGGCCAATGGCTCTGCTGGCCCCAGTAAGTCTACCTGGTGTTAACATTAATATATTTATTCCTCTAACTTTTCCGCTCCTTTTTGAATAATGTGACGTCTACCCGTTTTATATTCTTTTTTCCAAATCCTCTTCGATCTATCCATTTCTAAATTCTTGTTATCCCTGCATTATCCTATTTACTTATTTTCTATATTTCAAGTGTCTGTACTTTACTTCAAACTGTCTCTAGTCTGTAGTTACTAGCCTGTTTGTAGCTTCCTTTCTTCTGCTTTGTCAGTCAGCTTTCCCTTTCCCCTTATGCTGTGGACTGCCTAGTGGTGGTACTCTAAGACTCAGAGAACCCATTGGTCACATACTACTACTACTGCTCCTCTGCTGTACAGATTGCATACCCATTGCCCAAGTAAGGTACTCTACGCATGTTTGTTGAGATGAGAAGGCTCAATAACTAAAACAAGAGAGTGACCATGGTCACGTTGGACACCCCAAAGTTGTGTCTTCTTAGCTAGGCCTAGTATTATTAGCAGCAGTTGGTGAACTGTGTACCATGTCTGGGAGGAAGTACGAGGAGGACGGCCCCATTGCATTTTCCAACCAAGGCCATATGCTATTTTTTTCTCAAAACATCAGATTCATCAATCAATAACTCCAGTCACTCCTTAACAGCTTGTCTTCACTTGATGCTTTTTTTAAAATTGCCACCAACAAAATGCCCAACCTGATATTTTTTATAGAAGAAACCGTCTGTAATGTATCCAAATTGTAGTGAATGATGTGCGTGGTGTATTTTGCTATAAAACAATTAATAGGGGGAGGCGTATCTGGCATTTAAGAAATGTGTAATCTTTTTTTTCTAGCCACACCTACCACCAGCGCCGTATTGTAATGACGTGGAGAGCAAAAAAAACAATGGATTTAACACTGATCTGTGACTGGGGGTGAATGTTTGATTGGCTCAGCATTCCATCCATCATCTGTTCTTTTTGCATTGGTTAGCAGTGACGTTGCCAGCCAGTCTGCAGATGTAGCTGCGGAAGGGGGTGAGCCAGCGGCAGTGATGTGCAGTGGTAAGTCATATTGCTTGCTTATTGATAAATAATTATATACTCACTGTGAAGTCGTAGTGTTGTTGACTTGTGAACAAAAGACGAACACAGCAGGAGTTGATCTAAGTTACTAATGGCCACTCCAATCTTAAACTCAGCAGAGAAAGTTTCATGAACAAGACCTTTAACTATGGGTTGATGGAAAAGGGAAGGATGGAAGGAGAAAGGACGGGTGAAATGTAATATACATAACTGAAAGAGAAGGGTGCGTGGGTGAAAGCGCCGGATGCATATACTATAGGTGGCTAATAGCTAGGTTGCATGGGTGGGTGAAGGATGGATGAAAAGTATACGGGTGGGAAGCCTTCCTGTGTGGGTGAAAGTGTATGTGTGAAAGAATGCCTGCCTGGGTGGGTGATTGGAATCCTGTGGTGGTTTCTTTTGATTAAAAGAAACTTAAGGATGCATGGGTGGGTAAATGACAAATGTATGTTGCTGAAAGGTTTGTTGAGATGAGACTAGAGTGAAACAGAAAGCCATGTTTGGATGGATGGTTATATGGATGGATGGGTGGTTTCATTGGTGAAGAGTGGATTGAGAGAATGTAAAACTTAAATGGTGGTGAGTAGCAAAGCCAAGGGTGAAGAATAAAAAATATAATACTAGAAGAACAATGCAATTATGAATGGAATAATCCTGGGGAAGGAGAATAAGGGACTAGGGTGCTTCTCTGTAGTGCTGTTCTTCTCACCTTTACTTGCCTGGAATGTTTTTTTCGAGGTTTTTTTATTCAAAGGTTTGAGGAGGTGGTATTTCAGACTCTTCACTGGGCTCACAGTAGTTTTCAAGCGCAACAATTTATGTATCCTTCCTACCCACCCATTACCAATCATCTCCCTCCCTCCATACCCATGGCATAATTTTTTATGTGTTTTGCTAATAGCATTGTTTACAATTTGTCTTTTTTCTTTTTTGATATGTAGCTACTACATCTGCTGGCCCAAAACCACCTAGCAGGCAGGAGATTGCAGCCCGGACCCAGCAGTGGAAACTGGAGGCCATCAGGGCTGAGTACCGGTGGCTGGTGGCCTTGGAGGATGAGGAGGCAGAAGCTACTGCAGATGCCCCAGTCCCCAGCCAGGCCATACCAACAACAGCATCACACTATCGCCGCGGTCCAATGGGCGCCTGCCGCCATTCCACCATCAATGCTGCTCCCCCTTATTTCCACCGATTTGAGCGCTGCATTATGCTATGGCTGACAACTATTGAAGCCATGCAGGAACGGATAGACAGGCACCTGAAGAAGCTCCTAACCCGGCATTAGTGCCCTCTTCAACCCCTTTTTTAATCTTTTTTGGGTGGGTGGGAGTTGGGTCATTGTTGTTTTTTTCTTTATTTATGGACAATTTACTTTTGGACTCTACTTGGACATTGGTTTGGGTTAGGGAGAGGGGTGGGCCAGTTGTGGGTTTGGCAGTTTTTAGATTTGTTCAGAGAATGAATTTTCCATACTTTTACATTATGAATGATTTAAAAACAATTGTGGGGTTATTGTTTTACTTCGAACTGCTGCCTTTGCCGCAGCCAGTTTTAAAAATCTACTGATAGTGTAAACAACAAAATAGTTATATGGTACCCTCCCTTGTCCTACTACTCTCTCCTCCTAGTCTCTGCAGTCTACTCTGCTACTATACATTATTATTAACCCATAAGGACGCTGAGGGGCTAGGGGTGATTTTCCATTGTATAGAATGATGGTTAGGGGTTTGATGAATGGATAGGAAGGGAGATTTGGGGAAAGGTTAGACAAAGACAAACATTACACAAGGACAACATTCATCTTGGCAAAGAGCAGCCGACCATCATAAATCTGTTATTGGAGGAAAAGGAAATAAAGGAACAAATGAGTACAGCTAAACCAAACCAAATTGTCCGTCTTCACCCAGAGAGACCAAGTTACATTATTATTTATGATCTGTCTTACCGAGCTTTGAAAGATATCGATTATATTACAAAATAAACTTTCTGTAGGATTCAATTAAACAACACAAACACACGCAGTTCAAATGATACCTAAAAAAAAAAATGATACTGTATTGCCAAATTGGGACTGGAAGTTGCACCTGCATTGATTCCTCTTGAACGGTCCGTCGATGTTGGGTGCCTGGTAGATGTGATCCCTTGGTGCCGGATAAGAGGGCTTGTAGATTGGAAAACAAATATGATATTGAAGAATAAAGGAATAGGAGAAAGGAAGTAGTTAAACTAAGGAGGACTATGAGTGCACTGTGAAGACTCAGAGGAAGTACAAGAGGAGAAAAGAATAGTCCTTTAGTTTTTGTATTAATTCATTTTATGCCTGGTGTGTGAACAAATTGGTGAGGCCAATTTTACAACAACCAGCAAAAATCCCACAAAAATGGCTGCATGTAATGTAACTATCAGTATCAGGCTGATCAAACTGTCTTGATCATCATCATTTCATCATCACATAATATATAACAAAATATGTAGCCTAACAGCAGCACATGCATAATGTGATTATTTATCATTCATGACTAAATGTCTGTCTCCAGTTACCTTCAACAACAGGCCCCCACCCAACCACCACTTTGCTTCAAATTTGAGTCAGACAGCACTGAGCAGCACACACACTGCCATCGGCATATTATTGTCCCAATCAAGTAAAAAATCAACGCACCGCTGTCAGTCACACCACAGACTTTGTAGGTCTGGTGTGTTTTTTACCTTTAGGCCTCTTCAAAGTCATCAACAATCATCCAAATCGGCTGGTTTTAGTGATTTTGAAAACGTTCTTCTGGTGGCAGTCCTCAAAGTAGTCACGCACTCACACACACCCTGAGTCATTCCATCATCTCTGATCCTCCTGAGTCTGACTCAGAGTATGGTGTCCAACTCCGTACCAACAGTGTCCCGAGTCCCGACTCAAAAATGCAATAGATTGGCCTGTAGTAGTACAATTATGTTAGTGAACAACAAGAAGGGAAAGATTGAGGCACTTTTTGTGTAGACCTGATTTGTGTTTGCAAATATTGCATTATCTAAGGGACTGGTCCGGTTTGAGTCTTTGAGGAGTATAAAATATTAAGAAAACTAAAAAACAAAGCAGTGTGGACTGTGTGGAGGGGACCTGGTGAAGGAATCTTGCTATCCTATCTCTCAAAGGGGAAGGAAAATAAATAACCTTCAGGGGCAAATTATTGATCAGCCGTCCGTACTTGGGCCACCAACAATGTGAATCTCAAATCTGAATCATCACTAACACATTAAGCATACAAAAAAACCACACCCACACTGCCTGCCACCACATGAATCATCTCTTCTCAATCTCAACACACATGATAATGAACATATCATCACAAAAAGCTCACATGACAACAAACAACAATCACTCAGTGTGCAATGCATTCCAGCATTTACCTGTTCTTCCGGGGTGCTCATCGTGATCAATTGGTGGCGCATTTTCAGAATCCAGATCCTCCTCCATTTGTTCGCAAAGCATAGAATTGCCAGTGTAAATCGAACTATAATAATGTCACATGTGGGGCTGTCTCTTTAGGGTAGAAAAGGAATGGATAGATAGTCACAGTCACGGCCCAGGGTTGGAGGCAGGCACACATTTGTTTACTCTCAGCCCAATGTCTTGCTTGAGGGAAATGGCTTTGGAGGGCGAGTTGGGACTACTTCACTGCACACAGTTGCGAGTCCGACTCCAATCCGGTAATAAAATGTGTCTAAGAGTATCATATATAAGCAACCTTAAAAGTACAGCAGGACTGGCATGGGATTTGGGCGATAGATGAGACCAAATTTACCAAGGACTTAATTATGGATTGCCTGGCCCTTGACCATAGTAGAAAAATCCCCTGGCTGGAGCACATTCATACCCTTTTAAAATGCTGTAAGGTAGATTGTGACCGAAAGGATCCGACAATTATCCAGGGCTATAGTAAAAGCGAGTTGAAGATAAGGCTTATTACCGCTAGGGAAAGCACCCGAGAGGTTGATGCCAGCTTAAAACAGAGCGCCATTACTTACTGCGAGCGCCCACCATTGATGGGCATTCAACCATACCTTATCACGGTAAGAAACACTCAGCATAGATTTTATCTAACGAGGCTCAGGTTTGGCACGCTACACTATATAATAGCATTTCCCAGATCGGGAAAGTAGTGTCATAACCTCCCGAATTGTCCGTATGATGGTAAATCCCCTCAGTCGCCGCTACATTTTTTACTTTTTTGTAGCTTTTATAGGGACATTCGGAAACTCCTATTAAAACCACTCTTTTTAGCCAACAAGCTCCTCTATTATAAACATGCTTTTAACTTTATCTGTAGTCTGGATAACGACAAAATCATTAACGCTGTTATCACTTTTATACAAATGGCACTTAGGAGAAGAAAGGATTATACACATTTAGAGGCTCTAACATATGAAAATTTTTATGAATGAACCTAGACGTGCTATTAATTCTTATTCTGACATACGTTAATACTTTGCACTTTACGCACTTTAGGAAAATATACCCTGTCCAATTGATTTTATGAATTTTAGAAGGTTTAACACTTTTTCTTTTCTCATTATAAGCCATCTTGTACTTTATGCACTTTATGAAATGTACTCTACCCAGATGTGTTGAATGATCAAGAAATATGTTCTTATTAACGAGTATGGACTTAAAAACGCTTTTTAAACCGATTATATTATTTTATATTGTAAACAAGTATTGGTTAACTGTTTTTACATTAATACTTTGCACTTTAGGCAAAATATACCCTGTCCAGCTGTTCTGAATTTTAGAAGTCTTAACACCTTTTATCTTGCTACAAGCCATTCTGCACTTTATGGAAATGTATTTTACCTAGATGTGTTCAACGATTGTGAAATATTTTGTTTTTAACTAGCCTTTTGACTAGAATGCTTTTATGGTTGTATATCATGCACCGAATAAAGCTTATTTGACTTGACTTGACTTGTGTCTAAGAGTAAGACGGTGGGGATGAATTGGTCAACCAGACACACACAAAAAATAAAGTAAATAATGTTCCATATCTATATATGTTTTTGGGGGCGTCAAAGAAAGAAAGTTTAGTAGTTAGGGAAGCAGAGCTCATCCTCAAACTCTGGTGGTTCACCCCAAAGTAGGTAATCTAACACACTACTTCCAAGACCTGAGTCTCCGTCATCTTCCTCCTGTGGTACTTCATGTATGGTGTAATCCGTTGGTATAAAGTGCTGATTCATTTTGATCATGGTTAATCTCTCCACATTCTGGGGCAAGAGACTGGTCCTTCTCACTGTGACAATGGCACCAGCAGCACTGAAAACACGCTCAGCGGAGACACTGGTAATAGGGCAAGCCAGATAGTTTATTGCCAGAATGCTGAGCACTGGCCATTGGCGCCTTTTCTCATACCAATACACCAATGGGTTTTGATCAAGGTAGGCCTCTGTTGCGTCATCCAGATAGGCCTGGGCCATTCGCTCAATGTTCATTGCTGGTGCTCCACTTTGCTCAACCTCTTTTGCCTTCACCTCTGTGCTGGACTTAAGCCCTGCCAGTAGAAACCACTCAGTTGCAAATTTAGGGGCTGATGCTCCTGGTCTTGGTGTTGTTGATGGTGTTCTTGTTGTTGGTTTTGGCTGCTGTGAGCCAAGAGCACTGTCCTCAGGCTCTGAACTTGAAGGCAGCACCACAGGACTTGTGCCCTGCACCAGTGGGCCTCTAATTCCCTGCCGTTCTTTTTCTAGCTCATTGCCTTGCTCAGCTATCCATGTTTTGTATTTTCTAACATCCCTGTCTGAAAAAGGAATGAAAGTGGACAGTAATGGTTTGTACTGTGGATCAAGAATTGTGGCACAGATGTGATGTTTGGAGGACAAAATGTCTCTTTGCACCCTTCTATTAGCAGACAAGCAAAGGATTAAGCTCTCCATCAAGTCATGCATATCTTTTTTCCTGAACGCCTGAATACATTGCAGACACCTCTTTTAGCTGTTCCTGTAGCATGTGCATTAATGGGATAGCTTGGCCCATGGTATTGTCCTCTTTGTTTACTTCCTGTGTGAAGCAGCATCTATGTCAGGCATTTGACTAGGCCCCATTGGTTCATCTCAATGATCATGCCTTTTACAGTTGCATCTCCTCTTTGCATGACATATTCATTGATAGGTCTGTACTGCTCAAACAGGTGTTCAAGCATGTAATAAGTGGAATTCCAGCGTGTTGGCACCTCAGTATGAGTGCTTCAACAGGCATTCTATTATCATGCTGAATGACCCTCAGCTGGTACCGGGCTTTAAATGAATTGCTGAAATGAGTGCAGATTCCTGCAGGTAGACATAAAGTTGCTTACTTGGTCTTCTTTTTTGAGAAAGTCCTGTATAATAATGTTGATGCAGTGCACGAAACACAGGACCCTTAAATAACCACCATCTGCCATGGCCTTAACTATATTACTGCCATTGTCTGTGGCAACAAATCCAATCTTAAGCCTTCTTGGTCGCAGCCATTCAAAGACCTTGTTCCAAAATGTTTGCAGCAGAATGGGATTTCTCCATTGCGAACATCGCTTCTATGGCATGCTTCCAAGCAGCATTAAAAATCTCAGCAGTGTCAACACCTGCAGTTATTATTTCTCTCGCACCCACAAAAGAGATCCAGTGTGCAGTGATGCACATGTAATCAGTCGTTTGGCAACTGGTCCACATGCCTACTCTCAGGTGGATAGTGTGGACTGCACTCTGCTGCAAAGCTTGTCCAAGCAATTCAAGCACATCGTGATGTAGTGCTGGAACAGCAACTTTGGCAAAATAGGATGGATTGGGAAGCTTCCATTTTGAGCTGAAGGCTGCCACAAATTTAAGAAAACCCACCCCTTCAACAAAAGAAAAAGGAAGGAGGTCCAGTGCTAACATTTTAGCCAGCTTTGCGTTGTACAAAGGTGCTGTTGGGTGGTTGCGTTCATACTGCCCCTCTGGCCTAAACATGGCAGGAATAGTAGCCTGAATTTTATTCTTTCCTGATGCCACTGATGCAGGTGACTTATTGAGGCCAGGCGGTGAAAAGCTCAATGTGCTTTTCAGTGGGGCAGACACTGTCCTCTGTTGCCTTGGTGTCTCGACCTGTGTCTTGTGCCATTGCGATGTTGCTGATGTGGGTGATACTACTGCACTGCTGGGAAGAGGGCTGCTTTGTCAAATGAAGATGTCTTCCTCTTCTTTTCCTTCCACCATGATCAGATCGGATTAGGATTCCCTGCTCAGTCGGCTTTCACCCCCTTCTCCAACAACACTTGCCGTTTTTTTGCTGCTAAGGTGTGCCTCCCAACAGATTGTATGGTGCTTTCTCAAATGGGTCGTTTGGCCCCCGGTACCATAATTTGTACCAAGCTTACCCCGACTAACACTTGCTCTGCAAAGGGAGCATATGGCAATGTTCGCCTCCTTCTGGCTAACTGAAAAGAAATCCCATACTGGGGAGCTCAACTTTCTGATGCTGCTGGTGCCACTGCCAATGTCGGATGAACTGGCGGTAGGTGGACGTTTTGATGTTTGACTCTCTGCAGTACCTACTTCTGCTGAGGTGGTGTGGATGTAGGTCGTTGCCAGAATTTTACAAATATGGCAGCTGGAAGTGGTTGGATCTGTGGTGCCACTGCCATATCCCCCCCAGGAAGTTGGGAGGAGGTAACGTCGGTCTCCACTGGGGTTGGGCTAACATCCATGAAGACTAGCTCATAGTCATCCTCCTCTTCTACATCTGCCTCTGTAACTCTAAGACTTTCTGGAACCTTCCTTTTCCCTAGCCTCATCTGAGTCATCTCATGACATGCCTCATCCTCTGAGGTGGGATTCAAGGTGTGTCTAGATCATCAGAAGGGAGGAAGAAGAAAATGATGCACTTTTAATCCTCCTTTTTGTAGCAGGGGATCTGGAAGACAATGGATCGTCTGGAGCAGATTGCTCTACTTCCTCAGCATGAAGCTCAATCTCTTGAACTGCTCCTACCTTGGGAGGATCTACTATTGGCGGTTGTGGCTGTTGTTCTTTTTGTTGTCCACTTCCCTGAGTGTCCTACAATTATTGGGGACTACTTTGCGATAGAGATAAGTCAATGTCAACATCACTGCTCGTAGGCGTTGCCTTGATTAGACTGGCTGCCTCTGTGGCAGACATGGGCTTGGACCTAGATTGGGGTGGGTCCACTGATTTGGGGGTGCTGCTCCCAGCTTGCTCCCCAGAGGCCGGTGCAGCAGGCACAGTTTTATTGTTTTCCAAAAAACATCTGGGGCAACACTCCAGTGGTGGTGGTGGTGGTAAGCTCCTTCTTCTCACTAGCTACTTTCTTGATAGCAGTTTTAGGCTTAGCAGCGGCACCTTTCTTTGGGGCCATCTTCAAGCTGGTAGTTAGCAGTAGCACTTAGTTTCACAAGTTGAAGAGATGTCTGATGTGTGGGTCACTCACGCGTCACGCCGTGCACAGGACTTCTTTCTGACAGTACTGTGAGTGATGTGTTGTCTCTTGTTGTTGTCTTCTTGTTGTGCACCTAAAAAAAAGAAGCAAGAAGGACTTCAGTGAAACGTAGCATTGTTGCTGTTCAATTAGTAGCACAAACCAAAAAATATAATTTAGTGTGTGGTCACTGGCACTGCTGTGCTGTTACTCCTCTACTCATTCGTAAAACGGTAAACGACACCATCATATACTTTCATGGTGACTGACAGCTCAGGAAGAATAAGAGAGAGCAAAAACAACAACAACAACATACAGATGAAACTGTTTGCTTTATGCGGCATGTAACATCACGTCACTCACGACGTGTGATATGGCACTGACTCTGAGGGAGGCGCACTTGACAAATGACAATAGAAGGAATAATCCCTAGACAATTAATGCTGTTGTGCACCTATAGCAGACATGGGGTTGATTTGATTGAAGCAAGATGTAGTGGGAAATGGTATAAACAAATATATATTTTTTTAAATTACAGAAAAAAATTAAAAACATACTTTACCAATTAGTTACTTTAAAAAATTGAAAAATATAAATAATTAAACCTAAGTGAAGTTATCTTCAAAGATATATTGAATAAGTTATTAATAAACTGCTATTTCATTGCTCAACCATCCATGCAGATATGGCAAAAAGGGCTGAATTTGTTTGGATGCACAAAATGGCTGCCAACCAGTGCCACATTGTCATCAACAACAACACTGAACAGGAAGGCATTCATTGGGAACAAGTATAAGAGTCAAGAAGACATGCAGGCTTATAGGGAAAGCATGTTGGCTGGATCCACATAATGGCCATCAGCCACATGGTCAGTTTGGTCACAAAGAAGAAGCTGGAGCTAGGCTAGAACAAAGAACGCATGCAGGCCTATGGCAAAAGCACACTGGCTGCCTACATAAAATGGCTGCCAGCCATATGGTCACAACAAGAAGCTAGAGGCCTAGAACAAAGAAAGAACACATGCAGGCCTATGGCAAAAGCACACTGGCTGCCTACACAAAATGGCCGCCAGCCACATGGTCACAACAAGAAGCTGGAGGTCTAGAACAAAGAACACATGCAGGCCTATGGCAAAAGCACACTGGCTGCCTACACAAAATGGCCGCCAGCCGCATAGTCACAACAACAAGAAGCTGGAGGCCCAGAACAAAGAACGCTTGTAGGCCTATGGCAAAGGCACACTGGCTGTCTACACAAAATGGCCGGCAGCCACTTGGTCACAACAAGTAGATGGAGGCCTAGAACAAAGAACGCATGCAGGCCTATGGCAAAAGCACACTGGCTGTCTATACAAAATGGCCGCCAGCCACATAGTCACCCACAAGCCACAACAATAAGAGGCAGGAAGCCTGTAAAACAATGAAACAGCACATGCAGGCCTAGGCCGGGACAGTGCATTGACTATACAAAATGGCCCCTGTCACTGGCCACATGACATTTGGAACAAAGGCATATGTTGGCCTATGGCAAACACTCAGACACACACACTGGCCAGACAAAGGAGGCATGGTAAAACAGAGAAAACATCATTAATTCAGCAATGTCAAAAACAAAAATTATTGGGCTAAAAAAAATGTTTACAACAAGACACATCCTTTGAAGGCATTACCCCACCTAGTCCTGACTCCTATACACTGTTTGCATGAAAAAAAAATGAAATTCCACAAAAAAGCATGTTTTGTATTTCAATCTAAATCCATCCATGGCCTAAATGCTGTAAACAGCGTAGAAACTGTTGTTTCATGCACCCATGACTAGCACTGGGCCTGCTGGCTGGAAGGCCAATTGGCACACTAGGCCACATAGTGAATTCAATCAAAATTTCAAGTTTATTAAACACATATAGAAAATGTAGTAAACTGTGAAACATTTTTCCTTTACAAAAATAGAAAAATGAAATGCAAAGAAATCACTAGGCCCCTACTGAAGCAAACATCCCACCCACCGCAATACATTTTAAAAATCAATTAAAAGTACAAATAAATCCAGGTGCATGGCTCCAATCAAACGAACAACACCAGTTTTTTAACTTACTTGTGAAATCTCAAATTCAAAGTCCTTAAATCCAATAGTATATGCAGCAGACGCAAACAGTGATCTTTCCAGCTCCAAATCCAAATGAAAAGTGACCAGAGATAGACAAAGCACTGGGATGAGCCTGCTGGACAGGAACAGAAAGTTGGAGACTCTGGGGCATTTACTTCAGGTTGAAAAAAAAGTTGAAAAAAACAAAAAAAAGACTCCTCGCACAAATAAACCACTGCCAAATGTCAATTCAAGGAGGTTTTTAACTTCAAATCATAAGTTTGGGAAGATGTTGATGCTGCTCGAGGAGAAAATCTTCCCTAGATTGCAGCCGTGGTAGATCCTGCACGTTTGGGATCACATACAGCAGAAAACATCTGCCGGAAGTCACTGGCACGCCTGAATGACGTGTTGGTGAATGCAAAACCTATCTGGAACATGCGGCCAGCTAGCAACTCTCGTGGCGCCCACGAACGGCCCTGAAAATCTCATAGACGATTGCGAGCATCTGGCAAGTCACTCCCGCGTACGTGAAAATGCCATTAGAGCGCGCGGACCGAAAAAAACCTCCACTCCGTTGCAGAGTGCAGAGTTTAAAGGTAACTCCACGTTCTCAGTGGAACGCAGAGTTGCTGAATTCAGCAAACTCTGCGAACGGAGCAGAGTTTTACACCCGGGCCTAAACAAAAACACCAGTTTCAAAAAATAACTTTCAAGACTGGAATTCATGACTACAACATAAGTGCCAAACAAAGAGATGTCATTGCTTTGCACAGTTTCCTTTATGAAAGGAAGTACACACCCATTTCTCCCTTCTTGAACTTTCCAGGTACTGGTAAGTTTCTTGTAGGAGCTATCCCAAACTGATTTTGAAAATTGTGCTGGTTTTTACATTTTTGGACTATTTCTACTTCCAGCTCTCGCCCCTGGCGACAAAGTTCCAGCTGAAGTGCAGAGAAGATGCAGTGAAAGGTCACCAGAACTAAACATTTTGCTACCTTCTGCATGAACTATAACAGCATCGTAACAGCTAGGAAGCAATCTGTGGATCTAATTTTCCACAATGTGAAAAACCATAGTTATTAATTTTTCTTCTTCTTTTATTGCAGCAGTTCAAGCACTGTGAAAAAATGTAAACAAACAAAAATGTATTAGGGTTTCATTTGAACATTAAGCAACCAAAACAAGACACAATGGTGAATTGGAGATGTGACTTCTTAGATGTAACTTAATGCTGCTTGTATTATAGTACCTCTGTTTAGTTTTTATACGTAGTAACAGAATGTAGTTCTGTAATGTTCTTTACATTCCTTTCCTCCAGTTAAAAAGAGTCTTTAATTTCTAACAACTTGCTGTAAACAATATCCCTAATAGGCCGAATATTGTCTCAGAAACTCATAATTCATTTGTATGTCAGCACAACACTTCATTTTGTTATCCTAAACTGTCCTTAAATCTTCAGTTCTTAAAATACCAGATATGAGTTTGTTAACTTTTTACTTAGTCTTGATTTGAATGACATCTCTATGTCATTGCATTCTGTCCATCTTTAATATATTGTGCAGTATGTAGAGGTTATATTAACTCCTTCATGAAATATGTTTGCTATAGTTATGAAACTTCTTTTTTAAATGGAACTTTTTCCAGCTACAAAGTTTGTAATTTCAGTTTCTAATTTACTACCATTCACTCTGCATCGTTGTAGCATGACTGGCATATTCCCCATATGTTTGCAATAACAAAGTACACCTGAATTCTAATCTGCAGTTTGGACAGGTCATATTTTGATGGGCGTGTTTGGTTAAATTTTCAAAGGCCACAGCTTTACAATCTGTCAACGTCAAATAGAGGAATTGTTCTAAATTCATTTCAGTGCTACAGGTGAATTCACAATGTTCACAATTATTGTTTCATTTATAACTTAAACCAAATAATTCATTGATATTCACATCCTCTTCCTCTAATAGTCCTAGCATTACCATTAAAAATTCTTGAGCATCCTGCTGAACATTTTGATAAAACACTACTAATCCAGTACAGTACTCTACCTTTTAGACCTTTCTGCAGCTCTGTTGGTGTTAACTTGCCTGCCTTTGGCTCCATAATGACTATAGCCTGAAACGGATGTATACTTTGGATAAGAATTGACTCATAAACATTTAAAACCTTGAAGTGGTTCTGGAATAGGAAATGAATATTGACTTGTTATGCACAGCTCTAGTTGGCATTTTATTATCCTCTAATTTATTGCAACAGTACTTACATATAACTTACTGTGTTAACAAGACAAAGCGTTCCTCTACAAATAAGTACACAGCAATCTTTTGCCAGTTATCATTATTTTATTTTCACCTTTTTCATACATGTCAACAGTCCATGTTTCAATCTTGTACTGAGTGTGTCGATAACATATACAAACATACTCTGGTTTTTCAGAGCACACTGTATTAAATTTTGTAATCTCTTCTTCAAAGCTATCAACTAGACTGGATCCGCTCCTTTTTCAACGGCCGAACTCAAAGAATCAGACTCCCACCCTTCCTCTCCAAACTTACAGAGATCAGCTGCGGAGTACCCCAAGGATCCTCACTCAGCCCAACGGTCTTCAACATCTACATGGCCCCCCTTGCTACCATCATCAGAAAACACGGGCTCAGCATAGTATCCTAGGCCGACGACACCCAGCTCATCCTCTCCCTCACCAAGGAACCCAACATCACAGACACAGTTTCCAGGAAGGAATGAAAGACGTCGCATCCTGGATGAGCTGCAGCTGCAGCTGCCTGAAGCTCAACTCAGGGAAAATGGAAGTCTTCGGATCCACCCCCTCCAAATGGGACAGCACCTGGTGGCCCACCGCCCTCGGCAACCCTCCCACACCCACGGACCACGCCCACAACCTCAGCACTTTTCTCGACTCCTCCCTCCCCTTGAAACGTCAGGTCAACGCCATATCTTCCATGTGCTTCAACACCCTCCGCATCCTCTGCAAGACCTTCAAATGGATCCTCCCCGAATCCAGAAAGACCGTTGCCCATGCACTCATAACCAGCAGACTAGACTACGGGAACACCCTCTATGCCGGAATCAACAGATCTCTACTCCTCAAACTCTAGGCCATCCAGAATGCTGCAGCCAGACTCATCCTCGGCATCCCAGGACAAGACCACATCATCCAGCACCTACGAGACCTCCACTGGCTCCCCGTCGAAAAGAGAGTGACCTTCAAGCTGCTCACTCACACCTACAAATCCCTACACAACACCGGGCTCCCAATACCTCAACGAAAGAATCTCCTTCTAGGCACCCAAGAGAAACTTCCGACCTCGCCCTGGCCAAAATCCCACGTATCCGCAGAGCTAGAACAGGAAGAAGAGCCTTCTCCAACATCGCGGCCAAGACCTGGAACGAACTCCCCCTCAGCATCAGACGAACCCCCACACTGCAAGCATACAGGAAGAGCCTCAAGACCTGGCTCTTCAGATGAGACGGAGCAGCTTGAATCTTCCCTCACCCCTAGCGCCTCTAAGCCCTCACGGGTGAGTGGTGCGCTTCACAAATCCCTGATTGATTGATTGAACTATAATACCTGTGTCCTGTTCTGCAACTCTTCCTGTTATCAACTCTTCATTTTCCGGAGAGTCCTGTTGTGGACAAAAGAAATGAAACTGCACATCATCACAAACCATTTCTACCTCTGCCACAATACCACAGCTCTATTCATTGTTTCTAAACATAAAGAATTTTAACATCGTACAACCTCCTAGCTAAACTTTGCATTGTTGAGAGGTGTACAGGTTACATCCTGAAATGATGAAAGGTGCTTTGCCAAACTATCTTTGATAAACAAGTTACTGAGTGTCCCTCCAAATTTGTATGCTTTCTAACCTTGCAAGAATCCAAGCCTTGTAAAGTACTTATTTTGTGTTTTAATCTTCACTCTAGAAAGATATGTAGAAATATTCTTAGTATATCAAAGTATTACTGTCAAATCCTACAAACACTACTACGATACTATTTGTATACAGGGCCTGACTACGCCTTCCCTGTACATCTTCTGCAATAACTTGTTCTACATTTCTAGATACCATCACTTCTTTTGCTATAGGAGTGCCATTCTTCATTTCATAACATTATCCTCTTTCATAAATAGCATGAACTAATGTATTATCCTGGAGATAGCTTTCTTCATTTAAGAAAGACTCTGTAGTAGAAGTATGTATCCATTCTCCACTAAAAACTGAACAAAAGTTACTTCTATTGACTAATCTTTTCTTCTGGTTTTGTCTCCTCATGTTCAACACTATTTTGTCAAGAGACTTCATTCTATTTATAATCAAAATGAAAAGCTTCCTCTTCAAAGCAAAGGCTGTATCAACTACTCCGTCAGCTTGTTCTTTCTATTTCAGTGCCTCTGTCCTTCTTCAATACTTCATCATATTTTTTAATACATTTACAGCCACTCTACTTTGAAACATCTTGGCTCTGATTTCCTTAAACTTCTACTGTCTACTGGTTAAGGTGTGTCCCTCTTTGTTACATTTTTTCCTGGTCTTGTAATATAGAGTTTTTCCACTCTTATTGTTTCTCATAGTTTGGTTTTTATTTACATTATTTTTAAATCTTTGCAGGTGTCCAGATATATTTTTAAGAAATGACTTTGTCCTCTTACCAGTAGTGGTTTTTTCTTTCACCCCTTTTTCAGAATGTTTTCCCTTTTGTGTGTCAGTTCTACAGAGATACTGTAGTTGCTTCTGTTGCTTTTTCCTCCGAACTTTTACGGGCATTCTAACTGTCTGCAGTTATGTATATTTTGTTCTGTAAAAAAAAATACGTATATTATAATTTTTACTCTAGCCAACGTACCAACTACATTATTACTGACACACATAATACAAAAACAGTTTTTATATTATGTTGCAGTTTTAAATCTACAGATGAACCTAGCTATGTAACTACATGCACTTATATACCAAGCCCAAAGCAAAACACAAAACTTTATTTATTAGTTACTTTTTAACATTATAGCACCCTCTCCTACAACACGCTTGCACCATATCTCAGTTCTCACTTATACATGGTGAAAGACTGGTTTATCCCTTCTGTAGTGAATTTTAAAATGAACATCAACCAAAGTGTAGAAGTACATACAGTGTCTCAACACTGTAAATCCGAAAACACAACATAAGAGCTATTTGTGTGCCTCTCTACCACTGTGCCACTGGTGTATTTAGTATCTCAGTACTTTTCTACTTAAATGTATCACCTTTAAATTTTGCGAAACGGTGCATATAGAAAATCTGCACATTAATCTCTATCAGAGCATACAGCTCACTACTTCTTCTGAGTACATGCAAAAAGTGTGTGACAAGTTGCATATATAATTCACCAGATGGTTCTAAAAGACTACATATTCCTCATTAAAACTTGTAAATACATGTGTTTATGGTTCATTACATGAATACTCCCTTGATCATTGAATGAGTGCATAGGTAGTGCCTAGGTGATTCCCTGAGAACACAGGTAGTGCCTGGATGATGAGTATGTGAGAACACCATGGGTCGTTCCATATCTGGATAGTTATTGTCTGCATGTTTGCATGAGTATATCACTACTATCTGGGTGTTTGGATGAGTGCATGAGTAGTACTTGAATAATTAGAAAAGTGCATCACAAATGCCTCACTAATTCAATACATGCATAGATAGTGGTTGGGTGATTTAATGGGTGCAACTCTAGTGCCTGGATGATTGCAGGAGTGCATGCATAGTATATAGGTGATCTATAGAGTACATGGATAGTGCATATGTGATTGTTTAGGTGCATACATTGCACCTGGCAGATTGGATGAGTGCATCAGTAGTGTTTCAGTGAGTGGATGAGTACATAGCTGCTGCAGATGTGTTTTTGGTTGAGTGAACAGGTAGTGCCTGACTGTTTTAGGTAAGTACATGGGTAGTGCCTGGATAATTGAATTAGTGCATCAGTAGTGCCTGGCTGATTAGATGAGTGCATGGCTAGTGTCTGAATGATTGCATGAGTCCATTGTTAAAGTTTGAGTGATTGTATGAAAGCAAGTGTACTACTGGGGTGATTATATTAGTGCAACAGTATTGTCTCAGTAATTGAATGAGTGCATAGGTACTGAATGGGTGATAGGTGCACTGCAATAGTACTACCTGTGTAATTGGATGAGTGCATGGGTCGTTCCTCAGTATTTGGATGAGTGCATAGGTTGTAAGTGGATGTTTGGATGAGTGCATGGGTTGTGCTTGGGTGTTTGAATGACTGCATAGGTACCACCTTAGTGATTGTATAAGTGAATGGATAGTGCCTGCGTGATTGCAAGAGTGCATATGTAGTGCCTGGGTAATTGAATATGTGCAAAGATAGTGCATAAGTGATTTAATGAATGCCTTAGTATTGACTGACTGTTCGGATGAGTGCCTGATTAGTGCCTGGCTTACTGTGAAAATACCTCCATTGTTGTTAGATACATAACAGTTGTTACTATATCTATGACTCTTTGTTTAAGTCCTCCTGTCAGTATGAAACTACCTGTTTTAGTGTATCTATCCTTTTCTTCTGAGCTATGTGAGAGTGAAGTCTAGATATCACACTTGATATATAATTGGATACATGTCTCTCTAGGAGCATACATTGCTCTGTTACTCAGTGTGCACATGCATTGGTAAGTTTCTAAAACTGAAAACAACAATTCTCGAATTTTTCAAACCACAAAATCTTTTCTTAGTGGCATACCTACATTATTTCTCAAATATTTCTTGTGTCTTTAAAATATATATTCACCATTTCTCAAAGAAAAGTTACACACCAATTGAAGCTAGCACAAGAACTCTCAAGAGACATTCTGCACTATTAACCTTCTCAATTTTAAACAGAGCATGTTTAAAGAAATTCACCACCCTCACCATATACATGAAATTTACAACAGCCTTAAAGAACACAGATCACCATGTAAACATATATGGGATTTCATAATAGAGATACACCTTCAGGCCTTCTTCCTAAAAATATATAGTTCTCTACATCTTTAAGTAAACTCAAGAGTCTCATCGTACAAATAACAATCTGCAACCAGAAAAACAATATCTCACCATCTAAACATATGCAAATCAGTCATATAAGTTAAAAACCACATTGACAAAACACTTACTAATACATACCTAACAAGTATTACTACTTTATAATTTATATACAGGCACAGCACATTTCTTTTTATGTTTTATTCATGACTACATTACTTCTATTTAATAATGTGACTAAAAGTACTACAGTTCCCAGAATGCAAATAACATAGATCTGTCTGTTCTGCACATGATGCTTAGACATTTAAAACATTGTCATTTTTAAAGGCATTGCTCATGGTAACTTTAAACAGTAATAACATCTTAAACACATACCCTCTGCCAGATACTTTTCATCTGATATATTTTTTTTTCACATCATTGTGATACTCATTTAATCAAACTCCCATATACATCTTGATGTACATTTTTAAATAACTGAAAAGTTATATACATACCAATGCATTGATTTTGTAGATTATATTGTTGTTTTAGCTCTTTCTGGATAGTTTTGAAACTGCTAAAATTTGTAAAACTAAGCAAAAGAATGGTACACCACTCGCATAGAAAGCAACTTTAAAATGGCAACCTCTTCAACTTTCCACTCTATGATCATGAGAACGGCAGCAAATGAAATCATGTTTTTAATTTTAGACTACTGTATCTCCACTTGTGAATGGTTAGCAGCTGTTAATCCTTTCCCTCTCCTTCAAAACGAGGTTCCTGTCTTCACAATGTTTTTGCGGTCATCGCGGTGTAATCGCAAAAAACAGGGGTCCAAACCGATATTAGTCTATTACATAGTCCTGAATTGGAAATTAAAGTTTGCCATTACTTGAATTGTGTCATAACTCCTCAACTTTAAAAAAAATGTTCTGTCTCTTTAACACCCTTGCCCCCCAATACACTCTTAGCTCAGTGTACCCAGAAACCCAGTGGAACCAGTATGTCACAAGTACACAGCACATTCTAGAAAAAACATGCTACTTCAAAATGAGACACAGCAAATGTGGTTTACTCCACAGATTCAAAAGAATATCCATGTCTGTATTACATTTCTTTTTTTAAACAACAGCCAATAATAGGACTTCTTGCTAATGCATTTAACACACTACCTAATTCTGTTCACTTACATGCTGGCAGCATCAAATTAAATATATCTATTTTTTTGCTTTTAAACACTTCAATTTTAACTGCTTTTCATTTGGAAAACTACCTTATTCAGCTCCAGTCTTCTCCTGACTGCTATTGCTCCTTCACTTCAAAATGCTTAGAGTGTGAATTGTGGGCCACAGCTATGCCTATTGGGCTAAAGAGGCTGCAAACAAAAAAGAGGTACTGAAGGGGACTTGGGTGTGTCAAATGTGGAGATTAGTTGGTTTGGCCAGAGAGGCACAAAGTTTCATCAGTTGACACACATTGACTGGGGTAGGGCTGGAAATCCTAATGAAGGATACCTTTGCAGAACTGATGTCGCTTTTCCCTAGCACTGTCTTGGTGTACTGTCCACAGATTGACAAAGCCAGGAAACATTTTAATACAACTGTTTCTGCTTTCTTCAGAGACCATAACATGGGCTCTATCTACAACAACAATCTATGTTTTGACATACATGAAATGTATAGAAGTGATGGAATTTACTTTACAGACGAAGGGAACAGGGTGTTTCTAAGCAACCTGAAACTCTGCATACCGGCTTATCTGTAGCTGTCTTATACACACTCTCAACACAAAGGCTCTTGTCAGAGCCACCCAAGAGCCCCAAATGTTGTTAATTTTCTTGTTGAATAATTTTTTTTCCATTTTTTAAAATTCGCGACAATGTAGTGATTGTCGCAATCACGTTGCGAAATCGCAAACAAAAGCAGACATTCAACGACCACCACCACATTAAAACATTTTCACTTAAAAAAATCATTCTATTACTGTACACCTATTACTAACTTAAAGAACATGTTTGTACACATATTTTTGCAGTAACATTTAAAAAAAATTGTTTGAACCCTACTTCCTCTTTTTGCGAATACGCAGAGAGTTGCAATGACTTTGGTAACCGCAAAGATCGCGCCTTTTTTCAACAGCTGTAAAACACATACGACCACGCTGGAGCCAAGTAGTTAGAAAAGAAACCTTCCCGACCAGACTGTTCTAGCTGTGTCTGACTGCCGTAACTAATTATTGGTTTGTCGAAGGAAACCGCTGGCCACGTTTTTATGGGCCGTACGATACCATCACACCTTGGATTGTACTAGCGCCACCACCTGGGATCCCCACAAGCCTTTTTCGGGAACTGTTGGGAATACTCTGGACCCATTCAGTGTGGAGGTATTTTACAAGGGTCATCCCTCCCCCTTCCCCTGTCCTGAGGAAGATCCGCATGGCCGAGGCATTAAATTCCCTCTCTGGCCGATAGTCGGATCGAAACGTCAACGCTATTCCCTTCACGCACCTGGACCATTGCTCCTACTACCCTTATTCCTGTTAAGAACAATTTAATTTTGTTTACAAAAATATACAATTTTTAAAAAAATGACAGTTTGTTAAATATGGCCAGGGTGCATTGAACTGTATATCTAATATCAGTTTTTGTAAATTTATGTAAATATATGCTCTCCATCTTCTGTTTTACCAACTTTGAGTCCTCTTGACTCCTCCGTATTTTTGAGCACTTCTTTTCACTCAATTCTTTAAATTCTATTCTCCTTTTTGACCCTCAGAGGTTTGTTTAACCTCAGTCCTTAGTCTTTTCAATAAATACATGGTAATAATAACCATTGTTGTACTGCATTTCATGGTTCTGGTAAAGAATCCTACGATTTATATACGTTTATGAGCTGACACATAGTTAGCTCTGAATAGGTTCAAGGATTATTACTTTGAATAGATTAATTTCTAAATTGATTGGTCTAGGACCATTGTCTTTTGTAACAGTAAAACACATACATGCACACATTTTACAGTATTGTATACACTAGGAGTTTATTACTGCACTGTTTAGAGTCAAATTTTTATAAGGTGTTTGTATAAAAACAATCTTTTAAACCAATTTTCCATGTTCGCGAGTACTCCGAGCTTTGCGAAAACGTCTGTAACTGCAATGATCGTGTAATTTTTTATAAAGTGTAAAACACATATATGCCCACATTCTACAGTATTTTAGGCACTAGGGGTTTATAAGTGCACTGTTAAAATCATATTTTGCTTGGTAGTTTGTATAAAATTAATATTTAAAATCGATCTTCTGTTTTCGCGGTGACGCCGGACATCGCAAATATGTCAATACCAGCGATACTACATGGGGGGCTGCGCTGACGGTCACGGTGTCATTGTGAATATTGCGCATGATTAAAAAGATCAATTTTGAACACATAGCTTGTGTCACTAATACCTGCATTTGCCCAACATGGGGTCAGAGTACCTCTACCCTGACTCCTTATGTCACTTTGAAAAAAAAGAAAATCAGCCCTGGGAACCGTACCCGATACATAAAATGGAGGCTGCAACTTTCTATTCAGGTTGTGACCAGTCAATCAGAGCATTCCTGCTGGCGTGCGCATTTGCTAGTTCCAGCAAAAGCATCGCGATTTGACCGTGATCACCACGAAACCACCGCAAAATATCCGTGGCCAGAGATATCCTTATACTGTTCGGATTTAATTTCACAAAAAATACTGAACAGATTTGCACAAATAACAAAAAGCACAATCTGCGTAACAACATCTACCTTTCTGCCAAATTTGGTGTGATTCCATCCAGAGGTTTGGGCGCAGGTTTGACAACGCGTTTCTATGGGAATTAACATTACAAATGCACCCTTTTTCGGTGCCCCTATTTCGCGGCCCCCACTGCATGGATCACCCCCAAAGTTTCTGCAACACACAGAACCTACTTTGATACTTTTTTGGGAAAATTTCATGAAGATTGGTCAAATGCTTCTCCTATGGAAACTAGATCCTAACTATAACTACCTTCTGGCGACTGCCAGTAGGTGATATATATATTTATATATATTTAAGACCCAGTGGCAGTCGCCACTGGATACTTATAGTTAGGATCGTGTTTCCATAGGAAATGCTTTTCTTGTGTTGCTGATAACTTTGGCGCCGTTTGACAAATCTGCACAACACTTTCCAAAAAAGTGCTACTTTTTGACTACTTTGCACATTGAAAGTTTTGGAGTGATCCGTCAAGAGAGGGCCTGAGAAAAAGGAGGGTCCGAAAATGCTTTTTGCTCATTTATTTTTCCATAGAAATTTTAGACACAGCAGCAGCCTAAACCGCTGAACGGATTTGCACCAAATTTGCCAGCAGAAAGCTAGATCTTGGTCCAGAAAGAGTGCTTTTTGCATTTTGGTGTAATTCCGTTCAGTAGTTTTTGAGCAATTAATGCTAAAAATAATTGTATATCTATGGACACGGAGCCTCCGTGGATTGGACAGATCTCCTGCTGAGATAGAATTGTCTGCCACCACCTCAACCAGGAAGTGGTGGCAGCCATTTAGGACTCAGGACTCTGTTCCAAGTCCCAAGAAAAACACTAATAAAGACATAAGGGGGCAGGGTACAGATACCCTGACCCCCTAGGCCTGGTGGTTGGATCCCTCTGAGACCTCACCTGGGGCCAAAAACTTTACCAAAAACAAATTGCCATTAATTCATGGAGGATCCGCGAATCCTCTGCATTTTTTTAAAGCAAATCTAAAAATAAGCCCCCCAAGGTGAGCTTGGGTCGGGGGGGAAGCGCATCATTTATATAAGGGGGATGCGGCACATGCTCCCTTCCCAGAGCCTCCGCGAGACCTCTGCGGCCCATCCACAGGGCCCGAGATTTCATTGACGGGGAGAGGGCCCCTGGACTGAAACATGTCAACCACTGAAATCATCATTATATAGGTGCAGTGGACCATTCACACATCCACCAGAGCACCACACACTGTTTTTAATCTTACCCCATCCTGATGAATAAAACAAGACTACAGGATAGGAGGTATTTTTAGTTTATCACTTTTTTCCACTAACACAATCGAAATCACGACCGT
Source organism: Calotriton arnoldi (assembly GCA_963921515.1). Classification (NCBI taxonomy): domain Eukaryota; kingdom Metazoa; phylum Chordata; class Amphibia; order Caudata; family Salamandridae; genus Calotriton; species Calotriton arnoldi. The sequence continues at coordinate 484,587 of CAWUFW010005429.1, forward strand.
CAAAGAACCAGATGGTCTCCCTCCAGGTGGAGGAAGGTTGACTGCCTGAAGAACAGTAAACACAGCCGTAAAAGGACCCAATGATAAAACCAATCACCTAACCTTCTCAAGCGGAGAACCAAGATATACCGCTGCCCACGGGTTCGAGTGTATGCCTTTGTACAACACTTATAGACCCTGGATTTTTCAAGATACGTGGTTTATTCTCTTTTGATTATAAACTATTAAGCATTGAAGCAGAATGAATCACTGCTTCTTCCTCCCTTCTCTTGATCTTTTGGACACATGCAGGATACATCAGTCATGACAAATGTTCATTAGACTCTTTGGAGAGACAGGTGAAGTGCCAGAGAGATGGTCTGTGTACAAACATATATGATAAATGATATTAGGAGTCTCTCCTGAAATGAACACTGGTGTACTGTGGTTACAGTTAATCAGAGTAGTAGCATTCTAGGCTACCCCCAGGACCAAGATTAGGTTCTCCCACAGACATGGATTGTATACAGTTATTCCCTGGGAGAGGGGAGGAGTTTATGGTGTGCACTTATTAGGGCACCCAGCATAAATGTCGAATAGGATCTACCCAATGAAGTGCTAGCCCCAGGCATCACTGTATAGAGGCAGCCATGTTGAATGATCGGAAGTAACAGCTCATAAATGCTCACAGGTATCTGTCCTCCTCATGCACGGTGTATGCCACTTTTTTAATGATCCATCATTAGTTCAGAAGTTATGAAATATGGCTACACTTATGTAGAGGTAGATCCCTCAGCATATACTGGTTACAAGTTTTCAGAACATAATGTTCTGCAGTTCCATATGGGAACAACCCATGGCTTTCATTGGCCAGGAAAAATATCCTATCAGGATAGTCCAGGAGACCACATAACGACGCCTGGAACTTTGCTGCTGGCCCCTGGTCCAAAACGCAGCCTGCACTTTATCTTTAGTTCCTGGAGGGGCTTTAAAAGCATTGCGGCGGTCCCGCAGCGCGGGAGACCGCATAACGACGCCTGGAACTTTGCTGCTGGCCCCTGGTCCAAAACGCACCCTGCACTTTATCTTTAGTCCCTGGAGGGGCTTCAAAAGCATTGCGGCGGTCCCGCAGTGCGGGAGGCGCGCGACATCGGCCCGGGCAAAGAGCGGGCCAAGACGGGCCCGTCTTAGCCCGTCGTAGACCGGAAGAGGCCGGGCTGGGCCATGGCCCTTTATCCTTCAACCAAAGGTACTGTGACAGTGACTATATAATAAAGTCTTGGAGAACTTTTAAACAACGTTTGAACTTTCACTGATTCTCTCCCCCTACTATCTGAACTAGACCTGATGCATTATATATATATATATTTTTTTTTTTCATTACTGATTGCGAAGGACAAGTCGTTATTGATTAATCCATATTTATTTTGTGGGTAATCAGAGCTATGGGGAAGAGAAAAACGCCAAGCGCCAATGTTAATAAGCATTCAAAGACAGGGGGGCAGTCATGTAAGACCTTATTAAGTTATCTAATGGGCGCCATGGGAGCCATTGAGCAGCAGATTATTACAGTTGAAGAGTCCCTGAGTACGGGGAATTTAGGTGTGGAGGGAGGTTTAAGAGAGGATAATATTCTACAGGGGGGACCCGATACATATGCAGACGTACAAGGGAGCCCATCGGGCTTAAACGGATGCGTTGTAAACGTCTCGGATCATATATCAGGAAGTGACCAAGAGTGTGATACTCAACCACCGACCAAGCGTCCCAGAAACCCTGACCCCGACCCTGACCCCCTTCCCCCTACACCAAAGGTTATAGGAGCTTCGGTTAGGGGGACCCCCTTAAAAGCACGGAAAAAAGCCTCAAAAAAGGATAAGACCATGCCCACACATAAACTAGATGGCTGGGAAAAATCCATAACTAGTTCGAATGCACGCACACAGAATGAGGTGACTAAGATAAAAGTCAAACTGGAAAATTTAGATACCTTTCTTAGAGAAACACTAAATAAACTGATATATAGAATAGGGAAAATGGAAGAGGTTTTATCTAAATGCTTAGAAACCCCTAAGAAATCTGGCGAGGAGTCAATAGTGGCCTATACAAGCGGCCAGGATAGATTAATTACTAATACATGATGCCTTACCACCAACTTTGCCCGTGATAGTCGCAAAGAACCGATATCGGTATCCCACAATATAGTAAAGCAGAATACAACTCGGGAGGAACCATCTACTAAAATCTCTCCGACCCCAGATAAGCCGATGTACCCCCTAGGCTCCAGCGGTAATAATTCTTTTAGGATCCGCAAGCAGAATGAAAAGGGGGAGTGGCAAAAAATAAATTTAGACTTACCACCTGAGGCCACCCCTTACGTAGTGATACTGACCAATGTCCCGAGCCTACAACCTGGAATGGCTGAATCTTGGGAGACATTAAGGAATAAATCTTTACATTGGCTGGGCGCTAGAACAGGCCTAATTGGGAGGTTATTCGAGGAATTTAAGATGACTAGGAGAGTGAACTGGCTAGGTAGAAGAAGGAAGAACCTGACCGGAGACTGCGTGGTGCTGACCTTTAAAACTCCGCAGTTGGTAAGAGTGATTTTGAGTAGAGCAGAAAATCACACAATTTCGGGGCTGGATGTCAACTTAGTCCCATTAGGCTACTTCTACCAACCACTGCAATTTAGAAATGTCACCCAATATCGGGAAACCCACACTCCAACTCATTTAAACCGGTTTAACGTTCCTACCTTTAATCGCTTTGAAACACTCACTAACCTTGATTTAGTCGACTGACCACGAATGGTGGTATTACCACAGGCTGTAGTACCCCGTAGTTTGGGTACGCTATTCAACGGCAGCCCTCTGTCACCAAAATTGAACCCGGTAAATATTCTCCCCCAGGATGTAGTTATGATAGTTAATGAAGATGTGGAGATGGTACACGATCCAGCTACCGACATCCAGGCTGCTTCTACCTCACCACTTCCCATACAAGCTAATGGCTGATATTAATGGTGGGAGCGGAAAGGATTGTGTCAAAGTAGGGAAAGACAAGTGCCAGCTTATGTTTTGGAACATAGCGGGATTAAAAGCTAAGGTTTCTAACACAATGTGGATGGAGTTCGTGGGTAAATTTGATATTTTCAGCCTGCAAGAAATCTGGGCAGTGGATCCCATCCATATAAGTGGTTATAAAACTTTCCACACTCCGACAATAACATCATCTCACGGCAGGGCAAAAGGGGGTCTCAGCACTTATATCTCAAATTACCTGGATATAAGGAAAATAGTACTGAATGCAAATGAACCACATTACCAAATTATTAGCCTCCATTTAGAACATGCATTTTGTTTAGTCATATTGAATTTTTATAACAATGCATCCCCAATGTTGATTGAGGGTATATTGAGATCCATGAGCCATCATCTATACAACTTACAGTCCCATGCTTCCTATGATGTATTTGCTATTTGGGGAGGGGATTTTAATTCTCCTTTGTGCCAACATTCTGACAATGAGGTTTGCAGTATTTCTTTCGGAAAAGGTTCCAGTTTTTCACACTTTCCGCATACATCGTATGGAAACCTTTTGAATGATGTTATGTTTACCTCGGATATGGGTTTCACGAATGATTTGTGTTCACCAACGGCCCCCTTCCGACCCACGTTTAATGGTCGAGGTGTATTCTCTACTATTGATTTTATATTAATATCTAGTAGACATGCTACACGTGTCAAGAATTTTAATACTCATGATATCGCTCTAAGTGATCACTTTCCCCTAAGTATAGATGTAGTAGTGCACAATCAGGGCATCAACGTTAGCGCGGATCCATTTCATCCTGTTGATAATATTACCCTGAGCAGGCAAAATGGATATGCGCTTAGATGGGCAAATATAGATACCATGGAATTTATTTAAAAAGTTGGCCTGAACTGTCAAGACTTGGTCTTAACTTGTTTGGATGAGAAATCGACTGATCAGGAAATCATAGAAAATTTTACAGCTATCTCAAAATACGTTAAAGAAACATTATGTGTTAAAGCTAAAAAGCAGGTTACCCATAAACAAGGTTGGTTTGATACTTTTTGCACAAAGGCTTACACCAATCTTAAAAATTCCTTACATGCTACAGTGAAGAATCAGGAACACATTAGAGAGGCAAGAAGAGATTACAAGAGGGCTTTAAAAGCGAGAAAGATCGCACTAAAAGATGAAGCATGGCGTACATTGCAAGAAGCCTCTGAAAATCGAGATCCCTCCGCTTTCTGGAAAGCCGTAAATGCACCCTTTTTGGCCGATAATGATATAGCAACGGTTGAAATCGCTATTACCGAATCGGAATGGATATCACACTACTCTAAATTGTATGAAAAGTCAGCAGTAGATGCCCAAGGCACTGTGTCAAATACGACCGACATTATGCCTTTGTTTGATTCCAGGGGATTAATGCTTGATTTTACTCTTAGTGAGGTTAATACAGCAATAAACTCAAGTCTGGGAGGTAAGGCCCCAGGCCCGGATGGTATTCCAGTGGACCTTTTTAAATCCAACTTAGAACTATGGGGGCCACTTCTAACGCAGGTTTTTAATGCATGTTGTACACGAGGTCTACTATCGACCTGGTACGAATCGGTGATTGTGCCAATTTTTAAAAAAGGTGACAGGGTGAATCCAGCCTGTTATCGACCCATCTCGCTGCTGGACTCTACAATTAAGGTTATTGGGCGAGTTTTATTGGATAGAATGCAGGCTTGGGCAGAGGAACAAGCTATTATAAGTGACTTGCAATATGGCTTCCGTAAGGGAATGGGCACAGTCGAACAGGGCCTAAATTTACATATAGTTCTAGAATCATATACTAGAGCTAAAGGGGCAGATTATTTATGACCATTGTCGACCTAACGGCGGCGTTCGACTGTGTCATTCATGACAAGCTATGGCTTATTTTAGAGGGTATGGGCATGGATGTTTTTATAATCACTTTTCTGAGGCAGCTTTATTCAGGGGCAAGGGTTCGGTATGGGAAGGGCGGCGAATGCACTAGGCACTTTAGTGTGTCAAGAGGAGTGAGGCAAGGCTGTGTCCTTGCCCCGTTCCTCTTTACTTTATATATAAATAACCTAGAAACTACCCTAGTCAAGGAGTGCAGGGATTTGCCGACAGCTGCAAAGCGTCCTATCCCTGCACTCTTATATGCGGATGACGTGGTTTTAATGGCCCGCACGCCGCTCAGTCTGCAGAGGGTCGTCACCTCCTTTTCTAACTTCATGTTAAATCTGGGGCTTAGGATTAATTGCTCCAAAACGCATTAGTTCAGAAGTTATGAAATATGGCTACACTTATGTAGAGGTAGATCCCTCAGCATATACTGGTTACAAGTTTTCAGAACATAATGTTCTGCAGTTCCATATGGGAACAACCCATGGCTTTCATTGGCCAGGAAAAATATCCTATCAGGATAGTCCAGGAGAAACATATTAGCAGCCCATGCCATAAAGGTATATATGCTACATGGGGCTAATCCTAGAGGACGTTCAGTTTATGTAGAGCCAAACCATCACTGTGGTTTTTCATCCTTAGTTAGAGAAAGCCAGGTCTTTATTTCCTTCATGAGCTCCAGACAGTTTTGCTTGTTTCTTAACTCTGCCAATAGGAAGCTCCAACGTTTTGCCCATGCACTAAGAATGATGTTCTACCAATGTATTTTTCTTCTAGTATGGGTCGGATAGGCAATAGGCTAGTGTTGAATGGAGCATTCTGTTCTGTGAATATCTTTTGAATGTAGCTTTGAGGAAAAATTATCCTTTGTGTTGGATGACCCTGTAGATAAAGCAGACTGCCTTGAAGGCACAAGGCCTGGCTATTAAGCCAGTGAAGTGCTCAAAGCACCATTGTGATGCATTCCAATTGACAAACATTTAGGATCTGTATAGCTGGATCCTTTATCATTTGCAAACTAGGAACAGTGGTGCTCTTAGTTATAGGCCATTGGAATAGTTTGCATGTGGCAAGATGAGGTAGATAATGGCCTGCAGTTTCTTTGCCCATCCCCTGGAAGTGATGGCACAAGCTCAAACCCTGGAAGCAGGCAATGTCCAGAGAAGTGTGTGTTAATTTCAAACAGCAATTTAAAGAAAACACCAAAATAAAACTCCTGAACCAATTTAGAAAAACAGAGAAATATTTAATGAATAAAAGACACCATGATTATTAAAATAGGTTAAAAAGAACAAGCGATATACATTTTTAAAGATTTAAGGCACAGAGCATCAAGGAAAAGTAAAGCACCAATCCTCTCTCAATCTATCCCCCATACAGCGACTTATTGCAAGGAAATTGGGATGTGTTTCTCTGATAAAATTGAGAAAATGTATTCATCCTTTGAGAATCAACTTCCTTTTTTTGAGGAAGCACTGACTGCCCTAGACCCTCATCCAGATGCTAAGGCTCATCTCGGGCCTTTGAATGACTATCAGAAACGTAAGTAGTGCAGTAGATGATGTAAGTCAAATCTGGTTCCCCGCACTCCTGCCCTCATTTTACCTACTCCCAATTTGCAATAATTTTAGGCCCTCATTTTACTCAAATTTTTAATCAATCTCAGATAGAAGCAACGTTTCCAGAGATGTGGAAAGAAGCAATATTACTGCCCCTGGCAAAAAAACCTGGCATTGATGCGTGGATCTTTTCTAATAATCGACCGATATCTCTCCTCCACTACATGTTTAAATTTATTGAAAAACTGGTGAATGAGCAACTGTCCAGTATTTTAGAGTCTAATAAGCTTTTCGATCCCTCTCAGATGGGTTCTCGTGCAAATAATAGCACTGAGTCTGCGATGCTAGCAGTGCTAGATGATACAAGGTCAGTAGTTGATTGGGGCAGGGACGTGACCCTGATCCTACTTAACCTGTCAGTAGTTTTCAACACTGTCTCGCACAGCTTGTTGGTTGGTAGACTTCCCAAGTGGCAGTGCTCCTTTTTACCGAATAGAACACAGACAGTGCAGCTGGGTGCCTGCAGATCTCGCTCTTTTATTTGAACCCGCGGAGGTCCACAGGGGTCTCGCTCAGCCCTACTCTTTTTAATGTTTAAGTAGCTCCGCAGGCAAAAATTGTCAGGAAATGAGGCTTCGAGGTCACTTCTTACACAGCCTATTTTACGCAGCTGATGTTATCACTAGGGGAGGATCACTATGAGACCCGAAGCAAGATCCTGCTTTTCGGTGGTGTAAATTGGATTTGGGATGCCTCTTGGTGGCCTGAACCTCTGGAAGAGATGCCCATGTCCAAGAAATCAGCTAAGAACCTGAGGTTCTTCATTGATGACCAACTATCCATGCAAGATCATGTCAGGACCATGTGTGGCAAATGGTTCGGCGTTCTTAAAATTTGAGATGATTATTCAAATGGATTCCAATTTCTTGCTGGAAAAGCATAGTCCAATTTATCATAATGAGTAGACTGGACTATGGATGAACTATTCGTAGGCATGGCCAATTACCTTTTCATTAAATTGTAGGTAATCCAAAACACAGCAGCCAAACTAATATGTAATATGGATAGATTTGGCTCTGCTTCACCTTGTATAACCTCTCTGCACTGGATACCTATGCGCAAGAGAGACAATATATGCATAATGTGGGCCCGGAGATTCTACAAGCCAGAGTGAAATTTTATAATCCCACTAGTGAGCTAAGATCCTGCAATTTGGCCCTGGCTAAGTCCAAACGCATAAGGAAGACCAGATCAGGTGGCCGTTCCTTTTCTTACTTGGCTGCGGCTCTATGGAACTCTCTATCTCTGGAAATACGTCTTATTACAATCATACTAGTTCATGAAAGACCTGAAAACCTGGTTATTCCAGTGTTAATGTACGGAATGACATTTCTGTCCTGGTTCAGTGATTTTCTCTCAGTGGACAGGTTGGGCATCTACTTGGCACCATGACATCCCCTAGGGGATAAGTATTGCACTTTATAAATACATAAAATAAAATAAATAAATAAGAAGTCACTGTTTGCAGTTTACAAGTACCTAGGCGTGATTTCAGGCACACTGCAATGGAAAGGAATGACGGAGACCCCAAACGGGTCATCACCATCAATGTTTTCACTGTAGACCGATGGCCTGCTTTAGATCTTGGCAGATGGGATACTCCATCACAAACATGACGAATATCCCGTCCGCCGTATTCCTAGTGCATTATATCCTATGCACCTGCAATACGGCGGACGGGATATCCCTCACATTTGCGACGGAGTATCCCAAGCTGCAAGATCTAAATCAGGCCCTTAGTCTCTGGAATGAAATTTAAAAGCTTCCAGCAGGCCATGGTCCAAGGCTGTGGCTGGCCATGGTCCCTCGAAGTCAGGTACATCATCATCAAACACCCTCTGAAGCCATTTGATTTTGGTGCCAAAAGCTCCTAGGGGGCCAAATCTAGATTTTGTATCCACCTTTCCTGGTCTATATTTTACCTTTGGGCTTGGTCACTTTTTTGAAAGTCAAATTCCTCTAGCGGGGCAAGCCGGAAAGCAAGAGCTAGACAGGTCTTTTTGAGGGTAGATCAGTTTGCTGTAAGGCCCACTGAACCAGTTTTCAGCATGCAAAAAAGATGTGAGCAGGACTAGCCTGGTTTTCTTGCCTGCCTAGGTTGCGCACTTCCTGGGAAAATCTCAGCATCTTTTCCCCGTTCTCCAGTAATGAAAAAAATCATTCAACTCAACTTTTCACCAACTGTTGTGAATGTTTGCGCTGGTCAGTCCTGCAAACCTTAGCTCCTCAGGGCAGCATGCCAGGCACCAGGTCTCGCTCCAGACATGTTTTCTTTAGGATTCAATCCTCTGTGGTCAGCTGTGCCCTCTTTGAGTAAGAATTCCTTCTGCATTTTGAATTCCTGAAGTAGGCAATCAGGAGGCCAACCATTGGACACTTGGAGAGCAGATCCAGTTGTAGTGTAGTTCCTATTTCCCTAATAGGCTCTGCGCATTGGAATAATATAACCTATAGGCTTGACATAGGACTGAGGTCGGTATGTCCCTATCGAGTATATTAAACTTAATTACTTGTGCCAGCTAGCTCAGAGGCCACCAGAAACTCCTTGAGAACAAGAAGGGAGTAGTTTCTGGCAACCGCATAAACATGACCACTTTGTTTCCCTTTAGAATCGGAACACGTCTCAGAATCGTGGAAACAATAGATAACAGTTTCACTCAGTCAATCGTGCATGCTTAGTTTCTACAGAGTTACACAGAAAGGAAAGACGGGCGTTTCAATAAAAGGGTTTTATTGAACAGTCTTGTTTCTCGTGTAAGAGATATGTGCTGTTATGATCACAAGACAGTATGCAAGATAAATAATGTACAGCGTAAGCAGTAGAAATAAATAATACTGCGCTAGCATTATCTTTTAGCATATATTCACGTACATAAATAACATGAGCTAAAAATGCGAGTACTCATACGATGCGTCTCTAAGCTAGTTCTACCCCAATGTACCTAACCTGGTCTAGGTGTAGGGAAAGGTAAGAAGTAGGTGGAGTATTCTCTAGTATGGTATACTAAGAGTATGTTAAGTCTAGTATGCCAAGAGTACCTCTAGGTTCTAGTCAGCTCCATACCTTGAGAATGAGAGAGGTGGGAATCTCTTGCCGGATCTGGAACTCTAACACCCCGCGAAGGGAGTCAGAACACTGGAAGCTGGATTCTTCTGCGAGCAGGAATGACAGCGTCTTCTCAGTGCGTCAGGCCGGGATACGGGCTCCTCTGAAGTCGAGGTCTCCTCTAACTTGCTTGGGCGAGGGAAGGTATATTTATACCTGATAGGTGCCTCGGAATGTTAGCATTGACATGAAGTCGGACAGAGGAAGACGTCAGGAATGAACCCTTAAGGTATAACGGTTCATACATAATAGATGAGTTCTTGGAGAAATCAATAGTCCTGTGCTAGGGGAACTCCCGAAGCTTAAGGGTCTGGTTTCTAAGAACTCGTTGTGATGTTAGGGTGGACGGATGTCGGTGACCATGCCTGTATTTGGAGTGCACAGTTAATGCCTAAATAAGGACTGGGATTCTATGCCTATATAAGGGCAATGCGAAATGTGCCTATATAAGGACATGTTTTAGGAAAACCTATATACGGACACCTAAAGCGGAATACAACACCCACTCCACTTTCGAGTGAATGATAATACTAAATGCTAAACATTACATTGAGTACCACATGTTGCTAAAAACATTTCTAAAAGCATATTAAAAGAAGTTTAAAATAAACTGTTGAATGCAATAGGTACTGTACATTGAAAGCATTTCTCCTTTTTCATTCTAAGCATATAACTGAAATAAATGCAACATGAATGAATAAACAGAAAATTTACATATGATGAAATGGTTGATATGTTTTTGAAAAATCAAAGCCATTGCATATCATGGAATTAAATGAAATGTTAGACAAGTAAGGTGACATTGTGTCCCTGGAAGTATTCAAAGAAGTCCGTTTCATAAGACTAGTTCTACTGTAAGCAGATTGTCATTTCAAACATTAAAAAGAAAAAGTTCAATTCTGGGAAAAGTTCCAAGTTTTGAAAATATGAAGGCCAAATTTCATTGCTTCCCTGGTACACTGTGAGCCGAATCAAAGTCAGTGTATGGGTCTGGCGTAAACATGAGATCATCTATTTCCGTAGCCAAAATATCGTCCACCGAAGTTGGTGACATTTGGAACACCTCATTCAGAAGGTTAATTGCACAGAGATGAGAAACATTGCCTTCAGCAGAAGATGCAATGTTTGCGTCCGTTGTTACCTGTGTGCCTGTTGATCCATCTCGTACCTCAGCAGCTGCTGGAAGCGTCTGTGAGATCTCAATGAATGCCGTCATCAGGATTGGTAGCCTCTGGGGACAACACAGACCATGGGCCGTTATCGGGTCCAGCAGAGTATCAACATCCGTTGGCATGACTGATGGGAGTGTTAGACAGGTGTCTAGCACGCATTCTTCACCACAAAACAGGCAGCGTAGAACAAGTAAGATGCAATCTTGCCAGATTGGTCTGAATGACAGGAACCACGTTGTATTAAGTTCCCGTAGACGAGGCATGCCCAAAAGCTGTACTATTCGCTCAAGGCATTTCCGTTCAAGGAGAGCTTTCTCCACATCGCTCGGAGTGATGTTGGCGAATAGGCTTGCCATAGTGTAGTAGGAGGAATAGAAATAGAATTCCTGCAACAAGTGCTAGAATTAATGGCACACCACCAAACACCGAATGTGCGAAGTTTGGGATGATTCAGAGGACTTCCTGGAAAGGTGCTAATAGTCCGGAACAGATGGTCTTAAACACATGTACAATTCTGCTCGAATCAGACATGTTTAAGATACGTCCCATCATTTCTACGAAATTTATAGGGTAGTTTGTACAAATTAAAGCCTGTATCTCAGCCGAAGTCCTTGCAACTTGTAAATCATAGATTTCTTTGGACGAGGTCAAAGGCACTGTTTGTTGTATAAGCATGGCTTTCATTCTGCTTAAAGTATCAAATCGTATAAAGGAGACATTCAACAAAGGCCATAAAGGCGACTCCCTGACTGTGTCTATTGGGGCAAGCAATACTTGCATACAGCAAGTGACCCTGGAGTCGACCGTTACCAGATATGGGATGCCTGGCAACATGCCACAGCAACTCTGATCATTCGACATGAGGTAACTCCCATTAGAAAGTTGGCCAAACGTTGGATTAATCACAGTAGCTGGTGTACCCTGCTGGTGGCAGGACAAATTTGTCACAGAACCATTACAAGCCCCGCGTAAAGAAATGTCCTGACAAATCAGTGAACCGCTTAGTGCACTTTCACAGTGTGTACCGCTCAGAAACACTTCACGATCCCCACTCCAACATCTATATGTGTAAAGTAAATTCCATGATGTCTTAATGTATTCTTTACCCAACCTTTCATATTTGCCTGCTTGCATTTGTTTGAGGCAATACTGAAACTGAAAAGTAGTCACAGGCAGAGTGATTTTGCCATGAATAAGCCATTCTGTAGCTGGTTTTTCTGCCACTGTGAATGGTAATTTTTCCAGTTTTTCAATGCTCAGCACTGTATACTTTGCTCCTCTTTGTGCCAGTTCGATCTGTTTATCAGTTAGATTGTATTCTGCAAACAGAGCCGACGTGTTGAAAAAACGCCGAGGCACATAGCCCGCACGCAAAGATTGCAGCGTCCAGCTTAATAACATAATAGAACGCAACTGAGATTGGCCTTGTTGTAACATGGCTAAATCTTGTTCCAGTATGTCAATAGCAGAGGATACAATGTTCTCCAATGAATAAATTCTGGATGACAAAGTTGTCAGCCCGTTGTCGACCACAGTAAAAATGTTCTCTAAGTTAATACGATCAATTTCACGTATTCGTTCTGCGGCCTCTACCTGTGACACCTTACATGCTTCATTATAAGCAGCATAGATGCCGGCATATATGAAACGTTTTTGACGCAGTTTTCTTGGTCCAAGCAAGAATTCCCTAAGGTCTGCGTCTTCTTTAAGTAAAGATAAGTGTTGTTTCGCATCCTTAAGTGTAGATTTTTGCAGCCAATCGAGGCATAATTTTCCTACACTGTATGTTGTTACTACCCCCGGATGTTGTCTTTGGACATATCGTGGGTCTGGCCTGTGGATAGTAAACCCCTGTGTTTTATTCAGGAATCTTTCTTGACAGATGTTTGAGTCTGTGGGCCAGATCAACCATTTTCTCCAATCAGGATTTGTTCTGTTGATTTGTAGTATTGTGTCAACTGTAACCGCTGCCTGTGTATTATTATTACTGGCAGGTGTTGGTACAGAAGGTGTTTTCATGTCTTTGATTTTGGCTAAACCAAGGCAAGACGTTTTTTGCACAGTGTCATTCAAAAACAAAATTTGCTGAGGGATGATACATGCTCTAAACAAAGCTTCTATCCCCTGCACTTGCCAATCTTTAGTACCCCAGACAGATTTTGTGTCCATTGTGTCTTTTCACAAGTCGAAACCATGTCTAGACAGTTGGGCATTAAATGCTGCAGAGTAAATCTGTTTTGTATTTGTTAACATGATTTTCTGTCCTGTTTTGTTTACATTTTTGTAGTAAAATGTTTCTGGGTCAGATGTATTATACCCTGAAAAATAGGGAAACTTTTTAGCAAACGTTTTTGAACGACCATTTGGCGGTGTAGGACAATGCTCCCATTGGTTAAACATAAACACATTTCTAGGTGTTGCAGATTTATGCAAAAAATGATGACCATAGTGGTTATAGCAATACAGCTGTTCATAGTCTGATGAACCCTCTAAATATTCATTATTAGAAAATGCAGCAGACCTTTCTAGGTCAAACATCATATCATTTACAGTCTCAAAGTCCCAATCATCAGAATAGGTACTGGATGAAATAAAATCTCTTAAATAAATGTGGAATGTTCAAATGTTCCGTAGGGCCAAAGATATCGAAATCTGTTTTGTCCCACACTATACCATCCTGTATAGGAACGGCTGTGATGTTCACTGCAGACAAGTCTCTTGCTTCACGATGGGATGATTTGTGAGGTTTCAAAAGTAAGTTCACATCTTTACTTTCAATGTCCAAATGGATGTATCTGCCATTTATAAGCACGCTCATAGTCATAACCAAAGCTAGCCACAGCAGAAAGAAAAATATTCCAGAAATAATCCATAGTTCAATCCATGGTGAAACCAGATAAGTCTTTCTCAAAAAATGAAAAAAGTCTTGTACTTGCTGTTTAAAAGTTTTTGATGCTGGCGACGTCTCAGGCTCACTCAGATCCTCAGAAAACGTATCAAAGTTAATGAAATAGCCAGAAGCAGTTCTGTCAATTGTTGGAATTGCATCAGGATTTTTAGAAATCGCTGAAACCAGTTGATCACTTGTTACATTGGTGTAGACAGGTGTATTTGGACGAACTGTTACTTGAGTTTCAAGAGGGATGAGTTCCATAGCATTGTTGCTCAGTCCTTCATCTGTTACTGCTGAATTCTCGATGGTTATCAGTCTTTCAGTCTGAACCTCTTGGATAGTAGCGAGAGGAGTGCGTCTGCTACTAGGTGGGAGTCCACGAGGCCTACTATTTAGTATTGGCCACATACTGTGGTTTGATGAGGTCGATGGACACAAATCTTTTCTCCTTTTTTCCAGCAAGGGGCGGCAGAAGTACTGTTCTTGTTCCGTGTACGGCTAGGACAGGTACTGGTTGTCTGTAAGAAGGTCCAAATTCCTTCTTGTCCGCAATCTTCTCTCTGACTAGATCCCCAACTTTTGGAATCCAGACAGGCCTTGCTGGGACTGCCGGTTTTTCCCCAGTGGTGGTTGGCTGCAGGAACACGCTGCTTTGTTTCGATCTTAGTTCATTTACATCCTGTAAAACAGCCAAACGATCTTTGATATCAAAGGGTTTATTTTTCACCACTGTGCCTTTACATTCGAGATCAGCAACCCACATTCTTGTCCCAAATAGGACCTCATATGGAGTGACCCCCTAGAGAACTTCTTGGCAAATTATTTAATGAGCATTGGACCCCATAAAGATGTTTGACCCACCCATCACCCGAGCCTAATACCCTAGCTGTTATACACTGCTTTATGTCCCGGTTTTTCCTTTCCACAACAGAATTTCCCTCAGGATGAAACGGAGAGGAGTACCGCAATGTAACGCCCAGACTGGCCATGGCTTCTTTGTAAGCCCGAGAGCTAAACGCAGGGCCCTGGTCAGAATGTAGCGTGCCTATTGCGTATGTGCCGATAAAGACTCGCAAATCTTTTATAACAGTTCGAGCGTCAGCCGAGCGCTGAGGCCACATCCATAGGAACCTTGACTTAGTATTTGTGGGATTGCATTTGTCCAAAAGGACGCCTGCGTGTAGATAGTCTAATGCTGTATAGCAATGGTGTCTGTACTGGGCAGGCTACTTCGTAGCATGGTGTCTGGTGGCGTTCTGCATCCCGCTGTATCTTACAGTCTATGCAGTCATTGATGAAGATGTGAATTTGTGTATTCATTCCAGGCCACCAGTACATCTCTTTTAATGTCAATATTGTTTTAGAGATCCCTTGATGTGACAGACCCTCCCCCAGATGTGCTTCATAAATCAAAGCTGCTCTACGTTCCATGTTTGGAATTACCCTATCCCCCACTCCAGGGATTCGAGCAAAAGGAACGTTGTTCGCATCAATTACATAAGAGTACTTGAGTGGAAACTTTTTTGGTAACGCTGCACCCCTGCCTTTGCTCGTAGCATTGACAGCCAACATTATCTCACTGTCTATTCTCGTTTTAGAACAAGTGATCACAGCTACGGAAGCCATCTGAACAGCCCCCTTTGCGGCTTCGTCAGCCAATGAATTCCCTGCAACGTGAACGCCATCACGTTGATGACTCAGCGTGTGTATCACGTGAGCCTTTGGTAGTTCGCTTTTTAACTGAACTACTTGTTCCCAAAGCGTTTTATGCTTTATTGTGCCACCTTTTGCATCTTTGAACCCATTTTCAAGCCAATTTTGTATATATTCATTATACGACTGAACACAGTAGAAAGAATCACACACTATTAGTGTGGGGAATTCGCGATCTGTACTTTCAAGTGCCAGTTTGAATGCTTGTAGTTCAGCTCGCTGAGCTGTACAATCTCCTAGAGATTGAGTTTTAGTGACCATTGGTCTGAAGTTACCATCGCGCATGCGACCTTTAATGATTGCGCACGCTGCACTGTAAGCTTGCTTACTCCCTGTAGCGGGTTGTGCGGATCCGTCAGTGTAAATTATGAATTCGTACTGATCGAGAGGCAGAATTTCAGTGGGCAGAGGACATTCATGTTCATATTGCAGGAACGCTTGTGTTTTTAGATCAGGATCAAAAACATATTCAACATCTGTTGCAGCAAGAGAATTAACCCATTGTATCCATCTAGGATGTAATGCTTTAACATTTGGAATGCTCGCTTTAGTTACCGCCTCTAAGGCCGGTACTGGGGTTACGACAAAAATGCGTTTCCCTTGGGCTAGAGCTCTTTCTTTTGCTACAGCGGTTTGAACTGCTGTCAGTATTTTTTCAGTTGAAGTGAAGCGCATTTCTGCTTGTGTATACAAATGTGATTTGTATGCTATTGGTACTTTTTCACCCTCATTAAATGTTAAGTAGGTGAATCTGCATTGACCCAAAATTATTCGGATCACTAAGTTGCGTTGACTTACGCGTGTTTGTAAGTGATTTGTTGCTAACATGTTAGCTTGGAGTGAACGCAAGATTTCTGTGTGTTCCTGTGTCCAATTTTTGATTGAAAAATCAGGTTTGATTAATGCATAGAGAGGTTTAACCCTTTCTGCATAATTTAGAATGTAAGTTCTTCCAAAATTTAGGAAACCAAGGATGGATTGTAAATTTTTCAGCGTTTTTGGAGGTTGGAGCAGCGCACACCTTTCTAAAAAGTTGGCTGCCAAGCTCTTTCCTTCACTTGAAAGCTCATATCCTAGGAAAAGGACATTGAGATGGGCGATTCTGGATTTTTTAAAGTTGAACTTATAGCCCTCAGAGGCGAAGCCCAGTATAATGGTGCTCACCCTGTTCAAGTGCCTATCCAGGTCATCGTCTGTCAGATAGATGTCATCGACATATGACAATGCCTCATTATCATAAATTTGTAGTAACTCTGTTACCCTCGCTGAGAACAACCCCGGGCTGTTCTTGAACCCTTGTGGAAGTCGACAAAATTGATGCTGGGTCCCCATTATTGAGAAAGCTGTTAAGTACCTGCTTTCAGGTGCTATGTTTTGACAAAAGAAACCATTTGAGATATCCAATGTGGTTTTATATTTCTTACGCACAATATTATTCATTAATGCTGTACTATGTGCATTTTGCACTGCAAATGTTTTAGAACAAGTGTTTAAGTGTCTGTAATCCAAAACTAGACGATACGTATTGTCTGGGTTGGAGACAGGAAACAAAGGATTGTTCATTGAAGAGGTGCATGTTTCAATCACCCCTTGGTATTCAAGTTGATCTAAGATCTCCCTGACCTGTTTTTCGCTTCTTGCTTTATTGGGTACTGCTTCTGTGCAGTAGGTTCATTTTTTAGATGTATTTTATGGTGAGGTGAGTCCTCATCCCATCCTACATGATTTTTGTATAATGCTGGGGCCTGGGCAACTGCCCATTTCCTGGCATAAGTATATTTTAGATGAATTAGAATATGGTTGGAGAAGGCAGGCATAATAATGTCCTTGCCATGTGGGCACTCCCTGACAAATTGTGGTGGCCAGTCTTTATCTGCTAGAAGTATATCATAACCCCTTGAAAGTTTTTCCCAAAAAAGCGCTTTCACCTTTCTTGGTATGTCTCCCTCCATTCGGAGTGTTATTTCATATAACTTTTGTGGAGTACTAACCCTGGTGTCTACAGTCTCAACTGTGATGTACTCATTCAAGTCCACTCTCTCCAGAAGTTCCTTCAGGTTCTGGCGAGCTATTGTGACTTCTGCTGCACTGTCCAGCATTGTCTGAGCCCATTCTCCGTTCTTGAGTTGTGTTCTCAGTATCCTCGGCATGTCTGATCTTCAGACCTTCTACCTTCTTTTTTGAGAATTGAGGTTTTGATTTATTTTTCTGAACGTGTTTGTCGTCTTTCGATTTCACGCGTTCTTCTCTATGTTCTGACCGTCCTCTTCTTTCCGATGTCTGTGACGATATCTGAAAGGTACAAGAGGAACGTGTATCAGTATCTTGATTCCTGTCAGGCTTTTTTAAATTATCCCTATTCCTGAGGTTATACCTCCTTTCAGAGGGCTCCTTTTGAGGAGACCTACCTCGGAATTGAGAACGTTTCTCATTTGAATTTTGTTTACTAGTTTCCCACTTCTTTTTAGAAGATGTAGGAGTTTGTTTAATGGAGTCCTTCTCAGGACTTTCAGATAGTTTTGGCTTCAATGGTCTTCCACCTAAACTATCTCTGCCTAATTCTGCATAAGACTGTTCTATTATTCTGGGTAGTTCTGTTTGATGTTCTGTAACATCGAATACCCTTAATCGTTGGCGGATCGCCACTGCTGCTGCCTCCCCTTTAATATTAGATAATATTATTGTTGAGACCTGGTCAAAAATTTTCAGTAATTTCATACCTAAATTCAGAGCAGGATCTGCCCCCTATTCGTTTTGAATTTGTTTCAGGACATCTGGTATTACTGCAATTGACGGAAAACCATGTGTTTTAGTATAGATGGCAGCAAAGACTGAGCCCCAAGTGGTGCAGTCTTCCAGTTGTGGTGTGATCCCCATTGGTAAACAGATTGTTAGGATTCTGTGTTTTTCATAAGGGCTAGTATTAGAAAATACTGCTTCTATTTGAGTAATTTTTTGAGCTATCCAGAATGGAATTTGCTCACGTTTTGTTGGCATTTTTCCCATGACTGCGTATAAAGTCTGTGGTGTAATTTTTAGTGTATTCCCCTGTTGAGGGGTTTGATTTGGAATTGTCAATGGTGGTTGGACTGTGAAAGTCCGCATGACATATTGGACTAATTGTCTGTAGATTTTTATTAACTCTGTAAGTTGAGTAAGTAATTCCTCGTCTGACATTATATCGATGTCAGGATGAGGTGTGTAGCCGGCTAGAATCGGCCATGTTGCTCCTGGTCTACCTAGTGGACCAAGCCTGGTAATGTTTTTGTGATGTTTTAGGGCGCCTTTAAACCAGAGCTGATGCTCCTGGTATGTTAGTGGAATTTCAATATCCTCGAAAGGGATATATTCCTCTGGTGGTTCATCTTCTTTGTAGAAGTGAAACACTCTTGTGACTGGATTTGATTCTGGGAATACTATCCATGAATAGAATACCTCTGTCTGAAAAGATTAGTGTGCCTCTATCACGGAAACTGCTCTACCGCCTCTTGGTGGTAGGCCATGTTTTATAAGTTTTAGAGTGATGGCTCTTCTTAAGTTTGGATGGATGTCTATAACACCCTCCTCGGTTTCATTTAAACCTGTAATGTTAAAAGCTGGTACGACTGGTTCAGCCGCAGCTAAACCGTTCCCGGTGTTATTGTCCCCGTTTATGGACATTTTTTTTTGTGTGAATAATGTAGAACAAGTTTCAAGGAAACAAAAGATAAGGTGCACAATATTTTGGAACACTGTATCCTTCAACGTTGAACAAACCAAACAACTAATATATAGGGTTTTTCGTCCTAATTAGTTATGGCGGATATTTAACCCTACCCACTCCAGACGTCTTATGGAGTATGTGAGTAGGGGTCTCTGAGAAAAGCACGACTAAGTTACTCAGTATCTAGCATTAAATTACTGCCTTACCAAACGGTTGGGCGCCATGTAGTGTAGTTCCTATTTCCCTAATAGGCTCTGCGCATTGGAATAATATAACCTATAGGCTTGACATAGGACTGAGGTCGGTATGTCCCTATCGAGTATATTAAACTTAATTACTTGTGCCAGCTAGCTCAGAGACTAGAAACTCCTTGAGAACAAGAAGGGAGTAGTTTCTGGCAACCGCATAAACATGACCACTTTGTTTCCCTTTAGAATCGGAACACGTCTCAGAATCGTGGAAACAATAGATAACAGTTTCACTCAGTCAATCGTGCATGCTTAGTTTCTACAGAGTTACACAGAAAGGAAAGACGGGCATTTCAATAAAAGGGTTTTATTGAACAGTCTTGTTTCTCGTGTAAGAGATATGTGCTGTTATGATCACAAGACAGTATGCAAGATAAATAATGTACAGCGTAAGCAGTAGAAATAAATAATACTGTGCTAGCATTATCTTTTAGCATATATTCACGTACATAAATAACATGAGCTAAAAATGATGCGAGTACTCATACGATGCGTCTCTAAGCTAGTTCTACCCCAATGTACCTAACCTGGTCTAGGTGTAGGGAAAGGTAAGAAGTAGGTGGAGTATTCTCTAGTATGGTATACTAAGAGTATGTTAAGTCTAGTATGCCAAGAGTACCTCTAGGTTCTAGTCAGCTCCATACCTTGAGAATGAGAGAGGTGGGAATTTCTTGCCGGATCTGGAACTCTAACACCCCGCGAAGGGAGTCAGAACACTGGAAGCTGGATTCTTCTGCGAGCAG
Organism: Calotriton arnoldi; assembly: GCA_963921515.1. Classification (NCBI taxonomy): domain Eukaryota; kingdom Metazoa; phylum Chordata; class Amphibia; order Caudata; family Salamandridae; genus Calotriton; species Calotriton arnoldi. The sequence goes on from CAWUFW010005429.1 coordinate 504,716, forward strand.
GAATGACAGCGTCTTCTCAGTGCGTCAGGCCGGGATACGGGCTCCTCTGAAGTCGAAGTCTCCTCTAACTTGCTTGGGCGAGGGAAGGTATATTTATACCTGATAGGTGCCTCGGAATGTTAGCATTGACGTGAAGTCGGACAGAGGAAGACGTCAGGAATGAACCCTTAAGGTATAACGGTTCATACATAATAGATGAGTTCTTGGAGAAATCAATAGTCCTGTGCTAGGGGAACTCCCGAAGCTTAAGGGTCTGGTTTCTAAGAAGTCGTTGTGACGTTAGGGTGGACGGATGTCGGTGACCATGCCTGTATTTGGAGTGCACGGTTAATGCCTAAATATGGACTGGGATTCTATGCCTATATAAGGGCAATGCGAATTGTGCCTATATAAGGACATGTTTTAGGAAAACCTATATACGGACACCTAAAGCGGAATACAACACAGTCCCTGGGTATGAGCAGAATACATGTGTTCTTGAGTCTGCTTCTTCCAGCAGGAGTTAGGAGTTAGGAGTCAGAAGTCTTCCTTCTTGGGAGCCTTTTTCTTCAGGTGGAGGCTTCCCTGGACCAGTAATGTTCTGATGAGCTGGTGACTGGGATGCCAGATTTCTCATGTGCACTAGTCAGTGATTGAAGAAATTCTGCCACTCAGTCCTAACAATCCTCCACTATCTTTTGCTGTACTGTACAATTACCCAGGAGCCCCTGTTTCCGTATGGTAGAACCCTTCTGCTGCAAGGCAGGCCTGTCTTAAGGTCCTTGGCCACACCCCATATAGATGAGCTGTTCTCCCACCTGACAGGGCCCAAACTGCTTCTTTCCCATATTGTGAGTGGAGCCTGGTAGACTAGGAAGGTCTGGGAACCAAAGGAAGCCATCTGTAGCAGTTCCAAGTCCAAAGAATTAGTGCTAAATCTACCCTTTTTTTGCCAACTGTTCCTGCCCCACCCAGATAGCTAATCCTTGCAAATTGGTCTGTCGTTAACACCCATCTTTCTGTCTGGGCGCAAATGATAGATAAGTCCTCAAAGCCGGATCAATTAACTCTCACAGTGTATTTCAGCTCTGGATGTGTGTTGTGGGGCAGGTTCTAGGCCATTTTTGACTCAGGCAGAAAAATGTGTATTTTTACAAATTTACCTTTTCACCTAAGATATCAAAAATTTGGTTTCATCATAAAATCAGGTTTTGAAAAATAAGTAAGTAAAATCTTTGGAGCTTTATTCTAGCATTTTACCAGGTGGAGATAGGAAACAAAGATTTTAATCATACAGTGCAATAGCTTTAGGTTTTATTTCACTGTGACAGCACTCTTGCCCTGATATGTGGTGTGCCATATCTTTATATATTTCCATCCTGCCCTATGGGTGTACAAGTCTCACTTTCGAGGTGAATCTTAAACATATGAAAATAGACTTTTCCTTCTTTGCAAAGGCATTTTTTCCTATTGTGTGTCATTGTAATGCATTTAAACTGAAGCCAGGTCAGAGTACTGGCAAACATATTTTTGTCACATATGGGGGTGGTATAAATACACATCGCAGCCCCAAAAAAAATAAACTTTCACACTTTAGGTGCCTTTTCTACATCAAATGAAGGGTCTTACATGACAGTTAAATATACCAATTGGATGAAACCAATGTTACCTATACCATTTTAGCACCAGAGCACACATACCATAGCAGTGAATAGCAGGCTCACAGTGCAGAGAGTCCTAATACCAACAAAAATAGGATAAATAAAATATAGGGTTACCACTCAAAAAAGGCAAATTTGGTATAAATACATATTAGCAACAAATTTAAAAGACACGTTCTATTTTTATACTTTAAAAAAATACATTCTTTTTTTTTACGAATTAGCAGCACCCTCAGGTATTTCTATGTGTGCTACTTCAATGTTTTCTGAAAAGAATAATATAAAACAAATATTTTTAGAGATTAAAACCTAACACAACCTGCTACAACAACTATTCTTTTTTTTACTGCATTTACAAACATCACACAAAAATATTAATCCAACTGTCAAGGCCAGACATTATTGGCTTTGGCAACATTTGGTTTGTTTAGAATTTACGGTTAGATGGGGGAACAAAGGCATTTTTGGCGGTTCGGCTGGAAGGATACACCCATAAGCTTGTAACAAATCTTTTGCCGTAATTTTGCAATCCATTTTGCAGCACATTTACTGTTAATGCCACAAACAACCCAAAGACTTGTACCAATTGGTTGTAAAAATAATCAGGGCCCTATTCACATAGGTGAACTTACATGTGAGTAATCTACATGTGTAAATTTACTGCTACATGTTACAGTAAATATACTAATTTTGACTATCCAACATTTTTTTTTTTACAGAGTTTTTATAGCGCGAACTTGACCCAAATTGGGTATCAGAGCGCTTTACATAGCACCAGTTGCATTACTTGAGGACACATTCATTTTTTTTTTGTTAGGCACGGGGAGATTAAGTGATTTGCCCAGAATCTAAAAGTGTAAATTGACTACAGTAACTAAACTTATATGTCTCCACCTCTTGAATTCAGGGCTGAGGCCAAACTTAGAAATGTAAGTTTACTACTAGTAACTTTTCAAACAGAAGCAGAGTTCTCTGCCAGCAGGATGGCAATTTCCCCATTGAATAGTACAGGGGACCGATAAAGAGTTGATGAAACTTTGTTTTAAAAAAGTACAATTTATTTATTGAAAAATTCTATATGTAATAAATTTAGCTATATTAAATTTAAGAAAAAATACTTCTTAAACATTTATTTTAAAAAATACCCACCTAAAGTCAAATGTTTCTATTTATTTATCATGTTTTCCATGTTACCATACATTATGGGGCCGATTCCGATCTCGGTCGGAGGCGCACCCAATACCATTCGGTCGGGAAAAAAGCCATGCGAATGCCTGTTTCCCGACCGATCCGTACAGCAGACCGAACGAGTAAGTACGATGCGCACAACAGCACAGAATCCGGCCGAGTCGTACTCACCCAATCCAGGTCCTGTTCTCCGACCGAGGCGAATCCGGAAACGCAGAATCGAGTCGCACGGAAGGGAAAAAGCAGCTCCGTCCGGCCGAACAAGTACGATGCGCTTTCCGTACGCGCTGAACCCGTCGCTACGCACGGCACATCAAAGCATCCGGGAGAGGCGCACATAAGCTCCGATTCGCGCCACAACACAATCCACGGCTACGAGACGAACACGCCAGTGACGAGGACGACGCAAAGCGACGAGGACGACGCGAAGCAACGAGAAGGACGAACGACACGAACCAACCATGAATCCCTTCGTCCCGATCATACAAATATTCTACATTTACTACCGGAACAGGCACGGACGCGTACGGCGCAGAAGGTAAGTCAGACACCAACCACAAAACACATACAACACGTACACATCACATCACACACACACACAGGGATGCAGAATTTACTTACACCAGCAACAGCAGCACCATAGGGGCGGGATGCCCATCACCAATGACACATATGCACACAGGGGCCTGAATGCGCACCACCATCCCTACCCAGGGGGGGCCGGATGCCAACCACCACTACCACCCTTAGCCAGGGGGGTGCCAGATGCCCACCACCACTACCACCCTTACCCAGGGGGGCTGGATGCCAACCACCACTACCACCCTTAGCCAGGGGGGTGCCAGATGCCCACCACCACTACCACCCTTAGCCATGGGGGTGCCAGATGGCTACCACTACTACCACCCTTAGCCAGGGGGGGCTGGATGCCTACCACTACTACCACCCTCACCCAGGGGGGGCTGGATGCCTACCACTACTACCACCCTTAGCCAGGGGGGTACCAGATGCCTATCACTACTACCACCCTCACCCAGGGGGGGCTGGATGCCTACCACTACTACCACCCTTAGCCAGGGGGGTGCCAGATGCCTACCACTACTACCACCCTTAGCCAGGGGGGTGCCAGATGCCTACCACTACTACCACCCTCACCCAGGGAGGGCTGGATGCCTACCACTACTACCACCCTTAGCCAGGGGGTGCCAGATGCCTACCACTACTACCACCCTCACCCAGGGGGGCTGGATGCCTACCACTACTACCACCCTTAGCCAGGGGGTGCCAGATGCCTACCACTACTACCACCCTTATCCAGGGGGTGCCAGATGCCTACCACTACTACCACCCTCACCCAGGGGGGGCTGGATGCCTACCACTACTACCACCCTTAGCCAGGGGGGTGCCAGATGCCTACCACTACTACCACCCTAAGCCAGGGTGGTGCCAGATGCCCACCACCACTACCACCCTTAGCCATGGGGGTGCCAGAAGCCTACCACTACTACCACCCTTAGCCAGGGGGGGTTGGATGCCTACCACTACTACCACCCTTAGCCAGGGGGGTGCCAGATGCCTACCACTACTACCACCCTAAGCCAGGGGGCTGGATGCCAACCACCACTACCACCCTTAGCCAGGGTGGTGCCAGATGCCCACCACCACTACCACCCTTAGCCATGGGGGTGCCAGATGCCTACCACTACTACCACCCTTAGCCAGGGGGGCTGGATGCCTACCACTACTACCACCCTTAGCCAGGGGGTGCCAGATGCCTACCACTACTACCACCCTTAGCCAGGGGGCTGGATGCCTACCACTACTACCACCCTCACCCAGGGGGCTGGATGCCTACCACTACTACCACCCTTAGCCAGGGGGTGCCAGATGCCTACCACTACTACCACCCTCACCCAGGGGGCTGGATGCCTACCACTACTACCACCCTTAGCCAGGGGGCTGGATGCCTACCACTACTACCACCCTAAGCCAGGGTGGTGCCAGATGCCCACCACCACTACCACCCTTAGCCATGGGGGTGCCAGATGCCTACCACTACTACCACCCTTAGCCAGGGGGGGGCTGGATGCCTACCACTACTACCACCCTTAGCCAGGGGGTGCCAGATGCCTACCACTACTACCACCCTAAGCCAGGGGGCTGGATGCCAACCACCACTACCACCCTTAGCCAGGGTGGTGCCAGATGCCCACCACCACTACCACCCTTAGCCAGGGGGGTGCCAGATGCCTACCACTACTACCACCCTTAGCCATGGGGGTGCCAGATGCCTACCACTACTACCACCCTTAGCCAGGGGGGGCTGGATGCCTACCACTACTACCACCCTCACCCAGGGGGGGCTGGATGCCTACCACTACTACCACCCTTAGCCAGGGGGGTGCCAGATGCCTACCACTACTACCACCCTTAGCCAGGGGGTGCCAGATGCCTACCACTACTACCACCCTCACCCAGGGGGGCTGGATGCCTACCACTACTACCACCCTTAGCCAGGGGGGTGCCAGATGCCTACCACTACTACCACCCTAAGCCAGGGTGGTGCCAGATGCCCACCACCACTACCACCCTTAGCCATGGGGGTGCCAGATGCCTACCACTACTACCACCCTTAGCCAGGGGGGGCTGGATGCCTACCACTACTACCACCCTTAGCCAGGGGGGGCTGGATGCCTACCAATACTACCACCCTCACCCAGGGGGTGCTGGATGCCTACCACTACTACCACCCTTACCCAGGGGGGGCTGGATGCCTACCACTACTACCACCCTTACCCAGGGGGGCTGGATGTCTGTCACTACTACCACCTCTACCCATGGGGGGCTGGATGCCTACCACCAACACCACCCCCACTCATAGGATGGACAATGCATGACACAACCAGCACACCACAACCTAGGGAATGCAAGAAAAAGACATCTTCCCAACACCATGACAAGCGTGTGTAGACTGTGTCAAATGCCTACAACACTGAACATGACTTTGAACATACAATGTGACCCCCTAGCACATGTGCCACACATATATGTGTGTGGCCCCCACAATGCAAGCAGGCCATGACCATTGTGGCAATGGGGTCCAAACCCCCATCATCACAGTGACCGAAAGGTAAGTGTGGGGTCCATAGCTGAAGCACATTTCGAACATTGTGGCAATGGGGTCTAACGCCCCATCACCACAGTGACCAAAAGGTAAGTGTGGGGTCCATAGCTGAAGCACATTTTGAACATTGTGGCAATGGGGTCCAAACCCCCATCATCACAGTGACCAAAAGGTAAGTGTTGACAAAGAAAGAGCTGCAACTGCCAAACTGCATGGATGATTCCTGGTCACAGAACAAAAAACACATCAGTGGCAAAGTAGTGCATGTGTCCCATTGCAACATAAATTGGGGGAGCCAAATACTGCAGTGCAAATAAGACATACCTTTGGCCATGTGCAGACAAACAACACCCATGGGGGCTGACACTGTCAACATTCATCAATGACACAATGACAGAAGTGACCATCAGAATGCAGACCCACATATTTGCACCAATGGGCACACAAATGCAGATACCCTGTGGAGACTGTAGATGTGAGGTGAACAGATACCATACCATGGCAGCAATGGGACACACAAACCATGATCATTGTGCTGACCGATGACCTAGGAGTCCCAGGGACAGCAGGGGAAAGCCACCAAACTACATACAGCCAATGGCACACCCAAGATATGCCAATGCAGTGGTGCAGATGCACAAACACAAACAGGCAGACCCACACTGCACATCATACACAACAGGTGAGGGGGGTGCCAGTGTCCCCAGGCAACGACACAACACATGAGGAGACCTGAATACCAATCATACAGATGTGCATACAGTGCCACACAAAGGTAACTCATGGATCCAAATCCCCTATGTGGGCAAGCAGGCATTGTCAGATGAGAGGGAGCACAAATCACACATGTCACACAGGCACGTAGGAACAGCAACTGACACAGCAAGACACAGACACACCACAGCACTACCCCCAGGGCCCCCACAATGTGGTGACCCTGGGCTGCATTACAATCCCACTGTGATGACAAAGCTAAATGTCGTTCACACTGTGAACCACAGTCATGTGTCCTGAGCAACAAACTACCATCACACCTACACAAGCACAAATCAATCAGCATGGCCAGTAAGCCAAGGCCAACATGGAGGCAGGGGCCTAGCCGGGCAACAACTCTCATCTGCACACACTCAACACCACACCCTCGACCTCCAACAATGTGCAGCAGTGAAGCACACATGCACTGGTGACATTGCACATGCACCCATGACTATTCCAGGGTGGTGGGTGGGAACCAAGGTGCAGAAACACATCACACATGGCCACTCAACAAGACTCCTGAATGTCTGACACACTGCACACTACGCTGTACATGGACATGACGGCAATACCACACCAACCAATGGGATCCCAGCCACAGTCACACACCAATGAAGAAGCCAAGGTCACCCACAAAGAACACACATAGACAACAACCAACATTGCAGCCCGGACCCTGAGGAGTGCCAGCAGTCACACACACAATGTGTCACAATCACTGAAAGATAACACAAACTGGAAATCACATGACAGGGACAAACAACAAGTGCCAAGGGGAAACCTGACTGTGACCCATCTGCGTCTGCACACAAACTCAGCCCTGACAGCAAACACACCTATGGGTGACACCCTGATGACCAGTAATGTGCCATGCACCCACATCACAGAGAACCCAGGGAGAAGACTTTGGGGGAACATAGGTCAACTCAGCAAGCATCACAAACAGGAACATCACTAGGGATCCCAGCATGCCCAGCAAAATGGAAGTGAACACACACAGACATGCTCACACAACACACACCTTGGGCGCAGGCAATGTCACAGGAGTACACACTGCCATGAGGGGACTCCACTCCTGTGTGAGGAAAGCTGTGCCATATGTTGCCTCAGTAGGGCCCCATCATGTCAGCTGAGCACTTGGTCACACAATCAACAATTAGCACCAAATGAGGGCTCCCGTCACATCAGCCTGGTCATGGAAGTGCCAACGTAATCATCAGCACAGATCCAACACACTTGTATAGCAATGTTGCACTGACAACACAGATGAGTCCTTCCCCATTGATGCCCAAACCTGCATGTCCAGTGGAGATGGCCACACGGTCAGGGAAGTAGACGAATTGAACAATGGCAGGCACAACAGATGTGCAGGGGTGGAAGCCACAGATGTGAAATAGCTAATCTAAGTAGGAAATCCCATTGCTAAATACTGAACACATGACACCCTCAGATGCTGCTATGGATGACATGGATACACCACAGGTTAGGACACATTCCCCCTGGACCACATGGGTTCCTGCACAGTAACACTTCATTATCATGAGACCAAATATCACCATCACTGCAGCAAGGGCATGGTTAGCATCATCAACAACATGTACATCAGAAGCATAAGCACTAGAGAACAGAAAGTTGCTTTATTCAGCATATGTGTGTAATGAAAACAAAGTCCAGAAAAAACACAAAGGCCAATGGCCAGTCCATTGTCAAAGTCCAAACAGGGTGACAGTGGCAGATGTCACCCTACGCATGCCTGCACAAAACCAGGGACAATCCACTAGGAGGGGCAACCAGGGGGCAGGCCAGGCACCGCAGGGACAGGATCAGGGCTCACCAGGAGGAAGCAGGGAAGGGGTGGTGGGTGCTGGAGAGCCACTGACAACTGCAGTGGAGGTGTCTGACATGGTGTGTGCCGGCACAACTGGGGGCATGACTCAGATGTTGTGGGTGCCGGCACGACTGCAGTGGACCCTGCAGATGGAGTGGACAGGTCCGCCACTGCAGTGCCCAAGTCAGACAGGGTGGTAGTGGACTCCACTGCAGTGCCTACCACCAGGGAGGAGAATGGGGAACAGGCAAGGTGGGCTGGACAGAGGGGGAGGACACCCTCACCACATCAGTGGCACAGACAAGCGCAGCGGGGGGGTGGTGCCGGGAGAGCAAGTGGCAGGGGGAGAAGGCCGGATCCTCTTGGGGATGGTATATCTGTGGGTGGGGGAACCTGGGGCAGGGTGTGGTGGGGGCACCTGTGGAGTGGGGGCCTGAGGGAAGGAGACCTGGTGCCTGAGCTGCAGGGCGGCGGTGGGGTCTTGCTCTTACGACTCCGGGGGACTTGCGGGTGGGGGCCTCAGTCTGTCTGTGCCTGGGGGAGGGTTTCCGGGGCGAGGGGCACTCTGCTCCGTGTGGGTGGGCTTCCTCTTCCCCCTGAATGCTGTATCAGCTGGATCGGAGGGGAAGAGGCCGAGGTCACTGAGGAAGAGCCGCTGGGTCGTTGGGGTTGCAGGTGAGGCAAGGGAGGGTGTTTTGGAGGGAGAGGCAACTGAGGACTGCGCAGTGCTCGTGGATGCGTGTGCGTGTTCCAGGGCCCCATCCCCTGTGAGTCTGGTTTCAGTCCCCTGACTGTGCGTGCGTGTGCGTTTTGTTTGTGGCGTGTGTGTCTGTGTGCTGGATGTGTGTGTGCTGGTGTGTGCCTGTGCCGGTGTGTGTGTGCGTGGGACGGGTAAGGTGCTGGGGAGTGTGGATGGAGCAGAGGCAGGAGGGGTGAGGGACTGTCTGAGGAGGGACACTGCTGCCATCAGGGAGGAGTCCATGGACCTATTGCCCCTCTGTAGGTCAGACATGCCCGATGAGATGCCCTCCATGAACGACACCAGCTGAGTCAACAGAGCGGTGTGCGCATGGAGGACACTCAGCATGGCTGTCTGCCCTACATGGAGCTGGCGAAGGAGGTACACAGACTCCTCACTCAGGGCAGCAGGGGACACAGGGGCAGGGGTGCGGTGCCTGGCCCAAAGGAGACACGCTCCCGAACATGGGAGCCTCCACGGACCTGGGGAATGGGAGCCGATGGGAGGGCGGTGGTGGTGCTGGTGGTGGCGGGGACAGCAACACTAGCTGGGGTGTGGTGGCTGCTGACACCAGCCTCCATAAGGGAGTCATCCTCCGAGTTGCTCTGGTCCTCAACTGAGGTGGATGGTGCTGAGGACTCCTCGGTGTGGCTCCCCTCGCCCTCCGTGCCACTGGGTCCCTCCGACCACTCCTCGGCTGCTGACCCAGTCTGGCTCTCCGGCTCCTCCTGGTCCGTGGAGCTGTCCCCTTCCGTGGCCGTGGATGTATCTGCAAACAATGGGGAAACAGACAGACATCAGTCACCTGCACCAAAGGCACACACCACTGTGAGCACAGCACATTACAGAGCAAGCCCTGGCATCATTAGTTGTACATTGCTAAAAGTGCCCTAACTGAACAGGAGAAGCCAATTGTCAGTCTGATGCCAACCATGGCACTCACATCCCACATGGCCTTGCACCCATCTGTCTGGTGTCTGTTGGATAGCAACACCCCAGTGTGGACACATGCACCAACTACACAGTAGTTGGACAGTGCAGAGGACACGGTGTAGCATGTGGACATGCACACATCACAACTCTTGCTACTGAGTCAGTACAAGTTTCCGGATGAAAGGGACGCCCAGAGTCAAATAGGATATGCATGTGATGCATACCAGCGACAGACACCATGATGCACCCATGTCCTGATAGCCATCGCCACAATGGTGTGCATGTAGCACATGTCACTCCCCTGCAGGATCACCAATAAGTAGACACATGCCATGGCGGAGGCATGACTGCTAAGTCATACATCACTGTCTCAGTGATGTATGACTTGGCAGCCAGACAACAACACTCTGCACTGTGTCACAATAGTAGGTCATGGGGAATGCAAGTCCTGGAGCTGCACAAGTGCACATGTACATCCCCCACACAACACATCATCTTAACCCTCATCTGTCCAGGTCATACCGATTGGACATATGGGAGACCTGTGACACTACCCTCTGAACCTGAGCCCCTCACAATCTGCTGTGAATGGGGAACAGCTGCCTGAACTTCACATTCGCATACCCCAGTCTGCACGGGCAGCTGATCAAACACCTATGTGACACACAAGTATCGTCTCCTATGGTCACATCTCCAGTGGCATGCTGAGCCCCTACCGAGAAACACCCCAGCAGTCCTGGCAACAAATCCACAGCACACTGACACAGAGGCAGACACCTGAGGGGTCAAATCACTGCGCACAATGTGTCAGCTGATACCCGGGAGTGGGAGTACAGAGTGCATTGCATGGCCTGGAGTAGGCATGACTGTCCTGCCCCACATGAATGAGGGATGAGCCCTGGACAGTGGATAGCTGGCTATGTATGTGTGACACACGTAATCTGCACACTCCTGGGGCCCAAACATTGTTCCCACCCGCTGCATGGGTGTGTGCCACATACCCCAGGCACATGTGGTGGCTCAGCTCAGCAAGTGGACCGCATATCAAAGCAACACGCAGATTACATGTCCGAACACAGGCGTTGTGTGAACAATGGACCCACCCATGATGCCCACAACAGAGTTAGGGAAACAGATGCTGTCCCCCACCTTTAGTGAAGCAAACTGCAAGGACACAGTCCCAAGTGACACAATTCCCTGAATGTAAGGGCCACACCTGGGTATCAGATGAGGAGTGGGCAGTGCACAATAGAGGGACTTGGCTCCTGGACAACATGACTGCTGTACTGTGGCAGTTTAACCAGGCCAGAGGAGGGCACATAGCATGTAATACAGAGTTCACAGTGCAGTCTTTGACTCACCCCTCCTTGCTGCTGTCTGGCCTTCAGCTGCCCATCCAGGTCTGGAAACACCACCGCCAGGATCTGGAGCATGTGGGGGTCAGGGTCCGTGTTCCGCCCCTCCTGCGAGGAGGCGACAGCTTCAGCTGGACCCGTGCAATCCTCCGGGTCCAGCCCCGAAGGTCCTGCCACCTCTTCTGGCAGTTGCGGATCCGGCACTTGTAGACCCCCACGGACCGGACAGCCAGGACGATGTCCTTCCAGATCTCCTGCTTCCGATGGGCATTAACCTGTCAGGATGACAATGTGAAAAGGCCATTACTACACATGCAACATATCCGTGCATGACACAGTTGTATATACATGTCTCATTCACAGGGGCACATGATGTACACAGGCAGTGCAACGCTGCCCATGGACAGTTTGCCAGACGTCACTACATGGTATCATTGCATGGGAAGTAAAACCTTGTTCAAATGCACTGTCACTGCACCATACCTGTCCAGTGCATGTCACTACACACTATGGGGGTGACAACTACTCAGTGAGCCTGCTAGCCAGTGGCGTGCAGACTTTCAGCCTTGCTAGTCAGACAAAATGCACATTCAGAAAGGCAGTGCACAGAACACTCACCTGCTCCCCTGGTGTCCCATACAGCTTGCTGTACTGTGGAAGTAGGCTGTCCAGCAGGGCCTGGTTCTCCTCAAGGCTGAAGGCTGGGGCTCTCTCCACAGTACGTGCCATTGCAGGGTCCAGAGGGGCAGAGACAGCAGCAGTGCAGTGGCAGATGTCGTCCTGGAGCATGTAGTGCAGGCAAGTGAGCTCTCAGGGGAACAGCCAGCAATATATATGTGCTGGAGAGGCAGATACTGTCTCTTGTGTCCAAAGTGATAGGTCCAAGTCGTTTGCATCTTCTGAATCTGGCCAATCCATGGAATAGCAGCACCAATACATGCCCACAGCATCCTTCAAATCTTCAACTTCATGACATACATGATTTTGCAACATTGTTGTGGGTGACCAACTGAATTTCCAGCAACCGACTCGTTCAAATTTCGAAAACGCGTCCGTTGCCAGGCTAGGCCATTGTCAATGGGTGCGCACCGATCGGTCCATTGCGGTACAACGCGTACAGGGGTACAACGCTGTACCCGCACACATTGAATGCAATGGGCCGGCCGGGGCACCGATCGGTCCATTGCTGATCAACTCGTACAGGGGTACAACGCTGTACCCGCACACATTGAATGCAATGGGCCGGCCGGGGCACCGATCGGTCCATTGCTGATCAACGCGTACAGGGGTACAACGCGTACCCGCACACATTGAATGCAATGGGCCGCCGGGGCACCAATCGGTCCATTGCGGTACAACGCGGCATAGGGGTACAACGCGTACCCGACACATTGAATGCAATGGGCCGGCCGGGGCACCGATCGGTCCATTGCTGATCAACGCGTACAGGGGTACAACGCGTACCCGCACACATTGAATGCAATGGGCCGGCCGGGGCACCTATCGGTCCATTGCGGTACAATGCGTACAGGGGTACAACGCATACCCGCACACATTGAATGCAATGGGCCGGCCGGGGCACCGATCGGTCCATTGCTGATCAACGCGTACAGGGTTACAACGCTGCACCCGCGACACATTGAATGCAATGGGCCGGCCGGGGCACCGATCGGTCCATTGCGGTACAACGCGTACAGGGGTACAATGCGTACCCGCACACATTGAATGCAATGGGCCGGCCGGGGCACCGATCGGTCCATTGCTGATCAACGCGCACAGGGGTATAACGCGTACCGCACACATTGAATGCAATGGGCCGGCCGGGGCACCGATCGGTCCATTGCGGTACAACGCGTATAGGGGTACAACGCTGCACCGCACACATTCAATGCAATGGGTCGGCCGGGGCACCGATCAGTCCATTGCGGTACAACGCGTACAGGGGTACAACGCGTAGCCGCACACATTGAATGCAATGGGCCGGCCGGGGCACCGATCGGTCCATTGCTGATCAACGCGTACAGGGGTACAACGCGTACCCGCACACATTGAATGCAAAGGGCCGGCCGGGGGCACCGATCGGTCCATTGCGGTACAATGCGTACAGGGGTACAACGCGTACCCGCACACATTGAATGCAATGGGCAGGCCGGGGCACCGATCGGTCCATTGCTGATCAACGCGTACAGGGGTACAACGCGTACCCGCACACATTGAATGCAATGGGCCGGCCGGGGGCACCGATCGGTCCATTGCTGTTCAACGCATCCCTGTACAAGTGACTGGCATATGTCACCATGCCTGTCTCAGATGGACATATGCCAGCCACAGATAGCTCCCAGGGAGTGAGGGGCACACCTACAACACGACAGCCTGTCCAAACTGTATGATAAGGCATGTAAGGCTGCATTTCCTATTGTGTGTATGTTGGTGTACATGTTGTCCTGTGGGTGTCACCTGGGGGCAGCCACCCCCAGGCTGTGCACGTGTTCATGGGGACAGGATCCTGGGTGTTACGTGCACATGACCACTGTGATGTGCAACTGTTCATATCTGTGCATGTGCCATGGTCACATTTCACGGTGGTGTATGTGTATGTCATGTCACATACCCCGTGAGTCCCATGTGGGACGGTATGTTTGAGCCAGGGTGTCCCAGTGGCACAATAGTGATGGTCCTCCACAGTCTGTGTGCATGTAGTGTTTACAATGTCTCTGATTTCATGTGCACAATGGGAGACAGTCTCCACATCCACGTTGTGTGTCCATGGACTTTGATGTTGTGCGTGTGTGTGTCACAGACGTCCATGTCTGTCCTGCAGTGGCAAGTGGGACCACTACCTGTGGGGGTCATAGTTGTTTTGCTGTGGTGTATACATGATACTCCATGTAATGCCAGTGTCCATGTGGCAATACAGGGTCCCTGGGAATGTACCTGTCGTTGAGCTGTGATGCCTGGGGCACATCTGTCCTCACATGTCACTGTGGGGGTGATTGTGACACGGCAGCAGGAGATGGGAACTGTGACACGGCCTCATGATATCCAATGGGCCAACCTGGGACTTATTGATGCCACTTGTTGAACCGTGATGACAGATGTTGGCCATGTATGTACCACACATGTCCTTACGGAACTGCACACTTCATGTAGTTGTGCCTCATAATGATGTATGTTGGGACATTGAGTGTGTTCAATGCCGCATATGTGGGCTGACTGACAATCTTGCTTTCTTCTCCTCTCCTCTGCACTGCAGGGCTCCTGCTGTCCATCGACCATTCCCAGACCTGGCAACGATGGTGGAACGGGACAGCATCCGACGGTACCGCTTCACCAGGCAGCTGATTGAGGATTTGGTAGTGCAGTTGGCCCCACATTTGCAGCCTGGCCGGCCGTATCCTACAGCGCTGACCCCCAAAGTGAAGGTGATGGCAGCCCTACACTTCTTTGCCACCGGTACCTTCCAACATACTGTGGCGACTGCTGGTGGGATGCCACAGACCATGTTGAGCCGTGTGCTCCGCGATGTTTTGGTGGCAATGTTGCTATTCCTGAACCGGTACATCTATTTCCCTAGACTGCAACGACTCACTGATGTGAAGAGTGACTTCTATGCCCTGGGGAGGATGCTGCATGTCATTGGCTCCATTGATGGGACACATGTGGCTTTGGTACCACCACAGGCCCAGGAGCAGGCCTACCGTAACCGCAAGCACTACCACTCGGTCAATGCACTGGTGGTGTGTCTTGCAGATATGACCATCACACACGTGTGTGCCCGTTTCCCTGGTTCAGCACACGATGCCTTTGTGATGAGGAGTAGTCGCATCCCCAGGATGATGGCACAGATGCAGAACCAGCGTGCCTGGCTTGTCGGTGTGTACTGACTTTGTGCCATTGTGTGTGATCTGATCTGTAGTATTCCGCCCACTTTTCCAAGTCAGCTAATGTGCACTTGTCTGTCCGTAGGTGACTCGGGATACCCCAACATGCTGTGGTTGCTGACACCCCTCAGGAACCCTGTGACACCAGCCCAGATGCGCTACAATGAGGCACATGGTCGGACCAGGAGAGTGATTGAGCGGACATTTGGTCTCCTGAAGAGCCGCTTCCGCTGCCTGGACAAGACCGGAGGGTCCCTCCCATATGCCCCTGCGAAAGTGTGCAAGATTATCATCGTCTGCTGCATGCTCCACAACCTGGCAGTGCGGAAGGAGTTGCCTCTCATCCAGGATGACAATGACCAACATCCGCCACCTGTGGAGGATCCTGGCCTGGACCACGATGCCAGTGATGATGATGATGATGAGGGTGATGTCCGCACACAGCTCATCACCAACTTCTTTAGCTGAATGTGAGTATCCTGAGGTGTCATGTCAATGATGTGAGTTGGCATGATATGTATAGGTGGTGCTCTGGTGCTGTTGGAGTGTGTCCATGGGCTACTTGACTGGATGTGTGTAGCGATGTGTGCTTACAGGTGGTCTGTACTCCCCAACAGTGTTGACATGCTAACTTGGTTCTGGGTGGGTATCTTGTAACATGTATTTTGCATGAGTTTTGCTGTTCTGTCCTGTTCTCCATTGCTTTTGACTGTGTGTCATTTCTGTCCTTCACAGGGTACTTTCAGATTCGTTTGGTCAACTGTGTCCACCGACGATGTGATTGTACTTCCAGGGTGGTAGCTGTTGTGTCCCTACAGGTGATGTGCGCCACACCCATGGACTTCCTTCCTTCTTCAGTTGTTGATTGTGTGCCCGCTGCCAGGTGGGATTACCTTTCATCTGTAGTGGTTACGACATGTTGCAACTGTGTAATAAACCTGTGCTTCACTTTGTGATGTGCGTTGTCTGTGGTCACACATTTGACTGCCATTTGCTTACTGCACCTGTGGGCTACTTGACTACAACTGGGAATGGGTGTGGTGTCTGTGCATTGCACCGTCTTCCCTGGCAACATCAGTGTAGGCAATGAGTCAGATGGCCTAGGTGTGTATGTGTTGTGTAGCCCTGGTGGTGTGTCTCCCTCATATATGTCACGTTGCCTTTACTCACATGCCTGTGTTGTACTTGCTGTTGCAGTTCGCATACACAGTCTAATTTTGCAGTTCATCATCCCCATAACAGCACCCACGTTGGAATCACAACAGAGGCAAGTATGGTGTATTAGTGTGTTTATTGTGATACATTTGTGTGAATAGTGCATAGGATGGGTAGTGCTGTACATATATCTTGCAATCAGAAGTTCCTAGGTGAATTGAAAGTCCTGGTAGACAAAATCCCCAGTATCGGGGCCACAGTTGTCTGAGACATTGGTCCAACTTGTACTCCCCATGCAATGTGTGGGAGTAGTGTTGCCGTCAACAGGGTGAACAGTCTGTGCACAAAGGTGAACATCCAGAACAGGTTCAGGCTTCCTGGGAGTTGTGCTTGGCCATCGGCCTCTCACTTGCCCCTCCTCGGACGACCCCTCTTCTTTGGGGGCCCCTCAAGTACAGGCTGCTGCGGTGCAGGGGACTCTCCGCCAGAGTCATCCTCCCTCCCTGTGGCAGTTGCAGTTTGTTCAGCACCAGATGTTGTTGGCACACAGGGAGGTGTGGACTGGTTGCTGTTCATCTGGCGGAGGCATTGTAAAATGTCCCTGTGCACCGCCGTCATCTCATGCAGTGCGTCCCACTTGGACTCCACGCGGGACATGTGTGAGTCCACGCGGGACATGTGTGAGTCCACACGGGACATGTGTGAGTCCAAGCGGGCATGATGGGCAGCCTGCTGCTGTTTAATGTCTCTGAGGAGCCCCACTACCTGGCTGAGATCTCCGGTGCTGGACTGGTACGCATCAGCTATGCGTACAAGTTGTGGGTCATCATGCACACCAGCAACCTCTGCAAGCAGCGACCTCTGTCTCCCACCCCTCCCACCACCCCTGCCGACATGTGCAGTGCGTGCAGTGGCACGCACAGATGACCCTGGTCCACCTTGGGGGTTTTTGGTGATGGTGGTCTCCATGGCCCCACGTTGGTCCAGGGTCCCTGTGCTGGTGTTGCTCCTTGTTCTGTCCATGTCGGCAGGGATGGTATTTGTGGTGACAGTCGTTGGAGGGGTGGGTGCAGGGGGTGCAGCTGGTGGTCCTGCTGGTGCTGCAGCTGGTGGTCCTGCTGGTGCTGCATGTAGACTTGCACCGGATGTGCCAGGTTGGTCTTCTTCGTCCGAGGAGGGCAGAGGCTGTACGACACCAGTGAGCTCCGCATCCTCTTGAGCCTGGGACTGGGACTCCTCAGCGTCTGCTGCTGTGTCCCCATCATCACCTGTTTTTGGGAGACACACACAATGTATGTTATGTTTCTGCAGGCATCAATGGTTGACACACCTGACAGTTGTGACTGTGCCTCTGGGTGCGGGCCTGTACATTGCATTGTCCTAAGTCGTCACAGTCAGGGGTTGATATTGGTGTGGCACATTGTCCTGCATTATTTGGGCATTTCTATGTATTTGTTGGGGTGTGAACATGGTCTGCATTGGTTGTATTTGGTTGACAGCCGGCCCTCCTTCCCACCCAGCCAGTCAGTTATCCCACCATGGACTGTGCTTGCATTGCAGGGAGTGGAAGTTGTCTCTCAGGATGTCAGTCAGTGGTGTCCTGCTGTTTGTTGGTGCACAGTTGCCAGCAGGGCCTTGTGCTCCCCACAGCAGTAGCCAGTGTCAGCCATCTTGTGAGTCCTTCTCCACTCCCTGTGATGTGAGCATGGTTCAGGGTGGTGTTGATGGGACAGTTGTGGGGGTGAGCTATGTCTGTGACTGTGACTCCCATCATGCTATTGCCTCCACCCCACTTCCCAGCATTCCCATACTTACTTGCTTTTGTGGGGAGTTCAGTGTGTGTGGGTGTGAGGGCAATGGCAAGATGGCTGACAGTGGTGTCCTGCTGTTGGTTGGTGTGCAGTTCCCAGCATGCCCTTGTGCTCCCCACAGCAGTAGCCAGTGTCAGCCATCTTGTGAGTCCTTCTCCACTCCCTGTGATGTGCGCATGGTTCATGGTGGTGTTGATGGGACAGTTGTGGGGGGCAATATGTGTGACTACGACTCCCATGATGCTATTGGCTACACTGACTTGGCCAGCATACACAGAATTCCTTTCTTTCAGTGGTCTTCACTGTGTGTTGGTGTTGTAGTGGTGGCTACATGTCTGGATGTGTTTGTTAGTTCTATTTGTGCCACTGCCTAGCTGTAGTTGTAGTTGTGTTTGTACATGTGATGGCACGGTTAAATGTAAGTTTGAGATGGCATGTGTTGTGTTTATCTGACTGACATACACATTTTGGGATGATTCTGTTCTGGTTGCTGTGTAATTGCTATGAGTGCATGGTTTGACTCTCCCTTGACAGTGATGTGTGTGTGTATTGTGGCAGAATATTGTGTACATTTGTTGTGTACTCACCAGACTCTGGGATGTTCTCTAGTCCATAGACGCTCACTGGCGGAAGGATGGCCCGCACCTTCTCCTCCCAGGGCCTGAGGTATACTGGCTTGGCAGGAGGGCCACTGCCGGTGTATTGCCTCAGGAGGTAGTCTTTCTTGAGCAGCTCCCGGACCCTCCTGCGCACGTCATACCACCTGTTCTGGATGTCGGTCTTTGTGCGCAGACATGGTGATTGTGCGTTCACCCTGTTGATGATCCTCTCCCACATCTTGGTTTTCTGGGAGATGGGGGTCTGTTGGACCAGTGTGCCAAACAGCTGTGGCTCTACCCTGAGGATCTCGTCTACCAGGACTTCCAATTCACAATCTAGGAACTTGTGATTCTTCTTGGGGGCATGGTGATGGGTGGTGATGGTGAGTGATGTGTGTGTTGGTGTGCAGGTGAGGGTGTGTGGGTGTGTGTTTTGCTGGGTGTATGTGAGGTAGGTATTTGTTGGTGTGCTGATGGTGTGTGGCTTGTGTGAGGGATGAGCTGTGGGTGTGTGGTTGCTGTCTGTTAGGTGCTGGCAGTAGAATGGCATTCGCAAAGGATCATGGTTGGGATTTGTGTCCTTTATATGGGTGGAGTTGTGGGTGTGTCTCTGTTCTCTGTCCCCACCCACCCCAGTATTTATTGGCTTTGTAATTGCTTGTTTGGCCTTTTTTTGTGTAATTTTTCCTTTGTACTGTCTGTGCATGTTGGAAACGTTCTTGTGACCGAGTCGGACCCTGCATTTGTCTCGTACGGTCTTCTCCGTTTCGTTCACGCTGTGTTTGTGCAGTTTTCTATGCTGCGTACACGTCGGTCGCGGTGTTTTGTGTTACTTCGGCTCGGTTTTGTATGCGTGTCGGTCGTACGGCTTGTCCTCCGTCCGACTCGGTCGTGGTTTTCGCGCCTTGCATCGTACTTTGCGGTTTGGAGTTCGCGTGTACGTTTCGGTCGGATTTGTTCCGGGTGCGTGTCGGTCGGTTCGATTCGCGTATTTTTCCGGCCGGATTGCTGTTTTCCGTGCGGCTCGGTCGTTTGGCTTGGGTTCGGTACGTGTCGGTCGGATTTTGCACGCTTTGCATCGTACTTGGCGTGTCGGGCGCCACAGGTACGTGTCGGTCGGAATAAATTCCGGCTCCGAGTCGGTCGGTGCTTTTTCCGGCCCGAATCGGAATCGACCCCTTAGTGTAGAAATAATGTAATTTACTTTAATTATAGTTTTAAAAATAAAGAAACATGTATTTATACATTTAAAAAGTTTTTAACATCATTTAAAAAACAAAATAATAATACATATCTATTATTTTGTCTATATATTTTAGCAAAAAATTAAATATATATTTATTCAAAACGTTGAAATAAAATAATTTATTAATTTAATCTATTGCATGCAGTTCATATTTGTGAGTGACTGTATTTTCTCGCAGTAGTGCATTAAAGCCTGCTCTAATTGGTTTTGACAATATTTGGTTTTTATTTGTTTTGTCTTGTCTGGTGATGTATGCTGTTGTGGGAATATTGTGCATTAGAATTTGCAATGTGTTAGTGGTAGGGAGTCACGATGGAATTCCAAATTGCGCTTTTGTACACTGTGAATGCTAATCTCTTTTGTACACCAGGTCTGAGTTACACAAAGGACACATGACTAGTATCTTTTATTCTTTTAATTTCAATCGTATTTTAATTGTGTTGATTTTGTTGTTTTCTGTAACGTGGTACTTTAATCTTTTAACTTCTATCTTTTATCGTTATGTTTAGTGTGTATCCCAGTTGAGTTATAGAACAATAAAACAAACCTCAAGAAATAAAATCAACAGGCAATTTTATACTTTCAGGCAGTGTTTTTGGAAGGCATGTCCCCATACCCATTTTCTCACTCTCTCTCCTCCATTCATTCTATGACTTTCCCCCTCCGTTTTCTATCCCACTGGCCCCTGTATCCCTTTTCTCAGATTCTCTCCCAAACATTTCCCTCTCTCCACACCATTCTCTCTTTCACTCTTATCTGAATTCTTCCTCTCTCCCCTCCACTTTACTCTCTCCTCTCCTCTCATTATCACTATCTCTTCTCTATTTCTCTCTTACATCCACTGTTCCTGTCCATATTCCTCCTCTCTACTCCATTCATTCTGTTACTCTACATTCAGTGCCTTTAGACCCTTACGGGTGAGTAGCCGTGCTATATAAACCCCTGATTGATTGATTGATTCTCTGTCTTCCAGTCATTCTCACTCTCTCTTCCCTCAACATGCTCTAACCCTTCCATGTTCACTTTTTTTGTTTCTCCCTCTAGTCACTCTCCTTCCTCTCCTCTCCACTCTCTCTTTCCCTTTCTGTGGCCTCCATTATCTCTCTTCCACTCATTCTCTTTCATTCTTTTCCCCTCAATTCTTTAAGGACATCCTCCAGTCTGTATACTCGCAGGCTGGACACCCTCCGACCACAGACTAAGAAGAGTAAAAAAGAAAAAACAAGACAACAGGTCTTTTCTATCTGTGCATCCAGGATCTGGAACAACATCTTTGTATCCCTAAGGACCACCCAATGCTCCTCCGATTAAGGAAAGGCTTATCTCTTTAATGAACACTTAGGGGCCGATTCCGATCTCGGCCGGCAGCGCACCGAATCGGATTCGGCTTAACCGGATCCGATTCGGAGCCCTCTTTTCCGACCGATTCGAACGCGCGTCCGGCCGAGCGAGTACGATGCGAGTGCACGCGAAATCGCTGACCGACTCGTTCACGGGTCTGAACCACACCGACCGACTCGCTCGGACTCGACTCGCACCGCGCGATGGAGACGTTCCCCGGCCGGGCAAGTACGATGCGCGCTTTGAGCAGTACGACCGACCCGCACCGTCCGGCTCGAAACAGCTGTCGGAGCCGGACTTTGGGGGTTCGTGTTGGACCCCCCTGTACGCGTAGCCACGCGAGTCGCACACAGGGGGGACCCATGGGTCCCCCCTACCTGTGCGTGTGCAGCGCGAATTGCATCGACGCGAACCCGCTGTAGGGGGCGCCCTCGTTCGCCTCGCACCCATTGAGTCAATGGGAACCCGCGTACGCGTTGTACGACCAGCTCCCATTGACTTCAATGGGAGTCCGACCGAATCGAGTCTGATAGCATGCGTGCGCATCGTACTCGTTCGGTCGGACTGCCAGAGACCGATTCAGTCGGAAATCTCTCCGGGTCCGGCTCGGTCGGAGAGTTTTCCGGCCCGAATTGGAATCGGCCCCTAAGTCATAGTGCATTAACCATGCACAACCCAGCATCCTCTATTATTACTCGTTAACTTTATGCTTGTCTTTGACCACATACAGCACTCTGCTTCCTTTTGACTAGGTTTGCACTATAGAAACACCATATATATGTACATACATGAGTAAATACAGAGCTTCAGAAGTAGCTTTGGAAATCTTAAACTTGCACAGATTCCCACAAGTATTGCTAGGGTTTTTAATCAATCATCAAAAATTAACAAATCTATCTCAAAGCATAGGCTAAATGGATGAGTGGGCTTAAAAATAGCATTATAAATCCCACACTCTTATGCATGTATGGCTTTAGCTCAATATTTAACACACAATAGTCAGAGTTTACAGAATGGGCTTTGGGTCAGCCTCATTCAGTCATTGAATTTCATTGACTTCTTTAGGTGGGCCTATGTTTATATTGTCTAGTGTTTTGTTTAAGAAAGTAGATCATTTATTTTGTAGCGCTATTGCTGTGCTAGCACCCTCAAGTCCATATGCTGTAGGACACTTAGGAATGGGTGCATATCGTGCTGATGGTTGGCATGAATTAATTGTTTTTTTAGGTAACCACTGCAGTTTCTCCTCTATTTCTGCAGCATGTCTTCCATTTATGAAGATGTGTCTACAGTCATTACATGGCATCCTTGCATCTTATAGGTAAAGAGCATAACCATGGGTTCGAAAATCTACAATCCACAGATATCTCTGCTGTTCAACACGTGATAGCATCGGACTGGAATCAAGGAGCATCAGTCGCTTTCACTCCCCCCCCAAAAAAAGACTGCAGCAGCACCATTGTGGGATGTGCAGCACAGGCTCCAGCTAGCAGCCCCACTCGACTCTTCTTGCACCTCTCCATGCCCAGCATCACAGATCCCCGCCCACTGAGCTTTAATGCCGCACCACAATAATAGGGATGGGACAGTAGCCCATGCCTGCAGCATCCTCGGCCGCTGCTTATATTTCCCTGGTATTATTGTAGCATTTAAATCCACACCCTGTATAGTTAGAAGAATCTGGTAATTAAATGTACATATAGGGGCCGATTCCGATTCGGGTCGGACAGCTCAAAAAGAGCCGTCCGGACACTTACCTCCCGACCGACTCGTCCCGGGAGCCGGTCAGTCCTGCCGATCAAGTACGATGCGTGCATGTGCCGAAAACTCGACCGACACGAACTCGCCAAATAAATACTCAATTCTCCCTACAACCCGGTCCCGTAAACGCAGAATCGACTCGCACGGGGGCTATGTCAGAGCTGTTTCCGGCCGGACAAGTACGATGCGCACTTCCTATGCGCCGAGCGAGTCGACACGTACGGCACGTCACAGCATCCGGAGAAGCTGCATGAAAGGAACGATTCGCGCCACAACACGATCCCCGGACACGAGACGTACAAGCCTGCAACTGGGACGAAACGAACCAACGACCAGTGCAGACGAGACGGTGTCGACATGAATCCCATCGCACAGGTCATACCAATCCTCTACATCCATGGACTGATCCGGAACAGACGCCAACGACGGAGACGGTAAGAGACACCCCCCAAACAAACAGCCGACACGTACCAGTAAACCTGTGACAAACACCCAGGCCCCCCTTGCCCATCACCCCCACCCATAGGGGGCCTCTTGCCTGTCACCACTCACACCCCCACCCATAGGGGGCCTCTTGGCTGGGACTACTCTCACCCCCACCCATAGTGGGCCTCTTGCCTGTCACCACTCATACCCCCACCCATAGGGGGCCTCTTGGCTGGGACTACTCTCACCCCCACCCATAGTGGGCCTCTTGCCTGTCACCACTCATACCCCCACCCATAGGGGGCCTCTTGGCTGGGACTACTCTCACCCCCACCCATAGTGGGCCTCTTGGCTGGGACTACTCACACCCCCACCCATAGGGGGCCTCTTGCCTGTCACCACTCACACCCCCACCCATAGGGGGCCTCTTGGCTGGGACTACTCTCACCCCCACCCATAGGGGGCCTCTTGCCTGTCACCACTCACACCCCCACCCATAGTGGGCCTCTTGGCTGGGACTACTCACACCCCCACCCATAGGGGGCCTCTTGCCTGTCACCACTCATACCCCCACCCATAGGGGGCCTCTTGGCTGGGACTACTCTCACCCCCACCCATAGTGGGCCTCTTGGCTGGGACTACTCACACCCCCACCCATAGGGGGCCTCTTGCCTGTCACCACTCACACCCCCACCCATAGGGGGCCTCTTGGCTGGGACTACTCTCACCCCCACCCATAGGGGGCCTCTTGCCTGTCACCACTCACACCCCCACCCATAGTGGGCCTCTTGGCTGGGACTACTCACACCCCCACCCATAGGGGGCCTCTTGCCTGTCACCACTCACACCCCCACCCATAGGGGGCCTCTTGGCTGGGACTACTCTCACCCCCACCCATAGGGGGCCTCTTGCCTGTCACCACTCACACCCCCACCCATAGTGGGCCTCTTGGCTGGGACTACTCACACCCCCACTCATAGGGGGCCTCTTGCCTGTCACCACTCACACCCCCACCCATAGGGGGCCTCTTGGCTGGGACTACTCTCACCCCCACCCATAGTAGGCCTCTTGGCTGGGACTACTCACACCCCCACCCATAGGGGGCCTCTTGCCTGTCACCACTCACACCCCCACCCATAGGGGGCCTCTTGGCTGGGACTACTCTCACCCCCACCCATAGGGGGCCTCTTGCCTGTCACCACTCACACCCCAACCCATAGTGGGCCTCTTGGCTGGTACTACTCACACCCCCACCCATAGGGGGCCTCTTGCCTGTCACCACTCACACCCCCACCCATAGTGGGCCTCTTGGCTGGGACTACTCTCACCCCCACACATAGGGGGCCTCTTGCCTGTCACCACTCACACCCCCACCCATAGTGGGCCTCTTGGCTGGGACTACTCACACCCCCACCCATAGGGGGCCTCTTGCCTGTCACCACTCACACCCCCACCCATAGGGGGCCTCTTGGCTGGGACTACTCTCACCCCCACCCATAGGGGGCCTCTTGGCTGGGACTACTCACACCCCCACCCATAGGGGGCCTCTTGCCTGTCACCACTCACACCCCCACCCATAGTGGGCCTCTTGGCTGGGACTACTCACACCCCCACCCATAGGGGGCCTCTTGCCTGTCACCACTCACACCCCCACCCATAGGGGGCCTCTTGGCTGGGACTACTCTCACCCCCACCCATAGGGGGCCTCTTGGCTGGGACTACTCACACCCCCACCCATAGGGGGCCTCTTGCCTGTCACCACTCACACCCCCACCCATAGGGGGCCTCTTGGCTGGGACTACTCACACCCCCACCCATAGGGGCCTCTTGCCTGTCACCACCACCAATAGTGAACTGTGTGAGTACCACTACCAATGCCCACACACATAGGATGGGTGATGTGTAACACATACCCCATACCCCAACATAAGGACTACAAACCAAAGGATATCCACAACAACCTCATGACCACAACATGTAGTCTGTGTACAATACCCACCACAGTGAACATGACCATGTACACACAATGTAACTCACAACACGTGTCTGCAATACCATAGTGTGGCTAACACAAGCCAAGCCTCACATGAGCACTGCAGTAATGGCCTCAACACCCATCACTTGAGTGTACAAAAGGTAACTGTGTGGTACTAAACAGCACCATATGTAGAGCACTGTGCCAATGGGGTCTCAACCCCCATCAGCACAGTGACATGAAGGTAAGTGTGGGG
This sequence comes from Calotriton arnoldi, assembly GCA_963921515.1. Taxonomy (NCBI): domain Eukaryota; kingdom Metazoa; phylum Chordata; class Amphibia; order Caudata; family Salamandridae; genus Calotriton; species Calotriton arnoldi. Next base: position 530,730 of record CAWUFW010005429.1, read on the forward strand.
ATCACACATGCAGCATATGTAGAGCACTGTGCAAATGGGGTCTCAACCCCCATCAGCACAGTGACATGAAGGTAAGTGTGGGGATCACACATGCAGCATATGTAGAGCACTGTGCAAATGGGGTCTCAACCCCCATCAGCACAGTGACATGAAGGTAAGTGTGGGGATCACACATGCAGCATATGTAGAGCACTGTGCTAATGGGGTCTCAACCCCCATCAGCACAGTGACATGAAGGTAAGTGTGGGGATCACACATGCAGCATATGTAGAGCACTGTGCAAATGGGGTCTCAACCCCCATCAGCACAGTGACATGAGGGGACTCCACTCCTGTGGAAGGAAAGCTGTGCCATATGTTGTCCATGCAGGCCACCAGCATGTCAGCAGTATACTTTGTCACACAGCTAACATATACCACACATTGGTGGCCCTGGTAACAGCAGCCTGGGCACGGGAGGGTCCCCTGAGTCAACTGCACAGAGTCAACACACATGTAGATGAAGTAGCACTGAGGACACAGATGAGTCCATCCACATAGATGCATACACTTGCATGTCCATTGGAGATGGCCACAGAGTCAGTGAAATGGCCCAATTGAACCATGCCAAGGCCAACAGGTGTGCATGTGTGTAAGACACTGATGAGACATTGCTAACAAAAGATAGATAACACATTTCCAAAGACCATAATCATGACCCCGTCAGATTGCTGCAAAGGATGACATGGATACACACCCCAACAGGACATACCCCCCATGGCCCACATGGTCTCCAGCACAGTGACACTACATTTCCCAGCCATGGAATACACCATCACTGGAGCAAGGGCATGTCAAGTATCAACAACATCATGTACATCTGAAGCAAAACCACTAGTGAACAAAAAGGAGCTTTTATTCAGCCGAGTTATTTGTGAAATGGAAAATCAAGAAGAAAAACATGAAGGCCTATGGCCAGTCCATAAACAGACCCAACAGGGTCAAGTGTCCAAATGCCACATTTGGCTTGCCTGCACTGCCAACGGAAGGGGACATACCCCTGGGAGGGGCATACATAGAGGCCAGCCAGGCACCGCAGGTACAGGATCATGGGTCTACAGAAACAGGCAGGGAAGGGCTGGTGGGTGCAGGAGCGGCAGCTGCAGCGGAGGAGTCTGACAGGGTGGGTGCCGGCACGACTGGGGGGCACAAGTCAGGAGCAGTGGGTGCCGGCACAACTGGGGGGCACAAGTCAGGATCAGTGGGTGCCGGCACAACTGCAGTGGGCAGGTCAGAGGGAGTGGACACGGAACCCACTGCAGTGCCCAAGTCAGACCGGGAGGGCAGAGACTCCACTGCAGTGCCCATCCCCAGGGGAGCAGGAAGTGGATCCGGTGATGTGGGCAGGACGGAGGGGGAGGGCACGCCCTCCACAGCAGTGCCACACACAGGCTGAGTGGGGTGTGGGGTGCTGGAAGAGCAAGAGGCAGGGGGAAGGCCTGACCATCTTGGGGATGCGGTAGCGGTGGGTGGGTGAACCTGGGGCAGGGTGTGGTGGTGGGACCTGTGGAGTGGGAGCCTGGGGGATGGCGGGTGGAGACTGTCTGGTGGAGTGTTGGGCCGGTGGTGGGGTCTTGCTCTTCCGGGTGCGGGGGGACCTGCGGCGTGGGGTCTCAGCCTGCCTGCGCCTGGGGGAGGGTGTCTGGGGGCGAGGGACACCCCTCTGTGTGGCCGGACCCCTCTTCCCCTTGTGTGCTGGTGTGGATGGATCAGTGGGGAAGAGTCCGAGGTCGACCAGGAAGAGCCTCTTTGCAGCTGGGGATGCAGTTGAGGCAGTGGAAGGGGCCGTGGAAGGGGCTGTGGAGGGTGAGGCATCGGAGGACTGCGGAGTGCCTGTGGATGCATGTGTGTGTGTGTCTGACCCATCCCCGGTGAGTGTATGTTCAGTCCCCTGAGTATGCGTGCGTGCATGTTTAGACTTTGGCTTGGGTGTGTGTGTAGTGCCTGGGTCTGTTGTGTGCAATGATGGTGCAGGTGTGTGTGTGAGTTGGACAGGTAGGGTGCTGGGAGTAGGGGATGGGGCAGGGGCAGGAGGGGGAGGGACTGCTGGAGGAGGGACACTGCAGCCGTCAGTGAGGAGGCCATGCCCTGACTGGTCCTCTGTAGGGCAGACATGGATGATGACATGCCCTCCATGTACGACACCAGCTGGTTCAACAGACCCGTGTGCACATGGAAGACACGCAGCATGGATGACTGCCCCACATGGATCTGCCGCAGCAGGTCGACAGACTCCTCACTCAGGGCTGCAGGGGACACAGGGGTAGGGGGTGCGGTGCCTGACTGGAAGGAGACATGCCCATGAACACGGGCGCCTCCACGGACCTTAGATGTGGGAGCCATGGGGAGGGCAGTGATGGTGGGGGCGGGGACAACCTCAACAGGTGTTGGATGGTGGCTGCTGCCACCCGCCTCCACAAGGAAGTCCTCGTCACTGCTGCTGTGGTCCTCAGCTGCAGTGGTGTTTGCCGAGGAGCCCACAGACCCACTCCCCTCGCCCTCCGTGCCACTGGGTCCCTCCGACTCCTCAAATTCCGACCCAGTCTGGCTCTCTGGCTCCCCCTGGTCCGTGGAGCGGTCTCCCTCTGTGTCCGTGTCTGTATCTGCACAGGGAAAATAGAATGAAAACACATTAGTCATCTGCACTGACCACACACACCACAGAAAGTACAGCACATCAGTGGCCAAGTGCGGGCATCAATCAGTTGAACTTTGCTAGGAGTGCTCACACAGATTTGCATAGGCCAATGGTAAGTCTGAGAGTCGAGCATGGCATTCACATCCCTCCTGCCCTTGCACCCATCTGTCTTGCGCATGTAGGATCCCTACACCCCACTGCAGACACATGCACCACCCGCTCATTACTTGACAAGACCTGAAAATACGTAGTGGTCTGTCAACATGCACACATCACATCTGCTGACAATGGACCTGTACATTTGCCTGGACGTAGGGATGGCCAGTGTTGCATCTGAGAGGCTGGGGCTGAGTACATGCACCAGACATCCTGATCCCCGCAAGTCCTGCATACCTTGGCACAATGGAGTGCATGTTGCACATGACACACTCCTGCTGGATCACCCCTAGGTAGTGTAGTCCCATGGCTCAGCCATGCCTGTGAGATCATACATCACAGTCTCCAGTCACAGGGGGCAGGGCAGCCCTACAACAACTGTCACCACTGTGTCACATTCCCAGGACATGGGGCCTGCAAACTCTGTAGCTGACAACTACACATGACCATCCACAGTAACAACATCGTCTGGATTCTGATGTGCCCACCCCAGACCCATTGGACGCATGAGAGACATGGGACAGGGCACTCTGAAGCTGAGCAACTCGCACTCTGCTGTGAATGACACCCAGCTGCTGGAACTACCCAGTTGCAGGCACCATTGTGCACGGTCAAGTCATCACATCCATACATGTCACAGAGGTATTGTCTCACATGGGTACATCTCAGATTGCATGCTGACCCCAAACCCATGTACACACCAGTGGGCCTGACAACGGTGCCACAGCACAATGACACAGGGGCAGACACCTGAGGGAACTGGTCACCTGGCACAAAGTGCCAACCGAGACACGGGAGTGGGAGTACAGACTGTAGCATGCCCTGGACTAGCCATGACTGTCCTGCTCCACGTGGAACAGGTGATAGCCATGGACAGTAGGCAGGTGGCTGTGCATGTGTGACACACTTGAGGTACATGCTCCAGAGGCCCCAACAGTTTACCCAACCAGCAGCATGGGTGTGTGCCGAATGCCCCAGGCACATGTGGTGAGCCCGAGCTGTCAATTGGCCACATGACAGGAGTACATGCAGATAAATACCAGGACCCTGGCATGTACTGTACAATGGTCCCACCCTTGAAGCACAACACTGAGTCCCCTGAAGCAATGCTGGCCCACATCCCATGCACCTTCACATGTAAGGGCACAGTTTCCACGTGACACTATGCCCAGACAGAAAAAGCAACACCTGGCAAACAGATGAGAAGGGGGCAAGTCACCAGAGAGGGACATGGGTCCTGGATCAACTGAACAATGTACTGTTGAGGTGTTACCAGGCCAGAGGGGGCACATAGCATGTCAGACACAGCACACAGTGCAGTCATGTACTCACCCCCTCCTTGCTGCTGTCTGGCCTTCAGCTGCCCATCCAGGTCCGGGAAGACCACCGCCAGGATCCGGAGCATGTGGGGGGTCAGGGTCCGGTGTCCGCCCCTCCTGCGTGGAGGCGACAGCTTCAGCTGGACCCGTGCGATCCTCCGGGTCCAGCCCCGAAGGTCCTGCCACCTCTTCTGGCAGTTGCGGATCCTGCGCCTGTAGACCCCCACGGATCTCACCGCCCGGACGATGCTCATCCAGATCTCATGCTTCTTCTGGGCAGCAACCTGTGAGGATGACAAAGTGCAGAGGACATTACTACACTGGCAACATATTAGTGCAACACACAGGCAGTCACACATGTGGGCATCAGCAAGGCTAATGAGGTACACAGGTGGTGCAACTATGGTTGAGGGACCGGTGTCCAGCACTCACAACTTTGAGACATGGCCTGGGAAGGGAACCTAGTGACAATCCACCTTGCACTGCACTGCAACTGTGCAGTACATGTGGGTGCCCCATTTGTGGCAAGAGCAGTAGTCAGTGGGCAACCAAGCCACTGGTGTACACACTAATGCTGCTGCTGGTCAGACCAGTAGCACAATTAGCAAAGCAGTGGACAGCACACTCACCTGCTCCCCTGGTTTCCCATAGAGCTTGGTGTACTGCGGCAGGAGCCCGTCCAGCAGGGCCTGGTTCTCCTCCTCACTGAAGGCTGGGGCCCTCTCCACAGTACGTGCCATCATTGAAGCCAGAGGAAGCAGAGACAGCAGCAGTGATGAACTTGATGTGCTCCAGTAGCATGTGGTGCAGGCAAGTGGGTTCTCTGGGGGCCAGGCAGCCTTATATCTGTGCTGTGGAGGCATGTCTGCCCTGGGGTACAAAGGGATAGGTCCAAAAAGCTTGCATCCTATGAATTTGGCCAATCCATGGGATAGCACGACTCGTACACGCCTTCAGCATCATTTAAAACATCACCTCCATGACACACTGGCAATTGCAACAATGTTGTACGACTCCAACTGAATTTCCTGCACACGCCTCGTTCAAATTTCAAATCCGCGTCCATCACCATGACAGCTCATGGCCAATGAGGGTGCAGGGCCCGGCAAATGACTGTACTACGTGGATTTTGAATGGCAACACACACCCGTCTCCATCAGATTCAATGGGCAAGACGTGCGCGCGGCTCGGTCCATACACGACCGACGCATCACACGCGTCCGTCGCCATTGTATTGTATGGCCCAGACATGCGCGCGGCTCGGTCCATACACGACTGACGCGTCACACGCGTCCGTCGCCATTGTATTGTATGGCCCAGACATGCGCGCGGCTCGGTCCATACACGACCGACGCGTCACACGCGTCCGTCGCCATTGTATTGTATGGCCCAGACATGCGCGCGGCTCGGTCCATACACGACCGACGCATCACACGCGTCCGTCGCCATTGTATTGTATGGCCCAGACATGCGCGCGGCTCGGTCCAAACACGACCGACGCGTCACACGCGTCCGTCGCCATTGTAATGTATGGCCCAGACGTGCGCACGGCTCGGTCCAAACAAGTTATTTTGGTTTTGGGGACATTGAACGTGTCGGTCAGCCTTGCTGTCAATTCCTGACATATGCCATCCTCTGTCACTAGCTAGGGACTATGGGGCACACCAATGGCACCACTGCCTGTGCCACAGTGTGTCCCCAGTCATGTATGGCTGCCTCTTATGTGTGTGTCTGGGGGCACAGGATGTGTTTGGTCGTGTGCCACTTGTTGACAAGCACTCCCAGGCTGGACCCGGATGTGGGTGGACACATACATGTGTGGTGTGCCCATTGCCACAGGGGGTGCAGCAATGCAGTACAGGACATTGGCAATGGACACAGTCCCAGCCAGGATGTGCGTGTGTGTCGTGTCACATGTACCCTGTCTCATCAGTGTTAGTAGCTTCAAAGCAGGGTGAACCAGTGTCAACATTGTGATGTCCATACACTATCTGTGTGCATGTGGTGTGATCTGTCAGTGATCCAATGTGAGCTGATCCACACATCACATTGGTTTGTACATGCACAGTGTTGTTGTGTGGGGGTGGCACAGACACCTACATATGTCCTCTTGTGGCGACAGGGCACATGGACTGTGGCTAACATGCTTGTTATGTGTAATGTCAATGATACGTCACATCATGCCTGTGTAACTGTCAGTCAGGGAGCTGTGATGTGGAGAAAATATCTGTCCTCACTAGTCACTGTGGGCTTTGTGTGGTAGGTGGCAACAGGGCAGATGTACTGTGCTAGGGCCCATTGCTTTGTCATGGCACAACAGGGGCCCTGTCATGTGCACATCTTGGGCTTCAATGTGCGTTGATGCCATGTATGGGACATTAGTGTCTGCAACCTGTGGCAACCACCTCAGCTCATTGTGTTGTGTGTTTGTTTATGATGGGCTGTGTTGCTGTGGCTTTGTGACATTGCTGGAGGGTGTGCCTTCATCCTTTGTTTCTGTCTGTACTGCAGGGCCCCAAATGTACCTAGGCCATTCCCGGACCTGGCAACGATGGTGGAACGTGAGTCCATTAGAAAGTACCGTTTCACCAGGGCAGTGATTGAGGAGTTGGCAGGGCAGTTGGGCCCACACCTGCAACCTGGCCGGCCATACCCGACGGCACTGACCCCCAAGGTGAAGGTGATGGCAGCCCTTCATTTCTTTGCGACGGGTACCTTCCAGTACACTGTGTCTTCTGGTGGAGGGATGTCACAGACAATGTTCAGTCGGGTGCTTCGGGATGTGTTGGAGGCCATGTTACATTTCCTGGACCTGTACATCTATTTCCCCACACCCCAACGACTTGCAGACATAAAGGGTGACTTCTATGCCCTGGGGAGGATGCCAAATGTCATTGGCTCCATTGACGGGACACATGTGGCTTTGGTGCCACCACAGGCACATGAGCTGCCATACAGGAACCGCAAGCATTTCCACTCCATCAATGCTCTGGTGGTTTGTTTGGCGGACATGACAATCTCCCATGTGTGTGCCCGTTTCCCTGGGTCTGCGCATGATGCCTATGTGATGAGGAGTAGTCATGTCCCTAGACTGATGTCACGGATGCAGAATCTACGTGCCTGGCTTGTTGGTGTGTACTGACTTTTCCTCACTGTGTGTGCCTGCCAATTGTTTGCTACCTGTTTTTCTCCAACTCCTCTAATGTGCATGTGTCTGTATGTAGGTGACTCTGGATATCCCAACATGCCATGGTTGCTGACACCCCTGAGGAACCCTGTGACACCAGCCGAGATGCGCTACAACCAGGCACATGGTCGTACCAGGAGGGTGATAGAGCAAACATTTGGACTCCTGAAGAGCCGCTTCAGGTGTTTAGACAAGACAGGAGGTGCCCTCCCGTATGCCCCTGCTAAGGTGTGCCGGATCATCATCGTAGCATGCATGCTGCACAATCTGGCAGTGCGAAGGGAGTTGGCCCTCATCCAGGATGACAATGACCAACACCCGCCACCTGTGGAGGATCCTGGCCTGGGCCAGGATGCCAGTAGCGATGATGAGGCTGCGGAGGATGTCCGCACACAGCTCATCAACAACTTCTTCTCCTGAATGTGAGTATACAGTGATGTGTTGTCAATGTGTTGTGTGTGCATGTTTTGTGTGTGTGGTGCACCTTGCGTGTGGCTGTGTGCTACTTGTGTGGATGCCTGCAGTGATGTGTCCATCCAGTTTACCTGTACTCCCCACCAGTTGTGTGATGATTAGTATTTTGGGGTGGTGTAGTCTGTGATTTGTGTTTGCCATGTGTGTTGCAGTTGTATGGCGTCATGCAGTGTTAACAATTGTGTTTCTGTCTGTCCTTCACAGGGTACTGTGGCTGTTGTTTGGTGTACAGAGACCCCTGATGCCCATGCTCCACTGCCAGGATGGAGTCGTTAGTGTCCCGACGAGTGATGTGCCAGGCACCCCAGGACTTCCGTAGTTATCCACTTGGTGACCGTGTGCCCACTGTCAGGTGTTGCTAGCTTGCATGTGTGTAATAAGGGACATGTGGCAATTGCCTGACAATAAACTGTGCTGCACCTTCTGATGTGTGTTGCTTGTGCCTACACATCAGACTGACATTGACGTACTGCACTTGTGGGCCTGTCACCACTGACTCAGGTTGGGTGTGTAGTTTGTGCATACCACAGGCTTGCTTGTCAACATTGATGTTGGCAATGAATTGGTTGGACGTGGTGAGCATGTGTAAAGTAGACCTGGTGGTGTGTCTCCCACATATGTGGCACATTGGCCTGACTGACATGACAGTGTACTCATCACAGTACAGGTTTGCATGCACAGTGTTCTTCAGCACATCCAGATGTACATGCCACTGGCAACCTCTCAATAACCACAGAGTCACGTCTTGTGTTTAGGTGAATTTATTAGCACATAAGTGGGGATGGTGCTCAGGATTGGGAGTGTTGTCAGTTGGCTTTAGAATCCAAAGTTCACAGATAACAAGTTAGGAGTGTTGGTAGATGAAATGTCTAGAGTACAGTCCACAGTCGTTAAGCACATTGTTCCAACTCAGACCCTCCATGTCATGTGGGGGAGTACGATGTCGTACAACAAGGTGAACGGTTTGCACACAAAGGTCACTGTCCAGAACAGGTGTTGGTTTCCTGGGGGATGTGCATGGGCATCTTCGTCTCACTTGTTCCTCACCGGACGACCCCTCTTCTTCTTCTCAGGGGGAGCCTCACCTGCAGGCTGCTGCCGTGCACGGGGCCTCCACCAGACCCCCTCACTCCCTGTGGCAGTGGCAGATGTTGTTGCCCGAGATGTAGTCGTCGCACAGGGAGGTGGGCTCAAGTTGGTGCTGATCTGGCGGAGGCAGGTCAACATTTCCCGGTGCACCACTGCTATATCTTCCATGGTATCCCACTTGGACTCCATATTTGACAGGTGTGTTTCAACACGGGACATGTGGGAGTCCAAGCGGGCATGGTGGGCAGCCTGCTGTTCTTTGATGTCCGTGAGGATCCCCACTACCTGGCTGAACCCTCCGGTGCTCTCCTGGTACGCATCCATGATGCGTTCCAGGTGGGTGTCATCCTGCAGCCCCACACCCTCAGTGGAGCTTCTGCTCGGCCTCCCACCACCCCTCGCCACACGGCCAGCACCTGTGGTGTCCCGCACAGGTGTCACAGGGGGATCTTGGATGTTGTTGCTGTTGTCAGGTGCCCTGGTGCCCTGTGACCCTGTGCCGTCTGATGGTTCGGTAGGTCTGTCCGTGTTGGCAGGGGTGGCTTGCGGTGTATCAGCAGTTGCAGGGGTGGTTGCAAGGGGGGCAGGTGAATGTTGCCGAGGGGCTGCATGAGGGCCGAGACCGGAGGGGCCAGCTTGGGTGTCGTCCGACGAGCAGTGAGACTGTGCGCCACCAGAGCCAGGTGGGTCCACCGGAGCCTGGGACTGGGACTCTTCCTCGTCTGTGGTTGAGTCCACATCTGCCCCTGTGTTTGGAAGGAAGACACAATGTTAGTGATGTATTCATGGACATCAATGGTTCATACACATGACATTGGCCACTGTGGTTGGTGTTGCATGCCTGTCCATTGCATCATCCTACTTTGTCACTGACGGAGATTTCCATTAGTGTGGTGCATTCACCTGACACCCTGAGGCACTTTGGTTGTCATGTCTAGCTGTCTGCCTGCCTGGCATCTTAATTGCACGCTGGACTGTACTGTGCCATTCCTACACTGGTGCTGACACATGCCTGACACAGGTGTTTCATCCCTGTCAACATTTGTGCTTTGACGCTGGCATCCTTGCAAAGGCACCTAGTTTGGGATCTCTGTTTGGGGCATGTGTAATGCCAGTTTGTGTCAGTCAATGTGCATCACATTAGTGTGTCTGCTCAACCTGGTCACAGTCCAGCATGCCCGGGTTGTCCTGATGTTCTCTTCTGTGTTGTCTGTGTCCCCAGTCCACATCCCATTTCACACAGGTGATGGTATCACTGTTGCTAATGGAGTTGTGTCTGAGTTTTGTGGTTGCACACATGCTTTGTGATGTCAATGTACTCCATGGTGGTATGGACTGTTCGCTGCGGCTGTCTTTCTTTACTAGAGTCGTGACCAGAGGTGTGTGTTCGGTTGCTTCAGCTGTGAGTTGCATGCCTGCTCCAGTGCAGCCCATGTTAGTCCTTGTGTCCACAGTGTCCATGTCAGTGAGTGCTGTGTGGTGTGGATGATGCCTACAATGTCTGCGTATCATGTGGCTGACAACGGGGGTTTGAGTGTATGTCAGCATGCTACAGTGTGAGGGATGTTGGTGGGTCCATTGTAGTCAGTCAGGTGTCCCCTGTCACTGCTGTGTATGTGAGTTGCTGTGTGTTTGGATCTCTGTGGTATGTCTGCATTTCTGCACTTGTCAACTACAATCCGCGCCTACCCGTCCAGGCCAGAGGGGGTCCCTGGGACACTGCATCCCCGGAAGTTGAGTGCAAAGGTACATTTGCAATAGCTGGCAGTGTGACTGTGATTGGGTTGGTCGATGCGTGTGTGTGACTAGCAGCCTACTCATACATTGTATCCATGTGTCAGCCATCTTGCCCTGCTCTTTGGTTTGGCAGTGATTGTTCCCAGGGCTGCTGTTAGTTTTTGCTGGAAAGATGTGATTTGCAGCTGCCTCAATGGTTTTCAGTGTCATTGCAGTACCTCCTCCTCCCCCAGGGGCCAGGCAATTCACACAGAGACATGCTTCAATGTCGGTGAGTGTGGGTTGATGTTGAGGTTGTGAGTCAGTGGTGTAGTGGTGGTTGTAGACAAGTAGCAACAGTCCCTGTACGTCACACAGCAGTAGCCAGTATGGTGGGTCTTGGGTGTTGTTTGCATGAAGTGTGGGTAAATGCCTTCTCCCAGGTGAGTTGTGGGGAGTTTGTGTTGAGGGGTGTGTGACAGCACATGGTGGTGGGCATGGTCAGAGCTGGCAGTGCTTCTCCCTCCATGGCCAGATGGGCCACTATTGTGTATGCTTCCCTTGCAGGGAGTGGCAGTTGACTTTCAGGATGTCAGGCATCAGGGTCCTGCATTTGGTATGTGCACATAGCCCATCAGGGCCTTGTGCTCCCCACAGCAGGACCCAGTGTCAGCCATCTTGAGGGTACATTTCCACTGCCTGTGAGGTGCGCATGGTTAGAAGTGGTGTTGTTGGTCCATTTGTGAGGGGGACTATTGGGTGTGACTACAACTCCCATCATGCTTTTGGCTACACTGACTTCCCCAACATCCCCGAGCTTCCTTCCTGTGGGTCAGGTTCCCTGTGAGGTGGTGTGACAGTGGTGGCAGACTTTGTGGCAGTGTCTGTTGGGGTTTTGTGGCACTGAGTTGCTCTGATTTTTGCTAGGTTTGTACACGTGATGACATAGTTCAATGTTGGTATGAGATAGCAGGTGTTGTGTTGCTGTGCCAGGCATATGGCTGTAGGGATGACTTTGTTTGTGTTACTGTGGCTTTGTTGACGGAAGTTGTTTTGCCTGTCCCCTTGACGGTGACATGTGTACATGGCCCCACAATCTTGAGTCTCTTATTTGTGTACTCACCAGGCTCTGGGATGTCAGTCAGACCATGTATGCTCTCCGGTGGTAAGATGGCCTGCACCTTCTCCTCCCAGGACCGGAAGTAAACGGGTTTGGCAGGAGGGCCGCTGCCGGTGTGCTTGCTGAGCCGATGGTCCTTCTCCAGCAGCTTCTTGACCCTCCTGCGCACGTCATACCACCTGTTCTGGCAGTCGTCCTTTGTGCGCAAACAAGGTGCTTGTGCGTTCACCTTGTTGACGATTCTCTCCCACATCTTGGCCTTCTGGGACATGGGGGTCTTCTGTACCAATGTGCCAAACAAATGTGGCTCTACTCTGATGATTTCATCTACCAACACTGTCAACTCACTATCTGTGAACTTTGGATTCTTCTTGGGGGCATGGTGGTGGGGGTGGTGGTGTCGAGGGTGGTGGGTTGGTGGTGGTGGTGAGGGGGTGGATGGGGGAGTTGTGGTTGTGGTGTTGGGGGTGGTGGTGGTGGTAGTGGTGAGGGGGGTGGATGGGGGAGTTGTGGTTGTGGTGTTGGGGGGGAGGGGGGTTGGTGGTGGTAGTGGTGAGGGGTGGTGGATGGGGGGTTGGGGTACTGGTGTTGGGGGTGTGTGGTAGTGGTGAGGGGTGAGTGGATGGGGGTTTGGGGTAGTGGGGGTGGTGTTGGTGGTGAGGGTGGGGTGGATGGGGGGTTTGGGGTCGTGGTGGGGTGGTGGTGGTGGTGATTGGTGTGTGTGTGTGTGAGGGTGCAAGTGGGGTTTGTGGGTGTGGGTGTGTGAATGCTGTTGGTGAGATGGCAATGGTGTGTGTCAGCAGAGTTGTGTGTGTGGAGGTTCTCAGGAAATGGCAATGGCTCATGGGAGTGATTGGTGGCCTTTAAATATGTTGAGTTGTGGGTGTGTCTCTCTTAATTGATTATAATTTTTTTATATATTTCCGTTGTCAGTGCTTGTTTGGTCCTTTTTTTGTGTTTGGTCAGCTGTTGTTTGTGTGTGTGTACGAGATGTTCTTCTGACCGTGCCGGACGCTGCTGGTGAGTCGTACAGGCTTCTCCGAGCCTTTCACGCTGTTGTTATGCTGTGTTGTGTATGTCGTGTGCAACTCGGTCAATGGGCGTTCGACTCGGTCGTGGGCGTTCGTTTCGCTCGCGGGAGTTCGAGTCGGTCGCGGGCGGAGTCCGTTGATTTGAGTGTTTGTATCGTGTGCGTGTCGGTCGTGCGACTTGTGCTCCATGCGAGTCATTCGTGTTTCCTGCGTATGGCATCGTACTTTGCAACTCGTACGTCACGGGTACGTGTCGCTCGGCTCCGTTCCGGGTACGTGTCGGACGGTACTGCTCGAGGGCTTTTTCCGGCCGGAAGCCATTTTTCCGTACGGCTCGGTCGTCCGGTTCATATTCGGGTGAGTCGGTTGGTATTCACAGGCTTTCCATCGTACTGTGCGGGTCGTACGGCGGCGAGACGTGTCGGTCGGTAATTTATCCCGGGACGTGTCGGTCGGTTCACTTTACAAACGGAATCGGAATCGACCCCATAATAGCTAAAGTTCCTTCCAAGTCTCAGCTATTTTTATTCTTCACAGACATTTTGGATGAACATTATTTTCCTTTGCAGTTCCTGTTTTTTCTGATCTGTCCCCTTCGTTTCTACAGTGGCGGCTCCTCCGATAAGGTGGAGGAGCGTCACCCCACTGCTCTTTGAGCAGTGCAAAAAATTAAAATAAAATTATAATAACAAGACGTTATTATTATTTTATTTTTCTATGCGGGACTCAGAACCAGGTCTGGGCGGGGCAGAGCTGAGCTCGCCAGAGTAGAGTGAGAAGTGGTTTGCACTCCCTAAGTGCACATGAGTGTTTGGCCGGCACCCTTGGGCCGGCCACACAGTCATGCGCACTTAGCATGTTCTCTACCGGGCTGTGCTGCACAGCCTGGTGGAGAACATGCCCAGGCTCCCAGGCACTGCCTGAGCAGCCAAACAGGCTGCTCAGACCAAACATGACACTTTTCATGAAGCCTCGTGATTGGCTGGGAGAGTCCAGGAGCCTGGGTGCTTCTGGTGCTGAGAGAAGAGGACGGGGGAGAGGCGTGCAGTGGTGGCAGGGAAGATAAGTTTATTTTACTTATCTTTTCATCCCCCCACCCCACCACCCCGTCCTGAGCAGCCGCCACTGCTTTTCTCAGCAGCTTCCGACAGCCTTTGCCTCCACAACAGTTACTGCTTGTTCCCTACTTTTCCCTATTTATCTCTCTTATCAACAATTCTTTCAATGTGTGACCTATCCACCAGAAGTTCCTTCTTTTCCATTTAAATCTCTATCGTCCATTAGCAGTTCAGCATTATATTATTTTCTCCTCCTAAATAGTTAATGCTTGTCTAATCTCTCCCCTTTCTCTTGGCATTTCCTTTCTCCTGTGAAGAGCCTGGATTTTCGTGCATGCCTCCCTCTTAGTAGTGTAACTTGTCTGAAAAGAGTTGCACAAGAGCAAGTGCATGCCAATGGAAGCAGGGCACTGGAAATTAATCCAGTGGTATTCAAAGAAAAATGTTGGGCCCTAGCACTTATTCTTTTACAAAGTAACCATTGCATGGAAGAAAATAATGTCAAAAAGCATACACAAACAGCATTTGCACTTGTGCTCATTCTGATTTCATTATTTTGCCAATCATGCACACACATGTACCACCAGCGAAGAGCTGGTAGTAAGTGCTAGAACAAAATCTCAGCATACACACACCTATACGGTAAATGGACATAATATCGAAAAAATATATAGAATGGACAGAATATCGAATACAAAATATAGAATGGACATAATATCGAATGGACATAATATAGTGATTAATAATATCGAAATGCAGGTAAGTAATATTGATTGCCAAAATATAGAAGTACATAATATAGGCATTAAAAATATCGAATTTTTAATAATATCGAATTTTTTGTAAGTGTTTTGTATGTTAGTATATGAGTTAAAAATGTATAATATTTTTGTAATGTATGTTTAATTTTTTTTAAAGTTACGAAATTTATGTAAAATAATTTTTGCATATATTACTTCCATAGCGGGTTGTGGGTTTATAGGGGAATAGGGTGGGAAGTAATTTAATTATAATATATATTTTTATAAATTAATTAAAATTAATTAATTATATGTTAATTAATTTTTGGGTAATTTAAATCTGTAGCGGGTTGTGGGTTTATAGGGGAATAGGGTGGGAAGTAATTTAATTTAAATTAATTAATTAAATATTTTATTAATTAATAATTTAATATTTAATAATTTATATTGTTAATTACGTTAATTATTTATTATTAGTTAATTATAATTTGACTGATAACAATAAATAATGAATTGGTAAATATGTTAATTATGTTTAAAAAAATGAATTAATTAGTAATTAAAAAGATATTAATTATTAAAAATTATTTTGTTAATATGTTAATTGTGTACGTTTTTTAGGAGCGGGTTGAGGGTTGATAGGGGAGTAGGGTGGGAAGTAATTTAATTTTAAGGAAATTTTCTAATAATTTAAAACTAATATTTATTAAAAGTTATTTTATAATGTTAATTGTGCTAATTAATTTAGATTTGATAATTATTAATTTGATTGTTAATTGCTATTAGTTAATTAATTCATTGTTAATTAATTATGTTAAATAATTAATAATTTAGTAATTTGGAGGTGACGTTTATAGGGGAAAATGGTGGGAGGTAAATTAATTTACAAAAATTAATTAATTGTTAATTAATGTTGATTAAATTGCTGGAGTGGGAATATTAAATTATTCCTATCCGCTATCCAACGCTTTCCTTACTGTTCCACTCGCTGGAGTGGGAATAGTAAGTTTTACCCTCCCGCTATCCAATGCTTTCCCTACTGTTCCACTCGCTGGAGTGGGAATAGTAAATTTTACCCTCCCGCTATCCAACGCTTTCCCTACTGTTCCACTCGCTGGAGTGGGAACAGTAAATTTTACTCTCCCGCTATCCAACGCTTTCCCTACTGTTCCACTCGCTGGAGTGGGAATAGTAAATTTTACCCTCCCGCTATCCAACGCTTTCCCTACTGTTCCACTCGCTGGAGTGGGAATAGTAAATTTTACCCTCCCGCTATCCAACGCTTTCCCTACTGTTCCACTCGCTGGAGTGGGAATAGTAAATTTTACCCTCCCGCTATCCAACATTGATGTAAAAAGTTTTTAACAGATTATATATATATTTTATATTAATTTTATCATTTTAAATTAATTTTAAGTATGTTTTAATTAATTATATTGATTATTTAATTAAGTTAATATTACTTTTAACATATTTAAAAAATTCGATATTTTTTACAAACTATATTTAAAACAATGATATTTTGTCTTCGATATTTTTGTACTTACCTGTTTGTAGATAGGGAGACGATATTTTGTCCATCGATATTTTGGCGATGATATTCTGTCCAGACTACATTTTGGTCGTCGATATTATGTCAGTGATCCCACCTATACACCTATAAATAAGCTGCAGTTCATAAAGATGGATGGACAAATAACTTGTGTCCATGTTTGCATAAAGAACAGACACTACCTGAAGACCTAAAAGTGAGGGACGCTTATTCTGTTTATCTCCAGCCACTCGCCAACTGTTCTTCCCTAAAAATACAAAAGGAGTGCCAATCATTTCTATCTTTCAGAAGTATATCCTGCACTCTAATACAGATGTGCATCTATTTGATTCAGGAGGAAAACTGAAAATGCACAGAGCTGTGGGTACCAGATGCAGGGTCTCTTTAAGGTATCGCCCTTTATATCTGGTCAGTGGTCAGTGCTGACAGATTTAGAAAAAGCAGAGTTCAAAGTGGGCGCGATCTGTGGAGCACTGTGTGCCCCTAGTTTTTTAATTTAACAAAAATAGTGCCCCCACTTTTTTTGTTAAAAGACAACCATTCCTGGATGGAGATAACTCAGCTGAAGTGGAAGGGAGGGAGTCTCCTGTGCTGTGAAGCCGAAACAGAAAGCTAACCAAGAAACACGCCTTCTTGCCAGGGTGATTGCAATTGGTTAACCTGCAAATGTAAAGGTAATGCCAATTCTGTTGCTTTTGGTCACCCACAAAGACATCTGTAATGATTGCATTAACCATGCACACAAAAGTACATCTCACATTTGATACAATCTATTATTGATTTGCTATTTATTGAATGTAACTAGGATAGAAAATATATTCTTTACTGCTATTTTGAAAATACTTACTGATATCTTTTCCTTCAGGGGATTTCTTTGTGTATTCATGTTTATACCCAGTTCCCGGGGCATTTACTGGGTTGCCCTAGCATGTTGTGCTAAACTTTCTAAAATAATTGCAATTTAAAATCTGATTTCACCATAAGTTAGGATTTTAAATTGTGATTCAAAGACACCAAACATGAACTGGTCATCTATTCTCATTTGAAAATTACACTTATAAAATGTAGTAAGGCAACTCCAATGTTATCCGATGGGAGAGATAGACCTTGCATTAGTGTAAAATGAATGTAAGAGTTTTTCAGTACCAGGACATGTAAAACGTAAAAATGCATGTCTAACTATTTCAATACATTGTGCTCTGCCTTCTAGGCTGTCCAGGGCCTACCATGGGGTGATTTACATTCTATTAAAAAGGAAGGCTTGGGCCTGGCAAAAAATTTATTTTGTCAGACAGAAATGGCAGCTTAAAACTGCACCCACAGGCAGCGATAGGAGGCTTGAGACATGCTTAAAGAGCTACTTAAGTGGGTGGCACAATCAGTGCTGCAGGCCCACTAGTAGCATTTAATTAACAGGCCCTGGGCACATGTAGTGCCACTTTACTAGGGACTTATAAGTAAATCAAATATGCCAGTTGGGTATAAGCCAATTCTACCATGTTTTAAGGGGAGAGCACTTGCATTTTAACACTGGTTAGCACTGGCAGTGGTAAAGTGCACAGAGTCTTACGGCTAACAAAAAACGAATTTAGCAAACAAATAGGAGGAGGAAGGCAAAAAGGTCTAGGGATGACCCTGCAGACAGGGCTAAGCCCAACACCTACAAAATAGTTACAGAACATGTTTTTTTCAGCCAAGCCTCTGACAACACCCCCACGATCACTGAAGCCACCCACATTGCACTTCACACAGTTCCCATACTTGTTTAATTGAACTTCGATTTCTGAGTAGAAGTAGTTGAATTCAGGTGTGTTTTATCTCTTAAAAGTTGGTTTTGGGGAAATGACTTACAAAACAATGTGGGCAAAATTCATGATCTTTTCTAGACTAAGGGGCCGATTCCGATCTCGGCCGGTAGGGCTCTGAATCGGATTCGGCTTTACATGATCCAATTCGGAGGCCTTTTTTCCAACCAATTCGTACAGTCGTCCCAGCGAGCAAGTACGATGCGAGCGCATGCGAAATCGCCGACCGACTCGTTCCCGGTTCCTAACCGCTCCGACCGACTCGTACGGACACGGCTAGCACCACGCAATGCAGACGTTTCCCGACCGAGCGAGTACGATGCACGCGTCGGACGGCCGGATCGAGTCGGACCGTCCGGCTCGCAAAAGCACCCGGAGCCTGACTTGGGGGGCCGTGTCGGACCCCCCTGCACGCGTAGCCGCACGAGTCGAACACAGGGGGGACCCAAGGGTCCCCCCTACACATGCATGTACGGTGTGCGTTGCACCGACGTGTACCAACTGTAGGGGCCCCCCTGTTCGCGACGTGCCCATTCAGTCAATGGGAGTCCGTGTACGCGTTGTACGACCGGCTCCCATTGACTTCAATGGAAGTCCGACCGAATCGAGTCGGGCAGCATACGGCCGCATCGTACTCGCTTGGTCGGACTGGGGGAGTCCGGTTCGGTCGGAAATCTCTCCGGATCCGGCTCGGTCAGAGAGCTTTCCGACCCAGATCGGAATCGGCCCCTAAGTATGCTTGTTAAATAATGCCTGCAGACTAACCCACCTCATATGTGTGGCCTTGTTTCATGGTGTTGCTCCTTAAGCCAGGGATTTGAATCATTAATGTAAAATGTACTTGTATTTACATGTGTCATCGCCCGTTTTATCGTATATGCTCCATATATGTTAGGCAGGAAAGTAAGAGATTAGGGGCCCATTACGATGTCGGGCGGAAGCACTACCGCCGTGCTGTCGGAGGCAAAAACCGCTACTTACCGTCCGCCAGCAACGGCCCACACGCCCGCCAAATTAGGATGTGAAAAGTCAGCCAAACACCGCTCGTAAGCCTGCGACGCCGCCCGCCATCAAAGTGCGCCCGTCCACGTAGTGGCGCGAGCCAATGGAGACACACCGTCCGACAAAATGACGTACCGCCCGGAGTACAAATTACGATGCCACAACCAAACAGCCTCACCGGCAAAGAGACACCGCACGAGATACCAAGGCGGAAACCCGACTGTTGAGTACGGAGACCAAAAAGGCGGCCCACCCTGAAATGAATCCTGCACTCCAGGCCATCCCCATGCTGTACATGATGCACCACCTAGGAGTGAACGCGCCACGACGACGCAGGTAGGCAGACACACAACAAGGGCACGCAAACACTGCACACAATGCAAGGGCAGAAAAACTGCACATGGCCCCCCCAGACACCCCTGTGTGTACAGGACACATCCACCACTGTACCCACACATGTCCGACCTGTAAAAAAAAAAAATCTTGCAACATCCTGGGCACCCACTACCCGGGACCAGGAAGTGAAGTCCCCGTCATGGCACCGCAGCGCAGCGGCGATGACGCAGGTACACATGCGCACAACGCAGAGGCCAACGACAGCGCCACGCATGGGCTGCACACAAACACCACAGGGTCACAACTACACACACCAGCCCCACCCTGAAAGCACATGTCACGTGTCCTTCCTGCATCAGTCATGTCCCCAACTGACAACTCACAGTTATCAACTGGATGTCACACAAGTGTCGCGAACAGGGGAGTAATGTGATGGCGAAATAGGACACACCCTTGTGTGCAAAACATGGAGAAGCACACGGCAGCTGCTACATACCAGCGCAGAATATGGACAATGTCCGCAAAAGGCACGCCAGTCTCATCCAAAAATACCTATATCATCCTGCTCGCAATATCAAGCCATGCAATGTACAAAATAGAAAAACCCTGCTGCCTGAGAACAGGTGTTCCCAATCACCACACCCACACAGAAGCCTCAATGTACAGCGGCAACGGAGTGTCCCGCCCACACACGGGAGAGCAGATAGCACTGAATGGCCTTCCTTTCCTACTCTGAAATCACATTGCAACAAATTATGCAGGAGAATGGAGCCATTGTACCAACAAGAAGCCAAACAGAGCCATGCAGAGTAAAACTTCCACTGGCAGATAGCGCCTAACATGAAAGAAAGATAATACTACAAAATACAATTATACCACTCCTCCATGTGGGCCAAATGCAAGTAATCTGGAAAGAGTCAGACACGACTGGCCTTGACCATTCATTGAAGCATGTGGGATGAGGGCCTGTGTCCTCCACCCAAGCTATACCCCAAGTCCTGCCGCCGTACATCCATTCCTGAATTCCCAGCATCGTCGGAGGTTGCACTCTGCTGACTGCTCAGGCAGCCGGAGCACGCCATCACATCACCCTGTAGCAAACTGGCTGTTGCACTAGTGCTTCTCAACTACGCCGGACAGATCAAGCTGTACAGTGACAGCTTGCTACACATAGTAGGCTGTTCAAATCTGGCTATGCTGAATGTAAGTTACCGAGTAACTTACCGCATTGCAATGTTCAGCTGCGTCATCCCCGTTTTCTACTGTCGGAGGTGTCCGTTCCACTGTCCTGTGGATTTATGTCTCTCCAACCCGGCATGTCCAAAGGCAGACTTGGTACACTTGTTTGCACCCCTGGACGCCCATGACAGGATCTGTTCAGTGTATGGGGGCATGGCGTATGTGGCTGCAATCGGGGACACACTGCAATGGGACCAGTGTGCATCCACACAACGTCTTCTGGATCACAGTTTCATCGAATGTCATCCAACATGTCCCATCAGGCTTCTACAAGGGACAACTTACGACGAACACGTTGCTACCCACCATCCGCTTCATTGGATGTCATCCATGTTTACCATCAATGGGATAGATGCCCTGCTGGTAGGTATCGCATACATGACAACCTGTCAATTCATGGGTCCCCGACTCAATACCCCCAATTGAACATTGATGTTCAACACCGTACCTATGCTTGGCTTTCGCACGGAGTGGGCAGTTAGCTGTACAACAACTATACCATACAATCTGCAACTAACACCTTACCATCAACTCCACTGCCATGACATCTGACATTTTCGGGACATGCACTCTGTTCCTCACCATATCCCGTGTCTCTGCATGAACAGGGGGAGGCAGAGGCATGGGACTTGTGTACAGTAACCACAGGGCCAATACTGCACGAACAACTATGCTATAATATGTATTCTGCGCACCTGAACACATGCACCTGTCAGTGCACACTTATCTGTCTGCTGTATTACGTGGGAACTGTCACCTCACCTTTGTCTGTACTTCCGTGCCAGGACTTTTACATGGACAACAAATGCAACCCCCTACAACATGGCCCTAGTTATTGTGTCATGTTCAGTAGCCACCACATTACAACAACTTGTGAGACGCTGCTGCATGCATGTAAAAAAACAACAGTTGATGGACAGAATGCAGAACAATGTCATACATTCACCCCAGTACAGAGATCTGGGCCTAAATCTATCGTTTTTTGCTCACCATGCCATTCCAGTTTGAACCCAGCCATATGCAAATCAGTCTTGACCCTGTGCCTCATGGGAACAGTCCAGCCCGAACTGCCAAGCCAGGTCCTCCCTAGACTGGAAACAAGCATCCTAGGACCAGTTTCAGTGTTTCACCCCTCTTCAGCCAGGATAGCTTGATTTCAGTGGCATGGAGAGCACGGGACCCACGTCTGGGCATACCTGTCCCACTCGGGGTGACAAATGCAAAAACAACAGTTGATGGACAGAATGGAGAACAATGTCATACATTCATCCCAGTACAGAGATCTGGGCCTAAATCCATCGTTTTTTGCTCACCATGCCATTCCAGTTTGAACCCAGCCATATGCAAATCAGTCTTGACCCTGTGCCTCATGGGAACAGTCCAGCCCGAACTGCCAAGCCAGGTCCTCCCTGGACTGGATACAAGCATCCTAGGACCGGTTTCAGGGTTTCACCCTCTTCAGCCAGGATAGCTTGATTCCAGTGGCATGGAGAGCACAGGACCCACGTCTGGGCATACCCGTCCCACTCGGGGTGACAAATGCAAAAACAACAGTTGATGGACAGAATGCAGAACAATGTCATACATTCACCCCAGTACAGAGATCTGGGCCTAAATCCATCGTTTTTTGCTCACCATGCCATTCCAGTTTGAACCCAGCCATATGCAAATCAGTCTTGACCCTGTGCCTCATGGGAACAGTCCAGCCCGAACTGCCAAGCCAGGTCCTCCCTGGACTGGAAACAAGCATCCTAGGACCGGTTTCAGGGTTTCACCCCTCTTCAGCCAGGATAGCTTGATTCCAGTGGCATGGAGAGCACGGGACCCACGTCTGGGCATACCCGTCCCACTCGGGGTGACAAATGCAAAAACAACAGTTGATGGACAGAATGCAGAACAATGTCATACATTCACCCCAGTACAGAGATCTGGGCCTAAATCCATCGTTGTTTTGCTCACCATGCCATTCCAGTTTGAACCCAGCCATATGCAAATCAGTCTTGACCCTGTGCCTCATGGGAACAGTCCAGCCCGAACTGCCAAGCCAGGTCCTCCCTGGACTGGAAACAAGCATCCTAGGACTGGTTTCAGGGTTTCACCCCTCTTCAGCCAGGATAGCTTGATTCCAGTGGCATGGAGAGCACGGGACCCACGTCTAGGCATACCCGTCCCACTCGGGGTGACAAATGCAAAAACAACAGTTGATGGACAGAATGCAGAACAATGTCATACATTCACCCCAGTACAGAGATCTGGGCCTAAATCCATCGTTTTTTTGCTCACCATGCCATTCCAGTTTGAACCCAGCCATATGCAAATCAGTCTTGACCCTGTGCCTCATGGGAACAGTCCAGCCCGAACTGCCAAGCCAGGTCCTCCCTAGACTGGAAACAAGCATCCTAGGACCGGTTTCAGGGTTTCACCCCTCTTCAGCCAGGATAGCTTGATTCCAGTGGCATGGAGAGCACGGGACCCACGTCTGGGCATACCCGTCCCACTCGGGGTGACAAATGCAAAAACAACAGTTGATGGACAGAATGCAGAACAATGTCATACATTCACCCCAGTACAGAGATCTGGGACTAAATCCATCGTTTTTTTGCTCACCATGCCATTCCAGTTTGAACCCAGCCATATGCAAATCAGTCTTGACCCTGTGCCTCATGGGAAAAGTCCAGCCCGAACTGCCAAGCCAGGTCCTCCCTGGACTGGAAACAAGCATCCTAGGACCGGTTTCAGGGTTTCACCCCTCTTCAGCCAGGATAGCTTGATTCCAGTGGCATGGAGAGCACGGGACCCACGTCTGGACATACCCGTCCCACTCGGGGTGACAAATGCAAAAACAACAGTTGATGGACAGAATGCAGAACAATGTCATACATTCACCCCAGTACAGAGATCTGGGCCTAAATCCATCGTTTTTTTGCTCACCATGCCATTCCAGTTTGAACCCAGCCATATGCAAATCAGTCTTGATCCTGTGCCTCATGGGAACAGTCCAGCCCGAACTGCCAAGCCAGGTCCTCCCTGGACTGGAAACAAGCATCCTAGGACCGGTTTCAGGGTTTCACCCTCTTCAGCCAGGATAGCTTGATTCCAGTGGCATGGAGAGCATGGGACCCACGTCTGGGCATACCCGTCCCACTCGGGGTGACAAATGCAAAAACAACAGTTGATGGACAGAATGCAGAACAATGTCATACATTCACCCCAGTACAGAGATCTGGGCCTAAATCCATCATTTTTTTGCTCACCATGCCATTCCAGTTTGAACCCAGCCATATACAAATCAGTCTTGACCCTGTGCCTTATGGGAACAGTCCAGCCCGAACTGCCAAGCCAGGTCCTCCCTGGACTGGAAACAAGCATCCTAGGACCGGTTTCAGGGTTTCACCCCTCTTCAGCCAGGATAGCTTGATTCCAGTGGCATGGAGAGCACGGGACCCACGTCTGGGCATACCCGTCCCACTCGGGGTGACAAATGCAAAAACAACAGTTGATGGACAGAATGCAGAACAATGTCATACATTCACCCCAGTACAGATATCTGGGCCTAAATCCATCATTTTTTTGCTCACCATGCCATTCCAGTTTGAACCCAGCCATATGCAAATCAGTCTTGACCCTGTGCCTTATGGGAACAGTCCAGCCCGAACTGCCAAGCCAGGTCCTCCCTGGACTGGAAACAAGCATCCTAGGACCGGTTTCAGGGTTTCACCCCTCTTCAGCCAGGATAGATTGATTCCAGTGGCATGGAGAGCACGGGACCCACGTCTGGGCATACCCGTCCCACTCGGGGTGACAAATGCAAAAACAACAGTTGATGGACAGAATGCAGAACAATGTCATACATTCACCCCAGTACAGAGATCTGGGCCTAAATCCATCGTTTTTTTGCTCACCATGCCATTCCAGTTTGAACCCAGTCATATGCAAATCAGTCTTGACCCTGTGCCTCATGGGAACAGTCCAGCCCGAACTGCCAAGCCAGGTCCTCCCTGGACTGGAAACAAGCATCCTAGGACCGGTTTCAGGGTTTCACCCCTCTTCAGCCAGGATAGCTTGAAGCCAGTGGCATGGAGAGCACGGGACCCACGTCTGGGCATACCCGTCCCACTCGGGGTGACAAATGCAAAAACAACAGTTGATGGACAGAATGCAGAACAATGTCATACATTCACCCCAGTACAGAGATCTGGGCCAAAATCCATCGTTTTTTTGCTCACCATGCCATTCCAGTTTGAACCCAGCCATATGCAAATCAGTCTTGACCCTGTGCCTCATGGGAACAGTCCAGCCCGAACTGCCAAGCCAGGTCCTCCCTGGACTGGAAACAAGCATCCTAGGACCGGTTTCAGGGTTTCACCCCTCTTCAGCCAGGATAGCTTGATTCCAGTGGCATGGAGAGCACGGGACCAACGTCTGGGCATACCCGTCCCACTCGGGGTGACAAATGCAAAAACAACAGTTGATGGACAGAATGCAGAACAATGTCATACATTCACCCCAGTACAGAGATCTGGGCCTAAATCCATCGTTTTTTTGCTCACCATGCCATTCCAGTTTGAACCCAGCCATATGCAAATCAGTCTTGACCCTGTGCCTCATGGGAACAGTCCAGCCCGAACTGCCAAGCCAGGTCCTCCCTGGCCTGGAAACAAGCATCCTAGGACCAGTTTCAGGGTTTCACCCCTCTTCAGCCAGGATAGCTTGATTCCAGTGGCATGGAGAGCACGGGACCCACGTCTGGGCATACCCGTCCCACTCGGGGTGACAAATGCAAAAACAACAGTTGATGGACAGAATGCAGAACAATGTCATACATTCACCCCAGTACAGAGATCTGGGCCTAAATCCATCATTTTTTTGCTCATCATGCCATTCCAGTTTGAACCCAGCCATATGCAAATCAGTCTTGACCCTGGGCCTTATGGGAACAGTCCAGCCCGAACTGCCAAGCCAGGTCCTCCCTGGACTGGAAACAAGCATCCTAGGACCGGTTTCAGGGTTTCACCCCTCTTCAGCCAGGATAGCTTGATTCCAGTGGCATGGAGAGCACGGGACCCACGTCTGGGCATACCCG
Organism: Calotriton arnoldi; assembly: GCA_963921515.1. Classification (NCBI taxonomy): domain Eukaryota; kingdom Metazoa; phylum Chordata; class Amphibia; order Caudata; family Salamandridae; genus Calotriton; species Calotriton arnoldi. The sequence continues at coordinate 556,313 of CAWUFW010005429.1, forward strand.
TCCCACTCGAGGTGACAAATGCAAAAACAACAGTTGATGGACAGAATGCAGAACAATGTCATACATTCACCCCAGTACAGAGATCTGGGCCTAAATCCATCGTTTTTTTGCTCACCATGCCATTCCAGTTTGAACCCAGCCATATGCAAATCAGTCTTGACCCTGTGCCTCATGGGAACAGTCCAGCCCGAACTGCCAAGCCAGGTCCTCCCTGGACTGGAAACAATCATCCTAGGACCGGTTTCAGAGTTTCACCCCTCTTCAGCCAGGATAGCTTGATTCCAGTGGCATGGAGAGCACGGGACCCACGTCTGGGCATACCCGTCCCACTCGGGGTGACAAATGCAAAAACAACAGTTGATGGACAGAATGCAGAACAATGTCATACATTCACCCCAGTACAGAGATCTGGGCCTAAATCTATCGTTTTTTTGCTCACCATGCCATTCCAGTTTGAACCCAGCCATATGCAAATCAGTCTTGACCCTGTGCCTCATGGCTTGGCAGTTCGGGCTGGACTGTTCCCATGAGGCACAGGGTCAGACTGATTTGCATATGGCCATGTCTGAACTGGGGTGGTGGAGTGAGCCAAAGAATGATGATGGATTAAACCCAGATCAGTTGACTGGGGGTGAGTGTTTGATTTGCTCTAACGCTCCGTCCATCATCCCCTTTGGTATCGCTATGTTCGCCCTAAGTTGGCAGGGTATGCCCAGACGTGGGTCCCTTGCTCACTTTGCCACTGGATTCAAGATAGCCTGGCTGATGAGTGTTTTGAACCCGAAACCGGTCCCAGGATGCTTGTTTCCGGTCCAGGAAAGACATGGCTTGGCAGTCTGGGCTGGACTGTTCCCATGAGGCACAGGGTCAGACTGATTTGCATATGGTCATGTCTGAACTGGGGTGGTGGAGTGAGCTAAAGATTGATGATGGATTAAACCCAGATCAGTTGACTGGGGGTGAGTGCTTGATTTGCTCTAACGCTCCGTCCATCATCCCCTTTGGTATAGCTTTGTTCGCCCTAAGTTGGCAGGGTATGCCCAGACGTGGGTCCCTTGCTCACTTTGCCACTGGATTCAAGATAGCCTGGCTGATGAGGGTTTTCAACCCGAAACCGGTCCCAGGATGCTTGTTTACGGTCCAGGAAAGACATGGCTAGGCAGTTCGGCTGGACTGTTCCCATGAGGCACAGGGTCAGACTGATTTGCATATGGCCATGTCTGAACTGGGGTGGTGGAGTGAGCTAAAGAATGATGATGGATTAAACCCAGATCAGTTGACTGGGGGTGAGTGTTTGATTTGCTCTAACGCTCCGTCCATCATCCCCTTTGGTATCGCTGCATGCATGTAGGCTCATGCTCTGATGTCACCTCTGACGCAGGTGTGTCGGAGTATCTATTGTAGTAATCCTGTACCATGGAACTGAGATGTACTGTGCCCATGATGTCAAGCTGTCTGGTAGGCAAAATGAATACTGTCTGTGTCAAAGTCTAGAGCTCTTCAGTAATGAGCAAATGTACTTTAGCATAGCAAGGGCAAGGCAGTTGTAACTCTGAAGCCTTTATTCCACAGTCAACAACTAATCACATCTACCTGTACCCCCTTTTGTATGTGTAATCATGCTAAGTATATCCTCCACATGCATTTTGCTGCCAGTAGTGTCCACTATACTGCATCACAGAGGAAGTAAGTCCAAATACATGCCTTGAAGCAAATATGTGACTGTAGAATTATTTATCGAAGACAAGTACGAATGAGAGAGGATGAGAGTGTGTGAAGTACACAAGAGTTGTGAGAGGACCATGTAGTCTAGTGCCATTGGATGTCAATGCATATGAGTTTCCGCCACAGTGGACCTAGTGAAATACTACAGGTCGTGGGCCTTGGCTTGTCAGACTCTGACGTGGCCCAACAGATCATCACATTAACACTGATGGCCTGGTAACTACAAAGCCCAGTCCTACATATGTGTATAATTACCTTCACAGTCTGACATCACACTCATCAAGCAAAAGTAGGAGCCACGCAAGACGCATGCTACAGCAATGCATGACAAAACACACACACGATATCAGTGTGGGTGGGCAGGTCTGCACAGTGAGTACGAACTGCAGAAATTCATATACATGCTCAATTAAACAAGGCACAATCTTGACAGTCACACACCCTGCAGACCCACAATGTCCAAAACATATCAAGTAGGAGTCATCCTGAACTGCAAGGACACACCCACACACTGCACACTGTGCAACATACAATACACACATGTGATCACATTCACAGACCTGAACACGGATACAAACACCCACCATGGGCCTGGGTAACACATGTGTGTAGTCGACATTGCCAGAGTGCACACACACACACCAACACTACCCCAAAGTCACACCCTTCACACCACACACACCTACACCTCCCAAATGCACACATTGAAAGTAAGCCGTGTGCCCAGGCTCAATGTTCATCACAAGATTAACATACACCTACACTGCTGGCCACACAGAAAGTAAGCTCACACATACCCGCATACTCTGCACATGCTACCTGTCATCCTGTGGCTAGACTCACACCCTGTGCTTTGCTTGCACGCAAACATGACACGTATACATTTTCCCAGAAATACCACCAAATACATGCAGACAATCCGTGTCACAAAAATACTTCTTCATCACACACACAAGTAGCAGAGTCTGAAAGAAGTGAAGTCCCTGCCACGTGTAAAACACATTGGAATGTGAGACCAGACATTGCAATTGTTGAGGTACCATACACGGCATGTGCCTCACTTAACTATGCACACACAGCAACAACTGCAATCAGCAACTACACAGACACAACCGACTACAGGAACAACAGCATCCAGTCACAGATTACATAGACAGGCGGCAATATTGATCAACACCAGGGACAGTGGCCAGTCCGATGTGCAGAGTAGTGACATGAAAAGCTGCGTATGCAATGTGTGTGAGTGTACCCTGCCATGGCCAGCAACACTGCCATGGCAGTCAAAATAGCCATTACAGCCACCACTGTGTCACAGGTAGTTGTGTGAGGGTGCCTACCATTCAAACAGGATGCCAGTCCGACTCGGTGCTGTCTGTGTGCTACGGGAGAGTTGGAGGTCCGCCCCTGAGAGAGAAGCACAACTGTGGAAGACACACATGTGGCATGTGAAGGGGGAGGGCTGCTTGGCCCGGGTGGGTGGGTGGCACGGGTAGGTGCACTCATGCAGTGTTGAAACAGACTGTGTGGGGAGGATTCCGGAGGGGTAGATTTCCACTGTGTTGTGTATTTGGAAAGCCTACCTGTCTGGGGATGAATGTGAACTCGTGTGGGCACAACAGGCGGGCACACGATCAATGCTGCATCAGGTGTAGACATTAGCCCTCCCTCTGGGGACATGCTGGATACTGCTGTGCATCTGCCAGGCCCTTGCCAAGGCACTTACATCCCCTGTCCTCCAGGTGTACCCCCTACATTGTCCACCTGCACAGGCTACCTAGGGCACGGGATGGCAGTGGAGCTTGGTGGGTGGGAGGTCATGGTGCCCTTCTCCTGGTCACATCTCGCAGGCAACACATTCTCAGTGTGCAGCATGGCACAAGTCCTAAATAAGAAGTGGGGGGACGCAGACGTCATGACAGGAAGTGATGTCACGAAAGGTGGCTTGCACCATCAGACTCATTGCCTCCCTTCGCCCACCCCTTAGATGTGAATGCAACAGAGAAGCCAGCGCGTGCACCAGCAGCTCTGATCTCGCCCCAGAGAGGCCAAAGAGTGAATGTGTGGCTCCATTTGCTCCAGTTATCGAGCTCGCGGGAAAATAAGTGGGGGGACGCCGTCCACCCGCGTGGTACCCCGACTCGAGCCCTGGACAACAGTGACAATGCATGACAGCCTCCGGAGTCCAGATACACCACATGCAACACACAGAGGCTGTAGCTGCCCTAGCCGGCCAGGCCGCAAACACAATCCCAGACGAAAGGTAGACCCACCCCGGCGCGCATAGTCATTACATCCGCTGCCATTGACAAGGGACCCATGGAGTGAGACATGGGCCTCAGGGTGACGGGCCTCCAAGCCATCCCCCGCCAACGAGTGTCATACAACTCATACATATCGCAAAGCCAATAGGACACTTTGCCTGCACACCAGGGCTCGAGTCGGGGTACCACGCGGGTGGACGGCGTCCCCCCACTTTTTTTCCCGCGAGCTCGATAACTGGAGCAAATGGAGCCACACAATCACTCTTTGGCCTCTCTGGGGCGAGATCGGAGCTGCTGGTGCACGCGCTGGCTTCTCTGATGCAATCGCATATAAGGGGTGGGCGAGGGGAGGCAATGAGTCTGACGGTGCAAGCCACCTTTCATGATGTCACGTCCTGTCGTGACGTCAGCGTCCCCCCACTTCTCTGTCTTAGGACTCGTGCCCTGCTGTTGTCAGATGTGCAACTTTCCAGGGGGGTGGAGAAAGGGTCAGGAATGTCAGCCTGAGATTGGCCCAGTTGAAGGCCCACCTTGACTGGGGAGGACAACCATTGGACAGTCTGGTGTAGCCCACCCACGCGAACATGTAAGCCCTCCATTAACTATGTCACCTGCGGCAAGGTGATGTCATGGGCAATGAAGTCATTGAGGGGAGCTGTCTGCCCCACGCAGAGATGCCGCACAAGCTCAACAGACCCAGCACTGAGGGAAGCAGGGGTCACATGTGCAGGGGCAGCTGTGCCTGGTGTGAAGGACACTCTATCCTTCATCCTTGTGCCGACACGTGTTGCACCAGTGGAAGTAGATGGGAGGGCGGCCATTGGCCTCCGCGTGGCTGAAGAGGAGCCAGAGTCCACGTCCCCTGTGCTAGCACACATGGATGCATCACCTCTGTCCTCAGATGATGCAGAAATTGGCGTCTCGGCCTGTGATCCGTCCAGCACACATCTGGCCCCTCCGAGGCGCTGGTCACATCTGTCTCACTCAGCTCCTGTGCAGCTGCTTCATCCGATGCCTCACCACTGTTGACCGTCCCCTGTCCCTCAGCACCCACGGGAGATGCTACATGAGAGAGAGCGAGGTGGCCTCACTCATTTTGCATCAATTAAATAGACATGTGCAAGGGAAGCAGCACAGAACATTCTCAAATCCTCATGTTGCACGATACCTGTGCAATTGTGTTCAGCCACCACAATCAACACGTAATGGCTGGCGTACAGTAAATGAAGCCGCAAATAAGTGGCACATGTGTTGTGCACATAGAACAACACCCGGCCTGTGTCACCCTGTGACCATAGCCACAAATCGCTGTGTGCACACCCGCTGTCCTGATGGTGGCAAGGATGACCACTACGTAATTAGGCCAAGGACATACCTGCATGGAGCAGAATGGGACACCACTCACACAGACTGCAACATGACAGTCCACAATGGTCATGAGCCCATGCCATCCACCTGTCGTTCGCACGAGCACAACTACTGTTGCACAGTGTGCTGGATGTGTAAGTACCAGGTATATGAGGTGAGGCATCGCACACATATGTCCGAACGAAATCAGAGTAGGCACAGTGCCTCAAACATACATGTGAATTGCCACTCCAGCCTACTACAGGTTGTTCCTGAGGGCTACGACTCTGAGTGCATTGAGAATGCAGAGTGCTCAAATTACATCTTGACCCTCAGGAATCGCATATGCATGTCAGATGCACCCAGCACAGAGTACACTTACAACCCACTGCATCACACAACAGACATCACATTACCCAGATTATGGGTAGGCTGTGGACACATGCTGCCTCTCACAGCAAAAGACACCATCCCACAATACTGTACACTTGCTTGCTGCTGATGCTCCTACAAACGTGCATCCGGCACAGGCTGTGTGACTGTCAAGATGCAGACCATTAGTGGTGAAATGCAGCGCCGTGCTAACCTGACAATACGAGGGGGCATCCCCCGATTCGTCTCCGCCACGTAGTTGCTCATCCGGCAGATGACGTCACACCCTTTGTGGAATTGGCTGCACTGTCGGTTACACATACACAGAGGCATCAACTTGGATGCAATGGCTCATCACAAGGCCTTGGGCTGGAGGACTTCCAACTGCAGGGATGGTACACAAGAGGGTTGAAATATCACTCATACACCTCTCATCATCACCCACATCCACCAATCACAGTGGCATGATGCTGACCCATCCAAAATACTCAGAGATGTGTAACAGAGCCAAGAAGTAATTGGACATGGCATGACAGCATGTGTACACCACACGTGAATGCATGCTGGTGGGAGTGTGTACACAGTACCTGTCCATCCCATTCACATGCAGGATGCCAGCACATTGAGCAATGTGTAGTCTGCCCACATCTACTGTCCATTGTCAGGTAGACCAACACATAGATGACAAGGCAACACATCTTTGTGGGTGGACTCAATGTGTCCAACACTGCGCAGCCCTCAACGTACTCGCCCTGTGAATGGCTCACCCCGCAATGGAGGTCACATTCAGTGCCACTATCTCTCACACACATCCCTATCACAAGGCCTGGAGTGTTCAATCGACAGGGCTGAGTTTGCACATTTCCGGAGAGTTGTGAACAAGAGACACATGTAACCCACTGTACAGTCAGTGTTATTTCCTTCTAGCATTGGGCGGTCAATGTTCAGCCCAGGTCTGCTGAGACTGAGAAGGCCAGCAGGGACCCATCCAGCCATTCACACATACAATAACTGCCCTGAGTCCTGCATTGCCAAGTGGCTGCGTCACTGGATGTCTGACATGAAAATGCCATGTACCACCACTTGGGAGGGACATGCATGGGAAAGCGCCAGAGAGCCTACATACCCCTTCCACCTGTAGTAAGCATGGTAAGCAGTGCATGTTGGAACCCCACAGGCTCTGACTCATGGTGCTGCGGATCAACGACATGTGTGTCCCTCACATGCACTCCCACACACACTGTAGTTGTCTTACACACACAACTTTGGCAAGAAATAGCCTTGGGCAGTGTGCGTGGAGCTTGGAATCCAGGATCTCCAGCTCCTCGCTGGTGAGTGGACCTGGACATATCTTCAGAGTCGTCGACATGAAGGTGGACAGGTGGCAGCAGCAGCAGGTGTTGTTGAGGGATGCCAGGCAGCAGTACCTGGAAGCTGTGGTAATGCCGGTCTCCCTCCCACACTCATATGCTCACTGCTGCAATTGTTGTACCATGTCTGGCTACTTCTAATGCACCCAATGGCCTGCTCCGAGCTGTCCCGGTACGCTTACCTCTATAGTCGAACACGCAGGATGCAACCGCGAGGGCCATTAGAGTTGGCCTCAAGGGCCTGGTCCATGGCGGGTACAGTCCGCTGGTGCCATGTGGAATCCACAGTTTAATGTGCGCCATGCATTTGCAGGTGTGGCCATGATTTGTGTGTGGGAGCATGTCCACACTAGACAGGGCCACTTCATGCTGTGTGCATAGGCATTGACGGACAGTGCTCAGCCTCCACATGTCTGTTGGCACATCATCATGTACACATTAGCATGGGAGCATGGGATGTGCAAATGCACACACATGCCATATTTCTCAATGTACATCTCCCACTTGGCACGTGCAACGTTACGTGTCACTTGTGATGTGTATTTGCATTCACACAGCTGTGTTGTCATGGAGTTGTCAATGTGTACACCTGTCAATGTGTGTTGGAGGTGTGATACGTACAGTGCTGTACATTGGGTGAACTAGGGACATCATTGACTGTCTCATATCCCGTTGTGCAATAGGACCCACTTGTTTGTGCCGCTCAGCCTGTGTACATTGTGTTGTTGGTGTGTGCCATACTCACCCAGCCTCGGAAGCTGTGTCAGGCACAGCAGCTAGGTATATTGCCGTGGTGTTGCCGCTTCCCACATATGCAGTCTGTTTTCATCATCATGCCTTTCAAGCTATTATGGCCTAAACCCCCATGTGCATGCTCATAGCAATGGTTTGTGTCAGTGGTCATTGCTATTGGTAAGGGGACCTGTGTAAGAGTATTGTAGCTGTGCTGTCCCTACTTGTCAGCTGTTCTGTGATTCTATTGCTTTGTCAGTAATTTTAGTTTTGTACTTGTGAAAATACCATGTGGTGTGTTGCATTGACATGTGTCCACTTCCATCTGTCCTAGGAGGAGACCAAACATACATCGCCCCTACCAATTGCTGGCAGACATGGAGGATGTTGAGGTTATACGGAAATTCCGTCTGGACCGACCCACCCTGCATCACCTATGTGCAATGTTGGAACCCCACCTTCGTCCTCGCAGGGTGTATCCTACAGCATTCACCCCCACGGCTAAGGCGATGGCTGCACTGCACTTTTTTGCAACCGGATCTTTCCAACACACGGTGGGCAGTGGAGGTGGGATGTCCCAGCCCATGTTCAGCATGGTGCTACGGGATGTCCTGTCAGCTATGATGCTCTACAGGAACCGGTACATCCGATTCCCCAGGGCTCGTGATTTGGCGGCAGTGAAGGGTGCTTTCTATGCCCTTGGACGCATCCCCCACGTTGTTGGTGCAATTGATTGCACCCATGTTGGCCTTGTTGCACCACAGGCCATGGAGCATATCTATAGGAACCGGAAACATTTCCACTCCCTGAATGTGCAAGTGGTGTGCCTGGCGGACATGATTATCACACACGTGTGTGCGAAGTTTCCCGGATCCGCCCATGACTCGCACATTATGCGCCACAGCATCCTCCCACGAATGATGTCCAATCTTCAACCGGACCGTGCATGGATTGTTGGTGAGTATGCATACTCGGGTAGCGTGCTGGGTGTGACATGCTGTCTTGTATCCTGTTGGAATTGCAACGATTCTCTGTGTTTCTCACACCCAGGTGACTCTGCATATCCTAACGGGCCTTGGCTGCTGAGCCCACTACGTAATCCTAGGACACCAGCTGATGTCAGATACAATGAGGCACATGGGAGGACTAGACGTGTGGTGGAGCGGACTTTTGGACTCCTAAAGTCCAGATTCAGATGCCTGGACCGCACCGGGGGTGCACTGGCATACTCCCCACAGAAGGTGTGCCAGATAGTTGTGGCATGCTGCATGCTGCACAATCTCGCGATTCGCAGGCAGGTCCCCCTGATAGTGGATGACGGTGATCAGCCAGGGCCCCCGCCTGCAGACTAAGCCGTGTCCAGTGACGAGGACAGTGGAGAGGAGGAAGCAGTGAATGAGCGTCAGCAGCTCATCGCCCGCTACTTCACTTGACGGTGAGTGACCATGTACAACGGCTGATGTTGCTGTAGTTGTGTAGGTGTATGTGTGCATTGTCACGGCGGCCTATTGTTCACTGAGTGCTGTGTGGCAATGGTCCATATCCAGGGTAGTATGCCACTGACAGTGGCTGTAGCATTGTGCCCTGTTGCTCTGTGAGATGTGTGTACATTGCTTAAACTTGATGTCAAGTACTGTGTGATGAGTGTGTGACACACACATTCAAGGGACTCTTGTTCTGTTTTTCACCCCTAGGTCCCTACGGCCTCTCCTGGCCTATCGACATACCACACTCCAGATCCATTTCTGAACATGGTGACGGTTGCACATCCTTGATTAAACACAGAGCAGATAAAACAGATTGTGATCCAGGTGTATTTATTTTAAGTGGTGACGTGATTGTGGGCAAGGTGATCACAAAAGTGGTGCATGCTGAAACAATGAGTTGACGGTCATGTCCGCGTGATGGTCAAGGTGTACCCATGTTGTTCTGGGTCCACAGTCCAACAGACACATGCCATTCACATGGCAGTGTGGGGTAGGATAGTAGTCCAAGTGAATGCAATAGATGGCCACCGTGGCTGGCTGACTCACTACCGTTTGGAGCGTGCGAAGTCTTCTCTGGACACCTGTTTCCTCTTCGGATGACCCCTTCCACGTTTGAGAGGGGGGGGTTGTGTTTGTGGGCTGCTGGTGGTGGCTGAGGATTGCCCACTCGCTGTGGACGTAGGGGAACTGGATGTTGCACGACCCTGCGCACCAGCAGGTGGTGGCGGAGGTGGTGTGGTTGGCCTTGATTGGGCCCTCACCACCACCACTAGCTGGCCCATGAGGTCGACAAGTTTGTCCATACAGGTCACAAATTGGCCCATATGGGCGTCCATGGACCTCAACACCCCAAGGACTTCACACGTATCGGCAGCTGACCGGGCCCATTGTCCCTGGGCCTCTTCATAGGGCCCAAGGACTCTGGCGATTTGCGGCAAGGCTTGGCTCCCAGGCTCTGATGGCGTTGGCCTGACCCTGCTCCTCCCACCTGAACTGCTGCCACCGACCTTCCCACTCGCCACATTGGTCACCCGGGGCCTGGTTCTGGCTCCCAGGGTCGATATCAACGTGCGTACCACCCCTTGCACAGGGTGAGTGATCAGGGAGGCCCTGGTGGTGGTGGTGGTGGTGGTTACGGCGGTGGTGGTGGCCACAATGACCGTGGCAGCAGGGGCCTGGGACTAGTCACCAGCCCTGGCAGATGGGTTGGTGGTTAGAAGGGGTCCTGGGGAGCGGTTGCGCCCTGCCACACCAGATGTGCCTGGTCGGGAGTCCTCGTCCGGAGAGGTGTCCAGGTCTTCCACATCCGTGAGTCCGGGTGGAGGGCTTGTGGACTGGCTGTGATGGCTGCTGTCTCCCTCTCCAGCATCATGCTGTTCATCACCTGTGGTGCGGAGACGAAAGGTTATTGTGTTGCACCTTGCAAGGTTTGTGTTAGATGTCTGACATTCACAGTTTGTGCACAGTTGTGCACTGATTTCCCAGATGCGTGTGTATGGCTCTACAATGTGTGTGCGTGATCAAGGCAATGGAATACTGTGATGGGTGTATGTGGCATGGGACAGATTTTGAATGCCAATCGGTGTGTGTTGCAGTACCCCAACATTTTGTGGCTTTGGTGGAAACGGGGTACAGCCCCATGAACGCTTTTGAGATGAAATATGATTTTGGGGTTCAAATGAACCGCTTAGAAACGCAGATGGGAAAAGGAGTACAGCTCCATCAACGCTTTTGATATGAAATATGGTTTTGTGGTCCATACTGTGACATATGGGTGCAGAAGGGGACATGTGTTTTGGCCACACGACACTACAGAGACAAAGGTGTGTGTATGTCTGACATACCCAGCATATCTGCTCACTGTTGTCATTTAGGGACATTACACTGCAAGCATTGTAGTGAGTGAGTAATGTTTGTGTGCCACACAACGTATTGCAGATGGGACAATTCCTTGGTGTGCGTGCTACCCTCAGCCATGTGCAGCAATGCAGTGCTCTTGGGGTGTTGACTATATTAGGTATGTTGTAAATCGCAGTGTGACGTGCGCTTCAGACACTGCAGACACATTTTTGGTCATCGGCAGGAATCTTTGCTGAACTACTGTATATGGGACAACTGTTTAGATGATATACCTTTCATGACACTGGGGCTGAAAGATGAGATGGCTGAGATTTTGAATGTGCATTGTGTAGCTGTGTGGTTCATGGGTCCAGTGGTGTATGTGACATTACTGGGGTTCCACTCTGTTACATTGAGACAAGATAGACTTACATGGGTGATGTTGTACAATGTCAACGGAACAAGCAGACACGACTACATGGGCAAGACTTCGATGGTGTTGCTGATGTGTGTGATGACTGGCACAGTGCACGCCATGTGGGTCAGTACTCCAGTGAGACTTGTGCATGCAGACGTGACTCCTTACGTGTTACTGTATTTGAGATGGCTCATGTGGACTATGACTCTGTAATTCATGTCCGTGTGCACATTAGTCACATGATTATGACAGGGAGCAGTGCTACCTGTTCCTCTGCTACGTGACGTGTCCCAAATGTTAGTCGTAGTACAGTCCTCATGCCTACAGACACCCCGCCCTGTACAGTAGTCTACCTACTTGTTGGTTTGGAGGGAGCAATGCAATGGCTACCACATGGTTATGAGAGGGAGGGGTGCTCCATCTTGCTGGTCTGTGGGAGTGGGGGCCGTGTTGTGAGTTGTGGTGATGGCTTACCACCCACAGACACCCCTCCATGTAGGGAAACATATCTAACTGTCGGGTGAAGGTGTGCACTGCAATGGCTGACACATGGGTGTGGGGAGTGCTCCATCTTGCTGCGTTGTAGGACTAGGGGCCTGGTGGGGGTTGTACTTCTGCAGTCCCCCTCCGATACACGGACTTTGTGGTAAGGCTACTTACCTGTTACTTGTTGGTTAGTGCAGCTATGGCTGACACATGTGTGTGGGTGTGGGGAGTGCTCCTTCCGGCGCATCTGGGGTACAAGGGGACCTGGTGGGAGTTGTGGTGCTGGCTGACTGTACACATGCCCCCATGGTTTTGTTTGTTGGTACCTTTGGGCTGAGTGTGTGGGAGTGTCTGTTGCATGTGTGAGAGATGTCTTGTGGATTGTGTACTGGACATGGGGGTGTTTGGCCCTCGGAGCTATGGCATCCTGGTAGTGCATGACAGTACATAGCGGTGTGCTGGTATACATTTGTTTGTACTTACCAGCCTCCACTCTCCCTGGTATTCCGGTGAGACTCTCCGGATGTAGAATGCCTCGCACCTTCTCCTCCCACGCCTTGAAGGTCTTGAATGGCGCGGGATTTCCGCCGCCAGTCCTGTCAGCCAGCTCACGATTCTTGGCCTCCTTCTTCCTGACCACGCTTTTCAGGTCGTGCCACCTCTTTGCTAATTTCACCCCGGTTGCGTGGCACGTTCCCAACTGCATTCACCTGGTCTACAATCCTGCTCTACATTCTGTTTCTGGTGGCTACTGGTGTCTGTTGGTCCTGGTTCCCATAGATTTGTGGGTGCACCTTGATGATCTCGTCGACCAGGACCGTCAACTCAGTGGCAGTGTACTTAGGCATTCTTTGTGTTGCCATGGTGTGTGGTTTGGTATTTGTGGTGCTGGTGTGGTGGGTGTGTGGTGTGTGATGTGCAGGGGGTTAGTGGTGCCGGTGTTTCAGTGGTGATGGTGGTGGTGGTGGTGATGAGTGTGATGTGTGCGTGCGTGTGGTATGCTGCTTTCCTTTGTGGCTCTCTGGGTTCTCTGCTGTCGTCTTCGCTTTGTAGTAGTGCAAGGGATTGTGGTCTGTGAAGGGGCTGCTTTTGTACTCACCTATGTGGGTGTGTCATGATGGGCTGTCGTTTTCAGGTGTGTTGTGCCTGGTGTCCTGGGATTTGTAGTTTTTTTCTTTTGCCAGGGGGATGTGTCTTTGGGATGTGTTCTGTGTTTGGGTTTTTTGGCGTAGTTTGCTGTGTGGACTTGTTGGCCATGTTGTGTGTATTTCTTTGGTCTGCCAATGATTTCTGTGCACGGACGTGGCCGCCAGGCCTTCCGCCGTGTCAGTTATTCATCACTGTTGTTAACCGTGGCGGGCGGGAAATATGTGGATTTACCGCGCTCATGTCGGGGAGATCATAATTTCACGGCCGGTGTCTCGGTCGTCAGAGCGGGCGGATTTGGGTTGTCGGGCGGGATTGCGTCCGTGGCGGACGGATAATCTTCTACTCTGACATGGACGGGCGAAATTTTGTGTGTTTTTAACGCCGGGGCGGAGGTTGCTTCGCGACATCATAATTGCTCGGTCGGTATTCCCATGGTGCAGGCGGGCGGTTTTTTCAGGCTATAGTAGATGGCGGATTTTTTACCGCTGGTTATCGTAATGGGCCCCTTAGTTTGAAAATTATCTGTCAGAGAAGCCAGTCTATTTTTAAACACAACGATATATGTATGTATGGGCTTTTTAGAGCATTTTGTCCTTATTTGGATAATGGAAAAAACAATCTTAAAAGCACATGGATTAGTGCTCATTCGACCTCTTAAAAGCAACATAAGTCATAAACTTTTTATACAATATTGTAAGAAAATATAATATTTCCACAATAGACACACATGGGTAAAATATTGTTAAACATTTGAGTCCAACAAGTCTTTTTCTTTTACCAAAGTTTGAAAACCATCATCTATAGCGATCCAGTTTGCAATCTTTGTAAATTATTCATCATTCACAAGGTCCTTGTCTCCTTACACCTCAGTACAAAGTCACAATGAAATTATAGTCCATCTATCCAACCACTTCAACACCAAAAATAACATTAGCTAACATAAATGCAACGGAATGCTCGTTAGTCAACAAAGGCCATTACACTCCAACCACAAAACAATAACATCAGCTGCACTCCTTCCTGTTGTCTTCTTCAAGTGCTCACATTAACAAAATCTAAGACACTACTCTTCCTGGCATACTCTATCCAAGCCCTTCACCTTCGAGTTTGTCCTTTAGTTAAGATATATCGATTTGGACCTAATTTGAGAAGCAGTGACTTTCTCTCCCTTAACTTTGAACCTCTGGAGTGCTTGCCTTTGAGAAGAAATAGAGTAAAATATAAAGCAATGTTTAAAAAACAGATACTTTTTGGAGAGTGTGCAGTTTATCTCTTCTTGTAATTCTTGCAAATGCTAAGTTGACTGCCCGTAGACCATCCACGTTTCATGTGTGTGGGTTTTCATGTGAAAACTACAACTTTCTCGTCTCCTTTTAGTTTTTTCGATAAAAAGAAATCGCCAAAAAACATCCATTTTCAAGTCATGAAGTAAAAAGTATTTTAAAGCTAGCTCAGACCAGACGAATGCAGCACATCTGTTTTAGGTGCCAAATAGTACTCGCGAAAAGCTACGTTAGGGTTAAATTGTAAGAAAAGCAGAAAACTGCAAACTTCTAGTCCAGTAATTGGGATGTACGTGTGAATTCTCTCACACAATAAAGACTCACCCATAGTTCTGACTGTTTTTCACAAATAATAAAAATCTATATTCTATGAAACAAGTTGTAGTGGTGTGTATCACTATATATTTTGCAGGAAATAGGTGCAATTAGGCATTAGACAAGCTTGAATTATAGCGCATTATGGCAGAGTTTAAGCACCTTCAGAGCACAGGAATGCGACATATTTACAATGATATGTCGCATTCCTGTGCTCTCCCCTGCGCTGGTGCACAAACAGCTGCCATGAGCCGGCGCAGGCACCCTTGCACCATGGTGCAAGGATGCCTGCGTCATGGGGAGGTTGTTTTTGTGCAGGAAGGGGCCCCTTCCTGCACAAAAACAATCACTTCAGGCATTTTCCTCCTTCAATGCGTGCTGTAGAATGCAGCACGCATTGAAAGAGGAGAGAAACGAGGAGAAATGAAAACATTTCTCCTCGTTACGCCTCGCTACGCCACCCATAGGGTGGCGTAGCATACTGACGCATTTCCAGGTTTACGAATCCTTGTAAATCTGGAAATGTGTCTGGTTCAATGGGTGTTGCGTGGGAACACCCACAGCAACACCCATGGAACGCCCCTTTCACGCAAAGTGCTGCGTGTAAAGGGGCCATATTTACAAGGACAGGAAAAGCCACACAAGGTGGCTTTTCCTGTCCTTGTAAATATGGGGCAGTGAAATGCGCTGCCAGTGCATCACAAAAAGTGACGTACTGGCATCGCAAGGGGCTTGTAAATCTGTCCCACACTTTTTTGGGGCATATTTACAAGCCCCTATCGCCATCACAATGTCACTTTTCACGACGTTGTGATGGCGATAGGGGCTTAGCCTTATTTACGAGGCACCGTTAAGCCACTTAACGTGGCTTAAAGCTGCCTTGTAAATAAGGCAACCTTTCACGCTATACTTAGCGTGAAAGAGGAGGACAATGAGAGTTGTGGTGGTCGTTCCACTGCAGCACTCATTGATTTTGACGCTGTCCCATATTTACAAGGGTGGCATAAATATGGGGCAGTGCCAAAATTAAGACCAGGGAAAACCCTGGCGCAACGAGAAGAAATGTTTTGGGGCTTTTTTATGAGCCCCTTGCAGCACTTTTAAACGGCGCCGGTCCCTCACTTTGCTGACGCACTAGCGGCGTAAATAATGCGCCACGTTGCACCATATTTTCAAAGTGGCGCATCTAGGCAGATGCGTCACTTTGTAAACCCAAGTGCTAAATTATACCTGCGTCAGGTATAATGTATGCAGGGTGGCCGTTCCCCCGCAAGAAAGCCTTGTAGAAGTGACATAGTGAAATCTGTCAGATTTCGCTGCGCCACTTCCAGGACGCCACTGCAACAAAACATTACGCCTGCCTCACAGCAGGCGTAAGGGTCACGCAGGCCCTTTTACATGGGGCTTGCTCCATGTGAAAGGACACATTGCTGGAGTTTCATCTGTTTTCAGACATACCCCAGTAATGTGTCACTTTTGCGCCTACAGATACATCAGGCTTCCTGATGTATCTGTAAATCCTTGCGACATGGAGTGCAGTACAGTAAATATGGCGCATCCAAGATGTCGCAAGGAGGGCGCATTGAAAAGTGTTGCATCGCTGGTTTCCCCAAGCGATGTGACACTTTTCATAAATAAGGCCTCTATTTTCTCCTCGTTTTAGCTGTTTCCATGTGTGCTGCGTTGTGCAGCACATATGGAAACAGCAAAACACCATTAATTGTGTATGTGCAGGAAGGTGTCCCTTCCTGCACATAAACAATCATTAAAAAAAATGACGTTTTGCAACTTCTAGGTGTGCTGCATTAAGCAGCACACATAGAAGATACAAAACACCATTTAAATATTGTTTATGTGCAGGAAGGGACAACTTCCTGCACATAAACAATCTTCCCCTGCAACGCAGACATCATTGCACTGTGGTGCAAGGGTGCCTGCGATGGCGCTAGGCAGCTAAATTTAGCGCCAATGCAGGGGGAAAAGCAGGGCTGCACCATATTGTTGTAAATATGGTGCAGCCCTGCATTTCAGAAGTGGCGGAGCGTGGCATTAAGCCAAGAAGGCTAACGGTGCGCTCCGTCACTTCTTTTGTAAATATGCCCCTTAGATTCTTACACAGAGTGAAGACCTCTCACGCGAGATTTGTGTGCAGCCCCTAGTTATAGCAAATAGTGATAAAATGCTTCAGATGGATCTCAGTGCTGAAAGCCCTTGGGAATGTTGATGATGCAGATGGTGTGTGAGGAAGAAGAAATTTGCCCCTTAGACATTGGGAATAACCTTGGGAATCCACGATTCTGTTCCAGTTACTACATGTTTTACCTGCCATCCACATGGAGACTATTTCTAGTGTTCCTCAATGCTGTTATCCTCTGTCGTCACCTTTGGAGACATTCAGTATTAATGAGTGTTTTTGGAACTTGGGTAAGAACTTCAGGGGCTTTCTCCCACATGTCTAAGAGAATACTGTGACAATTTCAGATGCCTGTAACAAAGAGTTCCGGACTTGTAAAAAGCACCAGGTATGTTAGTGGTTCCTCCATGGCCTTGGATCCCTACCCCATTTACCCTGAAAACTGGTAGGTTCATGGCATGCTGTGTTTGGTCGTTTCCTGCATCTGCAAAAGTGTGGATGTTGTCAGTACAAAGTATAATCTCAGAAGGCCTGATGTACTGGCAAACTTTCATTCAGACATACTTTGGGAAGAATACGTGGAGTAATATGTGGAGTAAGGGTTAAGGGTTGACTGATACTTCTGCTGGCAGCATCCATCTTTTCATATTACACTTACCATTATGGAAACGCATGTTTGTAATCAGATCTCGGTAACCCTAAAAAGTGTACTAATTGTGATGCAATAATATATCCATTGGCACGTGATTCAATGTTCTTGATCAGTAGTACATGGAATTTTCTCCATCTTTAAAATTATTTCTCATTTACTAACAAAAAGCAGTTTGTTTCCTTTGGTTTATGTAATTCATTTACATAGGGCGGCCAGTAGGTTGCCCCTCAGCGCAGCTACTGCTAGCCATAACTGTTTATTTCCCAATAAATAATGTTTATCTATTTAAATTATGCAACTGTTTTAAACAAATATAATACTAATTACAGTATAAATTATAGATTCAAATTTACCAGCGCAAAAAACTATTATAAAACTTTCTAACTTTCCAATAAGTTTGGTAATCTTCAAATACATATTTTTACACATTAGGGGCCTTATGTATCAAAGGTTTTTTCACATTATGGGGTCAATTCCGATGTCGCCAAAAGTGCCTTCCCAATGCTATTCGTAGGCTTACCTTACGTCCGACTCGTATCCGGAGCTTTTTCCTACAAACCAGCAAGTACGATGCGTAGAACAGGCAAATCTCCGACCGAATCGTCCGCTCCGATTCGTGCACTATGTCAGTAGCGAACAGTCTCAGGAAACACAGAAAGCGAGTCGTACGGAGGATCAAACGAACCAATTTCCAGATACGCAAGTACGATGCATCCCCAATACGCGTCGCACAGGGCGCTGGCTCCAGCACGTCACAGCAACCGGACGAGGCGTATGAATGAAAGCTCCGAGTCGCGCCAGAACACGATCAACGGGGACGAGACGGAGCAGCCATGTATCCAATCGCGCATGTCTTCCCTATACTGTACGCCCATCGTTACCGACGCGCACAACACAGAAGGTAAGTCAGACACCTATCACACACCAAAATGTCATGAGTACACGAAAGGAAACACCACCATAGGGGGGTGGATGCCTATCACCCACAGTATTGCCCACCCCATAGGGGGGTGGATGCCTATCACTCCCATCACATCCCATCCATAGGGGGGTGGATGCCTATCACCCACAGTATTGTCCACCCCAGAGGGGGGTGGATGCCTATCAGTCACAGTATTGTCCACCCCATAGGGGGGTGGATGCCTATCACTCCCAGCACATCCCACCCATAGGGGGGTGGATGCCTATCACCCACAGTATTGACCAGCCCATAGGAGGGTGTATGCCTATCACTCCCAGCATAACCCTCCCATAGGGGGGTGGATGCCTATCACTCCCAGCACATCCCACCCATGGGGGGGTGGATGCCTATCACTCCCAGCACATCCCACTCATGGGGGGGTGGATGCCTATCACCCACAGTATTGACCAGCCCATAGGAGGGTGTATGCCTATCACTCCCAGCACATCCCACCCATAGGGGGGTGGATGCCTATCACTCCCAGCACATCTCACCCATAGGGGGGTGGATGCCTATCACCCACAGTATTGCCCACCCCATAGGGGGGTGGATGCCTATCACTCCCAGCACATCTCACCCATAGGGGGGTGGATGCCTATCACCCACAGTATTGACCAGCCCATAGGAGGGTGTATGCCTATCACTCCCAGCATATCCCACCCACAGGGGGGTGGATGCCTATCACTCCCAGCATATCCCACCCATAGGGGGGTGGATGCCTATCACCCACAGTATTGACCAGCCCATAGGAGGGTGTATGCCTATCACTCCCAGCATATCCCACCCATAGGGGGGTGGATGCCTATCACTCCCAGCATATCCCACACATAGGGGGGTGGATGCCTATCACCCCCAGCATATCCCACCCATAGGGGGGTGGATGCCTATCACACCCAGCATATCCCACACATAGGGGGGTGGATGCCTATCACCCACAGTATTGACCAGCCCATAGGAGGGTGTATGCCTATCACTCCCAGCATATCCCACCCATAGGGGGATGGATGCCTATCACTCCCAGCATATCCCACCCATAGGGGGGTGGATGCCTATCACCCACAGTATTGTCCACCCCAGAGGGGGGTGGGTGCCTATCAGTCACAGTATTGTCCACCCCATAGGGGGGTGGATGCCTATCTGAATGACCATCCCCACTCATAGGGGGCAGGATGCCCATCAATACCAGGATACACACACATAGGGAGACTAAGCAAACCACCCACTCTACCATCTTTGCCACATTGCATGTTTCAATGTGACAAATGCTCACAACACAGAATGTGGCAGTGGACATACAATGTGACTCACAACACATGTGTGCCCAAAATGCAAATGTGTGTCACTAATATCCTGCTGCAACTGATCACCGTTGTAATGGGACATAAACCCCCCATCACCACAGTGACCAAAAGGTCATTGTGTCCCTGAAAATAGCAGCATCTCCAAAACAGCATGCATGAGTCCGTGTCCAAATTGCACAAGCAATGTTGTGGCAATGTAGTGGTTGTGTCACATACAAACATAGATTTGGTGAGGCAAATATTGCCGTATATCACAAGAACCACCCCTGCCATGTGCAGACAAGCAATGGCCATGACCCTTGACAATGACTCCAGTGAACAGTCAGACAATGTGCAAAGTGAGCACCATGAGGAATACACACATATCTACACCCACAGACACACACACTAAGGAATCCTGTGGAGACTGTAGATGTTAGGTGAACAAGTCCCATACCATGTCAGCAATGGGAGATACCAAACATGATGAATGTGCAGGCCGATGATCCAGGAGACACAGGGACACTAGGGTAAAACCCCCCAAAAACATACTGCCAATGGCCGGGAAAACACATAACAGTGCAGTGTTGCCGTAACACAAAATAAGACACCATTACAATAGCAAGTTCATGATACACATCATCAACATCATGTACATAATATGCAACACCACTGGATAACAAAAATGGCTTTATTCAGCAATAAAAAACATATGAATGTCCATGCCACGATGCAAAAAGGCCAATGGCCAGTCCATCAAAGAGTCCAAACAGGGTAACAGTTGAAAACTTGTCATCCATTTATTGCCTGCACTGCTATGGACCAGGGACATCTCACCCCTTGGAGGGGCATACATAGTGGCAGGCCAGGCACCGCAGGATCAGGGGACAGGAGAATGGGGCAGGGGAGGTGTGGTGGGTGCAGGAGTGATGCCAGAAACTGCAGTGGAGGGGTCTGACACAGTGCGCACCGTCACCACTGCTGGGCACAAGTCAGATGTGGGGTCAACCTGCACCACTGCAGTGTGCAGGACAGATGTGGTGGACAGGCTCTCAACTGCAGTGCCCAAAGCAGACGGGTGGGACGTCCCTCCTACTGCAGTGCCAACATCAAGAGGAGTGAATTGGGGTTCAGATGAGGTGGGCAGGACAGAGGGGGGAGACATGGTTTCCACACCAGTGGCAGGAACAGGCTGAGCATGTGAGGCTGGGGTGGAAGTGCATGTGGAAGGGGGAGGGCCTAAGCATCCTGGGTATGCGGTATGGGTGTGTGGGTGAACCTGGTGCAGGGAATGGCCGTAGGACCTGTGTATTGGCGTCCGGGGGCTGCAGGATGGAGAGTGTGAGGTGGAAGCCTGTGCCTTCGGTGGTGTCTTACCCTTCCTGGTCCGGGGAGACTTGCGGGTGGGGGCCTCAGTGTCCATGCGCCTGGGGGAGGGTGTCCGTTTTGCCGGGAACTCCCCTCTGTGCAGGGTGACTTCCTCTTCCCCTGTAAGTTTGAGCAGATGGTTCTGTGGGGAAGAGGCCAAGGTCACAGAGGAAGAGCTGCTTGGAAGTGGGGGCAGTAGGTGAGGCAAGGGAAGGTGTTTTGGAGGGAGATGCATCTGATGAATGCAGAGTGCATGTGGATGCCTGTATGTGTGTCTGTGACCCATCCCCTGTGTGTGTGCCATCAGTCCCCGGAGTGTGCATGCTTGTGGCTCGAGACTTTGTCTTGCGTGTCTGTGTGCTGCCATTGCCTGATGTGGTGCGTGCATGTGCGGGTGTGTGTGTCTGTTGGACAGGCAGGGGAGTGGTGACTGTGGATGTGGCAGAGGTAGCAGGGGTGAGGGCCTGTTGGATGAGGGACACTGCTGCCGTCTGTGTGGAGGCCATGGCCTGAATGGTCCGATGTAGGGCAGACATGCTTGATGAGATGCCCTCCATGAAGGACACCAGTTGTGTCAACAGACTGGTGTGGGAATGGAGGACACTCAGCATCGCTGTCTGACCTACATGGAGCTGCTTCAGTAAGTCCACAGACTCCACACTCAGGGCAGCAGGGGAGACAGGGGCAGGTGGTGCGGTGCCTGGCATGAAGGAGACACTCTCCCTTACACGGGAGCCTCCAAGGACATCTGGAATGGGAGCAGAAGGGAGGGTGGAGATGGTGGTGGTGGCGGGGCCAGACCTGCTAGGTGTTGACTGGGGGCTGCTGGCACCCGCCTCCACAAGGGAGTCATCACTGAAGCTGGCGTGTTCCTCAGCCGAGGTGGACGTGGCCGAGGTCTCCTCAGTGTGGCCCCCCTCACCCTCCGTTCCACTGGGTCCCTCAGAATCCTCCGCAGCGGACCCTGTCTGGCGCTCTGGCTCCTCATGGTCCGTGGAGCTGTCTCCTCCAGAGTCCGTAGATGTAACTGCAAATCAACAGGGCAAACAGAGAAACATCAGTCACCTGTATAGACATCACACATCATAGTCAGAACAGCACATGACAGTGCACGTTTGTGCATCATTTGCAGTAAATACTCTTAAGTGCAGACACATATTTGCTAAACACACATGTCAGTCTGCCAGCAAACCATGCCCCTCATATCCTACATGTCCATGGAGACATCAGTCTGGTGCATGTAGCCACATGCACCACATAAACAGTTGCATGAACTGCAGGATTTGTGATGGGAATGTGTCAGTACACACATATACCATCTCCTGCCACTGAGTTTGTACATGTGTCAGGTAAAGGGATGGACAAAGTAATTGTCAGTAATATGGATATGCTTCCTTCACCACACACCATGATGTGCCCATGTCTTTCTGGACGATGCCACAATTGAGTGCATGCAGGACAACTTCCATCACTGCAGGATACACTAGAGCAAATTAAACAACATGCTTCAGGGCAGTCTGGGTAATCAGTCATTGCTGCCTTCTGTCACTTGGGCAGTGCATCACAAAACAAACAGTCTGCACTGTATCTCAATCATGTAGTTGTGGGGAATATAAGCCCTGCATCTGTCAAGTGCACATGTTGCCCCACTGCTACCCACATGTTAAGGCAAATGATGATCCCACTCCCAACATATTCCACAGTAGAGTGACAGCAAGCACAAGTTTGGCAACATGAGCACATCACAGTCTGATGACAATGAAGTACAGCTGCCTGCACTTAAATTTAGGAAACACCATCAGGCACAGTCAAGTGATTACACACCTATGTTTGACCCCATGGTCAAGATCCAACAGCCACATGTCAGCTGTCTGACCACCCAAAAACAATTGACACCCCAGGAGACTAAAAAGCCAGCCCACTCCACAATGAGACAGAGGCTGACACCTGATTGCACATTGCACAATGCATCCAATTTACTTTGACACACATGATTAGGAAAACTGAGTGTACACCATGTCCGGAGTAGACATCCCTGACCTGGCCCATGTGCAACATGGGATTAGCCCGAACAGTAGGCATGTGTGACACATATGATGGACATACTTCAGAGATCACAACATTGTCACACATGCTGCATGTGTGTGTGGCTAACACCCCAGACACATATGGCGAGGCAGAGCATCGACTAGGACACGTATGTATGGCCCACACAGAGTGCATGTCACATATCTGTCATTGTGCATATACATGTCAACAAATTACACACTCCTGAAGGCTAATACATACTGCCAGTAGCAGATGCGGTCCCCCACATCAACCTTGGACAACAGCAGCCCCCCCGTGAGACATGTCACTGACTGAAAGGGACACACCTGTGTATCAGATGAGGAAGGGCCATTACAGAAAAAATGGACATGATTCTATTTCAAGCAGACAGACAAACTGCGGTAGTGTAACCAGCCTGAAGGAATGCAAAGATCATGTTAGACACAGTTCACAGACAAGGCATGCACTTACCCCCTCCTTGCTGCTGTCTGGCCTTTAACAGCCCATCCAGGTCAGGGAAGACCACTGGCAGAATCCGGCGCATGTGGGGGGTCAGGGTCCGGTGTCCGCCCCTACTGCGAGGAGGCGACAGCTTCAGCAGGACTCTGGCAATGCGTCTGCTCCAGCCACGTAGGTCCTGCCACCTCTTCTGGCAGCTGCGGATGCGACGCCTGTGGACCCCCACAGATCGAACTGCCCTGGCAATGGTCAGCCAGACATCCTGTTTCTGATGGGCATCAACCTGTGAGGATGACAAAGTTAAAGGGCCATTAACACACATACAACATGTCTGTGCATCACACAGTTGGAGAAACATGTGCTATTCACAAGGGCATCTGATGTAAACAGTTAGTGCAACTATGTGGATGGACACTTGTCCTGCATCACCAACATGGAAACATTGCCTGGGTATTATGACCTTCTCTAAATGCACTCTCACAGCACAGTACCTGTTCAGTGCAGGTACCTGCACACTTTGGGTGTGACAACTACAGAGTGAACATGCTAGCCAATGCTTCACACAATGCCATTAGTGCTAGTCAGACAAGATGCACAATGAGAGAGGATGTGGACTGCACACTCACCTGCTCCCCTGGTTTCCCATACAGCTTGCTTGGTAGGAGGCTGTCCAGCAGGGCCTGGTTTTCCTCCTCTGTGAATGCTGGGCCCCTCTCCACAGTACGTGCCATCCTTGGAGCCAGAGGATACAGAGACAGCAGCAGTGGTAGCAGAGATGTCTGTATGGAGCATTCAGTGCAGGCAATTGAGCTCTCAGGGCAAGACACAGCCTTATATTAGTGCTGCAGAGGCAGAATCGGTCCCATGCGTACAAAACGATAGGTCAGACTCGTTCGCATCCTATGAATTTGTCCAATCCATGAGATAGGACGCATCGGACACGCCTCCCGCAACTTTCAAAATACCTGCATCATGACAGTTTATAGTTTGATACATTTGTACCAAAAGTTAACCGAATCGTACCCTACGCGAATCGTGCACGATGCAAAATGCGCGTCTGTCACCATGACAACCAACAGGCAACCAGTGCGTCCGGCTCACTCAGGATGTGGCAGACGCGTGTATTGAAAACTCACCCGCGTCGTACAGCATTGAATCAAGCATTCAATCGGTCACTCCGGCTCGCTCAGGATGTGGCAGACGCGTGTATTGAAAACTCACCCGCGTCATACAGCTTTGAATCAAGCATTCAATCGGTCACTCCGGCTCGCTCAGGATGTGGCAGACGCGTGTATTGAAAACTCACCCGCGTCGTACAGCATTGAATCAAGCATTCAACCGGTCACTCCGGCTCGTTCAGGATGTGGCAGACGCGTGTATTGAAAACTCACCTGCGTCGTACAGCATTGAATCAAGCATGCAATATGTCAGTCCGGCTCGCTCAGGGTGTGGCAGGCACGTGCATGCAATGCCCACTCATCAACTCAGACAATGTATGTATGAATAATGGCATGCTGTATGCCCTGTGTGGATGTAGTCCTGCACATGTCAAATGGGACAGACACAATAGACAAGACTACTCACATTATGATCCTAGCTCACAGTGCAACTATAGCAGTGTGTGTGAGGGACATGACTAGTGTGAGTGACCACTTCACAGATCATCCTCCTATGCTTGGCCACTGTGCCATGGGATCAATGTGTTGTGTAGGTCATACATCACATCATGACAATGTCCAGACCATGACAGTGTTGTGCATGGTGACAAGCTGTCTGTATGTAGTGTTGTTGCTAGGTCGGAATACCTTGTCCATGTCTGTGTACATTCAATGCATGTGCTATTTGACCTAAGAATCTATGGCTGATACTTAATTGTGTGTGTGTTGTGCATGTTACAATTGATCACATGGAGAGTGTCAGAGAACAGTGAGTAGTCACAGTACTACATAGGATTATTTGGTAATACATGAAATAATTGTGTGTATGTTCATGCTCACAGTGCTCTAATTTCTGGATTAGGTCAACCTCAGACATCTGACTTCACTGTGTCATCATTGTAAGTGCCACGCAATCTGTTGATACTGTATTAATTGAAGTTCAATTCATATAGTGATATGTGTACATACTTTTTCATGTGTTACTCAGGGCACCAAATGTCCACAGACCCTTCCCGGATCTTGAAACCATGGTGGAGCGTGAGTGCATGAGGAAATACAGGTTCACAAGGGCATTAATTTTGGAATTGACAGACCAGATGTCACCACACTTGCTACCTGGACGCACATATCCCTTTGCCCTGACCCCCAAGGTGAAGGTGATGGCGGCACTACATTTTTTTGCCACAGGTTCGTTCCAGTTTACTGTGTCTGATGCTGGTAGGATGTCCCAGACGATGTTCAGTCGAGTGCTCCAGGACGTGTGTGAGGCCATGTTGAGGTTCCTCGACCTGTACATACATTTTCACACCTTCACAGTGGGGCAACAAATGTGTCCGATAGATTATGTGTTTATACAGGCTTGGAGTTTTGAACTAATCAAACACTTTGAAGTAGCAAGGGTTGAAGGTAGTGATCATTACCCATTGTTGACGAAATTGTATGCAAAAAGAGCCCCTCAGAGACAAAGAGCAATCCAAGTCCAGGTAGAATATCCAAAGCGACTTACAACGCACATTACAGAAGAACATATTAAAACACTAAGCACAGTCCAGTTGACACATACATTTGTAAAAGTACCACCTGAGGAGGATATTACCTGCTACGAAGGTATGATAAGACAATTGGTAGAATGCCTTAGGATAAAAATTAAAGGTGCTAAAACTGGGTTAGCAAGTAAGGAAAAACTACTTACCAATAACAAGCCATGGTTTGACGAGGATTGTCGTAAAGCAAAAGCCAGGATTAGGCAAAAGGAAAGAAGCCTAAGAGGTAGACATGATGACGAACTGCTACTTAATCTTCAGAAATTAAGGTCAAATTATAAAACAACCATTAGAGATAAAAAAAGAACCTATAAGGACAGATGCTGGGTGAGGCTATTAGAGGTAATTGAAGAAAAAAATGTGAGAGGCTTCTGGAAATTAGTACAAGAGAGCACTGGTAAAGTTTTAGGGACCTTGCTGTGCTCGGTGCCGGAGGATAAGTGGGTGGATTATTTGGAAGAAATTTATGGGAAGTGGCCAAGGGTGGAGGAAACAAAGACCATCATATGGCCAGGTGTAAGGGAAGAAGTAAAAGAGCATTTCTCCCCAAGCCATATTAGGAAGATAATATACAGATTAAACCTAACTCGAGCCGCAGGCCCAGATAACTTGCCGCCTGTTATTATAAAAACAAACCCGGAGTGGTGGTCCGAGTTTTTTTCGAATATGTACCAGGGGATTCTTAAAACAGGGGCTATGCCAGATAGTTGGAAAGGGGCTATTGTAAGACCTATACATAAAAAAGGCGATGTAAATTCTCCTAAAAACTACCGTTTAATAAACCTTCTGGACATAGGAGAAAAAGTATTTGCTAAAGTAATCCTGGGATTACTTAAAGAATGGACAGTTGAAAAACAGATAGTGCCCCCAGAACAGGGTGGATTTAAAGACGGACATTCGACGATTGATCACTGTTTTGCTCTCTGGTCCATCGCGCGGAAGTCGATCGAGCAGAGGGGCAATTTGTCCTGCTGCTTTGTTGACTTCCACGCAGCATTTGATCTGGTGGACAGGGAGCAGCTGTGGGAAACCTTGCTAGGGTATAATATCCAAGGAGACTTATTGGCCTTGATTCAAGCCCTGCATACAGAAAACTGGGCCCAGATAATCTTGGGTGAGAACGGAGGATTGTCCCTGAGGATCCAGATCGGTAATGGGTTGAGACAGGGGTGCGTACTTGCCCCCTTGCTTTTTTCCCTATTTATAGCTGATCTGCCCCGAAAACTTAGAGAGGTTAGAGGGGCTAGCCCGAAATTAGGAGGAAACCATATCTCCTGTTTATTATATGCAGATGATCTGGTAATCATGGACCAGACGGAGATTGGGCTACAAAGGAAATTAAACGTGTTTACAGAATACTACCAAACTAAAACATTGGTGGTAAACATGGGAAACACTTAGAGAAAGGTTTTTAGTAGTCAGGGAAAATTGATGGCGCTCTGCTAATTAACGCGAGTATTTGGATAGAAACAAAATCAGTATGGTGCAACTAGGTGAGGGGATAAACCCTATAACCCCTCAATTCCGTGTGGGTAATACCTCACAATAACAATTAAAGCAAAACCTAGGCACACATAATAATAAACAAACAGTATGTAGGTAAATACAAAAACTATGGTAAAGTAGCCACAATTTAGAAAGAATATCTTCAGATGTGTTGGATAATGTTCAGTCTTTTAATTTTCTTAAGCTTAGAGCCAACGAACAGAAGACAACCAGCCGACACGTGTTTCGTCGCATTAAGAAAGTAATTCTGCGACTTCCTCAGGGCTGTATACATAGGATAGTAGTCTTGGTCATCACTCAGCCGGTGATAATTCCAGCCCGGCTGGGCTAAGCACTCATGCAGATATGACTGACTTTAGGGGTACCAATAGGCCGTAAAAGAAAGAAACATCCGGCACGTTATGATATAGTCCAAGAGTAATGGACAAGAAATGTTAGTGACCGGGGTATCGGTAATGCTTCGTTGCGGGCGCCGTGAGGGAAACTGTATGAAAAGGATAATTCCAGTAGCGTAAGAGATCTAGGCGTAGCGGGACCCTCACGGCCGATCACTGTGTTCCGGGCTGTGGAACACAGTGATCGGCCGTGAGGGGTCCCGGCTTACACGCCTTAGATCTCTTACGCTACTGGAATTATCCTTTTCATACAGTTTCTCACGGCGCCCGCAACGAAGCATTACCGATACTCCGGTCACTAACATTTCTTGTCCATTACTCTTGGACTATATCATAACGTGCCGGATGTTTCTTCTTTTTACGGCCTATTGGTACCCCTAGAGTCAGTCATATCTGCA
Source organism: Calotriton arnoldi (assembly GCA_963921515.1). Classification (NCBI taxonomy): domain Eukaryota; kingdom Metazoa; phylum Chordata; class Amphibia; order Caudata; family Salamandridae; genus Calotriton; species Calotriton arnoldi. The sequence continues at coordinate 585,000 of CAWUFW010005429.1, forward strand.
TGAGTGTTTAGCCCAGCCGGGTTGGAATTATCACCGGCTGAGTGATGACCAAGACTACTATCCTATGTATACAGCCCTGAGGAAGTCGCAGAATTACTTTCTTAATGCGACGAAACACGTGTCGGCTGGTTGTCTTCTGTTCGTTGGCTCTAAGCTAAGAAAATTAAAAGACTGAACATTATCCAACACATCTGAAGATATTTCTTTCTAAATTGTGGCTACTTTACCATAGTTTTTGTATTTACCTACATACTGTTTGTTTATTATTATGTGTGCCTAGGTTTTTGCTTTAATTGGTGGTAAACATGGAGAAGACCAAAATCCTATGTTTTGGAAGAAGAAAAACAAAGCTTTCCTGGTATCTGGGCATGGAAATGCTGGAAAAAGTAACAGAATATAGATATTTGGGAATGTGGTTCACGAATAGCCTGCAGTGGTATACCCATCTTGATGCATTAAAAATAAGGGCATCGGCCTCTGTAAAGGGGCTAAAAGATTTAATAGTGTTTTTGGAGAAATGTCTGATAGACCGGTATTAAAGGCCTATTTAGCAATGGTCCCCCCACAATTTTTGTATGGTGCAGAGGTACTCTATTTAAGTGGAAAAAAGGGATGGGACAAAGAAGAGGGAAATATCCTTAAATGTTTGTTCTCGCTGCCTAGATCGTCCATGGTACAAGGAGTAAGATTAGAATTGGGAATCACCTCATGGGGTATAACCGCTTGCATGGCTTTATTGCGTTTCTGGCAGCGATTAGGATCAGGTGAGGACCAAAAAATCTCACAGTGGTGTAAAAATGAAATTGCCAATAGTGAGTTGACCTGGGCAAGAGAGACCAGAGCCTCAATTATTCAAGCATATGGTGTTTTAAAGCTAAAGTTGTGCCCTCAGTACTTAGACCTAAAGATAGACAAGAAAGAACTTAAGTCATTGGGAATAGAAGCATCCCGAACCCATAATCAAGAATACCTCTTACGGAAAAGTTCAGTTGCTTTTATGGCCTCAGCATGGAAAAATGATTTACATTACCCCTATATTGACAGGTTACCTAGCTGCCTGTTAAGGCGCGAAGTGTTAAGATTGAGAATTGGGCTAAATCCCTGTTATGCGAACAATGGGGTAAAAATCTTAATGATAAATAGCAATGGAAAATGCACCTGCACTTTAGGTACTACCTGCGATATTTTACATATATTATTAGACTGTTTTAAGATTTTAGATATACGAAGAGAGATTTTAGGCCCGATTTTTAAAAAATATGAAATTAAAAATAGGTTGCAAGCTGTAAACCTTTTAGTGGAAATGAAGAACCTAGATATAGCCTGTGCTATTGGGAAATATATAATCAAAGTGAAAGAGTTTCTTAAATGTAAAGAGCACTGATGAAATTTAGATCCTTTAAGCTACAGGGAGAATGGGTTATTAATGGATAGAAGCATTGTGTGAGACCTACTAGAAGGTCTGTGTGCCTCAATAATGGAATAGTTGATTTTAAAATGATTTTTATCTTGTATTTTTACGGTTGTGAATTATAGGTTACAGAAATGTATTGTATATTGTATGATTCTGACTTGCTTATTTTATGGAATGTTATGCTGCTAGTGTATACTTTTATGGTTGTAAAAAACCGAATAAAGTTTATTGACTGACTGACTGACTGACATGACTAGTGTGAGTGACCACTTCACAGATCATCCTCCTATGCTTGGCCACTGTGCCAGGGGATCAATGTGTTGTGTAGGTCATACATCACATCATGACAATGTCCAGACCATGACAGTGTTGTGCATGGTGACAAGCTGTCTGTATGTAGTGTTGTTGCTAGGTCGGAATACCTTGTCCATGTCTGTGTACATTCAATGCATGTGCTATTTGACCTAAGAATCTATGGCTGATACTTAATTGTGTGTGTGTTGTGCATGTTACAATTGATCACATGGAGAGTGTCAGAGAACAGTGAGTAGTCACAGTACTACATAGGATATATTTGGTAATACATGAAATAATTGTGTGTATGTTCATGCTCACAGTGCTCTAATTTCTGGATTAGGTCAACCTCAGACATCTGACTTCACTGTGTCATCATTGTAAGTGCCACGCAATCTGTTGATACTGTATTAATTGAAGTTCAATTCATATAGTGATATGTGTACATACTTTTTCATGTGTTCCTCAGGGCACCAAATGTCCACAGACCCTTCCCGGATCTTGAAACCATGGTGGAGCGTGAGTGCATGAGGAAATACAGGTTCACAAGGGCATTAATTTTGGAATTGACAGACCAGATGTCACCACACTTGCTACCTGGATGCACATATCCCTTTGCCCTGACCCCCAAGGTGAAGGTGATGGCGGCACTACATTTTTTTGCCACAGGTTCGTTCCAGTTTACTGTGTCTGATGCTGGTGGGATGTCCCAGACGATGTTCAGTCGAGTGCTCCAGGACGTGTGTGAGGCCATGTTGAGGTTCCTCGACCTGTACATACATTTTCCCACACCGCCACAGTTCCGTGCCATTAAGGAGGACTTTTATGCCCTGGGACACATGCCACATGTGATTGGATCGATTGATGGGACACATGTGGGTTTGGTTGCACCTCGAGCCCATGAACAGGTTTACAGGAATCGTAAACACTTTCATTCAATCAATGCCCTTGTGGTATGTCTGGCGGACCAGATCATCTCCCATGTATGTGTGCGTTTCCCGGGATCTGCACACGACGCATACATAATGAGGATGAGTCGGATCCCCAAATGATGTCCCACTTCATGAATGAGCGTGCCTGGCTTGTTGGTGAGTCGAGTTGTCAGTGTCAGTTGTGTGATCATTGTCTGTCATGTTGTACCCTGTTGTTGCTCAGCTGAACCTTCATATTTGATAATTATAGGAGACTCTGGATACCCAAACATGCCCTGGTTGCTGACACCACTCAGGAACCCGGTCACACCTGCTGATGTCCGTTACAATGGGGCACATGGCCGGACCAGACGTGTCATTGAGCGCACATTTGGGCTGCTGAAGACCAGATTCCGCTGCCTTGACCGGACAGGAGGTGCCCTTCAATATTCTCCGGAGAAGGTATGCAAAATCATTATAGTGTGCTGCATGCTTCACAACAAGGCTGTGAGGAATAAGCTACCGCTCATTCAGGATGACAGGGCCCAACGTCCTCCCTCATGGGAGGATCCAGGCCTGGGGAACGTTGCCAGTGAGGAGGAGGAGGAAGAGGAAGAGGAGGTGGATGTCAGGAGACTAGCTCATTGACAACTTCTTTGCTTGAGTGTAAGTATGCATGTATGTCTGATGATGCCTTTCCTAAGCGTGATGTGTGTAAGTAGGACAATATGTTGTGATATGTGTGTGGCTCAGCTAATTCACAGGCTCCTTGCCGTTGTACAGTGTATGTTAAGTTATGATGGTCTCCACTACATTGTTGTATTCACTCCTAGCAATTGGTCAGAATTTACAATGGACAATAGTGAGTCAATGATTGGATATGTCATCATGGCAAGTTGTAATTAAGACTGTACTATGTCTCTCCTTCACAGGCTCCTTTGGCTGTTGTGTGGGTACACACGACGCTGTTCCATAATGGATTTTCAATTTGGACCAGTACTCTCTGACAGCCAATCTATTTGGTCAGATTTGTCTTTTCCTTGGTTTATTTGGATACTTTGGACTGTAATCAGTTTGCTTTTGTGTTGAGCAGAGCTTCTGCCTGTGTAATAAACCTGTTACACACATTGATGTTTCCCTTCTCCGTTGCAAGAATATGCTACAACCGTTCATATCATGTTATTCTGCCATGGTTTCATTGCATTATACAATGGTCTTTGTGTGTGCGCTTCAATGTTTTTAATTTGACAACAGTGTGTGCAATGTATAATGTTGCATGTGCTATGTGTGTTGTGCTGACCTTGCGTGGCTATCTCTGGTATGTGTCATGTGACATTTCTTCATGAGGCGGTAGCTGAATTGTAAGCTTGTCCCTAGGATCATGCTGTGTTATGCTAAAGTTACCAGAGCCAAGCTGACATAATAGCTTTGTGTGTGACATTTTAGCACACATCCTCTCTGTGATTGTAGTGGAAGATGCCTTAGAGTCCACATGAGAACATTTACGTACTGTTGAAGCGCTGCGCCACAAGGTTGAAAAACAGCACTCTTTGTAATGGTAGAACTAGTCAGCACGGATAGTTTCACCATGAACTGCTACACTTTGTTACACATAAGTGGAATACTTGCATTACATTGACTCACAGGGCAATAATCTACACAGATGGAAGATCTACGTATACGCTCCAGCGCTTTGCTGTGCATATGCTGTGACCAGTCCTCCTACTGTCTGAGATGAGCGTTTGGCCCGTATTGCCACTGAGTTCTTCAATGGTTTGTAGAATCTGTCACCATCACAGGGAGGGTGGTGCTTTCCACACTGAGGTTGTGAACACATTTCACCTGTACTATTATGTTTGATAATGGAATTGTATGTTGTTTGAGAATCATGTTTACTGCTGCAGAGGCTAGCTCGTATGCTGCATTGTAGGACAACAGTCAGAGATTCTTTTTTCTCTGACGTGAATTATTGAACATTACACACACTCTGATTCCTGATTGGGTGGACAAGCATGGGTGAGTGAGCGTGGATGTGTGCATTGCTACCTTGCTTCGGAGATGTTGTTGGTGCTGGCTACTGGATGGTAGGATCATTGGGTGTCTTCTGCATATATTTGTTGAGATGATGAAACACCAGAGGTAGTAGGTCATTGGATTGTGTGTTCAGATGTGAAACTAATGTCCAGCCATCCTTCGACAACGGCCTATTTTGCCATGCATACTTCTGTATGAGAAGAATCACTACCACAGAACTCATGCACCTCAGTATGAGACAGTGCCAGGTGATACAGATCATGAGCTAATAAGTGGGTACAGTGTACAATTCACAGATGACACAGGGTTTGTGTGAATATGAATTTATTAATGTGCATGTGACAAAATCTAACAGGTAAGGGTGATTGCATTCCCAAATTTATCATCCACAGTTCATAGAGGAGTTGGAAGTGTTGTCAGATGAAAATCCTTCTGAGCGAAATCCACAGTCCATTTGGCATTTAGTCCAACTTACATGCTCCATCCCATGTGGGAGAGTCCAGGGACTGTCAACAAAGTGAATGATTTGCACACAGTGGAGGATATCCAGAGCATTTATTTGGTTCCAGGAGGGATGCATGTCCATCAGGCTCTCACTTGCCATCCTTCCTTGGACGGCCCCTCCTCTTCTTTGTTGGGGGTGGACCCTCAGTATCAGGCTGCAGCGGCGGAGGGGACTCTACGCCAGACTCCTCATCCCTCCCTGTGGCAGTTGCTGATGTAGAGGCAACAGGTGTGGAGTGCACACGGGGAGGTGTGGTAATGTTGGTGGTTATCTGGCGTAGGCATGTAAGTATGTCCCTATGCACCGCCATGAAGTTGTCAATTTTTGACCAGTTGGCCTCCATATGGTCCATGTGTTGGTCCATACGGTCCATGTGTTGGTCCACACAGTCCATATGGTTGTCCATCCGGTCGAAATGTGCAGCCTGCTGATGTTTTATGTCCCTGAGGATCCCGACAACCTGGCCAAAGTCTCCGGTGCATTCGCGATATACATCGAAAATGCGTTGTAACTCGGGGTCAGCTTGTTGTCCGACACCAGCTGTGGGACGTGTCCTCCCACCACGCACCCTCACACCACTCCTTTCCCTACCCGCATGGACATTGCCTGGCGTAGCACGCACTGACAGCTCCTGTCCTCCTTCATTGTTGACAGGGCTGGTATTTCCTGCCAAATCCAGATTGGGCTGTCTTGCTGTGCTCCCAGGGTTTTGTTGTCTGGGTGTGTCCGTGGGGATCCGGGGTGTCTGGATGTTACTGGACGTTGCAAGAGTGGTCGCTGGGGCTGCTGATCGTACTGGTGCCGCATGCTGACCCACACCGGAAGTGCCAGGATGGTTCCCATCGCACGAGGAGGTGTGAGAGTCGTCCACACTGGAGGTCTCAGTGTCCAACGTTGTGCTGGAGCTGCTGGTGGACTCTGAATCTTCTCCAGATGATGCCCTCTGTTCTGGAGTGCCTGTGGGTAGTAGAGAGTCACAATGTTAGTTGTGTATTTTCAGATGTTATGTTGTCATGCATAGCCAAATGTGAAGATGTTGTGGATAATGTTGTGTTTCCTTCTCATTTCTACTCATCAATTGTCACAGACACTGAGCTTTTATGTAATTGGACATTGTTATTTTGGAGACATGTGGTTTACTGAGCATGTCCAGCTCTGTGCATCAATGTGCATGTATTAAAATCCTTGACTGTTCTTATTAGTTGTTGGGCAAGTGTCACACTGTGCATGAGCCAGGTGTGTTGTTATTTCACACATCAGTGTTTTCACTATGACATACATACTGTAACTAATGTTATGTTTGGCAGGAATGGTGCATCTGTGCTTGCCTTTGTGGAGTTTCTCACAGTTACATTGCTGGTGTGACATGCAAACTCACTCACCTGAATATGTGACATTATTAGATGATTTTGCTTGGATGTATGTGTTGATGTGAACAATCAATGACATTCACATGTGTAAGCTCGTATACAATAGCAACGCGTTTCTTCTGACAAATGCATTGTTACATGGCAGTCCTTGAAACACAACTAATTACATTGGCATGCAGTAGGGGAGTGACTGACATGAGTAGTTGTATTATGCGATAATAGTATGTTCTGACATTCCCTAATGTTGCCCACACTGGACTTGTAATGGTAGAATATCTAAGTTTGTACTCCTGCGCAGAGACTACAGCAAGTTTCTGTGATGTTTCACATTGCGCTGTTCTGCTATGTCCCAACATGGTTGTTGTTATGCGTGTGTATTTTTTGCATTGTTTGTGAACGTATGCAATGTGAGTAGTCATATTAATGTCGATATTTGTCATCACTTTGCACACATGTGTCTATCTTGATGTGGTGCTATTGGTTGCTGCATACTTTTGCACATGATAACTTCATGTACATTCTACTTGTTCTCCATGGACAGGGAGATCTTTCACAGGCATGGTCTTTTGCCTTTTCATGGGCAGGGCTGTGAGGTACAGTGTGTTTAGTGTTTGAGTTAGGCTGTGTTGACTTCTAGCCCACTTTCCAATGGCTAACAGACCAGCTTACTCATCATTGTCAGAGGAGCAAATGACAGTGAGGGTGGTATTTTTGAGGGATGCTGTGAACGCTGACTGATGTTGAATTACAATGCTACACACAACAATGCCTTGTGCACATGACACAACGCAAGAGTGTCAGCCGTCTTGCATTACACCTCACATCTACTGTCCGTGGGCATTGTCCCGGATGTGTGTTTATCTGTGTGTGTTTTGTGTTTTGTGGTGTGACAGCTAATTAGAGTGTGTCCTGTCCTCCACACACATTTGTAGCATGCACATTGAGGGCACATGTGACTGATCTATACCTGTCAGTGTGTGTAATGTGCAGTTAAGGTTATGGTCTGTAGTTGTGTGAGTAGGCCAAGAACTGGCAGTGGATATTTCCAGATTTCGTACAGGGTGGCCCTGTGTAGCCATCTTGACAGGGCATTTGCATTCACTCTCAGGGACAGCATAGTGACAGGTGTGTTATTGTGGGACTGGGGGGGACTAATGTGTGCTGGTGGCAGTAGCCATTGCTTCCAATACTCCTCCCACCCAGGACAAATGGGCCAGCATGTTCCAGGGTCCCATGACAGTGTGTACAAAGTTACATTCAAGATGTCTGACAGTGGTGCCTGCAGTCATGCTGTACAGGACTGCCTACAGGGCCTTGTGTTCCCCACACCATGGCCAGTGTCAGCCATCTTGATAGGGCATTTGCATTCACTCTCAGGGACATCATAGTGACAGGTGTGTTCTTATGGGACTGGGGGGGACTAGTGTGTGCTGGTGGCAGTAGTCATTGCTTCCAATACTCCTCCCACCCAGGACAAATGGGCCAGCATGTTCCAGGGTCCCATGACAGTGTGTACATAGTTACATTCAAGATGTGTTGCTGTGGTGTCTGTGGCTGTGTATTTGGGGTGAAATTAGACTATTTGTACATGTACTCACCAGGTTCAGGGATTCCAGCTAGTCCAGTTATGGCCTCCTGTGGGAGGAGGTCCCGCACCTTCACCTCCCAGGTGGTGAAATGCACCGGTTTATGACGTCCACCGCCAGTCTTGGTGCTCAGGGCATGTTCTCTGGCAATGAGCCTCTTTACCCTCCTGCGAACGTCATAATACCGGTTCCGGATATCCTCCTTTGTGCGCAAGGTAGGTGAATGGGCATTCACCTTGTTGACAATCCTCTCCCACATCTTGGTTCTCTGGGACTGGGAGGTATGTTGGGCCAAGCTGCCAAATAACTGTGGCTCAACTCGGATGATTTCATCTATCATCACTTCCAACTCAGCAGCTAAGAACTGTGGATTCTTCTTTGGGGGCATGGTGATGGGTGTTGGTGGAGATGTGTGTGTGTGAAGATGAGGGTGAGTGTGTGTGAGTGGAGGTGTGTTTCTTTGGTGCTAGTTGTGTGGATGTTGTTTTGTGGATGGGATGTGTGTGTTTGTGGTAGCTAGATGGGTTGTCTGTCTAGTGGTGTGGTGTGCTTGCATGTCTGTCGAAGTAGCAAATGGTGTTGGGAACTTTTGGCTCCCTTTATATTGGTTGTGTTGTGGGTGTGTCTTGTTATTTGGAAATGTGTTTTTTTGGAGATGACAATGCGTTTTTTGGTAGTCTTGTTTCTGTTTCCATTGTTTTTTTTTCTTTTCATTTTGTCATTCGTTTTGACAGCACTTGATGCTTGTTCTTGAGTAATTTGTTTTGGACGAGTCTGTTCCATTAATACTGGGCTATGTGGCATCGTTGGCATCCGAGTCGGTCGGGTCGTGTTGATACTTGGCTATGTGGCATCGTTGGGGTCCGAGTCGCTCAGGTCGTGTTGATGCTTGGCTATGTGGCATCGTTGGCGTCCGAGTCGGTCGGGTTGTGTTGATGCTTGGCTATGTGGCATCGTTGGCGTCCGAGTCTGTGGGGTCGTGATGATGCTTGGCTATGTGGCATCGTTGGCGTCCGAGTCTGTGGGGTCGTGTTGATGCTTGGCTATGTGGCATCGTTGGTGTCCGAGTCTGTGGGGTCGTGTTGATGCTTTGCTATGTGGCATCGTTGGCGTCCGAGTCGGTCGGGTCGCGTTGATGCTTGGCTATGTGGCATCGTTGGCGTCCGAGTCTGTGGGGTCGTGTTGATGCTTTGCTATGTGGCATCGTTGGCGTCCGAGTCGGTCGGGTCGTGTTGATGCTTGGCTATGTGGCATCGTTGGTGTCCGAGTCTGTGGGGTCGTGTTGATGCTTGGCTATGTGGCATCGTTAGCGTCCGAGTCTGTGGGTTCGTGTTGATGCTTTGCTATGTGGCATCATTGGCGTCCGAGTCGGTCGGGTCGTGTTGATGATTGGCTATGTGGCATCGTTGGCGTCCGAGTCTGTGGGGTCGTGTTGATGCTTTGCTATGTGGCATCGTTGGCGTCCGAGTCGGTCGGGTCGTGTTGATGCTTGGCTATGTGGCATCTTTGGCGTCCGAGTCTGTGGGGTCGTGTTGATGCTTTGCTATGTGGCATCGTTGGCGTCCGAGTCGGTCGGGTCGTGTTGATGCTTGGCTATGTGGCATTGTTGGCGTCCGAGTCTGTGGGATCGTGTTGATGCTTTGCTATGTGGCATCGTTGGCATCCGAGTCGGTCGGGTCGTGTTGATGCTTGGCTATGTGGCATCGTTGGCGTCCGAGTCTGTGGGGTCGTGTTGATGCTTTGCTATGTGGCATCATTGGCGTCCGAGTCGGTCAGGTCGTGTTGATGCTTGGCTACATGGAGTCGTTCGCGTACGTGTCTGTAGGTTGACGCTTGGCTATCTCGATTTTTGCGCGTACGAGTCTATCGCGTGCGCCTCCTTTCCTGCTGACTCGGACGTATAATATATTTTCCGGCCGAGTCGGTCGTAACTTTCAAGCTTCGCATCGTACTCGGCTATTTGTAAGGCGTGTTTACGGTTCGGTCGGAAAAAATGACGGGTCCGTGTCGGGTAGTACGTTTTCCGGCCGAAATCGGAATCGACACCTATGTGTCGAATGAGTTAGTACACATTGGCCTAGATTAGTTAAAAAGTGCATACCAGCCATCATTAAGTCGATAATATAATGTATACAATATTTAATTGCACTGATTACTCAGGTTCTCCTTTGCAGCACAGCGATGAAAACCAAGATTAACATTTTCCATATCAATACCACAAAGGGGCACATTCCGAGTCTGTTTGGGAAAACACCCCATGAAATCTAATGAGGTCCCGTGCAGGTTATCCTCCTACTTACAGCAGAAGAACAGAGTGTACGGACCCTAGCATTTTAATAGCACTCCATGTTCCAATGTTTACTACCTGCAACCGACAAGTCAAGCCTTTGGGATTCTCTGTCTTTGGAGTTAACTCCATAACATGATTATGAAATACAGCTGAGAGTATCTGAAATCAATGAAAAACAACAAACAATCTATCATAGTTCAGAACATCTTTGAGACATGTGGCACATTTTTGATACATACTGTAATCTCGGGGGGGCTGAGATATACTAATACAAACAAGCTATACACAAACTCAGGGGGCAGAGTCATGACTGCACGTATAGTTTTTTTTAATCAAGGGTAACATATCCCTGGTTAACGCCAGGGGAAACGTTACATGTGAACCACGGTGGAGGTAAACGTAGAGTGATCCTGACAGTTCCCCCTCCAAGAATGATCCCCAACACTGGGGACACAGGACGAGGCTTTGTGGAATGGTGGATGCGGAAGGCACAAATTAGACAGGAAGCATTGTGAGCATTAGCAAGGAACTCCCAAGACTGATTTTCCAGGCCACATCGCTTCTAGTCCACCAGATAATAAAATCTCCCTGGGAGCATTTTGAGTCAAGAATAGAGGCCACCTCATGCTCATCATGGACCTCTACTTGAATACCATGGGGCAGGGTAGCCAAGCGGGTTCCAGGAGACCCTGGCTTCAAAAAAGAGACATAGAAGGGTGTATCTTCATAGAGAGAGGCAGTTGAAGCCGAGCTGCAACCAGATTGATGATGTCTGAGACTTCACAAGACCCCACAAATCTAGGTAAAAGGGTGTTAATTCGCAGTAGGGCCAGATTCCTGGTGGACAACCAAACTAACCCTGGGCGGTGAACTCCACTCCGCTCGCTGAGTTTGCGGAGTTTTCTGCACAGTTGGTGACCGCGAGCGAGGAAAATCAACCTCCCGGCGATATTTTTCCTCATTCGCGATCGTCAACATCAAGTTGGCGAGCGTGGAAAATCAACATCCCAGAGAGATTTCTCAACGCGGGGGGGGGTCAGGTTTCTCATTGCGAGTGGTCGCGTATGCTCGTGACCGCTCGCGTTGAGAAACTGCCCGTTTGCGTTGAGAAAGCTGCTGCTCACGTAAAAATCTACTCGAGCGGCAGAAAAGGAAAGCTTGCGCTGTGCATGGTGCCGTTCGCAATGATTGCACAGTGCGGACAAGCATCCGGCACTGTGCAATCACCGCGAACGGCATTTTTCTATTATACTCTGCCGCTTGCGGAGCTCTGCGTAGTGCGACAGAGTTTTTTTTGCACTTCGCGGTGTTCCGCGTAGTGCAACTCCACGAACTCCGCCCAGAGTTACCAAACCTTGTCTCCCGGATCATAGAGAGTTCCTGTCTCCGCTTTTTATCCACAGAAACCTTAAAGGCTTATTTGGCTTGGGCTACATTACAGAATGCAATGTGGATTAATGTCTGTAGAAATGCATGGTGATCCTGCACTGCCGGGATCGGAGATCTTACAGGTTTATCCCATGGTGTAACACTTGGGTGATACCCCTGCAGGCAGGAAATTGAGACATTCCTAAGGAAGTGTGGTCAGTGTTATTATGAATTAATTCAGCTGCCCGTAAATTTGTATCCCATTCACCCCTCAGATTGAACAGCAAACAATGTTGGTACTGTTCCATTATTTGGTTGGTTCATTCAGCCTGTCCATCGGTTTGGGTTTGGTAACTAGAAGAGAGGCACACATCCATGCCTAAAGACTCACATAGGGCTGCCAAAAAACGAGAGACAAATTGAGTTCCTCTGCAAGTGATAAAGACCAAGGGTAACCCATGGAAACATATGTTTGCCATGAAGATGGTCGCTAATTCAGCCGATGTTGGAAGTTTCTTGAGTGGGATCAGGTGAGCCATTTTGGATGAATGGGTAATCACGGTCAACACTGTGGTGTTGCCTGCCTTGGTCTTTGGGAAATCTACTACAATCAATAAATCAGTATTTGTAGAGTGGACATTGTCACCCTAGGGGCATCTGGGTGCTGAGGGGCTGTGTCTCCATCTTGAGCTTCTTTCTGAATTCCACCAGGGAAGGAGTTGTATGGAGGTGGAGGAGTAGGGCGCTCCAGGTCTTGGAGGCGATGTAGGAGAATGAGCAACCCCCCCCTTGTGGCTGCAATGGATGTGGGGATGTGTGCGAGGGCAAGGGAGGCAGAGCCTAGGTGTCTTGCAGGTAAGTGGAAGTTCATTCAATGGTTGATGTAGGATGGTCCTTGGTTGTGTAGAGCTTTGTAAGTGTGATTGAGGATCTTGAACTGGCAACTCTTCTGGATGGAGAGCCAGTGGAGGAATCTGAGGTGGGGGGTGATGTGGGTCCATTTGGGGAGGTCTACAATGAGTCTGGCTTTGGTGTTCTGAATGGTCTGGAGTCTTTTGAGGAGTTGGGTGAATATTCTGGTGTAGAGGGCATTGCCGTAGTCTCTGTGGCTGGTGATGAGGGCCTGCATGACGGTCTTTCTGGTGTTGATAGGGATCCATCTGAAGATTCTGCGGAGCATGTGAAGGGTTTGGAAGCATGAGGAGGCAACTGTGTTGACTTGTTGTTTCATTGTCAGCTGGCTGTTGAGGATGATGCTGAGGTTGCATGCGTGGTCTGTTGGTGTGGACATTGGTCCGAGTTCTGCTTTTGCACGGTTTCTTTGAATTCTCAAAAATTATATAGAATTGGGTCATCTTTCTCAACTAAAGGAATGGACCATAAAGCTGCGTCCCCCCAATATATTATGACAAGATGAAAGCGACACGACCTGAGTCATCAGGAAAGGCTGCTGGTCTAGCCATGAAGTGCAGATGGCACAGGTTCACAAAGATTCCGTATTTACTGCTGTCTCCATAAAACCCTTCAGGTGGTGCTAATGGAATGGGAGTCTGTGTTAGTACCTGAATTTGTGTAGGAGTCACCGGATCTGCAGGATCCATTGCAACAGCTCCCTCAACATTCTGAAAGGTAGCCGATTTTAGCACCAGATTATCCATAACCTATCTGAGGGTCTTGCTAACTGTCCTTGTAATAATGTGAGAGCCTGTTGGAGGGCCCAATTCTCACTTTGTAGAACCACTAACATACTTGCGATGTCTCACAAAGTGATGTCTCTATTTTCCATATTATCTGGGCAAGGCAGTTATCATGGGCTTTGCCTTGTGTTAATGATATCATCACAGTCTCTTACCTTAAGAGTTGCAACAAGCCGTGTGGAGACAATATGGAATCAGATCCCTCTTCCTTACCGTACCTAACAGTTAATTATCTGCACAAGTAGGAGGCTAGATCAGAAAAGGGAAAGTAAATCTTGATGAGTGGTGCTGTCAGTGCGATTTCAAGTTGTCGACCTGTAGTTGATATGAGAAATAAAGGTGTATGAATTTAGGATTAGCAGTCTCCGAAAACCTCATCAACCCTTCCAACCCAGCCCGAAGGATCTCTAAATACCTGCGAGTCAACTTCTATACTCTCGCACCAGGAGATGAGGGAAATGATAATGAGGATGAATTTCCTTCTGCAGGTTGTGAATTTGACAATTGGACACGCATTGCAGTACGTGAGCTGAATTCATCTAAAATTGCCGAAATCTTCAGAGCTGCAGTGCTAGTCTGTCATCTGGGCACTTATGTTGGGGGAGAATTACATTTAATAAAGAAGTGTTTTTCTTTTCCTCTTCTCAGTCTTTTGACTAGCTATTCCTGTCCATCCACTCAGAGGTGCAGTGGATCCCGTTTAGGACATTCCTATTATTATATAGAATGTTGGACATTCTCCGCCCTTTCCTTTATGATGTATAGTTATTTTGATATCTTCCACGTTTGACCTCATTCTGAGAGACACCTTAGACCGGTTTCCTTCCTACCGGCCGTTTTTTAGGTCAAGCCTAGGCAGCGCGCATGCGCTATCTGTAAGCCGTGCTGTAATCTCTATATGGAGTGTAATCCGCCTGCTGCTTACCCTTGGTTCTCGTCACTCTATTATGCTGCCTTCTAAGTAGTTCACGCAGCCTATACCTCACTTCCGGTCACGGCTAAGGAGCACCGGCCAAGCACAGTCTCCTTACGCTTACTTTCTTCATTTGTTGTTTTAGAGAACTTTTTAATTAAAAGGTTGCTTCAGGCCGCTGCTTCCACTGCTTCCGGCCTGTCGCTGCTTCCACCCTCCCACCTCACTCCAACAAAAAAGCAGCATTTCCAAATGCTGCTAATCACTTATCACGGCATTCCTGGGCTACTGATGCAGGTGATGGAGCCTGTGTCACACATTTCCCCTGGCTGATGTCTCCGTACCAGACCGTGGTGTATGCCACGGAGCAGCAGTCCCAGCAGCGCCAATACATCCAGGTACAGGACAATCTCCATGCTTTCCTCTTACTTGTACTTCGTTCAGTGCTTCCGCCGTCCCACCGCTCTCCAACACAAATGCAGCATTTCCAAATGCTGCTAATCACTTATCATGGCGTTTCTCCACTACTGATACAGGTGATGAAGCCTGTGTCAGCCCTGTCCCCGTGTCCGATGTCTCTGTCCCAAACCGTGGTGGGCGCCACGGACCAGCAGTCCCAGTAGCCCCAGGACATTCAGGTACGGGACCTTCTCCATTCTTTCCTCTTACTTATACTTTGATCAGTGGTGTATCACAAAGTGAGGGGGCACCCTGTAGGATGTGCAGAGGGGCCAGAGAATCTACCATATATCATTGCTAATCATTTAACTTGGGCCACTCCCTTCGAACTCCATACCTCATTCACTGGAAACTCTTGCGTGCCTTCCTGAAGGCCTGCACTTTCTGTGAATCACCCAAGAGAACCAATGTACAGTCTGAACTTGCAGAACCCTGGCAGTCATTACCAGTACTCCGTCCATGCCTCTTACCTGTACTAATAATCTGCATGTAGCGCTTTTCCTGTACATGTTCCTCTCTCACTGTCCGTCCCTGTTCCATACATCCTGCTCCTTGACTGCTATTCTGCTCACCTCTGTGCTCTTGGCTCTTCCTTGTCTCCATTCATCTCAGTAGTTCTGCTCCTCCTTTTGAACACCCATTCTTTATCCTCTTTTCCTCCTCTACTCCCATTCATGTTTCATCACGGACCTCAGGGCAACTCGTTCCTCCTTTTCTCCATTCCCCTCGGAACATTTTGCTCATCCTTTTCTCCACTAGCAGCAGTACTTCTATTCATCTTTGACCTCACCACGCTCTCCTCCTCCATTCACCCCCAAACTAAAATCTACTTTTCAGTATTCACCCTGATGTGGTACGTCCCCATTTTTTCCACCCCTCAATTGTCTGCTTATCTTTTTCTTCACCTGTCAGTATTCACTGCATCTCATTTGCTCCACTTGCCTGGGTTATATGCCCTTCTTTTTTCGATACACCTCAGTAGACTTTGTAACTGGTTTTAATTATTTTTGGAGTGCTGTTCAGACAGATTTCTTTACTTTGATTTTATTTTTCCTCACATTGTGGCCCCACTCAATGGCCACTTGGCTTAAGACTTTATCTAATGGCCATTTTCATTGGCTTGGTTTCCTATACTGCAGTCTCCCCTGTCAGTGCTGCACGGAGAGCCCCTGGATGAGCTCTGTGTGCGGCATGGCTCTCAGCTGTCTGCAATATGTTTTGCAACAGTACTCTGTGCTGCCTGGACTGAAGGTTGCTGCAAACTTCTGGTATGAACACACCAATAACATGAGGATCAGTGTGCTAGGGTTATGGTAGTGAAGTTGTATCTGTTTAATGTGTGGATTCATGTGCGTGTGTTCTTCAATACTTGCTGTTTGGCATAGGTCATCTTGCATAATTGTTAAACATGGTTGCTTCTGTGGTGTGCTGCCTTTCACAACTTAGTGATAATTATCCATACAGTTCCACCACATACAATTCAACTCCACACATTCCCAATCCACACCACATAATTTGACACCAAACCACATAATTCAACTCAATAATACACCACATACATACATCCATACCTCAAAATTCCACAACACGCCAAAAAATTCAAAAGCACAACACATAATTAAACTTCACTACATACCACTCCACAACACAAAATATAATTCCATATAATTACACTCCATTATACACAATATCACTCCACATAATTCCACTACACTCAATGCCACATAATTATTATCCACATAATTCCACTGCACAACATACCACTTAATTCCACTACACAAATCCACTCCACACCACACAATCCCACACTGCACAATTCCACAACTAACAATTCCAATCCAACCAACATATTTCCATTAAATACTACATGCACACACTCCATAACACATGGATAAAAGACATTGTCATTTACAATGCCAATAGCTCTAACTCAAGCAAATGCGAGACCTATTTCATTGACAAATCTTGGTATTCTTCTTTTTGCCCTGAAGAAGGTGTGACCGATATCTGGGTTTTTAACGAAATGCGCGTCCTTAGACCGGAAAACAAGGACCAGAATATTTGAATTGACTAATGTTCATATTTCATTGAGTTACTATAAAGCATTAAATATAAGGAAGACTTACATGACAAATATTTAAAAATAGATTGGTCAAGAGACTGTCATCTTTGTCCTTGTGACCTCCTATAATTATTTTTGTTCTATTTTTATAGGTGTTTTCTGCATGGATGATATTTGTGATATGACAGGTATGTATGCAGCATGCGAGTGAGTATGAGTGTTTGGTTGGGAGGTAATGAATAATTATTCTCAGACCAAGTCTTTTTCTATATTCATTGTGTTTCTTCTATGTTTGTATCCTATGGGACATTATATATATTCAGATTGTATGTGTACTTGATAAGCTTTATATCGAATATGTAAAATTTGGAATAAAAATGATGTACAATATTTTATGTAAAACAAACTGAATTATGTCTTTTTGTGTATGTATTTGTTGAATCACTTGGCTCTATTGTGACGCTTTAGCGTTCTATATTGAGGTGAGATATCCCACCCCATCATTTAATTAGGCAGGTTGTTTTGTTTGTTACTGTGGTCCTCATACCCCTGTTTCCCTGCCTTTATATGGATTTGACATGGGGCTCTCTTCTTTTTTGATGAGTCTTTCTACAGGATTGCCGAGGAGTTCCTTAATTATGTTACCCAAATGAAATGCAGTGTTATAAAAGAAATACTATGTAATCACACTCCCCTTTACCTCATTCTTTATTGAACACCATTTTACAATGTTACAAGTACTGTTCTTCAAAGATGCATAGTATACCTGCAAGGGTTTTTGAGTCCTCCTTATGAGTTTCGAAATGTGGGTTTAAATTAAACTCTCTGTTCCAATTATTGTCTCACACAGAATGCTAAATGTCTTAAGTAAATGTACCTTAATGTCCTTTCTCGACCATGGATGTTACCTGTTGATGCTGGCAGGGAACAGACCGTCACCTGAAGAAGACTCATGCTGTCGACAACGAATGAAGTGGGCAGGGAACAGCCCTTTGTTCACGTAAGTTGTCGTTGCAGCACCAAAGATGTTTTCCGCATGCTTGTGTTGTTTTTTTTTAATCCGGTGTTTAGGCTGAAGGTGATGCGGGCAGGGAACAGCCTTCTTGTCCAAAATCTCTTGAAGCAAAGCAGAGCGTCCTATCTTGGGTGAACCAATCCAAAGATGGCCGCAGAGATTTGCCGAGATAACACCAAAGCTCTGTGTGCACAGCACACGCCTAATCAGTAACACAGAACTTGGGGGCTGAGAGTATTTGGAAACACTGAAATACTGCTAAGATATTTGAAAACACTGAAATACAACAAAGCAATCTATCACAGTACAGAATATCTTTGAAACATGTGGCACCTATATGATACATACTGTAATCTTGGGGGGCTGAGCTATTCCAAAGCAAACAAGTTGTGCACAAACTCAGGGTCATGACTGCATGTATATTTTTTTTATCAAGGGTCAAATATCCCTGGTTAACACCAGGGGATACATTACATGCGAACCAGGGTGGGGGCGAATGGAGCATGATCCTGACTGTTTGTTCCT
The DNA here is from genome assembly GCA_963921515.1 of Calotriton arnoldi. NCBI lineage: Eukaryota > Metazoa > Chordata > Amphibia > Caudata > Salamandridae > Calotriton > Calotriton arnoldi. The sequence continues at coordinate 603,443 of CAWUFW010005429.1, forward strand.
GCCCAGAACACCTCCACTTCCTCGTCTTCATCAATAACAGACCACCTCCTCCACTGCATCCTATGCGAGCTGGTGCTGCTCAGGCGTGGGCAGCAGAACCTAGCCTGGGAGGTGGCCACAAGTAAGATTGAAGTGGATGCCCTCAAATTCCTTTTTATTTGAACTTTATTTTGGTGGGAGGGCCTGTTGTTGTGGGTAGAGAGGTGGGAAGGGAAGTTTGGGAAAGTTTTGGGACATTTGGGGGGTTTTGCTTGGGGAGGAGGGTGTGCCTGTTCTGGGTGGAGAGAGTTGGTTTTCTTCTAATGAAAAAAAGGCTTTTATCTCTATCTTACTAGTCACTCACTAGCTGTCTTTTCTCTTTGCATTACTAGTTAACGCATTGATGTGGTTTAGTGACAAAAGTGAGACTAGAAACTGCCCTCTAAGATTGTCATATATTACTGTACATCGACCTTTCCCCCTATACTTTCCCTACCTGAAGACCCTTGCATGTATTTATTCTTCAGTCGGTTACTTTACTTACCTCTTCCTGCAGCCCAGTATACATCATTACCAGAGTGGGAACAGCACCTAGCCTCCTATCGATGATACTGTATACTACTTAGTTAATGCCCTTGTCCTACCCTCTGTAAGTATTGATCACTGGAGGGGTCTTCCAACAACATGCACAAAAATTGCAATCTTATTTATCTCTGCTTCCCGAGGACAATTTCCGTACTAAGTTCTAAACTAGTTAGTTCACTTATTACCTGAATAGATTAAGTGATATCTGCTATCTCTCTCAATCTTCCCAAACCTGATAGGGTTTCCTAAAGGGACTTCTTAATGCTGATGGTAGTAGTGGGCTAGCACTAACAGGGACGAGGTCCCATTCCTACCTATTCTGAATTATGCTTGCAAGGTGAACTGTAGGAATATTCAGAAGGATTATCCATCACTGGTAACTAGACTGAAAGAAAACAGAGTAAGTGAGTAATCCAAGACTAAGGGGCCGATTCCGATTTGGGCCGGAAAACTCTCCGACCGAGCCGGACCCGGAGAGATTTCCGACCGAATCGGACTCTGGCAGTCCGACCGAACGAGTACGATGCGCACGCATGCTATCGGACTCGATTCGGTCGGACTCCCATTGAAGTCAATGGGAGCCGGTCGTACAACACGTACGCGGGCTCCCATTGACTCACTAAAAAACCCTCCCAGCAGACCCGGAAGCAAGAAAACCCCTTGGTTCACCAACGAACTCAAGGAATCCAAGAAGAACTGCCGCACTCTCGAGAAAACCTGGCGACTCGACCAGACCACAGACAACAGGACCGCCCTCAAGCACGCCACCCGCAAACACCACCAGCTGATCCGTGCCACCAAGAAGTCGGCACTCAAAGAACGACTGGACAACAACGCCCATGACAGCAAGGAACTTTTCAGCATCGTCAAAGAGTTCTCCAACCCCAGCGCCGGAAACAACGACATCACCCCCTCGCAAGACCTCTGCAACTCACTCTCCGCGTTCTTCCACCGCAAGATCACCGACATACACAACAGCTTCGACGCACAAACAACGCACCCTACCGCCAAACCAATGCCCGCCACCACCACCCTCTGCAACTGGACCCCGATCAACACCGAAGACACCACCCGCACGATGAACTCCATCCACTCCGGATCACCAACCGACCCCTGCCCACACCACGTCTTCAACAAAGCCGACGCCACCATCGCACCCCATCTCCGGGACATCATCAACTCCTCCTTCCACACCGCCACCTTCCCGGAGAGCTGGAAGCACGCCGAGCTTACCGCCCTCCTGAAGAAACCAACGGCGGACCCCACCGACCTCAAGAACTACCGCCCCATCTCGCTCCTTCCGTTTCCGGCCAAAGTCATCGAGAAGACCGTCAACAGACAGCTTGCCGCCTTCCTCGAGACGAATGGATCCCTCGACCCCTCGCAGTCCGGGTTTCGGGCCAACCACAGCACCGAGACCGCCCTTATCGCAGCCACCGACGACATCAGAACCCTAACCGACAACGGGGAAACAGCTGCCCTCATCCTCCTGGACCTCTCCGCGGCGTTCGACACCGTCTGCCACCGCACCCTAGTGAAGCGCCTCAGCAACATCGGAATCCGAGAGAAAGCACTGGAATGGATCATCTCGTTCCTCGCCGGAAGAACCCAGAGAGTCCGCCTCTCCCCGTTCAGATCCGAAGCCACCGAAGTCATCTGCGGCGTTCCACAAGGATCCTCACTCAGCCCGACCCTCTTCAACGTCTACATGAGCCCCCTCGCAGCCATCGCACGCCGACACAACCTCAACATCATCTCCTACGCCGACGACACCCAGCTGATCCTCTCCTCACCAACGACCCCACCACCGCCAGAGCCAACCTGCACGACGGGATGAGAGACGTCGCCGACTGGATGAGGAACAGCCGCCTTAAACTGAACTCAGACAAGACGGAAGTCCTCATCCTGGGCTCATCACCCTCCGCCTGGGACGACTCCTGGTGGCCCCCGGCCCTGGGCACCGCACCCAAGCCAACGGACCACGCACGCAACCTGGGCTTCATCCTGGACTCCTCCCTATCGATGACCAAACAAGTCAACGCCGTCTCATCTTCATGCTTCAACACCCTGCGCATGCTCCGCAAGATCTTCAGATGGATCCCCACTGAAACCAGGAAGACCGTCACCCAGGCACTCGTCACCAGCCGACTGGACTATGGGAACACCCTCTACGCCGGAACCACAGCCAAACTTCAAAAGAGACTCCAGCGCATCCAGAACGCCTCCGCACGACTCATCCTGGACATCCCCCGACACAGCCACATCACCGTACACCTGAAAGACCTGCACTGGCTCCCCGTCAGCAAGAGAATCACGTTCAGACTCCTCACCCACGCACACAAGGCCCTCCACGACCTGGGCCCAAAGTACCTCAACGACCGCATGTCCTTCTACACGCCCACACGCCAGCTACGATCAACCAGCCACGCCCTCGCCACCGTACCACGCATCCGCAGAACCACCGCCGGAGGAAGATCCTTCTCCTACCTGGCGGCCAAGACCTGGAACTCCCTCCCCACTCACCTTCGGCGAACCCAGGACCATCTCGCCTTCAGGAAGCAGCTCAAGACCTGGCTGTTCGAGCAGTAACTTACCCCCTCCCCCAGCGCCTTGAGACCCTCCCGGGTGAGTAGCGCGCTCTATAAATGCCGTGATTGATTGATTGATTGATTGGGTGCGAGGCGAACGAGGGAGCCCCCTACAGCGGGTTCGCGTCGATGCGGTTCGCGCCGCACACCCACAGGTAGGGGGGACCCATGGGTCCCCCCTGTGGGCGACTCGCGTGGCTACGCATACAGGGGGGTCCGACACGGACCCCTAAAGTCCGGCTCCGATAGCTTTATCGAGCCGGACGGTGCGGGTCGGTCAGACTGCTCAAAGCGCGCATCGTACTTGCCCGGCCGGGGAATGTCTCCATCGCGCGGTGCGAGTCGAGTCTGAGCGAGTCGGTCGGTGTGGTTCGGACCCGTGAACGAGTCGGTCGGCGATTTCGCGTGCGCTCGCATCGTACTCGCTCGGTCGGAAAAGAGGGCTCCGAATCGGATCCGGTTAAGCCGAATCCGATTCGGTGCGCTACCGGCCAAGATCGGAATCGGCCCCTTAGACTTCAATGATAAAAAAAGTCATACAAACAACAACTAGCAGTAGTAACTTCAAAGCAAACTGGGGTGCTAGTAACTAATTAATCTATTGAAACAATTCTAACTATACTTACAACAAAACCCTCTAGTCAGGATTCAGGAGAAGTAAAGGTAAAGTAAGTTTCACTTTTGGTGTTAGTTTACCCTTGCAGTGTAAGTTTGTGACTAGTAACTTTTCCATGAGTAACTTTACTTTACACATAGTAACTCTGTGAATAGTAACTAACTCCTAACATTTTAAAAGGAGCTATTGCTACTACTAGTACGTTACTACTCACAAAGTTACAGCTAGTACAGTTACACTGCAATAAACATACACCAGAATTGTAATTTCACCTCCATGAATCAGGCCATAGTGCAACAGTACTACCTGGGATAGACATTGTTCTAAGACTCTGCACTATGATGATGATGTCCTTTTCATGCATAGGTGGGGGTATTAAAGCTGGTGTGGGCTATTGTTCAGAAGATCCGTTATAGGGATTTGCCATCGCTTTCACCACATTCATCTTGCCAAGTGTGTGATTCATTTATGCTGTAAATTATTAAGTCACACCTCAATAGATCACACAACCTGGGGGAAGAGAGTTAGGGGTTTATTAAATAGAGGAGTAGGGAGAGTAGAGGAAAGGGACACAAAGACAAACACAAGATTCATCAAGTCTATGAGTGGCACATCATCACATCTGTTGTAGAAGGAATGACATAGTTCGTTTACCAAATGCATTGCAAACAGTTCTTCAGCCCCAGAGACCCAAGTTATGTAATTGTTATGTTACTTAGGTTTGAAAAAAATACAAAATAGGGAGGACCCTTACAGTTCTACAAAAATGTTATTGTCAAGAAAAGAAAAATGATACTGTATATTAATGCCAAAATAGGTGGTGCATCTGAAGTCTTCTTCTCGGAATGTCAATCTTTGGTGCAGAGCTGAACCAGTCTGGTAAGCTGTAGTGTTATGTAGCTTTGGTGCAGAAGAACAGAAGGCCTGTGAAATGCACAAAAGTACATGCCAATATTGCAGAGTCAAGGAGAAGGTAAGCTTCATGGTGGATGAGGATCAAGAGGGCAGAGTATACACTGGTGCAGTCATGTGCGATTAACTCAGAGGTAAGAGCACATTTTTACTACCAATCCCAGACTAGTGGCTGTCAGTCACAAATGTCAATTGTGTGCGTACATCGTGACGTGTGTCCAGTGACAGTCCCCCTAGACCACAAACACTTAATTAGAGTTTGATTGACATTTGAGCCAGCACACTACTCAGCATTTTCCGAATAAACTCACCTCTCTCCAGTCCACGGGAGTAGGCCTCTTTGAGTCATGTTGCTTGTTTCCCATATGCATTGCTCCTAACTTCTTTTTTCAAGCTGTTGGGTAAGTCCCATGACCATCCCGATTCTGAATCCCGACCCAATGAACAAGAAGCGCAAAAGAATTTAAACATTTTGTGTAGTTTTGTTAACTAAACTGACTGGTCTCTGAACAACCTGAAAAAAAGTACAGGAAAGGACTGGGGAGGACCATGTAAATAATTGCAGTGAAATTTGAAAGCAAGGCAATCATTCAGGCAGAATCATCCATCGGGCCCCAAACATTACAAATCAAGTTTACAAATTAGTTACAACACCCTCCCAGCGATCACATGAATCATCAATCACTTAATATATTACTCATTGGTGCATAGTTACCTGTTCCAGTGTGGTGCACTGGGCATTTGTGTATTGTATCTTCTATTTTCCCATAGAAGCAACAAACAATGGCAGTCTTGTATTATTAATAATCTTTACTGACAGACAGCCCAGCTAGGGAATGAAAAGAGATAAGGATAGGGATGGGAGGCATTGTCTTCATGTCGTTTAAGCGAATGGGGGAGGCTTTTTCTGTGCACGCTGGTCCACTTCATACATGTGAATAAATGGGGCTGCATAAGTCACACACCAAATATGTCAATATTATTCTCTATCCATCCCCCTTTTTTTTTTGCAAAGCATTTCGACGATTTTATATGAAAGTTCTGCTGTGGCCTGCTTAGTTAGGGAAGTGGAATTCATCCTCAAACTCAGGGGGTTCACCCAGAGGTTCATCAGCTAACATACTTGAGTCTGACCAATCGCCCTCATCCTCCTCCTGTGCAGTTTCAGGAACAGTGTAATCTTGTGGTTTGAATTGTTGGTTAATTTTTATCATGGTCAACCTCTCCACATTTTGAGGCGAGAGACTGGTACTTCTTACCTTGACAACTGCATCGGCTGCACTGAAGGAACACTCAAAAGACACACTGGCTACCGGATACGCCAGATCATTTAGTGCCAGTCTGCTGACCTCTGGCCATATATTACTGTCATTGTCCATGACAACAAATCCATTTCTGTCACCTCTGGGTTGAAGCCATTGAAACACCTTGGTGTTAAACTCTTCCAAGATGTTTGCAGCTGTATGGGATTTCTCTATGGCAAACATCGCTACTGTTGAATGCTGCTGGTTAAATAAGAGGGATCGTCTTGGTGTCCTCTGAGCCACCCTCCGTACTTACAATCACTGGCTCGTTCTCATCACTGTCACGTTCCATAACTCTAAGGCTTTCAGGAACTTTCCTTTTCTCTCGAACGGGTCTCAAACTCGGCCGGTGGCCAATCCATGTCCAGGTCATAGAAAGGGGGACTTGGAGAAGATGATAGAGTACCCTTTCTTTTTCTTGCTGGAGATTGTGAAGCCAAAGATTACAGAGCGACATCTTGCTCAGCAGGAAGTTTAATCCTGTTCTGCTTTTACTTCAAGAAGAACTGTTGCTGGCAGTTGCTCCTGTTCTCCACTTTCTTTTGACGATTGGGTACTAGTTTGCAGCTGAGAAAAATCCAGTTCAGACTCACTGATTGTCACCATGACTCAAGTGGCTGCATCGCTGAGAGACATTGGCTTGGGCTTAGCCTTAGGTTGTGATGGTTCTGTTGTTGATGCAGGAGTGCTGCTCCCAGCCTTTTGCTGCCCAGAGGAGGGTGCAGCAGATACATCACATTTCTTGCCGGAGGTGGAAACCAGCATGCCAGTGGTGGCAATATCCTTCTTATTTTCCTCCTCACTGACCACTTTCTTGGCAGGAACAACTTTCTTGGGGGCCACCTTCAAGTTTTATCTTTGCTCTGGCAGTTGCCACTTAGCTTCACAAGCAGAAGCAGAGGAGGACTCAGCTCGTGTGCATCATTGCCGGCCAGCTGTCTGGATGTACTGTGAGTGATGATGTCTCTTGTGCACCTAAAATTAACAAACAAGAACCAAATTCTGTGAAACATGGCATTTGCAGTTTGAATCTACAGCAGTATAATTTTGTGAGGTCACATCACAAATAATTGACAACAGTGTAGCTATTCCAAACCATAATAACATAATATTTCAATACTATACAGATTGAAAAGTTTACTTTAAGTGCTTCTAAGACCTTTGAGATGCCTGTGGCAAGCACAGGGTTCCAGGGGGAAATGGAATAATGCTTATAAAAATTATTGCTGGTGTGCGGCTATGGCAGGCAGGGGGTGCAGGAAAAAATCAAATAATTGAACAAAAATGATTGCTGGTGTCTCCCTGTGGACTATGAGAAATCCTATGGGAGGCAAGGAGGTGCAGGGGGAAATGGAAATAATGCATTAAAAAACACTGTACATTCATACTAAAATCATCCTCAAGCACATTTAACTCACAACGGGGAAAAAGGGAAAATGAACAAGAAACAAAAAGGCATAAGCGTGCTCTATAATATATATATATATATATATATATACATATATATATATCCACAAAGCGATTCCTCCCACCAAGGAAAGAACCAGAGGGACACACCAGGGGACCAGGAAGAACAGCTTTATTGCCGCACAGGAGGCATGACGCGTTTCGGCTGATTGCCTTTTTCAAATGCCAAACACTACAAACTGACACCTGCAGCATTTCAATGATCCATTTCACCTCCATTGGTGGAAGCCCAGCTAAGGCGATTGGTTGCTGGAACGCCATCTCGCAGCCTCCCTCAGCAGACTACGACTCCCAGAAGGCACCATCCCGGCCCTCAGGTAAGCGTTTCTGTCGCCTTCTTAAAACTCATGGTGAGTGCTGGTGATCAGTGAACAAATGTGAATGGTGCAGTTTTAAAATTTGTCCCAGTGTCCTCGCAGCACAAGGTTCCTCTCCCTGGCCCCCATTGACGTCTCACCGCATTTGCCCAAGATCGTATGATATCGGAGACTGAGCTACAGTGAGCAGGTCTCTCCGTGCAGTCACGGACTGCAAGTCACAGCGAAACTCCACAGTTCCTGGATGCATGGGCCAAAGCAATCCAATCCCTTGGCAACAGAAGAGCTGAACAGAAGCACAGCAATCCCCTTGAAGCTCCGGCCACAAAACGAGACGGGTCCCCCAAGCACGCTCAAGGCTAGCGTGCGAAATATCCACAAAGAGATTCCTCCCACCAAGGAAAGAACCAGAGGGACACACCAGGGGACCAGGAAGAACAGCTTTATTGCCGCACAGGAGGCATGACGCGTTTCGGCTGATTGCCTTTTTCAAATGCCAAACACTACAAACTGACACCTGCCGCCTTTCAATGATCCATTTCACCTCCATTGGTGGAAGCCCAGCTAAGGCGATTGGTTGCTAGAATGCCATCTCGCAGCCTCCCTCGGCAGACTACGACTCCCAGAAGGCACCATCCCGGCCCTCAAGCTAGCGTGCGAAATATCCACAAAGAGATTCCTCCCACCAAGGAAAGAACCAGAGGGACACACCAGGGGACCAGGAAGAACAGCTTTATTGCCGCACAGGAGGCATGACGCGTTTCGGCTGATTGCCTTTTTCAAATGCCAAACACTACAAACTGACACTTGCCGCCTTTCAATGATCCATTTCACCTCCATTGGTGGAAGCCCAGCTAAGGCGATTGGTTGCTGGAACGCCATCTCGCAGCCTCCCTCAGCAGACTACGACTCCCAGAAGGCACCATCCCAGCCCTCAGGTAAGCGTTTCTGTCGCCTTCTTAAAACTCATGGTGAGTGCTGGTGATCGGTGAACAAACGTGAATGGTGCAGTTTTAAAATTTGTCCCAGTGTCCTCGCAGCACAAGGTTCCTCTCCCTGGCCCCCATTGACGTCTCACCGCATTTGCCCAAGATCGTGTGATATCGGAGACTGAGCTACAGTGAGCAGGTCTCTCCGTGCAGTCACGGACTGCAAGTCGCAGCGAAACTCCACAGTTCCTGGATGCGGGGGCCAAAGCAATCCAATCCCTTGGCAACAGAAGAGCTGGACAGAAGCACAGCAATACCCTTGAAGCTCCGGCCACAAAACGAGACGGGTCCCCGAAGCACGCTCAAGGCTAGCGTGCGAAATATCCACAAAGAGATTCCTCCCACCAAGGAAAGAACCAGAGGGACACACCAGGGGACCAGGAAGAACAGCTTTATTGCCGTACAGGAGGCATGACGCGTTTTGGCTGATTGCCTTTTTCAAATGCCAAACACTACAAACTGACACATGCCGCCTTTGAATGATCCATTTCACCTCCATTGGTGGAAGCCCAGCTAAGGCAATTGGTTGCTGGAACGCCGTCTCACAGCCTCCCTCGGCAGACTACAACTCCCTGAAGGCACCATCCCGGCCCTCAGGTAAGCGTTTCTGTCGCCTTCTTAAAACTCATGGTGAGTGCTGGTAATCGGTGAACAAACGTTCATGCTATTTGGGAATTTTTCACTATAATTTTGCTCATTTTACTTTGGGGCCTAGTTTCCCCACACCAAGGGCCACGGCCATCTAGCTATTAATTCCCAAATAGCACACAAGATAATGGAGAAAAAGTACTTTAAAAGATTTAGAACCTGTACCCCAGCCCTCCCAAACCTGTGCAAACCTTTCCCCTTGGAAAAAACAAAAAAGATTAATGCAAAATAAGCCCCTACTGCAACTTCTTACCACCCTCAATGAAATGTAAAAATGGAAGAAAAAGCATGAAAGATAAAATAAATTCCAGTACATGCCCCCCATCAAACAACAAACTTATCCCAAAAATATTTAACTTACTTGTTTCCTCAAGGACAAATCCTTGAAAATCCAATGCAGCAGGGATTGCAAACAAAAAAGAGAGTGATTTTTTCCCCTCAAAATCTAAATGAAAAGTGACCATGGGATGGACAAAGCACTGGGAGGAGCCTTTCAGACAGGAAGAGGAAGTTGGAGCCTCTGTGACACTTCCTTCCTGTTAAAAGAAAAAAAGGAAAATTAACAAAATGCTTTTTGTGCTAAAAACCCACCTGAACCATCCGATCGTGTAGAATAGTTACTCAAAAATCCAATTTCAAGTTGACTTTGCTGCTTCTCAGGTAGAAAATCTACTCAAGAAGCAGCCCTCTGAACAGGATTGCTCGCAACCATCTGCGTTAGAAAATGGCACAGGAAGACTTCCTAGCTTCCGGAAATCATGCTAGGGGATGCAAAATTTCATTTGCTTGCTTGTGCCTTGCATTGTTCAGATTGTCATTGCGTTGCTCGAATGGGAGCAAAATTCTGGAATTTTTGACATAACTCTACAATAAAGAGAAACGCGGAGTGACCAAAATTCCGTCAATTCTGTGAGCGGAATGAAAGGTTCCAGTCACCCCTAATTTAAAGTATCACGGTCCACAGAGGTGTAAACTTCTGAAACAATTTTTGGTAGTTTCCATTAATGTTCTTTAACTGGGACTCTTGCCAGTCTCTGGTGTTCTGCCAGCTTTGGAGCTTCTCCTCAGACATTACTCTAAATAATTGAGGAAACTGCTTTAAAATTACCCAATAATGTCATCCCTAGATCTAGAGATGGTGCAGCTCTATGCACATTTTGTACTTGTTTTAACACCTATGGTAACATCACTAAAGAGTGTGCCATGCATAGTAGTGTAAATGCTCACAAATGTACTTCCCCAGGTGTTGCAATCTTCCACTGATTGCACCATCCCAAGGAAGAGACAGATACCCAGAATTCTATGCTCCTCTTGGGGTGTTGTATGAGGATAAACTGCTTCCAACTGGTTGGTCTTGTGAGCAATACAGAATGGAATTTCATCTTGATTTATGCGCCCTATACTCATAATAGCATTTATAGGCTGTGTACTGAATTGCAGGATGCATACATTTTGCAGAAGAACCGGGAGAAGCTGGTTTAGTCATTGAGGTTTGTAAGGCATACTGTCTCAGTCGACTATTTGATTTAATAGTCTAACTAAATCTGCAAATGCTAGATTTGCTGGGTCTGGATATAGTGTATACCCAACCAACACGGGCCAAATGGAACCTTCATTAGGGGACCCACTCAAACATTTTGCACCAGATGCGGTAGCTGACAACCAAACCATGTCTGGTGTTCCTGATAACGCAAGGGATCTCTAGGACTCGGTAGGGCTGATAAATATTTGGCTCTGTTGCAGGTCTGAATGAAGGAAAGTCGCCATTGTTGGGATCTGCAGCATCAAACTCGCACCATGAGTAAAATATTTCAAAGAGGAATGCAGCATGTGCACCTATAACAAATGTCACTGCACCCCTTATTAGGAACACCCCTAGTAAGGATGTGCTGTGTGAGTGGTTCCCTGTAATCTACACCAATTGCAAAAGGAATGGGCACCATTTTTAACAAACAGATGACATAAACATGAGATCTAAAATTCAGTAATCAGGAAAAATGGGGAAAAACATTTCAAAGGTCAAGTACCTGTCAGACCTACAGCACATAGGAAGCACATTATGTATATGAAGGAGGTAACCAATATTACAATAGACGCCCCTGCTAACTGTAATACTTGGTCTCTTGAGTGTGTCATCCAAAAGAGAGCTAGATTAAATCCATGCACGGCGGTGGGCACCATCATACCTTTCCGAGAAAATGTTAGAACAGGATTCGGCACTAAGGACGCAGTCAATATCCCAATCCAAATCAGAAGATCGGTTGCACGGCAGCCAATACAAAACCTACTGAGCAATGTTTGTGTAAGATGTCTTTCTGGTGACGATCAGTCTCATGAGACAAGAATGGGATTCTTTAGTGTACGTTTTTGAGGTACTTTTTTTTTTTTTTATAAATGAATCACACACTCAAGGAGCGCCAAAAAACAGAATATGCATTTCAAAATGCTCATTTTAAAATCCCAGTCTAGTGCATAGAATATTAATTGTAACCACACAATATAAACAATAAAGTTGCAAATAATACAATATTGTGAACCATAAGAAATATTCTGAAATAGTTACTGCATTTTTAGCAGTAACATCCTCAATTGCTACATTTAGGCACTATGCTAGCTCTAGCAGATTAGTGAATAACACAACTATTTTGAGTTTCAAAGGTGGTGCACACTCCCATACCTGATTCAGAATAACAGGATTATTGTTCCATCTGAATAGTAATCCTGATATTTTTGTCACAACGCTGCTGTGGGTAGCAAAGAACACACAGCCACTCTGGCAGCCAATTAAGTTCACTCGTCTCACTGCAGCCTTCAGTTATAGTGGGAGCTGAGGTTGAGCCTGTCCTGTCTTAATAGTGCTGATGTGAAGATTTCCTCTCTGCCTCTAGCTCTCTACATTCACTTTTATAATGTTTGATCCGAGGCATGTTAACAAATCTCAGAAGAAACACTCAACATGAAACTACCTTTTAATCTGTTTCATATTATGAAATAATGTTCTTTGGGAGCAAACAAAACGGGACACTCAATCACTAACCTTCTGGAACCTTCTAGAAACGCTGATTGCTTATAATTGACAACAATGATATGCTTCAGCCGAAATGATTAAATAACCTGAGTGTATTTGCATAATCTTGATTATCATATTTGCATGAAACAATTGAAGAGCAAAACATTTTAAGAATGTGTATTTAACTAACACATATTTCATATCAATTTGAAAGGTCCTTGAGGAAAGAAACTGAGGGGCATATTATCAAGCCCCTATCGCCACCACAACGTCACTTTTTGTGACGTTGTGGTGGCGATAGGGTCAGCTCCCTAATATCAAGGCAGCGATAAGCAACTTAACGTGGCTTACAGCCACGTTAAGTGGCTTAACGCTGCCTTGATAATAGTGCCCCTTTCACGCTAAATTTAGCGGGAAAGGGGCGTGCAGTGGGTGTTGCGGTGGGCGTTCCACCGCAACACCCACTGAATTCGACGCTGCCACCTATTATCAAGGGTGGCGATAATAGGTGGCAGCGCCGAACTTAAGACCAGGAAAATCCTGGTCTTAAGATGGCGAAAAGAGGAGAAATGCTTTATTTCTCCTCTTTTTTGCTTTTTGCTTTTGCTTTTTTGCTTTTTCCATGTGTGCTGCCTTGTGCAGCACACATGGAAAAAGCAAATTGCCATGGTTTGTTTATGTACAGGAAGGTGTCCATTCCTGTACATAAACAAACCTTTTTTAAAAATGCCATTTTGTAACTTACATGTGTGCTGCATGAAGCAGCACACACGTAAGTTACAAACTGGCATTTTAGGTTTGTTTAAGTACAGGAAGGGACACCTTCCTGTACATAAACAAACCTCCCTGCTCGCAGACACCCTTGCACTCTGGTGCAAGGGTGCCTGCGTTGGCGCTAAGCTGTAAAACTTAGCGCCATCGCAGGGGGAAACGCAAGGCTGCACCATATCCTTCATAATATGGTGCAGCCTCGCGTTTCCGAAGTGGCGGAGAGAGGCGTTAAGCCAAGAAGGCTAATGCCTCTCTCCGCCACTTCCTTGCTAATATGCCCCTGAGTATCTTTGATATAGCATTGCACGGTTTGCACTGCAGTAGGTAAGATACATAGGGTAGGCCTGAAGTCATTGTAGTGGATGGCACAAATATAAAAAAAATTGTAAAACGTCATTTGTGTTTGAGTTAGACTTCATGTGCAGATAAAATTGTAAATCATGTAAATTGTTTTTATTCTTATCATATTTGGAAGATTTTAAATGCATTAAGTATTACTCTATCCTTAGAAGTAATATTAAATTCTGATTTGGATCATCTTTGTATCAGTACGAGGAATCTGAGAATTTCTGTCTAAAACAGCATCTGCAACCGTTAATTCATGACTTAATGCTGCTTCGGTTTGTTTACACTGTAGTCATTTTGAATCTGGATCAAACACATCCCCAAGCATCAGTGCTCTTCAATATCCAATTTCACAGTTTCTTCACACATATCTCATGCTATCTATTATAGTCAATGTCATCACAACACCTTTGTGTGCCTCTTGGTACCTTTTAAATGGGTTTGATAACAAACCATCCATCATATATCAAGGAGCATAGTTTAACCTTACGCAATATCAGTTTAGAACAAAAACAATTGGTGTATGACCTAATTGGATGCATTACTCATATCAATATGTGATAACTGCCTGTCCCTTTTTTCTTTTGCTTCGTGCATGGTGTGAGAAGAATTCAAGTCTTCAATTATTTTGTCACCAACAACCAGAAAAAATGGACTTAGTTGTCTAGTGTCAAAATGTTTGAGGATAAATTGTGCGCACTGCTGATTTAGTAATTCGTGCTTTAAAAAGGTGCCCTTCTTTTAGTGTCGTAGAGTTCAATTCCTTAAAAAAATGAAAAAATCTATGTATCATAGACCTATGCCTACTAGATGCACAGGTTTGAACCATTTTAAGTGATTTACAGAATAACAACGAGAATCATAAATTTCCAGGCGCTATCCAATTCAACCTGGTCATACTCTTAAGGCTGTTAACAGGAGGACAATCTTGAAGTTAAGACTGGGGAAACATGGCAATTGCATTTCATGTGAAAGAACAGATCAGGGCAATATATGCAATCCTTGTGCTGCTTAAAATGTATCCCATGTCGGTTTTCAGCAGTGGGTCAAGTCATTAGGTCCATTATTAGGTAAGACCTTTTCCTTTTATTAAACTTACATGCATAATATGCATACTCATAGGGGCTTTCAGCAAGCCCTCTTCATCCTTTGGTCAGTTTTGGTACTCACATTTTTCTACTGCCCACACTAGAATAAAGTATATGGCAATGGTCACCCCACTTACGCCATTGGCTAATACCACTGTGAGTGATAGTATATTTTTACTTTCTCAAGGAGCACACATGCACACAAAGTAGTTCCCTTCCATGCCAGGTATTACTATAGCAGTGTGTCCTTTTGAGCTCAAAAATGTTTTCGCTTTTAGCTAATATTTCTTTAATACATTGGCAAGGGCCTTGTACATGCACTCATGAACCCATGGGCACAGACTCACAGACAGAGGTACACACAGCAACACATATATTCACACAATTGACTCATGCACACATACATGCACTCATAGGTGCCGACTCACACACAGAAAGTCACATGGTGAAATAGATTCACACACTGCCCCTAACTTATACATAGACTCACATTCTCATAGGTAAAGACACATTTGCACACCACCACTGACTCAGAGACACACTCATGTACAAGAAATCCACCCAGGACTGGTGAGACAGCTTCTGGCTGCCCTTGAACTTCAACCTATACTTCTCAGGGATGAGACCATATTTCTTGACAAGGGCTTCCTTTTTGAGAAAATACTTCATCTTGTCACCCTTTCCTGGGACCAACAGAGAATCCCTCCCCTCAGTGCGTATATGCCTTCATAGACTGGCTCTCCAATCCTCCTCAGGGACCTTATGCATTTCTAGAACTACCTCACAGGCCTCAAACCACCTGTTGATGTCCCCCAATACAGTTAGGCACTAGGTCCTTGGGTATGTAGACCTTTTTGACTCCACTGCCATCATTGCCACTGGACTCCGAGTAATTCTTCCTTTCAAGTCCAGCTCCTTCATACTGACTTTGTGAGCCAACAAAAGTTTATTTTCTTCTAGGGCACTTTCAGACTCAGCTTTCTCTTTTGATAGGGCCCTATGTGTTTCAGCATTCTCCTTGGTTAAGGCTATCTCTGCCTCAGCCCTTCTCTCCTCCAGGGACATCTGTGCAGCTGCCCCCTCTCTGGTGGCTTCCAATTTCAGCTTGTCTAGTTGCAGCTTGACCTCTCTCTCAGCTCTCTCAGGTTTCCTGTCCTCAGTGACTCGGGGATCAGTTGTTAGAAGACACACTGCTCATGGCAGAAGACCTTGCTCCTGTAGGCAGGTTTACCTCCTCCTCCTGTTACAGCTCTGGGGATATGGCCATGTCATCTCCTTCCTCATTCTCATCCTCCACATTTACCCCTCCTCCTCATGATCATTACAGTCCTGCTTTCTTGTTGCAGCTTGCATCCTGTGGATCTCCTCATAGGCTCTGAGGGCTATTTGAAAGTCCACTTGTGTGGCCCCTTTCTCCAAGGTTAGTCCTCTCTCTTTGCAGTTTCCTCAAGTCTGCCATCTTGAGGTTATCAATGCTGCCAAGCTTCAATTCCATTTTCTCAATCAGGTATCGCTGGTAGGGCAAATGTGAGTCAGGAATTACATTTGGAAAAGGAAAAAAGGATGGCCAACTAGGAGAATTTCAAAAGAAATCAGTTCTGATGTCCGATTATTATTAGGGTTTTTAGTTTTGGACAAATCACTGAGTGGCACTACACAAACAGAAATACTGGATCCCACTGATGCCATCAATGTAAGAAATTGGGTTATTGGTTGAGAGGGGTGGAAGCCCCATTTAAATAATAAAAATAATCCCTGTCAGAGTGAACCACAAATGTCACTAAATAAATCTGTATTTAAACCTCTGGTAGCTTGGCACAAATCCAATAGGCTTAACTTAGAGACAATCAGTAAAGCATTTATGCAACATTCAAACAGTAATAAAGTGAAAATATAATACAAGAAAAATCTGAAACCAATTTAGAAAAATAGAGTACATTTTGGTCAATAAATAAAATGACACTAAAACAATCAAACTCCAATCAGTAGATGCAGAGAGGTGAGTAATTAAAATGTTTTAGGGGAAAATAGCACCAGGAAGCAGAAAGCTCCGCTTGTGGTTATCTGGTTTAGGCTGACCACGATGGGATGCCATTCGGATACAGGGACTAGATTATTTATTTATTTGTGGAGTTTTATATAGTGCCAACATGACCAGTCCAGGTATCAGAGCACTGTATATATAGCAATCCAGTCATACATAAACTGGAAAAGAGAAAAACAAATGACAATCAGAGAGGGAATAATTATGGAGTTACATATATGCAGCACAACATCATGCATGCCAGTTCCAAGATCCAAGGGAGTCCACCACAAGCTAGCCATTCTAAAGAAAGATCATGGCTCCTAGAGAAGGAATCTATGCATCAAGAGCTTTTTTGCTTCTTTTTTAAAGCAGTAGCGCAGCGATCTCTTAATGTGCGTGCTTCCAGTAGATTGTTATCCCAGCGGCTCAATGGCCATCTGTCTCCCCACAGGTATTCCCCATACCATGCTCCATTGTGAGCCTCCATACTTTGAGCATTGTACGAGAATTTACCCCTCCAAGCATCGGAAACAGAGATAGGTAAGCCTTGGCCGCAACCGCATGTTTCCCTTGTGATAGGGAGGCCCTCCGCTCTCAGTGTAATTATTTCACTTTCTTCCAGCCCTCATTTTACGCCCCCGTGTAGACCAGGGTCCACGGGCGGGGCACCACCCCTCTAGCCACTGTGACTGTGGCCCCCAGCTTGACTGTGTGCAGCATTATCCCTCTAACTAACTTGACGTGCGGTCTACAGCTCAGACCCACCGTAAGTCTCCAACAGACAGTAGCGGTCCGTGGTAGGAGTGCCGGCCGGGCGGTGACGTGGGGTGGGGGGTAGTAAACCACGGATTACGGCCGAATACAGGTAAGTAAATATTTAAATCAATAAAACGAATTTCGTTGCGAGCACTGCATCGCATTTGGCGATGCAGCGCTCACAACGAAATTCGTTTTATTTATTTAAATGTTTACTTACCTGTATTCGGCCCTAATCCGTGGTTTACTACCCCCCACCCTGCCCCTCCCTCACCCCACGTCACTGCCCGGCCGGCACTCCTACCACGGATCGCTACTGCCAACAGACCACGTTTACCCTCACAAGTATCACTTAATGCATGACTGAATAAGCATGACGTCTCTAGATCGGCATATTAACACCCCCACATGGAAGTAATTTCATCCTTGGAGTAATAAGGTTGCACAAGCGTGCCGATTGGTGTATATAGTTTCACTCACCTTCTTAATATCTTCCACTAAGTACTCATCTTGAGAATACTGGCACACATCAGTTAGTCTTCCTTAACTTCTCTCAAATTTTTTCCTTCCATCCTCTCTCTCTCTCCTCTGCCCTATCTTGTCCCTTCTCTCTTCCCCCCCCCTAACTCCTTGCCTTATCAAGGCTACTTCTCAGGCATTTAGATTGACCAGTCCTGATGATGATCCCATATCTGTTGTTGGGGATCGAAACGTCGTCGACAACAACATCTTAACTCCGACTCGTAAAAATTTTGATTGTTGTGGAGTACAAGATGTGTTTTCTATCGTGACTACTGCAATTTTTATCACTGAAAAGTCACCTTACCACTATATGCCTGAGGTCAGGAAATCTTTTGATTTCCAGAACCCTTTCACTTGCTGCTCACTTTATTGTATGTTCGTTCATGTTTACCGAATAAGTAAATAAACGTAATAAGGTCAATTGGGACAACAGTACACCCGACTCTGATTACAGTTTTGTGGTTATAGCCTAATACCGTCCATAATAGGGACCGTTGTTTCTAGTAATATCTTTTTTAAAGCAGGCAGTAGAGGGGTTTGTCCTGATTTCAGGTGGTAAAGTGTTACAAATTCTTGGGGCAAGGCCGGAGAAGGACCGGTTGTAGGTTTTCTTTTTTTGAACTTCTGTGGTTTCAACAATAGGGAGTCAGTGCTTCTTAAGGAGCGACTACCCCCAGATAACTAGTTTTTGATCAAGTAGACACGAATGTTATGTTTGAGGGCCTTGTGCGCCATGCAGGCAATCTTCAATTGGATTCTAGCTTCATAAGGAAGCCATTTTAGATGTTTAAGGTCTAGAGTAATGTGGTCAATTCTCCTGGAACCTGTTATGAGTCTGGCAGCTGAGTTCAGTGTGGCCTTCAAAGGTGTCAACTTTACTTTGGGTAGGCCAGCAAGAGTGGCACTCCTGAAATCTAATCGGGAGATGACTAGAGATTGTACTGCTAACTGAAAATCCATTGGGGGCAAGAAGGGTTTGAGTTTCATTTGAATGTAAATCAAGTGATTGGCTCCCCTGATGGTTGCACTAATATGATCCTGCGCATTAAGATGTTTGTCTAACGTATTGCCTAGAGATCAAGTAGAATCAATAATGTGGGGTGAGCAGTTGAGAGCTGTGAGTTGTTTGATCCAATCTACTATGGGGGTCAAGAGATTGGGAGGAGCGATCAAAAGGAATTCAGTTTTGAGGGTGTTGAGCATGAGGTGATTGTGGGGCACCCATTGTTGGGTTTTCAACAGAGTGCAATACAGAGTGCAATTGAGCGTTTTGATATCTTCAGGTGAGGAGATTATCAAATGCAATTGTGTATCGTCAGCGTATATGTGGTAATGAATGTTTGAGATCTTCAAAATGTCTGTAAGAGGTTCCATGAACAAGTTAAATAACATGGGTGAGAGTGTGGAGTCTTGAGGTATTCCAATTGTTACTGGTGTAATGTCTGATAGTGGTTGGTTAATTTTGATTCTCTAAGTTCAATTGTGGAACAATGAAGCAGGCCATTGCAAGATTGGATAAGGTTGAGTTCTGTAAGGAAGGCCTTGAAGGTGTTAAGAATGGGGTAATTTAAGTCATTCCAATGGATGTTGGAATCCCCAAGGAAGATCTGATTGGTGTGTTGGGCTGAGTTAGAGGACATGGTCTCCATCATTTCTTCAATGAAAGGTAAGTTATTACCCAGGGGGTGGTAAATTGTGTGCAGTTTACAGACATGTTTGTTATTGCTCCATATTTCTATACCTAAGTATTCACACAATGTCATTGTAACCATTTGTGATTATTTAGGGTGAGCATGGAGTGGTAAATGCAGGCTATTTCAACCCCAGCTCTTCTGGATCTGTCCATTCTAATGATGTTGTAGTTGAATGGTACTAGTGTGCCAAAAGTGGGAGGGGATGAATCATAGAATCATGTTTCAGTTAAGATAAGGAGGTCAAGGTCTTGAGCAAGAATGAGATCAGTGATGTCAGCTGCGTGGTTTACTGCCAATCTGCGGTTAAAGAGCAAAGATCTGAGATGAGATTTGGTAACTGATGTCTTGTGGTGTGTCGTGTGAATTTGTAGCAGATTATGCTTGTTTATGAATCTATCTGTTGAGACTGGGTTCTCTATGTGGGTTATTTGTATTGGTATATGAAAGCAGAAGAAAGTGTATGTCAGCATCAGACAGGTGTTCTATAACCCTCTGGGTTCCTGAGGTAGGATTGGAGTGAGGTCTAGATCTCACTAGCAGGTTCCTTGAATTATCATTGATCATTGAAACATGATGAGAGAAGTTAAGTCGTACCATAGAGAGTGTAGTGAAGAAGCGGGTAATGGAGTCGGACGTGCTCAGTTAGAGCTCCGTCGCTGGCTCCCCTTTACCCGTCACAAATATCCGACATAGCGGACCTTTGGTGCCGAAAACCGGCTCTATCGAGCCCTGGACTGACCTGGTGCCAAGCGGAGATGTCTGGGGTCGCCGCGGACGCCGGGGCTCGCTGTCGGAGCCAGAAACTGATTGAGGTACTGAGGGGGAGAACAGGAGGCCCGAGAAGACTTTTACATGAGACCGCGGACACGCCCCTCCTGGTAGGCCATATCACGCAGCAAGGTGTGGCTGGTGGGAAGACTGAGGGAGGCGAAAGTGTACTGGAGCCGTGGCGGTACTACCGGCAGCCTCAGGCGCAGCTGGAGATCTGCACGAGGACCGTTCTTTAAAATGTGCACAGGATCCACCGCGGCCCGTGGGAAGACAGGTGACAGGCATTAATTAAGCAAGCACTGCCTGGATCGCCATACACGCGGGAGGCGTTGCCAAAGTCCTGCTGGCAGCGGACGAGTCCCCGCTTATCACAAGGTGCCGCAGTGGGAGATTGGACATTTTAAACCCCTGAAAAGCATAGGGCCAACGCTGGAGACAGGACGACTGCGCGGTTGTGACTGAGCTGCGCTAGACATGTCGCAACAGCTGGTGCCCAGCTGAAATCATCATGCAATGGCAGGTAGAACGCCACGGACAATGATTGTCATGTAGCCTGAGACCCGGGGGTGCCATTTTAACTATTCCTGATCTATAGACACTGTGCCCATTACTTGATGTCCCGAAAACCCGGAACAGGCCAGGAGCTTTGCGAGGACCCTTGTGTGGAGCTGGGGAGCCACGCGTACTGGAAACCCTGGGTAAGAAGATTGCTGCTCTGAGGGCACAGGGCTGCGCGCCAATACATATCAAAGTGCGCAGGCTGGCCTCCCTCCCCCCCATCCCCCTCCCCATTATTTGGAACTAGTGAGACTGAGTGGTGATCCTCCTTGGCCCACCTGGCATTTCTGGACTGGTCAGGCTGCAGCCAAACACCTCGTCTTGTCCCTATGTCGCGGGGAGGCAGACCGAGGACTGGTGCTGGGGGTCTGTCGACCCAGCCCCCCTGACCTGCGCCCAGTCCGAAAAAATGCCTGGAGAAGGACCATCCGACCCGACGTCCAGCAAACTGGATGCTGTGTTATGAGCGCTGGAAAAGTTAAGCAAAACTATGACTCAGACCCGCAATTCACTGGAAAGCAAGATCGACAAGGTGGCCATTGATCTGAATCTCCTTCATGCGGACCACCGTAAACTTACAGATAGAACATCCACAGTGGAGGCCACCATAATGGAGAATTCCCCGCAGATAACATCGGTGGAGAAGCACATTAAAGACCTTACTGCCCGGGTGGAGTATCTGGAAAGAAGAACCGAGGACGCCAAAGGAAGATCGAGGCGCAATAATGTGCGAGTGGTGGGCCTGCCGGAAGGCACGGAGGGCAGAGACGCAGTAGCCTATGCTGAATCCTGGCTTATCGACCTACTCCCTGAGGGGACACACTCCCCCCATTTCATCATAGAACAAGCTCACAGAGTGCCGGCCAGACCTCCGCATCCGGGCTCCAATCCTCGGCCGCTTTTGATACGCCTGCTGAATTACAGGGACAGAGATGTCATTCTCCAAGAGACCAG
Source organism: Calotriton arnoldi (assembly GCA_963921515.1). NCBI lineage: Eukaryota > Metazoa > Chordata > Amphibia > Caudata > Salamandridae > Calotriton > Calotriton arnoldi. Next base: position 625,343 of record CAWUFW010005429.1, read on the forward strand.
GAAACTGCAGGAAGTACAAGTGGACAACCACAAAATCATGTTTTTCCCTGACTTCATGATGCTGGTACAGAGGCAGAGATACTCTTTCATGGCAGTGAAGAGGAGGCTTCGACAACATGATCTTAAATATTCCCTGTTGTTCCCAGCCCGCCTGAGGGTGGTAGCAAGTGGCAAAACTCATTTCTTCGACACACCGGAAGCAGCGGGGGACTAGCTGGACACGCGAGGCTCTGCGAGAGACACTGCTTCACCGACGGGAGCAAATGGCATGCACAAGGACAGCTCGCCTAGACGCCGCAGGAGGGGGAAATGGCGCAAAACAAATCAAACATCTCAAACACTCGGCCCTAACCCAGAGCAGACGTTACAGGATCAACGCAATGCCCTTCAGGCGGCAGCGGAAATTGGAGGGGCACAAGGAGAAACATCTTCTATATCCAGCCTACAGGGACAAGACAGCGAGGGAGAACTATCAGATGAAGTCCTGAATTCACAGGGAGCAGATGAACTACCGGTGGTTACTCCTCAAACTGCGGATGACATTGCTTAATGTATGGTGTAAAATCCTAGATAAGCGCTGTCTGGACTACATCGCTGCATACGCAAGTATAATAAGTACATATTGTTGATGCGTCACAAGGCTGAGATGTCGTAGCATATATACATGCTTGTATAGTATATTGCTGTTGGGGGTGGGGGAGAGGCGGAGCTAGTGAAAGATTGGGCTTGTGCCATGTGTTATGTGACTTCCCTTGTGGCACTGGTTAGTGTAACCCGCTGTCGGATTCTGTTTCCGGTTTTCTTGCTTGGGGGGAAGGGGAGCTGCGATGATACTGCACATTTGTATTCTACATACACACTGCGCTCGCAAAGAACACCCCCCTTGTCAGAATGTCGTTTTCATTTTCTGTTTGGACGACTGCATGTTGCATTTTCGCCCTTTTAGTATTGTCTGCTTTAGTTTTTAGTGGTTTTGCCATTGGTCACGTGCTGGGTCGGTGCATACCGAGTAATAGATACACAGTCGTCACACAACAACTTTCTTCTCAGATAATAGTCATGCAGATCAACAAAGCAATTAGGTCATTCATGACTTATATTTTGTTCCACGGTACGATATCATGGCACCGATCACAATATGCACATGGAATTTGAGAGGCATCCATAGCCCGTCCCGTAGACACCTCATCTACTCATATCTTAAAAGACACCATGTGCATGATTGCCCTTCTTCAGGAGACGCACCTGCCGGGGTCTGAAGTAAAGCAACTGCAGAGAAGGTAGAGAGGGCAGTTGCACACCACGGGTTACTCAGCATACGCTAGGGGAGTCTTAATTTGGGTTAAATCAGGCACACCAGTTCACGTAGAGGGTTCCCTCATTGACACAGAAGGCCGTTATGTTATAGTGATGGGGAAACTAGATGGTCAACCCGTAGTCATCGCATCCGTATATGCACCAAACACTGATCAGGCTACATTCTTAGAGGAGCTGTCGAGCAAACTGTCCAACTGGCATGGGATCCGGATGATAGTGGGGGGGGGGATTATAACTGTGTACTCGATGTCTCCCTGGATCGTTCCTTTCCTCCGCTCCCTGGGGCGCCCACACATACTGCCACAAAGGTACTAAATAGCTGGGCCACACAATGGCAATTTACAGATGTGTGGAGGCATAGAAACCCGCATGATAGGGTGTACTCATTCTACTCCGGGGCACACAGACTGCACGTCCCCCTTGACCAAATAATTGTGTCTAATGACCTTTTAACAGCCATAGACAATCCAGAATATCTTAGGAGAACACACTCAGACCATAACCCACACACGTTGCAGATAGAATGGATCCGTAATAGGCCACCGGTTCCAAGGTGGTGCCTACAGCCAGACATGCTATTAGACGCCGCATTCCGGGAGTCCTTGGAGACAACAGCTGTACAATACTTTGAGGACCATACAAACACAGCCTCATCGCCATTGATAGAATGGGATGCCTTTAAGCTACTTACCAGAGGAAACTGCCTCGGCACACAGGCTGGCATGCGTAGACAGTTGGAGACAGACCTCACGGTAGTAGAAAGAGTCCTCGAAAGAGAGACGTGGAGGGTTCACACAAAAGGTTAACTTGCAACAGGGAGGAACATGCTCGCTTGCTGGAAAGACTCCGTTGCCTTAATTATGCAGCGCATTCAGCGCGCACACACCACCTGGGCGATAAGGCCGGCAGGCATCTAGCCTGGTTGATCTGTCAAGACGATGCTACAATGCCCGTCACTTCTCTCCGGTCGACGCAAGGCGATTGAGTCTATTCACAACAAGGCATACATCGGGAGTTCATAATGCACTATACTGCATTATATAAGTCCCATATCCGAGTCTCTGGGACTGACATTCGCGAATATCTTGCGGATATTGTCCTCGAGCTCAATGACCCTATTCTACTAGAGGAAATCAGTGCGAGCATACGCGCACTAGCAAAAGGCAAAACTCCGGGCCCGGATGGCTTGCTGGCAGAGTTCTATAAGGCCTATGCGGAGGTGCTGGCACCCCAACTAAAGAAGGTGTATGAGACTGCAATAGAGGACTCTACTCTTTCTGATACGCAGAACAAGGCATTGTTGATCTCTCTCCCTAAGCCCAATAGGGACCCGGAAGTGCTGGGCTCGTACAGACCGCTGGCGCTGCTTAATACTGCCTATAAGGTCTTAGCATCTATATTAGCTGTGTGCCTAGCTCCCCTGGTACGGACTGTAGTACACACGGACCAAAACGGGTTTGTCCCCACCAGAAGTACAGCACTTAATATACGTAGGCTTTTCAGGGTCCAACATTACGCGACAGATATTTGGCCCCGCTCTGGCTGCTTGGTTTTGGACCTGGAAAAGGCGTTTGACTCCTTGGAGTGGCCATACCTCTTCGAGGTGCTGCAAGGATGCAGGCTAGGCGACACATTTTTACACATGGTGCAGTTACTATACAAACGCCCCACTGTTAGAGTTCGGACAGGCCGACTCGTATCGGACAGCATTCAGGTAAATAGAGGTACCAGACATGGCTGCCCCTTGTCCCCACTCCTGTTCTCTCTTGCCATGGAGCTGTTAGCAACACGACTCCGCAGGGATGGGGTGGAGTGGGGCATCCACCTGGGAGACGGCTTACATACTGTTCCACTGTATGCCGACGATTTCCTACTGTACCTAAGGGACCTACATGATATCCCTGCTACCATAGCGGACACACTTCAGGAGTTTGAGAAAGTTTCAGGCCTCCGGGTGAATTGGGCAAAGTCCAGCCTGTATCCATTCCAGGATGACACGGCCGAAATAAACGTGCGCATGAACAACTCCTCTCTCCGATGGGATCCAGCTACGTTTCAGTATCTAGGCATCTTCATCTATCAGAATCCTACGGATGTGCTGGAGGGGAACCTGTGCAGGGCAATATCTGCTGTCATAGCCCAGACTCAATTCTGGAAGTCACTTCCTTTGAATGTGATGGGCAGAATCACATTGACCAAGATGATAATACTACCAAAATTATTGTACTATATTTCGAATTTACCGGTCTATGTTCCGGCCAGAACCTTTCGTGACCTCAAACAACTGACCCGAGATCTCATCTGGAACAAGGGCCGACCCTGCATTGCATTGTGGAAATTATATGCCCCCACCAGTAAAGGAGGCTTGGCAGTTCTCAACATGGAATTGTATTACCTGGCGGCGCAATTACAATGGGTGACAAGATGGTTTGCGGGTAAGGGTTTGGAAGACACTGCCACCGCGCAACTGCCTTGGTCTCAATCCCAAATATATCACTTGTTTCACCCTATTACGCGATCGCTGCGGCCACTACAGTCTTACCTGGCCTTGGCACACCGCTGTTATAAGAGGAGCCTATACCTCACAAAAGATACAACCCCCTACGCTCCGTCGCTACCACTCCTGGGGACGCCTAGGGGCAAAGCGAGCACTTCTAACAAGGCGCTTACACACTGGCATGAAGCAGAGTTAAGTACTTTCGCCGATCTCTATTCAGAAGGCGCTTTGATACCATTTGAAACTCTGGCAGCTGATCACGACTTACCCGCAGGTCAATTCTTATTATACAACACATCACTGCCGAACTGGAGACGCATCTCCTGATGCAATACATACATGTTATGGGCAATGGGTCACACATTGTACACTGGCTGGTTGAGGCACTACTTATCCACACAACGAAACCCATGACGGCCCTTCGATCGCGATGGGAAACAGACAGGGGACAACAATGTACAGACCAAGAATGGGACAAGTTGCTAGCAAACCCCACTCATGTTCCGAGAAATTCTAAGTTTAAGTTAATTCAGACATATATAACACAGAGGGCATATCTATCCCCGGACAAAATAAACCAATACTTTCACACCAATACCGCGGCGTGCCCGCGCTGTCTACAGACAAACGCGGACCTCCTACATATGCTTTGGTTTTCTGCTTCCCTGCATACTTATTGGCAAGAAGTTATCATGACACTTGCAACATGCACCGATAGGACAATCATGCGCACATGGGAAGTCTGCATATTAGAACTTTATCCTAGAACAGAGACAAACAGGGTCACATTGAGATTTATTGACTTAGGCTTGGTAGTCGCAAAACGGTTAATAACTAAAAGATGGAAACAAACTGATCCTCCTGTCGTCAATAGTTGGAAAAAATCACTTCTAGTGTGGGCGCAAGCCGAAAGCACATCCCTACACAGAGAGGAAATAGCTGGGCTACGAAAGTACCCTATTGTACAATACTGGGATACCATACTTTCGGATTTAACACGCATGGATGGGGAGAGGGAGAATGGATCCTCGCAAGCAGCTGATGTATGAGAAGAGGTCGCGGGCTTGCAGCTTTATAATGCTATCGGCCCGAGCTGAGGGTGGGGACTGCCACAGGGAAATGGGCCACAGTCACAATATGCGAACAACACTGGGGGGGAAGCATGGGCAATTATCGGGACAGACCCATTTGGTCAAGAGAAGATGTTAGAGTGGTAAGGATGCACTGGGTACGAAGTATGCACAATGCATGTAAACTGACCCAGGCGTGACACGTAGATAATGGCCTTGTTAGTTTGTTTTGATTATATATATATATATATATATATATCATATTTTGCCTCATCCTATTGGTTTGACTGCATGCTTACGCACGGACACTTACGTGTAAAATTGGTTGGACATACAGTATAGATATTCGGCTCAGTAAAATATGCTTTGGCAGTGGAACTGACATTTTATGCCAAGTACAGTGTAATTACTTGTCCTTCTCTATAAATATGTTCAATGTTATTCTGCAATTCAGTAAAAAATGAAAAATGCAAATAAAGATATTTAAAAAATAAAAATAAAATAGAGAGTGGAGTGAATTGATTAGTGTCAGGGGTTCTATTATCCTAAGAGGTCAAGTTAAGATTTAAGTGCTTCTCGAGCTTTGTTGTGATGTATATATGGTTCTGAAGGTTGGCTTTAACTAACTGAAGGTCTTGACTAAGATCTGAAAGTTTGTCCTCAATGTAAGAGGGTTCATCACTCTAGATGGGAATGTAGTGTGGCCTAGTGGTGGAGTGGGAGTGTGTGCTCACTGGGGTAGGTCCGCACCCCAGAAGGACCATGGGTGGTGGAGGTAGGCAATTCTGGCAGTGGAGGGCCAAGAGAGGTACTGCTGTGTGTGATGCTAGAATGAGGGATAGATAGGAAGAGGACTAATGGATGCAACATCAGTGGGCATCATCTGCTGTCGGAAGTTCCATTCTAGTGAGTGAGAGGTTGGAGTGGTCAATAAGGTCATCACACATATAACCTCCAGGTTGAGGCTGTTGACCAATATCGGGCAGTGGTTATCATTCCTTCTATAAGCTAAGGACCTGCACTGTTCCAATAAGTGGATAGTGGGAGAAGGGCAAGAATCATACTTATGAGAAAGTGATCTGGATACATCAGTAATGGTTCCTTCATGCAAAGACTGGGGGGGGACATGAGGTAGCATAGGAGATAAGTTGGAGGAGTTTCGTATGATGTCTGAGTTTTAGTCTCTGAGTAGGAGGAGGGACCTTGACTTTGAGAGGACATGGGGGTATATTTAGGCATTGTGTTTATGATCTTGATGAAAATGTTGTCAAACCTCTTTAGATTGCGATCAGAAGATTGGATAAGAACGTTTCCAGTGTTGTCTAGGTTGATGGTGATGCCTCAGCATTGAAATCCACTGAAGGTATTATGGTGATACGCAGCCTGTGTGGTGTTTTCCATGATGTGTTAATCTCGTGCGTTGCAGCAATAGCTTTCTTCTATTGTGCTCTTCTATTGGTGAAGAAGATTAAATCCGTAACTGCCACTCCTTTATTAGCACAATAATAGCATCAGATATGAGTGTTTCAGAGTTCCGCTTAAGAAGACTGTGTTTGAAATGCTTGGTCACGCTCTTTGATAGATTGGGGGTAGATAATCTCATATGCTTTACGGCCCACCAGTGCCATCAAACTATCCCTAGAGCTTAGGTTGTTACGTCTCATATTAGCAGCAATGTCCTTAGATTCAATGAGTGGAAACTTCTGCTGAAAGTCAAATGACGGGCCTCAGAATACAGAAAGAATAGTAGCACACTCTAGAGTGCTGACAGCAGGGGTTAAGTGTTCGAACTGAAAAAAAAATGTTCAGAGGTGCCAGCCCAATTACATTTAAAGATGGCCACTCCAGCGGCAATGAGGCGAAGGAGTCCTTCTTTTCTTTCGATCAAATAAGTTTGACACAAGGTGTCAGTAATTGTAGAGAGGAAAAACCTCCAAAATGGTGTTTAGGCAACAGAGGGCCTTATTTAGATCTTGGCGGATGGAATACTTCGTCACAAACGTGACAGCTATCTGGTCCGCCATATTGCGATCTCCATAGGATATAATGGGATCATAATACAGGATACTCATATACACAAAGAAAGGAGCGTAAATCATGTATCACATATCTCTTTTTTTTCTTTTTCTTTTTATTGAGTTTTTTACCCCTTTGATCGAGGCACTATATAAAGAAACAAGGTTATGATACATTCAGAGCAATTTTACATATACAACAGTAAACAAAAGTGTCAGGCCCAGTGTGGGCTGGGTTTTTTAAACAAAAATAATAATAATTCATTCAAATGATACATTTTATATTATCGAAACCCGGGTTCACGAGCATTCTAACAAAGCCCTTGACTAAGTTGAAATCAACAGAGATATGTATTTAGAGACAGCTAGTGCTGATACTACTTATAGAAAACTAACATTGCCTACTCCTAACTTTGCTGTGTCCAATCCGATATTGGAGCCCAGATTTTACATCCCACAGCCCTTTTCCTTCTCCCTTTGGTCTTATAGATTGATAACTCTAGGTTATAGGTGGCTAATAATCTTGACCGCCAATTGATGAAGGTAGGTGGGTCAGGACTGATCCATTCATTAGTTATACATGCGCGGACCAACGCCATAGCAATAAACAAAATAGCGGTTACTGATCTCGATCTTAAATTGCCCTCCCTGTCAAAACCCACACCGATAATTACTAAGTCCCCAGTAATTCTAATCGGAGCTCCGAGAATTACACCCAAAAAATTCTCAATCTCTTGTAAAAAAAGCCCCAGTTTTGGACAGGAGAAAAACATATGAATCAAATCTGCAGCCCGCAGCCCACACCTATTACATTTGTCCCCCATCGTAGCACCCCATTTAGCGATTTTGCCAGGAGTATAGTACAAGTCAAAAAGGGACATATAGTGCTAACTCCTTAGTCTGCCGGTCATTAAAATCCGGTTTGCCAAGTCAAGAGATTTTTCTATATTTATACCAGCAACTCCCAGTTTATTCGCCCACTTTGAATTCCATGTATCAACATCATCCGAGAATGATTCCAATAGTTGTTGGTATAGCTGTCCTATTGAGGTTTTTTCCTCACTTTTTCAATCAATGGGATTTTAACAAATTGTAGCTCTATTCCTGACCCTATCCTGCCCAAAAAGCTACGTATCTGAAGGTATTTAAAAAAATCTTGTTTACCTAGGCCGTTTTTCTCCTGCAGATCTAAAAAGGACAAAAGTTGACCTTTATCAAACAGATCGCCCACACACAATAGATCTTGCAGACCCCATCTGAATGTAATTTGATCACGAAATATTATAGGGAGCAAACCAGATGCGGAGAAGGGGTGTAGGCATTCAGATTTGGAATATGTAGTTTACGCCTGATCTGTTTCCAGACTGCAAAGGCAGCCTTAAGTATCTTGAACTTGGTCTTTTTATAGTAGCTGGGCTCAACTATCCTAACTAAACAGCTATTGGTCTCTTCCCCCAACCCGAATTCATAAATGGATGGTCTATTGAAAAAGGGGATCTCAGCCTTGGCCCCAACTAAAAGGGGACCCATATATTGCAACATAGCAGCCCAATAATATACCAAAAGTATGGAACACCCCAACCCCCACGATCTCTTGGTAAGACCATCCTTTTGAATGCCCTTCTCGGTCTCTGATACCCCCAAAGAAATCTAGAACAGATCCTATCTAACTTAGTGAAGCAAGAGGTGGAAAACTCAAGGGGAATTGTTCTGAATATATAGAGAAATTTAGGAAGGACCGACATTTTTAAAACATTACACCTCCCATGAAGAGAAAGATGAAGGTGATCTAATCTTTCCAATGTTGTATTCACCTTGTCCATCACTGGAGTAATGTTCAGATCGGGAATCCGATCCACTTCCGATGTAATTCTAATTCCTAAATATATTGCTTCAGAAACGATTGGTAGATTTGCCGGAGCTTCAGTACCTGAGTAAAGCATCTGAGTTTTATCTACGTTTAATTTATAACCGGAAAATCTACCAAACTGCCCAGCCAAAGCCTTTATTGCAGGGAACGCCGAAGATATATCGCTGGTAAGTACCACAATATCGTCGGCGTACGCCAATGCTCTGTACTCGATGTTATAAAAACTAACCGGCTTAATATTTATGCTTGAGTTTAATTTATTAAGAAACAAATCAATGTATAGTGCAATATTTGATTGAGATATGTGATACATGATTTACGCTCCTTTCTTTGTGTATATGAGTATTTCCTTCCGCCAAGATCTAAATCAGGCTCAGAATAAGGTGATCGCAGCTAGTCACCGAAATGGCTACATAAATGCAAACACCGATCATGAAAATGAGCAGGCAATCAATGTCATAAATGTGGAAAACAGGCCGATCTTAGAGATAGATGTGCAGAGCAGGAGAAGCCTGCATTATAAAGAGGTCGGCTCAGGGAGGTCGGAGGGGGCCAGCCGATGGTGTGCTCCAGGCACGAAAACAAAGGTTCCTCAAGATCGACCATGGCTCAGTGTACCGTGATTTGGACACACACTGGCCACAGAATCAACATTGCAGGCCGGGTGGGGGAGTAAAGGGACATGATGTATTGCTGCAGGTGCCAGCCATACTACTGGCAATCCCACGTTTCGTCAAAATTAAAAACAGCTGCTGTCAACAACCACAAAAATGGAACAGCCTCATTGCGTGCAAGAAAGGAAATGGCATTAGTGACCTCTCGATGCAGGAAAATGGGCATGAGACCCTAGTCAAAACAGTCTCATCTTCAATAGTGTAGTCCTGCGGCATTGACCTGCTAAAACAAAGCTGTAGCATGGACACAGAAGAGTGCTTAAGGCGTGAGTGGTGCTACCCACAGACCCCTGTTCACCCGCACTCTAGTACATTTGCAGGCACCTGGGGGAAAAAGCGCAGCACCCATCTAGGGCATGGGGGAAGACAGCGGGCAGGTCGATGGAGGTAAACAGGTCGAAGGAGGTAATTGGGACAACAGCTAGACCCCAACAACATGGAGCTGAATAGTACAACAGGCGTGAGTCGTGCTAGCCAGCAGATCTGCGCCCGCCCGCATTCAAAACCTATTGTCGGCATCAACCTGGGGGAGTAGAGCAGCACCAGCCGAGGGCAAGACAGGGGACCAGTGGCCAGTGACAAATCAAAAACACGGGCAGCACTGACAGGCACCGCAAAATTTCAGGCTCCCACTGAATCAGGTCAGCTTCATCCAGTATTACACCGGCAGTCCGCAAGCAAGAAGGGGATGAAGAAAGAGCAGCCCCCGCCCAAAGCACATCATGGGACAGCGAGCCTGTCATATCAACAGAAGCCACATTCACCAGAGCCGCAAACATCAAGGCTCCAGCTGCATCAGGTCGGCTTCCTCCTGTTTTAGTCTGAGAACATGGAAGGGAGGCGATCAGGACTTCAGCTGGGTCCCAACATCACAGATCGAAGCCCTATCATCACAGAATGAAGCTGTTCTCCCCAAAACGTCTTAAATTTCCCTAAGGTGAACTGGCATGGAGGCTAGAAAAATCAGCTTGGCAGTGGAGCCCATTTTTGCAGATCGAATCACCAGTTGGGGAGAAATATCTTCCAGCGTCGTCACTATGAGTAGAATTTTAGCAGTATATTTCTGAATGTAGCGTGTTCCTTGTTTCAATGCAGTACAGCATAAGGGTCGAAGGCAGGGTGTAGAATGGAATTTTCAGATTTGGGACCCCAGACCCAGGAGCTTCCCTATGGAGTGCCCTCTCGGTGGCCATCTTGCATTCCTTAAGACTTCAGTAGGATTAGTTGCACTGAAGAGTTTCCTTTTTAAAGTCCGAGTGAGGAGTTCCGTTTACGATGGTGGGGGCCGCAAGGAGGTCTTTGTGGGTTGGAGGACCAGGTCGGGCATCATAAATGTTCACTGTATTAGCGCGAAAAGCCAGTCCTTACTGGGGCTTCACCTTGGCCGTCATTATATTATTATTATTATATCTGCGGCCATCCTTAGTGAGGCGAATTCCCCATCCTACTTCCAAAAGTAGTTCTGGTCAGTTCTTCCCTTCCTCTGGTCCTGGCTCCAAACTGTCTATGTTGATAAAGGCAAGGACAGGCTTGGTGTCACATTCCTTTGTGTGTCCTGCCAACAGGGCCCTTTAAAAAGTAATCAGGGCAGAGCAAAACTCCTCACCAACTATCCTGTCAGAAAGAGCCACCCTATCACACCTAGGATGGCTTTGTTCCCATGCCTGGTACCAATACACAAAATACCACAAGAGAGCTCTTCACAGTCATATGACCCTGGACAAGGCGGAAAGGCATATTTGGTTTAGGCAGAAAAACCCCAACTTTCTTAAAGTGGCATTTTGAGAATAGTAACTTAAAATACGACTCCATGAGAAAGATAGCCTTACAGCAGTAAAAAACAACTTGCCATGCCGTATTGTATTTCAGGGCCTACCTTAGGGGTATCTTGTAAATATTAATAAGGAAGGTTAAGCTTGGCAAAAGGTTTTTTCCAGGTCAAAATGGCAGTTTAGAACGCACTACAGGTTGCAGTGGCAGGCCTGAGACATGTTTTACTTTAGTCGATGACACAATGAGTGCTGCTGCCCACTAGTAACATTTAATGTACAGGCCCTGGGTACATGCAGCACCATTTGCTAGGTACCTATAAGTAAATTAAATATGGCAATCAGATGTAGCCCAGTTATACCATGTTTAGAAGTGAGAGCACAAGCACTTTACCACTGATTAGCAAGGGAAAAGGGCACAGAGTCCTAAAAGCCAATACAAATGGGAACAGAAAAAAACAAAGGCAGATGAAGGTAAAGATCTGGAGTGACCCTACATAAAAAGTCAGGTCCAAATTCCCTATTTCATTTAACATGACACTCCCTTCATACCTCAGCCTCTTTCCTATTGTCTTAATCACTACCTCTGTGTCCCAACTCTTCCTACCTTATGCTGTTTTTTACATCCTCTCCTTTCTATCATCATGTACCTGTCTTACTTTCCCTTCTTCTAACTCCTGCACTTTCTCACTTACACTCATCTGCACTCTAGTTGTTCATCTCCCTTTCTTTCAATGACTAACTCTTTATGTGTCACTCTATGTCTCTGTCACATTAACGTTTGTATTACCTTTCTACATGTCAAAGCCCAATTATCCCATAGGAATTCCCCTTTTTTATGTTAATATCTATCAGTCCCTCTAGCAGTCTCTTACTTAATTTCTTTCAGTGCATGTATCTATCTCTGAACTACCTCGCTATATCCCTGTCTTTACTTCTCTTCCTGTGTTAGACAATCTCTGTAACTACCAGAAACAACATGTATCTGAGTGCTGCTTTCAGTAGTTCGGCCTCCGTTACTCTTTCTCCATCTTTACACATCTCTGTCACTCAATATGTCACAATGATTTCCTTATGTTTACTTTTCATAATACTCCCTCACTCGCTTTCTGTCTCTTTGATTCTTTTTCCATCCCTATTTCCCCTTCGTAATATTTCTCTCTCCTTCTGTGTTTATCGCTCTCTCTCTCTCTTTGACAACCTATTTGTCTGTATAGCAATCCCTTTCTCTAGCTCTTATCTTATGCATCTCTCTCTGTCTTTTCTACTTTTTCTTAGCCGCTTTCTGCAACTTACTCCATTCTACTATCTATTCATTTCTTACTCTATGTAAGGAAAGGGGTTATTAAATTGGGACTGGTTATTATTAACAATTTAATGAACCCAATTTGTTTAGGGTAAAACACAGTTCTGAGGCCACAAGACCGTGTAGCTACAGCGTAAGCAGCAGGTAATTTCTAGTGAAGTTCAAACGGTACCAACAATTTCAAAGAAAAGAACATTACAAAAAAATTCCCAAACCACATTAGAAGAAAAGGTTAATTGCATGAGCAAAAAGACACTAATATAATTTAAATAGGTTAAGGGGATAAGAAAATGTAAAATGTCAATTAAGTGTCTGGGATCTAAGCTTGATATCAGGCCAACCATAATGGAACGGATGTTGGATGCAGCAAGCTGATTGTCCCAGGCATAGTTATACCTTTGGATTTAATCTCTCATATAGAAGTGAAAATCTTCCAGTGGGGCAAAGTCCAAAGTTGTGGCCGGTGAGGGTTCATCGAAGTCAGATATGTTGTTGTCCCACTGAAATCATTGGTTTTAGAGCAAATGATCCGAGTGGGACAAATCTAGATGTCTTACTTGCTGAGATGTTTTACAGGTTGAATAGATTTGTCATCTCACAGTAGTACAAGTTTTAAATCTAACAGCGGGGCATGGCTGGCCACTGCCATACTGGTCTCCATGAGGCTGGACACCTTTTCTGTGAGATCTTGCTGAATCATTTTACAGTGCAAAAAAGCTCTGAGTGGGAAAAAACTGTTTTTCTTGCCAGCCACATGTGCAACCTTCCTAGAGAAGCTTCAGCACCTTGTGCTGCTCCTCTGGAGGTGGAAAATAACTTAGCACCAATTCTGTCCAAGTTGTGGGCAGATTCCTCCTGATCAGTCCTGAAGCCACTAGCTCACTAGGCCAAGTTTGTAAGCACCCAGTTTCATTGCAGCTAGATCTCCTTCAAGGTCCAGTCTTCTGTTGTAAGCTGGTCTATATTGAAGTTAGGAGTGCGTCTGCTTTTTGTGTCTCTGTAGCAGGCAAACAGAAGGCAGCCTCTGGATCCTTGGAAGGAAGTTCTAGTCCCTGGATATAAGCCGGATTAAGGAGTCCTTAAGTTCTTAAGTGAGTCCTCTTCTTCCAGCAGCACTCAGGATCATAAGTCAGGAGTCTTCTTCCAACAGGGCCTTCTTCTTCAGGTGGAGTCGTTGCAGGTCCAGGAACATTCTGAGGAAATGTAAGTCCGTTTTTATATAGCGCAGCTACTCACCCTTACGGGTCTCAAGGCGCTGGGGGCCGTAGTGGAAATTAAGTGAGCTATTACCCAGAGTCACATGGTGCTGAGCTGAGCTGCCGCCGGAGCCGGGGATCCAACCGTCAACCCTGTGCTCCGAAGTCAGCTGCCCTGGCCGCTGCACCACACCTCTCCACTGGTGGTGGTGGTTGAAGTGCCAAATGAATCCTGTGCACTAGTCAGTGACCGGTCAAATTCTACTACCCAGTCCTAACTATTTCCTTTAAGTCCCTCCATCTCCTTTTGCAGCACTCTTATTTGCCTTAGCGTAAATTTATTCAGGAGCCCCTCTTTCAATAGGGCAGATCTCAGCTCTCACCAGGTATGACAGTTTTCAATTTCTTAGCCACTCCCCTAGTTAAAAGAGCTGTCATCCAACCTGAAAGGGTAAAAACTGTTTCAATCTTCTAGCATGACTGGAGCCTGACTATCTGGGAGGGTCCGGGAATTAATAGAAAAGCCATCCCTTCCATCAACAAATCAAAGTTTTAGTGCTGAAGTTGCCCTTTGTTCTGTCTACTGTTCCTGTCCACATTCAAATTCATCATTCTTACTACGTGGTCACAAGTTAAAACTCATTTGGTATTCTTGGGCTCGAAGAAGGCCATTATCCTCTAAGCCAAAGCTGTAAACTCTCTTACCAAAGGATGTGCATTCCAACTCTGGAGGGATGAAGAGAAGCAGAACTAGTTTAAAGTCATTTCTGCCTCAGGCATCAATCAATCAAATGTTTGTGAAGCACAGCTACTCACTGTAAGGGTCTCAAGGCGCTGGGGGGCTGCTGATCCGTTTAGGCACTGTTGTTCAGTCTAAGAGCCAGGTCTTGAGGTCCTTCCTGAATTGGGGCAGGGACGGTGATTGCCTTAGGTGGAGAGGCAGGGTGTTCCAGGTCTTGGCGGTGAGGTAGGAGAAGGATATTCCTCCGGCCCTGGTTTTACCGATCCGAGGCATCCTAAACTACATTTTCACAAAGTTACTTTCCCCTAAGTTATAAAAAAATTAGATTTCATCATTATGTCATATTTTGAAAATTAATTGGAAAATAACCTTGAAACATTTGTCTTGCATTTTCCTAAGAGGAGATAGTAAATTAAGATTGTATTCCCATTTAGGCCTGTTCAGGGAAAATTGTAGAAAATTTGAACAGCTTTTGGGTCCACAAACACCCCAATATATATTGCACCCTATTTGTATATATTAGTAGCCCGCCTTGTCATCTTTCAAGGCACACTTTAGGGGTCACTTATGAATTTATAAACTAGGCTTTATATACATGGCAAAGGCACATTTTCCTGCCATGTGTTACTGCAGTGAATTTAAAAAGCTGCCCCGCCTGGGCACAGTGGTGTTCCTGACTGACGTATATATTTCCTGCACCATCCACAATGATCTTACAGGGAAGTCAAATAGACCAATTGGGTGGAATCAATGTTACCACTGCCATTTTAGGGGCAAAGCACACACACACTGTGGCTGTCATGGTCACTCAGGAAACAAGCAACCCCAGCTCACCCTGAAAACCCCAAAAAGAAAACATCTAGCATAAACATAGGTGGGTGGGCAGATCGGAAGTGCATATGGAGATGCCATGCATGATATTCCATAGCCCCAGGCACAAACAGCAAATAACATGCAGGACCACAGTGATAAAACTGATTATGTGTAACGTCACAGCTGAAGTGTAACCAAAATCTAGCCAGGGAACTCAAGGAAAGTAACATGTCAAGCATAATGCCAATTTTGTACTGTGGCAAAAGCATCCCGGAAGAGCACATTTACATGAGCATAAAAGACACAGTGAAGTTTCCAGAACCTGTTAGAACCTTCCAGAACCTGCTAAAAACTTCCAGAACAGGTCACACAAGAGTTTGAAATCTCGGCAGCCATCTTAGACTAAGAAGAATATAAATACCCCACCATAAGAACCATTCGAATTCCGTATTTTTGAAACTGAAAACAGAACTCTTAAGAGACATTTGAACTGTTCTTGGGAATCAGTGAGAGTTTGGTGATCTGCTAGGAAAAGGCCAACCAGACCTCACAGTTGAATAAATACTTCTGTCAGTAGGAGTCGAAGTTTATCAATCATTTATTAACATTACCATGGGTAAATGTGATACACGTGATGTGATGGCATGATGTATTAGAACTGAACTGATAATTGTGTGTGTATCCTTCTACAGCGTCACACAAAAAGGAAACTCCTTGAACCATGAATGGAAGATATTGCGAGGGAGATCCAGGTGTAGACAACGCTGAGGCAGCGGATGGTCAGTTTGCTATTTTGTTCCATCCGCCAATCCCTTGGGTGATCGCTGGGTGTGAGTCTGCTGGACTGGATACCTTCATGTTAGTGCTACTGATCAGACGTTCACCCTGGGTTTTGACAGTGGCACTGATTAGCAGTGTCAAAGAGTACAGAGTCCAAATACCAGCAATATTAGGGACCTAGAGAAAGCAAAAAATCTGGGGTGACGGAACAGAAAAGGTGAATATGCTCTACTATATAAGTCTCTAACAATCTATCTCTCATTTTACAGTTTTCATTTCTCTGACAGTCCCTCCTTGCATAATATGAACAATTAACTGTGTCTAATGTGGGATAAACAGAAAAGGTTACAAAGAACAAAAAGGAAAATATAAGTAGAATTAAACAATGAAAAAAAAAGAGAAGCTAAACATGCATGACCAAGAAAAAATATATTAGAGATAACTAGGGACATTAAAGACAAGAATCTGGTAGGTGTATAAAACGTTTTATACAGATATAGATATAGAGAGTATGTTACCTGCACTTAGAACAGAAGATACACCATTTAGAGGGCACTTGGAAAGAGTAGAAGACAGACAGGAAAAACTATATGACCACTTTACAATCCACCCTTTGCAATCAAGAGAAGCAATGGGATTTTTGATTTAAATATAACAGACGTGACATGCAGAAGGTGAATTTGTAAGTGTGTGGTAGACATGCTGGTTGCCAGAATATTCCCTATACCTTTCTCTTTTGGATATTATGGTAGGAGTCTTTTAACCCCTGAAGACACTGGTGAAGTCCTACCAAGGTTAGAAGCAGAGGGGCAGGGAGGCCTTAGTAGGGCAAAGTCCAAAGGTGCCCCATAAAAAAGCAAAGTAGATACCAACTAAGGTCCTCCAGATTTGTATCTGAAGAGAATACAGGTGCACCCCTGAATGTACCAAAGCCAGCTAACAGTGGAGTAGCCTCCCGGAGCCTGAACATCAGGGATAAAAGACGGGCGGAGAGGGGGACCAGGGCAACCAGGAGATCAACCATTTATAGTGCCGCTGAGCAAAACCAACCCCCTCGCTGCAGACCGTCTTTAGGATTATTGCCCCATCGTGTATGACGACAATTGGTTCAGAAGTCCCCGGAAGTGGGAGCCCAAGGATGGGTCTGGGGGCCAAAGAATTGGGAGACAAAGAGAGTGATGTTCCTTTGAGGTCAGTGAGCCCACTGGAAGACAATAGAAGGAAGCCGGATCAGAAGGAGATTGATGGCGGTATAGAGGTGCAAGTCAGACCTAGAGGTGGTTAACCTGTGCAATGTGCCAACAGCGAATAGGTATGAGGTTTTTGGCAAATAGCCATTGAAGAAGGAGGGGATCATGACCATGACTTCGATGCTGAGGCCGCTTCAGAGCGTTCCCAAACCATATCCTTGAACTTAATAACACATGAGGTGTGCGAGGGTGGGGGGATTTAAAATATGTTAATGAGCATTTCGGAGGCAATCAAAAGTAGATTTGATATTTCAGAGCAAAACCAGAATGAGATTCATGAGTCATGTCAGCCGCTGAGCGGAAAGCTGGATGAATTAGCTGAGCGCCCTGCCATCTTGGAAGAGACAGTAGCAGAAACAAAAACAAAAGTAGAAAGGAATATTAAGGAACTTGTATACCTTAATGAGTGGGATAAAGTAATACAAGAAATTCTTGAGAGAATAAAGAATTAGTCTAGGAGAAACAATATCAGGATTGTGAAGTGTGTCTGAGGGGGCTAAGGGCCCAGATATAAAGTCATTTGTGAGTACTCTAATTCAGGAAGGCTTAATGAAGGTGAAGATGGATACGCTGCAGGGGGATTTGGCGCTTGAAGTACAGAGGGTACACAGGGATCACTTCCGATTAAATCCCAACAGGAGTAAACCGAGGTAGATACTCATCAATTTTCATTCTTACCTGGTAAAGGAAGCTGTTCTTTTAGCACCTCTGAAAATGCGGGCATGTTACGCATAATGACTAAATATGCAAGATCTGATCAGACATATGCCGTACAACTGAGAGACATTGGCACCAGATGAGCAGGATGCAAGAGCTTCAGGGGCTTGGGGCAAAGGCCTAGTTGAAATTTCCCACGATCCTAATTGTGATGTGGAACAACAAATTACATATTGCCAGGGATGTAGTAGTTGTGTGGTGGTACTCCCTGCTAGTTTCAGAATGAGATTGAAATTGGAATGGTCAAGTCAATTCAGGGGACATATCCCTGGTAGGAATTGCCGAAATGGGGGGAACAAACATTTGTCACTTGTTGGTAAAATGCTTGAAGGGTTGCTGCTTAATTTATCATTTGAGGAGCACTGTAGTTAGATATCTGTAGTAAGGGGGTTCGCCAGTGTTTGGAAGTGGGTTAGACTGAAGGTCTGGGATAGTCCGCTGTCACCTGTTAGCTATATAATACCAACCCAGTCACCAAGGAGTTCCCTAGGGTGGGAGGTGCACAAGTGAGGAGCAGTAGGGAAAAATGGAAACAAAAGTCCTCATCATGTTGATGGCCTCATTTGGTTTAGCCTAGTAACAAAGGGGTTTACTTTGAAAATGACTCTGTGTAATTGTTTAGGTGGGGAATGTAATGACGGGTGTTAGGTTAATCACATGGAATGTGAATTGACTAAGGATGAAAAGGAGACAAAGATGTATTATGGAATACCTAAGAGGTAGTGGCATGCAGATTATTATTCTTCAAAAAACCCATCTGGGGGAGTCAGATTGTATAAGATTATTTAATGTGCAGGCATGGGTTCAGCAGATGGTCAGTACAGCACAAGTTGCTCATAATAAAGGAGTTGTTGTTGTGATTGGAAGGATTTCAGATATAGAGGATCTCGGCAGGGAGGTAGATAACGTTTGTAGATGGGCTATTTTCACACTCCAATTGGTTGGGGGAATAAGGTAACCTGTGTAGGCTACTATGGTCCTAATGCTGATGATACTGGTTGCTTTAGGACATTGTTTGAGAAAATACATGACAGGAATGATCCAATTCTATGGGTAGGTGATTTTAATACCCTTTTGAATACGACTTTAGACCGTTCAACTAGGCGTTCACATTGCAACACACCCAAAATGGCAACTGGATTTAAGAATATTATAGAAGATCTTGGTTTAGTGGACATTTGGAGCTTGAGAGAAGGTCAGTTGAAGGTGTTTTCTTTTTACAGCAAAAAAATATGGGCACAGCTCCCATCTGGACCTTTGAGTAGAGGAGCAGGGCTACAGTTTCTAAAATTAAAAAATATGCCCTCCTTTTTTTCGGACAATGCATTAGTAAAATTAGACTCAGATTTGGGGGAAAGGTTTTGGAATGGAGCTAGACTATGGAAAGAAGGTTTTTGGGGTACCCCTCTTTAGTACAGGAATTGAAAGAAAGTCAGCGTTCACTTGAATACTAATCTAGGGAGTGGACCAATGAATGCTGTCTGAGATGCACATAAGGCTTTTATACGTGGGGTTTTTATATATTGGTCTATTCACTTTCTTAAGGCTCAAAGGCATGAGGAGTGTAGGTTGTCACATCGGATGGGAATGCTGGAGGCTCAATAAAATGACCTAGGGACAGTACCTGATCAGTTGAAACACATTGCTGAATTAGAAGAATATAAAGACCACTATAAATTGTTATTGGAGAGGAAGGTGCAGGAGAGATGGGAAGCTAGAAACCTCCAGAGGTTTGAGTATGGTGAGAGTTGTGAGAGGATCTTACCCTGGAAAATTTGGGTACAACATTCCAGGTATAATATAGCCAGTATTCAGGCCATATTAGAGGTAAACCCTGAGAAGATACTGAGGGGATTGCCAACACTTTCCATAACTTTTATCAGGCACTCTACAGGGAACAACCTGGGGTAAGTTGAATCCTCAGGAACAGAGACAGCTAGCACAAAATATCTGGGAAGAGGAGGCTAGAGTGGAAATAGCAAGGGTTAGGAGAGCCAAACCCGCTGGTCCTGATGGCTTACAAGGGGAGTTTAAAAGGCCATAGTGGAAGAGCTAGTTCCTGTCTGGTGTAAGATGTTTAATGGCATATTTAATATGCTGCAGGATCCACCACCGCCATGGACCGAAGCTAATATTGTTGTGATCTTGAAACCAAACGAACCCTCTGCCAACTGTGAGGCATATCACCCAATATGGTTGTTAAATGCGGATTATAAAATATTTGCTTTGAAATTGGCTAAGAGGCTGGCTGCGGTATTGGGAAAATTGGTTGCTAAAGACCAAAAGGGTTTTGTACCTTGGAGTCAACTGAGCAACTTAGTTTACCAAGCTATCAATGTCATTGATCTGGCCATTAGATACCAAATCCCATTGGATTTGATAACCTGGGATGCGACCAAAGTCTTTGATAAGGTGAACTGGGAATTTTTATGGGCATGTTTGGAGAAATATGGGTTCCCTCATAATCTCATCGGAGTAATTAAGGCCTTCTATAAGACGCCCTACGCTAGGGTATTGATCAACAATATGCTTACAGATAAGGTCATGTTTAGGAGAGGTACGAGGCAGTGATGCCCCCTCTCTACTATTCTTTTTGACCTATTTATTGAGCATCTGCTGGGGGCTGTTAGGGCAGAAAAAAACTACAGTCCCATCCGTACACAGTGGTAATCAGAAAATGATTGCATTATTTGCGGATGATTTTGTTATTTTTACTTCCCACCCGGAGACAGCTGTCCGTATTTTCCAGGATCAGTCTTGCCATTTTGTGTCTTTTGCAGGTTATGAGATTAACCAAATAGGACTGAGATTATGGCCTGGAATTTACCCATTTTGGCAAGAACAAAAAACTCACAAATTTAATATTTGGGAATTGATATATATCAGGATCTGGGGGAAATGGCCCAGAAGAATCTGGATAAAGCTGGGATGGAGATCAAAAAGTTATTAAAGAAGTGGTTAAATCTTCCACTCTCTGTCTTTGGCAGGGTTAACAATGTAAAGATGTGCATCCTTCCTAAACTGAAGTTTTTATTTAGTTGTATCCCATTATGGTTTGACCCAGGGTCACTGTGGAAAATTCAAGAGGATATTAGTAGCTTTATCTGGGCTGGCAAAAGAGTGAGGCTCGCTTGGATAAATATGATACATAAACTGAAGAAGGGTGGGCTCCAGGCTTCAGATCTGCAACTATATTGATGGGCTGCACAGTTAAAATTATTCAGGGCATTACTTGGAGCTCCAGAGGACGCTGGTGTGGGGCAGTTTTATCATCCCTGACTAGGTGCCTAAGTTGTCCTAAGTAGGCTGAAAGTTTAAAACATTAGTTTTAGGCTTTGGTTTAGGATCAGAAAGAAATGGTAAATTGCATGCTATTCAGGAAAGGCACCAATATGAGAGTCGCCAGTTACTGTTTAAAAAATGCTCCAAGTGCCCCACTCTGGATAGCCAACTGTGTATGCTGGAGTGATCTGCTCGATGAGGATGGTTTAAAGTTATAAAGTGACATCAGGGGTAGAACAGAGGGTAGGTTAACTTAGTTTAGGTATATGCAGCTTGCCTCATGGTATAGTTTGTTAATGCAGAATGGAACCCTTATAGACCCGGGTCTTGCAAGAGATCTGCATAGCGGCAGAATACTTCAGAAAGAAGTGGTAAAGAGGTATGACCTGCTATGCGAGGCAAAGGATAAGTGGGCACGCCGGCTTGTGTGAAATGGGTTGACCCTTGCTGAATGAGGATGTGGGGGTATTATGGCAAGCATCATTTGAGATGTTATATGGTACTGTTGCCCCAGGTATGTTTAAAAAGAAACCATCTTTTTACACTGAGCAGGGCTTACTGGACACAGAAAAAGATGGCAACATGGGCTGAAATCCAGGAGCTTTCATGTAAGTATGGCTTTATAAATGTGGACGATTTGCACATGTTTTTTTTCTGCCAAGCCCTGAAGGTTTTCTGGGAGGATGTGAATAAAGCAATTACAGTAGCACTGGGTACTGAGATTAAGGTAAGCCCTCCCACTATTCTTTTTGGTGTTGAGAGCAGTGTTTAGATAGGACAAGACCAGAAGAAACTAGGGGGCGTATATACAAGGAATTGGCATAGGGCAACGTTGCAAACACTTTTACTGCGCTGCCCTACCCTAATTCAAAAGGACAGGAATGCACCATGTTTAAAATTTATGGTGCATTCTTGTCCTTTAAGTCAGCGCATATTTTGCAGCCTAGCACCAGCCCAGGCACCCTTGCACTGTGGTGCATGTGTGTCTGTGTTGTTGCAATGATTGTTTTTGTGCAGGAAAGGGGCACCTCCTTCACAAAAGCAATCACAAGAGGTGTTTTCCTCTTTATATGTATGCTGCAGCACATGTGGAAAGTGGAAAAAGCAAGGAGAAACCTTGTTACGCCTGCTCTAGGGAGGTGCAAGGGTTTGGCGCTGACCCATGTTTATCTGATGTTGTAAATCTGGGGCATCGTCAAATTCCATGGGTGTTGAATGGGAACATCCACAGCAACACCCATGGAATGCCTCTTTCGTGCAGAGTAAGGCAAGGCAGCGTCTTGCACTGCATCGCCTTACTCCATATATACAAGGCCATGAAAAGCCATGCAGGGTGGCTTTACGTGGCCTTGTAGATATGGCTAAGCCCTGTGCACCACAGGAACATCACAAAAAGTGAAGTTCCGCCATCACACAGGGCTTGTAAATATGCCCCTAGTTTTTTATATAATGGTCTTGGCGAGACACATAATATGTAAAAGATAGTCAGAAGAGCTTCCTCCTAATGGTTATGATAAACTAAACCTGGGCCAGGGAAAATCAAAATTTTGGCAACCGATGATGGATGCAATAACTTCTGGTAAAGTCTAGTTTGCACAATAGAAGCCTGTCCAATAATTACACCATTTGGAGGCTGATGGAGTTCCTTCCGAGGCCCATTTGCAAGACTTTCTCTGGATGCCTAATGGGACTGTTTCAGATAGATAAAGAGAGATGCAGCTTGGGGGAGGCCAACTCAAGATAAGCTTGGCTGGCTTTAGGCAGACATCTGTTTTTGAAGGTGATGAGGACAAAACAAAACCTCACAAGTGAAATGTGGGTGCACGCTTTAGGAATGTGTCTTCCAGGGGCCTGTTGTAACAAATAAGTAAAAAGGAAGGCATGCTTGACTCAAGTTTGACTGGCATTTTTGCAACTCTCTGTGGGACCTAAAGTATTGGTACCACCTATATGGCAATATCACGTGCACGCTGCAGAACTTAGATCCACCAACAGGTTTAGTGAGTCTCCGTTGAATTTAATATGCTTGGAATAACCTTCATGATTTCCTCAGAAAAGTAAATTCAAACATTGCAGGTATGGATAGGAAAGTTGTTTGTGAACTGTGATCAATTGACCATCCAAATGTAGGACGTAATATCCACAAAAGATTTCTGGCAATACTGCGCTCCTTATGCTACAAAACCACCATTTGGAGAGGCTGTGGATTTCTTCTTGAGAAAGGAAAATCAATCAAAAGGAGCCATGCACTTTCATATGTTACTGTGAATAAAGGATGCTCCTAAATTTGAAGATTGTAATTGAAGCTGTAATGGATATCATTGAATCATATGCAACATGTGCAATTCAGGAACGCAAAACAAATACTGCACAACAAAGTGTTAAGATTACAAAGGCACAAGTGCAGAAAATACTGGAGACACCGATTCAGATAAAAAGGCAAGTGCTACACAAAATGTAGGTTTGGTTTTCCAAGATCAGGTCTGATAAGAGGTGAAGTGAACAGATACATGCAGTAACTAGAAAGTCAACAAAGAATACATGCACTCTGCACTGGGAGGAAACCTCAAAATTCATTAATGACTGCAAAGTTGTCATCTTGAGCAAGTGGAATGCTAACATTAGTGTGTAATTTGCTGCTGAGATGTGAGAAATTTGATTATTAGTGGGGGCAGGATGTTAGCCCACCAGAAGTAATATTGTCACTATTCTACTTAGGTCCAGTAAAGGTTTCAGTAACTTAAACCTGAGCTCAACTCCTGGCAACTATGGTACAGAGCAGTCTGGCTTAACATAAGAAAAAGTGTAAATTATTTTAAAGTACCAAAACTGTTAAAAAGTTGAAAACATAACATAATAAACATCCCACTCCAATTTAAAAAAATAGAGAAGTATTTAATGAACAAAATGGTACCAGAATAACAAAACTCCAACAAGGGGAACTAGAGATGTAAATTTAAAAACGTTTAAGTAAAATTAGCACAGAAATGCATTTAAAGCCAACCGCCGTCATCTAGTTGTATTTGACCAGGAACTCAGTGCAATTTAAGGCTGATTGCGATGGAGCACAGATCAGATACAGAAACCAGGTTTGTCCCGGTTAGAAGTTTTATCTTCTGACTAAGTCTCTGAAATGGAAGTCAAAAGTCATAATCAGAGTCATTGACTTTTAGCAGGAAAGCTCCAAGTGCGATGGGTCAAAATCCACACCCAAGGAAGGTCCCTCACCAGCCAGATACTTTTGGCACCTTCGTCTAGTGAAGATGTCTATTTTCGGACTGAGTCGCTTTTTTGAAGTTCGAATTCCTGCATCAGGGAAAGGCTGCTAACTGTAGCCAAACAGGCCTTCATGAGGCCTGATCTAATCTCCAGACGTCCCACTGAAACAAAGTTGATGTTGTGGAAAAGATCAAAGTGGGAGCACCCTGATTCTGTGGCTGGTGGCAACGCACCTTCTTTTGATTAACTTGGCAGGTTTGTCCAGGTCCTCCAGAGGTCTTTGGAGCCAAAACTATTTTAGTCCTAGGTTTTTCAGGATGGTAGGATAAGTACACTGTGACACAGCCAATGGTTACAGGATCTCAGGAACTGCACTTGTGGGTCAAGAGTCACTCCAGTAGAAGCCGTCAGCAGGGTCCAGGTTATGTCCAGTTGGAACTAGACAGCTGTTGTCTTCAGGAAGATAGCTTCAAGAAGCTTGTTGTGCCCCTGTGGCTTAACAGAAGGACAGACAACTCACTTTTGGAGTCCACTTCTTTGTCCTGGGTTCAAGTGGGAGCGGGACCAGATTTTCAGGTCTCCTCACAGGCCTCACCAGCGGGTGCAGTCCTACTTTTGTGTCACACAAGTCCAGTAGTGTTCTGAAGAGGGTGCCCAGGGCCTCATTTATGCTTGCCACTAGCCTATGGGTTGGGGCGTCTCCTGGCCCCTCCCTAACCAATAGGGAAAAGTGCCCATGGGTAACCTTACACCCTTTTGCAGCAGTGTCTGTGTGCCATCTACAGCAAACAACCCCACAGTGCCCCTTTCTACCTAAATCGAATAGGCAGCACCTTTCTTTCCCTGTGCAGTGTCCTGTGCAGACTCTAGAGGTGTGGCTGGGGAAATGAGCAACCCCTCCTCTATGGTCACTCAAACCCAGTACTCAGGGCAGCTCCTCTTCCACTGGGATTAATGCCTGGCTGTCTAGAGGGCCACAGAAGTGTGAAGGCTCAGGTGTTATCTACATCTGCAGGATGGCCCTCTTTAAAGTAAAATATTTTCCTGGGCTCAGCCCAGATGGTCATCCTGTCAGAGGAATAGAATACCTCACAACACCCAAGACCTTTGTTTTACTTTTTGGAGTAAGTTCAGACCTCTTCAAAGGGGATATTCAGCACCAGGGTGACAGTTGGAAGCTCATGCAAACAGGTTTCTAGAGGCTTTAGGCAGGTACAAGGTGACTTATCAAAGGTACCTTTTGTAAAAGATTTATTAATGATATGACTTTGCCTGCGAATTTGTCTTGGAATAAATATTTGAAAAGTCCAAGAATGCACTTTGTACCAGGTTCCTAGGTGGAGATAGCATTATTACATTTAATAGTGTATCCCAATACTTTCCTACGGAAGAGTGCTACAGTGAAAATAGCTTGTAAGGCCTTGTCACTGTATGGACTTGTTTACCATTAAACCTTTACGTGTCCTACTTTTAAATTCCATGGCATACCAATGTCCATCCTCTGCCTTATGGGCACTTTAGTCCTACGTAGGGGATTTATTAATATTTAAAAAAAGGAGGGTTTAGGCTAGTCAATCAATCAATCAAATTGTCTTAATTCGACCTTCCAAAGATAGATCATAAAAGATGCACATTATAGTACAAGAGAAATAGCAGCCACATTAATTTAAAAATAAAGACACCATAGCTTAGTTTACATTTAACAAGACTAAAAGCTAATCAAATAGCAAATAAAGTGACAGTGCAACATTGCTAAGAAGCAGCAGAAGATCTAAATTGGTATCGGCAATAGACCTAGAATGCTATTTAAAAACAATTTAAAAAAATTTAAGATCGCCAAAAGGCATTTAAAAATACATTACAAAGGCATTTTGAATAAGATACTTATTAAGATCTCAAATGGTGCTTTTTTCAGAACAACATACTCCGTCTCTTGGATAGAGTACACTTTAGGAAGCTTGCAACTGCAGAACAAACATTACAATCGATAAGTTGCTGTAGAAAATAAAAAGCCGCTTTGCACTTGTTATGTTATGTTAAGATGACTTGTAGAGCGCACAGCTGCCCCAGCAACGGGGCGTCCCGGCGCTGAGCATAGTAGCAACTGACAGCAAGTATCCATCCTGAAAAGAGAGAAAAGAAAAGGGCCAGAGGAGACATAGTGGTTAACAAAGGGGGAGAAAACCTAATGAGGGAACAGATGGGTCTTTAGTGCTTTTCGAAAAGCCAGATAATTGTCCATGCTCCGGATATGGGCTGGGAGACCATTCCAGAGCTTAGCAGCCAGAGCGCGAAACGAGCGTCCACCAGCACGGGCCCTCTTCACTCGTGGTATAGAAACCAGCTGTTTGCCTGCAGAGCGCAGATGTCGCGTAGGAGTATAAGTGGAGAGCAAGCCAGATAGTATACCAGAGGTGGGGGATTTCAGAATCTTAAAAGCAAAGCAGAGAGATTTAAACTCCACCCGTCTCTCCACTGGCAGCCAGTGTAGCCGCCGAATGGTGCTGGAGGTGGGGCAACATCTAGGCAAGGCACGGAGAGTTCTAGCGGCGACGTTTTGGACCTTCTGCAGTCTTGAGATCTCGGTCTTATTGACCCCAAGATAGAGCACACTGGCATAGTCCAGTCTCGATAGCACAGCAGCCTGCACAATGGTCTGCCGGATGGAGGGGTCAAAGAAACCCAACACGGGTCTAAGACTGCGTAGAATGCCAAAACATGTCGCCGCCACCCTCTTAGTTTGATCTTGGAAACTCAGCGCCAAGTCAACCCATACGCCCAGATTTTTCACCACCTTTTTAGGCGTGGGAGCGGGTCCCAGGAAGGTGGGCCACCAGTGTCCACTCCATAGCTCAGGATCCTTCCCTACCAGCAGGACCTCAGTCTTGCTGGCGTTGAGCTGTAGACAATTGGCAGTCATCCACTCTACTACATCAGCAAAACCACTTTGAAACTTGGCCGCATCATTTTGACAGTCATTGGAGAGGGCAACTACTAGTTGGGTGTCATCTGCATATGACACGATCGTCAGCCCTCTCCTCTTGGCTAATGCGGCCAGCGGCTGAACATACAAGTTAAAAAGTGTAGAGCTTAGCGCAGAGCCCTGCGGGACCCCCTGTTTGATGGGGTACACCCTAGATGAAAAAGGGGGAGCTGATACTTGGAAAGACCCATCTGAAAGAAAGGAGGTGAGCCAAGCCAGGGCAGTGCCCACGATGCTGGCCTCCTTCAGTCTTTGAATCAGAATCTGATGCGAGACCGTATCGAATGCGGCACTAAGATCCAGTAGGATCAGTGCCGAGGTCCGTCCCTCATCCAATGCTGCTCTCAGATGTTCAGTCACAGCTAGGAGGGCTGATTCTGTGCTAAGGCCGCGGCGAAAGCCACACTGAGAGGAGTCCAGAATGTAATTTTCCTCCAGATAGCCAGACAGGATGGAATTGACATATGCTTCAGAGATTTTAGAGATCCAAGGCAACAAGGAGATAGGGCGAAAGTTCTCCAGTTTTGTCGAGTCTAACGTGGGCTTCTTTAGTAGCGGCATTACAACGGCCTGCTTCCATAACCTAGGGACAGTGGCCCTGGCCAATGACAAGTTAATGACCTGGCCCAGCGGTGTGAGTAATACAGGTAGTAGTCTCATCAGATATTCCGGCTTCATAGGGTCAGTGGGAGAGCCAGATTTAATCTTCCTGCAAAGTGTAGTAAGTGCTTCTTCAGTAATAGGTGGAAAAGTGGCTAATATGTGGGCGGAAGAGGGTGATTCCTCGGAGTCGACGCCCATAACCATCAATGAAAAGGTTTTGTAGATGTTGTCCACTTTATTTATGAAAAAGTGGCTAGGTCCTCACATTGCTCATTAGACTTGACTGCGGGCGCCATAGGTGCCCCAGCGTTTTTAAGGTTCGTGATAATGGAGAATATCTTCTTGGTGGGATTGTGGCTGTTTCTAATCTCCTCCGAGAAGTGAGTGGCCCGTGCTTTCTGAAAAGCCCTGTGATATTTTTTAATGGCTGATTGATAACGACTTTTCAGAGTGAGATCAAAATCTCGCCTCCACTCCCGTTCCAGACGTTTGCACGCTTTACGCATGGTGGAGAGATTGCCGTTGTACCAGGGGTTGGACTTGGTGCTTCGACATTTCGACCGTTTGGCCGGAATCATAGCATCCAACGGAAGCCTTAGCCAGTCGGAAAAAGCATCACTGGCTGAATCTGGGTCATCTGGCCAGCTGGGCATACTTGATGAGAGAGTGGTGCTAAACTGATCGAAGTTTAATTTATGCCAGGGACGGTGAAGCATGCAATTCTGATAGGACTTTCGAGAGGACACCACCCCAGAGAGCTTCATAGAGATCAAGTAATGATCAGTCCAGCATAATGGAGTGAGAGTTAGAACAAAGAGACCCGGAAGGTTAGAGAAGACTGGATCAAGTAAATGGCCAGCAGAGTGAGTGGAACCATGAACCAGTTGTAGCAGCTGGCAGGCCGCTAGATCCGCGGAAAAGTTGGCCGCCTCTGAATCATGAGGATTGTCAAGGTGTAAGTTTAAATCACCAATGACCAAGAGGTTGGCATACCTCACAACCAGAGTGCCTGCTAGATCTGCCAGCGCAGTCCTCCCTTCCTAAGAAGGGCCCGGGGGGCGATATACTAATAAGCCTGTCAAGGTAAAATTAGAATTAAAAGAGATCCCAAATCGGCCGCACTCACAACCCGCTACATCTTCCCTAACCAGTGTGCAGGTGTAATATGATTTGCAGACAACTGCCACACCGCCTCCTCTTGTCTCTCGATTAAGAGTGGTAATGCTGTAGCCTGTGGGGAGCGCCAGACCTGGTTCGACCATCGTGTCAGCTGACAGCCATGTTTCTGTCAGGAAGAGCACATCCGGAGACTCGTCTTGAAGTAGGTCGAACACATCTAGGTAGTGTTTAACCAGTGACCGGCAGTTAAGACTAAGCAATTTAATGTCCTGTCCTACTACCA
The DNA here is from genome assembly GCA_963921515.1 of Calotriton arnoldi. NCBI lineage: Eukaryota > Metazoa > Chordata > Amphibia > Caudata > Salamandridae > Calotriton > Calotriton arnoldi. Next base: position 654,848 of record CAWUFW010005429.1, read on the forward strand.
GGGATTGCATAGGAGGGGGCCGAATACTTGCTTCAGAATTGAAACCGCAATTCCTGCAGCAAAAAGGACCCATAGGAGGGTTTGATGGGAAGAGCAGCCCGTGCTCATTAAAGATCTAATAGCCAAGAGTTTATCGTGGGAGAAAATAAAAAGCCGCTTTGCACTTGGAGAATTTATGTCTCCGCAATAGCGGAAGTAAAAACTTCCTAGTATAGGGGAGATAACATTTACAAAAAAAGACGAAGTGCAGAATAGTATGGCTTGATTGTTCATTGCAAGGGCAAATTGCAATTGTTTCTTGGATATACTGGCCTAAAGGAAAACAGATCATCCAACAAAACGACCCCAGCCTAAACCTCATCAACAGGTTTCTTTCATAGACATTGGTCATGTATAATAAATACGGGGCAGTCAATGGGGTCGTTTGAATAATGCAATATTCTCTCACTGAGGGTTTGGTCACTTCCGAGGATTCCCTAGCAGATTGTCTATGCTTGCAAAAGCTGTCCTTAACCCACTTTCTATCTCCTTTTCCTATTGGCTCTGGGCACTCAAACAAGGAAATACAGCCTAAATTCAAAAAGCAAGTTTTAATGTAATGAAGCCAAGGGATGGACAGAGCGTGAGCGCAGCTTAGACAATCTCTAATAACAGCCCGATTAAAATCGGCTTCTTTATTAGACCAAATTGAACACCAAAGTGCCAAAGGGGCGGCGTTAATTGTGTCTTGAACGTAGTCCAAACCCAGCTCCAGGTGGAGAGAGAAGTGCAGTGTTGAAGGAGTAACCCCTAGAACTCAGCGGCAAAATCTATTTTCCTCTAGCTGCAATGCTTGAGCGTCCCTATATCCCCAAATACCCATACCATAGGTTAAAATTGGCAGACATTTGCGGTTGTAGATTTCTAGTATTGGAGCAATAGGTTTTTTGCCAATAGACATTGCGTACCGATAGCTTGGGTGTATCGAGTTACTCTATTTTTTACACAGGAAATCCACTGACAGCTTTCATCGAACTCCAAGCCTAGGTATGGGAACATGCTGACCCTCACCAGGGATTTACCCTCAATATTTAAGCTACGAGTTTTGTTGTTTTTAGGACCACATATCATCGTGAAACTTTTCTTGTAATTTGGTTCCAAACCCAAATCCTTCATGAAGTTGACATAGCTAACGATGAGCTTTTTAAGACCATTCGCAGTCCTTGCCAGAAGGACTGCCTCGTCAGCATATATCAAGGAGGGCACAGCCTTATTCTCCACACATGGGACATCAGCCCTGACGGAAACTAGTGTCTTCTCCAAATCATTTGTGTAGAGAAGAAAAAGGATTGGGGCAAGGACACTACCTTTACGCACCCCGCGCTCAATGCTAAACCACGCCGGGCATTCGCCAGCACCACCATACCTAACAGAGGCGGAAAGGTCATAATGAAGGTGCCTTAAAAATTTAACCAAACCTGCATCAACACCCATATTTGCCATTATGTCCCATAACTTTGAGCGAGAAACATAATTCGTAAGCGCTAGTCAAATCCATAAAGGCCAAGTGAATGGAAGTGCACTTTGCATATTTGTATTTCGCCACAATGAGGTGGAGATTCAAACACTGTTCGATTGTTCAAAGCCCTTTCCTGAACCCATATTGACTAGGGGCAAGGATGCTATTGGCATTGATCCAATCCAATAAAAGATCCAAAACGACTCTACCTATGATTTTAACAGAAGAATCCAAAAGGGATATAGGACGATAGCACTTTACATCCTGCAAATTTCCTTTTTTTAAAACCGCCACTATTACAGATGAACGCCACAACTTTGGCACCCCCACACTACAGACAGAATTGAAGACTGAGGTAAGAACTGGGGTCCAGAACACAGAGTCTTCCTTAAATAAATCAAGTGGGATACCATCCGGCCCCGGGGCCTTTTTGCCTCTACTATTAGCAATTGCTTTGAATACCTCCTCTTCTTTAAACACCAAAATTGGGCTCAGTGTAGCCATCTGTGCTGGGGCATCAGCAACCCTAAAATCTGAAGAATACTGCCCAACATAATGTGCCAGCCATGCCTCTGCTGAAATATGAACAGTTACTTCAGCAGTTGGCAAATCAGGGGAAAAAACTGACCGAACCGCTTTCCAAAATGCTTGCGGGTCTTTAGAGTGGCAAGCAACTACAATAGTCTCCCATTTCTCCTCCTTCATTTCCGACTTTCTTCTTTTAATAGCCTGCTGATATGACTTTCTACATTCCTTAATCACTTGCTGGTCTCTAGGAAGTTGCTTTAAAGCCCTACGTAAAGAGTTATTGGCTGCTCTACAAGCGTTATCAAACCATGATTTAACATGGCGAGATGGGTGGGCAATAGGTCTAGAGAGCAGCATTTTAATCTGATCCATGAGGTTTGAAAAGTCAATTAAAATAAGGGCCGGATCACATGGTGAGCAATTGCAACTGTGCACCAGGGCAGAACTGTTACTTATCACCTGGGACATTATATTATTCATATTTGCAGTTCGCCATACCACCCTGCGCCCTGCATCCTTAGTGAATAAGGCCTGAGGAGGTGCAGGCTTTGGCGCAGATTTCCTGAGTGGAAGCATTATTGTGGCAGTAATGGGGTTATGGTCACTTTAGATCTGAGAGTGGACCTCACAGTTTATAATGGATGGGGACATACCCCAAGAGGCAAAAATATAATCAATTGTACTCCCTGTACCCCGCCCTATAAAAGTTGGAATGTATTGATTAGTAGAGTTAGGGACCTTATTAACCAAACCCCGTTCCGCCAGATAGGAGGATAGGACCCGCCCCCTAGCGTCCATCACACAATGATCGGGCTCTCTAGAGAGTGGATCGAACAAGTCTGGGGAAAAAAACATAGGGGCCCCCAATTTGGCATTAAAATCGCCCGCCACCAATAATTGTAGGGGGCATTCAACCCGGGCCTCTCTCTCCACGATCTTATCGATCACTGCAAAAAGGCTACTGAAATCACCCATGGAACGAAAAGTTGTTATTCTAAAAATTTGCCATATAAATCTTATAGGTGTCTTTCCAGTTAAGACAGAAAACCTGCACCTCCGCCTGTTCCTGGAACAAAGGTGAAATTGTACAACCAATGTCTACTTTAAACCAAGCAGCCAGGCCCCCTTTGGCTCTGCCCGACGGAGATGGAATCGCGGGCAGACTAAAACACATAAAACCATCAAATGCAATTACTTTAGCCTCCCAGGTTTCGTGCATAAAGACTACTTCATAATTCAGTATAAAGGAACGCCAATCGTCAATCAGAATTTTGGAAGCTAGGCCAGCAGTGTTCCAACGTAAGAAATTTAGATGCGCGTTGTTTGGTAAATCTGCATCCATAGGAGTACTCACACTGACCCCGGCAGGGAGGGGATTCTGTAAAGGGATGATGGGTAAGTGAACAGTAGGGTTTGAGCTTTCAGGTACCCTGCAAGTGTTCCCGGCATCGAAGCCGGTATAATGGAGATTCTGGAGAGGGGGGGTACCCGTTTGAGCAACAAAAATGGAATTGTCAGGTAACCCCGCCCTCTCCAAAGAACCCAAGCCCAAAGGCAAGGACGGCTGGGAAAGATTGAAGGACAGTCGAGCCGCTGTTGTTAGGCTGTCCGCTACCCCGCTCTCCCCGGATTTCCTATACCATCAATCATTGTTGGGGGTCTAGGCAACAGGCTCATTTGAGAATTAAGACTGGCAGAAGTGCAAGGTCCTTTAACGAAGTGCTGATAAAAAAAACTGAGTGGCATTATCTTAATAGAGATGATTTTAACCATTCCTGTACTGGATTTATGCAGGATGTCATGAACAACCATAGGGTTACGAAAATTGACCACAACGATATCCCCGTTGTAACCACAACCCCCACCCCCAATCACCCCCCACACGCCTTGCCATCAAAATTTCTTTCGAAAAATCCCGGTTGCCAACAACATTGTTATTCAACCAGTAAATAGTCTTGTTCATTAGGCCCCTGGTGGATTCAATTATGTCAGCTGCTAGCCTAGGTACATTTGTCAGGGTAACCACATAAGGAGCAGATGCAGGGGGAAGATTAATCACAGTTAGAGGGGCCTGGCTTGGGACACAAGTTGCCGGTTGGGTAGCTATCGAGTTCACAGGTAAATTTACGTGTGGCGAACATCCATGCTCTGCACAGGATCGGTAGATAGTAAATCAGAGGGCAAATGCTGGGTACAGACAGGAGTCCTGGAATCCAACGGTTTTGCCAATTTGACTTCAATAGAGCCCAGTCGTTCGAAAATAGGATAGAGTTTAGAGTCTAAAAGGTCACCTATGCACTTGCACAATTTGCCCCAAGTATTTTCGTCAACCACTGATGGACCCTCAGCCAAGACGTCGTTGCTGCCCCTGCTGCGCAAAGCCATTTTACTGTTCCCAGCAGGATTTCTAGGCTTAGGCTTAGTGGATCTACTAGTTTTTTTCCTGCGGTTGGCCTTAGGGCCACTCTCCCCATCGGATTCACAGAGCTCCTCACCAGCAATGGCTCCTCCTCCGGTCTGCACAAAACCGTCCCCCATGGTTCTTGCATCATCACCCAAGTTTTGGCTTGGCTCCGTAGAACAGGCATGGCCCGATGTAACTTCAGAGGGAGTTGTTTCTGCTAAAACCCTCTGCAATGCCGGTGACTCGGAAAGACCTTGGTTAAGAGATAGAGGGACATTGTCATCGGTGGTAAGGGAAAGTCGGCGTTCCACCAGGCGTATTTCATTAGTGACCATGTCCACTGCCCTGGTTAAGTAGTTGTCAATGGTCGAACGAGTGCTAGGTGGAGGTAACGCACCCGTAGAGCCAATGCCACCCTTCCTCTTGCCCATGTCTGAGAGTCAATGGAATAGAGATTGAAACGGTGTGAGCAAGAGACAAACAGGCAAGGTAGTTTAAAACAATATAAACTAAGAAGGCCGCAGGCTCTGTGAAATAAATAACAGATTTGTGTGAGGGGGAGAAAGAATTGAGAACACAGTACCTTGGGTATCTCAGACAGCTCTTGAATGATAAGACATACACAAGTCCTTCGAAATCCTAAAGAAGGGCTCAGAGGGGGGGCCCAGCCCAGCCTTCTCCGGGCTTTGACGGGCGCAGACGGGCCCGCCCTTGGCCCGGGCGCGTCCCGCGCTGCGGGAGCCCTGCAAGGCTTTTGACGGCGTTGGCGTTATCCCTGCCGCGGTGCTGGACGGGAGCTGTGGTCCTGCTGTCCCGGTCGGTAAAGGTGCTGTGAAGGCGTCCCACGCTGCGGGAGCCCTGCGAGGCTTTTGACGGCGTTGGCGTTATCCCTGCCGCGGTGCTGGACGGGAGCTGTGGTCCTGCTCTCCCGGTCGGTAAAGGTGCTGTGAAGGCTAGTCAAAAGGGATTATTATGACAGGTCGAAATTGCAGGTCGAAACTGCACAGACAGGCTACAATGGAAGGCCTGCAGTCATGTTTTGCACTGTCCTCTGGTGGTAGCACAATGTGTGCTGTAGTTCACTAGCGACACTTAATTTACAGGCCTTGGGTATACCTTGGACTATATACTAGGGACTTATAGATAAGTTAAAGATGCCAATTAGGATTATAGCTATTTTCAAAATGTGTTTAGGGATCAGAGAACATACACTTGGCAGTGGACAGCAGAGTCCCCATGTGCAGAGTCCAAAAAACAGCAATCGTTTTAGCAAAAGTGGAGGTGACCACGAAAAAAGGGGCATTTTCTGACTCAAAATATGTTACGTCATTCATCACTAAGTCAGAGAAATTCATCCCAAAGGACTCTCATAAACAAACGTAAAGCTACAGTATGCATATAGTTTCACATGTAATGCAAATGAGGCATGTGGCCATATTAGTGGGTACCTACTTTATGAGAAATTCAAAACAATCATTTGGCTTACTCTAGGGCCAGCTGCCGAATGCAACTGTGTTTTGAGATCTGCCTGAGGAATATAAGCATTGGCAATTTTGGATCCAGAGATTAGAGACATTATTAAAACAAACATGATGGATACAACTATCTGTGGATACTAGAGAGGTACATCACTAGAAAATGTCTGTTCAATGAAGTAGTACAATACTACTCATAGAGAAGAGTGGAACCCAATAAATATGTTGAACACTTTACTGATACAGGCTGTTAGGAAAGCTTGGTAGAACATTCAAAACCATGCTTTAATTTTAATTTTTTTTTTTAAAGTTAAGTGCTAACATTATAGACCCTAATCATCTAATCATAATTTCATCTCTCTTTACCAGTTATCTTCTCATATCAGCATGAGACACAAAACCATACAGTTCTCACCCAGTATTGTATTTATAAATTCAACTGCTGTTGATTCAAACCCATGCTTAATAAATGATTGTTTTTTTCATGCCCCAATACACTCCAAGTGACACTTAGGCCCTTACAGCATGAAAAAACACAATTGTAAAAAGGTAATTTTTATTTGTATGTATAAAAGGCTATTATATTTATAGATGTTATCATGCCGATGTTGCAATGACATGCCATTAGCATTTGATGTTGAGTTTTACACGTCTGAGACATTGAATATATGCAGAATATAACTAGCGTCCCCGCGATGCACATTTTCTCATCAATAATATCATTGCAAGAGATATTATCAATGATGTCATAGAAGATGTCATGAGTGATGTAATGTGTGCGGTTATTTGCAGGGCATGGCAAGGGTGCCAGTTATGGTTACCTTAGGACACAAGTTATAGTTACTTGAGATAACTATAACTGGTGAATTTCTTTGTTTTTTAGAGATTAAAATGTTACATTGTTACTGAACATTTCACATAACCTTTGTTTTTTCAGTTAATTTCTAGGTTTTTTAAAATATAAAATAATATTTTATTACAATACATAAAGCTAAATCCCCATAAATCTTTCCATTGGAAATTTAGACACAGCTACAGCCCAAATGGCTGAATGGATTTACAGCAAATTTGGCAGAAAGCTAGATTTGCTCCAGAGAGCGTGCTTTTTGTGATTTGGGGTAAATCCATTCAGTACTTTTAGAAAAATAAAGCCTCAAAAATGTTTTATATATTAGGTCACCGAAGATCCATGGAACCAACAGATCTCAAGATGAGATCTGATCGTCTGTCACCACATCAACAACAATGTGGTAGCAGCTACTTTAGGATTTGGGACTCAGTCCTGAACCCTAGAAAAATACTTTTTTTTAAAAACCATAGGGGTCAGGGTAGGTATATACTGCCCCCTAGGCTGGTGGATCTGCATATCCATGGCAACATAAATAAACAGGGTGGGCCAGGGCTCCAGATGAGCGGTGCATATGTATATTTAGGGGAGGGGTGCGTGCCCCCGAGCCTCTCAGTGGCCTCACTGACCCCATCCCCTGGGGCCGACACTTATAATTAAAAGGGAGGGGAGCATGCAGACCCCTCCCCAAGCCTTCAAAGGACCCGGGGACCCCATACACCAGGGCCAAATTCTTTAAAGGGCAGGGGGCATAAGGCCCCCTCTCTGAGCCTTGTAAGGCCCTGTGGACCCAACGATAAAAAAAAAGAATTGCCAGCTCCCAGGATGGGTGCTGGCAGGGGAGCCATCAGGGCAACACCCCAAACAAAATATCTGGGTGTCTCGGGTAGACACCCAAAATAAAAATAAAAAAACGCATGAATAACAAATGAGCAGCAGGAGCCACCTATTTATTATTATTCACTGAAGGAGCGCCCAATAATGATCTGCAACGTATTTATTAGAACTTGGTGATGTCCCTACAAGAGGAATGGGCACCACCAAGCCTTTTTGTAATGTTGAGGGGGGCTGCAAGAAGCGCAGCAACCCAACAGAACATTAAAAAAAAAACAGTAAGCCTCATGAGTCATTAAATCCATGACCCCAGGAGAGCTTATCCTTTTTTTCTATAGCACCCCAATTTGAGCTCTATGATCCTATGCTGTGGTGCTGATTCCCATGCAGTGGGTTCTATGGCTGTAAACTTTGCAGCTTGAAAAATGTATTTAAAAGACTTAAAGCCATTTTGTTGTTTTTAAAAAAAATACATTTTATGAACTTTTTATGAGAATCACTTTTATTATGATTATACTGCACTGTATGAATTATTGAAATATACATTTCATTGTAATTATTGGTCATTTTTTAACAAAGACAATATATGTGCTTTATATATGTTGGTATACTGATCCCTTCATAAAGCCAATAGGCCAGGTTTTATATTAGGGAGTTCTGATCCTTTGACAAACTCAATAGATCTGCCTTACTTAAAATGATATAGAGTCCCTGCACTCATTCCCCCACTACCCTTGGCTCAGGCACAGGTGAGGGGGTTGGGCACTAGTGGGGATTAGGCACAGGGCCTGGCATGCGGCCAACCCCACATTGTGCTTGGCCGAAGGCTGCGCATGGTGTGGGGCTGGCTGCCAAATAGGGTTTAAATGCAAGGTCAGGCCGCAGAGAGCACAGCCGAAAAGTTCTTCATCTTCTTTTAAGCCTTTCGAGGTCATCGTTCCAAAACTTAAAATGAACCTTGGTCCTGGTTGTCTCAGAAGCTGTTCTCTATTGCCCCCTCTTTCATTTTTCTCCACTTTATTCCACAGAATTTAAGTTGTGTCCAGTCACTCTCATGGTTTTCTTCAAAGTGTCTTGGAACATTTTGGTCCTTGTTTTTGATCTCTCCAGTGTCTTTAATTCACAGGTTCTGTTTCTCACATACATCAAATTATATGGACATCTAGGTGTATATACAACAAATTTGCTCTTGCTTGTTATTCTCTTATCAATAGTTCCTTCCCTTTCTTAGTTCAAAGTCCTGCGATGTATCAACAATTTTGCATATTTTGCAGTGGTTACACTTGAAGAATCATTTTTGATTTCTTTGTCAGCCAATAGGGTTGGTATCTATAAAGTGAGCATTAGCTTGTCTCTAATGGTTTCTGCTTGCTTAAATGGCACTGTGGGACTAATATTCTCCCTAATGTTAGGTCACTCTTCAAGATTTTCTTCTTAGGATTGTTTTAACTTGTCCTGTTTCTATTAATACGGTCATCGTCATTCGTACTTTGCTTTTCCTGACTTTTGTTCTGCAAATTAACATACATTTAACTATAGCTTCTAGTGTATTTTCTGAGTTTTTCATAAACAAAAATTACAATCAACTTTGTAAAATTAAACATAAGTGACCTTCAACAAAGTTTTTAGTTTAAGTTTTTATGATATACTACAACCAGCCCCATTCACATGAAAATCAGCTGTGCCTGCCCTATAGCGATGTGCAGTATAATAAGAAAAACAGTAATTCACTCAGGCATCAGTCCCATTAAAGAAGCAATGTGTCATTAATCATTGAAGACAGAACAATAACAATTGTCCAAGGCAAGGAAGAAACAGACAGGCAATCGATACTGTATGCAAATGTATTCATTCATTGCATAATTATATCAATCTAATCCTTTGTTTTGTGTTTTAATGAAAATCCAGTGCTCACAGGTAAGTGAAGAAGGGTGCAATGATAGGTGATAGTGGAGCGAGAAAAAACATACATCACACATAAAAAGACATATGATTCCTTAAGGTTATTTTATACAATATACAAGGTGTCTATGAAAAAACATATGACTCCTTAACGTTATTTCATTCAATATACTAGGAGTCTATATAGGTCTATTGTGGACGGCATTTCGACCCCTGACAATGTGAGGTCATCATCAGGTCAGGGTGGGAGCACCTGGTATCTAGAAATTTAAAAACATATGTATGAGATTCAAGGGAAAGCAAGTCTGGGTCTGAAAAGGTAAGTCTGAGGGTGAAAAATTCAACTTGCATGGGGAAGGACAACAAGAGTCAATCCAGGAGGGGTGCCACCTTCAGGGAATGATGGTAAGGGAACCAAGGTCATCGGAGTTGGTCCTAACAGAGAAATATTAAAATCATCCATGCTGGGAGTGCAAGTGTTGTGGTGGGAAGGTATACAACAAATGTATGTTCTGTGCTACGGTTGTGTGGATTGTGGCCTCATGGTAGACATTGCTAAGTTAGCTTAGGCCTAGCTGCCATGATGCCTCCTTTGCACACGTTACTCCGTGACTTTGTTTTTCCAGACTCTGCTTGTGACCGTTCACATTAGAACTGTCTGCTTTTCTGCCTTTCACCTTTTCTCATGTTCTCTGTGGTTTTCATCTGCACACAATGTACAAGGTCGAAAAACAACGTCCCTTGTTGTTGCTGTTCTGGTCAGCCCCTCGCACTTAGACATAACATGAAATACAGCTGCACTGGAGAAATTCGTGTGCTTTTAATATTGTGATCTCACTGTTGAAGGCACTTGGAGAAAAACATTTCCAGGGAGAAGAGCTGTGCTTGTCCGATGATGTAAACCTTGCATCTAGTTCTTGAGGTATGGGGGTCCCCCTAAAAAGCCCAGAGGTCTTCTATTTTTATAATAAACTTGTTACTAGCACGGGGAGGGTGGCAAGGCATTATAGTCCTTAATCCACTGTCTTTATAAAATTCTGTCCCCGTTTGTATTCTATGGAATTGTAACAATGCTTACTGTTTTGTCTTTAAACATTATGCTGCTAGTACTGGCACGTGTACTGTGTCTTAGAGCACGATAGTTGAAATAAACATTTTAAACTATACAGTGTCTCTTAATACGCACGTTGTGGACAAGTATGAGTGAGTAATGAAAGAGTGTTCTTGCTCCCGCGATTCCTTAAAGAGTCCGTGTTCTGGGATGTCTAATCATTGGTAGCTTCGCGGTAGTACGGAGAACGAATGAGACACTATAGCTAGTCGGATTAGGATTTTCGGCACTAAGGTGGATGGTTGGTACACCACTATACACGGAGGTCCTGTTTTCCTGCGCATAGTTCTGTATATGTGCAGAATCCCCGCAAAATGGCACCACCAACGTGGTGGGCTTCTTAGCTGCGAGACGCTTGAGTAGTACTTGTGATTGTCCACAACCTCCTTCACTAATGTTTCCGGAAAAATATGTGAGGGAGTAACCTCCTATATTGATGTTTTTATAGGTTCATTCAAGCTTGAAGTTATTAAAAGGTGTTCTCTTTTATGTTAACCCTCTATTGCGCTGCCACGCACGACGTTGTTCCACATTCTTAGTCTAGATGGCTGTGAATGTCAATATACCGGCACATAGCCGCGCCGCGCTTTGGGCTCATTTGGCGGCATATGGAGTACCCGACGCGGGTGTCGCCCTCATCTTTGTGGTTCAAGCTGATCCGGCTTACCACTTTGAGGTGTTTTACTCATGGGTCACCTTTCCGGCGGTGGAAGGAGATGACAATTTGTTCCATGCTTACTCTCCCACCGCCCTTCCTAATATTTATCAGCCTTATCAGGCTCTTGAAGTACCGCTCACGGCATGGCAACACCGTGTTTGGTTTAATGGCGCCCTCCCACATCCGGTTACCCCAATTCGTTCAGGCCCTTTATCATAGATGGGGCCGCTTGGCCTGTTTTGGCCGGGTATACCCCACATCCACATCATTTAGCGGTTCCAGTAGATGAACTGCACGTGCTGCATACGTCTTTGATCCGTGTGCACAGAGCTTTAGTACAATATGTTACAGGCAACGTCCAGATGGCCCCTACTGGAGTTGCGGCGCATCCAGCAGGACTTGGCGGTGTGACCATAAGTCCCATCATGGTTAATTCGGTGATGGGCAAGCGCCCAGAGAATAAGGATGATTTGCCTTATTGGCTTGCAGAAAAATTTGACCAGCTGGAGGCGGTGTTTCCAAACACCTCTCCTGTGGAAAAACACAGGATTTTGACTATCAGTTTGCCAAAAGACTTAGTTCCCGAGTTGACAGAATGCAACAACTGGGGCAAGGTATTCTCAGCAGTGTATGCGAAGTGTTTCGGCACTCCATCCATGACGGTCCTCCCCACCGTGATTAAGCGTGTACAAGATGAACATGGCCCTGAAGCGGCTGTGGAATTGGGGATGAGACTGGTGGGAGTGTTCGATGTAGTGGCTGATCTAATCCTTGCAAATGTCAAGGGTGATGCAGTTAACTTTCATGTCGCTAATGCTTTGGCTTTAGACCCCGAACTGGACAAGCCTTGCGAATTACCAAAAATTATTGCACAGGCTTATAAAACCATTGGCCGCAATAGTTTGGGAGTTAAGCCTTTTGCCAAAACGCAAACTCAACCACAACAAAAATCTCAGTCTGATAAAGACGAGAAACCATTCTTTTCTAAAAAGAACTGGAAGTTAAAGAAACAGGGAAAGCAACAACCAAAACCAGGGTCGCGTGCTGCGTCACCGGTTTCCGTATCTTCTGAACGCACTTATGATTTGTGCGACCGAGCGAGAATTAAATCTCCTGATAGATTTCAGGTCCGTGACCAGCGTTCTCCTCATTCTTCACAGGCACCATCGACCTCACAGGCTGGTGGAGGAGATCGCCAGGAAAGAGGCAGGGGTCGTGACGCCCCACAGGGATGAGACCAACCTCGACAACCTGGCAGAGGGAAACAAGAAGAGTTTCCACGTTCTCGCCCACAGTTTCAGAAGAAAACAGTTGCCGCTTTATCAGCATGATATGCCACAGAGGGTGAGAACGAGACTCCTGAATTGGACGTGGGCGGTGACGCTGCTAGACAGCGCCGCGGAAGTTACCATAGTGCGGGAGGCACTACGTCCTCATGTGGAGGCGACAGCAACTGACACTTTCATTACTGTCAAAACAGCTGACACCTGAGTGGAACCCCCTGACAGACTATTTAATATTGTCCTTCAAATTGAAGGTGACATTGAGCGTGTTATTAAAGGGATTTTTTGGGAAAATCGGACCTCTTCTTACGACATTTTGTTGGCGGAGGCAGATTGGCCGCCCCCATTTGTACTTGCTGCTCCGAGAGGGGAGGCAGTAATCCTTCCGAGCTTTTCGCATCTTGTCCCCAAGGACAGAGCGGAGGCATTAGCAGCTGAATGGGCTGTGGCCCAGGCACCGGCGCTGTACCGTAATCACGTGGGCTGGGATGAGGACTCTCCCCCCATGATATTCCATTGCGGTCTATGCCACAGCCTCAACCCCAATATCCCCTCCGACGGGAAGCTAAGGGTCCCATTTCCGACATTCTGACACAGTTGGAATATCAAGGAGTGATCGAAACATGCATGTCACCAATGAATAATCCCCTTTTTGAGGTTTCTAAACCCGATGGGTCTTACCGCTTGGTTTTAGATTACCAGCATTTGAACTCTCATTGTCGAACCTTTGCGGTACAGAATACACATAGTTCTGCACTAGTAGACAGTCTTGTTTGTAAAAAATATAAAACGACACTTGACCTTTCCCAATGGATTTTACTCACAAAATTTGTCTCCTGAATGCAGTCAATGGACCGCGTTCACTTCCGGTGGAACACAAATAAAATTCTGGCATTTGCCAATGGGCTACAAATACAGCCCGGGGGTCTTCGCCGCCAGTGTGGTCTCTTTGTTGGACAGCATAGACCAAGATGCGTATTCGTACGTGGATGATATTTATCTGACGGACAACGAACTATGGCCGCATCTTACCCGAGTAGACCGCATTATTCTCGAGTTCGCGGTTTTAGGTTACAAATTTAATTTTGCCAAATCACACATCGCAGAATACATCGTGTTGTTTTTGGGCTATGAGCTCAACAATGAAGGTAGGGGCTTAGCTCCCCACTTCCTGGAGAAGTGTGCACTTTTGCGCCCTCCAACAACCCTGAAAAAACTTCAGTCTTTGCTGGGATTTTTGAACTTTGGGCGCTCTTACATTCCCGAGTATGCCCAGCGTATCAAGCCTCTCTACGCCCTGATACAACCTACCTTTTCGAAGTCATGCTGGCTTCCGGAACATTTGTTTATTCTGCAATATTTGCAGTCTGATCTACTTGAATCTAAGTTCTTGTTGACACGTGATAACCACACGAACCTGGTGATCAGAATAGTGCCAGGGGCGGTGGGTTTCACTTACTTGACGTTTAACGAAGGTGACACAGTACCTATTGCCTACAAGTCGCATATTTACACTTCTGCCGAGTTGCGCTTTTCAACTGTGGAGAAAGTTTTGACTGCAGTGCAAATGGCAATTTCTTAAGGAATGCGCACTGGCACAGGGAAAACACATCTTGGTTGTCACCCCCTGTCCTGCCCTTGAGGCAGTGACAAAGGAAAGTGTACCAAACTCTAAGGCTTTGCACCCCCGTTGGATACAATGGGCTACTTCTTTGACATCTCCAGATGTCACCTTTATCTTTGATTCCTCTCTTCAGACACAGAAGTTCTTACATTATGAACTTGTTCATCCCCCTCCTCTGTCTTTGCTGCCGCTTGAGGAGTACAAATGTATCATTTACACCGATGGTTCGGCGCAACCGGCCACGGGTTCTAAGCATGCTTATTCAGCAGCATGTGCTATTGTCGCAGGTACCATAGTGAACGGTGAGTTCAAGTCGAGTGTCGTGCACATGCAGGCACTGGGAGACAGTACCGCCCAATTGGCGGAGCTGCGTGCTTTGGTGCTCGCACTTGAGTTTGCAGACCCGGATGTGACTACGCTAATTGTATGCGATTCTTACTACTGTGTTCAGGCTTTTAATGACAACTTATTCTTTTGGTCTCAGAACGACTATAGAGATTCTAAAGGCAGTGCAATTAAGCATAAAATGCTTTGGGTTCGAGTAGCAGATCTTAAACAACGTCTGCCTCTCACACAGGTGATTCACGCTCTTGGCCACCAGCGTGTGGGCGCACACGCGGTTGGTAACAGTTTGGCGGACGAAGCTGCCAAATCAGCTGTAGCCACGTGCTCAGTAGCAGCAGTTACAAGATCCATGACAAAAATAGAAAATGAGATTTTGGTAGCTATTGCTGCAACTAAGGAAGGTTCTAATTACCCACAGGGTTTCCCTTCCAAGTACTCTTATCAGTTAACTCCCGACCAGGTTCCTTATGTAAGAATTCCGGACGTTGGTGATTGGCTGATTCCCAACGCGGACCGCAGACATTCGTTGATAACAGCCGCACACGAAGGCTTGGCTTCGGCCCATGCTGGCATGTCTGCAACTGTTTCAATCTTGCAGCAGCGTTACTGGTGGCGTGGTTTATATAAACAGACCCGTAATTATGTCCTTTCTTGTGACATCTGTCAACAAATTAAGCCCTCTACGGTTACACGTCTGCCACAAACACAGCTCTGCATTTCTAATAAACCTTTTGGCTGTGTATACCTTGACCACTGCGGTCCATTTTCTTCTGATACTGCATATAAATACATCTTAGTTGCAGTTGATTCGTGCACACGTTTCATCTGGGTTTGGCCACAACGCAGTGCTGACGCTCGAAATGTCATCAGGGATTTGCGTGTCTTTGTGGGAATTTTTGCCTGTGGCACCGTCCATTCCGACCATGGTCCGGCGTTCGCCTCTAAGGCGTGCAAGGATGCGATGAGGTCTATAGGGGTGCTGGTGCAATTTTCGTCTCCATATAGGCCTGAGGGCAACTCAATTGTGGAGCGAATGAACCGTGACTTCAAGCAGTCCTTGACAGCTAGAGTCTTAGGTACTGGCAGGAACTGGCTGGCCCACTTGTATGGCGTGCAACTTGCACTTAATAATCTCCCAAAAGATCTCTGGGTGAGCGGACCCCATACGAAATGCTCTTTGGCATACAGATGTTTGTGCCAGACCTTGAGGGTCTAGACATAGCGGCAACTGCCGCAATCTTTGACGTAGATAATCATTCTACTATGTTACAGGACTTACAAGAGACCCGTGACAGACTTGCAAACAAACATTTACCTTCAGCCACAGATGCTGCATTGCAGATTCCGGTTGCCGGCTGGCTTCCGAAGGTTGGAGATCTGGTCCGAGAGAAGGTGGAGAACAAAAAAGAATTTGGCCCCTCTTATTGTGCACCGGTTCCAGTTCTTGGCTTGAAGGGTACTCGTACATTCATCTTACCACCGCTTCCTGGTCGCAAAGACAACAGATACATCTCAGTGGACAATGTCAAGCTACAACATCTGGCCGATCCTGAATAGTGTAACACCTGCGGTGTCATGTCCAGCTATTTCAAGGAATCCTGTTCGTGGCCCTCCACTCTCCACATGCGCCGATGTTACCATTGGGATGGTCGCTTTGCCAGATCGCCTGCTCAAACTCCCGGCTTCCTCCTGCAACGAGGAAACTGAGTATACTTACCCCGCGAGTGAGTCAGTGGCTCATTTGCCTACAACACCACTGAACCCGACTCGTTTTTCCTTTGATTCGTTTTCCACCTCTTCATTTGCCCCGACCAAGTTCAGTATTTTTGTATCCTGGTTCAGAGACAATTCTTTGGTCCCTCCATGGACATACATCTGGTTGGTGCTATTCCTGATTTTCCTGTTCATGTCCATTGGCTATGTGACAGTTTTTTTCTTGCTCATCAATGGTCACTACTTGCCAGAACGCTCTGCGGTGAACTCTGTGGCTGGAACTTTGGCTCCGCATTCTTCTTCGCCTATCATGAAGCGTGACCACACATTTGTGAACATTTCCGCCTTTCCAGTTGCAGATGGCATCGTATGGGATGCAGTGAATTTCCAAATTCATGGACCGACAGAAATTATTAATGTCCCAAATGTACTTCGTGTTTCAATGGGTGATATGGTAAAAAGGGATATTCATTCAGATGATTGGGATGTGCATGCAATTGAATCGTTATTTTCTGATTTGAAATATTATGCTGCTTTTAATGCTGAGGATTTGTACTTAAATTCTGCTAATTGTGCTGCTTTGTATTGTTACCAACATTACGGTGACCATTTTCTGCATAAACCAAGTACACTTCGAGGTAATTTCAATTACACCCAATGGGAACATTGCCCGACCCCTCTGCACGGTAGCTCCCAAACACTGATAAATAAATGTACTTGCTTTACATACTTTGTTAGATCCAACCCTGGGTCCTATTATTTTGAATTGAACGTTTCTTCAAATCCGAAGGTGATGTTGACCCACACCAAATTGCTGTATTCCAGTTCCTTTATGGACGCATTAGCTGTTGGTGGCTATGAGCACTGGAATAACACCATTGATTTGAAGTCTATTTGGGGCACTAAATCTTGGCAAGTACGCGGGACAGAAGCCTTACACTGTGCTTGCCTTATCCCGACCCAGATATTATTTTTAAATAGTACTATATACCAAACTACTTGTTTTGGTTTGGCGACTTCCAAACAAGCAAGCTTTGTTTCAAAATAACTCCTTTAATGTCTCTACATTAGATCGCACGGCCTGGTTGGCGTGGCCCATAGCTTCAAATGCCTGCCAACTGCGTTTTCATAACTCTGTCCCTGGTTACAAACAGGATAGACCAGATCCATGTTTTTCTGATTCACGTACTATTACAACTTATTCAGTTGGTAAATTATGTAAACAGTGGTTGCAGCACTCTACATTAGATTCCGTAAAACAACATGTATCCCTCCTATCAAGCAACATCGATCTGTCCGACTTTGTTCTAGGACCTCGAGGTCCAAGACCTAAAAGGTTTGTTTATGCGACTTACAATGAAATCTGGAAGCTTTCACAAATAGAAGCTGCTTCCCGTTTACGGGAAATAGATCAAGCAAATCTAGAAAAAGTGTTTGCTGATGTCGACAATAGTATTAACACCCTGTCTTCCCGCATTTACACATTAGAGAATATTGTTTCATCTGTTGTTGATATTGTACAGGATGACGTGTCTGTGTTATATCATGGTCAAAATCAATAGCGTTCAGTAATGCAGTTTGCATGGACTTTGCAGACACTGAAAATGGGGAAGGTTCCATGGCATTTTTTAAACACATCTGCCTTGTTCTTGCCGTTTAATTTAACTGAGAAACAGCAGTTCATGTCCATGAAAGATGCAACATACACTCTCCTACATATCGAAAAAATAGATCCGTTACCATTCTCTGTGGCGGAGTCTGACTCTGCAGTGTGGCTAGTACACAGGGTTATCACTTTGCCTTTTTCTTTATTTGAATTTAGTTCATGCATGAAACATTATCCTGTTGGCCGTTTCGAGCCTTTGGGTAGTGCCTTTTTGCATGAACTCTGGTCCCTACCTTTCACATACAGATGCCTTAGGGATGACAAGGAGGTATTTCTCACAGGGGAGTCTTGCGATTCTACAGTGGGTCATTCCCTTGTTTGTAAAAACATTAAGTTGCACGGGGTTTGTAATGTTTCTGCCCCGAATCTTGCCTGGGTTTTGAAGGGCATTCCTGTTCCTGTTATATCACCTACTTTCACTATGCTTGCTAATGGTAGCTATCTGCTTTTAAATAATCATGATTGCTGTGGTTTGCTGGCGGGCATACCCTATATAGTAACAGTTTCGCAACGCGTAGTGTGCTGCAAAAATGTGCCTTTTCCACCCCCGCGTGGAAAGTTAGATAGTTCCATTTGGCCTTACATACCGACTTTGAAGGCGGACTTCAATAAATTGAGCAGAATAAAGGCGCTATTATTAAACCAGGAGGTGATGCTCACATCCACACGGGAGACCTTCGTCCTCCAGGTGGCCAGCACCCACAGTGAAATACAGGCCCTTTTGAACACTAACCTCCCCCAACATTTCGGTGAGCTGATTCACCATATATGTAATGCATCTAATACCGAAGGTCTTGTACACTTTTTTAAAGTTGTGGGCTCTGGCCTTTTGACCTCCTTTCAGACTATATTTGGTGTAATTCCGGCTTTTATTCATTCTATTTTTTCCAGCGTCTTTGGAGGCTTCCCATTGATCCTAGCCTTAGCTGCTGGAATATTGCTTTTACTTTGTCTGTGGCGCAATGGCTGCACCTCTTGTGGGCCTACACAACCCAGGGCGGCTGCGGAAGCTCCGTGACCGTATGATTGACAGCTTCGGCATCCTGCCGCTGGCAACACTCAGCATGGCTTATAGACTATCTTTTCGCTTTGCATATTTCACTTGCGTGCAACCTGTGATGTCCTGCTTACGATGTCCGTTCTCTTGGTCCTTGGATGTTTGCCTCTCCAATACGTCTTGTTCAGACCCGGATTTCGACCAGTTAATGGGCCCCTTAATGGCCCATGAACGGGAATGTTCCGGTGATGGATTCATGGCGCCTGCGGCTGCACTTGGACTCTTGGTGCAATGGGATATCTGGGCAGCTGCTCAGGATCTCCTACAACAAAGTTATATTGAGTATCACGCAAGTTGTCCCGCAATGCTGATCGCTGCTCCCTATTGTGCGGAGCATGAATGCAGTTTTGATTTGTTAAACTGGATGGCGTCTCTTTTTTCAGACGATGTCAATGATGTCTTTTTGGAAGGTGTTGCAGTTTTCTGCGCATACACTCTAATGGCTTAGTTGCATTGACTCTCAATGAGCTTGGTTTTTTATTCTCTTTGAGTGCCCTATTTTCTGGCCCTATCTAGAATTTATTCCAACATTTTTTTTCTCTTCTTTTTTCTTTTTCAAAAGGACATTTCCTACCAATAGACGTTTACATTCTGCTCCATTTATTTCAACTCTGTTTTCGTCCTATGTCTTGGCCTATGGACTGACCAGGGGAGGGTGTAGTGTGGATTGTGGCCTCATGGTCGACGTTGCTAAGTTAGCTTAGGCCTTGCTGCCATGATGCCTCCTTTGCACACGTTACTCCGTGACTTTGTTTTTCCAGACTCTGCTTGTGACCGTTCACATTAGAACTGTCTGCTTTTCTGCCTTTCGCCTTTTCTCATGTTCTCTGTGGATTTCGTCTGCACACAATGTACAAGGTCGAAAAACAACGTCCCTTGTTGTTGCTGTTCTGGTCAGCCCCTCGCACTTAGACATAACATGAAATACAGCTGCACTGGAGAAATTTGTGTGCTTTTAATATTGTGATCTCACTGTTGAAGGCACTTGGAGAAAAACCTTTCCAGGGAGAAGAGCTGTGCTTGTCCGATGATGTAAACCTTGCATCTAGTTCTTGAGGTATGGGGTCCCCCTGACAAAGCCCAGAGGTCTTCCATTTTTATAATAAACTAGTTACTAGCACGGGGAGGGTGGCAAGGCATTATAGTCCTTAATCCACTGTCTTTATAAAATGCTGTCCCCGTTTGTATTCTATGGAATTGTAACAATGCGTACTGTTTTGTCTTTATGCATTATGCTGCTAGTACTGGCATGTGTACTGTGTCTTAGAGCACGATAGTTGAAATAAACATTTTAAACTATACAGTGTCTCTTAATACGCACGTTGTGGACAAGTATGAGTGAGTAATGAAAGAGTGTTCTTGCTCCCGCGATTCCTTAAAGAGTCCGTGTTCTGGGATGTCTAATCATTGGTAGCTTCGCGGTAGTACGGAGAACGAATGAGACACTATAGCTAGTCGGATTGGGATTTTGGGCACTAAGGTGGATGGTTGGTACACCACTATACACCGAGGTCCTGTTTTCCTGTGCATAGTTCTGTATATGTGCAGAATCCCCGCAACACTACGTGTTAGGACAACTGCAACACTAACTGGAGCAGTTGGGGGTAATCACAGTGTGCACACCATTCAGCACTTAATTAGTCGGGCAGTGTAGCTGCTGCCTCCCTGACTTGTTCCTCTTTTGGGGCCCTGCTCAATAGGCTAGCTGGCAATGAGCTATCAGCAGTTAAGGTCAGTCTTCCCTTTTGTACCCAACTTCTCTTAGGGGTCCCGTGGCCTTGTTTTATATCATTTAATTAAGCACCCTTTCTACCTTCCAGCAACTGAACCTATACCCCCCCCAGGAACGGGCATCACCAATAACGCAGCACTTCACCCATCTGATACCTCAGCACCCCTAGGCTGATACCAATGGGCATGAGCCCCCATTCGCACTAGGCTCCCCTTGCAAGTCAGCACTGATCCAATATTAGGTGAGCTATTTTAAAGTTTGTTGTATACCTTCCCACCAGGACACTTGTGCTCTCAGCATGATTGATTTAAATGTCTCCGTTATTTAGGGGTAACTCGGATGCTCTTGACTCCCTTACCATAATTCCCTGAAGGGAGCACCACTCTTGGATTGACTCCTTCCCTCAAGCAAGTTGAATTTTTCACCCTCAGTCTTACCTTTGGGCCCATACTCGCTTTCCCTTGATTCTCATAGATACGTTTTTAAATTTCTAGGTATCAGGTGCTCATGCCCCGTCCTCATGATGACCTCACATTGCCAGAGGTCGAAACGCCATCGAGAATGGACCTATATAGACTCCTAGTATATTGAATGAAATAACCTTAAGGAGTCATTTGTCTTTTTATGTATGATGCAAGTTTTTTCTCGCTCCTCTGTCACCTATCACTGTATCCTTCTTCAATTAAATGTTAGCACTGGATCTTCGTTAAAACACAAAAAAAGCATTAGATTGATAAAAGTATGCAATGAATGACTAAATTGACATAAAGTATTGATTACCTGACTGTTTCATCCTTCCCCTGGGCAATTGTTATTGTTCTGTCTTCAATTACTGATGGCATATTGCTTTTTTATTGGGACTGATGACCAAGTGAATGATTGATTTTCTTAATATAAATATACTGCATTACCCCAGGTTCTCGAACATTTTTGGGTCACCCTTGTTCCTAATACACCCTATAATGATATGCAGCAGACACTGAGCAAAGATCCTGGCCAAAGGCTGCACAATGGACCCATCTCAGTTACACTTAAGCCACATGCACATGACCTTCGATCATGGAATGCATTACTATAACAAACTTATAATATGTTGGGTGGAGGATCAGGCTTATGCTGAGTGCTGTTGGGAAATAACCCACTATGCATGACCTTTGGCTGTACACAGCAGGTGTTAGGTTCAGGCACTGGTCTTCAGAAAGACCAACCACCAAACTCTGAAGTGGAGATAACTAACTACAAAAAGTTGTCCACAAGTTCTCCTCTGGAGGTGGGTTTGGATGTTTAAGGCTGCTCCACGGTTCTAGTACCAACTGTTATAGTGGTTTTTATCTGAGGCAGCCCAATGCACTTTGATCTTGAGTCCTTCTTCCCTTTTCCCAGCTCTGGAACATCTTACTGATGGCAGTGGTTTCATGGGCCAGCTCTGGCTTAGTTTTTCCTGTGGACATTAAATGGGCACCAGCCTGAACTTTAAGAGTGGCACTCAGCTCTGAAGAATCATGAAGAAGATTTTCCTTCCTTAGGTGATAGGTTTGTGCCTTGCTTGGCCTCTCCTGTCTTCTTCATGTTCAGTAGCATAGCACTTTCTATGGTGTGGACAGCCTACTTTATCATAGTAAACTGGTAGTGGGTGGTGATGCCTCTCCAGCCTAACACTATGACTTTCGTACATTCCCCACATTGACAGTTTTCAGCATTTTGCATGCTTGCGGTGAAAACTGTCCAAGAAAGCACTAAATCAAAATGGTGAAGGGGAACCTCTTATGTGTTTGGCTCTTTGGGACCCCTAAGGCAGCCCTTGGCATTGTCTTTTTCTAATCAGAGGCGTCATACTCTCTAATTATTAGAGAACACCACTTCAGATACCCAAACATCCATCGTACCACCCGAGGCACAAGGAACCAGGGTGTCTGGAGGCTGAGCATGGTCCTTTAAATGTGAGGGTATGCTATGTCTGTTACTTTCCCCAGATGGCCCTTTTACAAATGTACCTAGAGCTCTAGATAGGGGAAGGTTAATTACAAACCTTGCAGGAGAATCCATAGCTGCTTGACTGAGTGGTTTATTTCCAAAACATTAAGCAGGATTTAACAACCCTTCAAGAAAATATATTTGTGAAACAGGTACTATGGGATGCTAAAATGTAATAAAATTGATCTTCTTAGCTTGTGTATTAAAGAAACAATGTTTGCTATCAATAATACATTATGCACTCTTTCAAGGATCAAGGAGGAATTATTTATTCATTGGCATTTATTTTTCAAGGCATGCCTTTAAATCAAAGCTGATTGGGTTATTTTACATGACAATTCCAAATATATATTTCAAGAATCTTGGTGATTTTGTTATTATCTGTATTATTTGCTTAGCTTCTCGATTATATTTGTATGGAGCACTGCTGGAACAAAAAGATTGTGCAGGCCTGCATTTAAATGCCAAGCAATATTAAAAGCATGATTTCTACCACAGGTCATTAGTCTCCTCCATTAGAGATTCAATGGGAATGCTACCTTGTGAAATGTCTATGGCATAGCAATTCTTGTTGACATGGAAGATAAACTACCATCTGCTCACTCTGTTTATGTGATTTTGAAAAAAAAACAGAAATATAACTCTAGGAGGGTTGCATTCCTTTCCTTCTACTACCTTTGCTTACCAATATGTTCACTTCACCATCTTTACTTTCATCTACTTTTACTTTGCCCAACTATCCATAGAATAGAAACTGCCTATACTTAGCTTCCATTTACTTCATCCAATCATCAATTTGGCCCCTCAGCTTAGCACTTTTCATAATAATAACCCTATCTTTATTCATATTTAAAATGTAGTAATTTTAATTAAATAAGCCTAAATTGAATTAAATTAAAATGTTTGAATTAGTTTAAATCATGATGTATCTTATTTTATTACCATCAATAGATGACATTCTATTACATTAATTTAATTTGGTTTCATTACAGTAAGTTAATACGCATTCTATCCACAAACCTTTTAAAATAACTCAATCAAATGGAATAAATAAATACTGTATCAGATACATTTGTAAACTAATCTTAAATTAAAATAAAATGGCTACAAACCTTATTTTAACCCTACTGCTAACGCCAGCCTTACATTTTATACCACATTCATTTTAAATATGAGTTTATTTGTTGTATAATTCAGACCCTAATGCTCGGTGTAAATGTAATTGTTTTGTTTTAAATTAAATATACATTACAATATAAATAAAGTATAACAAATTTAATTATGTGAACTTATTCTAAAACTAAGACTAAACCTGACCCTTATCTTTGATTCGTGTTTATTAAATTATTAGTGTTACTGACCCTAAACTGAGCTGTAAATTAAAAAATTACTTACAGTTATTTTCTAAATACTTTGTGGTTTTATAAAATTTAATTATAAAACACATGTATCTAAAAAGACGCTTTCCTGATGCTTTGGGTGAAGTGATGATGTAACTCAGTAAATGCAGGCACAAAAAAGGTAATGTTGATGTTGCTACCATAGAGTAAATATCAGATTACATAAATAGGGTGAAATAAAGGTCAAACACCATCTGCAGCACAAGTAGGTAGCGAGATTATCAAACAATCAAATTTGTTCTTAATTTACTTCAAAACATACAAATTGAAAATTCCTTTTATGGACCAAGATGACTTTGCAACAGGGTGGAGCTGTGATTGGTGACATACAACTATATATTTTTTTAAATGTTTTAATTGAGATCCAAACAATTGTGATGAAAATACATCAATTCATAATATTCATACACCAGCAATAAATTCCCCTGTAGAAAACAGTTCTTAACAAAATTCATCAAGGATCAAGAAAAATGACAATTACATAAAACTCCACTTAAGATAAATAAAAGGAATAGGTCTAGACAGCTTCCTTTATAATCAAGCCGTCAAAAATGCATGGAGTGCTGAGTGTGCAAAGAAGCAATAAGACATGATCCAGTCTTCTAGACTAACCCCCCGACTTCGTCTATAAACTGCCTCCAAAGTTTATCGGATTTCTTAATCCCCCATTACGCATTGCACCTAGACGTTCATTATTTCTAACATGCTTCATTTTTTGCAGCCATTTCCCCATTGTGAGATCAGCTGTGTCTGCCACTTTTGAAGTAAAAGTGATCTAACCACTGTCATTGCTACATATAATAATGTTGCCAATTTATTGATTAGACAGGGAGCAGAATCATACCCCAAGACATTCCACCAAGCTCTGGGAGCTAGCTTAACCTGCCATTTGTTCTCGAAATACTGAAATATTTTGTTCCAAAATTCCTGAATAAGAGGACACAGGCAAATTACGTGCCCCCACCCAACCCGACCAGTTAGGATTAAATTGTGAAAGAAATTGTGGGTTCTGTATAAAAGCCATTTACTAAAAAATAACATTCATGCAAATTGGCTCCTCTCAAGACGCTAAAGTTTAGTATATCAACTACATCCCACATTTTTTTTGTTAGTTCCATTCCTTCATATTTTTCCCATTTTTTGATTGCTTTTTGAC
Organism: Calotriton arnoldi; assembly: GCA_963921515.1. Classification (NCBI taxonomy): domain Eukaryota; kingdom Metazoa; phylum Chordata; class Amphibia; order Caudata; family Salamandridae; genus Calotriton; species Calotriton arnoldi. The sequence continues at coordinate 680,055 of CAWUFW010005429.1, forward strand.
TAAGATTGGGGCCCTTCATGGAGGCGAGCAATTTTCTCCATTCCCCGGGGCGTTTATGTTCACGGGCTTCAAGTATCGCAGATACCACTTTTTGACCACTGCTTATCTGGCTAGAATCTAAATTACTAATAACTTTATTCAACATTCAATAGGAATAAGAGCAGAAAATCTCCTTGAACTAACTCATGGACTTCAGACATGTTTAGCCATCTCTCCCCAGATAAAAAGTCTTTTAGCTTCTTAAACCCTACTTTCATCCACTTCTGAACAGTATTGGTTGCCAGATTAGTGCCTGAATCCGTGACTAGTTCTGACAGAGGTGTAACTGCATTAATATGGGGAATGGCATATCTCCTATAGAGATCCATGCGCTACTGCAGGAACCACTTTAAACTCTTAAAGCTGTCTTTTTGGGTGACTTTGGTGATTTTAACACATCACGTATATCATATTCTTTAAAAATCAGCTGCATAAAATAGTTCTTAACATTAAACCTGGACATGTACTGTGCAAAATAGGCGAAACAGTAATCCTTAAAATTGGGAAGTGCCAACCCGCCTTTTTCCAACCCTTCATATAAATTGCTCAGCCCTGCTCTGGCTATTTTCTTCTGCCAGATGAATGATGTAAACATAGACTCCACCTTTTTAAAAAATTATGTGGTTAAAACACACGGAATAGCTGAGAAGAGGAAAATGAAAAGAGGAGAATCGACATTTTAATCAGAAATGCCCTCCCCAGGATAGTTAAGGGAAGAGAATTCCAACGTGCAAATAGGTCTTGTAATTATAAAAGCAAAGGGGAAAATTAACATCGTACAAATCCAGATCCGTGATAAGTACCTGATACCCAAATACCTTTTCGGCTGTGTGTTGACGCAAGAGGCCATATCTGGATGTAGTATATCTGAATTACAGGAAAACAAAAAGGATCCCTTTTCACCTTAAGCTTAAAGTGATCTAGGCAATTTGTTTTACAAAGCGGCAAGAAAGATGGTCAACATTTGGTTATTAAGAAATGGGATTCCAAAGCTAAACAATTGTATATAGAAGATAAAAACAAACAAACGTCAGGTTGCAAGATTTCATGATACTCTCAATGATAAGCCAGTAAACAAATGTAAATATATGCAACTAAATATTTTATTCTTCAACAGTAGTTAAAAATTACATTATATCCAAACACAGGGTATAAATCATTCTAAAGTGCTAGTGCAGATGAAACAAATCTCTTATAAAGCGTATCTTGTGAACATATTCATATACATTAATACACATAAAACTGTAAACATCAATATCACACTACTGTTAAAAGACTAAAATTAAAAACCAGCTTCAGAGTTAAATGAAGCTGTAGAAAACTGTCGACACGGCGATCCGGTGTAAGGTCAACCATTCGTCACCTTCTTCAGGACAATCATTAAACAATTAAAAATCATCACTACAATAAAAGGAATAATCATTTTAGTATAAAAAAGGCTTATCTTATTAAAACGTTACATCTCACAGCAACCATATGTCAATACATTAAAAATAAAATATCATTACAAACTTAAAGCAGCTTTAGAAATACCACTCAAAAATAAGCAGTACAAAGGGTAAAATCCCCAAAGGACTAATATTGCCAATTTGAAAAATGTAGTTAAAACCTAGAAAGGTAAACATACAAGTAGAGGCTGTCAAAATAAGAGTAATGACACCAAATAACTAAACATATCAAATGTGTGCTAAGGAAACATCCCTTATAGAATTGGCACAAAATGGAAAAGTATGTTACATCCCCTTAGATCAGGCTTCTACCCAGAGACTTGGTAAACGAGGGTTAAATTCTGTAAAAAATATACTATAATATGTTTTTGGGAGAATTACAAAAAAACTCCTGCGTAAGGGGATCATTTATTGTAACTCATTTTCTTGACCAAGAGCAGGAATCTTGGAATGTTATGAATGGAAGCCCTTGGTATACTATATCTGTGTTTAATAGTTTGGTAAACCCAAGTTTTTGGGGTTATACACTTGGGGGTCGATTCCGATTCGGGCCGGAAATTTCCCCGACCGAGCCGGACCCGGAGAGATTTCCGACCGAATCGGACCCGTGCAGTCCGACCGAACGAGTCCGATGCGTCCGTATGTTATCGGACACGAGTCGGTCGGACTCCCATTGAACTCAATGGGAGCCGGTCGTACAACGCGTACGCGGGCTCCCATTGCCTCAATGGGTGCGAGGCGGACAAGGGCGCCTCTACAGCGAGTACGCCGCGAGCGCTCGCGGCGTACACGCACAGGTAGGGGGACCCTTGGGTCCCCCTGTGTGCGCCTCGCACGGGTACGCGTACAGGGGGTCCGACACGGACCCCCAAAGTACGGCTCCGACAGCGAGTTCGAGTCGGACGGCGCGAGTCGGTCGGAGCGGTCGAGGTGCGCATCGTACTTACCCGGCCGGAAAACGTCTCCATTGCGCGGTGCGGACCGGGTCCGACCGAGTCGGTCGGAGCGGTACGGTCCGGGTACGAGTCGGTCGGAGCGGTCGGGTCGCCCGGACGAGTCGGTCGGCGACTCGCATCGTACTCGCTCGGCCGGACCCGCGTACGGTTCGGTCGGGAAACAGGCTTTCGCATGGCTTTTTTCCCGACCGAATGGTATTGGCTGCGCCTCCGACCGAGATCGGAATCGGCCCCTTGGTAGTGGTTCCCGGGTTATTGTTAGAGGGAGTGGTTCAGTAGCAACCTTAAGATGGCCACCAGTCTAGTCCTTGTTTCTCCACGGCCCTTTCAGTGGCACGAAGAGGCGGAGTTCTAGAATAAGGTCTTAAATAGATGCCGCAAAACAGCGCAGAATTTTGAATGCTGTGTCCCAAAGAAGTGGGTCGCGATACGGATGGTCGCACTAGGAACGGTAAACAATGTATACGGTTATTATGCTTTTGGTCCGTTTGCATAGAGACGCCTCCCGGGGTCTTTTTTCGTTTTTTTCGTTTATTTTCATATTCTAAGTCTTAAGCTTTATTTGCATAACATTTGGCACTTTAAGCTTTGTTACCAGTCAGGTTAAGACCAGTACTCGCAGATATATGTGCTACTGGTTCCTCTATCAGTCTATTGCTGCATGTTATTTATACTGCACTAGCATTATGGTATTTGAGGAACTTCAATAGATAGTATTTAATAGAGTGCACGGATGCAATATCTTTAATTTAAGTGAGTTAGTGCTGCTGTTGACATTATTTAACCCTTTCAGTGCTCATGACGGAATGGTTCAGTCATGAGCACAAGTTCCAGTGTGCTCATGACGGAACCATTCCGTCATGAGCACATGCTCAGAAAATCCCTCTGCTGCAGACAGCAGAGGGATTACCCATTTTTTTTTTTTTGCCTGGGGAGGCGGGGGAAGAGCTTCCCCAACCTCCTCAGGCCTCTTTTTGAATTTCGTTGCAATGACAATCGCGCGCATGGCGCGCAATCGTCATTGCAACGAAAACGAAATTGAAACTTAGTTTTAGTTTCAGTGTTTCAGTGCTCGTGGGGCTATCTCAGCCCTCCGAGCACTGAAAACGATGGGAGAGGTATCGTTGGAAAGGGGAGAATCTCCCCTGTCCAATGGTACCCTTCCCTAGTGGATCCCTGCTTGGGGATCACCCCAGGGGGGCGATCCCCAAGCAGGGATCCACCCACTAGACACCAGGGAGGGGGAGCAGCCCCTTGGGCAAGGGCCTTTGCTCCCCCATATTTGTTTGGGCACCACAGTCTTTCTGCCCCCTGGGGGCAGATGGGGTGGTAGCCCCAATCTGCCACCCCGGGGAGCGGAAAGCCCACTAGAAGCCAGGGATTATTTTTTTATTGACGTTGGGGTGCGGGCTGCCCGAAAAAGGCATGGCAATGCCCCCCCTAACCCCCTAGAGAAATGTGAGTCTTTCTGCCCCCTTAGGGGGCAGATGGGGGCAGTAGCCCCCAATCTGCCCCCCCAGGGGCGGAAAGCCCACTAGAAGCCAGGGATTATTTTTTTTATTGACGTTGGGGTGGGGGCTGCCCAAAAAAACCATGGCACTGCCCCCACCCTCCAGAGAAATGTCAGTCTTTCTGCCACCCCACGGGGCAGACGGGGGCAGTAGCCCCTAATCTGCCCCCCGGGGGGCAGAAAGCCCAATAGAAACCAGGGATTTTTTTTATTGACGTTGGGGTGGGGGCTGCCCAAAAAGGGCATGGCAATGGCCCCAACCCCCCCTGGGCAATGTCAGTCTTTCTGCCCCCCCAGGGGCAGATGGGGGCAATAGCCCCTGATCTGCCCCCAGGGGGGCAGAAAGCCCACTAGGCACGAGGGATTTTTTTTTAACAATGTAGGTGTGGGGGCTGCCCAGAATGGGCATGATAATGTCCCGCCCCAAAAACAATTACCACAGTCTTTCTGCCCCTCCCCAGGGCATATTGGGGCAATAGCCCCATATCTGCCCGGTGGGGGGGCAGAAAGGCCACTAGGCCTCTTTTTTTAATTTTTATTCAGGGTTGAGGTCATCCCAGAACGGGCATGCCAATGCCCACACCTCCCCAAAAAAGTGCCACAGTCTTTCTGCCCCCCCGAGGGGTGGATGGGGGCAATGGCCACTGATCTGCCCCCGGAGGGGCAGAAAGCCCATTAGGCGCCAGCGATTAAGCTGGCTTTTTTTATGCGTGGGGGTGGGGGCTGCCCAGAATGGGCATACCAATGCCCCCACCCCCCAAAATCATAGCCAGTCTTTATGCCACTTGGGGTAACCCCCCACAATTTCCCCTCAGGGCGGCAGAAAGCCCACTAAGCACAGACTTGTTTTTAGCAATGTGCCTACCTGTGGATTTTGGGCCCTAGCGCAGCCGGCACATAGGGAAACCTAGCAAACCTATACATTTTTGAAAACTAGACACCCAGGGGAATCCAGGATGTGGTGACTTGACTGGCTCTCACCAGGTTCTGTTACCCAGAATCCTTTGCAAACCTCAACATTTGTAAAAATAAAACACATTTTCCTCACATTTCTGTGGTGGAAAGTTCTGGAATCTGTGTGGATCCACAAAATTCCAACCACCCCGCATTCCCCAAAGTCTTCTGAGAAAAATGGTACCTCACTTGTGTGGGTGGGTCAAGTACCCGAGACAGGCAAGGGCCCAAAACCTATTGCGGCGACATCAAAATTACCTATCACAAAACAACCTGGTTTTGCAAGGGGGGTCCCATGAGTTTTTGGCCCCGGGCTCAGCGGCCATCTAGGGAAACCTACCAAACCCACACATTTCTGAAAACTAGACACCCGGTGGAGTCCAGCAAGGTATGACTTGCGTGGGTCCCCCAACATTTCCCTACCCAGAATCCCCTGCAAACCTCAAATTATATTGAAAAAAATAATTTTTTTCTCACATTTCTGTGTGAGAAAGTTGTAGGATCACTGGGCTGACACAAATTTCCTACCACCCAGCGTTCCCCCAGGTCTCCCGATAAAAATGGTGCCTCACTCTTGTGGGAGGCCAAAGTACCCGCGACAGGCAAGGGCCCAAAACTTATTGAGGAGATATCAAAATTACCTACCACAAAACGACCTGGTTTTGCAAGGGGGGTCACCTGAGTTTTTGGCCCCGTGCTCGGCGGCCAGCTAGGGAATCCTACCAAACCCACACATTTCTGAAAACTAGACACCCGGGGGATTCCAGGGAGGTATGGGTTGCGTGGATCCCCCAACGGTTTCTTACCCAGAATCCCCTGCAAACCTCTAATTTAGCTGAAAAAATCACTTTTTCCACACATTTTTGTTGGGAAAGTTGTGGGATCACTGGGCTGACCCAAAATGCCTACCACCCAGCGTTCCCCCAGGTCTCCCAATAAAAATGGTACCTCAATCGTGTGGGAGGCCCAAGTACCCGCGACAGGCAAGGGCCCAAAACTTATTGAGGAGACATCAAAATTGCCTACCACAAAACGACCTGGCTTTGCAAGGGGGGGTCACCTGGGTTTTTGGCCCCGTGCTCGGCGGCCAGCTAGGGAAACCTACCAAACCCACACATTTCTGAAAACTAGACACCCGGGGGGTTCCAGGGAGGTATGGCTTGGGTGGATCCCTCAAGGTTTTCTTACCCTCAATCCCCTGCAAACCTCAATTTTAACTGAAAAAAATCACTTTTTCGACATATTTTTGTGTGGGAAAGTTGTGGCATCACCGGGCTGACACAAATTTCCTACCACCCAGCGTTCCCCCAGGTCTCCCAATAAAAATGGTGCCTCACTCGTGTGGGAGGCCCAAGTACCCACGACAGGCAAGGGCCCAAAACGTATCGAGGCGACATCAAAATTGCCTATCACAAAATGCTTTTTGGGTCCTTGCCTGTCGCGGGTACTTGGGCCTCCCACACTCCTAAACCAGTGGCGCTTGCGTCCGTCATAAGAATAGAAGGTTTGAATGGGTCAAAACTACTGAGGGAGGTGGCATGATTGAGTTCATCCTTTATACCGATGAACTCCTTCTCACAGTCTTCCGACCATGAAAATTCTGAACCTTTCTTCAATAAAAGACTCATGAACGAAGTCTTTCCTGCAAAATCTGGAATGAATTTATGGTAAAACTCCACCATACCTAAAAATTTAATGAGCTCATCTTTACAGGAAGGTGAACGCAGACCAAGAATACAATTCACAAGAGACTCCTTAGGCCTAATTCCTTCACCTGACACAGTATGCCCAAGATATTCAATTTCTTGCACGTTAAACTTACATTTATCGGCCCGTAAAGTCAGACCAGCATTCTCTAGCTTACTCAAGACCGCTCTTAATCTCAGATTATGTTCGCCCTCATCACCTCCGAAAACAAGCACATCGTCTTGGTAGACCTTCACCCCACCTAAGTCTCTGAGAATGCCTTCCATCACCCTCTGGAAAACGGACGCAGCAGAGATAAGCCCAAAAGGCCTCCTCAGAAATCTAAAGGTGCCAAAAGGTGTGACAAATGTTGTGTAGTCTTGGGAAGAAGAATGTAGTTTCACCTGGTGGTATGCGGAGCTCAGATCCAGCGAGGAAAAGTGTCTGGCACCATCCAGGGAGCACAACATCTCAGCAATGTTGGGTAAGGGGAAATGATCCACAATTACAGATCTGTTGAGCTCTCTCAAGTCCACGCAGAGTCGAGCCTCTCCGTTGGCCTTCCGTGCCATGACAACCGGGGACACCCACTCTGTCGCTTCCACCTCTTGAATCACACCTTTAGCAAGAAGTTTGTCTAATTCATTTTTCATACTATCTCTCACTAAGAGAGGAACGGATCTGACTTTAGCAACTTTGGGAACGACATTCTCTTTTAGTTTTATCTTGTGTACATAATTCTTACAACATCCCAACTCATTTGCAAACACAGCGGGAAATTCCTTAACCAAATCATTCTCAAAGCTCTTGACTACTTTTACAGAGGGTGCTTCTTTTAGACGGACTTGCGGAACTTCGTTGGGATCTAGAAAAACGTTAAGGTCCCTTTGATGAAGCCAACTAATGAGAGAGTCCCCTTTCATAGACACGTAAATCTTTCCAGAAACCACTCTCCCTTTGTAATTTACCACACCCCAAAAGTACCCAAGTAGATCTATCGGTACCCCTCCATAACCTTTGGGCCTAATGTCGGGTTTCTCGAGAACAACCTTATCATGTAGGTGCTCATCATAGAATACCTTTGGAACCAGTGTAATTTTAGCCCATGAGTCAAACAGCATATTGACCTTCGCATCATTGATCAAAACATTCTCATAAGGACCATCAGGTTCCTTACCATTGACTTGACTAATAACAAACTCATAAGATCCATAAATATCATAGTCAACCTCTTTCACAGACTTGTTGACATTAAGGTTACCAGAGTTGCAACATTTTGAAACATGACCCTTCTTCCCACAGAGTTTGCACGTTGCTTTCCTACCCGGGCAATTTTTGTAATCAGCCATGTGACCTGAGTCCCCACACCTATAGCATTTGCCATAAAATTGTTTCCTAGCCCATGGCTTTTGGTTGGCTTTATGATTACCATAAGTGAACCTCTGAGGTTGAATATATTGCCTTTGATCAACATGACTTTTAGGCTTAACTGACTTGTCCACCACAACTTTAACATCACCTTGATCACTTTTCACGAGACTCGAGTCTTTCTTTATAGTGTCAATACACCCTTTTGAGTGTTCATGGCTCTTAGCTATAGTGATGACTTCATGCAGAGAGGGGTTATCTTTCTGCCAAAGAGAATCCCTAGTCTTATCTTGCACACACCCCAACATAAACTGATCCCTGAGACGTTCCTCCAGGGTTGCACCAAAGTTGCAAGTTGACGCTAACTTCCGCAAAGTTGTGATGTCTTGCTCAACGGATTCATCTTCCCTTTGAATCCTTCTACCAAAGTTCCATCGCTCTAGCACAGTACTGACTTTGGGTAGATAGTGAAGGTCAAGCTTATTCAAACAAATTTCATACTCATTGAGGGACGCCGCATCACTATCCGCAAGGTCTGGAAGGTGTTCAAAGACTTCCTGTCCCTCAGACCCTAAACAATGCATCAGCAGAGAAGATTTCCTCTCCACACTGAGAGAGGTGCCGCAGACTAGTGCATAGTAATTGAAGACCTTTTTCCATTTCTGCCACAAGATGGGAGGGACACCAGGAGAAGAAAGAAAAAACGGGGGTGCCGGTACATTTTGCATTGTAGAAAGCTTCAATTACTCTTCCAAAGGTATTGCGCTTGCACACTATTTTCAAATACCAGCTGTGTGCATCAGCGAAAAGAAGACTAAAAACGCGCTTCACAACATTGGGTTCCTAACAATAATAAATTGGTGGAGAGACCAATGGTCTGCGAGAAGAAAAACAATTTAGTATGCAAAATACGTGTTAACACACGAACAAAAACAAGTATTATAGCAGTGTGAGGATAATGAAGGGGAGCACAAGTTGCAAGAAGCAGCGTACAAATGAAAACCTGTGCACAATTATCACCCAAAAGTGGAGATAAATACAAATTAAATTGAAGAAGACATAACGAAGCTGTGCGCATCAGCGTGTGACAATCAGCTGTGCACTCCAATTTGTGAAACGAGATCGTGTACAGCAGAGTAAAATTGGGGACAAGATGATTCAGAGTCAGAGAATGAGGCTGTGCGCATCAGCGTATCACAGATAATTTAGAAACACCGAAGGAAGCTGTGCGCATCAGTGTACTACAAACAGCTGCTCGTGTTCGTACGATGAAACAGGGCTGTGCGCACCGGCGTTCATTGGTTGCTGGGTTACAAGACCACTAGTGCGCTGACTTCCAACAAAACGACTCCGAATACAAAATGGACGCACGCACGCTGCGTTTCGGCACGTCGCGTAGCGTCGTAGAGGGTCAGGCAGGACAGGCTGGAGACGCGCGCGCCTGCACGCGATTAATGGCAAGGCGGCACGAGAGAAGTCGCTAGTGAAGCTGAAAAGTCTGCCACCGCGGGCCCCCGATTAAGCAGATCACGGGAGGAAGAGGCTGCAAAGTCTGCTACAGTCGCGACGCTAGGAAACCTCGTTCCCCCTTTCCTCCTTACTTGTGACGAAGAGGCAGGGCCGGTGGTGATCAGTTGTTTGTAGTAGCGCTTTCTTTGTATCGGTATCGGAGTCCGTCCGGTTTGCTTGAAGGTCCGGTTTGGTTGTAGGTGGCTTTGCTTGAAGGATTTATCCGTGAAGGTATGGATGTGCTGTTGGGGTCTATTCTTCTTTTAAAAGGAACTGGTTGAGGCAGCGCCAAAATGAGGTGATATGCCTCGACCAAAGAAGTAGAAGGAGCCGCTTGGTGAAGAGAAGAGGTTTATTCAAGAAGGTACAGGTGTAGACCCCATCCAGCAGCCAGCTAGGAGCAACTGCTGACCCAACATTCAAGCGGCGCTTAGCAACCTTTCCCACGTTCTAGGTGGACGTGGGGGAACACTGGGTGGTAGGAAATTTGTGTCAGCCCGGTGATGCCACAACTTTCCCACACAAAAATGTGTCGAAAAAGTGTTTTGTTCAGCTAAAATTAAGGTTTGCAGGGGATTCTGGGTAAGAAAACGTTGGGCGATCCATGCAAGCCATACCTCCCTGGAACCCCCCCGGTGTCTAGTTTTCAGAAATGTGTGGGTTTGGTAGGTTTCCCTAGCTGGCCGCCGAGCACGGGGCCAAAAACCCAGGTGACCCCCCCCCTTGCAAACCAGGTCATTTTGTGATTGGCAATTTTGATGTCACCTCAATAAGTTTTTGGCCCTTACCTGTCACGGGTACTTGGGCCTCCCACACGAGTGAGGCACCATTTTTATCGGGAGACCTGGGGGAATGCTGGGTGGTAGGAAATTTGTGTCAGCCCGGTGATGCCACAACTTTCCCACACAAAAATGTGCGGAAAAAGTGATTTTTTAAGCTAAAATTGAGGTTTGCAGGGGATTCTGGGTAAGAAAACGTTGGTGGATCCACGCAAGCTATACCTCCCTGGAACCCCCCGGGTGTCTAGTTTTCAGAAACGTGTGGGTTTGGTAGGTTTCCCTAGCTGGCCGCCGAGCACGGGGCCAAAAACCCAGGTGACCCCCCTTGCAAAACCAGGTCATTTTGTGATAGGCAATTTTGATGTTGCCTCAATACGTTTTGGGCCCTTGCCTGTCGCGGGTACTTGGGCCTCCCACACGAGTGAGGCACCATTTTTATTGGGAGACCTGGGGGAACGCTGGGTGGTAGGAACTTTGTGTCAGCCCGGTGATGCCACAACTTTCCAACATAAAAATGTGTGGAAAAAGTGATTTTTTCAGCTAAAATTGAGGTTTGCAGGGGATTCTGGGTAAGAAAACATTGGGGGATCCATGCAAGCCATACCTCCGTGGAATCCCCCTGGTTGTCTAGTTTTCAGAAATGTGTGGGTTTTGTAGGTTTCCCTAGCTGGCCGCCGAGCACGGGGCCAAAAACCCAGGTGACCCCCCTTGCAAAACCAGGTCGTTTTGTGATAGGCAATTTTGATGTCGCCTCAATACGTTTTGGGCCCTTGCCTGTCGCAGGTAGTTGGGCCTCCCACACGAGTGAGGCACCATTTTTATTGGGAGACCGGGGGAACACTGGGTGGTAGGAAATGTGTGTCAGCCCGGTGATGCCACAACTTTCCAACACAAAAATGTGTGGAAAGAGTGATTTTTTCAGCTAAAATTGAGGTTTGCAGGGGATTCTGGGTAGGAAAACATTGGTGGATCCACGCAAGCTATACCTCCCTGGAACCCCCCGGGTGTCTAGTTTTCAGAAACGTGTGGGTTTGGTAGGTTTCCCTAGCTGGCCGCCGAGCACGGGGCCAAAAACCCAGGTGACCCCCCTTGCAAAACCAGGTCATTTTGTGATAGGCAATTTTGATGTCGCCTCAATACGTTTTGGGCCCTTGCCTGTCGCGGGTACTTGGGCCTCCCACACGAGTGAGGCACCATTTTTATCGGGAGACCTGGGGGAACGCTGGGTGGTAGGAAATTTGTGTCATCCCGGTAATGCCACAACTTTCCCACACAAAAATGTGCAGAAAAAGTGATTTTTTTCAGCTAAAATTGAGGTTTGCAGGGGATTCTGGGTAAGAAAACGTTGGGGGATCCACGCAAGCCATACCTCCGTGGAACCCCCCCGTGTGTCTAGTTTTCAGAAATGTGTGGGTTTGGTAGGTTTCCCTAGCTGGCCGCCGAGCACAGGGCCAAAAACCCAGGAGACCCCCCTTGCAAAACCAGGTCGGTTTGTGATAGGCAATGTTGATGTCGCCTCAATATGTTTTGGGCCCTTGCCTGTTGTGGGTACTTGGGCCTCCCACATGAGTGAGGCACCATTTTTATAGGGAGACCTGGGGGAACACTGGGTGGTAGGAAATTTGTGTCAGCCCAGTGATGCCACAACTTTCCCACACAAAAATGTGTGGAAAAAGTGATTTTTTCAGCTAAATTTGAGGTTTGCAGGGGATTCTGGATAAGGAAACGTTGGGGGGTCCACGCAAGCCATACCTCCCTGGCATCCCCCGGGTGTCTAATTTTCAAAAATGTATAGGTTTGCTAGGTTTCCCTAGGTGCTGGCAGAGCTAGGGTTCAAAAACTACAGCTAGGCACTTTGCAAAAAAAGGGTCATTTTTCACTGTGAAAATGTGGTGTGTCCACGTTGCGTTTTGGGCCGTTTCCTGTCACGCGCACTAGCCCTACCCACACAAGTGAGGTACCATTTTTCTCGGAAGACTTTGGGGAACACAGGGTGGGTGGAATTTTGTGGATCCACGCAGATTCCAGAACTTTCCACCACAGAAATGTGAGGAAAATGGGTTTTTTTTTATAATTATTTAGGTTTGCAAGGGATTCTGGGTAACAGAACCTGGTGAGAGCCAGTCAAGTCACCCCATCCTGGATTCCCCTGGGTGTCTAGTTTTCAAAAATGTATAGGTTTGCTAGGTTTCCCTAGGTGCCGGCAGAGTTAGGGTTCAAAAACTACAGCTAGGCACTTTGCAAAAAAAGGGCCATTTTTCATTGTGAAAATGTGGTGTGTCTACATTGCGTTTTGAGCCGTTTCCTGTCGTGGGCACAAGGCCTACCCACACAAGTGAGGTACCATTTTTCTCGGAAGACTTTGGGAAATGCGGGGTGGGTGGAATTTTGTGGATCCACGCAGATTCCAGAACTTTCCACCACAGAAATGTGAGGAAAATGTGTTTTTTTTGACAATTTTTTAGGTTTGCAAGGGATTCTGGGTAACAGAACCTGGTGAGAGCCAGTCAAGTCACCCCATCCTGGATTCCCCTGGGTGTCTAGTTTTCAAAAATGTATAGGTTTGCTAGGTTTCCCTAGGTGCCGGCAGAGTTAGGGTTCAAAAACTACAGCTAGGCACTTTGCAAAAAAAGGGCCATTTTTCATTGTGAAAATGTGGTGTGTCCACATTGCGTTTTGAGCCGTTTCCTGTCGTGGGCACAAGGCCTACCCACACAAGTGAGGTACCATTTTTATCGGGAGGCTTAGGGTAACACAGAATTGTAGAGCAACTGTTATTACCTATTGAATTTCGATGCATTTCTGCCTTCCAAATGAAAGACAATGTGTAAAAAAGAAGTCATTTTGAAAAATGACCTATAATTCTCATGCTAGTATGGGTACTTCCAATTTTGGAAATGTGCACATATCTACTGTTTCTAAACTCTATATTTTGTTCCCATTTCAGAAATACATAGGTGTCTTTCATACCCATTTTTCCATGTATACATTTTCCCAAATGAATTGCTATATACCCGGTACATAATAAAAAACCATTGCAAGACGCTGCTCAGTTATTGGCTCTGGGTTCATCGGGTTCTTGGTGAGTCTACAAGTCCTATATATCCCCACAACCAGAAAGGTCTAGCGGATGTAATGGTATATTGATTTCAAACAACTGTCATAATTAGAAGAAGTTACAGGTGAAAACGTTGACACAAATGGCTGGTTTTTTCAACTAATTTTCAATTTTTCCTATATTTAACTGTTAGTTTCTATGAAGAAACCTTGAAGGATCTACACAAATGACCCCTTGCTGAATTCAAAATGTTGTCTACTTTTCTAAAATGTATAGCTTTCCAGGATCCATTATTGCTTTCATACCCATTTCTACCATTAACTGGATAGAGGTTGAAAGCAAAAAAAATAGGCTATGTCCCAGAAAAATGCCAAAACTGTGTAAAAATTGTTGGTTTTCTGACAAAAGTCTGCTTGTCCCTGAAAGCTGGGAAGATGGTGATTTCAGCACCACAACCCCTTTTTTGATACCATTTGCAGGGGAAAAAACAGACGCTTTCATCTGTAGCCCTTAATTCCCATTTTTCCCCAAAAAAACAAAATGTTGCTATATTTTGGCTAATTTCTGGGTCCCCTCCAGGGAAGTCCACAAACCCTGGGTATCTTTAGAATCCCCATGATGTTGGGAAAAAAGGACGCAAATTTGGCGTGGATACCTTATGTGGTCAAAAAGTTACAGGGTCCTAAGCGCGAACTACCCCAAATAGCCAAAAAAAAGGCTTAGCACAGGGGGGGAAAAGGCCTAGCAGCGAAGGGGTTAAAGCGATTAAATTCGGTATTTGTATAGTATTATCTATGTTATGTCTATGAGACACCTACTCAGCATTAATATCAGTTGTGTAGTCATGTTTATTAGAGGTAAATAGTGACATTCACAAATATTTTTATGTTTTTATATTTCAGAGCTCTGTCTTCTATTTATAAGTATCCAATTAATTGAAACAATTGGATATATATTGGAGTTCTGTTATTTAACAACAACATGGATAATCCAGATATTACCATTATATAAGGTGAGACTAACATGTGACTGATCAAGGTGGCACAATTAGAGGGATTAGAGGGATTGATTAGTACCTTTACTGTCTCTTTTTTAATTAACAGGGACACCCAGACCTGTGAGTATTAGCCACCTCAGGTCAATAAGAAAGATTTGGAGAACGATTTCATCCTATTTATTCATTATTCCAAGTAGGTTTCTTTGGTAATATACATCTATAATTCTTTGCTATGGTATAAGCAAGTGAGTTTTTTGCAATTTTCCCAAAAACATAATATAGAGCGACCCCTGACCTTGACTGGTGGGTCGCTCCCCCACCACACAGCTCCGTCTGTGTGCCCTGCTGCTGCCCCTGATTTTGCTCGTTTTTCCTTTCTGTGCCCCCTTGCTGCCCCTGATTGTGCTCGTTTTTTCCTTTCTGTGCCCCCTTGCTGCCCCTGATTGTGCTCGTTTTTCCTTTCTGTGCCCCCTTGCTGCCCCTGATTGTGCTCGTTTTTCCTTTCTGTGCCCCCTTGCTGCCCCTGATTGTGCTCGTTTTTTCCTTTCTGTGCCCCCCTTGCTGCCCCTGATTGTGCTCGTTTTTCCTTTCTGTGCCCCCTTGCTGCCCCTCATTGTGCTAGTTTTTCCTTTCTGTGCCCCCTTGCTGCCCCTGATTGTGCTCGTTTTTCCTTTCTGTGCCCCCCTTGCTGCCCCTGATTGTGCTCGTTTTTCCTTTCTGTGCCCCCTTGCTGCCCCTCATTGTGCTAGTTTTTCCTTTCTGTGCCCCCTTGCTGCCCCTGATTGTGCTCGCTTTTTCCTTTCTGTGCCCCTCTTGCTGCCCCTGATTGTGCTCGTTTTTCCTTTCTGTGCCCCCTTGCTGCCCCTGATTGTGCTCGTTTTTCCTTTCTGTGCCCCCTTGCTGCCCCTGATTGTGCTCGTTTTTTCCTTTCTGTGCCCCCTTGCTGCCCCTGATTGTGCTCGTTTTTTCCTTTCTGTGCCCCCCTTGCTGCCCCTGATTGTGCTCGTTTTTCCTTTCTGTGCCCCCTTGCTGCCCCTCATTGTGCTAGTTTTTCCTTTCTGTGCCCCCTTGCTGCCCCTGATTGTGCTCGTTTTTCCTTTCTGTGCCCCCCTTGCTGCCCCTGATTGTGCTCGTTTTTCCTTTCTGTGCCCCCTTGCTGCCCCTCATTGTGCTAGTTTTTCCTTTCTGTGCCCCCTTGCTGCCCCTGATTGTGCTCGTTTTTTTCCTTTCTGTGCCCCCTTGATGCCCTGATTGTGCTCGTTTTCCCTTCTGTGCCTGTTTCCTGCCGCTGCGCCCCTGCGGCCCCGCCCCCTCACTGCCCATTCGCTGCCCCATTCCCTGCTCCTCCCCATTTATGGCGGCTGCTGTGCGGCCGCGCCGCTGGCGCGCCAAAGGCGCGCCTAAGGCAAGCCCGTCTGCGCCCGTCCGCGCCGTGACCGCGCCCAGCGCCAGACCCCCTGGTCCGGGCATCCCCCGCGCCCGCCACATCAACAGACGCCGATACGACGCCAGCACCCTCCACGCACTCAACCCCGGAAAAGATCACGCCTGCTACCAGGCCACCCCGAAGCGCACCCAAGGGCCCTTCACCTGCCGGAACTGCAGCTTCGCCAGCACCCGCCCCGCCAAACCACCACCCAGGAAAGAACCCAACTACCTCAGATGCATCCTCCTCAACACCCGCTCCGCCCGCAAACACGCCATCGAACTCTGGGACCTTCTCGACTCAACCTCCCCAGACGTCGCATTCCTGACGGAGACCTGGCTGAATCCCGCTTCAGCCCCCGACATCGCCATTGCCATCCCGGACGGATACAAGATCACCCGCAGGGACCGCACTAACGGAGTCGGAGGAGGCATCGCCATCGTCCACAGGAACACCCTCAGAGTCTCAACCAACACCGACGACACCCTCAGCACCGCCGAACACATGCACTTCCAGATCCACACCGATCCCAACACCACCCTCAGAGGAACCCTCATCTACAGACCCCCGGACCCCGACCACAGTTCAGCGATTCCATCGCTGACTTCGTCAGCACACACGCCATCGCCTCCACGGACTACATCCTCCTCGGGGACCTGAACTTCCACCTCGAGAACAACAAGGACACCAACTCCACCACCCTGATCGACAACCTCGCCACCCTCGGACTCAGACAGCTCGTGACTACACCCACCCATGCCGCCGGCCACACGCTCGACTCCATCTTTTCCGCAAGCCCACACGTCTCCTTCAACCACACCTCCGAACCCCACTGGACTGACCACCACTGCATCCACTTCACCTACAGGAAGCCCACCACGCACCACCGCACCAAACAAATGCCTCGCCGCTGCTGGAGCAGAGTCACGGAAGACCAGCTAACCACAACCCTCGCCCTGAGCCCACCCGCCGAACCCTCCGACCCCGACACCGCCGCCCGCAACCTCAGACAGTGGATCGACGACTGCGCCAACACCCTCGCCCCGCTCAAGAATCTGCCCAACAGCCACACCAGCAAGAAAGCCACCTGGTTCACCGAAGACCTCCAGGCCTCCAAACGAACATGCCGAAAACTGGAGAAGATCTGGCTCCACGAACGGACAGCGGACAGCTACGCCGCCCACAAGAGCGCCACCCGCAGTCACCATCACCTCATCAGATCCGCCAAAAGGGCCTCACTCAAAGACCGCCTAGACAACAACGCACACAACAGCAAAGAGCTCTTCAACATCGTGAAGGAACTCTCCAACCCCAGCTCCAACACCAACGACATCCAGCCGTCGCGAGACCTGTGCGACTCACTGGCCACTTTCTTCCACCGCAAAATCGCCGACATCCACGACAGCTTCAACACCACGACCGCCCCGGCAACCACCGAGACCACTGCCCCCACAACCACCAACCGCCTGCTCTCCTGGACCAACATCAACGACGAGGACACCAGCGAGATCATGAACACCATCCACTCCGGTTCACCGCTAGACCCGTGCCCTCACCACATCTTCAACAAAGCCAGTACAGCCATCGCGCCCCATCTCCGGAAAATAATCAACATCTCCTTCGAGACAGCAACCTTCCCGGAAAGCTGGAAGCACGCCGAGATCACCGTCTTACTCAAGAAACCCAAGGCAGACCCCAAGGACCTCAAGAACTTCCGACCCATCTCTCTGCTCCCGTTCCCCGCGAAGGTCACCGAGAAAATCGTCAACAAACAACTGACCCGCTACCTCGAGGAGAACAACATCCTGGACCCTTCCCAGTCCGGCTTCCGCAGCAACCACAGCACCGAAACCGCCCTCATCGCCACCACCGATGACATCAGGACCCTGCTAGACAACGGAGAAACAGCAGCCCTCATCCTCCTGGACCTATCAGCCGCCTTCGACACGGTCTGCCACCACACACTATGAACACGCCTTCACGACGCCGGGATCCAAGAGAAGGCCCTGGACTGGACCACATCCTTCCTTTCCGGCAGAACACAAAGCGTCCGCCTCGCCCCCTTCAGATCCAAGGCCACCAAGATCATCTGCGGCGTACCCCAAGGCTCCTCCCTCAGCCCAACGCTGTTCAACATCTACATGGCACCCCTCGCCCACGTCGCCCGACAGCACAACCTCAACATCATCTCCTACGCCGACGACACCCAGCTGATCCTCTCCCTCACCAAAGACCCTCACACCGCCAAAGCCCACCTCCACGAAGGAATGAAGGCCGTCGCCGAATGGATGAGGACCAGCCGCCTGAAGCTGAACTCGGACAAGACGGAGGTCCTCATCCTTGGTTCCAACCCTTCAGCCTGGGACGACTCCTGGTGGCCAACATCACTGGGAACAGCCCCGCCACCCACAGACCACGTACGCAACCTAGGGGTCATCCTCGACCCCACCCTCTCCATGACTAAGCAGGTCAACGCCGTTTCCTCCTCCTGCTTCAACATCCTCCGAATGCTCCGCAGGATCTTCAAGTGGATCCCCACCGAAACAAGAAAAACAGTCACCCAGGCCCTCGTCACCAGCAGGCTGGACTACGGAAACGCCCTCTACGCAGGAACGACGGCTAAGCTCCTGAGACGGCTGCAACGCATCCAGAACGCCTCTGCATGTCTTATCCTCGACATCCCCCGACGCAGCCACATCACACCCCACCTGAGAGACCTGCACTGGCTCCCTGTCAACAAGAGGATAACCTTCAAGCTCCTCACCCACGCACACAAAGCACTCCACAACTCCGGACCAGCCTACCTCAACAGACGACTCAGCTTCTACACCCCCACCCGCCAGCTCCGCTCGACCAGCCTCGCCCTCGCCACAGTCCCCCGCATCTGGAAAACGACCGCCGGCGGCAGATCCTTCTCCCACCTCGCCGCCAAGACCTGGAACACCCTCCCCACCAACCTCCGACAGACCCAAGACCTACTGGCCTTCAGAAGACTCCTCAAGACCTGGCTCTTCGATCAGTAGCAAATCCACCCCCCTCTTCCCCCAGCGCCTTGAGACCCTCGCGGGTATGTAGTGAGCTTTATAAGTGACATGATTGATTGATTGATTGATATATATTTTTTACAGAATTTAACCCTTGTTTACCAAGTCTCTGGGTAGAAGCTGTTCTACATCGTTCTATGGAGTGTTATTCCTTGATCTAAGGGGATGTAACATACTTTTTCGTTTTGTGCCAATTGTATAAGGTATGTTTCCTAAGCACACATTTGATATGTTTAGTTCTTTGGTGTCATTATTCTTATTTTGACAGACTCTAAGTGTATGTTCACCTTTCTAGGTTTTAACTACAATTTTCAAATTGGCAATATTGATCCTTTGGGGTTTTTACCCTTTGCACTGCTTACTTATGCGTGGTATTTCCAAAGCTGCTTTAAGTTTGTAAAGATATTATATTTTTAATGTATTGACATCTGGTTGTTGTGAGATGTAACGTTTTATTAAGGTAAGCCATTTTTATACTAAAATGATTATTCCTTTTTTTGTAGTTATAATTTATAATTGTTTAATGAGTGTCCTGAAGAAGGTGACGAATAGTTGATCTTTCACCGAAATGCCGAGTCGACAGTTTTCTACAGTTTCGTTTACCCCTGAAGCTGGTTTTTAATTTTACTCTTTTAACAGTAGTGTGATATTGATGTTTACAGTGTTTATGTGTCTTAATGTATATAAATATGTTCAAGAGAAACGCTTTATAGAGATTTGTATCATCTGCACTAGCACTTTTGAATGAGTTATACCCTGTGTTTAAAAATAAAGTAATTTTTAACTGCTGTTGAGGAATAAAATATTTAGATGCATATATTTACATTTCTATGTGTTTACTGGCGTATCATTGAGAGTATCACGAAATCTTTCAACCTGATGTTTGTTTGTTTTTGTCTTCTATATACAATTGTTTAGCTTTGGAATCCCATTTCTTAATAATCGAATGTTGACCATCTTTCTTGCCGCTTTGTAAAACAAATTGCCTAGATCGGTTTAAGCTTTAGATGAAAAGGGATCCTTTGTGTTTTCCTAAATATACCCTGTCTCTATTCCTTGAATAAGGGTAACTCCTTGGTGAGTTTGTGGTATCTCTGAATTACACCCACATAATATTATTTCAGTTTTCTTCCTGTTGATTTTATATCCTACGAATTTCTAGTACTGTGCAAAAATCTCAAAAGCCTTCCCCTGAGAGCCTTTACTATTGTCGAGAATTAACATAATATCGTCAGCATATAGCTTTATCTTCCCCATCTGTGCCAGAAGGAAGGCGAATATCGCCATTCTCCCTAATCACTATTGTTCAATAAAAAGGCAAATAAAATAGACACTAAGGGACAACCCTGCTGGGTTCCACGTAAGACTTGTAGTTTTCCCACCTCTGTAGCATTTATAATAATATTGACTTCTGCATTGCGATACATCCTATGTATTAACTCCGTGACCTGGGAAGGAATCCCAAATCTGTATAGAATAAAGAACAGTGTTTCCCAGACCACGAGGTCAAATGTCTTTTCTGAATCTAACAGAAGCACTATAGATGACATATCATTGACAGAAAAATAATCCAATGCTTCGGCCAAATAGTCCAGCAATAAAGCCATTCTGATCTGAATAAATCAACTTTTATGCAATTAGGTTGAATGTGTTGGCTAATAGTTTTGTGATTATTTTATAGTCAACATTTAATAATGTAATTGGACGATACAAGTTCAGGTCTTCGTTAATTTCCCCTTTTTAAGAATCTCACAACATTACCGCTATGAAAAGAGGCCGGTATGGGGCCCCCTCTGACATTGTTTTGCCGACAAGTAAAAAATAATCAACTAAAACATCTAGAGAGGATTTTTTAAATTCTGCCCAAGAAACATCTGGCCCACAGGCTTTACAATTTGGGAGATTCTTAATTACCTCCATCAATTCTTCTTTAGAGAAAGGTCAAATAACATTTTCCACCTCGTCCTCGGATAGCATGGGAATATTGCGGTCCGCTAAAAAGTTTCCAAGGAGTTCTTTATCTACCAATTCATTTTTGGTATAGATCCGCTTATAATGTTCCAACATAATTTCCCCCACTTTCTCTGGTTTCTTGCACCTAATCCCAGAAACCGGACTTTGCAGTGCATCTATCCTATTGTTGGCAGCTTGTTCGCATGCCTGCCTAGCTAAAAACCTCCCATTATATTTACTCTTCTCATAAACTTTTGCATGTAGGCACGATTTGAAATCTCACATTTTGTATAATACGCCTCGCTTAGTGCCTGTTTAGCCCTATCCAGTTCTCAGATGAGTTTCTTGAAACATTTTTGTAGCTATACTGAACATTCCTTTCTATAGTTTGCTCTTGTAATTTAACCTTTTTAATATTCTCCACATCCTTCCCAATCACCATCCCTCTGATATATGCTTTTAAAGCATCTCACACTATACTTGGGGGAGCGGACCCATGATTCATTAACAATAAATATTTTATCTCCTTTTTACAAATCTGAACCCAACCTTCCTCCTGTAAATACTGTTTATTAAAAACCCAATGTCTAGGGTGTTCCGTGACTTTCCCCACCAATATCTAAAGGACAAGCATTGCATGACCTGAAAAACCAATAGGTGAAATCCGTTGATCTTTAAAAGCCAGAGCCTTTAAAAGTAGGAAAAATCTATGTGAGAGGAGATACAAAATCATCCAGAAAAACAGGTGTATGCAATTTTTGTAGGAAAAGCAGCCCTCCAAGGGTCAATCAATCCCAGTGTTTTCTGATAATTTTGTAAAACCTTTCACATTTTAGGCTTTAACTGCCTGTTTAAATTTTCTGAGCAGTCAAGTTTTGGATTCTGCAGGCAGTTAAAATCACCCCCGATCACAACTTCGCCTG
This sequence comes from Calotriton arnoldi, assembly GCA_963921515.1. Lineage (NCBI taxonomy): Eukaryota > Metazoa > Chordata > Amphibia > Caudata > Salamandridae > Calotriton > Calotriton arnoldi. The sequence goes on from CAWUFW010005429.1 coordinate 701,705, forward strand.
GGATTTGTAATAATGATTGAAATAGCTCCTCATACGGTTTGACATTATCTTCAACTGGGGCATACATGCTTACAAACGTGAGAAGCCTAGACCACACCCTGCAGTTCACCCAGCACCAACTGCTGCATTTGTCACCAGCAAAATGAACCACTTCGGCACCGAGCCTCTTGGCCAAGAAAATTGCCCCGGTGAGCCGCCTGGTTGAAGGAAAAACCTCTATTGCCTGCCAAGGCTTTAAACACTGAGAATTCAGACAATTTTTCTACAGGGACATGTGTTTCCTGGAGTAAAGTCATTGACGGGTTCTCAGCTGTGATCCAAGTCTCTATTGCACGTAGATTTTGTTTTGTTATTGAGACCAATATAATTTAAAGAGACAGCCTCCAAGATATTATTCATCATTATCGCGACTTTCCTTTCCTAGTAAAACTATTAGGTACAAAGAAGGAGCCGCCGTAAGTGCATAAAACATTCAGGGGCCTATTACGATCTCGGTCGGAAAGGCTTTCGACCTTAACTCAGAGGCTTTCTGACCGAGATCGTCGGTTTCAATACCGACCGGCTAATTACAATATAGGCGGTTGGAATTGAAACAGGTCGGTCATTCGGAGGCCGGCCCGTAATGCCAATGTACGCCATTTCCGCAGTTGGGATTATGATGCTCGGTTTCCGACAGTCTTTCCATGCTGGGCTTTCTGACATGGGAAGCCTGTTGGAAAGCGAGTTTGAGGGCCCCTTCTCTTTACGGCCTCCGGTTTGGGCCGATGGGGCACCCATGGTACACCCATGGTGCCCCCCTGTTCATCCCTGCACCATGTGGCAGGCACCATTAGGTGCCTGTCACGCGCTGCAGGGATGAATACAATCTCCCATTTCTCTATGGGAGCTTGTGCTACAGCCGGTTTACAGTCACATCATAATTCTGCTGTCGGTCGTTCCCGATTCCGCGATTATGAGGTCGGTCGGAGTTGTCTCCGACCGACATCATAATCGAGCCCTTAGTGTGCAAAAAGACCATACAATATAATCTATATCAATTGATACCATACCAGCCAATGGTCAACTCTGAATAACAAGCATGCAGACCCGACCTGCCCATCTATTGACAACATATACACTTTTAGGGAACATCATCCTGCACTTCAAGTCTAGTTTACTGGGGCTATATATCTGCTCTTTACCTCAAACTTACCTTTTCCACCAGGCATTAACCTGCTGTAAAACAACCATAGAATCAACCCAACGGTGGTGCCCCCTTTCATGTAAGGTTAATATTCTAAACTCATAAAATTGGTGCATGTAATAATCAATCGCAAGTTTGGATCTCTTTTTAACAAGCCTTTTCCCCCATCCACCAACTTGCCCCCAAACTCCCTTCCCCAGCCATGTGCCACCCCACTACCCCCTCCTAAAGCAGCGTTAAGTGGTCCGCCTTCCCACTCACACCTGACATGCTTCCCCACCCCAGAGACCCTGACACTGTGACACTGTGCCAAGACCCATCGGCCCGTCTCCTCAGGGCGCCCCCTATCAGGAAAACTAAGAGAAAAAAGAAAGAAGAAAAAGAGAAAAAAAGATAGAGTAACTAAAGGAAACAAATGAGTTTGCCCCCCCAACAATAATGTAAGGCACATTTGCTAAATGACGACTTACAACCATATTGATAAAAAGAAGAATACTAGACTAACCATGCTTAAATGATAGAGCAACATAAGTACAACCAAATAAGAAGCAACCCTTTTTGCGTCAGGTATGTAATCAAACTTTTTTAAAATTGAAATTCTGGCACTATGCAGGAATGCAAGCTTTTCCCCATAAAGCAATTTTGTTGAATTTGTTTCAGAAGACATGCTCATTTCACATCCAAGGGAGCAGAAGTTACATAGAAATAGATATGAGATACCCTGCCACGAGAACGCTTACAGCCCACTCCCAAATTTCTCCACAGTGCCAGAAATGTTGCCTAAAAGCCAAACAATTGCATATCAGTACCTTATGATACATTTTAAAAGATAGATGAAATAAACAGAAATTCCCTCATTTACATGGTGTAGGCAAATGAAGGTACAGCCTTTTACTGGATTACTAGACTCCAGTCCCTGCAGAGGAAATGGACAATGCACCATTTGCACATTAGCAAGAGTTTTTAAATATAGGGCCAGATTTACAAATATCTGGTCACAGAATATTTTAGCAACCAGTAAAGATTTTTAAGAACCCACCTATTTACTAATGAGTCTGTCCTTAAAATTACGAATCATATTGGGTCAGAATCCAACCTAACTCATGAACATTAATGAGGTGAGTCATAAATTACAACTGACTATGAATGGAGGAAATCACAGGAATGGGGGCTGCAGGGGCAGGCAGACCACCATTTCTTTGATTGCTTTTTAATAAATGAATCTTTTTTTTTTAAATACAGACGGTTTTCCTTAAAGACAAATGGGAGTGAGTTTAAAATAGAAAAGTTGCATTTTTTTGTTGTTTGTTTAAGATTTGGCAGTGGTCCCCAAGACAACTGCCTACTCTTCATCAAACTTCTTTTACATTCACAAAAGGAATGGGTTCCAAGGGACCCCTTCCCATTTGGGAATGCATTACCACCTCCTTTGAGGTGTTGGTAAAATATAAGGGGCAGATTTACAAGCCCCTTGCGACACTTTTACGCCGCCGTTGCGTCACTTTTGTGATGCAGCGGCGTCGCAAATAATGCGCCTCGTTGCAACACATTTACAACGTGACGCATCTATGGAGATGCGTCACATTGTAAAGCCCTGCGTCACATTTTACCTGCGTCAGGTATAATGTATGCAGGGTGTCGTTCCGACGCAAGAAAGACTCGTAAAGGTGACGCAGTGAAATGTACAAGATTTCACTGAGTCACTTTTACGACGCCACTGCGTCAAAACCTTACGCCTGCGCAGGCGTAAGGAGTGACGCAGTATAATAGAAATAGGCATTCCGAAGCATTGCTGTAGTTGCGTCGTGATTGCGACACGACTCCAGCAATGCGTTGCCTTTACGCCAATAGATGCGTCACGCATCTGTCAATCCTTGCGTCACGGTGCGCTGCATTGTAAATGCGACGCATCCATGGTGGCGCAAGGGTTTTTTCGCGTGACGCAAATTAACTGACGCATCTCTGGTAATATGCAGAGATGCGTCAGTTCTTGTAAATCTGCCCCTAAATATTTTGCAACCAGAATTCAGTCGGAAAACAGTGATACATGAGATACTGATCCGGTGTTTGGAAGGGATGCATACAGAATCTTTGAGTGCCAAATCAGTATCCATCAGAATCTCATTTTAGGAGTCAGAAACACTTTGTCAACCCCTAAAATGGGATTAGTACAGAAGGAAAAGCATTTTGCCGGCCGCAAATGCCGAACTGGAGCATTTGTGACTGTTAAAATGCTTTCTACATCTGGCCCATAGACCCATGTTTGCTACTTTTCCAAAGGCTTCACTGCACAGTTCAGTTATCTTTTTCTGCACTGCACAAGGGATGCTTTTAAATGATATACCCAACCCAATAACATTTTATGAGGCTTATTAGCCCTTGAAAGCTACAGATAAATCTCTTTAAACAATCAATAGGACACAAAGCAAATTATGCACAATCAGCATTGAAGACCTCAGAGCTTTACACATTCTTCAACGGACACCAATAATAATGTGAGCCCATAAAAAATTATGTTGTGGATATAAGATGGATGGTAAATACTTGCAATTAAGGAATTATTGAACACATTCCTAAAGCCCAGCAAAAAATATGTGTGTATTCTGCTTGAGAGTTGAGCTAACAGTGCAACTACGTGTAATCTGTAGTGTTTCTGAAAGCAGCAGATATATCAATGAGCTAGCAGGGGAAGTAAATAAAAGTGAAAAAGGCCAATACATATGTCAAAAATAACAGACATTGAAGATAGGCAAAATAAACACAATACACATCACAGACAAAAGTTCCATTGCCAAAACCTTATCGGATTCACAGAAGAATGTCACTATCTTGTGTAATACTTCTTTTGCTAATTGTGAACAAAACAAATTGGGTCAGATGCACAGAAGACTTTGCATTGCATTGCAACTGCCTTTGTGAATGCAAATTCCAGATTCATAATGCTCAAAGGTACTGGAAAGCAGAGATAGCATTAGCACATCAAATAGGTTTGGCTTTAATGTGGCTATGCATGCAAACCCTGTCTAAATTCTGCCATCACTTAAATTTGGGGGAAAGAAATATCAATCCTTTTGCTGCACTGGGCAAAGTAGAGGTGCCAGTGAGCTGGTGCTGCTGGAAACCAATCCATGTACTGTGAATTCAGCCCCATTGTTCTGCAACATTTATAGCCCTGCTTTCAAGCTAATACTCAATGCGTCACTGTGTCATATGGGCCTGGCATTGGAAGGGTACCCTTTTCGCTACTGATGGGAGTTTTCCCTGAAACAGCATTAAGTGTTCAATTTATGTCAAAGACACTTCAATAAACACAACAGGATCATATTGAGATAGAGGGTCAATCTTGACATATGCTGTCCATAGCCCTGCTGCATCTGCAACTGCTAGTTTAATTTAGGGATGGGCGGAAGTCAGAGTTTCACTCCTCAGAATTCCATGGAGGTACATGAAAACTCTGCGAGATGCCGCAGAGTTCTGCGAATATGTCATGGTTGTCCATCGTAGGCTTGAGATGGATAGAACACATGCACCGACATACCCTGCTTTTCTACCCTTTTTCCATCATTGTATGACTGGGGTGAGACTGTTGCCTGAACTCGACATAACCAGGCCCAGAAAGCGAAACTACGGATCCCAGAAGCCATCGGGATGCGTGGAACCTGCTAGGTTGTGACATAGCGCGTTTTGATTCTCCACATATACAAGTCCCTCCCTCTGAAGAATTCGGGGCTTGACAATCTGTTTCCTGCTTGTTTTAGTGTTGTTCTGGCGATCCGCTATCAATTCATTTTTTCCTGTACTCGGAAGGGCCCCGGACAGGGAGTTGTTCATGTCCTATGGAGGACGGCCTATCCACAAGGTTCGCGAGGATGCCGGCTTTCGGATTCGACTCCCAGCTCGCATTCCCATTTTGAAAGGGAATACTTGGAATTGGCGGCTTACGTCGTAAAGAAACGCAGGTACGCTAAGGATCGCGTCTCCCGTATGAACCTTGATGGGGAAGCAAGTTCGTCTCACTGTGACTGTTAACAGCAGGGCACAAGTCCTAAAAAAAGAAGTGGGGGGACTAACCTAATTAATCAGTATGGAAGTGGCATCACGGCGCGTGGCATCACGGCGCGTGACATCACAGCGCGTGACATCACAGGAAGTGGCATCACAAGAAGTGACATCAGATCTTAAGCCCTCACATATATGTTTAGCAGGTGTATCATGAGTACATTTGAGCACATTTCGAGTATACTTGCAAACCCTCCTGATTTAGGCAGAAGATTCACACTTTTGTACGCTTCACATAAACCAATGTTGCCTTTTGTCAGCGTAAAGCTTCCTTTACCCATAGTGCTTTAAAAGAAAAAATAGCGATATTTAAATTATTATAACGCCTCCTCAGGGGTAGTATGCGCTATATAAATGCTGTTTATTTTGTGCAAATACTGGGAAAGCCCTACACATCTGACATTCTTACAGCATGCATATCTCCTAAACAGGGACTGAACAAAGTGAAAAGCTGCTGCCCTTAAGTATTTGACCTATCTTGTGTATGTTAGACTACTCCTTCAGAGAGACAGTGCCATAGGAAACAGTCATCAAATGCAAAAGAAAAATAGAGAAACGAGTTTGCGTGCCAATAACAAGGTGTGAGCCTTTGTTTCCCCTCTGCTGCATCTGCGTCTAGGTGTGAGGCTCCTGACTGCTCCCAGCCAGGAGACTCGGACAAAAGGAGGCCTGATGACTTCTCAAATTCGGCATTTGTTATGGGCCCTGCTGGAGTCAGAAATAAAAGCCCCGTTCCCGCCTGCACGTTGTTGCGGATCGAAAGCAGATAACGTGCAGGCACTGCAGGATGTGTCCCGGTGTTTGTAAATTACACCGGGACGAATTCAGCCTCTTTTTCAGTGGGGCCCAACTTCTTGGCAGGGTGGACGGCGTCCACCCTGTGAAAAAAGTGGGTGGACGCCGTCCACCCACGTGTACCCCCGACTCGTGCCCTGGTTAACAGAGAGAAGGGACCGGAGAGTTGGCACGAACAGATAAGTGCTAGCTATTGGCACGCAAACTCGTTTCTCTATTTTTCTTTTGCATTTGATGACTGTTTCCTATGGCACTGTCTCTCTGAAGGAGTAGTCTAACATACACAAGATAGGTCAAGTACTTTGTTATACTTTGCCTCTTGGATGTCGCATTTCTGATGTCTTCCGAAGTTGTGCTTACTGCTGCTTGCGTGAATGTGAGTATGCTTGCTGCTTAATATAGTTTTTTGTCCTTCCTGTGTACAAATAAAGGAGGTGACTCTCCTCACATCTTTCTCTCCTTTCTTGTATCCAGGGCATTCCTACTGGGTAGTACTCTTCCTGAAGCAGGGCGTTCCTACTTTCCATGAGAACCAGTTGGAAGAAGACAATCTGTTCTAGGCAGCAACCTTTTATTATTTTCTCCATTCCCATTTTACCCTATGTGATTTCTGGCAAAGTAGTGGTTGTGTCACTCTTTGAGAGTTTCCGCAAGGGCGAGTAGGTGGACAGTCATCAAGCAATCGCCCGCACTGGTTGGTTCCTGAAGGTCTTTCTACTCGAGTGGCCGATTTCTCACTTGAATGGCCGTGACCACCCACATTGAGAAAATCTCACCGGGTGCCCTCCTAGTACCCAAAAATCATGCTAGGGACACCAATTTTCGCTCTGCAACTTACCGTTGGTGAGCCGTGCTTGAGAAAAGACTCCGCCACATGGCGGTTGGTGGAGTTTGGCTGGTTCTCCGCATTACTGTAATGCAGAGTGACCAAAACTCCCCAAACTCAGCCATTGAAGCGGAATTTATCACCAACCCGTAGTTCAATCCAGGAGTAAAATACCCTCATAGAAAATAGTAGGTGCGCTCTGACCACTAATAGTACTTTACCTGCATTTAGTGGTAATCTACTAGCTATCAAATGGGCAGTAAGGGTTGGGCTTACATTCTCTGCAATTTCTAGCTCTTCTAACTAGCCTCCTCTGACTCTGCAGCCATTGCTCTTAAAGACTCAAACATGGATTTCCTGAAAAGGGCCAATCCTTAGTATCTGTTAAGAGCTTAACAAACTTCAGTTGGAGTAGGGGGCCACGTCTCCTATCTGTGATGAGAAGCAGAAAACCTCTCCGGACAGCAAAAGAAACAACTGTTAAGGTAGGCCTTTGTTCTGCCAACTAATTCGATCATGTCTAATCCCTTCTAAGTGACCATTTTTTTACAATATCCCTGTCTTCCTGGGACAAGTGGTCACGCTGCTGTCCTCCAGGAGTAGGGTTGTTAGCAGCCAGTTGAAGATCTGTATTGGGCCTCTGGAGTAGGGCTGAGTGTCAAACCAGTTCTAACCTTATCCACTAAAGTAATTAAAAATCTACTTCAAATTTGAGTGTTGAAACTGAAAAACAACTTTTAATCATTGCTCAAGTATTTTTGCAGATATAAAGTAATGACTATATTTATAGCGGAGTCTGTTCATGGAAAAATGAAGTTTTTCCTGTCAGTTGAAAACAGCTTTTGGGCATTTGTTCAATGAGAGAGCATCCTCTTCCCAATTTGTAGCATGCCCTGTTTTTATTTAGTAATCACCCAGCATTGTGGATTTTAAAGCAGAATTTAGTAGTCACATAGTGATTCTATAAATATAGAAGCCAATTATGATGGGGGTCGGACGAGCGTCTGACCGCTATCGTTGCGGGAACGGGACTGACCGACAGGTAGTCGGTGGTCTCGCCCGCCAAATTAGGATCAGGATGTGGTGCCTGCCACACGATGCAGGGATGCTTAGGGGTGCACCACAGGTGCCCCCCAGGGTGCATAGAGGAGGGCCACGAGGACAGGGTCCCCCTAGGGGCCCCAAAAAAGCCTTTCTGCCAGCCTTTTCATCTCGGAAGAACCAACGTGAAATAGCTGGCTGAAAGGTGGATCGTAATCCCCACGGCGGTGCCTGAGAAGGTACCGCCTCCATTGTGGGAAATGCGATTGGACCGACGGTCCGACAGGCACCTTAAGCCGGTCAGAAGCTGTTGGTCGGTCCCTGGACCAATGCAGTCCGACCGACTGCATCCTAATGTGGCGGTTTGACCGCAGTTAGAGATGTCGGTTGGACCGACACCGATGGCACGTCGTTGTCAGTCCTACCAACATCATAGTCAGCCCCATCGTTTTTTCTACATGGCACAGGCACTTGCCATGTATTAGCACAGTGCTTTTAAATTGCAGCCTAGACAAAGAACAATGGTCCGCCCTGATGCTGTGTTTTGCCCTATATGTGGGTGTTGTAAATACAAAAGGGCAGTGATTGTGACTTAGGAGAAGTGAAATTACCATGTGGAATTATGCTTACTCTGATTCAGAGTGGGTAGGTTTTTCCATACCCAGTTTTTCCAGGTGTGGGAGAACCATACCAGATTTTTCCAGCCTGTAATACCAGCTGTAAAAACTGAATGAGGCTTTGGTTGATGCAATGGCTAAGCATAATTTCCTATTTTTTATGGGAGGAGCATACAATTCCTCCCTTTGCAAGAAAAAAAATTGCCTTGCTTCCCCTACTCCCGCACCCTCCACCTTCACTCTCATCTCAACCACAGGCTGCCACATACATTTACAACTTGCTCACAATTGGTGATGAACGTATGTTTTAATTCCGTGTAAATTACAAACAGAAACATTGGTTAGACAAAGTGTAGGTATTGGCCCTCTCTGCAGGGTCACCCTCAAACCTTTTGCCTTCACCCCTCCTATGAATTTGTTTTTTGTTGCCTTAGGATTCATCAATCAGGGTTTGTAAAGTGTGGCTACTCACCCGTGAGGGTCTCAAGGCGCTGGGGTGGGGTGGCTGCTGGTCTGTCTGCGCTTAGGTTTTCAGTCGAAGAACCAAGTCTTGAGGTCCTTCCTGAATTGGGGCAGCGACGGGATTGTCTGAGGTGGGTAGGCAGGCTGTTCCAGGTTTTGGCGGCGAGGTAAGAGAAGGATCTTTCTCCGGTTCTTGTCTTGGGGATCCGAGGGACGGGGGCCAGAGCAAGCTGGGCACAGCGGAGGTGTCTGGTAGGGACGTGGAATGAGAGGCGGTGGTTCAGGTATGCTGGTCCTGCGTCATGGAGGGCTTTGTTGGTGTGAGAGTGGAGCTTGAAGGTGAATCTTTTGTTGACTGGGAGCCAGTGGAGTTCTCATAGGTGGCTGCGGGGAGGGATGTCAAGGACCAGTCTGGCTGCGGTGATTTGAATGTTCTGAAGTTTCCTGACAAGATTCTGGGTAACACTGGCATAGAGTGCGTTGCCGTAGTCGAGTCTGCTGCTGATGAGTGCATGGGTGACTGTTTTTATGGATTCTGTGGTGGTCCATCTTAATGTCTTTCAAAGCAGGCAGAGCGTGTGGAAGCACGATGAGGCAACAGCATTGATCTGGTGGTTCATTGTGAGCAAGCAAAGAGTCCAGTATGATGCTGAGGTTACGTTCATGGTTTGTGGGGGTGGGCGGGGTTTCCAGTGTGGCGGGCCACCAGGAGTCATTCCATGCTGAGGGTGAGGGTCCTAGGATGAGGACTTAGGTCTTGGCCGAAATCAGTTTGAGGCAGCTGCTCTTCATCCAGGTGGCGACAGCCTTCATTCCGCTGTGGAAGTTGTTTCAGGTGGCTGTTGGTTTGTTGGTGAGGTAGAGGATCAGCTGGGTGTCGTCGGCGTTTGAGACGATGTTCAGTCCGTGGTTCCTGACGATGGTCGCGAGAGGGGTCATGTTGATATAGAAGAGGGTGGAGCTCAGGAAGGAGCCCTGGGGAACTCCACAGCTGTTCTCTGTGGGTTCGGAGAGGAACAGAGGTAGCCTGACTCGCAGTGTTCGCCCTGTGAGGGAGCAGTGTATCCAGTCCAGGGCCTTGTCGCGGATGCCAGCGTCATGGCGTCTCTTGATTAGGGTGCGGTGGGAGACGTGACGAAGGCGGCCAGAGGTCCAGGAGGATGAGGGCTGCAGTTTCGCCTCCGTCGAGGAGGGAGCGGATGTCGTCGGTGGCGGCAAGAAGTGCGGTCTCGGTGCTGTGGTTGCTCCTGAAGTTGGATTGGGAGACGTCCAGGACGTGGTTTGATTCAATGAACTTGTATAGTTGGGTGTTGATGGCCTTCACGATGACCTTGGCTGGGAAGGGGAGTATGGAATGGGTCTGAAGTTCTTGAGGTTGATCGGGTCAGTGGATGGTTTTTTTAGCAGATGGTTGATCTCTGCGTGTTTCCAGTCATCGTGGAAGCTGGCGGTCTTGATGGAGCAGTTGATGGTGTGGCGGAGCTCGGGGCGATGGCGGTGACTGATCTTTGGAGGATGTGGTGCACACACGGGTCCGAGGGGGCTCTGGAGTGGATGCCCTCATGGTCCTGAGAGTGTTGTCAGTGGTAAGCAGGGTCCAGTTGAGCAGGATCTGTTGGTGGGTAGTGTGGTTGGGTGCGGTGGTGTCAGGCTTGGTGGGAGGGTATTGGGTGTCAAAGCGGTCATAGATCTTGTTGATCTTGTGGTGGAAGAAGGTCCTGAGTTTGTTGCAGAGGTCTTGGGAGGGTGGGACGTTCGTGGTCTCGCTATTGGGCCAGGGGAACTCCTTGACAATGGCGGAGTTCTTTACTGTTGTATGCATTCACATTTATTCTGTCCTGGAGGGCCATTTTCTTAGGGGTTTTGAGGAGGAGGTGGTGTGCGGTGACTGCGTCTTTGAAGGTTGTGTAGGTTTCTGGGGTTTTGTTGTTCCTCCATATCTTCACTAGTCATCTGCAGGTGCGTCTGGACTCGTGAAGGGCGGGGGTGAGCCAGCTGTCTTTCCTGGAGCGGTGCTTGCTGGGTGCCTTTTTGAGGGGTACCAGAGTGTCAGCGCAGTTGGAGACCCATTGGTGGAGGTTCCGTGCTGCTTATTGGTGCTGACATCTGTCGGCGATGTGGTAGTAGTGTTGAGTCAGACGGTGAGCTGTTCTTCATGACCTTGTTCCAGCTACGGCCGGGGGGGGCAGTGAGGGCATTGGTGTATGGTGGGTTTGGTGAAGGCAAAGTGCACGCAGTGGTGGTCGGTCCATAGGAGTTCGATAGTGGCTCTAGGTGATATTTCTGCTGACAGAGAAGAAGGGGTCGAGCGTGTGTCCTGCTGCGTGAGTTGGAGCAGTGACTAGCTGCTTGAGTACTACATTGGGGAGGTTCTCCAGATGGAATGCGGTGTTCTGGTCATTGGGGTTGTCCAGGTGGAAGTTGAGGTCGCCGAGTAGGATGTAATCAGTGGATTCGAGAGCCTGGGGGGCAATGAAGTCGATGATGGCTTCGGTGAACGGCGGTCGGGCCATGTGGTCTGTAGATGAGGGCGCCGTGGAGGGTGGTGTTTGGGTTGGACTGGATCAGGAAGTGAAGGTGTGCCATAGTTGTTGTTGGGTCGGCTGAGTGGGTGGTCTGGTGGAGGGTGTTTTTGTGGATGATGGCGATGCCTCCTCCTGGTCGGTTGGCACGTCTTTGCGGGTGATCTTGTAACCATCGGGGATAGCAGTGGCGATGTCTGGGTCAGAGCTGGGGTTTGTCCAGGTTTCTGTGAGGAATGCGACGTCGGGAGAGATGGAGTCTAGAGGTCCCAGAGTTCGTAGCTTGTTTGTGAAGGGAGCGCACATTGAGGAGGATGCAGCTGAGCCGGTCCGGTCTGGTCAGCTGTTGGTCAATTGGGTGGCAGGGGTGCTGGAGTGCGGAGGTGGGTCAGGGTGCAGCTGCAGTTGCGGCAGGAGAAGGGTCCTTGGGTGTACTTCGGCGATGCGAGGTGGCAGGGGGCGTGGCATCCGGCTTTGAGGGAGAGGAGGGTGCTGGCGTCTTATCGGTGGAAGGTCTGAGAACCAGGGTCCATGGCACTGGGAGTGGTCCAGGTGCAGACAGGCGAAGACGGGCTTGCCTTTGGCACGCCTTTGGTGCACCGGCGGCGCGGCCATGCAGCGGCTATCATTAAGTAGTGTGCAGTGGGGGCTGGACAGCTGGGAGGTAAGAAACGCAGGGAGTCAGAAGGGTCATTGGAGGGGGGCTGGGCCACAGGGGCAGAAGAAGGCAGGAAAAAAGACAGAGACAAAAGGCAGAATCAAGGCAGAAAAAGCAGGCACAGAGAGACAGAGGGCAGCCCAGCAGCAGAGCAGTGACGCTCTATCACTAGACCACCAGGGATGAGGCACAGGCAAGAGCATGCGGATGGAGGGCCACAAACTCCTGACCAGAGGGTCAGCAGCAGCAATGGGGGCAGCAGCTACCGGGCGGAGCTGTGCAGGCAAGGGGAGCAGTCCACTAGTAGGTCAGTGGACTGCACTTTCACTTCACAGCGGCCACCATTATGTAGTGTGCGGGGGGGCTGAACAGCTAGGAGGCTGGAATTGCGGGAAGGGTCACTGGAGGGGGGCAGACCGCGGGGGCTCACAGCAGCAAGGACGAGAGGCAAAAAGGCCAAAAAAGGAAAAAGGAGAAGAAGAAGAATGCAGAAAAAAGCAGGCACCGAGAGACCGAGGGCAGCCCCGAAGCAGAGCAGTGACCCTCTACCACTCGACCACCAGGGATGAGGCACAGGCAGGAGCCTGCGGGTGGAGGAGGGCCTCGAACTCCTCTACTCTGCACTTTGCTAATGCTAACCAGTGCTAAAGTGCTTGTGCTCACTCCCTAAAACATGGTATAATTGGTTTACATCTGATTGCCATATGTAATTTAATGCTACTAGTGGGTCTGCAGCACTTACGTCCCACCCACTTAAGTAGCCCCTTAAAACATATATCAGGAATGCCATTGCAGCTTGAATGCAGTTTTAAACTGCCAATTCGACTTGGCAAAATAACCCCTTTGCCAAGGCTTAAACTCCCTTTTTATTACATATAAGTCACCTTTAAGGTAGGCCATATGTAGCCCATAGGGCAGGGTGCATTGGAATTCAAAGAATGGACATGTACTTTTTACATGTGCTAGGCATGTACGTTTTACATGTGCTGGTAGTGAACAACTGACAAATTTGTTTTTCACTACTGAGAGGCCTCCCTCTCACACAGGATAACATTGGGTTGCCTTATCACATTTAATAAGTACTCACATTTGATTGGGAGCAGGTAAGGACTTCATGTTTGGTGCCTGAGAAATTGTATTTTAAAATCGTTTTTAATTGTAAAGTCAGACTTTAGGTTACAATTTTGAAATAACACTTTTAGAAAGATGGCATTTTCCTACTTTAACAATTTGGTGCCTGCAGCCTGTTCCTGGGTCACATTACTGTGTGCAGTTAGCAGTTGGAATTTGTTTATTCTTCCCTGACAGCCACACAATAGAGGGATTAGGTGTTCCTTGATAGGCCATCACTGGCAGGATGGGGTGTGGAGACGGGCACAGCGTAACTTGCAAATCAATAGGCTGTGCCCTGCCTTCCCTCAAAGGACTTCTCACCACTGTATTGTTTATGCAGCCAGTGTGGAGCTAGAGCCGTTGAGGCATGAAACTCCAAGTACTTCAAAGAGAATTCTCTAGAAATGTATCCTACTGAAAAGAAGAACAGATATAAAAATAGGGCCCTCAGACCCACCCTCCAGTTTGCTTTCTGGACCTGCAGCGGGACTCTCAGAGGACTGCCTGCTACTGTGACCTCCTGTGTACTTCAGAAGACTGCTTTGATGCACCTGGACTGACTGCTTCACTTTCTGAAGCATGCCGTAAACCCCCAGAGGCCTTCCCTGCTGCTTGAGCCTTGTTCCACTTCTTGAGCCCAGGACTATCAGAGTGACTCCAAGTGCTAGTTGGCTGGCCTCCTGATCAGAGCCTCAGGGACAGAAAAAGCTCCAACCATGTTGAACCCACACCTGGTTCCAGCCTGAGTGAGTCCTAAACCCCCTAGTGGTGCCCCTCCTGTCTTGAAAACTTGGTGATGGTGTTAAAGGTGGCCAGATAGCCCAAATCCAAAATATGGACTTAGAAAACTTTTGGCTAAACACTGCTCTGAGAAGCGAGAGGAGACATGGCCCAACCTGCGCACCTATCCCCCCAAGGTGTATCATGGGTTGGACTGACTTCACGACAGCTCCCACTATTTTATTCTCTGTAGCAGGAAAGCCTGTTCAGCGGTCTTTCGCAGAAGGGGTCATGGCCTCGTGGAGTCCTCAACGGCTACAGCCTCCAGCTTCATCCTGCTGGAGATTTTCGATGTCCAAAAATGAGACTAAGTCTGAACGTGAAAATCTTCACTGCAACTTCGTCCAGTGGCTCCCTGACCGCAACAACTACGCCTGCAGCCATGACCAGCTGACCTTCTACATTCTCAGAATCATTTTACTGAAATTTCTTCTAAGTCTTAAGGTAAGTGCCAACCGGTCCCAGTCCACTTTTTGTACACGACCCATGCTCCATTGCGGGTGGCAATATTTTTCACCTTTGACCCAGTCTTGCATGACTAGATGTTCACGGTTGCCATTTTGATCTTTTAGGCACTAGATTTTACCTTAAAATTTGTTTTGTCAGTTTGGTGTGTAATAAATTATAAACTTTTTCTCTATTCTAAATTGGTGTGTGATATTTCTTGTGTTGTGCTTTCACTTTATTACTGTATGTGTGCTGCATAATACTTTACACATTGCTTCTAAGTTAAGCCTTACGGCTTTTGTAGCAATTTACCAGTGGGTTAAGCACAGGTTAATTTGAGGTTTGCTTGTGTTTCACCCTGACAAGAATTGTGGTTGCTGCTTGAGTAGGGTTTCACCCCCTCAAAAAGTAACCCTATTTCTAACAGATGATATTACCCATTCCATGCAATTTTGTTCGTAATTGCACAATACTAATGAAGATTTACTGCAGGGTAATGGTTAACCCTGGGCGTAGTTCGCGTAGTAGCGCTACGCGTAGCTACGCGAAGTGCACTTCGCACTACGCAAGCTACGCGTAGCACTATGCGAACTGCGTAGTGCGGTAGGAAATGCTGTTCGCAATGATTGCACAGTGCCGGATGCTTGTCTGCACTGTGCAATCATTGCAAACGGCATCTTGCACAGTGCAAGCGGTCGTTTTCTGCCGCTCGAGGAGATTTGTACTCGAGTTGCAGTTTTCTCAACGCGGACTGGTAGTTTCTCATCGCGAGCGGTCGCGAGCATACGCGACCACTCGCAATGAGAAACCTGACCTCCCCGCGTTGAGAATCTCGCCGGGAGGTTTATTTTCCACGCTCGTGATCGGCAACTTGATGTTGCTGATCGCGAATGAAGAAAAAGTCTCGCCGGGATGTCATTTTGCTTGCTGGCGGTCGCCAACTTGACGTTGAGGACCGTGAGCAAGCAAAAAATGCCCGCTACGCGTTTTTGCACTGTGCTACGTGCAATTCGCGTAGCGCGTAGTTACGCAAACTACGCGAGCGTAGCGTAGTTTTCCGCCCAAAATGGCATATAACGTATCATTACCCCAGTACCATACAACTTGTAATCAGGCATAGAGTAGCTTACATATGACATTTAAATTCCACATCCACTGTCATGGCATCAACGTCCTCGCCTACGCTGACAACACTTATCTCATTCTCTGTCTCACAGACAAGATGCCCAGTACATGGATCAAGTTCAATGCCTGCATGAATGACCTTGCCCACTGGATAAAGATTAACTGTTGGAAGCTGAATACTGACAAGACTGAAACAGTGATCTTCAGGAAGAGCACTTCACCTGGGACTCCACCTGGGGCCGTATTACGTAAGTGCCCCGGGGGCACAGTGGGTGTTTGCACCTGCTTTGTGCATCCTCTAGGCACTTTACAAAAGGGGCCAAAGACATAATGTGCCAGCACTATCATCAGAGGGCATTCCCTCATTTGCACCTCTGGAGTGGGAAAGAGGGTCTCATGAACCCCCCTTGACATCCCCTTGCAGGAGGGTGTAGTCACTCACTGCACCCGCCTGCAAGGGGATCTCTAATCTTAAAAGTGTAGGCGGGTTGGCGTCTGCACTGTAAAACATGGAGCAGCTTCAAAGCCGCCGCTCTGTTTTGCATATGAAAGCGCTGCCCCAGGGCAGTGCGAGTTCGCGGCTGCTAAGGGAGAAGCGCATTAATCCTAATACGGCACATTTTCCTTGTTTGCATCGGGTGCACCTTTTAAAAGAAGTGCTTGGCACAAACATTGAAAAAGGGCTGTATGTATCATACAACCCCTGGTGCTCAACAGATCTAGGGCCGACACCCACCCACACCAAGAACCTCAGGATCGCTATCAACAGCAAATGTAACATGACCATCCAAGTCAATGCCATCACTGCCTCATGCTACCATACCCTGAAGATGCTGAGCAAGATTTTCAAATGGATCCCAATCAGCAACCACAAAACTGTCATGCATGCCCTCATCACAAGCAAGCTCAACGACGGAAATGCCCTCCATGCTGGGGTCAAACAAAATACTCACCAAAAGGCTGCAGACCATTCAGAACTCCATGGCCAGAATCAATCTCAACCTCCCACGCCAGGCTCACATCCCACCACATCTGAAGAGCTTCCATTGGCTACCCATACACAAAAGAGCACAATTCAGACTCCTCACCCACACTTTCAAGCCACCACATATCACTGGCACAGCATACCTCAACAATCACATCTGCTTTCACAAACCTTCCAGACACCTCCACTTGTTTGGACTCCTACTTGCACATATTCCAAACATGCAGAAAACCATCTCCAGTGGTCGAGCCTTCTCCTATATCATTCCTAAAGTATGGAAGGACCTACAGCTACACTACACAAGTCTCCTCACTTCTTGAATTCAGCAACAAGTTGAAGACCTGGCTTTTCAAGTATTCCCGCGAGGCCCTAGCTTTGGCTAGACTCACACCTGCTCAGTGCCAGAATACCCTTCTGGTTGATAGTATGCTCTACAAACAGCATAACATGACATCATCATTGAATTTCTTGCACCATTTACTATGGTCTTAAAAGTGTAAATAAGTCAGGTCGGTGTACCTGTTAGTGGACAAGTAGATGTGCTGTGCTGCTATTTTCTATGTAATATGCTTAAGTAGTTTGTGCTACAAAGGTAATCTACAAAATGAGCCCGAGAATACTTGTTGAAAAGGTGGATCTTGATTTGAAAAGCCTTGCTAAAGTACCGATTGTTACACATACGCCCAGGCTAGCATAGTGTGCTAGTTAAAAAGAACTAGAATACTTCGCCTACCCTTATGCTCACCTAATGTTCTAGAATAAACCTCTCCACCCTCCTAAAAATGAATAGTGGGTGATAAACAGACACTGTACTATATGAACAGATAGGCCTACACCACATGCCATAAAAAACATTATCCCTAGGTTTAGCTAAACCAAATAGGATAAATACACGAAAGAATACAAAACTACACATAAAAAATACAGGTAAGAATATAAAAATACGAGCATATATTAAAGGGTAACTTCTAATGCATGAAACGCATTTGTTTGCTGAAGCTATAAATCAAGAACATATATTTGTCTACTTTACGAGGTCAATTGCAATTACACTATTTTCTAGGTGATGTGAATTTCGCTTGACTGTAATAGTAGTCGTAGCATAAACTGCAAATGACCCACACAAATATTGCAGCCAGAGTAAACACCATATGCCTCTAATGATCGGGCTAAGCAAACTTTGGGAGCATTTATGGACAGCAAAATCTCCCTCTCAGTACACATTTGCAAACCGATCTCTGCTGTTTGCAAATGAATTAGCAAGCTTGAAAAGTCGTTTCAACCATCTGCTTTGAAAGGCAAAAACGAACTACTGCGTTTATTTTATTGTACTATCAGAAGCTGGCAATTATTTTACAATTTAATTCCGCAACCGTTAACCCAAATCTGACAGTCCATTTAAACATTTACCAAATGTGGTTGCAACTGTTTTGCACAACTCTACATTAGAAAGTGGAATATGTTTGTCAGTTACGTTTTATTTTGATCTTTCCTGAATATTGAAAAACTATTTTAAAAGGAATAAATCCGGGTATGGATGCATGGCACACCCTGTGTGATAGAGGGTGGCGACACTGGAATGAGTCATGAGTGTAGTAGAAGTTCTGTGGAAGGACCACGGATGAGTCCTGAATAAGGCACGGTGGACTGACCAATGGAGTTACAAGATGGAGGATCAGAGTGGCGGGAGAAGCATCTGTCGTCTGGGCAAGGGAGGTAGTTAAATGTATGGGCCTGATTCACAAAGGTAACTTACGCTTTTCAGTAAGTTTACACTTTTGAGTAAGTTTACTACCCATTGGTATTCACAAACTCCGGCTGTAAGGAACCACTAAAAAAAAAAAAAAAAAGTCATAGCAAGTACAGCACTACACATGATCTATCAATGGTACTGTAAAAACCTTCCACAAAAAAGTAATGGAGGTAGGATCTTAATATAAAACCCCATAGGAAATAAAGTTAAATTAAATTAAATTACTTAAAGTAGTTAAAATATAAATAAATATAAATGTAAGTTAAAAACCTTTATAAAAAACAGTACATATTTATTATTTATTTTTAAATTATTTTAATAACCCATGTTGAATGCAAAAATAATCTAACAATAAATGGTATAAAACATAATTTAATGAATACTGATTAATTCTATACATCATTTTCATGAATTATTGTTGCATATAAATATTTTTCTTTATTCTTTAGGTGGGAATTCATTTTTTTATTTAATCTGTAGAAAAATAATTCTATTATCATGCAATGTATTTCCTTTCATTAAAGTTTTAATTCAATATAAATCTAATAGTGTTGAAACATTTTATTTTGTCTACAGTTAAAGTAAATATATAAAATTATTGTACATTACCATTTAAAATAAAAATATTTCTAATATTAACTTTTTTATTTTTCCATCTACTTTACCATGCGAAGTGCTCCACCTTGACTGTGGAGTCTCCCTATAGTAAAGTATAGGGAAAATCCATTCACCCTGTATGCCAAGGTCTAGGGGGAACAGGGAAAGGTCTCAACAATCCCACTTGTTTATTATGTGAATTCTTCTCTTAGCAACCAATTGAACATGTTTGCAGATAGTCTTTAACATAAGCTATAAGCTTGGCCACCAAGAATATTCTTATTGTTGCCACAGTGTTTTTTTAGCAATTCCAGGATGCCCAGCCACTTGGCAATCCTAAAGCCAATTCATAGTCTGTTGACTTAACAGATCATCCGATGGTAAATTCAGAGGTTCTTATAACCAAACCTCTATAGAGAGTGACCCACTCTATGTACTTTAACAAAGAATGAAACTATATGCAACAGAAAGATCAGACTGTTCATTTGAAGATAAAAATCAATGGTGGATTCTAAGAGCCATATGTACGTAGGTTTTTTCCAGTCGCAAACAGCCCGATTCACAGAATCGGGCCGATTGCGACCAGAAAAATGCATTTTCCTATGTACCAAGCCGATTTTGCAATTAAGTAACCTATCACCGAATTGCAAAATGGGTTAAGGATTCAGTGGTAGGAAAGGGCATGTTAAGGGTGTCCCTTCCTAATAGCGACTCGAATGTTTTCCAACAGAAATGCGATCTCAAAACATTCACATTTTACCACCTACTTCAAGTAGGTGGTAACCCATTCACAAACACGAAAGGGGTCCGTCCCCAGGAGGCCCCTTCCCCTTTGTGAATGCATCCCAGGCACCACTGCTTAATCTTAAAAAATGAAAGTGAAATGTTTCATTTTTCTTTTTTAAACGCTTCCCATTTTCCTTTAAGGAAAACTGGCTGCATTCATTTAAAAAAAAAAAAAGCATTGCTTTAACCCCTTGCCCGCGATCGGAATTCCGCTCGTGTGCTGGACATTCCGATCGCAGGTGTGGTCGTGACGAGCTCAGCTCGTCATGCGCACAGCGCTACCGCGCAGCATGACGAGCTGAGCTCGTCACGTGCATCGAAGGGGTTAAGGAAAACTGGCTGCATTTATTTAAAAAAAAAAAAAAGCATTGCTTTATTTATTTACATGGTGGTCTGCTGTCCCCAGCAGGCCACCATGCCCGTATTTTTACTGATTCCCAATGGTTAGCACATTGCGACCTACCTCATGAATATTAATGAGGTAAGTCAATTGCAACCCCATTAGGAATCGCTAAATGTGTCCAAGACACATTAGTACATAGGTGTTTTCGATTTCCTAATAGAGAATAGCAAAAATCTTGAGGTTTTTCCCAGCATTGCTTCTGCTCACCAGAAGGTGGAGTCGTTCGGCTCAATGTCGACTCTGTCCCAACACAGAAGAGAAGCTGGAACCACATATCGTCACTGCCCCTGCACGTTGAAGTTGGTTCCTTTCTTTCAAGGACTTTGTACGTGGATCTGGAGCTAACTCCTTCTTTTCCTCATCAGATGACGAGTACTTTTTCTTCAAAAGTGTGCTAAGGAAATGTCACGTACTAAAGCCACAGGCTTCAAACCTTGACTCCAGATCATGGTGGGTGTGTGCCCTGAAGAATCCGATGGAGATGAAGCCAAGTTGTATGTTGCCGAACATCATTGAAAATCATGTAAAGGCCGGTAAAGCTTCAAGTCAATGATTCAGACTCCTGTACATTCTTGGGCTGGTCCTGCGACAGATCTTCGTTGCTTTCCAAGATGTCGGGTAACTCTAAATTGAAGAAAAAGCACAAGAAGACCCAGCTGGCCTCGTCCCACATCACCATTCTCCTTTTGAGAAGTCATAAGGATGTCCAGGTGCCCCAGGTCTTGCACCCAGTTGCCTGCCAAGGAGCCGATTCCACAGCTGAGTCCCAAGCTCCCTGAGTTCCCAGGTACGTCAGTGATGCTGCAACAAATTGAGGCATTTAAGAATGCTATGCTTTGCATCTTCAACAGCTTACCTCTTCCCTCAGGCATGCCTTTGGACTCTACGGATCTTCGAAGGCCTCCAGCCAGGTTCTCACCAGCAGTACCACCATCTGCACTGGCTATGCCTCCTGAACCCACTTGAGGTTTGCCTCCGATGCCGGAGCCAATTCCACACCCAGTACAATGACCCATGCTGGTTCTTGCTGCGTCGATGCCAGCACTGATTCCACTGGAGGAGAACATCAATCCCATAGTTCTGTTCCTTACACAGCAGGGCCCCATCCCATCCAACGTAGACTTGCCAATTTGTTTGCCTGGAGGTCACGCTCCATTACTCCAACAACTCTTAGGGTCAGATTTTGATCAGAGCCAACCTGCATTTGGTGATGATGATGACAGCAATTGCGGAGATGATTTTTATTCCTACAATACAATGATAGCAACTTCTATATGGACCTACAAGAGGCCAGTGTGCTCGACAAGTTTCTTGACACAGGGCTAGTGTCCCCCCTCCGGCACTTCTGCAGAAGAGTTGGGGTTCTGCACCCTGGTTATTAGAAGGGCAGCCAAAGTACTGGATATGCAACTACCTTATACTGAAGTAAAGACTTAGGTGCACACAGAGATGCTACAGCCCGGACAATCTTTCTCAGAAACTCTAAAAGCAATTAATGAGGCACACGTTATTTAAAGCATGGTAATCACTGCATGTACCTATTCTCCTTTTTGGAACAAAGAAAAGAGGAGAAGAGAAAGGGGATTGTTAATGTTGAATAAAGGCATTTGCTAGGTACTCATCAAGAGATTGTCACAGAAGTAAAAAAAATTCGGTCTGAAAATGCATTCTGCTGCATGGCAATTTGCCACCATGTGTCAAGCCCATCTGGCAATCAAGTCTATGATGTGCGGGCAATGTATTGACTTTTTTCTTATCAAAAATATCACCAAGATCAGCATACAGTGACCACCCTTATAGCTAAGAATGTTTTTTTAAAAAAGGTCAAATGTGCCCACCACTCCTCCCCCTGTGACCCCAGTCCTGCCCCGCCCTGACCCAGCCCTGCAGCTACCAAAACTAAAATGGTAATAACAAAGTTATTATCATTTTCTTTTTTCTTTTTCACTGCTTTGAAAGCAGTGGGGCGACGCTCCTCCACCTTAGCGGAGGAGCCGTTCCTGAGTATTGCCCCATCATCTTCCTGAGACCAATCACATAGTCTACCACATCCTTCTGTGGAGTCTCTGAGGTTCTTCCCCACCCTTCTCTTACTAAGGTGAGTGGACCCTGCACAAGGTGTCTATCCAGAAGTACAAAGGGACTGAACCCTAATCCCGTCTGCAGAATCTCTCAGTAGGCAAACAAGAAGCATGGCAGGAGAAGATCCCACTTCATCCTGAGGTTCTCTGGTAGAGTGCCCCTCATGTTCTTTTGTGTTTTATTAAACCACTCCACCAAACCATTGGCTTGTGGGATTGTATGCTGTGAAAAAGTGGCATGTCACACCAGCTTGCTCCCACATCTTTCTCATGCAAGACAAGATGAAATTGGTTCCCGGGCGGCAATTAATGTTCTTAGAAATCCAACCCTAGAAATAATCCCTAGGAGAGCCCTTGCTACCACCTTTGCAGTCATGCTCCTCAAAGGTACAGCTTTAGAATACCTGGTGGCATGATCCACCACAACTAAGATGTACTTGTTGCCTGACTGTGAGGGGGGTCGAATTGACAAACTATGTCTATGGACCAACTATGTTTATTCCCACCCTCTCATATAGAACATCTACATCTGTTAGAGGCACTAATTGTGCTTAAGTCTTCCCTCCCATCTTACCACTCATCTGGCAAGCTAGACAGGTTCTACAAAACCACTCTGTGGCTCTGCACATCCATGACTAGTAGCACAGAGGGTCTAACCTATCCTGGGTTTTTCTAATCCTTAAGTGTCCTGCTGAGGTCACTTTCCCTAGTCACAACAGGAAGTTCCTGTGCACTAATGGAACCACTAGCCTCTTGCTAGTACCTGGCTACCGATTCACTATAAAGTAGATCATCCTCCCAGCCAATATAGTGTTCCCCGAACACCCCTTTGCTGACCTGATCCTGGGCTTCCTTCTGAAGTCTCTCAAGGACTCTTCTTGTGCCTTTCAGAAATCTTCCCGGGTATGTCCTCCAGCAGCTAACAAACCCTGAAACTCTGGAAGCGACCCAGACTCCAGCACATGGCTCGCCTTGGGAGTCTCATCCTCCTCTCCTTTTCGAGCAGAAGTGATGACCTCCATGGCCTTCCCAGTGGCTGCCCTCTCCTGCAAACTACCTTGTCCCTGCAAATCAGAGATGATACCACCCTCACTCCAAGACTGTGGTACAGCCTGTGCGCTGGTTAACACAGCTGACATTGTCCAAGCCATAAAGGCTTCTGGTCCAGACACCAAGCCAGGGGCAATTGAATAATTACCCAAGAGACATCCAGCTCCTTCCTTTTCCCTTACCCTAACATTAATCATGGTTACCTTGTCATTGAGCTCAATCTCAACTTTGACAAGAGGACACGCCATACCCTCTACTCTGGCTACCAATCCTGTATCCTTGGTTCCAGGGAGAATCTCCTCCAGCTTAAGGTACTTCCTTTTAACCATAATGCGAAGGGTTCCAGTATCCCTCAGGGCAGGCACTTTCCTACTATTGATACTGACTTCCTGCGCAAGTCCCATTGTGTTAGGATGCATGTGCTTCAAAGCATCTGGGTCCCTCTCCCAACTGTCCATAGATACAAGGTTGAGCGCAACCGGTCCCTCTCGGGTACCTTCAACCACGTGTAACATGCTTGCTATCACAGGTGTGGCTGTGTCACATTCCTTCTGTTGACATTCACTCTTGTAATGTCCCACGCTGTGGTACTTAAAACAAATCACCACTGTGGACTTAGAAGGGCTTTCTTTTCTTCCCTTCTCATGATGCTCCTTCCTTGACACACTATTACCATTCCCCTATTTCTTAGGCCCTCCTCAAGTCACATGAACATTGCCCTGGACCTTACCGTCTGGTTTGGAACTAGTCTGTGGAGAGGAGTTTTCCTCCTTTGGCTTAGAACCATGCTGCTCCACCCCTTTGTGAACCCTGTTCGCTAACCACTTATCAGCTAGCACTGCAGGTTTTGTTGGATCCCTCTCTGTCAGATCAGACAGGTATTGTCAAAATGGTATAGAGCACTCCTCCTTGAGTCCCTCTGTCACCATCTACTGGTTAAGGGACTGAAAATCCTTGGCATTCATCCCTCTTACCCAATGATTCCAATCATGCAATACCCCATGAATTCAAGTCTCCTAAATCACCCGGTTGCAACAGAAAAAGGTTTTTTCTTTATGCTCATAAGCCCTTATAGAAGTCAGAACATTCTTTCACACTTAAGAAAGGGCTTTTGCGGCCCATTCTGATGGCAAATCTGGGTGCGTGAAAGGGGTATCTCTCTCCTATTTATGAGCTGTGGAGGAATGTATCAATGTTTGTGACCTGCAATTGTGGTTGCCACCATGGATCAGATTCAAACTTCTCAAAGGGGTTCCTATCTGATTTGCAAAGGGGAAGTGGCACCCTTTGAACCCCTTTCCCTTTGTAAATCTTCAAAGCTTCAGGGAGAGTTGGCAGTGGTCCACAAGACTCAATTCGCCTTAACCCTCATCAGCAGTTCCACTTGCAACAGTTGGATCCAATATCTGAATATGGGCTTTATTAAATCTGTCATCTGTCATCCTTAGGGTGGTGTTCCCCCAAACTGTTTGCTTTTTGCCTCCATGTTTTGCTGAATCTTTTTGTTGGCATTAGGACTAAAGTGCATCTTCTTCTTCCCTAAACATATATGTAGGTCCTTTGTAAAGTGGTATACCACATACCCAGGGTCTGTAAGTTCAATGCTACTATTGAGCTTGCAGCACTGATTGTGCTACCCACAGAAGTAGCCTTTCAAACCTGTCTCAGGCCTGCCATTGTGGTGCCTGTGTGTGCAGTTTACTGCCACTTCGACTTGGCATTTAAAACCACTTGCCAAGCTTTAAACACCTCTTTTATTGCACAAAAGCCACCTCTAAGGTAGGCACTAGGTAGCCCAAATGGCAGGGTGCTGTGTAAGTAGAAGACAGGATATGTACTTTTAAGTTTCACATGCCCTGGTAGTGACAAACACCCAAATTCGTTTTTCACTACTGTGAGGCTTACTCCTCTCATAGGATAGAATTGGGAATTCCTTAATACTCTTTTAAGTTTTAATTCCTGATCAGAGAGGAGTAGCCAGTTCATGCTTACTGGTGAAGTTGGATTTAACATTACTGTTTTATACATGCCACTTTTAGAAAGTGGGTATTTCTCTGTATTCACTGCTCTGTATGACTTGCAGCCTGTCTCCAATACACATCTGGCGTGGGTGACAGCTACACTTTGTACATTCCCTCTAGACAGCCACAAGCACAGGAAGGCCAGGTGTCTGAGTACCCATCTACATACACTTGCATTCTGATGTCCCTGCCTGGGCAGGATGGAAGGGAGTAGCTAGCACTTAGTAGTGTCCTGCCCCCGCACAAAGGGCTGATTCAACCCCCATAGATAGCCTTGCAGACAAGGCTGGATTAGAAGGATACTTGTGCACTTCAAAGACCACTCTTTGAAGTCAGCCTCACTTCAAGGGCACTTTTGGGTATATGTACTGGGTCTCTGAGCCCCTAAAACAGACACTACTGGACTTGTAACTAAAGCTCTGCCAGACGAACTGCTGTGCTGCTTAAAGGACTCAACTGGACTGCTGATCTGGAGAGCCTGCTTTTCTATTTGTTGCCCTACTGCCTGCTGCTCTCTGATTTTTCTGAAGGAGAGCTGGACTCTGCCTTTTCTCCAACTGCACTCCAAAGGCTTGTTGGCTTGCCTTCTGTTGCTTAAGACTCGGGGATATCAAAGTCTTTACCTTTTCTCCTGTGCCTGGCTCACTAGAGGTAGCCCAGATACTTGCAACATGGACTTTGATGCATCTCCTGTCTGTGTGTAGCATAACCGGTGCATCAACCCGGTTGTGGGAGTAGAACTCAGTGCATAGCTCTCAGAACCAACCCCATGCATAGAGAGTGTGATGCTTCAGAACTTCACATCGCCACTGCAGCTGCTCCGAGAGATCGATGCATCCCTTGACTGTGTGGAGAGCCCCACGCATCACTCTATGGAACCAACGCATCGTGTCCCAGGATCTCATCAGCAGAACCGACACATCACAATCAGGGCGTGGAGAAAATTGTTGCATCCTCGACTTGTGGAACCAGAATCGAAGCATCTCACGACGCATCTTGCTGTTGCTAACAGGGAAGGTACTTTGTTCGCCAGGGCCTGCGTGGGTCCTGTAGCCAGCCTGCGCTCTATCGAGGTCGGTCTGAACTTTGACTATGACCTGGTCCAGTGTGACCAAATAACCCATTTTTAGTGCTATTTGCTTCTACGCGCTACACTGCATTTATTCTTTTGAAATTTAACATCTCTACTTGGATTTTTGTCGTTTTGGTCTTGTCTTGATCAGAATATTATAATCTATTCTTCTAAACCTGTGTGGAGTCTCTTTGTGGTATAGTCATTGTGTTACTGTGTGTGTTTTGCACAAATACTTTACACATTGTCTCTTTAGATAAGCCTGACTGCTCTATGCCAAGCTATTAGTGGGTGAGCATAGGCTACCTTTTAGTGCATACTTAGCTTACCCTGACTAGAGTGGTGGTACCTGCCTGCCCTGGGTGCATACCTCAGCCAACCAGAAATCTCAGTTCTAACACTGGTGATCAGGAGTTAGGATAGGACTTGTGTTTGTGCCTACAACTCAATACTGAGACAAATCAAGCCTTTCATTTCTCCCTAAATTGACATCTTTGATTTTCCTGAAGTCTTTTTGTCCTAGTCCCTTTTTTCTGCAATGTCTGTGGCCTTACCTGGCAAGATGGAATTTGAGCTGGCCAATCTGGATACCTACACAGTGGTCCAACTCAAGGGGTTCTGCCAGGAGAAGAGGTTGTTCCTTAAGGGAAGTGCCAAGATGGCAGATCATCAAACAACCTTAAGAGCATGGGCAGAAACCCACCAGGCTGGTTCAGAGGATGAGGAGGAGGGGTCTTAGTCTGAGGAGGAGTTGGAGCAGGACCTGTCTGTAGGTCTTGTCATGGAACCTATAGAGGGAGAGGATAATATCCTCCCTGGAAAAATAGTCCCCCCTAGAGCAGGCAGTAGTGTGTCTTTAAGGAACCTGTCCCCAAAGGAGCTGGTGGACAGAAGGGAGGAGAGGAAAATGAAACTAGAGCTTGCCAAGTTGGAGCAGGAGAGGAGAAGAGATTAGCCATGGAGCAGAGGAATATGTCCTATGAGCTCAGTCTCAGAGAGCTAGACATTAGAGCCCTTTAAGTGGGGTCCAGCAGCAGTAATGGTGGCAGCACACCTGCAGCATCTGCTACAGAAGCAAGAGTCAGAATCCAAAGGATTTGGTCCTCAGCCATATTGTGGGGGATGACATAGACAAGTGGTTCGCAGCCTATAAAGTGGCTCTAAGAGTACATAAGATCCCAGAAGAGTCCTGCGTTGGTGGTCTTTGGAGGTACATGCCTACCGTGGGGAGGGGTACACTTCTCACACTAGATGTAGAGGACCAGACATGCTACACTGCAACGAAGGCCATCTTGGTTTGTAAGTTTGGGCCGACACTGAGAAATACTAACAGAGGTTCAGTGCCAGTCACAGGATCACATCACACAGCTGGGTGGACTATTTAGATTATACAAGCAAGACGCTGAAGGGCTGGGTGGGGGCAGTAAAGTAGATGATTAGCCAGGGCTGTACAACTTGATTTTCAAGAAGCACATGTTTGATCTTTGTTTTACAGAGCTGCACTAACACCTGGTTGATAGTAGGCCTGGGTGTCAAATTCCCCTCCGCTCGCGGAATTTGCGGAATTGTTGGCAATTCCGCGATCCGCGGCGTAGCGGAATTATTTACTTGTTCGCGCTTTAAAAATGTGTTCTAGCGCGAGCGATAGCGACTTACCGGGATTCCTGCGTTCGCCGACGAGTTTTCCTATCCGTTCGCGTGCGCCACGAGATTTTGGTAGCCGGCCGCACGATCCCGCGAGAGTTTGCGATCGCGAACACGTCATTCGCCGCGCCATTGGACACTGCGAGAGTGTGCGATCGTGAACACGTCATTCGCCGCGCCATCGTGCACCGCAAGAGAGATTGCGATCGCGAACACGTCATTCGGGCGCGCCATCGGACATCCGGCGGAATGTTGGTAAAGCTCGCGATCCCGAACACGCAAAATTTTCAAACTGGAGAAGAAGAATATCTCGAGCAGCATAAAACCTTCTATAAAATGATGATTTGGATGAAAAAAAAAACCTCAGATTGATATTTGGCTGTCCTTTTTTGTCAAATTTGTTTTGGGGGAGAGGGAGGAAGTGCCACAGAGTCTCCTACTTCCTGTTCCTGTCCAGCAGGCTCCTCCCAGTGCTTTGTCCATCTCCTGTTCATTTTTCATTTGGATTTGAGCTGGAAGGATCACTCTTTGTGTCTGCTGCATCATTATCATTGGATTTGAGGACTTTTGGATTTGAGATTTTACAAGTAAGTTGGTGTTGTTTGATTGGGGCATTGCAGTTGCTGCAACTACAATTTTGGTACTTTTCATCATTTTTAAAAATAAATAGTTGTGGATAGCCAGTAGGCCCAGAGCTAGTCATGGGTGGGTGCAGGATGAAACATGATGAAACAACTGTTCCTTTGCTGTGTGATGTATTTATTTATTTCAAGCATCATTTAGGGCACAAGGATGGCATTGGATTGAATTGCAAAATGTGTATTTTTGGGTGTATTTCAGTTTTTTGGGTGTGTGTTAAATAAATGCCTTAATTGTGTGTGGTGTGTTGCAGGCCTTGTTTAGCCCTGTGGATTTTCGTTTTTGCATTTTATTGCATTACAGGCAAAGCAGTGTGGTTTAGCATGCAGCCTTTGCCTGGCTATCATAGGCCTGTTTTCAGTACATTGTTTTCCAGGCCTCCTGCTTGTTGCTTGTGATTTGTGAGTGTCTATGTGGCTGGTAGCCATTTCTGGTGGGAGTTATAAGTGTGCTGCTTTTGCCATATAGGCCTGCATGTGTTTCCTTTGTGGCCTAGGCTTCTTGTTGTGGGCCTGGCCATGAGGCTGGTGGCCAGTTTGAAGCCAGGCAGTGTGCTTTTTGCCATAGGCCTGCATTGTCTGTCTTCAGTTTCTTGTTGTTGTGGGCCTGGCCATGAGGCTGGAGGCCATTTTGAAGCCAGGCAGTGTGCTTTTTGCCATAGGCCTGCATTGTCTGTCTTCAGTTTCTTGTTGTTGTAGGCCTGGCCATGTGGCTGGTGGCCATTTTGAAGCCGGTAGTGTGCTTTTATCCATAGGCCTGCAAGCTTGTGGCCTAGTCTGCCAACAGGCCTTTCATCCAGTAGGCTCAGAGGTAGTCAGGGGTGCATGAAACAACTGTTTCTGTGTGTTCTGTTGAATTTAAACATCATTTAGGGCATGGATGGCATTGGATTGAATTGCAAAATGTGTATTTTTGGGTGTATTTCAGTGTTTGGGTGTGTGTTAAATAAATGCCTTTGTTGTGTGTGCGGTGTGTTGTGTACCTTGCAGGCCTTGTTTAGCCCTGTGGATTTTCGTTTTTGCATTTTATTGCATTACAGGCAAAGCAGTGTGGTTTAGCATGCAGCCTTTGCCTGGCTATTATAGGCCTGTTTTCAGTACATTGTTTTCCAGGCCTCCTGCTTGTTGCTTGTGATTTGTGAGTGTCCATGTGGCTGGTGACCATTTCTGGTGGGAGTTATAAGTGTGCTGCTTTTGCCATTTAGGCCTGCATGGTTTTCCTCTTGGCTTACTGCTTCCATCCATCCCCTTTGCCAGCTGCAGCTCTCTGAATGATGTAATGAGCAAATAATTTAATGCCAACAGGGTCCACTTCCATTTCATTTGTATTTTTGTTGTTGTTCCTCTTCTTTCCTATCCTTCCTGAGAGTGTACACAGTATACCATGAAAGCTCTTGTTGACAAAGTCTCACAAATGGCTACACTAAGCTATATATTTTATTTGTTTGTTTGTACTAGTAGTAATTGAACCACAACAACAAATGCAACATTTCACTGATGTTCTTCTCCTGGCTTCTTTGCTTTTAGGTGCACAAAAAGACAGAGGAGGAGGTGTCATCATCATCACCCGTTGTACTGCCAGACAGAAGTCCTGCTGCACACCACGTCACGTCACGTCCATGTGTGACCACAGACATCTCTGCAACTTGTGCACCTGCGTCCTGCTGACATCTGAAGAAGATGGCCCCAAAGAAAGGTACCAGGTCCTCCAGTACCAAGAAAGTTGCCAGTAAGAAGAAGAAGAAACAGAAGAAGGAAGTGGCACTTGCCAAGACTAGTGTGCCGCCCGATGTGTTTTTTGGGGAAAAAAAACTTACGCCTGCAGCAGCGGTGTCCGGCGGGGACCAAGCTGGGAGCAGCACCTCCGCATCAGCGGGCCCACCCCACCAACCTAGGCCCAAGCCCATGAGTGTGGCAGAGGTAGCCAGTCTACTAACGAGCAGTGATGTTGAAATGTCATTATCGCAAAGTAGTACCCAATCCACGCACTCGCAGGCGGAAACTCAGCAGATAAGTGGGCAACCACAGCCGCAACCACAGCCGCAACCACAGCCACAGCCGCAACCACAGCCGCAACCGCAACCGCAGCCCCAACCACAGCCGGAACCACAGCCCCAACCACAGCCGCAACCATAGCCGCAACCACAGCCACAACCACAGCCGCAACCACAGCCCCAACCACAGCCGCAACCACAGCCCCAACCACAGCCCCAACCACAGCCCCAACCACAGCCCCAACCACAGCCGCAACCACAGCCCCAACCGCAGCCGCAACCGCAACCGCAGCTGCAACCACAGCCGCAACCACAGCCCACAATAGTAGTTGTTCCACCTGAAGTAGAGGTAGTTCAGAACGAAGAGGAGCAAGCCACTGTTTCAGAAGATCCATTGTCTTCCAGACCCCCAGCAAGGAAAAGGAGGGTTAGTCCATCAACTTCTTCTTCAAGCCCCGCTTCTGATGATCTAGATGCCACTTGGAAGCCACCAGCTCAGTCTGAGAGTGATGCACGCCGCAAGACAAGGCTAGTGAAAAGGAAGGTTCCAGAAAGCCTTAGAGTTATGGAGGTAGATGTAGACGAGGGGGTGATGATGATGAAGAGCCAGTCATCATGAACATCACTCCCGGGCCAGAGGAGATGGAGACCAACATTATTAGACTATCCAAAATCGCTGCGAGGGATGTAGCACGGATACCACCAACACAGGTAACACCAACACGACCTCCAGCTTCCATATTTGCCTTTGCAAAGGTCCGGCAGGGACCTACATCCAGCTCAACCACCACCTCAGTAGGTAGTGGTAATGTAACTGCACAGAGTCAAATTCCAGGCACACCCTCCAGTTCATCTGGTATTGAAAGTGGCACCTCCAGCAGCGCCAGAAAGTTCTCCTCCCCAGTTTGGGACTTCTTTTCGGTTAGCAGTAAGGAGGAGAACATTGCTATATGCTCAATTTGTCAGCAGGCTGTTAGGCGGGATAAGCTTGGTACAAACTATGGTACCGGAGGACAAACAAGTCATCTCAAAAAACACCACAGTATCAAGTGGGAGGCTCACCTACTTCACTTAGAAAAAAGTAAAACTGGACCCATTGCTGTTGTTGGGGATGAAGAAGTAGGGGAAGATATGATTGCGGTGGAAGGTCAACAAGAGGGAGACATTTCTAGCCCTATCCCCAGCAGTGTAGTGGTACCGCCCACATCCTCAGCAACATCTCAGTGGCACCGTAGTAAGAGTCAGCCTGAGACACCAAGGCAACCGAGTACTGCAATGAGAAAAAGTGTGTCGTCGTTGAGCCTAACTGGGTTCAAGAAGACAGCTGCACCACAAAGGAAAATATTCCAGCCTTCCATTGACAGCATGCTTAGGTCGGAGGGGCAGTACCAACGCAACCACCCAACGGCACGGTTGTACAATGCGAAGCTGGCTAAAATGTTAGCGCTGGACCTTCTCCCTTTTTCATTTGTGGAAGGGGTGGGTTTCCTTGAATTTGTGTCAGCCATCTGCCCTAATTGGAAGGTTCCCAGCCGGTCCTATTTCACCAGAGTTGCTGTTCCAGCACTACATCACGATGTGCTGGAATTGGTTGGACAAGCTTTGCAGCAGAGTGCTGTTCACAAAATCCACCTGACAACAGACATGTGGACCAGTTGCCAAGCCACTGATTACATGTGCATCACTGCACACTGGGTCTCTTTTGTGGGGGTTAGAGAAAAGCTATCTGAAGTAGGTGCTGTTGACACAGCTGAGATTTTTAATGCTACTCGGAAACATGTAACTTGTAGCCATGTTCGCCATGGAGAAATCTCATACTGCTGCAAACATTTTGGAAGAGTTTAACAGCAAGGTCTTTGAATGGCTGCGTGCAAGAGGGCTTAACATTGGTTTTGTTGCCATGGATAATGGCAGTAATGTACTTAAGGCCATGGAGGTTGGTGCCTATTTCAGGGTCCCGTGTTTGGCGCACTGCATTAACATTATAGTTCAAGACTTTCTGAAAAAAGAACCCATAGTCAGCAACTTACTGACCACCTGCCGCAGAATATGCACTCATTTCAGCCATTCTTTTAAAGCCCGGAAGCAGCTGAGGATCATTCAACGTGACTATAGAATGCCAGTCAAAGCACTCATCCAGGAGGTGGCAACACGTTGGAACTCAACGTATTACATGCTTGACCGTCTGTTTGAGCAGTACAGACCAATCAATGAATATGTCATGCGAAGGGCGGATGCTACTGTGAAAGGCATGACCCTTCAGATGGACCAATGGTGCCTAGTTAAATGCCTGACAGAGATGCTTCTTCCTTTCGAGGTCTTCACACGTGAAGTCAGCAAGGAGGACTGTACTATGGGCCAAGCTATCCCATTGTTGCACATGCTAGAGCAACAGCTGAAAAGGTGTCTGAAGCGTACATAGGTGTGGAGGAAAAAAAAGAAGCATATGAGTTGGTGGAGAGCTTATCATGTAGCTTAACTGAAAATGCAAGGGTGCAAACTAAGATTTTGTCACAAGAACATTACATTTGTGCCACAATTCTGGATCCACGGTACAAATCGGCACTGAACAGTAAGACATTACTCCCTTTTTCAGAAGTGGATGTTGCCCGGTACAAAACTTGGATAGCTGAGGCAGCCAGTAAATTGGAAAATGAACGGCTGGTAATTAAAGGCCCGCTACTCAAACCCACAACAAGTACTGCAGCAGGGCATCCGGCGTCAAGTTCAATTTCAGAGCCTGAGGGCAGTGCATTTGGTTCACATCTGTCACTAACACCAACACTATCGACAACAGCAAGAACCGGATCATCAGCCCCAGTAAAAACGGCACAGGATTGGTATTTACAGCAAGGACTTGCTAGGTCCAGTGCTGCTGCAAAGACAAAAGAGGCCGAACAAAGTGTAGCACCCCTGAACATTGACCGGATGGTCCAGGCCTACCTGGATGACCCAACAGAGGTCTACATTGATCAAAACCCATTGCGGTATTGGTATGGCAAAAGGGGCCAATGGCCAGTGCTCAGCAGGCTGGCGATAAACTATCTGGCTTGCGCTGTTGCAAGTGTCTCTTCTGAACGTGTTTTCAGTGCTGCTGGTTCCATTGTAACAGTGTAAAGGACCAGTCTCTCACCCAAAAACGTGGAGAGGTTAACCATGATCAAAATGAATCCTCAATTTATACCACCGAATTACACAATACATGAATCAACGCAGGAAGATGAGGACAGCGGCTCAGGTGACGGAAGTAGCATGTTAAATGCTGATTACCTACTTCTGGTTGAACCCCCAGAGTTTGAGGACGAGCTATACTTCCCTGACAACTAGGCTTCCACTTCTTACTGTCGTCCTCCCTTATTTACTTTTATTTGTGTGTCTGTCTTTCTGGTTGGAAACTTCAAATCACAACAAATCCATCACCACCGTCTTCGTCTTTTATTGCCATATATGAGTTTCAGCTGTCTGCATTTCAGTCCACTCCTCCGAGTCCTGCTCCTCCATCCTCCTAAATCGCCCTAAGTCTATTGCCCTCAAGTCAGATGATGATTGGATGTAGCATAATAGAAGAAAAAAGAAAATCTTGCCTCGTTGAGTCTCTCCAAAAGAAGTGGAACATGATGATGACTACTATAGCTATCCTCCTTTCCGAGCCGAGAGAGACTGCCCATTAACCACTTAACTCGGCGGTTTAGCGGAGTGGGCGGGGCCGCGTCGGCCAACGGACGTTCGCAGCACTACAGAGGTAGTGCTCACGACGGCCGTTGGCCGATGGGCGCACGCAACGGGTTAACTGAAGATGAGAAGGAACAGGTAATGAATGATGACATGCATTGGACGCTGACTGAGTGATTTGTGTTGTTGTTGTTTGTAGTGCATGAAGTTAATTCATTGTGTACTATTATCTAATCTACACACTAAAAGTAACTCAATGCAATGTTTGTTTCCATTCTTGTTTTTTAATAACAAATTTGTACTTCTACTGCAGGCCGATCCATTGCATTTTGAATATGGAAAGGGGACTCAATCTGTACACTGCACACTGAGTTGGACAACACACCATGATGATGACCACAGTGACATAATATCTTTGCAGTCACTCAGTAGGATCCGAGATGATTGATGGAATAACTCAGGGCATTTCATGAGTGGCATAAAAGGTAAACAAGTCAACAACAACCATTGCAGACCTACATGTCTGTGTAGTGGTGGAGTCGAGTGTGGTGGTATGACTGACAGCGGTGCATTGATTTAGTCACTTAATTTGTAAAATGCTATGTTGCTGTATATCTGCTTTGTCTGCCTCTGTCAAAAAATGTACGCTAAATGGAGGATGGGTCACGGGTGCCGTGTGCCTGCTCTGTCCTGTTGTTGTTGGAGGTTAATGCTGGAAACAGACTAGAGTAGACATCATGTATCCATGCCGCCTCTGAAAGTGTTCTTGTTGCACTCCACCGTAATTTATGCATTTCTTTTCTACTTAATTTTTCAATATCCCTTTTGTTTTTCCATCTACAATTACAGGCCGGCCCTTACCCTGTGCTATACTGGGAAAAACAACTCACACTTACCTTACCAATGAATCTACATCTGCCAGGCAGGCAGTGGCGTCACCCAAGATTGATGGCTGGAGCGTCCATGGAAGGGAGGACCAAGAGGAATGCCGAGATGCAACTCCCCATTTTGACCAGGATAACATACAGTAACAGTATCAACTTTCATCATCTTTTAAATAATTTGATTCATTTTTTGTCTTCAATCATTACTACTGTGTGTTGTTGTTATTATTATGTTTGCTCTCTGCTTATAATTCAATTCATCCCTACAGCTATTTTTGAATTTTCTTTGCTAACTTTAATAGTAAGCCCGGGCCGGTACAACAGAACAGAAACTGTATGTAATTCGGGTCTCTCGGAGGGCAGACAGGCAAGGCAAATTGCATAATACACTGCTGCCCTGTACTGTCTAATTGTCTAGTAGTAGTTAGTAAGTACTACTTATCATTAACCATCAACTTATCATCATCATGCATGCATTTCCTTTTTCTCCCTTAACAGATTTATGGATATGGTCGTCTGCCAAGATTGTGTTTTGTTGTTGTCCATGCGTACTGTTTTTCTTTGTCAAACCTTTCCCCAAACCCCCCTTCCCAACCATTCATCAAACCCTAACCCTCTTCCCCTGGGCTGTGTGACTTATTGAGGTGTGACTAAATTAAATGTACACCAATAATTTATCACACTCTTGCTGGGGCGGATGTGGCAAAAGCAACACTAATTCAATTTCAAGGCAGGGCGAGGATCTTCTTCTGCTTGCCCACCCATGAGCAGTATATTTGCGAGATAATTTTTTACCAAAGGAACCTAATCCATCAGCATTAATTGCCGGCATCGATTGGATTTGTTGTCATCCTCCTACACAGCACTAACGGTTACGCTTGTGTCGAGTGTACTGTAGGCCTAGTCGAGTGACT
Organism: Calotriton arnoldi; assembly: GCA_963921515.1. NCBI lineage: Eukaryota > Metazoa > Chordata > Amphibia > Caudata > Salamandridae > Calotriton > Calotriton arnoldi. The sequence goes on from CAWUFW010005429.1 coordinate 737,827, forward strand.
CGACACAGCTAGAGTTTGTAATTCTATGTACTAGGCTATCCCCGCCACCATTATGTTTTATTGTATTTTGGCATTTTATTGTTTGGCAGTAAGTTCTGTACTGTACTTCGTTCTACTACTCCTCCCTCAGTCTCTCTCAGGCGACTGACTGTCTCATTTTCTTTTTTTTGCAAATGCTACTGCCAGGGTCTACTACTACTACCACCACAACCATGGCATGTTGGGAAAGAAAAGCATCATCACCATGCAGCCATCGCCGTGCCTAAGTTAAACATCAAGCACAGGTAAGAGAAGAAGTTTGGGGGAGGCATAATTAATAATGGAAATGTTTTCATTAATTCTATTTCACACACCCCTTTGAGTCCAGTTGCAGAATGCATAGACTAGGAGGAGAGACTGACAGTACTACTAGGTCAAGTCCCTCAGTGAGGGGTACCGCATCTATCTGTTTGTGTCTTACTATGTCAGCCAATTATTTAAATCAAACACTGGCTGTGGCCCTGCACCAGTAAGGAAACAGTGTGACGTAAACCAGTAACCCCACCCACAAAACATTAACAACATCGTATGTAAAGTATAAATATATAATTTAATCCCCTAACAAAAATAAACTATGTAAAAATCCCACAACAACACCTGACCCACCCCTCTCCCTAACCCCAACCAATGTCCATTGTCTGGAACGAAAAAGTCCAACAAATTAAATGTCCAATTGTCCAAAAGTGAAAACCCCAACGCCCGATTCCCACCCACCAAAATAAGCAATAAAAAAGGGGCAATCAACGGGGTCTGTTCATCGGCGGCCTCGCCTCTCCAGGACACGAATACGCTCGTCTAGGCGGTCCACGCAGCGCTTCAATGCGCGGCAATTGCATCCACGGGGGGCAGCAGTGCTATTAAATGAAGTGCGGTGGCGGGCGGCTGCCAGACGGTGGTGCCGTAACACTGGAGGAGGGTGGCTGGGGCCCGGGGCACTGGAGGAGGCTGCAGCTGCTGCCGCCTCCTCCTCCTCCTCCTCCTCCTCCAGAACCACCAACCGCCGGTATTCCGTTTGTATGGCCTCCAGCTTCCGGCGCCGGGCCTTGGCTGCCAACTCCTTCCTGTCTGCTTTCACTTTGGAAGGAGTAGCTATATCAAGAAGAAAAAACACAACTATTGTAAAATATACTCTTAGCAAAGCAGTAAGACAAATTAATTCTACACATAGTGGCACAGTAGCACTAGCAAGCACAGTACATAACATTTGTGGTATGTATCTATCCTCCCACTACCTCGGCCTCTAACATTTGTGGGAGTTTCAGGCATTCCACCACCCATGCATCTGATTCCTATCAGCCACCTATGCATGCATCCCACGTATCCTTCTCTGCCAGTCATAAATATTAAATCTCGCCCGTCCTTCCTCCTTCCACCATTCTTTCCCTTTTCGTTCAACCCATCCATCAAGGTCATCTGATCTGACTTTTAGTCTTCTCCATAAAACTTTCACAGCTGAGTTGAAGTCAGATAGAAGAGGCCATTGGTTACTCAACAGAACACTCCCGCCGCTAATGCTATTGCTAATGCTAAGTAAAGGGTGTCTTCTTCAACCGTTCACAACAACTTCTTACTTAATAAGTCTCAACAGTACAGTATACATTACACCCTTGCAGCGAGTGTAATGTCAATAAGTAAGGATTAGGAATATAACTTACCACCGCCCGCCACTGCTGCTGGCTCATCGCCTGCAGCTCCTCCTGCAACTGCTGCATCTCCTCCTGCACCCTCAGCGGCCGCGTCACCTTCGCCGCAGGCCCCAGTACTGGTGGTCGTTAGTACGCCTAGAAAAAACATTATACATTTTTTAGATGCCATATACACCTCCACCTATTTTTCACTAGCAAGATTGAAAAAAAAGTTAATACATACATAATACATATACAACATACATCACTAGTACAAATCAGGTAGTAGAGTAGACACTAGTAGTGTTATATGGTCCCTAGGGTCATTCTAGTCTTTGCTAAGTTACCCCGAGCCATGCAACCATTTTAGCTTTGTGTCTTTTATTTTTGCACAAGTTACCTCGCAGCTTGTTGTGTAAGACGCCTTTGAGCCCACATGAGCTCATACTGCTACTCTCTGAGCGCTGCGTACAAGGTCGAAAAACAAGCCACTTTGTTATGGAGTTCTGGTGTTAGTCCATATTGCTTATCCATAAAAATACTACACTTTTTGGCACGACTGAGAAATGCTTGCACTATACTAACGCGCACCATTTTTCTCCTAACAGACGGAAGATTCCCTTCTACGAACCAGAGCTTTGCAGAGCTTGTGATGTAACCAGTACTAGGTTCTTCTAAGGTGAGGGGTCCCCAGAATTCGCTCAGAGATCTTCATTTATAATTTTATATAAACTATATTCCTACCAAGGGGAGGGTGGTTCTTCCACCACTGTTCAGTTATCATGATTTCGCCTTTTGTCTTCTATGGACTTGTAGTTGTAAGTGTAACTAAGTGTAACAATGTTTAGTGTTTTAATCTTATGCATTTTGCTGTTGCTGCTGCATTATAGAACAACGTACAGAGCTTGTCAGTTGAAAATAAACCTTTTGAACTTACATAGACTCAGTGGTATTTGGTGTGGACTTACACGAGTGAGTGAGCAAAAGGGTGTGCATTGCTTCCACGACTGAGAGGTCGGGAGTGTTATGTTCTGGGTTGTCTACTCATTGGGTATCTTGGGGGGGTTCGGAGAGCTAATGAGACACTATAACTAGTCAGTCAGGGGATTGTGGTGGCTTCTGATTGAGGTGTGAGGAAGGTCCAACCTCCCATCACCAACGTCCTATTTTCTTGTGCAAAGTTCTGTATGTGCAGAATCCCTACAACAGTAGTAGTATGTCCTATCCTATCAAAAATAGTAAAATCTGGTTGGGCATTTTGTTGGTGGGAATTGTCGAAAAGCCTCAAGATTAAGAAGACTAAAAGTAGTAGAAGAGGACAACCCAAAGGACTGGACTCAATGGCTAGAGCTATTGGTGAATCTGAGTTTTATTTAAAACCTTTTAAATAAAGAGTGACCAACTGGGCAAGCTTAGCTACAGACAGACTAATAGTAGTAGTACAGAGAGTCATAGCAGACGCAGTTAGAGGCAGGGATAACAAGAATTTAGAAACAGATAGTCTAGATCGAAGAAGAATTTGTAAAAAATAGAATTAGGAAACCGAAATAATAGTTCGGAAAAAATAAGGTGCAGGAAAAGTTAGGGAAATATAATTATTAATATTAACCACTGGAGGACTTACTGGGGGCAGCAGCAGAGCCCTCGGTAGAGGAGTGGTCCTTGCCCTGGGAGGCATGTTGTTCTTCTGGTTCCGCCGACTCAGACCCCGTCTTCTTGCCCCTGTGTGCTGATCATGTAAGATTTTATAAAGAAAGAGACAAAAATTAAAGTTTGGTGTGAAACAAATAAAATATTTTAAAATACGCTCCAAAAACATTTTTGGGAACAACAATTGCAATAAAATTGACCTATCTAATCTGATCGACTAGTAGTATTGCGAGATTCACGGACCGTCTAGTAAGCCTAAGTACCACCTGACCTAGCCCACCTATTCCAGACGGGCCAATTGTTCACTAAGTCTGCATTTCCATTTATTTTAGTCCTCAAAAATGCATAGATGGAGGACACATGCATACATTTTTGCATACACCAAATTGTTGGTTGGGTGCTGCTGATGTTCTGCTAGTGATGATATAAGCCTATTAACACTCACTAAACAAACTACAAAAGGTTCTACTGGGGTAAGCAGCACTCAGCAGCACGTGACGTGACAGAGGATGCGTCACGCACACCACTTAAAAATTACCAACTAATACTAATACGTAACTAAACCTATCAATCCACCACTATCCCTTCTTAGTGGCAGGAGGACAAAGGAAGGACTAGAGTCTCTCTAGCATTACCTAACTTAAGTTCTCTAAAGTAAACTCTTACATAATCAGGCCAAGCGAGCGAAAAGTTGCAAACAAGTAAGATTAGTAGCGCCGAGCACCTGTGTCATAACAATCACAGAAGATTTTTAAACGTAATTTACCTGCAATGTAAGCAGCAGCATTCTAGCTGGTCGGAAAAAAAAAATATTCGCAATATATAACACAGAGCAGAAGAACACAAAGTAGTAATATTAAATAGCTACTCACCAAGCCCTTGGACCTCCACTCCTAGCAGGTCCAGCAGGTCCTGCTCCCGGTCCAGAATATCCGACCACCGGTGTGTCAGCTGGTTATTGGTGCGCCGGACACCAGAGCAGCAAAACACTGCCCGACGCACCTTGCCCCACCGCTGCCGATGCTCACGGAGCCCATACCCGGACCCAGGCCTGCCGCCTGCTGCCAGGGTTAAGGGGAGGTGGCGCTGCTCAAAATAAACCAGTGCGGCCACCTCCACCTCACCAAATAAGGCCCGTGCCTGCACGGTCGCGGCTCTGGCTACGGCTACGAGCCCTGTGGCCCTTTGCCATGGTTCTGGGTAGGCGGGGGGTCGGAAAAGAAAAGGTAGGAATTAAAAAAGTAAGTAAAAGAAATGAAAAAGCAGGTAATAGAAAAAGAGTGAAAAAGTAGTGAAAAACACAAAAAGTAGAAAAAAACTCAAAATATAGAATCAGGAAAATAGAGAGATAGATAATAAATAAAAAAGATCAAAAAAAAGTTTCCAGAAACAAAGGATTGAAAAGATAGAGGGAGGATTGAAAAGCAGGCCCAGAACCATAGCAAAAGAGTGAAAAACAAGATGGCCGCGCCCATTGCGACCGCATGGGCAAGTTCGCGCGATATTTCCCCCCCGAGCACGCAAAAAGCGTCGCGAACACGTAATACGCGTTCCCGAACAGGAAATAAGCATCGCGAGCAGGCGGGAGCATGCAATATGCGACCCGGAACAGGAAACAACCATCGCGAGTGGGCGGGACAAGTGAAAAACAAGATGGCCACGCCCATTAGCGACCGCATGGGCAAGTTAGCGATATATTTCCCCGCGAGCACGCAAAAACACATCGCGAACGGGCGGGACAAGCAATTCCGCGTCTGTGCGGAATTTCTGGGTGCTCGCGGAGATTTTTAACAATTTCGCGGAGATTTGCGTAACGCGACTACGCAAATTCCGCCCACCCCTAGTTGATAGTAAGCATTCTGACCCCAGGAAGCTTGCTTAGGAGGCGTACATCTGAGTCAGCACCAGAGTTTCCAAGAAAGCATCTGGAGGGGAACTTTCAAGTTCCCACCCGAAGGAGGGGTGAGATAAACGACAGTTGTCTAAAGGTCCCCAAAACAATTCATAGGGGAAAGGGTCTGGTTCTCATTCGCAATCTGGCCACCAGAAGAAAAACTACCCTGGCAAAGGTCAGCAGCCCAAGCCCATTAAGTGCTATGAGTGCTACAAGTATAGACACTACACGGGGGTCCCAAGTGTACAAAAAGAGCACCACCTCCCACAGGAGGAAAGATTCCAGGGGTGGCTAGTGTAGTGCTGGGGAGGAGTTTGTCCCAGTTAATGTGGTATGGAGTTGACCTAGTGTCCCTGGGTGACAGTGAGATGGTTCCTAAGATCCATGTATCCTCAAATACTACAGACTATGGGCAATGGGTCACCATCAATGAGCAAGGTGTGAAGGCTATGAGGGATACAGTAGCCAGTATGACTACCGTTTCACAAACCGGGCCGTCCGATGCCCCAACGATTCCTTACCTGCTCCTTGTGGTTCCTGGCTGGGGTGGGACTCGGTCCCCCAGCATTCTGTGAGGTGTGGGAGGCGGGGTCAGCCCTCCCGCTGCCGTAAAGGTGACTTTCCTGTCCCACTGCGCAGGACGCGCCCGGGGAAAGCCCGGGCTAGGGGCGGGCCCATCATTGCCCGGAAGAGGCCGGCCTGGGCCCCCCTAACATTTTCTCTGGAGTTCATTGGAGGAAGGTATTGTACCTCTCTACATTTATAAGTGACTTTGCCTAACCCGGACAAGCGGTGAAGACTGTTTGGTATGAGACTCTAACAGCCAGGAGCCGCAGCCCCCTAATGACTTTAAAGGTCCTCCAAGGCCGTAACTGTTTGATTGTTCCATTTGATTCCTTGTGTATTTTAGTGTTTTACACAAAGGGTTTCTAAGCCATGATTTCTAGTGGGTTGCCACTCGCATTTGGAGTAGAGTGTCTATAGATTCAGTGGTTAACTCTGTTAAAGTGGAATATATAATCTTTTCCCTCCTCTTCATACTACCCATTTAAATCGATATGGGCAAGCGTAAAGCCACTAATGTTACCTCAGCTTCGTAGACCGCCCGCACAACAATTGACTCCTTTCTATTGCGGGCGGTAAACGTTATCTCTAAAGAAATCGATATGGCAGAACGATGCCCATCCTTAGGAACAGGAGGGGGGATAGCCACAGACAATATTGTTAGGATATCAGATCCCAAGTCGCAGCAAGGGGAGCCTTATAGTCTTAGTGCGGCAGAAGGATCAGTTAATCATCCAAACCAAGATCTGCCTCTAGACTTTCCTTCTGATAAGTGTGCTTCCACTGTCCGCCCTCCCACACCAAAATGGAAGAGAAAGTGCAGGAATATCACCACGACGAATGGTGGTAAACCTGTACCATCACCAGCAACCCCGACGCACACTGAGGTAGCGACACAGCCAAATCCCTCTATGGAGTTCTACTGGGCACCTCTAACAGTAGGAATAGTATCTAGAATGGATGATTTATTGATTCCTATCAGAGATAAGTTAAAGCTCCGGATTGCGGAAGTGGAACAGATTAAAAATAATCATTCTAACCCACCCTCAGGGGACTTCAGGGGTGGTGCCCCTGACAATCCAGCACTAGCAACTACAACACGCAACATGCCAGGATCAAATATAGATGCACCTAGACATCACTCAGAGAGGCAACAAACAGCAGGAGGTCACAGGCTGCAGGAGGCTGGCACTGTGACCAAGACACATTCTATGAGCTACAAACGTCTACCCGCTCCCACGACCCATATGAGGAATACGGTGCAGCGACTATTTGAGAACATAGCCCATTTGGCACGAAGTGATACCCCCCACTTTGAGCCACAGTCTTCAGTTTATAACTCTGAAAGGGCCAGTGGTGATAATAACATGCCAGATCAAATAGAATCCCATGACTCGTTGAAGAATAGAGTGGTACACTGGCTTCACAGGAATCGCCAATAACCAGTAGGTGGTGCCAAGAAAATTCTGCTTACTAGGAGGGTGAGCTGGGTTGGCCCCCTGTGGAAACAATGTGAAGGGGATTGTATTATGATCAATTTTAGGGACCCCAGCTGGGCAAGGGGTGCTCTAATGAAGGCAATATCCCCAATGTTTATGGAGTCAAATACACCCTTGGTTTTTTTTAACAGGCACCTTCGATACACTCACTGCCAACTGAGGAGGGCAGGAAATATATCTAATTACTGGGCCCACGAATATCAATCACGTCAGCCCTTGGTGGTCTCTAATAGGTTTCAAACATTCAGCGGCCTCCAGGATATTGACTGACATGAGACTACTAACAGCACAATATATTGCAGTTTTGTACGTATACAAGTCATAACACTTTAACAGACTTTCTGTAACTTATATTGTACAACTACTCAGCAAGCTACAACTTACAACAAAAAAGTGTATTATTATCACATAGGCGAAACCTAATGCATTTACTAATGCTTGTTTGTTTTGCTCTCTGAGTAGTGCTGAGGGCTGGTGAGTCCCACCTGCAATCACCAGCTCAAATTAAGCACTGTATGTAATGTTTATGATGAAAACTGACATTTGCTTCTAGGACTTAAACATATTTTCATCTGTTCACATAAATAAGTTTATGATGTTGAAACAATGGGAAACTTGGCAGAAGACGAAAAAGTAAAACAACTTTCCAAACATATACTAGCTTGTGTATATCCATTGAGAAATTAGACATTGCCTATTTAGAGCCCAAGCCATTTACTTGTTAAAGTTCTTCTAATAGGCATTTTGCCTTGGGGGCTTGGAAACATGAGAACATGTTTTGAAGACAATTAAAATCTTGTTCGCTAACAAAAAAATCAATCTGGTTCCTCAAGGAGGTGCACACTAGCACAATCAATACAAACAGTATCACTCTATACTAAGTTGCTTCTGGACTGATTTTTTACTTTTTCTCTCTCAGATATTAAGTAGAGAGTACCTACGCGTTAACTACAAAGCCTGAAGAAAATCAGAAATGGGTCAACTTTATAAGTAATATTAAAGTAAGAAAATTATTCCTTCACACAAAAAAGTATATTGCATGAAAAAAACATGTAACATTGTCTATCCAGGGTTGCTCAGAGGTTCATTCTGTTAAGCAAAATGATGCCCCTATGTGCACTTTAGAGAGCAGCCTCTTAAAGGTCCTGTTACCTGCAGCTAAACAATCTAATTAGGTAATGGCATCTTTTGGCTGAGGCACCTGAGGTTGGGCCTTCATTGCACCCCATGGCAGAAGAGCCGCAGAGAGGTGGTAAACAAGAGAGAAGCAAGCAAAGGAGCAGATGGGCTCCCCTCTATTGGGAAGCAAGCACCTGCAGCACCAGAAATGACTGTGGGAGTGCTGTTCCATGGCAGCAGACACGGTGACAAGATGGAGGGGACTGATTCACTCCATGCCCATGGAGAGTACTGGGGCTCTGGACCTGTTGTGCATTCCAGGAGAAAGAGTGGGTCTCCCAGTGGAACACAGGGGTCGGCTTACGGGACAATCGGTGTGCTGGAGATGATTGCAACAGAGAGGAGGACAGGGGAGAGGCAGAACTTTTCACTGTGCCATCTACAGGGTCCTGTCTCCAGAAGCAAGTGGTGAATGGAGGATTACTATGAAGATAACCGGCAAGAAGCAGAGGAAAGTCAAGCAAGACTTTGTTGCCTCACACAAAAGTAATAATGTCCCAGAGGAAGTCAATGAAAGAGTGTGGAAAACTGAACTGGCTACTGGCCTGAATGAAAGGATGGGAGTTTTTGCCATTTTTAAGATGTTCCAAAAGTGGATGTTACGCCTGACAAGCTTGGCGTGGTATTTCCCAGAACATTTTGCCTTCATCCCTCCTGTTTTGCTGAATATGTTTCTGTTGGCTTTTGGACTCTGTGCACTTTACCTCTGCTAACCAGTACTAAATAAAGTACTCTCACATTCAAACATGGTAAAATTCGACTACACCTAATTGGCACATTTAATTTACCTGTAGATCCCTATTAAATGGTACTACATGTACCCAGGGCCTGTAAATTAAATTAATCTAGTGGGGCTGCAGCACACGTGGTGCTGTTCACTAAAGTAGCACTTTAAAACCTGTCTCAGGTGTGCCACTGCAGCCTAGAGCATAATTTTAAACTTCTGTTTGAGCAGGGCAAAATACACCTTTTTCCAGGCTAAACCTTCCTTTTTATTGTGTGTAAGTCACCCAGAGAAAAGGCCCTAAAGGCTAATAGGACAGGCAGCATTGTATTTATAACGTAGGGCATGTGCACTTGCATTTGACTTGTCCTGACAGTGAAAAAACTCCTAAAGCTGTTATCCGCTGCCGTTAGGCCTATCTCCCCCCATTGACTAACAGTGGGTTACCTTATTACTTTTAATAAGTGCTAACTTAGTATTGGGAGCACATAGAGATATGCTGTTTACACTCAAATTAATTGTAATTTAAAATCCTCTTTAATGGGGAAGGCTGCTTTTAAGTTACAATTCTGAAAATGCCACTTTTAAAAAGTTGGAATTTTGTTGTCCCAACCATCTGGGCCTTCTGCCAGTGTCATGGGTCACATGACTGTGAATGGCTCTGCTGTTGGGGTTTGTATATTGCTTCCAGACAGTAACACAAAGGGGACTTAGGTGAAAACAGGATGGGCCATCCTGGCACGATGACTGTAGAGGGGTGCCCAGCCCCACTTGTACTTCAAAAGGCTTTGCCTCCTGCACATTCTTCTGTCGATAAAATGAGTACAATTGAGTTAGTAATTATTCAGCTCCAAGATACCCTTGGGTGAACATGCACGTTATGTTGCGTATGATGAGAGGCCACTAATCGTATTATGGGCTTCTCTTCCATTGATGATGATTGAGGTAATGCTAATGTTTTTGAGTGAACACATGTCCCTCACCTAGAAGATAGCGCAGACATTATATGTAGAACTACAGATTCCCATTTACATCCTCGAAGGCAGTTCACATTCTCAAAGGTGAGGATCTCATAATAGCCAAATTTGTGTTACTGGACCTCTGGGACTACAATTTGGGCACTTCAGCTTCTCTGGAGGGAGTGCTCTAGATGGACGGAGGAGAGAGCTTCTTTTTCCAACCTTTAGAAGGAAAACATTGTGCAGGTGAGAGGAATTCCAAGGTGTTCAGTGGAAATTCTCTTTAATGGAAATTATAACTATTCTGAAAATGTCACTTTTAAAAAGTTGTAATTTTCTTCCAAAACCAAATGTGCCTTTCTGTCAGAATTCAGGGGCACATGACTTTTAATAGCTCTACTGTGGTGTGATGTGTATTCCTTCCAGACAGAGGACAAAAGGGCCTTTGGTGTGGGGAATGGTGTTCCTGTCCTGAGCAAGATTTTCTGTGGGTTATACTCCGCCCTGCCTGAGCTTTGAAGGGTAGCCTGAGGGCTATGTGCACCCCCTTCCTGACCTCTGGATCTGCCTACCTGTCACTGGCAAATGCAGCCCACAACTGGGCCTGCCTGCCCTTTGTTACCCTAGACAGATTGGAGCCAGACCCAGTGGAAGACCAGAAACAGTTAGGGTTAGACAAAAGAAGTGCCCCTCACAAATGGGCTCACAGTGGGTATGAATGTGGCACCCTCAGAACCTCTCACCAAAACACTCCTGGACCTGTGGAGACTCAGAAGAAGGGTTGCACTGCTGTCTGAAGATGGAATACTGGACCTGCTTGCCTTGAACCAAGGATACCAGAAGGGACGTCAAGGCTCAGTTGACTGACCTCCTGTTGGAGCTACAGGGACACAACAAGCTTCCAAAGGCTTCCCTTGCAACTCCCTGTGTCAAAGTGAACCTGCCTGAGCCCTCCTACCAGCCCCTGCTGAAGAGATCCTGACGCCCAAGAGGTGTCTCTCCAGGCCCTGTACCCTTGGTTAGTGTCAGAGTGTACTCCTCCAACCTACAAACTGCAACAACTGGACTCCAGGTGAAAATTCAGAGGTTCTAGGATCTTCATTTTGAAAAAGTACTATTGCCGGTCTCCTCGTGAATGCAAGTGGAATTCACTGAGGCAGACGCAGGACCTGCATTAGACAGCCAAAGCGGCTTTCCCAACTAAAGACTCTGGATTTCACTGGCACAGTGTTCTTCGTGTTGACAACAACTGCACCACATTTCCCACCAACAGGAAGCTCTGATCAGTGCCCAGCTCTTCGTGCCAACAACGACCACACCGCCAACACCGCCACACCGACTAAGGCTCCTACGTGGAACTTGACTAAGTTCCATGGTATACTTTCCACGGGGATGAATCTGGTCTCTGTATCTGATTGGCGCACCATCAAGGTCGGCCTGAACTTTTGACTTTGACCCGGTCCAGTGCGACTAGATAACCGTGATTGACGCTTTGCGCTTCTTTGTGCTTTTTTTCTTAAAACTTTAAAAATTCTTAACTCCGGTTCTACTGATTAGATTTGTGTTGTTTAGGTATCATTTTACTTTTTAAACATACTCTATTTTTCTGAATGGATTTAGGATTTTTCTTATGCTGTGTTTTCACTTTACTACTGTTTGAGTGCTGCATCAATAAAGCAGTTAAGTCTGACTCCTTTTGTGCCAAGCTAGCGAAGGGGTAAGCAAAGGTTTATTTAGTGACTTCTGTGGTTCATCCTCAGAAGGACTGTGTTTATTAATTGAGCAGGGCTTCTACCCCTGTTAACTAGTAACCCAATTTCTAACAGGAAGCAAACCAAGATTCCCAGAATACATTAGATTTGGAGCATAATCTCCAAAATGCAGACATTACATCCTGGATCAAGGCTGCAACCCTAATGTCATAGTTCATCGGCAGCTAGCAGTGGGGTACCATGGAGCAATTGATACTGACAGTAAACACAAGCTTGGTAAATTAGCCAAATAGATAATGAAAAATCATTGCCAAAGTCAATAGGTCTCACCCTCTAAACCTATTGGCTGTGACAACGTTTTTATTTCCTCAAAATAGCAACCATTTGTGCACACGTAGGCATGTGAAAGATGGACACTGCGTGTGCACAAGCAGGAAGACCATCTTTGATTTTTTGTTTTGTTTTTTTAAAAAAAGAAAAAATACAGCTAGACCGCCATATGTACACACGGAAGCAAGTGTGGTAGTGATCTTGGAATGATTTTTCTTAATACAAAAGAGAAACTGTTCAAAGCTGGTTGCCGTGAGTATGCACACAAGTGGTGGACAATTATTGCTTTATGTTTAATTTATAGTATAAGATGGCAGATGGTGATCTCAAAATGGTAAATTAAATAAAGAAAATATGTACAAAATGGCACGCAATCGGAAAGAAGCAAGCTGCCTTGTAGCAGTATGCAGCTTCCTGTCTCTCACAAAAATAATAATAAATATTAATAATAATAATAAAATAATAAAAGAGTTACATAAAAATGAGTGTGGAAAGGAAGAGAGTTGAGGGCATGGGAAGTGTGGATGGGAGGGATAGAAATTTGATAGCACGTGCGTCAGAGGGGTCGGGGGACAGGAGCAAATACTGATCAGTGACTAACCCGATAGCTGTGTATAGCTGCCGGGCCCTTGCAAAAGCAACGCAATAAATAAATAAAAATGAAAGCCAGGAACTTGGGAGACAAGGAAGAGAGTGAGGAAAGCTTTGCACTCCCATTGTGTTCTAATGAAAATGATCAAATAAACCCCTCACATCAACAAAGGAAGGATACAAGTCAGCCAATCAAAATGATAAGGAAGCTATGCTCTAGGGGCAGGGCAAAAACAAGAATAGGGAGGAAAGCAGTGAATATGGGACAGGCAAATGAGTTAAACAAGATAGTCACCCAATCATAAGGAAGAGCCTGGTCCAAAGCCCACTTTATGCGTATTGTATTGTAGGCAGTAGCTCTTCGACAAGCTTTCTGTAAGTGAAGTCCTAAAAATGGTGCTTGAAAAAACATGTTAAGCGAGGAGACGAAGACTGTTGCTAAGGCTGACGTAGGTATGGTAAGTTCCAAGGGGCTCATTTATGAGAAACTTACGCAGTGCGGTGCCGCAATTTAAATTTCTGTGCCACGCTGCGTTAGTTTCGAAGCACAGGGATGCAACATATTTACAGCAACATGTCGCAACTCTGTGCCTTTCCCTGCGCTGGTGCACAAACTTCTGCCATGCACAGGCGCAGACACCTTTTGCACCATGGTGCAAGGATGCCTGCGTCGTGGGGAGATTGTTTTTGTGCAGGAAGGGGCACCTTCCTGCACAAAAACAATCACTTGAGGTGATTTCCTCTTCCAATGCGTGCTGCAGAATGCAGCACACATTGAAAGAGGAAAAAAACGAGGAGAAATGTAAACATTTCTCCTCGTTGCGCATCGCTACGCCACCCCTGGAGGTGGCATAGCATTCTGTCGCATTTCCAGGTTTACGATTCATCGTAAATCTGGAAGTGGACATGGGTGTTGCGTGGGAACACCCACAGCAACACCCATCTCACGCAACGTGTTGGGTGAAATGGGGCGATATTTACGAGCACACGTAAAGCCATGCAGGGTGGCTTTACATGTGCTTGTAAATTTCACGCCGCAGGTTGCGCCACCGGTGCATCAAGCAACGTGACGCACCGACGGTGCAAAGGGCTCATAAATAAGCCCCCAGTTATTTTTTGTGGCTTAACTACCAAATGTACATATGATCACTCTGAAAAGCACAAACGCACTCGGTGAGCAATGCTGTTAATCATTGAATTGTAAAATTCCCCAGACCAGGAGGTTGCACTTAGACCCAACTCCCCTGGGGTGACAGAAGTTATATTGAAAGATAAAATATGATGTTTTAACATTAGCACTGCATCATTTGACATAATGCAGCTGCTGTGACAGAATAATGAGAAGGCAGTTGCCAAGCATAAACATTAGAGTGCAAAAATGGATACAATGAGCCAGGTTTCCGGACCTGATCCGCGATATCAAAACAATTGTCTTTCCCATGGGAAACCTTCATGTTTCCAGGAGATACAGTTGTGTCCCTGTTACAACACGAGACTCGGTCATCTTGTTCCACTGCTCACAATTCACTTTTTCAAGTCTAGCGTTAATTATTCCCCAGAGCATACTTTGCCGTCAGTAGACTGCCAGGAGTTTCCTCCAATCAAAAAGGCAGAGAAGGAAAGTGCGCACAAAAAAATGGAAGGGAGAGCAATACCACAAACAAAACATGTGTATTTATAAAGCACACGATCACCCAACGGTATCTTGGCGCTGAATAACAGATGTTTATTGTTAACAAACTCAGTGGTACATATTTTAACGACCTCAGAAGGATGAAAGGCTGAGCTGTCCCACTAGAATTTTAACCTGGGACCATGAGGTTGAACACAGGCCCCTACAGTGGACGCATTAGTCCACTAAGCCGCCAGACCCGGCAAACAAAGGGGCGTATGTACTAATAATGCAGCAGGTGCAGTGCACCGGGCCCAATGAACCCTGATAATTGCTTTATTTTCCTACCAAGACAGCAGTCAAAGGGGCCATTTTCTTTGCCTGCAGCACAGCCCATGGCATCCTTGCTACGCTACTGCACAACCAAAGGCCACATATTTTGTTTGTATGCATGTTGCAGCCTTGGACGTTATGCATGTTTTCCCTGGAAACCTGCAAATATATTGAGATTCATTTTCATACAGAACTTCATAAATATTTATTTATATAAATTATTTATGTATTTATTTGACAGCGCAAAACCACTAATGCGCTAGGAATAGGTTCACCAGATCTGGCGAACCACAATCCAGAACATTACAAAAACATAAGAATACAATTTTGAATTGACAGTGGCGGCTCCTCCGATAAGGCGGAGGAGTGTCGCCCCACTGTGCTTGTTGAGCAGTGCAAAATAAAAATAAAATGATAACAAGGTTATTATCATTTTTTTTTTGTGGGACTCCAGCCAGGTCGGGCGGGGCTGGGCTCGCCGCCATTAGAGGGAGCAAGAGTGGTTTAAACTCCCTCCCTAAGTGCACATGACGGCTTGGCCGGCCCTCTGGGGCCGGCCAAACAGTCATGCGCACTTGGCATGTGCTGCACTGTGTTGTGGCGAGGGCGAAGGAGAGATGTGAAGCAGAGGCGGCAGCGAAGAAGGTAAGTTTCTTTTTTACAGAGGCAGCCGCCACTGAATGACAAACATAGTAAACACTTACAATGAGGCACTAAGAGGGATAAAGTGCAACTTTTACAAACAGTATTATATTTGTTAACTACATTGATTTCTGCTAGAAGCTGTTAGCTAACTTCGCAATATAACACATGGAAACATACCTCTCTCTGTGTTAAGTTGACTAAATCTGAAAAGTGGTGATGGAGCAAGGACTCACAAATGAGACTTGCTTGGAGGCAATCTTCTCACAGTATTAATTTATTAAACTTTGTATTGTTCATATTAACAATTGCATACACGAATACAAGTAGAAAGGAAGCTTGCCTATGTGTTATAACTAATAAATAACGCTTGTCTATTCTAAAATGGCCGCTAAAGCATGGGAAACCTATTGCGCATGTGTCAACCATATCACGTGGTGTGACGTCTTTCTTTGCTTGGAGGGAAACCCTTGCTTCTGCGCAGTGTATATTAAAATGGCTGCTTCATGTCTTAATGTGCTACCGCTTGCTCATATGTTGCAATTAAACTGTGGTATCCTAACGCTATTAACGCGGGATAGAATTTATAAGTAAATGGGAATAGAGTAGAAAGAGTGGGTATACAGTGAAACAATTTATTTGTGATTTTAATATTTTCTTCTTTGACTTTTTATTAGTTTGTAAATTGGGCCTGGGGTTGGTGAACTGAAAACTCGAGAGACAATGGTTCTGCGCATGCGCCCTGAGTGGCTGCCCAGAAGAGAGGATGAAGTCAACCTGGACGTCGTCCAAGGCCATGACCTGATGGCCAACACTATTGTACCCACGATGTCCCTACCGAAAAGAAACAATTTATATGAACAATGTATTAAACTTGTCGTGAGACGGGTGGGAAATAAAGCAAATGTATTAATTGTGATGGGCGGTATTTTAAAACAATGGGCTTAAAGAAATTGAATGAAATCAATATGGTGTGAGGATCAACCCCCTGTCCCCGTCCAATCAGAAGTAGTGGGCCCATATTTTTGCAACATTAATGGGAGGTACATGGGCGTAGAAGGATATAATAGATATAGTATTAGCAAATTAGTTAGCAGGTGGACGCTCAAGCGGAGTGGAGTTAGAGGTTCGAGATCCATGACGAGCTGATCGATTATAGACTGAATCGCTGTCCGGGGAGGTCCTGAGGCGGGGGCGATGGAGTCCATTAGAAGGAAGACATGGGAGAATCGAGGAGAAGCAGAGTATCAGAGAGGGGAACGACGCAGGCGTCGTAGATAGAGAGGTCACCGGTCCGGTCCTGAACCTGGAGGAGGTCTTTGCTCTTCATCCTTCCTGGGTCCCATCTTTCCAACTCCTTGGCCAAGGGGTTTGGTTCTCGCACTTTTAGGTAAATATAAATGCAAATCTTAGTTGCGCTGCTGTCTCTATCTTCTTCTTTCTGAGGAGCCGTCATTGATCGATAAATTGATTTATGCTTCATCCTTGATATACGACTAAGTATCATGTGGTTCTGTATTTTACTCTGCTAAATCTTTAGATGAACAATTTAAAACTTCCTGACTCAGTGATTATTTCAGGATTATGAATTGTATTGAATGTCACTCATTTTAAACTTCCCAATTAGCAAAGGATCCATTGGCAAGTCATTACTCTTCAATCAGAAAAGTAATTGGTAGCAGGGATTTTGATAAAGAGTACAACTGACCCACCAGCGGAAATTGCTAGCGTAGTATGAATGTATGGGCCCAAGTGAGTATTTGGTGTATGAATGCTTGTTGTTAGTAACCCGCTGGATCAGTTTTCTGGCTATCAGAGGATGGTTTTGGATGTACTTTGTTAATTGAGTAATGAGAGTTTTACTTTTTATGAACTAACATCCGAGTATTTAAAGTTTGTTTTATGTTGTCCAGAATTCCCCGGGGAAAATTGAAAAGCGGATGGTAAGTGGAAGCCATACTGCAGTGAGGTTATCTGTCAGGCAGAAATAGTACTGAAAAGTTAAGCAGGGCTATCAGTACTTGTTAGGGACTCTATGCGTGTAAGTAATAGCAAAAGGAATATGCTGGTGAAAGTTTGATGTTATATCACCTAGAAAGGGTAACATTGAAGAAGTAGCAGGTATTTCTGAAGCTTACGTGAAGAGTAAACGGAAGGGTTTTACTCGTAGTGTATGTTTAGTAAATGGGAAGGTTTACTAAGTGTGAGAGAAACTATCTTTTTCAATTTAGCGAAACTGACACGATAGCGAATGTTTTATGTTGTTATTGAATTTTAATAAGAATTGTGGAGAATTAAAAGTTTTGCGTACGATTTTGTAAAGGGAGGGTCAGCTACCGGAGAGGAAGCTGACGTCACAAACGCCGCGCTGGGATTGATTGAAACAGTGGGCGTGGAACGACTCTTGTAAAGGAGGGGTCAGTAGTCAGGAGTAGTACTGACGTCACAGGTGCCGCGCTGGGATTGGTCGAAACAGCGAGGGACAGAGAAGCGCAGATTGTAAAGGAAGGGTTGGCAGACAAACGTCACAAAAAGGCCACGCTAGGATTGGTTCAGAGACAAAAGTTAGCTGAAATCTGATTGGTTGTTACCATAGAAGTCGAAATCCTAGTGGATAGTGGAGATTGTATGTTAAAACGTGATCCAACTTTAATAGGAATTCGTCCGGATAGGAGATTCCTAGGTTTTGCAGAATATAATTTTATACACCGAGATTTGCCAAAAATGTACGGAGAGAAGAGGAAAATGTCATTTCTACAAAAGATTAAGAATTATTTTAAAAAGGATAAACCAATCAAAACTAGAGAAGGAATTATCATTCCACCAGCTAAAACGCCCGCTTCATTCATGATGATGGAGAGAGGTTATCATACTTGCGTATGGATAGAAAATTGGATGGAATATACCAAAATTGATGGAATATTAGCATTCCCTGAGAATGGTACTTTCAATGGGAGAATTCTTCAAAATTTGAGATTAAGGATGAATGACTTAGAACCCAGACCTAGATTAACTCAATACGAAGCCTTAGAAGAATGGGAAACCAAGGCATTTGAACATGACCGATCCAGAAGTAATAGGGGTTATCAGGGATTTTTCCCTAGATACCAAAATGAGTCAAGGGACGGTCAGATGAAACAATGGAGAAGAGCGATGCTTACAGAGGGTTTATATCCAATATTAATGGCAGAAGAATCGTTAGGGAGTAAATGCACCGAAAAGACAAAACACTTGACTAGATTTGGAGATTCTGAAGATGAATTTATGGAAGAAATATTAAAGAACCCGCCACCATATCAGGAAGGGACTAGTGGATGCACCCCAAGTGCACCACTGTTAAAGACACCATTAGTACCGCAAGTGTTGCATAATCCCCCAGTTAGTAGGGTACTTCATGATAAAGAAAAGGAAGCAATAGATAAAAACAGTGCAGATTTAATTCAGAAAGTAACACAATTGAGTATTCATCCTGATTCACTGACCATACCTGTAACAATTGGTCCAGTAGTTCCCTTGTATGGTGACAAAGTAAGTTATCCAAAACCAATAGTGATGCCCACACCTCTAGAAATCCCAAAGCCAGACCCTGTAATAATTGAGGATCAATTTAGTGATTGTGAATCTATGATATCCTTAATGGATTTGCCTATTCGAGGATCTATAAATAGTACTCCTAGAAGAGTAACACCTGGTTGTCCAAAGATGTAAACATAGTAACTTCATCAGGAACCAAAAGTGCCACAGTAGTTACACCAGAAGACTTAGGGGTCGATTCCGATTCGGGCCGGAAAAAGCACCGACCGACTCGGAGCCGGAAAAATTACCGACCGACACGTACCAGTGGCGCCCGACACGCCAAGTACGATGCAAGCCGCGATAAATCCGACCGACACGTAAGGAAACCAAGTCGACCGACCGAGCCGCACGGAAAATAGCAATCCGGCCGGAAAAACACGCGAATCCAACCGACCGACACGCACCCGGAACAAATCCGACCGAAACGTACCCGCCAACTCCAAACCGCAAAGTACGATGCAAAGCGCGAAAACCACGACCGAGTCGGACGGAGGACAAGCCGTATGACCGACACGCATACAAAACCGAGCCGAAGCAACACAATACACCGCGACCGACGCATACGCAGCATAGAAAACTGCACAAACACAGCGTGAACGAAACGGAAAACACCGTACGAGACCAATGCAGGGTCCGACTCGGTCACAAGAACGTTTCCAACATACACAAACAACACAAAGGAAAAATCACCCAAAAAAAGGCCAAACAAGCAATTACCAAGCCAATAAATACTGGGGGGGGTGGGGACAGAGAACAAAGACACACCCACAACTCCACCTATATAAAGGACACAAATCACTACCATGAGCCTTTGCAAATGCCATTCCACTGCCAGCACCCAAGAGAAAGCAACCACACACCCACAGCTCATCCCTCACACAAGCCACACACCAGCAGCACACCAACAAATACCTACCTCACATACACCCAGCAAAACACACACTCGCACACCCTCACCTGCACACCAACACACACATCACTCACCATCACCACCCATCACCATGCCCCCCAAGAAGAATCACAAGTTCCTAGATTGTGAATTGGAAGTCCTGGTAGACGAGATCCTCAGGGTAGAGCCACAGCTGTTTGGCACATTGGTCCAACAGACCCCCATGTCGCAGAAAACCAAGATGTGGGAGAGGATCATATACAGGGTGAACGCACAATCACCATGTCTGCGCACAAAGACCGACATCCAGAACAGGTGGTATGACGTGCGCAGGAGGGTCCGTGAGCTGCTCAAGAAAGACTACCTCATCAGCCAATACACCGGCAGTGGCCCTCCTGCCAAGCCAGTATACCTCAGGCCCTGGGAGGAGAAGGTGCGGGCCATCCTTCCGCCAGTGAGCGTATATGGACTAGAGAACATCCCAGAGCCTGGTGAGTACACAACAAATGTACACAATATACTGCCACAAAACACACACACATCACTGTCAAGGGGAGAGTCAAACCATGCACTCATAGCAATCACACAGCAACCAGAACAGAATCATCCCAAAATGTGTATGTCAGTCAGAGAAACACAACACATGCCATCAAAAAAGTCACATCCAACTGTGCCAACACATGTACAAACACAACCACAACTACAGCTAGGCAGTGGCACAAATAGAACTAACAAACACATCCACACATGTAGCCACCACAACAACACCAACACACAGTGAAGACCACTCAAAGGAAGGAATTCTGTGTATGCTGGCCAAGTCAGTGTAGCCAATAGCATCATGGGAGTCGCAGTCACACATATTGCCCGCACCAAAACTGTCCCATCAACACCACCCTGAACCATGCTCACATCACAGGGAGTGGAGAAGGACTCACAAGATGGCTGACACTGGCTACTGCTGTGGAGAGCACAAGGCCCTGCTGCCAACTGTGCACCAACAAACAGCAGGACACCACTGACTGACATCCTGAGAGACAACTTCCACTCCCTGCAATGCAAGCACGTTCCATGGTGGGATATCTGGCTGGCTGGGTGGGAAGGGGGACTTGCAGCACTGACTATAGTCACCAGCACCTCCCCTCACACCCTCCCCAACACAAACTCCACAGTACCCACCTGGTAGAATGCAATGCCCTCCATCCTAACACAAGATCCCACAAAGCACCACCACCCTGGGTTATGTTGTGTGAAGCACAGGGACACTCTTGGGACTCTTAGCCAAACAACTGCCAGGACAACACTCCCAGCCATCCTGTCAGCACAGCCAGCCCACCCCACAGGGAAGCAGAGTCAAAAGGAAGGAAGCATGGGCATGCTGGGAAGGGGGTGGAGGCAATAGCATGATGGGAGTCGTAGTCACAGACATTGCTCAGCCTCACAACTGGCCCATCAACACCACCCTGAACCATGCTCACATCACAGGGAGTGGAGAAGGACTCACAAGATGGCTGACACTGGCTACTGCTGTGGAGAGCACAAGGCCCTGCTGCCAACTGTGCACCAACAAACAGCAGGACACCACTGACTGACATCCTGAGAGACAACTTCCACTCCCTGCAATGCAAGCACGTTCCATGGTGGGATATCTGGCTGGCTGGGTGGGAAGGGGGACGTGCAGCACTGACTATAGTCACCAGCACCTGCCCTCACACCCTCCCCAACACAAACTCCACAGTACCCACCTGGTAGAATGCAATGCCCTCCATCCTAACACAAGATCCCACAAAGCACCACCACCCTGGGTTATGTTGTGTGAAGCACAGGGACACTCTTGGGACTCTTAGCCAAACAACTGCCAGGACAACACTCCCAGCCATCCTGTCAGCACAGCCAGCCCACCCCACAGGGAAGCAGAGTCAAAAGGAAGGAAGCATGGGCATGCTGGGAAGGGGGAGGAGGCAATAGCATGATGGGAGTCGTAGTCACAGACATTGCTCAGCCTCACAACTGGCCCATCAACACCACCCTGAACCATGCTCACATCACAGGGAGTGGAGAAGGACTCACAAGATGGCTGACACTGGCTACTGCTGTGGAGAGCACAAGGCCCTGCTGCCAACTGTGCACCAACAAACAGCAGGACACCACTGACTGACATCCTGAGAGACAACTTCCACTCCCTGCAATGCAAGCACGTTCCATGGTGGGATAACTGACTGGCTGGCTGGGTGGGAAGGAGGTCTGGCTGTCAACCAAACACAAGCAATGCAGACCATGTTCACACCCCAGAAAATACATAGAAATGCCCAAATAATGCAGGACAATGTGCCACACCAATATCAACCCCTGACTGTGACGACTTAGGACAATGCAATGTACAGGCCCGCACCCAGAGGCACAGTCACAACTGTCAGGTGTGTCAACCACTGATGCCTGCAGAAACATGACATACATTGTTTGTGTCTCCCAAAAACAGGTGATGATGGGGACACAGCAGCAGACGCTGAGGAGTCCCAGTCCCAGGCTCAAGAGGATGCCGAGCTCACTGGCGTCGTACAGCCTCTGTCCTCCTCGGACGATGAACAACCTGGCACATCCGGTGCAAGTCAACATGCAGCACCAGCAGGACCACCAGCTGCAGCACCAGCAGGACCACCAGCTGCACTCCCTGCACCCACCCCTACAACGACTGTCACCACGATTACCATCCCTGCCGACATGGACAGAATAAGGAGCAACACCAGCGCAGTGACCCTGGACCAACCTGGGGCCATGGACACCACCACCACCACCACCAACCCCCAAGGTGGACCAGGGTTATCTGTGCGTGCAACTGCACACACTGCACATGTCAGCAGGGGTGGTGGGAGGGGTGGGAGACAGAGGTCGCTGCTTGCAGACGTTGCTGGTGTGCATGAAGACCCACAACTGGTACGCATAGCTGATGCGTACCAGTCCAGCACCGGAGAGCTCAGCCAGGTAGTGGGGCTCCTCAGAGACATCAAACAGCAGCAGGCTGCCCATCATGCCCGCTTGGACTCCCACATGTCCCACGTGGAGTCACACATGTCACGTGTGGACTCACACATGTCCCGCGTGGAGTCCAAGTGGGATGTACTACATGAGATGACGGCGGTGCACAGGGACATTTTACAATGCCTCCGCCAGATGAACAGCAACCAGTCCACACCTCCCTGTGTGCCAACAACATCTGGTACCGAACAAACTGCAACTGCCACAGGGAGGGAGGAGGACTCTGGCGGAGAGTCCCCTGCACCGCAGCAGCCTGCACTTGAGGGCCCCCCCAAGAAGAGGGGTCGTCCGAGGAGGGGAAAGTGAGAGGCTGATGGCCAAGCACAACTCCCAGGAAGCCTGAACCTGTTCTGGATTTTCGCCTTTGTGCACAGACTGTTCACCCTGTTGACGGCAACACTACTCCCACACATTGCATGGGGAGTACAAGTTGGACCAATGTGTCAGACAACTGTGGCCCCGATACTGGGGATCCTGTCTACCTGGACTTTCAATTCACCTAGGAACTTGGGATTGCAAGATTTATGTACAGCACAACCCATCCTATGCACTATTAACACAAATGTATCACAATAAACACACTAATACACCATACTTGCCTCTGTCGTGATTCCAACATGGGTGCTGTTATGGGGATGATGAACTGCAAAATTACACTGTGTATGCGAACTGCAACAGCAAGGACAACACAGGCATGTGAGTACAGGCAACGTGACACATATGAGGGAGACACACCACCAGGGCTACACAACACATACACACCTAGGCCATCTGACTCATTGCCTACACTGATGTTGCCAGGGAAGACGGTGCAATGCACAGACACCACACCCATTCCCAGTTGTAGTCAAGTAGCCCACAGGTGCAGTAAGCAAATGGCAGTCAAATGTGTGACCACAGACAACGCACATCACTAAGTGAAGCACAGGTTTATTACACAGTAGCAACATGCCGTAACCACTACAGATGCAAGGTAACCCCACCTGGTAGCGGGCACACAGTCAACAACTGTAAACGGAAGGAAGTCCATGGGTGTGGCGCACATCACCTGTAGGGACACAACAGCTACCAGCCTGGATGTGCAATCCCGTTGTCGGTGGACACAGTTGACCAAACGAATCTGAAAGTACCCTGTGAAGGACAGAAATGACACACAGTCAAAAGCAATGCAGTACAGGACAGAACAGCAAAACTCATGCACAATACATGTTACAAGATACCCACCCAGAACCAAGTTAGCATGTCAACACTGTTGTGGAGTACAGCCCACCTGTAACCACACATCGCAACACACATCCAGTCAAGTAGCCCATGGACACACTCCAACAGCGCCAGAGCCCCACCCACACATCATGCCAACTCACATCATTCACATGACACCTCAGGATACTCACATTCAGCTAAAGAAGTTGGTGATGAGCTGTGTGCGGACATCACCATCACCATCATCATCATCATCGTCACTGGCATCGTGGTCCAGGCCAGGATCCTCCACAGGTGGCGGATGTTGGTCATCGTCATCCTGGATGAGAGGCAACTCCTTCCGCACTGCCAGGTTGTGGAGCATGCAGCAGACGATGATAATCTTGCACACTTTCGCAGGGGCATATGGGAGGGACCCTCCGGTCTTGTCCAGGCAGCGGAAGCGGCTCTTCAGGAGACCAAAGGTCCGCTCAATCACTCTCCTGGTCCGACCATGTGCCTCATTGTAGCGCATCTGGGCAGGTGTCACAGGGTTCCTGAGGGGTGTCAGCAACCACGGCATGTTGGGGTATCCTGAGTCACCTACGGACAGACAAGTGCACATCAGCTGACTTGGAAAAGTGGGCGGAATACTACAGATCAGATCACACACAATGGCACAAAGTCAGTACACACCGACAAGCCAGGCACGCTGGTTCTGCATCTGTGCCATCATCCTGGGGATGCGACTACTCCTCATCACAAAGGCATCGTGTGCTGAACCAGGGAAACGGGCACACACGTGTGTGATGGTCATGTCTGCAAGACACACCACCAGTGCATTGACCGAGTGGTAGTGCTTGCGGTTCCTGTAGGCCTGCTCCTGGGCCTGTGGTGGTACCAAAGCCACATGTGTCCCATCAATGGAGCCAATGACATGCGGCATCCTCCCCAGGGCATAAAAGTCACTCTTCACGTCAGTGAGTCGTCGCAGTCTAGGGAAATAGATGTACCGGTTCAGGAAGAGCAACATTGCCGCCAAAACATCGCGGAGCACACGGCTGAACATGGTCTGTGACATCCCACCAGCAGACGCCACAGTATGTTGGAAGGTACCGGTGGCAAAGAAGTGTAGGGCTGCCATCACCTTCACCTTGGGGGTCAGCGCTGTAGGATACGGCCGGCCAGGCTGCAAATGTGGGGACAACTGCACTGCCAAATCCTCAATCAGCTGCCTGGTGAAGCGGTACCGTCGGATGCTGTCCCGTTCCACCATCGTTGCCAGGTCTGGGAATGGCCGATGGACAGCAGGAGCCCTGCAGTGCAGAGGAGAAGTAAGCAAGATCGTCAGTCACCCCACATATGCGGCATTGAACACACTCAAGATCCCAACATACATCATCATGAGGCACAACTACATGAAGTGTGCAGTACCGGAAGGACATGTATGGTACATACATGGCCAACATCTGTCAACACGGTCCTACAGGTGGCATCAATTTGTCCCAGGTTGGCCCATTGGATATCATGATGCCGTGTCACAGTCACCCCCCACAGTGACATGTGAGGACAGATGTGCCCCAGGCACCACAGCTCAACGACAGGTACATTCCCAGGGACCCTGTAATGCCACATGGACACTGGCATCACCTGGAGTATCATGTGTACACCACAGCAAAACAAACATGACCCCCACAGGTAGTGGCCCCACTTGCCATGGCAGGACAGACATGGACGTCTGTGACACACACGCACAACATCAGAGTCCATGCACACACAACGTGGATGTGGAGACTGTCTCCCATTGTGCACATGAAATCAGAGACATTGTAAACACTACATGCACAAAGACTGTGGAGGGCCATCACTATTGTGCCACTGGGACACCCTGGCTCAAACATACCGTCCCACATGGGACTCACGGGGTATGTGACATGACATACACAAACACCACTGTGAAATGTGACCATGACACATGCACAGATATGAACAGTTGCACATCACAGTGGTCACGTACACGTAACACCCAGGATCCTGTCCCCATGAACACGTGCACAGCCTGGGGGTGGCTGCCCACAGGTGACACCCACAGGACAACATGTACACCAACATACACACAATAGGAAATGCAGCCTTACATGCCTTATGATAAGGTTTGGACAGGCTGTCGTGATGTAGGTGTGCCCCTCACTCCCTGGGAGCTATCTGTGGCTGGCATATGTCCATCTGAGACAGGCATGCTGACCTATACCAGTCACATGTACAGTGATGCGTTGTACCGCAATGGACCGATCGGTGCCTCCGGCCGGCCCATTGCCTTCAATGTGTGCGGGTACGCGTTGTACCCCTGTGCGCGTTGAACCGCAATGGACCGATCGGTGCCTCCGGCCGGCCCATTGCCTTCAATGTGTGCGGGTACGCGTTGTACCCCTGTGCGCGTTGTACCGCAATGGACCGATCGGTGCCTCCGGCCGGCCCATTGCCTTCAATGTGTGCGGGTACGCGTTGTACCCCTGTGCGCGTTGTACCGCAATGGACCGATCGGTGCCTCCGGCCGGCCCATTGCCTTCAATGTGTGCGGGTACGCGTTGTACCCCTGTGCGCGTTGTACCGCAATGGACCGATCGGTGCCTCCGGCCGGCCCATTGCCTTCAATGTGTGCGGGTACGCGTTGTACCCCTGTGCGCGTTGTACCGCAATGGACCGATCGGTGCCTCCGGCCGGCCCATTGCCTTCAATGTGTGCGGGTACGCGTTGTACCCCTGTGCGCGTTGAACCGCAATGGACCGATCGGTGCGCACCCATTGACAATGCAACGGACGCGTTTTCGAATTTCGAACGAGTCGGTTGCTGGGAATTCAGTTGGTCACCCACAACAATGTTGCAAAATCATGTATGTCATGAAGTTGAAGTTTTGAAGGATGCTGTGGGCGTGTTTTGGTGCTGCTATTCCATGGATTGGCCAGATTCAGAAGATGCAAACAACTTGGACCTATCACTTTGGACACAAGGGACAGTATCTGCCTCTCCAGCACATATATATTGCTGGCTGTTCCCCTGAGAGCCCACTTGCCTGCACTACATGCTCCAGGACGACATCTGCCACTGCACTGCTGCTGTCTCTGCCCCTCTGGACCCTGCAATGGCACGTACTGTGGAGAGAGCCCCAGCCTTCAGCCTTGAGGAGAACCAGGCCCTGCTGGACAGCCTACTTCCACAGTACAGCAAGCTGTATGGGACACCAGGGGAGCAGGTGAGTGTCCTGTGCACTGCCTTTCTGAATGTGCATTTTGTCTGACTAGCAAGGCTGAGAGTCTGCACGCCACTGGCTAGCAGGCTCACTGAGTAGTTGTCACCCCCCATAGTGTGTAGTGACTTGCACTGGACAGGTATGGTGCAGTGACAGTGCTTCTGAACAGGGTTTTACTCCCCATGCAATGATACCATGTAGTGACTTCTGGAAAACTGTCCATGGGCAGCCGTGCACTGCCTGTGTACACCATGTGCCCCTGTGATTGCGACATGTATATGCAACTGTGTCATGCACAGATATGTTGCATGTGTAGTAATGGCCTTATCACTTTGTCATCCTGACAGGCTTCTGCCCATCGGAAGCATGAGATATGGAAGGACATCGTCCGGGCTGTCCGGTCCGTGGGGGTCTACAAGCGCCGGATCCGCAACTGCCAAAAGAGGTGGCAGGACCTTCGGGGCTGGACCCGGAGGATTGCACGGGTCCAGCTGAAGCTGTCGCCTCCTCGCAGGAGGGGCGGAACACGGAC
This sequence comes from Calotriton arnoldi, assembly GCA_963921515.1. Lineage (NCBI taxonomy): Eukaryota > Metazoa > Chordata > Amphibia > Caudata > Salamandridae > Calotriton > Calotriton arnoldi. Next base: position 765,645 of record CAWUFW010005429.1, read on the forward strand.
CCTGACCCCCACATGCTCAGGATCCTGGCGGTGGTCTTTCCAGACCTGGATGGGCAGCTGAAGGCCAGAGAGCAGCAAGGAGGGGGTGAGTCAAAGACTGCACTGTGTACTCTGTCTAACATGCTATGTGCCCTCCTCGGGCCTGGTTAAACTGCCACAGTACAGCAGTCATGTTGTCCAGGAGCCATGTCCCTCTATTGTGCACTGCCCACTCCTCATCTGATACCCAGGTGTGGCCCTTACATGCAGGGAATTCTGTCACTTAGGACTGTGTCCTTGCAGTTTGCTTGACTCAAGGTGGGAGACAGCATCTGTTTCCCTGACTCTGTGGTGGGCATCATGGGTGGGTCCATTGCTTACACAATGCCTGTATTCTGACATGTATTCAGCGTGTTACTTTGATCTGTGGTCCAATTGCTGAGCTGATCCACCACATGTGGCTGGGGTATCTGGCACACACCCATGCTGCGGGTGGGAACAATGTTTGGGCCCCAGGAGTATGTTTATGACGTGTGTCACACATACTTAGCCAGCTGCCTACAGTCCAGGGCTCATCCCTCATTCATGTGGGGCTGGACAGTCATGCCTACTCCAGGCCATACAATACACTCTGTACTCCCACTCCCGTGTATCAGCTGACACATTGTGCGCAGTGATTTGACCCCTCAGGTGTCTGCCTCTGTGTCAGTGTGCTGTGGATTAGTCGCCAGGACTGCTGTGGAGTTTCTTGGTAGGGGCTCAGCATGCCACTGGAGATGTGACCATAGGAGACGATACTTGTGTGACACATAGGTGTCTGATCAGCTGCCCATGCAGACTGGGGCATGTGAATGTGAAGTTCAGGCAGCTGTTCCCCATGGACAGCAGAGTGTGAGGGGCTCAGGTTCAGAGGGTAGTGTCACAGGTCTACCATATGTCCAATAGGTATGACCTGGACAGATGAGGGTTAAGAGGATGTGTTGTGGGGGGATGTACATGTGCACTTGTGCAGCTCCAGGACTTGCATTCCCCATGACCTACTATTGTGACACAGTGCAGAGTGTTGTTGTCTGGCTGCAAAGTCATACATCACTGAGACAGTGATGTATGACTTTGCAGTCATGCCTCCGCCATGGCATGTGTCTACTGATTGGTGAGCCTGCAGGGGAGTGACATGTGCTACATGCACACCATAGTGGCGCTGGCTATCAGGACATGGGTGCATCATGGTGTCTGTCGCTGGTATGCATCACATGCATTTCCTATTTGACTCTGGGCATCCCTTTCATCCGGAAACCTGTACTGACTCACTGGCAAGAGTTGTGATGTGTGCATGTCCACATGCCACACCGTGTCCTCTGCACTGTCCAACTACTGTGTACTTGGTGCATGTGTCAACACTGGGGTGTTGCAATCCAACAGACACCAGACAGATGGGTGCAAGGCCATGTGGGATGTGAGTGCCATGCTTGGCATCAGACTGACAATTGACTTCTCCTGTTCAATTAGGGCACTTTTAGCAATGTACAACTGATGATGCCAGGGCTTGCTCTGTGATGTGCTGTGCTCACAGTGGTGTGTGCGTTATGTGCAGGTGACTGATGTCTGTCTGTATCCCCATTGTTTGCAGATACATCCACGGCCACGGAAGGGGACAGCTCCACGGACCAGGAGGAGCCAGAGAGCCAGACTGGGTCAGCAGCCGAGGAGTGGTCGGAGGGACCCAGTGGCACGGAGGGCGAGGGGAGCCACACCGAGGAGTCCTCAGCAGCATCCACCTCAGCTGAGGACCAGAGCAACTCGGAGGATGACTCCCTTGTGGAGGCGGGTGTCAGCAGCCACCACACCCCAGCTAGTGTTGCTGTCCCCGCCACCACCAGCACCACCACCGCCCTCCCATCGGCTCCCATTCCCCAGGTCCGTGGAGGCTCCCATGTCCGGGAGCGTGTTTCCTTTGGGCCAGGCACCGCACCCCCTGCCCCTGTGTCCCCTGCTGCCCTGAGTGAGGAGTCTGTGTACCTCCTTCGCCAGCTCCATGTAGGGCAGACAGCCATGCTGAGTGTCCTCCATGCGCACACCGCGCTGTTGACTCAGCTGGTGTCGTTCATGGAGGGCATCTCATCGGGCATGTCTGACCTACAGAGGGGCAATAGGTCCATGGACTCCTCCCTGACGGCAGCAGTGTCCCTCCTCAAACGGTCCCTCACCCCTCCTGCCTCTGCTCCATCCACACTCCCCAGCACCTTACCCGTCCCAAGCACACACACACCGGCACAGGCACACACCAGCACACACACATCCAGCACACTGACACACACGCCAATGACAAAACGCACACGCACGCACATTCAGGGGACTGAAGCCAGACTCACAGGGGATGGGGCCCTGGAACACACACACGCATCCACATGCACTGCGCAGTCCTTAGTTCCCTCTCCCTCCAAAGCACCCTCCCTTGCCTCACATGCAACCCCAAAGTCACAGCAGCTCTTCCTCTGTGACCTCGGCCTCTTCCCCACCGATGAAGCTGCTCCAGCATCCCGGGGGAAGAGGAAGCCCACCCACACGGAGCAGAGTGCCCCTCGCCCCCGGACACCCTCCCCCAGGCGCAGACGGACTGAGGCCCCCACCCGCAAGTCCCCCGGAGTGGTAAGAGCAAGACCCCGCCACCGCCCTGCAGCTCAGGCACAAGGTCTCCGTCCTCCATCCCTCAGGCCCCCACTGCACAGGTGCCCCCACCACACCCTGCCCCAGGTTCCCCCACCCACAGATATACCATCCCCAAGAGGATCAGGCCTTCTCCCCCTGCCACTTGCTCTCCCAGCACCACACCCCCGCTGCGCTTGTCTGTGCCACTGATGTGGTGAGGGTGTCCTCCCCCTCTGTCCAACCCACCTTGCCTGTTCCCCATTCTCCTCCCCTGGAGGTAGGCACTGCAGTGGAGTCCACTACCGCCCTGTCTGACTTGGGCACTGCAGTGGCGGACCTGTCCACCCCATCTGCAGGGTCCACTGCAGTTGTGCCGGCACCCACGACATCTGAGTCATGCCCCCCAGTTGTGCCGGCACACACCATGTCAGACACCTCCACTGCAGTTGTCAGTGGCTCTCCAGCACCCACCACCCCTTCCCTGACTCCCCCTGGTGAGCCCTGATCCTGTCCCTGCGGTGCCTGGCCTGCCCCCCGGTTGCCCCTCCTAGTGGATTGTCCCTGGTTTTGTGCAGGCATGCGTAGGGTGACATCTGCCAGTGTCACCCTGTTTGAACTTTGACAGTGGACTGGCCATTGGCCTTTGCTCTATTTTTTCTGGACGTCGTTTTCAAACAACACATATGCTGAATAAAGCAACTTTCTTTTCTCTAGTGCTCATGCTTCAGATGTACATGTTGTTGGTGCTGCTAACCATGCCCTTGCTGCAGTGATGGTGATATCTGGTCTCATGATTATGAAGTGTTACTGTGCAGGAACCCATGTGGTCCAGGGGGAATGTGTCCTATCATGTGGTGTATCCATGTCATCAATAGCAGCATCTGAGGGTGTCATGTGTTCAGTATTTGGCAATGGGTTTCCTACTTACATTGGCAATTTCATATCTGTGGCTTCCACCCCTGCACATCTGTTGTGCCTGCCATCGTTGCATTTGTCTACTTCCCTGACCGTGTTGCCATCTCCAGTGGACATGCAGGTTTGGGCATCAATGGGGAAGGACTCATCCATGTAGTCAGTGCAACATTGCTATACAAGTGTGTTGGATCTGTGCTGATGATTCCGTTGGCACATCCATGACCAGGCTGATGTGATGGGAGCCCTCATTTGGTGCTAATTGTTGATTGTGTGACCAAGTGCTCAGCTGACATGATGGGGCCCTACTGAGGCAACATATGGCACAGCTTTCCTCACACAGGAGTGGAGTCCCCTCATGGCAGTGTGTACACGTGTGACATTGCCTGCGCCCAAGGTGTGTGTTGTATGTGCATGTCTGTGTGTTCACTTCCATTCATCTGCGCATGCTGTGATCCCTAGTGTTGTACCTGTTTGTGATGCTTGCTGACTTGAGCTATGTTCCCCCAAAGTCTTCTCCCTGTGTTCTCTGTGATGTGGGTGCATGGCACATTACTGGTCATCAGGGTGTCACCCATAGGTGTGTTTTCGGTCAGGGCTGAGTTTGTGTGCAGACGCAGATGGGTCACAGTCAGGTTTCCCCTTGGCACTTGTTGTTTGCCCCTGTCATGTGATTTCCAGTTCGTGTTATCTTTCAGTGATTGTGACACGTTGTGTGTGTGACTGCTGGCACTCCTCAGGGTCCGGGCTGCAATGTTGGTTGTTGTCTATGTGTGTTCTTTGTGGGTGACCTTGGCTTCTTCATTGGTGTGTGACTGTGGCTGGGATCCCATTGGTCGGTGTGGTATCGCCGTCATGTCCATGTACAGCGTAGTGTGCAGTGTGTCAGACATTCAGGAGTCTTGTTGAGTGTCCATGTGTGATGTGTTTCTGCACCTTGGTTCCCACCCACCACCCTGGAATAGTCATGGGTGCATGTGCAATGTCACCAGTGCATGTGTACTTCACTGCTGCACATTGTCAGAGGTCGAGGGGTATGGTCTTGAGTGTGTGCAGATGGGAGTTGTTGCCCAGCTAGTCCCCTGCCTCCATGTTGGCCTTGGCTTACTGGCCATGCTGATTGATTTGTGCTTGTGTAGGTGTGATGGTAGTTTGTTGCTCAGGACACCTGACTGTGGTTCACAGTGTGAACGACATTTAGCTTTGTCATCACAGTGGGATTTTTATTCAGCCCAGGGTCACCACATTGTGGGGGCCCTGGGGGTGGTGCTGTGGTGTGTCTGTGTCATGCTGTGTCAGTTGTTGTTCCTACGTGCCTGTGTGACATGTGTGTTTTGTGCTCCCTCTCACCTGACAATGCCTGCTTGCCCACATAGGGGATTTGGATCCATGAGTTACCTTAGTGTGGCAGTGTATGCACATCTGTATGATTGGTATTCAGCTCTCCTCATGTGTTGTGTGGTTGCCTGGGGACACTGGCACCCCCACCCCTCACCTGCTGTGTATGATGACAGTGTTGGTCTGCCTGTTTGTGTTTGTGCATCTGCACCACTGCATTGGCATATCTTGGGTGTGCCATTGGCTGTATGTTGTTTGGTGTGTTTCCCCTGCTGTCCCTGGGACTCCTAGGTCATCGGTCAGCACAGTGATCATGGTTTGTGTGTCGGATTGCTGCCATGGTATGGTATCTGTTCACCTCACATCTGCTGTCTCCACAGGATATCTGCATTTGTGTGCCCATTGGTGCAAATATGTGGTTCTGCATTCTGATGGTCACTTCTGTCATTGTGTCATTGATGACTGTTGACGGTCTCAGCCCCCATGGGTGTTGTTTGTCTGCACATGGCCAAAGGAATGTTTCATTTGCACTGCAGTATTTGGCTCCCCCAATTTATGTTGCAATGGGACACATACACTACTTTGCCACAGATGAGTTTTTGGTTCTGTGACCAGGAATGATCCATGCAGTTTGGCAGTTGCAGCTCTTTCTTTGTCAACAATTACCTTTTGGTCACTGTGATGATGAGGGTGTAGACCCCATTGCCACAATGGTCAAAATGTGCTTCAGCTATGGACCCCACACTTGCCTTTTGGTCACTGTGATGATGGGGGTTTAGACCCCATTGCCACAATGGTCAAAATGTGCTTCAGCTATGGACCCCACACTTGCCTTTTGGTCACTGTGATGATGGGGGTTTAGACCCCATTGCCACAATGGTCAAAATGTGCTTCAGCTATGGACCCCACACTTGCCTTTTGGTCACTGTGATGATGGGGGTTTAGACCCCATTGCCACAATGGTCAAAATGTGCTTCAGCTATGGACCCCACACTTGCCTTTTGGTCACTGTGATGATGGGGGTTTAGACCCCATTGCCACAATGGTCAAAATGTGCTTCAGCTATGGACCCCACACTTGCCTTTTGGTCACTGTGATGATGGGGGTTTAGACCCCATTGCCACAATGGTCAAAATGTGCTTCAGCTATGGACCCCACACTTGCCTTTTGGTCACTGTGATGATGGGGGTTTAGACCCCATTGCCACAATGGTCAAAATGTGCTTCGGCTATGGACCCCACACTTACCTTTTGGTCACTGTGATGATGGGGGTTTAGGCCCCATTGCCACAATGGTCATGGGCTGCTTGCATTGTGGGTGCCACACACATATATGTGTGGCACATGTGCTAGGGGGTCACATTGTATGTTCAAAGTCATGTTCGGTGTTGTAGGCATTTGACACAGCCTACACACGCTTGTCATGGTAGTGGGGGGATGTCTTAATCTTGCATTCCCTAGGTTGTGGTGTGCTTGTTGTGTCATGCATTGTCCATCCTATGAGTGGGGGTGGTAGTAGTGGTAGGCATCCAGCCCCCCTGGCTAAGGGTGGTAGTAGTGGTAGGCATCCTGCCCCCTGGGTGAGGGTGGTAGTAGTGGTAGGCATCCAGCCCCCCTGGCTAAGGGTGGTAGTAGTGGTAGGCATCCTGCACCCCCTGGGTGAGGGTGGTAGTAGTGGTGGGCATCCTGCCCCCTGGGTGAGGGTGGTAGTAGTGGTGGGCATCCTGCCCCCTGGGTGAGGGTGGTAGTAGTGGTAGGCATCCAGCCCCCCTGGCTAAGGGTGGTAGTAGTGGTAGGCATCCTGCCCCCTGGGTGAGGGTGGTAGTAGTGGTAGGCATCCAGCCCCCCTGGCTAAGGGTGGTAGTAGTGGTAGGCATCCTGCCCCCCTGGGTGAGGGTGGTAGTAGTGGTGGGCATCCTGCCCCCCTGGGTGAGGGTGGTAGTAGTGGTGGGCATCCTGCCCCCTGGGTGAGGGTGGTAGTAGTGGTAGGCATCCAGCCCCCCTGGCTAAGGGTGGTAGTAGTGGTAGGCATCCTGCCCCCTGGGTGAGGGTGGTAGTAGTGGTAGGCATCCAGCCCCCCTGGCTAAGGGTGGTAGTAGTGGTAGGCATCCTGCACCCCCTGGGTGAGGGTGGTAGTAGTGGTGGGCATCCTGCCCCCTGGGTGAGGGTGGTAGTAGTGGTGGGCATCCTGCCCCCTGGGTGAGGGTGGTAGTAGTGGTAGGCATCCAGCCCCCCTGGCTAAGGGTGGTAGTAGTGGTAGGCATCCTGCCCCCTGGGTGAGGGTGGTAGTAGTGGTGGGCATCCTGCCCCCCTGGGTGAGGGTGGTAGTAGTGGTAGGCATCCTGCCCCCTGGGTGAGGGTGGTAGTAGTGGTGGGCATCCTGCCCCCTGGGTGAGGGTGGTAGTAGTGGTAGGCATCCTGCCACCCCTGGGTGAGGGTGGTTGTGGTGGTGGGCATCATGCCACCCCTGGCTAAGGGTGGTAGTAGTGGTAGGCATCATGCACCCCTGGGTGTGGGTGGTAGTAGTGGTAGGCATCCAGCCCCTCCTGGGTAGGGGTGGTGGTGCGCATTCAGGCCCCTGTGTGCATATGTGGCATTGGTGATGGGCATCCCGCCCCTATGGTGCTGCTGTTGCTGGTGTAAGTATATTCAGAATCCCCGTGTATGTGTGTGATGTGTCGTGTACGTGTTGTATGTGTTTTGTGGTTGGTGTCTGGCTTACCTTCTGCGCCGTACGCGTCCGTGCCTGTTCCGGTAGTAGATGTAGAATATTGGTATGATCGGGACGAAGGGATTCATGGTTGGTTCGTGTCGTTCGTCCTTCTCGTTGCTTCGCGTCGTCCTCGTCGCTTCGCTTCGTCCTCGTCGCTTCGCGTCGTCCTCGTCGGTGCCGTGTTCGTCTCGTAGCCGTGGATCGTGTTGTGGCGCGATTCGGAGCTTATGTGCGCCTCTCCCGGATGCTTTAACGTGCCGTGCGTAGCGACGGGTTCGGCGCGTACGGGAAGCGCATCGTACTTGTCCGGCCGGACGGGGCTGCATTTTTCCTTCCGTGCGACTCGATTCGGCGTTTCCGGATTCGCCTCGGTCGGAGAACAGGACCTGGTTTGGGTGAGTACGGCTCGGCCGGAATTTTTGCTGTTGTGCGCATCGTACTTGCTCGTTCGGTGTGCTGTACGGATCGGTCGGGAAACAGGCTTTCGCATGGCTTTTTTCCCGACCGAATGGTATTGGGTGCACCTCCGACCGAGATCGGAATCGGCCCCTTAGAAAGGTGGGCACATGGATCAGACAAACAGAGTTCACCTCCTAAGATTATGGACATTTACAAATTAAAGGTCGAGTTAGAAGAAATAATAGCAGGAAATGTAGGAGTAGATCGTCTAAATACTTATGATGAAGAAGAGCTATTATTTGTATGCAGAAGCATCACAAGAAATGTAAAAATATTTCATGAAAAATTATCAGATTTGGCTTTGCAGATGGGAATTGAAATAGGGAAGTCAAAAGTGTTACAGAAACCCTATAGAGCAGACTTCTCTGACAAAGATTTAGAAAACATGAATGCCTCTGGCCGAAAACTACAAATAAAAGAATTAATGTCAGTATTACAGAAATGGGGAGATCTGGATAAATGGAAAACTAGATGGGCAAAGAAAAAGGAAGAGGCACGGTACAGTAGAACCACTTCTGAATATTTAATGAAGGAAACAGGAAAATCAGATCAAATGTACCCGATGCGAGAAGTTCCAGGAGGAGGATATGTACATGTCCCATGGAGCAGACAGGATATTTTGTCATTTACGAATGATTTTCCAAAATTGAGAGAAAAGCCAATTGAATGGTACAAGCAGGTTGAGAGGTTTGTGAAGGTGTCAAAGGTATTGTTGAAGGATTTGGATGGTTTGTTCGACATAGTGGTACCTGCCGATTTGTGGACAGATTGTAAAATCACAGTTGATTGGCCAAGTGAAGAGTATCCTAGAGATCCAAAGACAGGTGCCCAATCAAGTGATGTAATGAAAAAGTATCAGCAGGTAATAACTTACCTGAAAGGGAAAATACCACCAAAAGAAACAGATTGGGTGAAAATAGACAGAACTACCCAGGAAGCCAGCGAATCGGTACATGCCTATTACGAACGTTTATTGCAGGTATTCAACCAGTATAGTGGATTTGAGGACATTGGAGATAAAAACATGAGTCAGTTTGTCTACCGATTTGTTTATGGTTTAAAGCCAGAGATTTGTCAGATGATTAAGCAGCACATGTTGTGCTGGCAAGGGAAACCGATCGACGAGATCTTGAAATATGCGAAATATTGTGGGGATGCCATTGAGGATAGGCACAAGAAACTGGAAGAGAAAGTGATGTGGGCTCAGGTAAAAATGGCTGAGCGACAGGGAATTAATTTGGATAATCCAAGTGATAATCAGGGAAAAGATTCTGGAATGAATGGTGACACTGGGAATGGTGGAAAAATGAGAGGACTAATGAGTAGAGAAGAGGCTAAAAAGAAATTTCCTTGTCATGGATGCGGAAAATTGGGGCATTGGAAGGATGAATGTAAAAAGATTCGGAATAATAATGGCCCAAATCAAAATTTAAATCCACAGACGCAGAATGCTTCACAGCAGGGTGTAAATCCTCAGAGTCAGTTGCCACCTGCACCTATACAGGGTAATGTAAGCAGAGCAAAGCACGGTACAGACGTCGGATATCAAGGAGGAAGTGGTAAGAATGATTTTGTAACCTCACAATTTCTTTTACAGGACGACTTCTGTCCACATAGTCAATGACGGAGCCTAGGAGAGGGGGAGAAGGAGTGCATACTTGGTGCATCCTTACTGGTAGATCAGTCAGGTCCATATGTTGAAGGGAATGTGAAAGGTAATGATATTACTTTCCTTTTGGACACTGGTGCTAGCAGGTCTACTGTGAGAACCGCAGACATTCCAGACCTTCCTCTCTCTGGAGAAGCTATCCAAGTTGTGGGTGTAGCTAATACCATACCATACCAAAACATTTATAAAGCGCACGGCTACCACCAACGGCGGTGTCCCGGCGCTAAGGAAAGACAAAAGAGGAAAGGAAAAAAGAAAAGGAAAAAAAAAGGAAAAAAGATTAGAACACCTATTACCGACCAATGGAAGTAAAAATTGGAAATTTTAGAGAAATGCATCAATTTGTAGTGTGTGATTCCAGTCCAGTAAATTTATTGGGCCGAGATTTGTTGTGTAAAATGAACTGCACAATTTTCTGCACGCCGGATGGTGTGGCAGGTCAGACCCCGGATGAAGACCATGTATATAAATTTATGATTGCAAAGCAAGGTACAGAAGTAGATGAGATGTTCTCTTTGATAACAAAAGACGAGTTACCAGAAGAATTAAAATCTACGGTAAATTCCATGGTATGGGATTTCACGGGAAAGGAAGTAGGACTTATGGCCAAAATAGACCCAGTTAAAATCACTGTAAAAGAGGGTGCAATTTTTCCAAATACCAGACAGTACAAAATGAGTGCAGAAGTAAAGGCAGGAGTCATTGAAGAAATTAACAGAATGGTAAAACAAGGAATACTAAAAGAAGTAATGAGTAGCCCTTGTAACTCACCAATCATGGGTCTGAAGAAACCTAGTGGAAAGTATAAGATTGTTCAGGATCTACGCAAAATAAATAAGATTGTTGAACCTTGTTGTCCTATAGTGCCAAATCCTGCAGTAATTCTATACCAGATTCCTTGTAGTGCAGGATGGTTTACCGTGATTGATTTATGCCAAGCATTCTTTTCAATACCATTGCACCCGGATAGATAGTATCTTTTTTCATTCAAATTCGAAAACAAAGTCTATGTATGGAATCGTGTTCCTCAGGGGTACACGGAAAGTCCTTCTATCTTTAATCAGATATTGAAAAAGTGCCTGGAGAAACTAGTGATGCCAGGAAGCTCAGTCTTAGTACAGTATACAGATGATTTACTGGTGGCATCTAACACCAGAGAGGACTGTGTTGTTGACTCCATTGCATTATTAAATCATTTAGCTGAAGAAGGGCATAAAGTTTCACCTGAAAAGTTGCAGTTTTATACAACAGCAGTTAAGTATCTAGGACACCAAATTGAGAGGGGAAAAAGAAGGATAACCTCTGAAAGAGTAAAATTAATCAAGAAAATGCAAATGCCTGTCTCCCAACGAGAAGTGAGAATGTTCCTTGGCATAGTGGGTTATTGTCGACAATGGATACTAGGGTTTTCTCTGCTAGCAAAGCCATTAATTCAAATGACAAAAAAGAAGGCAAAGGACCCAGTCGAATGGGATGATGAGAGCGTAGGAGCTTTTGTAAAATTAAGAAACGCTTTGTGTGCAGCACCTGCCCTAGGCATGCCTGAATATAAAAGAAAATTCGCATTATTCTGTCATGAGAGAGAAAATTGTGCACTTTCAGTCCTAACCCAGAGACATGGTTTGGACAGACGTCCTATAGCATATTTTTCTGCTACATTGGACCCAGTGGCAGCCGCGTTGCCAGGCTGCTTAAAAGCAGTGGCTGCTACCTGTTTGAGCATTGAACAAAGTGAATCAATTGTAATGGGACACCCCGTTAAAGTGTTTGTTCCACATTCAGTTGTGATTCTGTTGACAAGAACCCGAACTCAGCATCTTACTCCTAGTCGACTGACTAAATATGAAAGAATAATATTGGGTGCTGAAAATGTGACCATTGTAAGGTGCACAATAGTAAATCCTGCTACCTTACTACCAGACCCATATCATGAGGAAGTTAAAGATGACGAAGAGGAACATGATTGTTTACAAATCACAGAATTGTGCACAAAACCACGTCCTGACATCCAGGAACTACCCCTCAGGGAGCCAGACAGGGAGATTTGAAATAAAGATAAGAAGAGACATCTTCCTTGTCAAAAATGCCTGACGATAGAGTTACTGGGAGATCAAAACAGAAATGTTGTAAAAGATGCTGTGCAATATGCATATGTAGTCTGGTAATGGTGCTTATAGTATGGTTAGTTGTGATCGTAGCAATTCCTTACTTTATGATAATGGATAAAAAGATTAACAACGAAACTAAGGAAAGGACAGAGAATTTGAAAAGTAACAAAGTAGAACTAAAGGCAGAAAATGAACCAGAATTTCATCATGAAAAAACTGATAACGACACTAGTTTAAATGTTTTCACCAAGTTATTGTTTCAATATGTAGATACCATGGAAGTTAGTAATTGTTATGTCTGTATGAAGTTACCCGAATCAGTAGCAGAAGGGTTAACATATCATCACTTGCCATTAACTTATGGCATATCATGTAGTGTATTGGCTAGTTTATTTTATAGAACAGGGAGACTTCAGTATTATTATTCAAATATAGATGTGATATTTTCTGAGGTTCCGATTCGAAAGAATATGAATCTAGTGCTTAGTAGTAAAGATGCACAATTTATGGGAGAATTTTTCTTAACAATGAAATCGATAGATATAACACATGCACATAGAAGCAATCTAACATGTTCATTACATGAAGAAGAAAAGATATTTTTGAATTTAGTAGAAGATGGAAGACAAGATTTCCAAAAGAAGGCTTCTGAGCATAAGGCTCATTTGCCACCTTGGGCTGAGAAAGAGGGTAGTTACACACCTGGCAAGGCTCAAGCTGCTATGGCTCTGGATTTTGTAAAGACAGGGAAAATTTGTCTACATAGGTTAAAGACTGATTATAACAATGTTTTCATCGGTACCAGTGAATGTGAACATAATTTCTTAATTCTTGGAGGTTGGGGACTCAAAGGGGGAACAGATTCAGTTTTTCCTGGAATCTATTATGTGTGTGGGAATAAGGCTTACTTTAGGCTTCCTGCACGATGGTATGGAAGTTGCTATTTTGGAATAGTATTTCCAAAGATATACCACGTAAAAAGAAACTCTGGGGGCGATGAAAATAGTAGTGAATTAACACGTAGTTTTTCAGAAATTGTAATTGTTATATTTGGTGCATTGATACCTTCAGTGGGAATAATTCTGAACTCAAGGAAGATATGTAAATTATCTACAGTGGTTGATCGTTTATCAACAGACACTGCTGGAGGATTTCTAATGATTAATGCGGAGATGGTTGCGATTAGATCTATGGTTATGCAAAATCGACTTGCTCTTGATATAATATTAGCAAAAGAGGGCGGAGTCTGTAAATTATTGAAGTCAAAACACTGTTGCACTTACATACCTAATAAAAGGGCGGAAATTGGAACATATATACAGAATATAACTAAACTTGAGACGGAACTAAAACCACTGGAAGTTGATAGTGTATGGGAAAGATTGACAAATAGTATTGCGTCAGTTGGTACCTGGTTTGCTAATGTAGGGAAAGGACTTATAGGTCAAATATTAGTACCCTTAGCAGGGATAGCAATAATAATACTGTCAATAATAATATGGTGCAAATGTTGTAGAAAGAATGAATCGTATAATGTGACAGGAAAGGGAAAGAAGCGAAGGTTTGACGAAATTGAACTAGAAGATTTGAGAAGTGAATTATACAAGAAACTGAAAGGGGATGTGAAAAATAGAAAGTGTAAAACTGAAACTGAAACAATTTTATGCTAAAAGTTGGCATCTGGTTGTGGGTAGTATTTGATGGCTCAGAAACGCCATCAGAGAGGGGATTGATGGAGCAAGGACTCACAAATGAGACTTGCTTGGAGGCAATCTTCTCACAGTATTAATTTATTAAACTTTGTATTGTTCATACTAACAATTGCATACACTAATACAAGTAGAAAGGAAGCTTGCCTATGTGTTATAACTAATAAATAACGCTTGTCTATTCTAAAATGGCCGCTAAAGCGCGGGAAACCTATTGCGCATGTGTCAACCATATCACGTGGTGTGACGTCTTTCTTTGCTTGGAGGGAAACCCTTGCTTCTGCGCAGTGTATATTAAAATGGCTGCTTCATGTCTTAATGTGCTACCGCTTGCTCATATGTTGCAATTAAACTGTGGTATCCTAACGCTATTAACGCGGGATAGAACTTATAAGTAAATGGGAATAGAGTAGAAAGAGTGGGTATACAGTGAAACAATTTATTTGTGATTTTAATATTTTCTTCTTTGACTTTTTATTAGTTCGTAAATTGGGCCTGGGGTTGGTGAACTGAAAACTCGAGAGACAATGGTTCTGCGCATGCGCCCTGAGTGGCTGCCCAGAAGAGAGGATGAAGTCAACCTGGACGTCGTCCAAGGCCTTGACCTGATGGCCAACACTATTGTACCCACGATGTCCCTACCGAAAAGAAACAATTTATATGAACAATGTATTAAACTTGTCGTGAGACGGGTGGGAAATAAAGCAAATGTATTAATTGTGATGGGCGGTATTTTAAAACAATGGGCTTAAAGAAATTGAATGAAATCAATATGGTGTGAGGATCAACCCCCTGTCCCCGTCCAATCAGAAGTAGTGGGCCCATATTTTTGCAACATTAATGGGAGGTTCATGGGCGTAGAAGGATATAATAGATAGAGTATTAGCAAATTAGTTAGCAGGTGGACGCTCAAGCGGAGTGGAGTTAGAGGTTCGAGATCCATGACGAGCTGATCGATTATAAACTGAATCGCTGTCCGGGGAGGTCCTGAGGCGGGGCGGCGGAGTCTACTAGAAGGAAGACACAGGAGAATCGAGGAGAAGCGGAGTATCAGAGAGGGGAACGACGCAGGCATCGTAGATAAAGAGGTCACCGTTCCGGTCCTGAACCTGGAGGAGGTCTTTGCTCTTCATCCTTCCTGGGTCCCATCTTTCCAACTCCTTGGCCAAGGGGTTTGGTTCTCGCACTTTTAGGTAAATATAAATGCAAACCTTAGTTGCGCTGCTGTCTCTATCTTCTTCTTTCTGAGGAGCCGTCATTGATCGATAAATTGATTTATGCTTCATCCTTGATATACGACTAAGTATCATGTGGTTCTGTATTTTACTCTGCTAAATCTTTAGATGAACAATTTAAAACTTTCTGACTCAGTGATTATTTCAGGATTATGAATTGTATTGAATGTCACTCATTTTAAACTTCCCAATTAGCAAAGGATCCATTGGTAAGTCATTACTCTTCAATCAGAAAAGTAATTGGTAGCAGGGATTTTGATAAAGAGTACAACTGACCCACCAGCGGAAATTGCTAGAGTAGTATGAATGTATGGGCCCAAGTGAGTATTTGGTGTATGAATGCTTGTTGCTAGTAACCCGCTGGATCAGTGGGACACGTGCTAAATTTACTGAAATTTGCCAGGGCAAACAGTGAAAAACCAGGACTATCTTGGCAAATCCGGGTCACCTAGTCGCCCTCTATAGGAACCAAGGTCCCAACCACTCTCCAGCACACTCAAGCCAAGTAACAAAGCCTAACAGAAAAGAGAGGCTGTCAATGCTTCATGAAATTCCTACGGTCCTCCGCGAGACAGAGCACCAGTAAAAGGTTCCAAAGTGGCAGCCATAAAGCTGAAAGGTTCTGCCGCCTAGCGCTTCTGCCTAAGGAAGGCATAGTGTTTCAGCTCTCAAGGGCCCTGTGAGGCACAGGGCCGGACTGGCTACCGGGCGTATTGACATGCTGCCAAGCTGGGGGCTGATGTTACTGCGGTGGGGGCTAATTTCGTTGATGGAGACCTGCGTGTGCTACGAAATAAACAAAGCAAAACGAATTTCGTTCAGCACACGCAGGTCCCCATCAACGAAATCAGCCCCCAGCTCGGCAGCATGCCAAAACGCCCGGTAGCCAGTCCTGCCCTGGTGAGGCATGAGGCTCTCGGATATTGACCAAAAAGTCGGGCCCGGGCGATGCATTTTTGAGGGAATTCTCTGTTTCACTGGCAGGAAGTGAGTGCCACTAGTCATTCCTACCAATTTATTAATTTATTTATTTTTGAGATTTCTAAAGTTATAAAGCTCTGCATGCTGCCTTGTGAGTGGTGGTATAGCTTTTGAATAGGCTTTGATTGTTAAATGACGTGTGCCATAAACGTGCTTACAGACAGATAGTACTGGATATTAATAATGGCACAAAATTACTGTCTCCTATCAACTCAAATTATCACAATAAAAGTCTCTATTTCAGCGACATTTTCCTAGTTTACATACAGATCTTCAGGCTCCCTTTCCTCAAGGAAATAAGAAGTTTAACAACATTAGACAAATATAACTGAAAAAGCGATCCAGAATATAAAAACAATTGTTGTTGGGAAAGAAGTACTTAGATCCTTGACAACCAAAGGCGTATACAAAGCTGAAGAAGCCATCCTACTAGTACAGAACCATGACCAAAGGAAAAGTCGGGAATTTGCCCAACTGGATAAATAAAATACACAGTAGTGACAGGGTCACAAAGAGCACAATGCACAGGGCTGCTTCTCTCACAGCAGTGTGTTTGTGTGATACGGACTATAAAGCTGACCTGTTATGGGCCAATGTATCCCATAGTAAAGGGCAGCCATAAATAGGGTGCTGTGTGTCCCTCACACTCCTATAGAGTCCTCCCCAGCCTGGTAGCATGCAAATGACCCTGCCACACACGGAGCTCTGTAGTGCACATCTTTATTCTTCAGAGTGAACTGTTAAATAACTGTACGTATTGCGTCATCAACTTTATTATCCACACCCAAATGATTATGTCATTCTACAGTGTCCATCAGGGACCAGAAGGGCCCCGCTATACATATTTAGAAGACACTACATCTCCCCCGCTGTTAAATGAAAAGTACAAATATTACACATATACATCATAGTTACTCAATGAGTCATCAAGGTCCTTGAAGCAGTCTTCCAGACCGAATTGTGTGAGGTTGAAGAAGCGGAGGAGCAGGGTCTGTCTCAGGCACTGGGAACACAGCGGTAGAAGCAGTAGGTAGGCTCTCTGAACTTTCAGGTGTGCATGTCTTACTTCTGACATCCGGAGCTGACGAACATCGAGGTAGGTCCTAAAAGTGCAACTAATCTCTTGTTAGGATTTTCCGGGACATTAAACGGTCGCCATATGTCCTTTGCTCCTGACAACCCTCAGGGGTTTAGCATCAAATGGAGCATCAGACTTACGCTTCTGTTTTTGCTTGACCAGGACTCGATCTCCTTCCTTAAAAACCGTGTCCCAAGCACTTCGACGTTTATCAGCAGAGGTATTCTTTTTGGACTTGTGCAAGGAATCTGTCGTACGGATCTTATCTGCATCGGTCGACCTATGAGTGGTCCATTGCAGCAATTAGGTTCCCATGGTTCTCCCAAACCTCAAGGTGGCAGGGTTTTCACCTGTAGTAGAACGGAGAGTTGATCGGTAGGCACAAAGGGCTGAACATTGGGCCAATTTGAGATCACGTCCTTCTTGCGCAGCACGCTGGACTACTCTCTTTAGAGTTCGTTGTGGCCAGAGAGGAGTGCTTTTCTGATGTTTGTCATTCATGTTAGTGAGAAACTCTTTAAACTCCTGGCTGTTGAATGGTGGGCTGTTGTCAGACTTAAGATGAAGGGGACACCCCATGTTGCAAAAATGTCACATAATGTCCCTATTACTTTGTCATGTGTGATTGATGACAGGTCTTCCTCCAGGGGTAATCGTGAGTACTTATCAACAACTACCTTTAGATGATGTCCAATGTTAAGGGGTCTAAAGAAATCCACTGCAATCCTCTTCCACACTTGGTCCGGGAGATCAGACATAACTAATGGATGCTGCATTGTTTTGGGAGCCAAGCAGCTTCACAAATGACAGGCCTTTAATTCTCTTTCAACTCTTTCATCAAGGCAAGGAAACTACACAAGGTCTCTAAGAGCTCTCATGGTGGCGACAATGCAACGATGTCCCTCAGGGGCTAGTTCAATAACTTGTTGTCGCAAGCTCTCTGGAATGAAAATTCTAGAACCTCATGATATAAGGCATTCTTGTGTGACAAAGAGTTGCTCACCCACATTTGAAAACGTTTGGTAATTCAAAGTCATCCGTAAGAGGTTGAGTGTGTTTCTGCCAGGGCTGCTGAACAATTATGTCTTTGAGAGCACACAGATGTCAATCTTTATTTGCAGCAGCAAGAATTCCTTCCACTGAAAGAGCTACAGGTATGCTTGCCTTGAGTATGAAGTTAACAAAGACCTTGTCTTCTTTAGATGTAGTACTGTGACACTGTACTGGCACACATGAAATGTAGTCAGCATGACTTTTATCTTTTTTTGGCCTGTGCACAATAGTGTAATCATACTCTTGCAATTGCAACCCCCACCTTGCCTTTCAGATTCCCAAAAATGGTAAGTAGGGGATCGTGACAGAGAAGGACAGAAGGCGGCGGCATTTCCCCCATGCCGACGACACTTCTGAGACGCGATGGCAGCCCCAAAAGGCCGGAAAGATAGATCAGTGAAGAAGCTGCTGCTCAAGTCATCTAACTCACAGCCCGAGGGCCAGGCCGCTCCAAAGGCCAAGGAGAAGATGGAGGGAGCAGTCGTTCATTTCTTGAATCTCTCTTCTCCTCCCTCTGTGAAGATCTGTAGGCCATGAAACGCGACCTCTCGGCCGACTTACGGGAGGTGCGCCGTGATGTGGACTCCTTGGCAGATAGGGTTAACACCCTGGAAGAACGAGACATGGGCCGCAAGGAGGAATTGGAGAGCTTTCAGCAAGAAATCCTCCAGCTACAAGATCAAAACATTGTCCTCCAGGCTCATACAGAGGACTTAGAAAATAGGTCTTGGTGTAATAACATCCGCATCCGAGGTATGGCGTATGACACGGATGACCCTAATATCGAAGCGCTGGTGGCCGGTCTCTTCCGTTCGCTTTTGGGCGAGGCTCAGGACTTCCCGGTCAGGCTCGACCGCACCCATAGAGTGGGCCCCCAAAGGGCCGCCCCAGCTCCCCCAGCGGACATCCTGATATGCATGCACGATTATCAGCTTAAAGAACGCATACTCCGAGCAGCCAGGGACAACCTTGCCTGCCAATATAAGGGTCAGAAGCCTACATTGTATCAGGATTTGACTACGTCCACTCTTGTGAAACGAAAAGCTTTCCATCCCATTACTTCACATCTCCGGGCGACCAGCATCTCTTAATTTGGGGGCATCCTTTTCGTCTGATTTTCACCTTCAAGGGGGAGCTCAGGCAGATACGCTCTCTCTTAGCGACCTACAAGCTGTTGGGCATTGATGAACCCTTAACCGAAAAGTTGCAACAGAGCAACTCAAGCAGATGACACCGAAGTGGCCACGGATGGACCACCATCAAAACCCCAATGCCCGCATCAAGACGGGACTCAGACACCATGGCCTGGGAGTGGCAGGCGGTCCTGGCGTGCCTGACTGGGGCCTCAGCGGGGTAGTCCTCAATAGTTATAGAGCGGTATCAGTGAACAGTTGAATGCCCCTCATGACGGTCTTCAGGCACTCACTGCCATACGCTAGGGGCTGTGTCCGGGGGGGGCAGGAGAGACACCGGCCACTGGCACCACACATCTGTTGTCCAGGAGTTGACAGCTCCGGACATTGGTTTACTACATGACCTTTTTCTTGTTATGCATAGTTGTTTTTGTTGGGGGTTTCTTTTTTCTTGTGGGTCTCCTCCCCTCTCTCCCTGCGCATCTGGGCCTACACAAAGAAGTACACCTCTGGGTCAGCCCTGCTCCTCGACCCACCGGGATCAATTACGTGGTGAGACCCCTAGTATATGCAGTCGCCCTCTTTAACGCCCTGTTCCGATCCGGGCCCACATGGTAGCAAACATTAAAATTCTAACCCTGAACGTGAAAGGGCTTAACAGTCCCATCAAGAGAAGGGCTATGCTATCCTACCTTGAGAACTTGGGCGCTCCTCTTTGTTTACTTCAAGAGACACACCATCTAGCCAGGGATACTCACAGGCTCCGATCTAAAGCCTTCCCACAGCAATATTTCTCTTCACTTCCCTCTAAAAAGGCCGGAGTCACCATCCTTGTCTCTCGTAACTTTACAGGGAAGGTGGGAGCACGGGTCTCCGAAATCAGGTGGCGGCTTTTGGCCTTTTCCGTGTCTGTCGGAGTGCACACATTCACACTTGCCACTATCTATGTACCCAACGAGGGCCGGGAGGCGTTCCTCCACAGAGCTATTGTGGACCTCACGACCTCTAGATTGGAAGTTACTGATAGGGGGCGACCCCAATACATTGTTTAACAATCAACTTGACCATTCAGCCCAGAGGCAAGGCCAAACCGGGGCACTGTCCGAGAGTGGGAGGGAATGCCTACAGGAATTGGGGTTGGTTGACATTTGGTGCGCTCTCCACCCTCACAAAATGGAGTTCACATTCTATTCCCATGCCCACAAAACCTACGCCAGGATAGATTATTTTATAGGTTCTCAATCTCTGCTTCCGCTGGCGCATTCTTCAGACATAGAGCCACGTGCGCTCTCAGACCACGCAGCTTTGACACTAACGCTAGCGTTCCCCCCCACAGATAGACCGTCATACTCTTGGCTGCTGCGCGATACTCTCCTTCACCATGCTGAGGTAGTGCAGCGCCTCACCAAGACTCTGGAGGATTTCTTAGTCTTCAATGACACCCCAGACACCTCGTTAGTGACCCTATGGGAAACGCTTAAACTTGTGACAAGGGGGGAGTTCATCGCTGTGTCCTCAGCAGACAATAAGATCCACAGAGACAAAAGGGAGGAACTCTCCAAACAGGCGTTGGAATTGGAAGGCATACATAAGCGGACTGGTGAACCGCGGGTGTGGCGGCAGTTGGAGGCAGTGCAATTACAGCTGGCTAGCCTCGACCTCGACAGGGCGGAGTATGCCGCCCTCCAATTAAAGCATTCGTTCTACACAGGGGGGGACGGATGTGGACGCCTGCTGGCCCACAGACTGCGTGCCCAGTGCCAGATGGCTACGGTCCAGAAGATTTGCGATGCGAGGGGCTCTGAGCTCACTCGAGATGCGGACATCTCTCGCGTGTTTCGGGACTTCTATGCTGACCTGTACACCACACAACAATTGCCCGAGCAGGACTCTCTCAATTACCTCCAGGGGATAACCCATACCCGGTTGTCCCCGGATCAGGCCTCCTCTTTAGATAGCCCGATCCGCTTAGAGGAGGTGATCTCAGCCATAGCCGACTTAAGCAACTTAAATCCCCGGGGCCTGATGGGTTTACTGCTACCTTTTATAAGATCTTTTCCACTCTTTTAGCTCCGATATTAAATCGGCTTTTTAATGCGATTGGGGAAACTTCTGACATCCGCCCACAATGCTCCTCGCCTCAGTGGTGGTCCTCTCTAATCCCGGTAAGGATGGCCGATTCTGTGCCTCTTACCTACCAATCTCTTTGTTGAAGCTCAACCTAAAGTTCTTTACTGGCTGCTAGGTTGGGACCACTGATGCCAGGTCTGGTGGACCCAGATCAAGCCGGGTTGTACCAACCAGACAATGTGGGGATAATACGCGGAGACTACTCCATCTCCTCGACAAGGCCCACCACCAGCCCGTTGAGAAAGTGGTGCTGTCTGTCGACGCCGAGAAGGCATTTGACAGAGTGCACTGGCATTTTCTGGAGGCTACCCTGAAAGGTTTTGGGGTTGGTGACCGCTTCCGCAAATGGGTGTTTAGTAGTTACAGTCACCCTTCCGCTACGGTCAGGGTGAACGGACACACTTCAGAGTCATTTCCGATAGCGCGGGGAACGAGGCAGGGTTGCCCGCTCTCGCCATTGCTTTTTGCTCTATATATGGAGCCTTTGGCTCGGAAGGTGCGGGAGAATCCCCAGATTATCGGGATTCAGTTTGGGGGAGATCATCACACCATAAGCTTATATGCGGATGATGTTGTTGCTACACTGGAGGCCCCAGGACATCGTTACCAGCCTTCCTTGCAGAATTGGAGACGTTTGCTGCAGCCTCTGGCTTCCGGGTCAATGTATCCAAGTCGCAGGCCCCAGGGTTCTCCTTACAGCCTTCCACCAGGGGCGCCCTTAACCAGATGTGCCCCATTCAATGGGACACAGAGTCTATACCTTACATCGGTATAAAACTGGCAACATCGTTTCAGGACACAGTCACATTGAATTACAATCATCTCCTGTCACAGATTCGTCGGGACCTCCAATTCTGGCGGACATTTGGCCTCTCATGCCTGGGCCGCGTGGCAGCGCTTAAAATGAATGTGCTCCCAAAAATGTTATACCTTTTCCAAACGCTACCAGCAGAGCCCCCCCTGGTATGTTGAAATCTCTTCAGCAAGAGTTCTTCTCTTTCGTTTGGGCGGATAAAAAGCCCAGGATGAGCAGGGACCTAAGCTATAGACCCTCAGGGGAGGGTGGCCTTGGGATTCCCAACGTAGAGTGATATTACCGGGCTACCCAGCTGCGGGTCTTATTGGGATTGTCCCAAGGGGAATCTGAGAAGCATTGGCTCTTAATGGAGCAAGCCCTGGCCAGCCAACCCCTGTGGAAGATTCCTTTTATTTGCAAAACCCGGCGCCCAATAGGGCTTTACAGGTCGCTGGTAACCCGGGCGACCCTGAAGGCTTGGGATGCGACTACCGTTTGATGCAGCCTCACCAGCTTTCCGTCGCCACTATAAATAACAACCACGAGTTCACCCCCGGCCTCGACCTGGCGACCTTCAAGCACTGGGACGGGGAGGGGCATAGATCAATCAGCCACTTCTTTGACGCAGAGGGCCCCCTGAGTTTTGAAGACTTCCGCTCTGATTTTAAGCTCCCGGAGACAGAGTGATATCACTTTCAGCAGATTTGCCACTGGGTTATGCACCCATCCATACGCCAGGGGGCACAAAGGCCGCTCACCCCATACGAGAAGTGGTTACATACTAAAAAGTCAAGCAAGCGCCTCATCACAGAGCTCTACCACCTCTTGCGACCCCCCGGAACAGTTGACTAAATCCGCAGGTCAGGGGCGCTGGGAGGCAGAACTGGGACGCTCGCTATCGCAGAAGGAATGGGGGGGACATTTTTTTCAGGACTAGGCACTCAGCTTGCAATATTTCCAGCGTGGAAACAGCTACCAAAATAATGGCCTATTGGTACCTTACCCCCCCAGACTAAACAAGAGCAACCCCGATCGCCCTCCGGGCTGCTGGAGAGGGTGTGAGGCCGAAGGCATACTGACACACCTTCTGTGGGAATGCCTAACACTCATGCTGTACTGGGAGCAGATCCTCAACGAGATAGAAAAACACTTCAACACACAAATACCGCGCTTCCCTGCGTATGTCCTTCTAGGCCTGCCCAACGTGCTCCCTTTCCCCCTTCGGTCTTGCAGAGGTAGGCAGATGGGAATTGCTCTAGGCGCAGCCCTGCAAAATATTCTGTCTCACTGGGGCACAGAGAGGACTCCCACGCTCCAAGGGTGGCTACACAGGTCATGGCACGTATTAGGTATGGAACGCATTACCTTCTTGCTCCAGGGAGACGGTGCTTCCTTTGCAGATCTGTGGTGTCCTTTCATGACCCTGCAATGCACTGACTATCGAGAGCTCACATGCCCCAGATACTTGCGATTACTATGTCTCCCTGCACTGACTCAAGACCAAGCCCACCCTACACAGACTTAAGGCACTAGGCGGCGTACTGGTCTTCCCCTCTGCTGTTCGCTGGAGTGGGTGGGGTGGGAGGGGGGCACAAAGGTATGGGTGGGGGGGCACCTGGGAGAAGACTGGGGAGGGGGAGGAGTGGGGGGTTTGTTTCTATCTCATGCCATATATCCTGCATTTTCGCATGATTCTCTACAGATGCCATTGTAATGTTTTATTGCATTATTGTCTGTATCAATAAAAAAGATTTAAACCTAAAAATGGTAAGTAAAGCTTGGTGGTCAGTAACAAGAGTGAAATGTTTTCTGTATAGAAATACATGAAAGTGTTCTCAAGCGTTTGGTCTGCGGCACACTCCGGCTCGCATAAGCTACAATGTGCCTTTGAGCATTGTCGTGCCCACTGTGCTGGGCAAGAATTGCACCCAACCCCACAGGGCTGGCATCTACTACAAACTCAGTGTGAAGTTTTGGATAAAAATAGGCCATTTCAGTAGCGTTCTCAATTGCATGGTTGATTTTCTTAAAGTTTCGGTCGCATTCAGGTGACCACTCGAACACATTGTTCTTTTTTGTCAAGTCTCTAAATGGGGCACTGACTGTGGCAAAATCACAAATATACCTAGTCAAAAATAAATCTCCTTTGGGCAACCTAGTTCACCTGAACATATACACTCATACACGTAATCATACATGTAATCATATCACCAGAACATAACACCAACACCATCAAGGGCCAAGTGCTGAAAGAGTACAAATTCTTTATTAATAAAACATGTTAACCCCTTCGCTGCTAGGCCTTTTCCCCTCCTGTGCTAAGCCTTTTTTTGGCTATTTGGGGTAGTGCGCGCTTAGGCCCCTGTAACTTTTTGACCACATAAGGTATCCATGCCAAATTTGCGTCCTTTTTTTCTAACATCATGGGGATTGTAAAGGTACCCAGGGTTTGTGGATTCCCCTGGAGGGGACCCAGAAATTAGTCAAAATACAGCTAAATTTTGTTTTTTTGGGGAAAAATGCGAAAAAAGGGCTACAGATGAAAGCGTCTTGATTTTTCCCTGCAAATGGCATCAAAAAAGGGGTTGTGGGGATGAAATCACCATTTTCCCAGCTTTCAGGGACAAGCAGACTTTTGTCAGAAAACCAACTTTTTTTACACAGTTTTGGCATTTTTCTGGGACATAGCCTATTTTTGCTATTTTTTGTGCTTTCAACCTCCTTCCAGTTAATGGTAGAAATGGGTATGAAACCAATAATGGATCCTGGAAAGCCATACATTTCTGAAAAGTAGACAAAATTCTGAATTCAGCAAGGGGTCATTTGTGTAGATCCTTAAAGTTTTCCTTATAGAAACTAACAGTTAAATAAAGGAAAAATTGAAAATTAGTTGAAAAAAACAGCCATTTGTGTCAACGTTTTCACCTGTAACTTCTTCTAATTATGACAGCTATTTGAAGGCAATATACCGTTATATCCGCTGGACCTTTCTGGTTGTGGGGATATATAGGACTTGTAGGTTCACCAAGAACCCGACGAACCCAGAGCCAATAATTGAGCAGCATCTTGCAATGGTTTTTTATTATGTACCGGGTATATAGCAATTATTTTGGGAAAATGTATACATGGAAAAATTGTTATGAAAGACACCTATGTATTTCTGAAATGGGAACAAAATGTAGATTTTAGAAACAGTAGATATTTGCACATTTCCGAAATTGGGAGTACCCATACTAGCATGAGAATTATAGGTCATTTTTCAAAATGACTTATTTTTTACACATTGTCTTTCATTTGGAAGGCAGAAATGCATCGAAAGTCAATAGGTAATAACAGTTGCTCTACAATTCTGTGTTACCCTAAGTCTCCCGATAAAAATGGTACCTCACTTGTGTGGGTAGCCCTTGTGCCCACAACAGGAAATGGCTCAAAATGCAACGTGGACGTACCACATTTTCACAATGAAAAATTACCCTTTTTTTGCAAAGTGCCTAGGTGTAGTTTTTGAACCCTAGCTCTGCCGGCACCTAGGGAAACCTAGCAAACCTATACATTTTTGAAAACTAGACACCCAGGGGAATCCAGGATGGGGTGACTTGACTGCCTCCCACCAGGTTCTGTTACCCAGAATCCCTTGCAAACATAAAAAATTGTCAAAAAAAACACATTTTCCCCACATTTCTGTGGTGGAAAGTTCTGGAATCTGCATGGATCCACAAATTTCCACCCACCCCGCGTTCCCCAAAGTCTTACGAGAAAAATGGTACCTCACTTGTGTGGGTCGTCCTAGTGCCTGCGACAGGAAACTGTGCAAAACGCAACGTGGTCACACCTCAATTTCGCAGTGAAAAATGACCCTTTTTGGCAAAGTGCCTAGCTGTAGTTTTTGAACCCTAGCTCTGCCGGCACCTAGGGAAACCTAGCAAACCTATACATTTTTGAAAACTAGACACCCAGGGGAATCCAGGATGGGGTGACTGGACTGCCTCCCACCAGGTTCTGTTACCCAGAATCCCTTGCAAACCTAAAAAATTATCAAAAAAACACATTTTCCCCACATTTCTGTGGTGGAAAGTTCTGGAATCTGCGTGGATCCACAAATTTCCACCCACCCCGCGTTCCCCAAAGTCTTCCGAGAAAAATGGTACCTCACTTGTGTGGGTCGGCCTAGTGCCTGTGACAGGAAACGGCGCAAAACGCAACGTGGTCACACCTCAATTTCACAGTGAAAAATGACCCTTTTTTGGCAAAGTGCCTAGCTGTAGTTTTTGAACCCTAGCTCTGCCGGCACCTAGGGAAACCTAGCAAACCTATACATTTTTGAAAACTAGACACCCAGGGGAATCCAGGATGGGGTGACTTGACTTCCTCCCACCAGGTTCTGTTACCCAGAATCCCTTGCAAACCTAAAGAATTGTCAAAAAAACCACATTTTCCCCACATTTCTGTGGTGGAAAGTTTTGGAATCTGCGTGGATCCACAAATTTCCACCCACCCCTCGTTCCCCAAAGTCTTACGAGAAAAATGGTACCTCACTTGTGTGGGTCGGCCTAGTGCCTGCGACAGGAAACGGCGCAAAACGCAACGTGGTCACACCTCAATTTCGCAGTGAAAAATGACCCTTTTTTGGCAAAGTGCCTAGCTGTAGTTTTTTAACCCTAGCTGTGCCGGCACCTAGGGAAATCTAGCAAACCTATACATTTTTGAAAACTAGACACCCAGGGGAATCCAGGATGGGGTGAGTGGACTGCCTCCCACCAGGTTCTGTTACCCAGAATCCCTTGCAAACCTAAAAAATTGTCAAAAAAACCACATTTTCCCCACATTTCTGTGGTGGAAAGTTCTGGAATCTGCGTGGATCCACAAATTTCCACCCACCCCGCGTTCCCCAAAGTCTTCCGAGAAAAATGGTACCTCACTTGTGTGGGTCGGCCTAGTGCCTGCGACAGGAAACGGCGCAAAACGCAACGTGGTCACACCTCAATTTCGCAGTGAAAAATGACCCTTTTTTGGCAAAGTGCCTAGCTGTAGTTTTTGAACCCTAGCTCTGCCGGCACCTAGGGAAACCTAGCAAACCTATACATTTTTGAAAACTAGACACCCAGGGGAATCCAGGATGGGGTGACTGGACTGCCTCCCACCAGGTTCTGTTACCCAGAATCCCTTGCAAACATAAAAAATTGTCAAAAAAACCACATTTTCCCCACATTTCTGTGGTGGAAAGTTCTGGAATCTGCGTGGATGCACAAATTTCCACCCACCCCGCGTTCCCCAAAGTCTTCCGAGAAAAATGGTACCTCACTTGTGTGGGTCGGCCTAGTGCCTGCGACAGGAAACGGCGCAAAACGCAATGTGGTCACACCTCAATTTCGCAGTGAAAAATGACCCTTTTTTGGCAAAGTGCCTAGCTGTAGTTTTTGAACCCTAGCTCTGCCGGCACCTAGGGAACCCTAGCAAACCTATACATTTTTGAAAACTAGACACCCAGGGGAATCCAGGATGGGGTGAGTGGACTGCCTCCCACCAGGTTCTGTTACCCAGAATCCCTTGCAAACCTAAAAAATTGTCAAAAAAACCACATTTTCCCCACATTTCTGTGGTGGAAAGTTCTGGAATCTGCGTGGATTCACAAATTTCCACCCACCCCGCGTTCCCCAAAGTCTTCTGAGAAAAATGGTACCTCACTTGTGTGGGTCGGCCTAGTGCCCGCGACAGGAAACGGCGCAAAACGCAACGTGGTCTCACCTCAATTTCGCAGTGAAAAATGACCCTTTTTTGGCAAAGTGCCTAGCTGTAGTTTGTGAACCCTAGCTCTGCTGGCACCTAGGGAAACCTACCAAACACACACATTTCTGAAAAGTAGACACCCGGGGGCTTCCAGGGAGGTATGGCTTGCGTGGATCCCCCAACGTTTCCTTACCCAGAATCCCCTGCAAACCTCAATTTTAGCTGAAAAAATCACTTTTTTCACACATTTGTGTGTGGGAAAGTGTGGCATCACTGGCCTCACACAAATTTCCTACCACCCAGCGTTCCCCAGGTCTCCCGATAAAAATGGTGCCTCACTCGGGTGGGAGGCCCAAGTACCCGCGACAGGCAAGGGCCCACAACGTATTGAGGCGACCTCAAAATGGCCTATCACAAAACTACCTGGTTTTGCAAGGGGGTCCCATGACGTTTTGGCCCGGGGCTCGGCGGCCACCTAGGAAACCTACCAAACCTACACATTTCTGAAAAGTAGACACCCGGGGATTCCAGGGAGGTATGGCTTGCGTGGATCCACCAAAGTTTTCTTACCCAGAATCCCCTGCAAACCTGATATTTTGCTCAAAAAATCACTTTTTCGCACATTGTTGTGTGGTAAAGTTGTGGAATCATGGGGCTGACACAAATTTCCTACCACCCAGCGTTCCCCCAGGTCTCCCGATAAAAATGGTGCCTCACTCGTGTGGGAGGCCCAAGTACCCGCGACAGGCAAGGGCCCACAACGTAGTGAGGCGACCTCAAAATGGCCTTTCACAAAACGACCTGGTTTTGCAAGGGGGTCACCTGGGTTTTGGCCCCGTGCTCGGTAGCCATCTAGAGAAACCTACCAAACCCACACATTTCTGAAAAGTAGACACCCGGGGGCTTCCAGGGAGGTATGGCTTGCGTGGATCCCCCAACGTTTCCTACCCAGAATCCCCTGCAAACCTCAATTTTAGCTGAAAAAATCACTTTTTTCACACATTTGTGTGTGGGAAAGTGTGGCATCACTGGCCTCACACAAATTTCCTACCACCCAGCGTTCCCCCAGGTCTCCCGATAAAAATGGTGCCTCACTCGGGTGGGAGGCCCAAGTACCCGCGACAGGCAAGGGCCCACAACGTATTGAGGCAACCTCAAAATGGCCTATCACAAAACTACCTGGTTTTGCAAGGGGGTCCCATGACGTTTTGGCCCGGGGCTCGGCGGCCACCTAGGGAAACCTACCAAACCTACACATTTCTGAAAAGTAGACACCCGGGGATTCCAGGGAGGTATGGCTTGCGTGGATCCACCAAAGTTTTCTTACCCAGAATCCCCTGCAAACCTGATATTTTGCTCAAAAAATCACTTTTTCGCACATTGTTGTGTGGTAAAGTTGTGGAATCATGGGGCTGACACAAATTTCCTACCACCCAGCGTTCCCCCAGGTCTCCCGATAAAAATGGTGCCTCACTCGTGTGGGAGGCCCAAGTACCCGCGACAGGCAAGGGCCCACAACGTAGTGAGGCGACCTCAAAATGGCCTTTCACAAAACGACCTGGTTTTGCAAGGGGGTCACCTGGGTTTTTGGCCCCGTGCTCGGTAGCCATCTAGAGAAACCTACCAAACCCACACATTTCTGAAAAGTAGACACCCGGGGGCTTCCAGGGAGGTATGGCTTGCGTGGATCCCCCAACGTTTCCTTACCCAGAATCCCCTGCAAACCTCAATTTTAGCTGAAAAAAATCACTTTTTTCACACATTTTTGTGTGGGAAAGTGTGGCATCACTGGCCTCACACAAATTTCCTACCACCCAGCGTTCCCCCAGGTCTCCCGATAAAAATGGTGCCTCACTTGTGTGGGAGGCCCAAGTACACGCGACAGGCAAGGGCCCACAACGTATTGAGGCGACATCAAAATTGCCTATCACAAAATGTTTTGGGCCCTTGCCTGTCGCGGGTACTTGGGCCTCCCACCCGAGTGAGGCACCATTTTTATCGGGATACCTGGGGGAACGCTGGGTGGTAGGGAATTTGTGTCAGCCCCGTGATGCCACAACTTTACCACACAAAAATGTGTGAAAAAAGTGATTTTTTCAGCCAAATTTCAGGTTTGCAGGGGATTCTGGGTAAGAAACCGTTGGGGGATCCACGCAAGCCATACCTCCCTGGAATCCCCGGGTGTCTACTTTTCAGAAATGTGTAGGTTTGGTAGGTTTCCCTAGGTGGACGCCGAGCCCCGGGCCAAAACGTCATGGGACCCCCTTGCAAAAACAGGTAGTTTTGTGATAGGCCATTTTGAGGTCGCCTCAATACGTTGTGGGCCCTTGCCTGTCGCGGGTACTTGGGCCTCCCACCCGAGTGAGGCACCATTTTTATTGGGAGACCTGGGGAACGCTGGGTGGTAGGAAATTTGTGTCAATCCCATGATTCGACAACTTTACCACACAAAAATGTGCGAAAAAGTGATTTTTTCAGCAAAATATCAGGTTTGCAGGGGATTCTGGGTAAGAAAACGTTGGTGGATCCACGCAAGTCATACCTCCCTGGAATGCCCCGGGTGTCTACTTTTCAGAAATGTGTAGGTTTGGTAGGTTTCCATAGGTGGCCGTCGAGCCCCGGGCCAAAACGTCATGGGACCCCTTGCAAAACCAGGTCGTTTTGTGATAGGCCATTTTGAGGTCGCCTCAATACGTTGTGGGCCCTTGCCTGTCGCGGGTACTTGGGCCTCCCACCCGAGTGAGGCACCATTTTTATTGGGAGACCTGAGGGACGCTGGGTGGTAGGAAATTTGTGTCAATCCCATGATTCGACAACTTTACCACACAAAAATGTGCGAAAAAGTGATTTTTTCAGCAGAATATCAGGTTTGCAGGGGATTCTGGGTAAGAAAACGTTGGTGGATCCACGCAAGTCATACCTCCCTGGAATGCCCCGGGTGTCTAGTTTTCAGAAATGTGTAGGTTTGGTAGGTTTCCGTAGGTGGCCGTCGAGCCCCGGGCCAAAACGTCATGGGACCCCCTTGCAAAACCAGGTCGTTTTGTGATAGGCCATTTTGAGGTCGCCTCAATACGTTGTGGGCCCTTGCCTGTCGCGGGTACTTGGGCCTCCCACCCGAGTGAGGCACCATTTTTATTGGGAGACCTGGGGAACGCTGGGTGGTACGAAATTTGTGTCAATCCCATGATTCCACAACTTTACCACACAAAAATGTGCGAAAAAGTGATTTTTTCAGCAAAATATCAGGTTTGCAGGGGATTCTGGGTAAGAAAACTTTGGTGGATCCACGCAAGCCATACCTCCCTGGAATCCCCGGGTGTCTACTTTTCAGAAATGTGTAGGTTTGGTAGGTTTCCCTAGGTGGACGCCGAGCCCCGGGCCAAAACGTCATGGGACCCCCTTGCAAAAACAGGTAGTTTTGTGATAGGCCATTTTGAGGTCGCCTCAATACGTTGTGGGCCCTTGCCTGTCGCGGGTACTTGGGCCTCCCACCCGAGTGAGGCACCATTTTTATTGGGAGACCTGGGGGAACGCTGGGCGGTAGGAAATTTGTGTCAATCCCATGATTCCACAACTTTACCACACAAAAATGTGCGAAAAAAGTGATTTTTTCAGCAAAATATCAGGTTTGCAGGGGATTCTGGGTAAGAAAACGTTGGTGGATCCACGCAAGTCATACCTCCCTGGAATGCCCCGGGTGTCTACTTTTCAGAAATGTGTAGGTTTGGTAGGTTTCCGTAGGTGGCCGCCGAGCCCCGGGCCAAAATGTCATGGGACCCCCTTGCAAAACCAGGTCGTTTTGTGATAGGCCATTTTGAGGTCGCCTCAATACGTTGTGGGCCCTTGCCTGTCGCGGGTACTTGGGCCTCCCACCCGAGTGAGGCACCATTTTTATCGGGAGACCTGGGGGATTGCTGGGTGGTAGGAAATTTGTGTCAGCCCCATGATTCCACAACTTTACCACACAAAAATGTGCGAAAAAAGTGATTTTTTCAGCAAAATATCAGGTTTGCAGGGGATTCTGGGTAGGAAAACATTGGGGGACCCACGCAAGCCATACCTCGCTGGACTCCCCAGAGTGTCTAGTTTTCAGAAATGTGTGGGTTTGGTAGGTTTCCTAAGATGGCCGCCGAGCCCAGGGCCAAAAACCTCACTGGTGTGGGTGGTTCAAGTACCCGCAACAGGCAAGGGCCCAAAACGTATTGAGGAGACATCAAAATGATCTATCACAAAACAAGCTGGTTTTGCAAGGGGAGTCACCTGGGTTTTTGGCCCCGGGCTCGGCGGCCATCTTGGGAAACCTACCAAACCCACACATTTCTGAAAACTAGACACCCGGGGAGTCCAACGAGGTATGGCTTGCGTGGATCCCCCAACGTTTTCCTACCCAGAATGCCCTGCAAACCTCAAATTTAGCTGAAAAAAATCACTTTTCTCTCAAATTTCTATGTGGGAAAGTTCTGGAATCTACGTGGATCCACAAATTTCCTCCCACCCAGCGTTCCCCCAGGTCTCCCGATAAAAATGATACCTCACTTGCGTGGGTGGGTCAAGTACCCGCGACAGAAAAGGGCCCAAAACCTATTGAGGCGACATCAAAATTACTTATCACAAAACAACCTGGTTTTGCAAGGGGGTCCCAGGAGTTTTTGGCCCTGGGCTCGGCGGCCATCTTGGGAAACTACCAAACTCAAACATTTCTGAAAGCTAGACACCCGGGGAGTCCAGCGAGGTATGGCTTGCGTGGGTCCCACAACGTTTTCCTACCCAGAATCCCCTGCAAACCTCAAATTTAGCTGAAAAATCACTTTTTCCATACATTTTTGCGTGGGATCACCGTGCCGGCACAAATGTCCTACCACCCAGCGTTCCCCTTGTTCTCCCGAGTAAAATGATACCTCACTTGTGTGGGTGGGCCAAAGGCCTGTGACTGGGAAGAGCCCAAAACATAGGGATTTAGGGTATAGCACCGAGAGCTCTAAGCGCTATATTTTTTTTAAAATACGTTTTTAGCCAGTTCTGCTTTGGACACCCACACAAGTGAGGTATCATTTTACTCGGGGGAACAAGGGCAACGCTGGGTGGTAGGACATTTGTGCCAGCACGGTGATTCCACGCAAAAATATGTGGAAAATATGGTTTTTTCAGCTAAATTTGAGGGTTGCAGGGGATTCTGGGTAGGGAAACGTTGGGGGATCCACGCAAGCCATACCTCATTGGACTCCCCAGGGTGTCTAGTTTTCAGAAATGTGTGGGATTGGTAGGTTTCCCTAGATGGCGGCGAGCCCGGGGCCAAAAACCAGGTGCCCCCCCAAAACCAGGTAGTTTTGTTATAGGTAGTTTTGAAGTCTCCACAATACGATTTGGGCCATTTCCTGTTTCAGCCACTATGCCTACCCACACAAGTGAGGTACCATTTTTATCGGGAGCCCTGGGGAACGCAGGGTGGTAGGAAATTTGTGGATCCACGCACATTCCAGAACTTTCCACCACAGAAATGTGAGGAAAATGTGTTTTTTGGACATATTTTTAGGTTTGCAAGGGATTCTGGGTAACAGATCCTGGTGAGAGCCAGTCAAGTCACCCCATCCTGGATTCCCCTGGGTGTCTAGTTTTCAAAAATGTATAGGTTTGCTAGGTTTCCCTAGGTGCTGGCAGTGTTAGGGTTCAAAATCTACAGCTAGGCACTTTGCAAAAAAGGGTCCGTTTTCACTGTGAAAATGTGGTGTGTCCACGTTGCGTTTGGGCCGTTTCCTGTCGCGGGCACTAGGCCTACCCACACATGTGAGGTGCCATTTTTCTCGGAAGACTTTGGGGAACGCGGGATGGGTGGAAATTTGTGGATCCACGCAGATTCCAGAACTTTCCACCACAGAAAAGTGAGGAAAATTTGTTTTTTTTGACAAATGTTTCGGTTTGCAAGGGATTCTGGGTAACAGAACCTGGTGAGAGCCAGTCAAGTGACCCAATCCTGGATTCCCTGGGTATCTAGTCTTCAAAAATGTATAGGTTTGCTAGGTTTCCCTAGGTGCCGGCAGAGTTAGGGTTCAAAATCTACAGCTAGGCACTTTGCAAAAAAGGGTCCGTTTTCACTGTGAAAATGTGGTGTGTCCATGTTGCGTTTTGGGCCGTTTCCTGTCGCGGCCACTAGTCCTACCCACACAAGTGAGGTACCATTTTTCTCGAAAGACTTTGGGGAACGCGGGGTGGGTGGAATTTTGTGGATCCACGCAGATTCCAGAACTTTCCACCACAAAAATGTGAGGAAAATGTGTTTTTTGGGACAAATTTTTAGGTTTGCAAGGGATTCTGGGTAACAGAACCTGGTGAGAGCCAGTCAAGTCAGCCCATCCTGGATTCCCCTGGGTGTCTAGTTTTAAAAAATGTATAGGTTTGCTAGGTTTCCCTGGGTGCCGGCAGAGCTAGGAACCAAATTCAACAGGTAGGCACATTCCGAAAAAAGTCAGTGCCTAGTGGGCTTTCTGCCGCCCTGGGGAGGGGGGAAATCAGGGGCTATTGCCCCGATATGCCCCCGAGGGGGCAGAAAGACTGTGGCTATTCTTTTGGGGGGTCGGGGGCATTGGGATGCCTATGCTGGTCAGCCCCCACCCCTCCGTATAAAAAAGCCAGCATAATCGCTGGCACATAGTGGGCTTTCTGCCCCCCGGGGGCAGATCAGGGGCTACTGCCCCCATCTGCCTCCTGGGAGGGGCAGAAAGACAGTGACATCTTTTTGGGGTGGGTGGGGGCATTGGCATGTCCATTCTTGGCAGCCCCCACCCCGAACTTTGTAAAAAAAAAAATCCCTGGTGGCTAGTGGGCTTTCTGCCCCCCGGGGGGCAGATAAGGTGCTATTGCCCCATCTGCCTCCCAGGGGGGCAGAAAGACTGTAGCATTTTTTTGGGTTGGGGGCATTGACATGCAAATTCTGGGCAGCCCCCACCCCTACCTATATAAAAAAAAATCCCTGGCGCTTAGTGGGCTTTCTGCCCCCTCCCGGGGGGCAGATCAGGGGCTATTGCCCCCATCTGCCTCCTGGGGGGCAGAAAGTTTTTTTTTTCTTTGGGGGGTAGGGTGGGGGCATTTGCATGCCCATTCTGGGCAGCCCCCACCCCGGGCCTATAAAAAAAAATAATCCCTGGCATCTAGGGTATTTCTGAACCCCCGGGTGGGTGCAGATTGGTGGCCGCTGCCACCATCTGCCCCCTTGGGGGGGCAGAAAGACTGGAATTTCATGGGGGAGGGGTGGGGGCATTGGCATGCCCATCTTGGGCAACCCCCACCCCTAAATGTATCGAGGGGAAAAAAAACCTGGTGTCTAGTGGGCTTTCTGCCCCCCGGGGGGCAGATTGGGGGCTACTGCCCCCATCTGCCCCCCAGGAGGGGCAGAAAGACTGTACCTTTGCGGCGGGGTGGGGTGGGGGCATTGGCATGCCCATATTGGGCAGCCCCCACCCCAAATTATAATTTAAAACAAATCCCTGGTATCTAGTGGGCTTTCTGCCTCCCGGGGGGCAGATTGGGGGCTACTGCCCCCATCTGCCCCCCAGGAGGGGCAGAAAGACTGTACCTTTGCGGCGGGGTGGGGTGGGGGCATTGGCATGCCCATATTGGGCAGCCCCCACCCCTAACTATAATTTTCAAAAAATCCCTGGTATCTAGTGAGCTTTCTGCCCCCCGGGGGCAGATTGGGGGCTACTGCCCCATCTGCCCCCAGGGGGGCAGAAAGACTAATTTTGTGGCCGGGGGGGATGGGGGCATCGGCATGCCCGTTTTGGGCAGCCCCCACCCCTAAATATAATTTAAATAGAAATCCCTGGTGTCTAGTGGGCTTTCTACCCCGGGGGGCAGATTGGGGCTACTGCCCCCATCTACCCCCCAGGGGGCAGAAAGACTAATTATGCCAAAAATTGTATGGGGGAGCAAAGGCCCTTGCCCAAGGGGCCGCTCCCCTCCCTGGTGCCTAGTGAGTGGATCCCTGCTTGGGGATCGCCCTCCTGGGGCGATCCCCAAGCAGGGATCCACTAGTGAGGGTACCATTGGAAAGGGAGATTCTCCCCTTTCCAACGATACCTCTCCTGAGTTTCTACGTGCTCAGGGGCTGAGATAGCCCCCTGAGCACGTAGAAACTGAAACTGTAATGAGCCTCTTGGCTCATTTCAGTTTCAGTTTCACTGAAATGAGATCAGCGCGACGTGCGCGCCGATCGTCATTTCAGGGAAACCAGGGGGCCTCGGGAGCTGGGAAGCTCTTCCCCAGCTCCCGAGGCTTTAGGGGATGAAAGGGAATCCCTCTGGTGCCCGCACCAGAGGGATTTCCTTGACTGGGTTCCATGACGAGCTGGACTCGTCATGAGCACACGAGCACTGTGTGCCATGACGAGTCCAGCTCGTCATGAGCATGGAAGGGGTTAAAAAACATTGTTCAGCAAATGTGTACAGATAACATAAAAAACAAAACAAATTAATACAGTACTGGGAGAACCTGCAAGAAAAATTATTTCTAATTGTCTAGACAGGCAGGTACATTAGACCAAATTCATTTTTCTGACATTTGATTTTTGTATAATGAATCTAACAAATAATAACAAATGTCTATCACAGTCTACAGTATGCCTGTTAACAGTGAGCGTCGACGCGTTTCGGTGGGTATAACTGCTTAAACACCACCTTCTTCAGGACAAAGGACGATATCTCCCAAAGCACAATCAGAATCTGTATAAAATCACACAAAAAAAACAATTTTAAAAAAACAGTTAACCGTTGATGAGCGTATATTCAAACAGTGTTTCTATCCTGGTGATACACCAAACATTCCTTTCTTCTAGGCCACATAGACGAGTTTAAAGGTTAAAAGATAGGGAATACATCTCACCATTCCCCCGAGATATGCATACCAATCACACCCCGTTCGTACTAGAGCAACCCTTGCATTTTTAGTTATGTATCAAAGAGTCAGGTACCTGTTCTGATTCCAAGGTATCTGTACAGAATGAACTACGGGTATCCCCTTGCAGACACGTATGGAGGGGTTGAAGAACCTCACTCTCAATAAAATAACCCCTACTTTAGAGGTGGATTTTTCTGTAAAATATAATAGAGATACCCTTATCATTTACATACTCAACAATAGTACCATGCCAAAGTTTTAAGACAGAGAGAGATATATTGCTCCTATCACCAACTATTATTTGGCGCAAGAAACATAGGGGTTGGAGGTACTGTCACCCCAGGTTTTCTTTTAATAGATAAAACGTTGGCGTTTTCGAGTTGTTCCGGGTAGTGGCCACGCCCACACGGCGTGTCAGCACGTTGGAGTACATAATTCTTGGGCGTGAATTCCACGGAAGTTGCAAGGATTCTGGGATATGCTTGTAAGGATAACAACCACTGAGTGATTATTATTATAATGACATTTGAAACTTAAAAGTCGTCTGGTATCAGCAAATACCTCAGGACTACATATCCCAGAATCCATGCAACTTCCGTGGAATTCACGCCCAAGAATTATGTACTCCGATGCGCTGACACGCCGTGTGGGAGTGGCCACTACCCGGAACAACTCAAAAATGTCGGTTTTTAAACACGAACATTACGTGCGTCGGGGCGCAAGCCCGGGGACACAGACCGAGTAGGTTTGGCTACGGGGCAGGACCCTTGGCGGAGTAAGTAGACGTTGGGGCAGATTGCTGTAAACTGTGCACACAGGTATGCTTTGATCCCGAAATAATGATACGAGTGACTAAATGCACTAGCGGTGCCTTTTCTTTCTTCTTTTTTGTCTCCCTCGACCTTTTTTAATTTACAAACGGCACATTTTGAACAACCAACAGAGGGCTACCCTTGATATTCTGCAGTCCCCAGTGATGTTTTCACTCTCCCAAAGTGGGGTAAGGGAGAGAGTCCGTTATGAAAAGTATGCGTATACATGATATAATGGCGATTGACTGGAATGATGTGTGGGTTGATGTGAGTGACACGGAAGTGGTTTTCTGAACCGACTACACATGCACTATGTTTGGGTTAGTGGCAGAATGCGATTCATATCGCCACTTCACTGTATATAACATGAGGCAAACCGCTACGTTGAGATAGTTTTGAAAAACATACCAACGGGGTATGATGGATGATGGCTTCTACACACCCCCTGTTTGATAAGCATGGGTGTAAAAGAGCACATCACCAATGGGAAGCGTTTGTACCACAAAAGAATTGTGAAGCTATTGTTTTCTGTTCTCTTCTTTTTCTTTCATTCACAGATGGAGTAAAGAAACCTATAAAGACCAAGATAATTCATCTGGTGCTTTTTATAAAGGAGCAGCTATCTGCCCTTATAACATAAAAGTAGATAGGTACCGTCCTGTCAGCTCCAACACCAACGACATCCCGCCGTCATAAGCCCTGTGCGATTCCCTCGCCACCTTCTTCCACCGCAAGATCGCCGACATCCACGACAGCTTCAACACCCAGACAGCCCCAACTAAGATCGATGCACCAGACCCGCCGCACACCATCGACCACGACCCCTTGCCAGCCTGGGCCAGCGTGAACATCGATGACACCATCAAGACCATGAGCACAATACACTCTGGCTCCCCGTCAGACCCTTTCCCGCACCACATCTTCAACAAAGCCAGCAGCTCCATCGCACCCCACCTGTGCAACGTTATCAATCTCTCCTTCGAGACCGCGACCTTCCCAGAGAGCTGGAAACACGCAGAGATCAACTCCCTACTCAAAAAACCCAAGGCGGACCCGAGAGACCTCAAGAACTTCCGGCCCATCTCCCTGCTTCCGTTCCCAGCCAAGGTCATCGAGAAGATCATCAACAAACAGCTAACCCGATACCTCGAAGAAAACAGCATCCTGGACCCATCCCAATCAGGGTTCCGCAGCAACCACAGCACTGAGACTGCCCTCATCGCCGCCACCGACGACATCAGGACCCTGCTGGACAATGGTGAGACCGCAGCCCTCATCCTGCTGGACCTCTCCGCCGCCTTCGACACTGTCTGCCACCGCACTCTACGCGCACGCCTCCACGACGCAGGGATCCGAGACAAGGTCCTGGAATGGGCCACCTCCTTCCTCGCCGGCAGAACCCAGCGAGTCCGCCTCCCACCATTCCGATCCGAAGCCTCCGAGATCATCTGCGGCGTACCCCAGGGATCATCCCTCAGCCCAACACTGTTCAACATCTACATGGCCCCGCTCGCACGCATCGCCAGACAGCACGACCTCAACATAATCTCCTACGCCGACGACACTCAACTGATCCTCTCCCTCACCAAGGACCCCCTCGCCGCCAAATCCAACCTCCATGAAGGAATGAAGGCCATCGCCGATTGGATGAAGATCAGCCGACTAAAGCTGAACACGGACAAGACAGAGGTCATCATCCTCGGCTCCAACCCCTCAGCCTGGGACGACTCCTGGTGGCCAACGACACTGGGAGCAGCCCCGACACCCACCGACCACGCACGCAACCTGGGAGTCATCCTCGACTCAACGCTCTCCATGGCCAAGCAAGTCAACGCAGTCTCCTCCTCCTGCTTCAACACCCTCCGCATGCTTCGCAAGATCTACAGGTGGATCCCGACAGATACAAGAAGAACAGTCACCCAGGCCCTCGTCAGTAGCAGACTTGACTATGGGAACGCCCTCTACGCGGGAGCCCCGGCCAAGCTCATCAAGCGACTGCAACGCATACAAAACGCCTCCGCACGCCTGATCCTCGACGTACCACGCCACAGCCACATCACCCCCACCTGAGGAACCTGCACTGGCTCCCCGTCGACAGGAGAATCTCCTTCAAACTCCTCATCCACGCACACAAGGCACTCCACAAGACTGGCCCAGCCTACCTCAACAGACGACTCTTCTTCTACGTCCCCAACCGCCAGCTCCGCTCCGCCGACCTCTCCTCGCCACCGTCCCTCGCATTCGAAGAACAACCACCGGCGGCAGATCCTTCTCACACCTCGCCGCCAAGACCTGGAACACCCTTCCACTAAGCCTACGACAGACCCAAGACCTGCTGACCTCCTTCAGGAGGCTACTCAAGACCTGGCTGTTCGACCAGTAGCAGCACCCCCCCCTTTTTTTCTCCCCAGCGCCTTGAGACCCTCGCGGGTAAGTAGTGCGCTCTACAAATTCTGTGATTGATTGATTGATTGTAATCAGGGAGGATACCCCCCTTTTTTTTGCCCTGATGAAAGTCCAGGACCTTTTTGGCCACCTTTTGGACTGAAACATGTCGGCACTAGGGTTATAGGACCATAAAAATCCGATTGACCCCACCCCCCCTATTTTTTGTATGTTAATATCCCCGACAGTTCCACTAATAAAGGGAGACTGGGATCTGTCTGAGGTTTTTTAAATCTTTAAAACCACCTGACTACATCTTCTCAAGAGCTCCCTGGAATATGGTTGAGCCCACCCTGACCTTTAGGAGTCAGGGTGACCCAATGATGGAGCATGACACTACTAGAGTGTGTGAGGGTAATACTAACAAAAGGAATTGTTTCCTTCCCCACAATCTAGTGGGTAAGAACTAGAATGCTTCCACAAATCTTCCCATGTCTAATTAGGGTTAGTTTCAGAGGCCTGTGAACGTTATTTACAAGGCTGTGGGGTACTTACTGTGGAATATTGTACTTCTTTGCCAGCATGATGTTTATGGATGCACCACTTTCAATGATAGAAGGTATGGAACAACGATTCACCTTTAACCCCTTGGATGCGGGCGAAATTTTCCCGCAGTGCAGGAAAATTTCACACGTGCGCAAATCGGACGGCTCCCGGCCGTCCGACGCACACGCCACCCGAAGCGTCGGACGGCCAACGGCCGTCTGACGCATCCAAAGGGTTAATGTGATCTTGGGACAATGCCCAAAGGAACTTGGTTCTTTCACGCGGTGATCTCTCTTGGACTTGGACTCTTCTCTGCATGAAGTCAAACCCACATGCTCCCGACGTTCACCAGTTAACACCATCATTGCAAAGCCATCTTCTTCACTGTCGCTTGACAATGACATTGAAGAACCTTTGGGGGATGGATTCGATGATGATGAACTTCATTTAGTTTCCACTTGCCTCTATTGATGTTGCCGCTTGGTCTTGTGGGCATGGCTAGACGATTTCTGGAACTTTCGTGCATCCATTTTCTCTTCTCATGACGCAGTCTTTTTCTCTTTCACTTTCCAAACCATTAAAAATGGTTTTCTTTACTGCAACCCTTGCATGTTTGTCCAATGGTGGGACACTTACCTGTGTGTGGAAAGGATAATCCGCATCGGAAACACAATTTCTTTTTCCTCAGAGACATCACTTTATGGCCCACGACCTTGTGCCTCTGCTTACTTTTCATGTTTAATTCTGATTCACTCTGGATTACTCCAGCTTCCATATCAGCAGCTTGTCGATCTGCCTGCTCTTCTGCTCTCGCAGCCATGAGCTCTCTCTCCAGACTGAGTGTTTCGCGCAGCATGCGTCATCTGAACAAGTTGGAAAGGCAGCCATCGATGACCCTGAGGAGAATGGCTTCGTCATCATTGAACTCATTGTACTTGAAATGTTTCATACAGGCTTCAAGTATTTCAGTAAACTCATCCATCGTTCCCCCAGCTTGGTGTCTGGCTTGGCTGAAGATGTACCTTTCGTAGTCAACGTTCGACATTGGGTTGAAACTTATTCATAATGCCTCTTTAATCTGACGGTGCAACATTTCATCAGTTTGTGGTATTTTCTTTAATGCTTCTTTCACATCATCACCGGAAGAGTCCTTAAGTTTTTTACGATCTTTATGTCATTTGTTTCCTTTAACGCATTAAAGAAATTGTTAAATTTTTCGTTCCAATCAGTCCATCTGGCACCAATATTCAGGTTTTTTTGGGATTATCGAATGGAAGCGGTGGTTTAAAAAACATGGCTTCATCATAACCACCTTTGGGACTTCCTGCTGTTGAGAGCAGGGCTTGCTCTGGTGCTGTCACCTGCCCATTTGGGCCTGCTCCATTCATACCATCTCTAAGCCACGGACTTGCATCAATGTCATTGCAACTGCTATAATGTTGGATGGCCCCTTTTTATGTCTCGGCTGACGAAAGCAGCTCGCATGCGCTGCTCTCGTCATATGAGAGCTTCTTGGAATCAATACAGATTCCAAAGCTCTCGGAGGCGGAGTTGAAGCCCCGCCCATCTTCCTCATTCGCTGGCGTCATCCTGCATGCAAAACGCAGGCTCACGATTGAAAAGGAGGCTTCTCAGTCCCTCCTTGTTGCCGCCTTGTCTCCTTTTGGCCCCGCCCACTGGGATTGGATTGTTTACTGGCGGCGTGTTACTATCCTCTTTAATTACAGGGTGAGGACTTTTTAGGTCTCGCCTACGCAGCGCACATGCGCAGAATAGGAGGAGACCTTTAGAAATCGATTCTGTTTTTCAGGCAAAAACGTGCACGCATTGCATTGCTTTGAATGGCAACGCGTGCACGTTTGGCGATTCCCTTGCGGGAGCGAGCTTTGAAGCCATCTGTTTGTAATTAACAGATGGTTCCTGCTCGCTCCCGCAAGGGAAACTGGCGCAGGCCCCGTCCTCTCTCCCCTCCCCCTGCTGCCTCCTCCTCTCCTCGTCAAACTTTTTTTTTTTACTTTCAGCGCGAGGCGCGCGCGCTTGTTTGTTTTTGCCACTTTCTACATTGGAATATGAACCTTCTAATAACTCCTCGGTTTAAATTTTTCTAGCTCGCAGTAAATGCAAAACAGACTCTAAACTCCCCTTTCGAGCTGTATAATCCAGTGAAATCCTCGGAAATCTCTCGGCGGATTTCTCCTGCTGAAGACAGACTGCAGACTGATGGCTTTGTATGAAACTGTGTGTAATGAGGGGTGGAACGCACTGGATGTGACTGGGTGTGAATTGTGACTAAAATCCCACAAACCAAACGGTCACATCAGCCAGCTGTGTGAAAAGAGAACCATCCGTGTTACCTCGAAAACAAAAGCATTTTAAAGCGGTAATTTACCACTTAATGACTTGCTTGGAAAATGCGTCTTTAAGTTGCTGCATCAGCAGTACCGGGCAGGCGTCACAACCTATACTTGCCCATGCTCTCAGCCCCTAAACAGCCCTTGTACATACCCTTTCCAGTTCCCTACTTTTGTGCTGATGTGCGCCCACTGAAACCTGGTTTTCTTGTATTTAGTGAAAAATATATTTTTCTTTGTTTGCCGCATTTTTTTTTCTAGGGAACTACCTTCTATAATTAAATAGTTAAACATTGTATTAGAATTTGTCTCTGCCATTTCTTTGTTGTACCACTGGAATTGGGCATTTAATTAATTATAGGATTTGGGACTTTAGCTTTCCAGTGGTATTGTACTCTTTCTATTTGTCTGTCAGCTGCTTCGAAAGTGGGTAATCCAGTTATTCCAGCCTCTTCTTGTTTTATCTGGAATCGGTTTCAAAATGCCAGTCCTGTCATGGCATTAGTGCACCTGACGGTGTGGCTTTTTGTACTTTTGCTTCCTGGAGCGTGTACCTTTAACCTGCTTTTCTAGTATGGCCTGCCAACTCCACTCTTTTTTAATAAGCCACACGGCTGCCCTTTCATTTGTTCCACGCCCAGATATTTGGAATTATTGTGCACCCAGTGTTTTCATTAAAGCGTGCAAATGTGAAGTGGTATCTTGCATATGTACACACTCTTTGGAAGTGCCAACCTAGTTCCTACTGATAGCCTCGACAGAGTACAACCATACATATGGCCTTGTGCACAAATCTGCAGATCCCCTTTGACTAACATGCTTATTTTGCTCCAAGTCTTGGCTACTGACCTTTGGCGTGAAACATAGCCTCTTCTTATACCGCGGAAGCCGCATGCTTGTCTTCCAGCTTTGACCTCAAGTGAATACAGTCAGGGCCAGGGCTATAAGAGTACCCGCTCCACCTGTCCGTTCGCCTCCCGGATTCCCTTTCAACAGCCTGAGAGAGTTCTAAGTGGAGTAATTATCACTAATTATATACACTGGCTGCTCCCTAATGGACTGGTACATAATACTAAACAAGCATTGGCATAGCCAATAGATCTCGCCTTTGGGACCTTATAAGTATTTAGTTATCCAGCACAATATCCTTGGGACAAACAACATCAACTGTTGCATGGCTAAACACTTATAAGGTCCCAAAGGCGAGACCTATTGGCTATGCCAATGCTTGTTTTGTCATTGCAGCTGATTAACTTTGAAACTGAGCGCGGCGCCGCTTCACGGACACCGCGCTCGGATTATTTATATATTTCTTAACTTTAGCACTGAGCGCAGCGCCCACTTCAAGAACACCGCGCTCAGTGTTAAAGTTAAAAAATATATAAAGAACCCGAGCGCGGTGTCCGTGAAGCGGCGCCGCGCTCAGTTTTAAACGTAAGCATTTGCAATGCAATCGGACCGATTACATTGCAAATGCTTGTTAAATGGGATAGCCATCCTGACAGAGACAGCACTGGAAACAATATGAGGGGAGGGACAGTAAAAAAAGCAATCACCCCCTCCTGCTGCTGTTTGTGTAGTGTTTTGCCATCTGTTTTCCCGGCTCCCAGCTGGAAGAGATGAGAGGGCCAATTCCACCTGGGAGTGATTTCGGGGCACCAGAGAGATCTGAAGAAGGGCCTTTCATGTGATTAAACGGAAGCATTAAAAGGGAGAGGCACCCCATGACGAGTGACACCCCGAGG
This sequence comes from Calotriton arnoldi, assembly GCA_963921515.1. Taxonomy (NCBI): domain Eukaryota; kingdom Metazoa; phylum Chordata; class Amphibia; order Caudata; family Salamandridae; genus Calotriton; species Calotriton arnoldi. The sequence continues at coordinate 810,041 of CAWUFW010005429.1, forward strand.
CCCCCCTTTCCCAATCCTCTGATCGCATTCCTTTGGGCCCAAACATCTGTTTAAAATTCGGAACTAATTTTCATCGTAGAACCTAGGCCAGAGATCATCGACAGGGCTAACCCAACACGCTGGAGGCAGAGAACACTTTCCCGACCCCAGAGTGCGGGCTCCCGTGTGCACCACGTTAATATCCCGTGTAAGCGTGAATGATGGGTGAGAAACCACTGGACTCCTGTAACATGGGCGCTCCTTTTAATCAGCTGTAAAGTGCTTCGAGCCCCTGCAGAGGCGGGAATGACGCGAGAGAGAGTTACTGACAGACATTTCAGATTATTCACATCCTGAAAATTGTCCATCTCTGCATTTTTTTTACTATATGTAGTGCTACAAAGTGAGCATCCTGGGACAGTTTTACACCTCGCAGGTATTTGCTGTGCCTCGTGGCTCGGTGAGCTACCAGCAAAGATGGGCCGACTTGCCTGAGATGTATGGGCACTGCCCTTCAGCTCCATTGTCACCGCTGTACTTGTTCACTCTGGCTTTCCTGGGCTTTGACGTTGAAGGCAAGTAAACATTTCTGAGAGATTGGTGGGCGAGTCCACTGAAGCCTACGAATGAGGTGAATGGACTACTTAAGGTCGAGTACATCCATGCGCGCAACATCCAAGTGCCTCAGCCCCCCCGTCAGGTGAGTGGGCTGGGCTGAGTCTGCCAGGCAGTGATCCAGGTTCACCCAGGGTATTACACTGTCCGCCCTAAAGCCCTGGCGTTCACAGTAAACCTCTGTGTTTATATTTATTACCTTTTTATTTCTTTTAGCCGCCTCCCCTGCATGGCCCTTTCATTACTTAATCGCTGTATCTGCATATCAACAGCGAGGTGACTGGCAATGTTAAAGGGTTTATAGGTGTGAAGTAAAGCCAGCCCTACCCGTCCATGAATGAACAACACGACATCATGCACACGAAAAGGAATGCACCCACATCACATGCATGGAAGACTGGCAGAACCAGTGTGACTTCCATGTATGTCTTCCCTTCCTCTTTCTTGCTGCCCATTACTTTTTCTCGCTGATTCCTTCCCTCATACACTCACCTTTCCCTCTGCCCCTTCCCTCACTCCTACAGCCTGTTATTTTCTCTCAGTGGCTCTTCCCCACTTGCATCCATTTTTCCCTCCATGCTGTAACTTCCCATAGGGTTGCCACCTGGCCAGTCTGTTACCAAAATGGCAGATATTTTTAAGTAAAGGCTGGTAAAAACAAGCATTAAAAATGCAATAGGTCTCGCCTTTTATTAAGTTAAAGCCATTTGCTTTGCTATACAATACCATTAGCAAAGCAAATGGCTTTAACTTAGTTAAAGGCGAGACCTATTGCATTTCTTTGTCGGTGAGTGACAGTTTTGTATCTTGCATAGGTTCACTTCCGTTCTCAACCTTCTGCATCGTACCTGGTTTTCACTTTCCTTTAATGTTTTGTGGTGCCTGGATGATTCTGCTTTTGGTGCACATTCTGAACCTGGCTATCACGGCCTTCCGTCCTTCTCTGTACCTGGCTGTTGCTGCCTTTAGCGATATCGTACTATATGTATGCTGGCTCTGTGTTATTTTGAGGCGCAGTACAACTTCTTTCAGCCTTAACAGCAGGTTCCGAACTGACTGTGACTTAACCCTCCGTTATCACCTTCGCCTTCTTTGAAAGTATTGCACTGGCTGGAGCGGCACTTTGACTGCACATTTGCCAACCGTCGACGGCTTCACTCCGACTTAAGTTTGCTGGACCTCGGCAAATTCTTAGTGAGAGCACTTTTATTACTTTGGGTTACATATGCCCTAACTCGTCAGCAGTTGTAGCGTCCTCCCTTGCCTGGTAGCATGCAAATGACCACAGCACATACAGAGCTCTGTAGTTCACGTTCTTATTCTTCAGAGTACAACCATTAACTACCATACACATTGGGTCATCAACTTCATTAACAACACACAGACACACCCAAACGATTGTCATTCTACGGAGTTCATCAGGGACCAGAAGGGCCCCGCTATACATATTTAAAAAACACTCCAAGTCCTAGGGCCTGAAATTACTGCACTAATGATAGTTATGCCTCTAGCATTAATGATAGCTTTATCTCTGGGCATATGGGCCAAAGTTAGAAGGCTGGTAGTGACAACAAGCCACTAGTAGTGAGGTCCTCAGGCAGTGTGTTAAAGATTGCAGGAATCGCTGTTAGCATGAGCTGAAAGCCATTTTGTACTTGGCAGCCATTTTAGTTAGCCATGTGCTCTCCATGTGCTTTCTCCCTCTTCCAGAGTCTTGCACATGCTCAGAGAGGCCTAGCTGGTAGAATGCACCTGCTCCTAGTATAGAACTGTCAGGCTATTCTTACTCATGTAAGCAGTTTAGTCTCCCCTCCCACTTTGTGGAGCAAGCAAATTTTGTATACCCATATTAGTCAATAAGCATGCTTGTATGTGCTAGGACCTCCCCTTGATTTTATGCTGACTATGTAACAAATACATATATAAGGACCCTGTTCTCTGCACTCATTAGAATGCCTCCTACAGTGGCCTGCGGGTACCGTAAGATGCAATCTCCCTCATCTGAGGTTAATAAAACATGTTTTTTGATATTACAGCTTCTGTGCCAATCTCTTCTTTGTTGGTCTTAAGGACCAGATGTATCAGTGAACCTCTAAGAAGGTTTTTATTTCTACAAATGGCGCCCGAATAGGGACCTCATCGGTGCAGCGGCTATCCAAGGGAGTGGTCTTGAAGGGAGACAGGAATCTACTGAGGAGTACAGGACAGGAATCTACTGAGGAGGTACCCTGCGCACGGAGATTGTTTGTCTTCCAGCCCAGTATATTTCTGGTCTTCCTGATCTGATCCTCCAAGTGTTTTCCGCTCCCGACTGAGAACTTCTTTGGCGTGAGTATTTTAAAACGACTGTTAGGTCACTCAGAACTTGGCAGTTGGAATCTGGACACCATTTGATTGGTAAGAGCCGTTTTGCGGCACTTGCTGTTGGTTTGATGCCTTTGATTGGTAAGGTAGTTTTAGTAACACTTACTGTGGCTTTGTTTGTATGATTGGCCAATTTTGGAATTTGTTTTGTAAGTTATATATGCATTGCAATTCATATAGGCAGGTAATGAGGAGATTTTTCTCTAACTTTGAAAACTTGAACGGCACACATTGTGTTAAGTGTCACTTGGAGTATAATATTATATATGCTATAATATTCTTGACATGCCTGCTTCTAGCACACTTCGTAGAAAGTGTTGCTGTTTTGGAGGTACCGATATGGATTTAGTAAGTACTCAGCTGACTCCCTCAGAGGGGATACCTAAATAGGTTTACGTATAGTAAAAAGATATTTCTTCCTTGGTGACTAAGTACCCCATGGAACTAAATATGTACATAAAACGGATCCGGATCTGCGCACTTAGTAACATTCATAAGTGGTGATATGCAGAGCGCTTTTTGAGTGTTCTACCAGCCAAAACTGGCGAATTTGGTGTATTTTGGCTTCTTGACCATGGAACAGTTTTTTGGGCTACTTGTGAGAGCTCTTCTTGTAAATATGACTTACAATTAGTATTTACAAATAGGTTGGTCTTGCGTACACTTTGTAAGCAGTCCTAAGTGTTGATTTGTGGGTTAAATGTGTGTTTAAATGTCTATGTGGGGTTTGTGGTTTGACATTGGTAATACTTGTGTGAGTACTCTTTGTGAAAGAATGGCTAGCTTTAAGCGCGCTGTGTTGTGTGCTCTGCGTATATGACCCCCTTCTGTAAATATCTGAATGAGCTCAATGAGTTTGTTTATGTTTTTTTGCTGTCATCATTCTGTTATGCAAAATGTCATTTAGTTACTTACATATTAAATAAAAATCCAGAAATGAATTATATGACATATGCTAAACAGCTGCATGTTACTATTTAAATTGACAGAGTAAGATACTATACATGTGTGCAAATTGCCACAATGCTAAAGATAAAATTAGAATTCATATTCAATAGGATTAAAATAGGCCTCATACAGAGGAATAAAAACGAAATTGTGTGTTTTGTAATCAATAGACTAAAATACACGTTACAGCATTTTCCTTAAATACATTGTATTAGACATTAAAAGGCATGCACATCATATGAGTGAATTTGGTCGTTGCTGAACTAAATACACATTATAGAAAGATAGATTTGACTGCATTGAAATGCCTCAGTTTTTAAATAGACTGTGACATGCTTTTCTTTCAGCACCCGAGAAAAAAGCTTTCCAACAGCTGTGTTTAAACTGACTAACTGAAAAGAAACTGTTTGACACAGCAAATGGGGATTTAACTCTGTCAGGGTATTTCAAATAATAAAGGGGTTTTTCCTGAGAAAGGCGTGAAAATTCGACGCCTGCTGACAAACAACAGCTGCATAAATAGCATATGGCTATTCCTGATCACGGCCACAGACAGGAATGCTGAGTCAGCGAAATTTTAAGTCAGTGTAAAACTGGTATAAGGGCCTGCATTATTTTAAAAGTTTCAAAAAACCAGTTTCATTATTTTGGATAACAGAGAACAAAATTGAAAGTAGGGATTTCCTTTCTTAATGCCTTTTTTACATAAGTACATCTGTGGTTCTGATGTTAAATGATAACTGTCCTTTTAAAAAGTGGCGCAGACTTTTCCTGTTTCAAGTAAGGCTTCTGTGCTTAGGGTTATGAATGAATGCGTTTAAATATGATAGGCTACGAATGAAGCTTGCTTTTCAAATGTGGAATCATCAAAATGGTTGGTTTTGATTAAAAAAAAAAAAAATTAATTATATGAAAAAAATATATTGTTAAACATAAATGCTTTAAATTCGTTTTTTCATCTTTATAAAGCCTAATCATCATACTGTGAATTCCTAGTATCAAAGTTGAATTTAAGCAGTGCTGTACCGCAATAAGAAGGGAACTTAAATGTGAAATGTCACTTTACCCAGCCGTACAAAACTCATTTTTATAAGGGTATATCTTATACATTTCTGATTTCCCATTCCTGGGCTATCTAGAGAACACTCTGGGGGTTCCTATTATGCAAAAATATTGTAGGATATTCATTTTTAAGTGCCCCTACCACCAAAGTCGAAATTGAGCTAAATTCACAATTTTACAAGCAGTTCTACCACTCAAGGCAGTTTTAACGTGCTCTCAGGCTTCAATAAAGTATATGCAAGTATAAAACAAACAGCTGACCTCTGTATTACTAGACTACACACCACATACTGTACATAAATGAAAATAAGTATACAGAAACCAGCAGACGTTATTATCCTACCTTTAAATTACTGGCAAACACACCGGACAGGACTGCCTTTTAGCTGTGATTCTCCAGAGTTGCTTTGCATTACGAAAACCGCATGGCAAGCCTTGCACAAACAAAATGAGCAGCTGCTGAACGGGTCAAAGGTCGGAGTTCTGCATTTAGCAACTTAGCAGGGTGAAGGGTAATGTTTGCTGGGACACTTCGACCTTCGAAAAGTTTTTGAAAGACGAGATGATAGCGCAAAGAGAGAAAGAGAAGCTTTGCTTCCTATTTTTGGCAAACACACGTTTTGCGCAGTCATATGAAACGAAGGAAAACAGCCCTCAGTTGAGCATTGATCTGCCATGTATATCAAAATAATGATTTTAGTTTAAAGAATACTGTGTAGGGGCTACGATAAGGAGGAAATGGATTTTAGTTTACATTCATGCGCCCTCATGTTAATCAAGTACAATTGCTCAAGGAATTGATACATTTGTTGCTGACGCTTTCTACAGTACTCGATGTGCTTGAATCAGAGAATAGCCACTTTCTAAGATATCTCCTACAAGTTTGTTTGTGCCCAGTTGCTACAAATAGGGGTTGAAAGTGTTGACAGAAGTAAAACCTGTTTCAGGTTTTCCTACTGTCAAAATGGGGGAAGGAGGCTAGCTCCTCTACAAATTAAGGGTAGGCAAAATTATGTTTTCTCTCTTCTTTTTCTTACTTTTTTTTAGTCTGTCTAAGCTGTCTGTGAAATAGCCATGAGACATTTCATTGGCTATTCAGTAATACTGTTTTAAAAATTGTTAGCATTAATAAAATGATAAAATCTATGCTATGTTACTGCCCATCCTGTATGAAAGAATGAGTAGAACAGATTGATGTTCCCTTATTTGATCTTTAAGGGGAACTGTATAGTGGCGGTTTCTGTTCAAAAATCTCAGGTGGCAACACTATTATTGTTTATGTTATTCTCATGTTCTATACAGTTTTGCAAGGGCATTGCTAGTTTTTTATTAGCTAGTCTCTGTCAATAAGCTGACAGCCCTTATTAGAGCTGGAGATAGGGTTTTTTTCCTTTTGAAAATGATGTTGCATAGTCCAGATCGTGAAAAGTACAATGCAGGAAAGACGCTCATGTGATCCTTAGCAAACATTTTGAAGGAAAATATTGTTTTATAGGAATTTGTTTGTCATAACATGTTCTGCTGGAGAAAATGTACTCACTATGTTGAAGTTTAGTTCTTTTTGCAATAAGAATCCCTGTTAAATTAGCAGTTTTAGATTTTCCTGCTGCACCTATAACATGAGAGCATGGTCCTAAGCATAACATGTAAGAGAAATTATTTTACAAGTGTCTGCAGTCCTGTACAAGTAATGTAAAATCTATGAGTAAAAGTGTAGATCATTTCCTTTTTCTTGAGGGTTCTTCAGATTGGTAATATAGGAATACACCAATGTAAGTATTTGGAGTATGTCTGTATTGTTTTTCTCTTTTCCTCAGAATTTAGTAAATGAACACAGACTTCCTTGGCTGTTTGGGATTGGGTGATGTATTACTCTTGTCAGTTCACCAAAACGTTCCTTTTATACTTGCCAATAGGTCCAGGGTTTTCTACTCTCAGATAGATGAAGTGGCTCTTGGGTGCCTTGCTAATGTATGGGGCGCCCGAGACTAAGGAAGTATTCTGAGACTATCCTCTCTGTTGTTAGATTATTTCTGTGCCTTGTCTAAAGACCTCTTGTTCTGTCCACCAATAGATATTTGCTGCCTTACAACCATTGCCAGAGGGGCCCGGACATCAGATCCAGCCTGGGAGTCAGCACCAGTCCAGCCTACAGTCAAAACGAAAGGAACCAGCACAGGCGTTGCTGGCAACTAGGACCTCAGTGAAGGCGGAAGCACTGGGACGTGAAGTGTGTACCCCTGCCACTGTCTTGGGCGAAAGACGGGGTTACAAATCAGGATGGAGAAATCTTTGTGTGGATCCAGTTTTTGATGCCCAGCTGAGAGAGTCACAGAACGACAAGGACGGCAAGGAGGCTTTTGCTTGAGGTGACCCCCTTTGAAACAAGGGTTGCTTCAGGCCTTTGAGTCCTGGTCCCAAGTGAATGCAAGTCTACGCCTTTGTTTGTTGATCAAGAGATGCCCGAGCACACTGGGTACAATTTGTGGCCCTAACAAAAGAGCAGTGCGCCAGAGGTGCAATACAGGAGTTAGGGAAGGACTTGAGTTTAGGGTACAGGTGCTGTGCCCTTGGTGCCTGTTAGATTAAAGTGAAGAAAACTGGTGCACTGCCTGAGACACTGGACAGGATCATTGAGGGTATTTGCCCTGGGGGGTGATTGCCCTATCCTGAAAGAAAGACTTTTCCTTCTCTGTGATTCTTGAGTTGCGAGTTGTGCAGCTCCACCGTGGGAACAACAAGAGCCTGCCTGTGAGGCTCAAACGGACACAGGGAGAAGACTCCCCTCTGGTTGGTTGGTTCTAGAAATTCCCAAGGACTTTTTTTTTTGTTAGTAATGTACCCCTTTGGTCGTCCCATTTTTTTTGGAGGAGCAGCCCTTTGCGGCTCCTTGTCCTAATTCCTATGGCCCTGTGTGGTCCTCCTGGTCCCCGGAGCCAGGATTGTTTTTGTAATAATATGTCTGATTGCTTTAATATTTTTTAAGAGTAATGTTTATTCTGCACGAGAAAAGTTCATCTGAGCATGTTACTTTACTCTTTCCTTAAGTATATTAATTGATAATTTAGCCCTCATAAAAATACTGAGAAAGTCTATTGAAAATGTTTTTATTAGGTATGTGCTGTTGGCTATTTTGAAATTGACATAAATAGTCACTGAAATACATCAGAGCCCTGAAACTTAAAATTAGACTAGCTGGTTTTGGTATTTGCTTTCTGCTTAGGATTGGAAAATATTGAGATTTCTGTTTGAGATAATAGTCATTATTCTCTCTTGCTACCTGTATGACCCAATGCTCTGTTCACTTTGTACTCCTGCTTATACCTTGTATATACCTGCTTAATGAAATGTTTAGAATGTAAATGCCCACCTAGCATAGGATATTGATGAATTTATGAGAAGAAAATGTGCAAAATATTTTCTATGTCTCTACTAGATCATGGGAATGTCTTTAGCTCATGCTAAAAGGATCATCTGTTAAAGATTGCAGGAATCGCTGTTAGCATGAGCTGAAAGCCATTTTGTACTTGGCAGCCATTTTAGTTAGCCATGTGCTCGCCATGTGCTTTCTCCCTCTTCCAGAGTCTTGCACATGCTCAGAGAGGCCTAGCTGGTAGAATGCACCTGCTCCTAGTATAGAACTGTCAGGCTATTCTTACTCATGTAAGCAGTTTAGTCTCCCTCCCACTTTGTGGAGCAAGCAAATTTTGTATACCCATATTAGTCAATAAGCATGCTTGTATGTGCTAGGACCTCCCCTTGATTTTATGCTGACTATGTAACAAATACATATATAAGGACCCTGTTCTCTGCACTCATTAGAATGCCTCCTACAGTGGCCTGCGGGTACCGTAAGATGCAATCTTCCTCATCTGAGGTTAATAAAACATGTTTTTTTGATATTACAGCTTCTGTGCCAATCTCTTCTTTGTTGGTCTTAAGGACCAGATGTATCAGTGAACCCCTAAGAAGGTTTTTATTTCTACAAGTGGAGGACTGTTCTTAGGTCTCCATTTTAATTCTATACCTTTCAAGATAGTTGACGTTAATTTAGGGTATTAGGATATATGAATCAGATGAATGCTGTTATGGAAAGAACAACACAACCCACAGCAACAAATATTGTGGTGAAGAACATCTTTTGAGAAATGCATTTTCTTTTAGTGTATCTGATTGATAGATACACAACAGAAAGTGATTTAATTCTCTCAGCCCCTATTGGTTGAAGTGAGTGGTGACTGGTACATCAGTTGATGGGCTCTGGAGAATCTGGTGTGATCTGACCGCTCATATAGAAACAGAAAGATCAAGGCCTACCAATCGTTTGATTGGGAAGACTGGATTATATACAGTACTGAGATCATAAGGAGATTTTATTTTACCATTCTTTCAATCATTCTTTGAATTTTCCACAGGCTTGTAGAGTCTGCCAACACATGAATGGAAATTCCATAGAACCTTTTAGTTTCTGAGTAAATATAGTGTGGCGTGGGTACATTTTAACTTCGTCCCAATAAGGATAATCCCCTGCGGAACTCTTGACATGGTGGATGCTAGACAGAAAGTAAAAGCTTAACAAACTCTGTCCTGGCTTGCACTGCACTGTTTACAGTACCCTTGATTAATAGCTCCATGCTTATTATGTCAGCAGCTGTGGGAATGCAACGCACTTTATAAAAAAGAAGTTAGAACAGTTAAACAGTTAAAGACCACAAAGCGGACAATTTATTCCTAGACACTGCATTAACGAATCACTGACATATTATTGATGCAACAAATGTCGAAATACACAAAAATCAGAAATTAAATATCGAGAACAGACATATCAACTTCGTATACCTAACTATAAAAATCACAAATATGGAGCACACAAGTATTGTTGTCAAAACACCGATTTTTACCTACATTGATAAAAACATCGGAAACACAAATATCATCACCTATTAACCCCTTCGCTGCGCCCATCGGCCAACGGCCGTCGCAAGCACTACCTCCGTAGTGCTGCGCACGTCCGTTGGCCATCGCGGCCCTGCCCACTCAATCAAACCGCCGCACTGCGGCGGAATTCGCGCCGCGGTTAAGTGGTTAATAAACATATAACATGTCAAAAACATTGATTCCCACAATATCGACTACAATATTATCACCAACATAACTAATATATCCTTAAAAAATATACCAAAAAAACAGTTTTAACATAAAACAATGACTTTCAATAAACCCAGAACTTGTAATAAACATCTATAATTAAACAAAAATATATTACATCAACCAAAAATTAAACGTTCACCCCAAACAATGTGTACACCTAAAACACATACAATGAAAACACCAAAAGCATTCATAGTTACTATAAACATTTAAACACAAATATAATTTAATATTAATAAACAAATTCATACGTAAATAAAACAAAATATATTTATTTTGCTACACAAAGAAAACTTAAGTTAGAGTTAAGGAAACAAAGACTGAACAGATAAATAAACTCAAAAAAATAACACTAAAAACAACTTTAGAAATAAAATCAAACAAACAATGTAACCAACAATATAAAAAGCACACTAATTAAAAGCAACTAAACACTCCAAAAATGACAAACGCTGCAAGAGGAGGAAACTCTGCCAGATTCTCACAACAAATGATTAAAAAAGAAATAACTCATCTCAACAACTACATAGTCAAGTAAGTATGTACTTATATCTAAAATAAAACTTAACTATTATTAAACTAAAAAATATAATTTAACAAATAAATAGTAACACACTGTAACTTTTTATAATTTTACATAGACTGCCTAAAAGAAACAAAAACCAACTTCCAAACCAACAAAGTGCCAGAAAATGTCAACTATAGCACCTAGAACATACAATAAAGTAAGTATGCATAAATAATAAAATATAAACTTTCCCAAACAGAGACCATAAATAAACCTAACTCCCTAAACCTTGACAAACTAGCAACGAAATACCATTTTTAATTAATGTAACTTTTTTTCTCTTTCAACAGAAAAGTAAGCACCTGCTCCATGTTAGATAACCTCACAAGAAATGGTGCAAAATATCTCAACAAAACATACAAGTAAGTAAGCAAATTACAAGTAACAGTGGGGGATATTAGCAAGAACTTAGCGCGTTTTTTTTATCGCCGCGTATCGCTGGATTTTATCGCGGAGATAACATGCTATTAGCAACGTTTATCTCCAATGCGATAAAATATCCAGCGATAGCGGCGAAATGCGTGAATATCGCTGGAAATCCAGCGATATTCACGCATTAACGCCATGGGGGACTTAGCCTGACAATCCACCTCCCATACAACAAACAGGTAAGTCATGTTTTTAGCAGGTGTTAAATTCTAGCGATATTCGCGCTTAGCGCACATTTTTTTATCGCTTCGCCTGCGTTGCTAATAGGGGGAAGTTGTGTTAGTGACTGTTTTCTGTCGCTTTTAGTTGGGAACACCTACCTTGCATGTCATTAGCGATAATTATCGCTGGCATGCAAGGCGATGGGAGAACGGGCCGCTATCGCCAGAAAGCTGCCGCTAACGCCTGTTAGCGACAGCTTGCTGATAGGGCGATAAAAAAATCGCCGCTTTGGTGGCAAAAAGTGCCGCTAAAGCGGCGATAAAGCCCTTGCTAATATGCCCCAGCATTTTTTAACATATTAATAACAACATTCAATATTTAAATTATAATATATATTTATACTATTAAGCTACTTACAGATACGATGACAGAAGCTGCCCAATTTATCACTTCACAGAAAGAAAAGCAATTATTAAATCACATGTGCTACACCTTCTACCAAGAAAGTGCATCAACAGAAACTATAAACTAGAAATGTACTAAATATTATTCGAATGCATGCTATGGGAGGGCAACTACAAAAGATAATATTATAATTAATGTTAGAGAGCACCACCACCCCACAAATGTAACAGAAATAGAAGTTAGAGAAATCTTACAAGATATAAGAGAGCTACCAGTAACCCACAATCAAAATCCTTAAAGACATACCACCCAAAGTCTCTGTACACATAACAGGCCAACTACCACCTATATCCAATTTAAAATGTTTACACTAAAAAGGTTACCAGTGATACCCCACCTGCCCCTAGAACATATCAAGACATACACATATCTGACCATTTAACAATTACACATAATGAGGAACCTTTCCTTTTACATGACAATCTAAATAACGAAAAACGAATCCTAATCTTCTCTACAACAAACAACTTAAAGAAACTTACCCAATGTTAAACCTGGATAATGGATGGGACCTTCACAATTTGTCCAAATCAATTCACTCATATGTACATCATACATGGTGAATATCAGCACACCAATAGCCCTTTCATATATGCTTTACTATCAAACAAACAAGGCAGCACCTGCTATGAACTCCTAAACTATATAAAACAACCAACAAATAACTACTACTCCCAAAAAATAACCATAGACTTTGAACAAGCCATTTTCAAACAATTCTAAACATATACCCCCCACACAGCCATACAAGGCTGTTACTATCACTTTAAACAAAGTATATAGCAACACCTCCAAAAATCTACACTAAGGGCCCGATTACGACTTTGACGGTGCGGCAGCGGAACTGCCTTGCTGCCGCACCGCCACATCCATGTGAAAACTGCCCACCAAATAATTATTTTTATTATTGGCGGGCGATTCCTTTGACATTCCCAGGGTACCGCGATGGGAACATCAAAAAGTTCCAGCACGGCATGGACTGTTGATATTGTTTCTTTTGTCTAGATCCAACATATTGGATATATGATGCCTAGTGTACTGTTAAATGCAATACATCTTGTGGATCTGTCCCATGATCTCCTTCTCCTTGTTTTCCCTTCCAGCCCCCCACACCCTCTCTCTCTCCCTATCTTTATTTATCTTTCCCCTCTTTTCTAACATCCTTGTCCTGTTATGTTTCATATAGATGCCCTAATATAGGCATAGTTTGAGATGCCCTAATATAGGCATAATCTTTCACCTACATTAGTTCCCTATTCTCCACAATAACGGGCGCTGAGGGCTGAACCTTATCTAGACTGTGGTTTGGGTACAGAAGGAGGGTTTTTCCCAAGCATTGGCCTCCTATACCATCTTCGATGTGCTCATCCAGTATGATTAAATATTCATAAGAGTTCTAGGAAACCAGGCAGGGGCTAGGATCCACCTGCATAAACATCTACGTAACCGGTTCATCCCATACGTCATCTTCATACCCAACAATGGCTAACACAAGACACAAGGGACAAAGGGACTCTATACTTTTCTGTATAAATACAGCACCTCTTGCTATCAGTAGTTAGAGGGAACCGAGACTTCCAGGCCGACACACTGACCAGAGATGCTGAGGCTCCTGAATGCAGTCGCTCCAGCTGACAGTGGTCTAATCAACCCTTGCGGGGTGTCCAACTCGAGACCAGGACGAGGTCCCACACTCTCATTATTCAGGTAATGGGGTTTGACTAAATTCTAGCGGGATTCTTGGCTTCTTTCGCACCTACTCACATGCTAGGTACACTTAGGTACATCTAGACAAGCATCGTAGGAGTATGCGCTTTATTTTATAAATGCATTTTATATTCATGTAAATGTTCATGACTATTGCAAAATGGTAGAACTGTACTATCCTTTCTTATCCACTGTACTGCTGATCATATATCTCTGCTACTGTTTAACAGTTGTCGCAGCACATATATTTTATACTAGAAGAACAACTGTGCAATAAATTCTTATTGTAAACACACTCGACTGTTTCTTCTGTGTAACTCTCTGAGACCAAATGAGCAAGCACGAGTGACTGAGCGAAAAGTAGTACATTGTTTCCACGAGTCTGAGGAATCAGGGTTGTCGTGTTCTGAGGTTGCCAAAAACTAATCTCTCTGCTAAAAAGGACATTCTTGTGGCACTGTGAGCTAGCTAATGCAAACAGGCTAACATACGCGGTGGGGGTGCACAGACTCAGTCTACCACCAGGCCCACAGTGTGTTATCCAAAAGTGCAGGTCCTGCAGGGGTACTATAGGAACTACACTACAGTCCCTTCCAAGATGGCCGCCATCTTTCCCATCTGGGACCATTCCTATTCTCATTAGCACAAGCCAGCTCATCCGCAAAAAAACTAAGAAAATGCAGTTCCAGGACTGTTACATGATTAACACTGGCTTTTTAGATTGTAGAGGCTCAAATTTAAGCACTCTAAAAGTGGAATAATGAATGATTTTAATTGGTTATCAATTTTTGTGTATAATGTATATTTCGACCTAAGATCTAATTTTTTTTAATTTTTTTTAAATGCATTTATGCTCTGGCTTTTACTTGAAAACGATCTTGACATTAACTAAACGCTTTAAATTTTTATGTCGATGTACTTTTATGATCCTGGAGATCGAAATAAAGTTATTATGATGATGATGATTAGCACAACCACATCCACTTCCAGTCTGCCAATCGGCGGCTTGCACAGGAACTTGTCAGAGTTCACTTCTTCCTAACAGAGCCGCATACCGCTGCTGATCCAGACCTGTGAGCCCTCACTTCACTCGGCAGAACCATTCACTTCCCTGCCAAGAGCCTCACAATGCTGCTGCTACTGACCCGCCACCTCGCATCTCTCCGATCCTCTCGCTTTTGACCCACGCTGCGGTTTGCAGCTGCTGTGGGACTCACTCGCCACTAGCAATCTTCGGTGCTGTATTACCACTCAACCAGGTAAGCCGCAATTCCGCACTGACTTGGGTGCGGTTTTTGTTTTGCCTTATTCAGCATTACTCTTCATTCCACTATCCCCTTTTCCCACCAGCTACAACAAATCTGACCGACCTCCATGATTTGCTATTGCTCATGATGTGATTCTACATCAATGAGCTGGTATGTATTTCTCTTTTATGCCTCGATTTTGGATCACTGGAGCCCTTACACAGTTGGTTCATTATTTTTCATCCGATAATTTTAATCCATCTTTTTTCTTAGTTTCACACAGGCTGCACTGAATTCGAACCTTCAATGAACTCATAGTAACACACCGCAAGCATTTGCAATTCTGCCTTGCTCGTGATTTTCATTTGGCCCCCCGCACAGGTCAGCACCTCATTCTTGCATATTTGCACTAAGTAATTTCACACATTAATACCTAATAATTCTGTCAGATTATGCACAGAGCTATTTTACCCATCTCAAATCACTTTTTAGTGTCACTCACGGTTACAACATCAGCATTTTCACCTGCATAGTTATTGGCTGCACGTCCCTCCTTCACGTACGTGCATGGTATAAGAGACCGCCGTTTTAATTTTAATTGCATTTTTTACTATTGATTCTCATTTTGGTTTTCCCTTTTCTTCCCTTCCCTCCCTCCCTCCCCTCCCTTAATTTCTTTTATTATTTTTTGTTTTTCCTTACTTTCCACTCTTTTGTATTCTCCCCTTTTGACAGGCATTTCTCCTCTCAGGCATATATTTTAAGTCTTGATGATGGTCTCCATATTCCAATGAGGGATCGAAACGTCATTGACAAAAAGTATCATGACTATTTTAAATGTGTTTTATTGAGATATAAACAGAATGGCTACCTTATGTAAACAAGTGGTGCTAATTCAACATTTGTGGAGCCACGTTGTAAATGTCTGAGTTTTTGTTTATACAGTTTGTTTAGCTTTCCTGTCCTTCTCTTAATTCGTTATGGCTTTGTTTTTTCTGAATATTTATTCAAATTATCGAGTATATGATCCTATCCTAGGCTGCTATAGAAATTATTTGATTTCTATATGTATTAACACAAATATTTCTCTGGAAGTGACCGTTTGTTCCTCGATAAACAACCTTATCCATGGTCCCTGTCGCATCCTTGGTTCCCTTGTTTACAACGACATGCTAGACATTCTTTGCATGCACACAGGCAGGCACATGTTGTGCCTCCCTGTGTGCATCCACTGGGCGTGAGGCACAAGGGGGGCCTGAAGGACCCCCTTTCTTTCATCTTCACCACTGTTTTCATGGAGGAAAGACCTCCATGAAATCAGTGGCGGAGATGAAAGTCGTAATATGCTTGGCAGGACCGCAGCGGTCCCGCCAAGCATATAGATGCCTCTTGACCGCCACGCAACTGCCATTCAACGTGATGGCGGTCCCCTGGCGAAGTCGGCGGTCCCAGGCCAGCACAACCACTAGGGTCATAATGTGGTGGTCGCAAGACTGCCACCGTTGTGCAACCACGAGTCTTGTGGTCCTTGGACCGCCAGACTTGTAATTAGGCCCTTAGCGTAAAATTCCACTAACAGCCAATTCACTTGTCAAATAAATTATAGCACTAGCCTATGTCCCTATCACAGAGGTAGCCAACTACTACAACTTACTAATAGAAAGCCCTTTCTACCAGCAAAATGAAGACAAACTTATTTCCCTAATGGACTATTTCAAAGACACTTGGGTTGGCAGACTGCATCGGTCAGGACACAGATGCCAGCCAAATTCCAAATACCATGGTGGAATGTCTGTGACAGCACCTTGGCAACGAAAGCCAAAACACCCAGTGGAAGGATAGCACAGTGCCTTCCAATTCCCACTAGGCAGAACACAATCTGCATTATACAAATTTATTGAAGCATTACAAAAAGAGCAGAGCTACTAAGAATAAAGCAATCTGTTACCCAAATTTGCCCTAAACTGTGCAAACAAACTAAAAGAATGTACGACATGCTACAATTTAACGTCTAACTCTTCAAAAATAACAAAGGACTACATTATTTAGAAATGATAGCCAAAAGCGTATTATAAATTAAATCTCAACCTACCAAGAACCTCAAAAACTACAACAAGATCTAAACCAACAAACCACATCCTTTTTGTTTTAAAAAAAATAATATAAAATATTTCATTACAGCAGTGAAACAATTATATAAAATCCCAAAGTTAAAAAACAATGATATAATAAAAAAATATATTAATTATTAAAAATATATGTAGCAGTAACCAACCAACAACTAAAAAACAAATGCACTACATCACATTAAATATATCCAACATATAATCCAAACAATTCTACATAATAATAACATACACATAACATAAACTACCTAATATCCCATTTTTTGTAGCAGTAGATCCTTCTTCACCTCCATGTAACAAAAATAGCAATCCACTAAAAGATGAAGAATGCAAAATGCAAAAATATAAACAATGCAATAGAAATCCATCAAAGCAATCCAAATTCTGTAGGTTCCATAAAAAACATCAGTTTATAATAAGCCAAGATTGATTTTCTTTAAAAAAAATGTAAACTTCAAATTTCCATAGAAAACATTCATAGACAAAAACCTGTAAAAGAAACGTTAAACACCCACCCGCACAATACATTACAGTCCCAAATATACACATGGGGGCTGATTATGATCTTGGCGGATGGCATACTCCATCACAAATGTGACGGATATCATTTCCGCCGTTTTACAATTCCATTATTCCTATGGAACTCGTAATACAGCGGATGGGATATCCGTCACGTTTGTGATGAGGTATCCCATCCGCCAAGATAGTAATCAGGCCCAAAATCATCAAAACATAAATTACATCACATAATTTGACATAAAACATTCATACATTGTTATAACAATTTTAAAAAACACAAAATGACAAAATAGTGCAAAACACTACCAGAAAACACATCAAAATATACCAAAAACTCACAAAAAACACTATACACAAGTTTTAAAACATGCATCATAAATCTCTCCTACCCTCAAAAGCCTTAAAAGAATCCTTAAAAAAGGACTTACCTATTCTGACAAATAGCAGCAATTAACCGCAATGTGGTTCCTGAAAAAATAACTCAAAATAACACCAGAAGACTACAAAATGGAAGGTAGCGGTAAACAAAAAATCGCCACTATTTGAAACTAAAAGAAAAAGCTAGCTCCCCATAGAAATGAAAGGGAAATATAGTAAAAATGCTCAATAAATTAAAGAAAAAATGCAAAAAATTATTACAAATGCTAAACATGTCAAGCAATGTGGTAAAGTATATATTGCATAATAGAATGAAATAAATACAAATATTTAATATATACTAATAAAGAAAATTTAAAAATTATGTTACAAATGTATTAAAGTTAAAAACTGTTTAAAAAATGTCATTAATGAAAAATAACATTTCAAACATATGTAAATTTGATTTACTTCTGTTTTTTTACTGTTAAAAACTAACTAAAAATATTGTATTTACCTCACTTTATAATTGCTTTTATTTTTACTTAAAAAATATATTTGTTAAAATGCTAAATTAAAATTGTAAAAAAAAATGTGACATCTTTTTATTATACTAAATTTGGAGAAAATCTTGGACACATAAAAGGTGACATTTACTATTCCCACCCCAATCTAAACCAACTTGAGGAAGGTGTTGGACAATAAAGGGGTGACATTTACTATTCCTACTCCAATCTAAACCTACTTGCGGGAGGGTTTGGACACTAAAGGGGTAACATTTACTATTCCCACTCCAATATAAGCTAAACTGGGGAAGGTGCCGGACACTAAAGAGGTGACTAAAGAGGTGACATTTGCTATTACCACTAAAATCATAACCAACTTGAGGAAGGTGTTGGACGCTAAAGAGGTGACATTTACTATTCCCACTCCGATCTAAACCAACTTGAGAAAGGTGTTGGACACTAAGGGCCTGAATACGAGTCTGGTGACCCCAGTCCGACCAGCCACCGCTGCACCAGCGGTCCTACAGCCCCATTATGAGTTGGACCGCTGACGCTGCCAGGGAATCGCCACTCTCTTGAGGTGGTGTGGCGGTCAGAGGCCGCTCTATGTTTGGCAGGACCGCCACAGTCCCGCCAAGCATATTATGAGTTTTCTCTTCGCCGGTGGTGACATGGAGGTTCCTCCTCCAATTCAACCCTGGTGGAGAGGAAACAAAGGGGACCCTAGAAGGCCCCCCGTGCCTCTATTGCTTGTGCATGCACAGAGGGGGGAATAACATGTGCCCCCCTGTGTGCATGCACAACAGTTCCTGCACAGCATGGACTTTTCAGTCCATGTCGTGCAGGAACCTTATGAGACGTTCCCATTGCGGTGCCTTTTTCAAAGGCAGCCTTTGAAAGAGGTGCTGCCCTGTGGAATACCATGCCGCCCGCCTGCCAGACTACAAATAATTAGTAATCTGGCGGGTGGTGATGAGTCTCGGCAGTGCGTGTATGTGCCAGTGGAGTACTGCCCTCCCTCACACTGCCGAAACTCGTTATTGGGCCCTTAAGTGGTGACATTTACTATTTCCACTCCAATCTAAACCAATTTAAGGAAGGTGTCGGACACTAAAGGGGTGACATTTACTATTCTCACTCCGATCTCAACCAACTTGGGAAATTACTTGGAAACTAAATGAGTGGCATATACTATACAACTCTGATCTAAACTAACTTGAGGAAGGTGTTGGACACTAAAAAAGTGACACTAAAGAGGTGACATCCCACTCCAATCTAAACCAATTTATGGAAGGTTTTGGACACTAAAGGGGTGACATTTACTATTTCACTCAAATCTACATTAATTTGAGGGAAAGCGTTCGACACTAAAAACTTCACATTTGATAAATCCAGTTCTAAATAAAACTTTTTGCCTAGAATATTATTAAATTTATTTATAACAAACACTTTTAATACTGCACACTCTCACATTTTGGGAAATTAATAAATTAGCAAAGATATTATATCAAAACACACTAATTTAAACTACTACCCTTTATATAAAAATGTAACCTTAAAATGTATATTTTAGTTAATAATAAAACTACAATATTTAAAAAAATATTTCCTACCTTTCAAAATATTAAAAATACAATTTCATAGAATTCAAATAAAATACACTTTTTAAAAATATTTCTTATATGAAAAATGTTTGTAAATAAAGATTTTTAATTTTCAAATGTATTTTTTCATTTTATTTTGCTTTATATAATTATAACAATTTCATAAAAATAATATATTTGTAATTTAGACACCAAAATAATTCCAAATATACTACTTTATGAAAATTTTAAAAAATGCATTTAATATTTTAAAATATTTCATCTTTTATTTTAATAAAATCCATAAAATATACCTTTTTATCATGAAATTTAAAAATATTTTAAAAAATATAGAATTCATTTTAAAATTCAAAACAATTAATTTACATCACTTCAAAAATATTAACTTACTATGCAAAATTAAAGTACACATTTTATAAAAATCTCCCCATCCTTATCCCCTAATAACCCAACATCCCATTAAAGAAAAAAACAATTATAATTAAAAGCATTAATTCAGTTTAAAATACAATTTAATAATTAAAAAATCAACTAAAATAAAAACAAAATAAAAAAATTATAAACACATTCAACACAGACACAAAATACTATACATTACATACTAATTAACACTCAAAAACAATATTATATGCAACAATATTTACTACATCGATATTTTTGACAACGATATTGAAAAGAACTCTAAAAATGATATTTTTGCCTTTGATATTCCTGTCCACGATATTTTTGAGGCCCCGATATTCTTGACATGATAATTATCATAAGAACAAGAGCTCTGTTATTCCCTTCCTTACTTATGAGGAGAGTATGGAACATTTCCCATATTTATATAAAATCCCAGATAGGTCCATGAGACACTAAATTTTGCACTTAAGAATTGGCATTGACCCCGGATGGTGGATGCCAGGTCTGAAGTTAAAAATTATGGAGAACCTGGATCACTGCCCATGTAGGCGGGGACATAAGTACTCAGTGAGTCATCTTTAGTAGGACTGTGTACATTTCTCCACCTTGTATTTATAAAATATGGCACTCGAGCACGTGATGAGGGACTTAACCTGATGTATGCCCTCAGGTTTCAGGATCTAGATATTGCTATGTGTCAATTCTTGCTGGAAGATTGTATCTTCCTCCACAAGGCCTTTACTTGTCAGCTGATTCAGAGTGAGGGTAGGAATTGTATTCCCTGGTTTGGTGGGGGTCTTCTTTTATTATTTGATGGACTGGGCCCAAATAGATTAGAATGTTGCTCAAAGGGGAGGCCTGGGATTGTGATAGTTGTTTTGCATACTGCACTTTATAATGTTGATTGGCAAAATGAGGTGTATGCTTCGGCCCATTGCAAAGTTTTATAAATGCTGAAACCATGTTTGCGAAATTGTGGTTAGGTTGTATGCAGCACTTTACATTGCTCTAGTTGGTGAAATGAGCTTCTGGCCTAGGGCAATTTTTTTCCTCTTCCTAAGAAGGTATGGTCCTTGCACTTTACATTGTTCCACCTGCTTAAATGAACTATACGTCTTGGTTTACTAATTATATTTTAGATATTCTTAATTGGTATGTGTTAATGGTACAACCCTCGATTGAGTTTGAATGTGAAGACATTTTATATTTTATAGTGACTTCTGTTGCAGCCCAGGAAAAGGGCTGCAGCATAAGCCACAGTGATATAGAGCACTTTAGGCACATCCATGCACTGTATGTGCCCCCTGGGCCACTTTGCAGTGGCACACAAGGGACGGGGCCCTGTTTGGGGCCCCCAAAGTCCCATCCGACAGCCTTTTCATGGTGGTGGGATCAGCATGAAAAGGCTGTGGGAAAGGAACATTGTAATCCCATTGGCGGTGCCTGTGCAGGCACTTCCGCCAGTCAAGGGATACAATTACGATCTCCGCTCTGACGGAATCTTAAATGCTGTCGGAGGTGGCGGTCTGGCCCTTACAGCTGATGGTCTGACCGCATGCATCATAATGCAGTGGCTGGACCAAAGGTCTGTCTGCAGTGCGACCGCCACTGACGTCCTGTCGGTGGCGGTCCCACCGCTATCATAATGACCCCCTTAGGTGCTTGATTATGAGTTTAGGCTGTCTTGGAGCAGGCAGCATGCCGCCACTCTGCTCCAGGATCACCAAAACTCACCGCCGCCTGCCTGCCAGATTACAAGTCATTTTGTGAATTGGCGGGCTGTGGCAGTCCCGCGGTGGTGCTGTTTAAAGGCTCATTGTGATCCTTATACAGCACCGCCGCTGCACCGCCAGTGCAAATTCCGGCATGGGAAGGAATGCACCAAGTTGTGCATTCCTTCCTATGCAGGAACTGGGGGTGCAAATCTATAAGGGGCACAACATGAGCCCCCCCTGCATGCACCCCTGTGCAGAGGGACAAGAGGAGGCCCTGTAGGGCCCCATTTCACTCCTCACTGCCAGCAGTTACATGGAGGAAGAATCTCCATGAGACCGCTGGCAGTGAGAATAGTTGTAATATGCTTGGCGGTGCCCCAGGGTACCACTAAGCATATTGCAGCCCTCAAACCACCGCAAGAACACCCGGGAACACAGTTCCCCGGCGGTTGCGGCAGTGCAATGGTGGTACGACTGCAAAAGTGAATTTCAAAGGTTTTTTAAATGCAAATTTCTAACTATAACGTGTGTGAAACCTATGGTTTTTTCAGTGAATTTCAAAGGTTTTTTAAATGCTAATTTCTAACTATAACGTGCCTGAAACCTATGGTTTTTTCAGTGAATTTCAAAGGTTTTTTAAATGCTAATTTCTAACTATAACGTGCCTGAAACCTATGGTTTTTTCAGTGAATTTCAAAGGTTTTTTAAATGCTAATTCCTAACTATAACATGTCTGAAACCTATGGTTTTTTTCAGTGAATTTCAAAGGTTTTGTAAATGACAATTTTTAAATGTATTAATTGTTATCTTTATTTTTTTGATACTGATTTACTACATTTTTTAAACTATTTATTTTTAGATATTTTATTTTTTAAATTACATTGTAATTACATTATACATTACATTACAAAATATACTTTCTCAGAATGAATTACTTTAGTTTAAATACTTTGCAAATAGGCAATAGACTTTTAAGTACAGTAGTTACAGTTGTTGCAATGTGCAACACAATTTCAAACACAATGCAACATTGAGCTCAATGTGAATTTCTAGTTAAATGCAATTAGTTACTTTATGGATTACTTTTCTAACCACAGGACTGGATCCTAGATTCAGTCCTGGGACATCTCCTGTAAACAGTTGAGTAAAAGCGTTTTGGTTACAGTAGTGATTTTTAAGGAATATTATTGTATTTTAAAAGTTGACACTTAGAAACTTTTTCACATAGAATCACCAATGTTATCCTATGGGAGGAAATTCACTTAGCAGGTAAGTAGTGTTATCGTTACTTTTTCTTACTCAGTGGTGGATCCTGGATCCAGCACTGGTGCATCTCCTGTAAACAGTTGAAAGAATGCGTTTAAGTCATACAGGCGATTTTTAAGGAATATTTGTAGTTTGTGAAAATCGACACAAACTTTTCTGCTGAAAACCAGACAATGGATTCCTATGGAAGGAAATACAAGTTACTGGTAAGTACGGTTAGAATTACTTTTCAGGGTCAGTGCTGGGCTAAAAGATGCAGCACTGGGTTCTCTCCTGATAACAGGTGAGTAAAACGGAATTCGTAGTTCGGCTGATTTTAGATGAATATTATAAAGTTCCAAAACTCCACACTTAGAAGAATTTCCAAGTGAAACCAGTCAATTTTAGTCTATGGAAGGAAATTCAAGTTACTGGTAAGTACGGTTAGAATTACTTTTCAGGGTCAGTGCAGGGCTAAAAGATGCAGCACTGGGTTCTCTCCTGATAACAGGTGAGTAAATCGGAATTCGTAGTTCGGCTGATTTTAGAGAAATATTTGCACAATGGTGAAGGAAGGGGGTGTGGCCTGAGGTGACATGTCTGCAAACACGCCCTGTGGCGCGTTTTAAGTTGGAGAATTAATTCCTCCACATTCCCGAGGGTCCCTAGGGGCCAACTATCCCACCAGGTACCTCCAGTATGCGCCAGAGAGCTGCGTTGCAGAGAGGTGTTCAGAGGCCACGCCCCTTTTTACAACACTCTGCAACGCAGCTCCGTGGCGCTTACTGGAGGTACCTGGTGGGCTAGTTGGCCCCCAGGACCCTCAGGATTGAAGAGGAATTAATTCCTGAACTTAAAACACGCCACGGGGCCTGTTTGCACACATGTCACCTGAAGCCCCGCCCCTCCCTTCACCACTGTGCAAACGCGCCCCGTTGCGCGTTTTAAGTTGGGGGATTAAGTCCCCTTGAATCCTGAGGGTCCCTGGAGTCCAACTAGCCCACCAGGTACCTCCAAAAGCGCCACAGAGCTGCGTTGCAGAGAGGTGTAAAAGGGGCATGGCCTCTGTACACCTCTCTGCAACACAGCCCCTGCCGCATACTAGAGGTTCCTGGTGGGCTACTTGGCCCCCAGGGACCCCCAGTATTCAAGGGGAATTACTTCCCTTCTTAAAACGCGCCAGGGGGCGTGTTTGCAGACTGCTGCAGGGAGGGGGCGGGGCCTCCGGCGCGATGCCGATCTTTTTTTTTTTTTTTTTGTTTGGGAGGGGGGCTGCGTGGCCCCCCTTCCCTCAGCCACTTTTGGCCCTGGGGACCCCATCCCCCGGGGCCTGAGGATTTTTATTTTTTTTTTAAATAAAAAAAACGGGAAGGGGGCCGCGTGGTCCCCCTTCCCTGGGCCTCTATTGGCCCCGGGGACCCCATCCCCCGGGGCATGCCCGCTTTGTTTTTTTATTAAAAAATATTGGAGGGGGGCTGCGTGGCCCCCCTCCTTAGGCCACTTATGGCCCCGGGGACCCCATCCCCCGGGCCGGCCTTTACATTTTTATTTTTTTATTTTTTTATTTGTAGGGGAGGGGGGCCGCGTGGCCCCCCTCCCGGGCCACTAATGGCCCCGGGGACCCCATCCCCCGGGGCCTGGCCTCTGGTTGGGGACTGTGGGGGGTCCCAAATCCCCCCACAGTCCCGCCGGCTCCCCACGTCCTGCGGGAGCCGGCATTGCTTTTCCATAAGGGGAGCTGCTGACATGCAGCTCCCCTTATGGAAAGCAATTCTGCTTGCTTCATTGAAGCGAGAGCAGGATTCCTGCTCTCGCTTCAATGAAGCAAAGCAGTTTGCAATGGCAGGACGGGAGCCGCGAGGAGTGCCCCGGGGAGGTGGCGGTCCCCGGGGCATGTGGGGGGGCTCAAGCCCCCCCCACAGGTTATTTAAAAATAAATAAAAAGAAGCCCCGGGCGATGGCGGTCCCCGGGGCTGCGGGAGGGCCCACAGCCCTCCCGCAGCATTTTAATTGAAAGCCCCGGGGGGTGGTGGTCCCCGGGGCTTGGGGGGGCCTTCGAGGCCCCCCCACATACATTTTCATTAACCCCGCATGCCCACGGGACTTGGCCCACCCGGGGGCCAAATCACAAAGAAGCGCGGGAGCCTGCGCTTCATTTTTTTTTTTTATCGGCAGGATCCGCGCACCCAGCGTGTTTTCTGCCGATTTAAAAAAAAAAATTTGGGGGGCCATGAGCAGGCCTAGGGGGTCAGGGTGTTTCTACCCTGCCCCCTTTTTGCGTTTTACGCAGTTGTTTTTCTGCTTTCTTGTTCCTCAGTTCTACCGAGGAACAAGATGGCTGCCAACACTTCCTGGTTTGGAGTGTTAGCATGCAGCTCGTGATCGGGAGGGTGCGTGGATCCAACGTGGCCATAAATATCGAAACTTATATTTTTGATTTTCTCCAAAACTGCTGAACGGATTTACACCATTTTTAAAAAGGGTGCTTTCTGAACCAAGCAGTACCTTTTTACCAAATTTGGTGGAATTCCGTTCAGCAGTTTTGGCTGTAGCCTTGCATAAAGTTTCCTATGGGAAATTGATTTTTTCACTCTTATTTTTTGAATTTCTCCGCAACTACTGAACGGATTTACACCATTTTAAAAAAAGGTCGCTTTCTGAACCAAGCGCTACCTTTTTGCAAAATTTGGTGTAATTCCGTTCGGGCTGTAGCCGTGGCAAAAATTTCCTATGGGAATTAACATGGAGAAAACACGTTTTGGGACCCCCCTTTTTTCTCGGCCCCCGCTTGATGAATCACCCCGAAACTTTCACGACAGGAGCGGACCGTAGCGCCCCACTAGTTTTGAAAATTTCGCGATGATTCGTCAAACGACGCCAAACTTATTGGGAATAGAATGTTGCGGATTTCACCACTGTGCAAACGCGCCCCGTTGCGCGTTTTAAGTTGGGGGATTAAGTCCCCTTGAATACTGAGGGTCCCTGGAGTCCAAATAGCCCACCAGGTACCTCCAAAAAGCGCCACAGAGCTGCGTTGCAGAGAGGTGTAAAAAGGGGCGTGGCCTCTATACACCTCTCTGCAACACAGCCCCCTGGCGCATACTAGAGGTTCCTTGTGGGCTACTTGGCCCCCAGGGACCCCCAGTATTCAAGGGGAATTACTTCCCCTTCTTAAAACGCACCAGGGGGCGCGTTTGCAGACTGATGCAGGGAGGGGGCGGGGCCTCCGGCGCGATGCCGATCTTTTTTTTTTTTTTTTGTATGGGAGGGGGGCTGCGTGGCCCCCCTTCCCTCAGCCACTTTTGGCCCTAGGGACCCCATCCCCCGGGGCCTGAGGATTTTATTTATTTTTTTAAATAAAAAAAACGGGAAGGGGGCCGTGTGGTCCCCCTTCCCTGGGCCTCTATTGGCCCCGGGGACCCCATCCCCCGGGTCATGCCCGCTTTGTTTTTTTATTTAAAAATATTGGAGGGGGC
The DNA here is from genome assembly GCA_963921515.1 of Calotriton arnoldi. NCBI lineage: Eukaryota > Metazoa > Chordata > Amphibia > Caudata > Salamandridae > Calotriton > Calotriton arnoldi. Next base: position 836,691 of record CAWUFW010005429.1, read on the forward strand.
TGCGTGGCCCCCCTCCTTAGGCCACTTATGGCCCCGGGGACCCCATCCCCCAAGCCGGCCTTTACAATTTTTTTTTTTTTTTTTTTTTTTTATTTGTAGGGGAGGGGGGCCGCGTGGCCCTCTCCCGGGCCACTAATGGCCCCGGGGACCCCATCCCCCGGGGCCTGGCCTCTGGTTGGGGACTGTGGGGGGTCCCCAATCCCCCCACAGTCCCGCCGGCTCCCCGCGTCCTGCGGGAGCTGGCATTGCTTTTCCATAAGGGGAGCTGCTGACATGCAGCTCCCCTTATGGAAAAGCAATTCTGCTTTGCTTCATTGAAGCGAGAGCAGGTTTCCCTGCTCTCGCTTCAATGAAGCAAAGCAGTTTGCAATGGCAGGACGGGAGCCGTGAGGAGTGCCCCGGGGAGGTGGCGGTCCCCGGGGCATGTGGGGGGGCTCAAGCCCGCCCCCCACAGGTTATTTAAAAAAAAATAAAAAGAAGCCCCGGGGGTGGCGGTCCTCGGGGCTGCGGGAGGGCCCACAGCCCTCCCGCAGCATTTTAATTGAAAGCCCCAGGGGTGGTGGTCCCCGGGGCTTGGGGGCCTTAGAGGCCCCCACATACATTTTCATTAACCCCGCATGCCCACGGGACTTGGCCCACCCGGGGCCAAATCACAAAGAAGCGCGGGAGCCTGCGCTTCATTTTTTTTTATCGGCAGGATCCGCGCACCCAGCGCGTTTTCTGCCGATTTAAAAAAAAAAAAAAAATGTTGGGGCCCTGATTGGATTTTGGTCGGTTTGGTGTCAAATAATTTATTCAATTTTACTCTATTTATGTAAACTGGTTTGGGATTATTCTTGTGTTTCACATTATTACTGTTTTTCTGTTGCATAAATACTTTACACATTGCCTCTAAGTTAACCATGACTGCTTTTGAACCAAGCTACCAGAGGGTTAAGCACTGGTTAATTTAGTGACTTTTGTGGTTCACCCAGACAAGGATTATGGCTGTTGCTTGAGAAGGGCTCACGCTCCCCCAACCAACAACCCTATTTCTCACACTATGTTGCTCAAAGTCATAGGCCTTATTCGAAATAAACTGTGGGTGTCCATAATGACGTTCACACAGAGGAAAGACCTAGCTCATCAGAAAAAATTCATGTAAAGCATGACGGTCATTGTAGAATGGAGGTTATAACACTGACGTTAGTTCAAATAATTGAAAAACAAATGTGATTGGTGTAATTACAATAATAAATATTCTTGCAGTCAGGGCCGGACTGGGAACAGAAACCGGCCCTGGCAAACTGCTCAGCCGGCCCCCTCTAGGGTGAGGGGGAGTGCAGCCGAGAAGTTTGCGAGGGCCGGTTTCGGACGATTTTGTTACAGGGGGCCGATATTGCTGACCCCCGGTAACAAAAACGGCCCCCCAGGGGCCCAAAACCGACCCCCACCCTAGCGGCCTACCGGGGAAACGCCCGGTGCCCACTATGGCCAGTCCGGCCCTGCTTGCAGTGCTAATAAAGTGCTGCATGATATAATACATAATGCTTAAATTATTTGCAAAGAACAGACAATTCCATGACTACATGAATAGCACAAAGGAACTCTGACATAAATATTACATGTTCAAGTTGAACTGACTTCTGGCTAGCCAAATCTAACAGTACCAGAATCCCCTCACTGAGAAGAGAAATACTTTCTCCTTTATGTGCAAAACAGGTTTGTCTAAAAGTGAAAATATTTGGATGTGCATGGAGAGGGTACTGCGTAGACACTGCTTAATGGAGCATGAGCCATTGGGAGACTGCTCGGGAGATCACAGGCAGAGGACTGGCTGCTCAACAAAGCATGACTAAGGAGACACCATTAGAAGAGAAAGCACAAAGGAGACACAGCCTAATAGAGCTGGCCCAGATAATATTTTGGTAAGTGCAGTGAGCATATGGAAGAAATATTGAAACACCAGTGATCCTCGTTGTACGCCTCCCCAAGTGAATGGACTTGCAGCACCTTATCACGTTGCATCAGAAGGTTTTAAGAAAGTGTGAGCTGAAGAGAACCTTGAAAAGGGACTGCTTTGTTGTTCAAAGCCACGTGTAAGCGGGCAAAATGCTGTGATTCACAGTGCTTTACAAGCTAAATGCCCAATCGCCAACCTGTGGGCAGACCCTGAAACTGTTAAAATAGCCAATAGCCGAGGGGCTTATCCAGATCCGGACTGGGACCCCAACACAGCCCTGGCACGTGCTTAACGAGCGAGCAATCTTTGTTGGGGCCCTTCGATGATTCCCTTACTATCACCCTCCAACAGTGCCCCTCATCTCCATAGCCCCTCCCTCAGGGGCAGATTTACAAGCCCCCTGCGCCACCAGTATGTCACTTTTTGTGACGTGCTGGTGGCGTATCTTACTACTCCATATTTACAAGGACAGTAAAAGCAACCCTGTGCAACACCCATGGAACGATACACATTTCCAGATTTATGAGGAATCGTAAATCTGGAAATGCGTGTGAATCCTACACCTCCCCAGGGGAGGCGTAGGGAGGCGCCACGAGGAGAAATGTTTTAATTTATCCTCGTTTATTCCTCTTTCAATGCGTGCTACAGTCTGCAGCACGCATTGAAAGAGGAAAATGCCTGTAGTGATTGTTTTTGTGCAGGAAGGAGCGCCTTCCTGCACAAAAACAATCTCCCCACGACGCAGGCATCCTTGCACCATGGTGCAAGGGTGCCTGCACCGGCGCATGGCTGCAGTTTGTGTGCCAGCGCAGGGGGAAGCACAGAGATGCGACATATTGTTGCAAATATTTCGCATCCCTGTGCTTTGAAAGTGACTCAGTGCGGCGCAGCCAAATGGCTTGCGGAATGCACTTAGTCACTTTCATTGTAAATCTGCCCCTCAGTATTTTGTTTGTTTTATAGCACCTCTCATATCAGCATTGAGTTTCAGAGTATGTTATGTTGTGTAGTTCCTATAGTACCCATGCAGGACCTGCGCGTTTGGATAACATAAACTGTGGGCTTGGTGGCAGACTGGCTCTGTGCACCTCCACCGCGTATGTTAGCCGGATTTGCATTAGCTAGCTCGCAGTGCCACTAGAATCTTCTCTTATCGGGGAGAGATTAGTTTCTGGCAACCTTAGATCATGACAACCCTGATCCCTCAGAATCGTGGAAACAATGTACTACTTTTCGCTCAGTCACTCGTGCTTACTTATCCGGTTTGTCTCAGAGAGTTACACAGAATAAACAGTCTGGGCGTTTCAATAAGTATTTATTGAACAGTTGTTACTCTAGTGTAAAATATATGTGCTGCAGCAACCAGCAGACAATAGCAGAGATATAAAATCAGCAGTACGATAAAAGTGAAAGGATAGTACAGTTCTACCATATTGCAAATAATAATGGTTATATACATGAATATATAAAATGCATTATAAAAGTGCGCGTACTCCTACAATGCCTAACTAGATGTACGTAAGTGTACCTAGCATGTGTGTAGGTCTAAACGTCTAAGAGCCAAGAATCCTTCTAGGATTTAGTCGAACCCCATTACCTGAATAGAGAGAGTGTGGGACCCCGTTCTGGTCTCGAGTTGGACACCCCGCAAGGGCTCTGTTAGACCACTGTCAGCTGTCAGCTGGAGCGACTGCATGCAGGAGCCTCAGCGTCTCTGGTCAGTGTGTCAGCATGGATGTATCGGTTCCCTCTATCCTACCGTGGCAAGATGTGGTGTATTTATACCCTAAAGTGTCTCGTTCCTCAGTATGGTTTGTATTGGTCTTTGTTAGACATGAGGAAGACGTCAGGGGTGAACTTTGTACATACATATTATGCGGGAGATGTAGCTGGTGAATGCTCATGCATAATTTATGAGTACATTGTAGGCCTGTGTTCGGGGAAAACCCTGCAGTGTTCTAACCACAGACTAGATAACGTTCAACCCTCAGAGTTCGTTGTGTACTGTAGGGAACTAGTGTAGGTGAAAGATCATGCCTATATTAGGGCATAAGAGATCATGACTATAATAGGGCATAGACGATTATGACCATAATAGGGCATATACGAGTATGACCACAATAGGGCATATACGATTATGACCATATACGGCATATATGAACGTGTCTATATTAGGGCCTCTATACGAAACGTAACACCCACTACACTTTCGAATTGGGTGACAATGACCATACTTAAAATCTGGACAATTTAAAAAACAGCTAAAAACATGGTTTTAAAAAGACGTTTAAAAATGTTACAAATCAGCTATTCTTGGTTGCCACTTGAAAAAGTCAATTCTGTCTCACCTATAAAAGTTGTATTACTACAAGCAGAAGAAGGCCATGCTTTGTTAACCCTGGCCACCAGTAGCGCTGTTTCTGTTAAGAAATAGTCGCTGTAATGCCTGTATGCGCAGCACCCAAACCCTCGTGTGCTGCTAGAATTAAGCCTTGCCTACGATCCATATTTGGTATTACTCTATCCCCCACTCCAAGAATCTGAGCATATGGAATGTTTTGTGCATCTAAATTGTAGGAGTACTTGAGTGGAAATTTTTTAGGTACTGCTGTGCTGCCTTTGCGTGAAGCATTGACAACTACCAAAATCTCGCCGTCTATTCTCGTTTTTGAACGAGTGATTGCAGCTACGGACGCTGTGCGTACAGCCCCCTTCGCGGCTTCATCAGCCAATGAATTCCCTTCAACGTGAACGCCGTCACGCTGATGACTCAGTGTTTGTATCACGTGAGCCCTTGGTAGTTCGTTTCTCAACTCCACTACCTGTTCCCATAGCATTTTATGCTTAATTGTGCCACCTTTTGCGTCTTTAACCCCGTTTTGTTCCCAATTATGTAAATATTCATTGTACGACTGTACACAGTAAAAGAAATCACACACAATTAGTGTGGGGAATTCGTGTTCCGTATTTATGAGTGCCAGTATTAGTGCTTTTAATTCTGCCAACTGAGCCATGCACTCTCCTAGAGATTGCGTTTTAGTGCAACTTGGACGGAACTTTCCATCGCGCATGCGACCTTTAACGATTGCACACGCTGCGCTGTAAGCTTGCTTACTCCCTATGGCCGGTTGAGCAGATCTGTCAGTGTAAATAATGTATTCATACTGATCTAGAGGCAAAAATCTCATTTGGTAGAGGATATTCTTGTTCGTATTGCAGAAATGCTTGTGTTTTTAAACTTGGATCAAATCTCTATTCAACATCCGTTGCAGTAAGAGAATTAGCCCATTGTATCCATCTGGGATGTAAGGCTTTCGCATTTGGAATGTTAGCCTTTGTAACAGCCTCTAAGGCTGGTACTGGGGTCACGACAATTATGAGCTTTCCCTGAGCCAGAGCTCTTTCTCTTGCTACAGCGGTCTGCACTGCCGTCAGGATTTTTTCTGTTGAAGTGAAACGCATCTCTGCGTTTGTGTACAAGTGTGATTTGTATGCGATTGGTATTGTTTCGCCTTCTTTGAAAGTTAAATAAGTGTACCCGCATTGACCCGCTATTACTCGGATCACTAAGTTGCATACGTTTACGCGTGTCTGTAAATGTTTTGAAGCTATCATGTCTTCCTGTAGTGAACGTAGGATATTTGTATGTTCGTGTCCATTGTCTGACTGAAAAATCAGGTTTTATTAAGTCGTAGAAAGGTTTTACTCTTTCTGCGTAATCCAAAATGTATGTTTGACCAAAATTTAGGAATCCCAGAATTGATTGTAAATTCTTTAATGATTTTGGAGGTTGGAGCAGCGCACACTTTTCTAAAAAGTTAGCTGCTAGGCTTTTTCCTTCACTTGACAGCTCATACCCTAAAAATAGGACATTGAGATGGGCAATTTTTGATTTTTTTAAATTAAATTTATAGCCCTCAGAGGCGAATCCCATAATAATGGTGCTCACCCTGGTCAAGTGCCTCGGTAAGTCATCGTCCGTCAGATAAATATCATCCACATAGGACAATGCTTCTTCATCCAAATTTTGGAGTAACTCCTTTACCCTTGCTGAAAACAACCCCGGGCTATTCTTATACCCTTGGGGAAGTCGACAAAATTGCAGTTGCGACCCTAGCGCTGAGAATGAGGTCAAATACCTGCTTTCAGGCGATATATTTTGGCAGAAAAATCCATTTGAGATATCAAGTGTAGTTTTGTATTTTTTACGCACAATGTTATTCATTAATGCGGCACTGTGTGCATTTTGAACTACAAATGTCTTTGTGCAGGTGTTTAAATGTCTGTAATCTAAAACTAAACGATATGTGTTGTCAGGTTTTGATAAGGGGAACAAAGGATTGTTCATTGGTGAGGTGCAATTTTCTATCACACCCTGGTATTCTAGTTGATTCAGGATCTCCCTGACTTGTTTTTTAGCTTCCTGCTTTATAGGGTATTGCCTTTGAGCATTTGGGGAAACTTTTAACGGGAACACGTGGTGGGTTGAATCCTCATCCCAACCAGCATGATTTTTGTACAATGCTGGAGCTAGGGCAACCGCCCACTCCTGCGCATATGCATGTTTTAAATGTATGGGAACGAGGTCGGAAAATGCTGGAAAAATTACCTTTTCTCCCTTAGGGCACTCCATAACGAATGCTGGCGGCCAGTCTTGCTCTGCTAATAGGATGTCATATCCAGATGACAGATTTTTCCAAAATAGACCTTTAACTTTCCTGGGCTTGTCCCCCTCCATCCGGAAAGTTATCTCATGTAACTTATGTGGGACACTTACCCGAGTATCAGGTGTTTCCACCGTGATATACTCACTCAACTCCGCTGTCACTAGAAATTCCTTCAGGTTCTGGCAAACTATTGTTACTTCTGCCGCGCTGTCTAGCATCGTCAGAGCCCATTCCCTGTTCAGAACTGTGTCCTCAGAATTCTGGGCATGTCTGATCATAAGACCTGCTACCTTTTTCTTTTTGAACTGAGGTTTTTGTTTATCTTCTTTTTTAGGTGTGTAGTCCGCAGCGCGTGGCGTGTCTCTGGACTTTGTACGCCCCTCTTGTCTGTGTTCTGACCGTCCTTCCCTCTCGGAGTTTTTTGATGAACCCTGAAAGGACCGAGAGGAACGTGTATCAGTATCCTGATACCTGTCAGGTTTTTTAATATTATCCCTATTCCTGAAGTTATACCTTCTTTCAGAGGGCTCCTGTTGAGGAGACCTACCTCTGGATTGAGATCTGCTGTCTTTAGACTTTTGTTGTTTTTTATTTTCCCACTTCTTTTTAGAAGAAGTAGGTGTCTGCTTTGTAGTGTCCTTTTCAGGACTGCCCACCAGTTGTGGTTTTAATGCTTTCCCACCTAGACTGTCTCTGCCTAGTTCTGCATATGCAGTTTCAATTATTTTGGGTAGTTCGTGTGGTTGATCTACTGCACTGAACTCCCTTAGGCGTTGGCGGATCGCCACTGAAGCTGCTTCACCCTTAATGTTAGCTAGTATTATGGCTGATACCTGTTCGTAGTTACCTAGTAACTTCATCCCTAAGTTAAGGGCAGGCTCTGCTCCGTACTCATTTTGGGGCACATGCATCAAGCTAGGCAATTGCGATTCCTTAATAGCGATTATTAAGGAATAGCTATTAAGGAATCGCAATTGCCTATGCATGTAGAAATCGCTCAATAAATAGCGATTCCTAAACATTCCTTAATTGCTACTCGCAAATTGCGAGTCGCAATTAAGGAATACCTACCCATTCATTCCTATGGGCCGGGAGGCCCATAGGAATGAATGGGAAGATATTCACTATTAGCGATTCGCTATTAAAGAATGGCTAATAGCGGGAGCTATTTCAAGGGTGCCAGGGTGTCAAAAGGACACCCTGTTGCACCCTGAAATCTGCATATGAGTACATCTTGCACACACACATGCCCCAAGGGCTTGTGTGTGTGTAAATGGAAGTTTGAAAAATGAACTTTAGTGCATTTTTCAAAGTTTTTGCAAATTACCATGCAGTTTAACTTCATGGTAATTTGCTCCCCTATTAGCGAAATCGCGAATTCTTTAACTTTAATGCATTGCATTTAAGGAATCTCAATTAGTGATTCCTTAAATGCAATTGCAATTTAAGGAATAGCAATTTTGCGATTCCTTAAATTGCGATTTCTGCATTTGGGATCATGCATCCCAAATGCAAAAATACTGGTCGCAACGGGGCAGATTCTGAGAATCTGCTTGTTTGCGACCAGTATTTCGGTTGATGCATCTGCCAGTTTGTATCTGTCTCAATACATCAGGTACTACTGCTAATGACGGGATACCATGTGTTCTGGTATATATGGCAGCAAAGACTGTACGCCAAGAGGTGCAGTCCTCTATTTGTGGTGTGATCCCCATGGGCAAGCAGATTGTTAGTATTCTGTGTTTATCACAGGTGGTAGTATTCGGGAATACCGCCTCAAGCTAAGTTATTTTCTGAGCTATCCAGAATGGTATTTGTTCGGGTTTTGCGGGCATTTTGCCCATTGCCGCGTGTAATGTTTGAGGAGTAAATTTATTTCCTGTACCCAGAGCTGGAGTACTATTTGCTGCACCTGGTGCAGGTTGGATTGTTAACTTCTTCATGACAAATTGTGTCAGGTTTCTGTAGATTTTAAATAAATCTGTGTGTTGTATGAGTAAGTCTGGCTGTGGCAATATGCCAATGTCAGGATGCGGTGTGTAAGCCGCTAGTATCGGCCATGTGGCTCCGTCTCCTCCGAGCAGGCCTAATCTTACTCTTTCTCGTACGTGGGGTAGGGCGCAATTAAACCAGTAATAATGTTCCTGGTAAGTGAGTGGAATCTCTATGTCCTCAAATGGACAATAGTCCCACGGTGCATCTCCTTTTATATAGTAGTGAAATGTATTTGTTATTGCATTTGCTGCTGGGAGTGTAACCCATGAATAGTTGATTAGTGTGCCACAATCACAAAAACTGCAATGCCTCCCTTAGCTTGTAAACCATTTTCTAATAGTCTTATGGTGACTGTCCTTCTGAATTTTGGTGCAATCTGTATTGCATTCTCAGGATCTTCGTCCTCCTCTGACGGGGGCAGTGGCATTCATAGTGGATCTAAGACTGCGGTAGTCATCGTGTATAGAACACAGACTAATGTTTCAAAGAAACTATGATAAGGTTTTAGGCACAATTTTAGGAACACTATGTCCTTTCAAGCTTAAATAACCAACAGCCAATAAATAGTATTTTAGTACTACTCAGCTGCGGCGGATTTTGTGCCCACCCACTCCAGACGTCTCTGGGGTTTTGTGAGTAGGTTCTCTGAGAATAGCACGACTGAACTACTCAGATTCTACTGCTAAATAAGTACCCAACCAACGTTGGTGGCACCATGTCGTGTAGTTCCTATAGTACCCATGCAGGACCTGCGCATTTGGATAACATAAACTGTGGGCTTGGTGGCAGACTGGCTCTGTGCACCCCCACCGCGTATGTTAGCCGGATTTGCATTACCTAGCTCACAGTGCCACTAGAATCTCCTCTTATCGGGGAGAGATTAGTTTCTGGCAACCTTAGATCATGACAACCCTGATCCCTCAGAATCGTGGAAACAATGTACTACTTTTCGCTCAGTCACTCGTGCTTTCTTATCCAGTTTGTCTCAGAGAGTTACACAGAATAAACAGTCTGGGCGTTCAATAAGTATTTATTGAACAGTTGTTACTCTAGTGTAAAATATATGTGCTGCAGCAACCAGCAGACAATAGCAGAGATATATTATCAGCAGTACGATAAAAGTGAAAGGATAGTACAGTTCTACCATATTGCAATAATAATGGTTATATACATGAATATATAAAATGCATTATAAAAGTGCGCGTACTCCTACGATGCCTAAGTAGATGTACCTAAGTGTACCTAACGTGTGTAGGTCTAAACGCCTAAGAGCCAAGAATCCTTCTAGGATTTAGTTGAACCCCATTACCTGAATAGAGAGAGTGTGGGACCCCGTCTCGAGTTGGACACCCCGCAAGGGCTCTGTTAGACCGCTGTCAGCTGGAGCGACTGCATGCAGGAGCCTCAGCGTCTCTGGTCGGTGTGTCGGCATGGAAGTCTCGGTTCCCTCTATCCTAACGTGGCAAGATGTGGTGTATTTACACCCTAAAGTGTCTCGTCCCTCAGTATGGTTTGTATTGGTCTTTGTTAGACATGAGGAAGACGTCAGGGGTGAACTTTTTACATACATATTATGCGGGAGATGTAGCTGGTGAATGCTCATGCATAATTTATGAGTACATTGTAGGCCTGTGTTCGGGAAAAACCCTGCAGTATTCTAACCACAGACTAGATAACGTTCAACCCTCAGAGTTCGTTGTGTACTGTAGGGAACTAATGTAGGTGAAAAATCATGCCTATATTAGGGCATAGGAGATCATGACTATAATAGGGCATAGACGATTATGTCCATAATAGGGCATATACGAGTATGACCATAATAGGGCATATACGATTATGACAATATACGGCATATATGAACGTGTCTATATTAGGGCCTCTATACGAAATGTAACAGTTACATCGGAAAAAACAGAGGTGTTGCTCTTTGGGGAAAGAGACTTCCTTTTGGAATGGATCCTGGTGGCCTCAGGAGCTGGGAGTTCTGCCCAGGCCTGTGCAGAAGGCAAAAAACTTGGGAGTCATCTTTGACACCAAATTATGTTTCGATGCTCAGATCAATGCAGTGACCTCGGGTGGGGGGGGCTACTTTATGCTTCGGGTTCTCAAAAAAATTCTGCCGTTCATCCCAACGGATTTACAGAAGACCGTAATGCTGGCCCTTATAGGTTCCAAATTGGATTACTGCAATACCCTTTATCTCGGCACTTCGAAATATCAGCTCAAAAAATTGCAGTCCCTACAGAACGTGGTGGCCAGAACCCTCTTGAACATCCCCAAGTTCAAACGAGTATCTCACCTGCTACGTGGCCTTCATTGGCTACCAGTGGAGAAGAGAATTTCATTTAAGGCTCTGTGTCTTATACATAAGGCTCTTCACTGCACCGGTCCGCTCTATTTTCAGGAACATTTCACCTGGTATGTGCTCAGCAGGACACTAAGATCAAGCTCGGCGCACATGGTTGTGATCCCCAGAATCAAACGAGCAACCTGGGGCGGCAGAATGCTGACCTTCCTGGGGGGAAAGTTATGGAACTCTCTTCCTCTTTCACTCCGGTCTCAATATAGCTTGCAGCTATTCAGAAAGCAGCTAAAGACCTGGCTCATTTCCGCTGGTAACAACTAAGTGACGTAGACCTATCTTGGCTTGCTGCCATGGCCTCGGTCCTTGATCCGCTTAGCGCTAAGACACCTCCGGGTAATGGCGCTTTATAAAATTACCTCATTCATTCATTCATAGAGAAAATGAATAATACATGTGTAAATAAGTGTAGAGAAAATGTTACATAAGACAAAGGGGACTACGAGGTGTCACATGTCATCCATAATGGTAGGCATTTCTTAAGAGTACTTGGCCTGGAGAAGCACAAACTCAGGATTCAAAACTTAACACAGTGGTTAGGGTTGGCTTTACTAATCAGAATTTATTTCTACCCAAACAAACCCTTTTAGCAACATTAGGATAATGAAAGACTGGGAACAACTTCCTAACCTGTACAATGCAGTTAGCATGCATCTCTTTGATGACAGTTCATAGGTCACTGTGCTATATTACCATTGTAACCTATGAACTGCACAGTAACAAAAGGATCTGTGTGACAAAAGCAGTAATCGACTGTACTATGTTCATATAATACAGTTCTGTTATCTGCCTGGTGCACGTTCTTTGCAGCAGGCATATTAACCCTGCATTTTACATTGTGGTGGGTGCTGCTAGCTGCAGCACCCTCCACAATGTAAAAAAGGGATGTTTTACATATTCCTGGACCACATGGTACAGGGATATGTGGGGGGGCACCGTAGGTGCCCGCCAGGACCCATGTCTGGGGGGAGGGTGGAAGGGGGGCCATCTATGGGCCCCCAATGTCCCTTTCTGCCAGCCTTTTCATGGTGGGTGGGCCGCCATGAAAAGGCTGGCAAGGAGGGACATTTTTCATTTTAACTAAAAATACTTTTTGCTATTAGGTATTTGCATCATTTTCACATTGGCATTCAGTGATGTGGATGCAACGTATTTTTTTTAATCAGTTAAATTACTTATACTTAAGGCTCCCAGTTTTCCATTTTAACTGATTTTTACAGATAAATACAGACAGAAAACAATGTGTTTTCTGTCTGTATTTATTTTTAAAAGTGGAAAAATACAGAATTTATGCTTCTTGTGGGTGCCCCTCCATGCTATCTTTCGTGCTTTCCAGGACAACAGCTGAGCAGATAGACAGCATGGGAGATTAAAAAAAAGGTTCCTATTTCCCTAAATATAGGCATATGTTAACATATATATGTATTATAATGCTGATATTTACCTGTGGCTGGATTGCTTTGCTATATTTGGCTGCTTAATTTGCTACAATGCAATAGGTAGTAAAGTATGACTGCATGTTTAACAGTTAAATAAATTTTGGAAATATATACCATTTTACGACTCCATTTATTCTCAAAACACAAAATAAATACAGATAAATACCAATAAGATGGCTAGAATATAAATATAGATAAATACAGATGGAAATGTTAAAAAAATAAGTACCATAAAACCAGGAGCCCTACTTGTACTATAATTAATTACATTTATAGAGTTTAACAAAATGTTATTTTAGTTCTGGTATGTTTAACTAAAAATACTTTTTGCTATTAGGCATTTGCCTCATTCTCACATTGGCATTCAGTGATGAGGATGCAATGTTTTTTTAAATCAGTTAAATTACTTATAGTATAATTAATTACATTTATAGAGTTTAGCAACATTTTATTTTAGTTCTGGTATGTTATGTTGTTTAATGCAATTTTTCCGTGTTTTTACTTTATGTTATCAGAGGTATGCTGGAGTGTTTAATTACTGTATATTGTGTTTATTTTTTTTATAATGTACGGGGATCGTAGTTCTAGTTTGTTGTTAGACTACCTAGAGCTCCTTTAGAGTTTGGTGAACAGGGAATTCTGTTGCAACAGTGTTGGAAAGTGGTTTATTAGTAGTTGTAGGGAAGGACCTAATACTAGCAATAAGGCCACAATCAAAACATAAGATTCAGTCATGGTCTCAATAAATTATTCCCTTGCTCAACCCTTTGTAACTGGCAATGAGCAGGCAGGCTTAACTTAGGAGACAGGTGTGTAAAGCATTTAAAAACACCAATGCATTAAATAAGTAAGGACACAACACGCAATAAAAATTCAAACCAACTTATAAAAATAGGCTATATTTGTATGAACAAATAGATACCAAAACGACAAAAATCCAATTTCAGGGACCAGAGATATGATTTGAAAGATTAAATGTAAAACTACTGCTTAGAAGAAAATAGCGCTCAAAGGGTTAAACAAGTCGCGCTGGACCGGGAAAAAGTCCAGAGTTCAGGCCAGCCATGGTGTAACAATTTAAACACTAACTTCCAGAAGTGTTTCTTGATGCAGGAAAGTGGTCCACAGCACCAGCCAAGGGTTGAGATGCTCTGGTTTACCTCTTGGGGTCTGGGACTACAACTCCCACAATGCACCTCGTCAGCTTATGGAGCTTTTTTCAAAAGTTACTCCAAACTTTTCTAAACTTCTGGAACTTCTTCCTGAAGTTCCTCTTGTAGGTTCATATTCTCCAAAACACCAATCCAACGGGCTAGAAGGTCTGATATGCCCCTTTGGATGTTGGAACTACAATTCCAACAATGCACCTGGCCAAATCCTTAAAAGTCCACTGAACGCACTCCAGGCTGGGGACTTCTTGGGGGAGATGGTGCATGTGAGCTCTGTTAACCTGTTGCTGTCAGGGAGTCCACTACATAATCCTTGTGAAGCCAGGCAAAGTCCTTAGGGCTGTAGTTCCAGATTATGTTGCAGGTGCAGTCCTTCAGAGTACAATCCTTTGGGTGCAGATCAGGGTTCCAGCAGGACAGTCCTTTGATTATTCCAGGCAGGGATCTGAGTTGCTTGGCAGCTCTCGCATATTCATTCAGAGTTCCTGGGCGTCAAGGGGGGGAGGCACCACTGTCCAATGGGGTTCAGGGTGCCACCCAGGTGTATGACCACTTCCTTCAAAGTGTGGCATATTCTTGTCCCAGAAAGCACTATTCTTTCAAAATCCAAGATGGAGAAACTTTATCCTGAAGGCATAGATCAGGTTAAGCCATCCCACTGGTGTGGCTAAAGTTCCCTAACACTCCCCTTCCAGCCCCCACACTAATCTAATTACTGGGGTTCCTGTTTGGCTGGGGGTGAAGGATGTGGGGGTGAGGCTGTGTCCAGTCCAAACTGGCATTTCTTCTTTGAAGATCAGTTTGTCCCCTCCACCCCCTTACTGCCTTATGCTCTGCAGCCTGCATTTTATCCCCCACAGGAAATCCTTTGTCTCAAGGCAGGCCACTTCACACCTCATTAAGGCAGCTTGGATCAGCCTGGCAGAGGCTGGCCAATCAGAGAAGAGCTGCTGGAAGGCTGGATTTTCTATAACTTGTTTTCTGTAATAGTTATAACAAATCCAACAATGACAAGTTTTTAAATTTATCATAACTATTCTTTTAAGTCCTTGAATTATGTTTTAGCTCTTTTCCATCAATAGTTATACTTTATTAAATTATTCCGATGTTAGCCTATGGAGCCAATGCATTACAATGGGGAGAAATGAAATTGGCAGTTTTCCCCTCACCAGGACATCTAAAACATATTTTATAATGTCCCTGCTTATAGTTACAAGCTACCCTACCCCTGGGGCACCTAGGGAGACCATAGGGGTGACTTATATTTAACAATAAGGTCAATTACTACTTTGGAAATACCTTCAATTCCAACATCGAATGTGTATATAATTCTACTTTAAAAGCAGACTGCAAGGCAGGGCTGCCTTTAAAATGACAGCAGGCACCACAGTAGTGCACACCTAAGTGCATTAAGTCTAGTGGGCCTCTAAACCTACATGCCCTGCCATATACTAGGGACTTACAGGTAGGTTGTCAGTACCAATTGTAATTACACCGAATTACCATATACTTTTAATCAGAGCACAGACTCTGGGTCTGGTTAGGAGAGCCCAGGGCCAGTCAGAGACAGAAAACCAGCACGTAGTAGTCAAAATGCAGGCACAAAGTGGGGGGACACTGCAAACAGGTCCTGATTTCTCACAAACAGCAACAGAGTCCACCAAACTCTTCATCCGCCTGCTCTGTTTTGAGTCAGGCAGGCCTTCAGGTTTACACAGATGGAGTAAAATGTACTAGTTGGTTTTCTGATTTATAACTGTAATTATCCTTGCAAGTGGAGGATTGTTTATTGGGAAGAAGAGCATAGATTAGTGTAATATTACCTTCTAGACACTGTCCTTGCATTGTATTTTATATATTGTATGATATATTGCAAAGGCAGGTGGTATGATTATAAAGTTCCGTCCATTAACGATGTTTCTGTTTACATTAGGCTTTGTATGGTTTTGTGCACTACAGTGATAATTCTTCCACCACTGTCATTATTGTTATTTAGTATGAAGCATCCTCTATTGTGGCTTAGTGGTAAGGGTGGGTGGGGTTCTGTTCAGAGGTTCTGGGTGTTCCATTGGTAGTTGCTGCTGGGCTTGTTTTATGCTAATTGTTCTTTTTTAATTTGGAATGGGGCAGGTGTCCAGATAGGTGCTCAGGTATTTCTGGAGCATAGTCTTTTATTAGGTTGACTGTAGTAGAGGTTTATGTTATTGCTTTAATGTCATCCACTAGGTCTTCTCACTTCAACTTTTGTAATTAAAGGTGGATGATTGTGTTCCTTTATGTTTTATATTTAGTCACTAACTGGTGCTGTTTTTACATAGCATGTGTTGAAATAGTTTAATGCACATCTAGTGTGTTTTATCATGATTTTTTTCTTGGGATTATAAGTAGTCCTAACATGTTAAAAGTTGTTTCCCTTTTGGGAGGTGGCATATTTAGGTTAATTTGAAGACATGTTTAATCTGTTGGTGATATTGTGTGAAATAATAATTATTAGAATGGTTACTTATTTTCACAGTACTAAATGATAATTTTAAGGTATAGTTAATAATGAAAGAAATGTTTTTTAACATTATTATTATTATTTCTTTTCATGAGGTGCAAATCTGAATTTATTTGCACATCTTTCAAATTGCAGTGGTGTATCTGGATCACCTAGAATATGTCCCCGGATCCATGTGAGTCATACTAAATTACTTTCAAGTGCAGGGTTCATTGATCAGTTTGTAGTTCCAAAACTGTGTAATAGTGGAATGTTTTTATTGGTATGATGACTAACTTTATATTCACAGCTCTGTTCTGAAACTTACTCAGCATATCCTCTTTTGAATTGTCCAAATTATAGGTTCAAAATTGGGCCTCATGTTTTGCCTTGGGAAGTACCTGACCCAGTACATTCTCATTGCTGTTGATGTAGAGCACCTCTGAGACGGCATTACAAAATTAAACTATTACATTGTATAAAGACAAAGGTTAATTTCAAGAGATATTTCCCCTTCTTAAAGAAGCTAAAAGTCATACGCTAGATAACCATAATATTTAACGCTTAAAAAGGGAATTCCCCAATTGCAGCATTGTCGCATTGTTGGAGGGTTCTTAATGTCTTTCACTATACCATATTTGGCAAACGATAGGAATGAAACCATAAACTCATTTATAATTGGAACATCCATGTCTGCATTCTTTAAATATACCACCCAATAGTTTGCAGGTATAATGAAGAATCGTGGGTCAATGAAATAACCTGGTCTCCCTCCCTTCTCTATCCTCATACATCCATACCTGGCAAAGTGTGTTAATCGCATAGAAAGGTACAAGTTTTAATAACCCAATCACATTTTCCCTATTTACAAAAATTGCCCAGCACATACTAAAAATGATTAGAGCTCTCAACAAAGAACATCTAACTATTCTTCAACAATTGTAATATTAAAGGTATTATTTAGGGTTTGGTGGACAGGAGAACCCATCACAAACCTGGCAGATATCCTATGTGCTGTATTACAAGTGCAGTACATACTATGGCACTTGTAACATGGAGGACAGAAAACCCATCATGTTTTGACAGAGTATTATATCTGCCAAGTGCAAAATAAAGTCACCGGTCACAATTAGCTCAGATTGAGGTGTTCATGTGCATATTTGTTTGATAAACTTGAACTAGTTTAAAGCAACCCTTTGCACCATAAGTCGGGTCGAAACGTCGACATCACCCCCATCTAGGGCCTGTACCTAGCAACATCACCATTCCTCTCTTGTTGAACAGATGATATTTCTCTGCCACACTTTCTGTGAATTATGCTGAATTATTGACTCAATAAGAATACTGGACAGGCCATAGCCAACTGGTGTTAATATTATAACCGGTTGCGCATATCGAACCATTGTAATTCCTGTTGAACTACCTCCATTCCATGTTTTCTCTTAAACTTCACTTCACATGAGCACCCCTCTTTTTTCACGTCTCTTTCCTTTCTAAGCAACCTCTTGATGATCTCATTGTTTGGTAATGTGTTTACCTATAACATTGGTACTATAAATAAAGTAGACCATCCATTTTTTTACAAATACAGTGGTTACTGTATTCTTTCTCTTAAGGTGCATAACTATTTTACTGCTTGCTTGACTTTTGACTGCAATTTTCGAATCTTAAACACATGAGCATTGTTGGCCTTAAATGCATGTTTAAAGGAGTCCTAGGACCAACTGTTTTTCTATACCATATGACACCCAGGTCCACGGACAGTGAACGGGTTAACCCATTAGTTTATAATGGTATTGTGAAGTACTTAAGCATGAAATCTACTCAACTTTGAGCACTCAACTAGTTTGATTATTTCAATAGGATTAACAATGATTTTTAACTTGCTGTGAAATCCCAGTAACAACTTATGGATATGACGCTGCATATTAATCTAATTGAATTTGGTTTTAATGTCCTTGTATTCTACATACATCTTTTGATTCTAAAACATTACTGTTTTTTATGCAATTAAAAATGAATGTTTACACTTGTCACGTGTACTACCTCAAGACTGAATTACTGGCATTTCTATTTTTATTTTTAGCATTTGTTAGGCACAAAATGAATCATCCCCACGGGGATCTCTCGGCGCCACAATATCAGAAGAGTGAAGGGGAGAAACAACTGATTAGTGACTAAACAGCCAGGTTTTAAGATGTTTTTTAAACAGCTCAAAGGTGGGGCTGGCTCGAATGTCGTCTGGCAGCTTGTTCCAGTGGGAGGGCGCAAGGTAAGAAAATGAGCGACCTCCCATTCTGATTTTGTTGATCCTCCTTGGACACAACAACTGCCGATTACTCGACCTCAGTTGCTGACAAGGGATATAAGGAATTAACTTCTTGCTGAGGTAGACCGGGCCAAGCCCCTGCAGAGTTTTAAATACCAGACATAGAAGCTTGAATAATGCTCGCTTCCTGATGGGCAGCCAGTGAAGTAGACGCAGGAGAGGTTCCGAAGGAGAATGGGATGGGCGATTAAGGGCAAGACGTGCAGCAGTATTCTGCACGACCTGCAGTCTAGAGAGAAGATCTTCCCTAATCCCTACCAGAAGGGAATTACTATAATCCAGCCTGCTTACTAATAACGCCTGAATGAGCGACTTTCTGGCAGAAAGGGGAAGCCAAGGAAAGATCTTCCTGAGCCTGCGCATCAAGCCGAAGCAGGTGCCTGAGATGCTTTTCACGTGTTGCTCCATGGAGAGTTTATCATCTATGGAAACACCTAACTTTTTCACCCATTTCTTTGGGGTGGGTGGGATCACCCAGCTCAGGAGGCCACCAGTCAGAAGACCAAAACTCCTCTGTTTTCCCAAGTAGTTTAATAAGTTCTTTTCTTTCACCTACTCCATCAAATAGTCATGAACTAATTTTTTTAATATGTTGTCATGGCTCCCATTTAAGAACATTGACAATTGTAGAAGAGTCCATACGATTCCCGATTTTTAAAAGTGGCACTGCAGGACATTTCTTCTTTGGTGAAGGAATCAACAGTGGGGAAATAAAGGTTAATGAAGTCCTTATTCAAATTATGGCTTCATATAATAAATGACCAAAATATAATTTCAAAAATATTGTGGTGCAACAATAGAGTATCAAAAAATCTGTTCAGTAAAATGAATACAGCGAGACAGAATATAGAAGTTAAGAATATCATTTGTTTAGGCATATAATATTGTTTTAAAAAAAAGTATTGCTTAATACAGTAGTATTAAATATTGCTTTTAATTGGTTTATTCTATCTATATTACTTATATCATTTAGGGACTAGTTTTACTAGAATAGTTGTTTTTGTATAGGTTGAAATTTTACTGTGTAGTTAAAATGTTTTTACATTTATTTAGTACCTTAGAATCAAGTAGCAAGATGTTGAGTTTGTAGGGTAAATAGAGTGGAAAGTTATTTAAATGATAACTATTGTTTTTTATTTCAAATTGCATTTTTATGTTAATTAAATATTTGATTGGAAATTATGTAAAACATTTAATTGATTGATTGATATTTTAAATATTTAAGTGTATAGTCTCACTTTTAATGTGCAGTTCCCAAAATATACTTACGAATTTACAAAGTAATAGTGGGTTCTTGGATTTGTACGGGATTAGGGTGGAAATGGATTGAAAATATAAATTATTGTTTTTATATCTAATTAGTTTTTAGGTTAATTAAAAGATTACTTGATGATTCATAATGTAAATTACTCAACTGATTATTCAAGTCATTTATTTGATTTGTATTTAATTAATTTTTAATTTAGTGACAAGTATATTAACTAATATTTTCAAATGAATGTTATATTTATTATCTGTTCAAATTGTAATTGTTTAATTTAAATGCTATTTAAATGTTATTAATGTTTTATTTAGAATTTATTTTCTTTTATTGTTGGTGTATTTTGGGTAGTGGAGAGGGAAGTATATTTATTTTAAATGTATTTTTACATTTGGTAAATTATCTTTTTATTATTAATATATTTTTTCTATTCGATTAATTTTATTAATTTATAATTCATAATTTTTATTTTGAATGTCCTCTAATATTTTTGTCAATAGGTATTTAAATGGTTTTTTTTTGTTTTTTAAATGATCAGAAATTTGAATGGTATATCTACACATTTCAAAGTCCAATACTTTCTATGTTTCTGATTGCATCTAACCCCAGCAAAGTCCAACACTCTTCCTACTGTTGCTTAGATCAAGTGGGAATAGTAAATCTAATCCTTCCAAAGTCCAATTATTTCCTTAATTTTGCTTACATTGGAGGGGGATTAAATCTAACCCCTTCAAAATCCAACACTTTCCCGGGCGCAGTGCATTGGTGAAAACCAGACCTGTTGTTTTAAGTAGCTGATCCATCTTTCGCAGTGTAGGTGACACCCAGCCTGCTTTAAAAAGGGTGTCAGAGATCCTCGGGTTGGGTAGTCAGTTAGAGACGTCACCTACCTGCAGGAGGACGTCTGGGGTTCCATGCAGCTGATATTGCCCTTTGCAGTGGTCACCCTCGAGGTCACACAGACTGTGTGCCATCGCTTGTGACCCACAGTCAGTGCACTTGTTGACAGTCTCTCTTTGCCCCTGCTTCTGCTTCCTTAATACAGTCCTTGGAAATGCTTCAGCAATATATGTGTATAAACCAAAAGAGTGGCCTCTTGTGATAATCACTAGTAACAATTAATTTATCCACAAATGATCAAAGCATGACTCAATATAGAAGGTTGTTCAATATAATGTTCCAAAGTTAATTTATAAAAGATTATTTATGAAAAATGCCACTTGAAAAAAGGCATCAATTACATAATTACATAACAAATCTCATAGACATATACTCAACATTAAATAACACAAAAATGCATAAAGTTCATAGTGCCATCACCAATCAGGGATAAATAATGCATAAACTGTCAGCTTTTCTGGAATGCAGTTTCAGTTCCACAGTTCATCAGGATGGGTATGGCCAATGTCTCTAAGTAGTTAAATCCATGCACAGCCATGGTAGAGATATGCAGGGGGGTCATGGCCATGTGTCTAAGGGAATGGCTTATTAATGATCCTGTTTTAAAGCTCCCAATAGAATTGTTTCTGCCTACTACCCCTGCATGGTGTTGGTTGATGCGTTTCAACCCCAAGTATTCACGGGGTCTCCTCAGGACTTGGGACTGGTGCACCTTAGTTGAGGATGATATAGGCTGTTTAGCCTTAGTTTTATGTACAGGGATGGCTTTCCAGGTGTCGGTCCCGATCGACATGTGGTATCTTTAGTCACTGCATATCTCTACCACAGTCATGCATGGAATTAACCACTAAGAGACATTGACCATACCCATCCTGATCCTGTATTAATTAATGTTGAGTATAAGTCTATGTGATTTGTTGTATAATTATGTGTATGATATCTTTGCTCAAGTGGCATTCATCATAAACCAGTCTTCCTATGATCAACTGAGTCATGCTTTGATCATTAGTGAATTGACTGTAACGCAACTGGTGCTCATGTATAGCGCTCTGATACCTGATTAACCCTGGGCGTAGTTCGCGAAGTAACGCTTCGCGAAGCTACGCAAAGTGCAGTTCGCACTACGCGAGCTACGCGTAGCACTACGCGAACTGCGTAGTGCGTGTTCGCAATGATTGCACAGTGCCGGATGCTTGTCCGCACTGTGCAATCATTGAAAACGGCATCTTACACAGTGCGAGCTGTCTTTTACTGCCGCTCGAGTAGATTTTTACTCGAGCGGCAGCTTTCTCAACGCGGACTGGTAGTTTCTCATCGCGAGCGGTCGCGAGCATACGCGACCACTCGCAATGAGAAACCTGACCTCCCCGCGTTGAGAATCTCGCCGGGAGGTTTATTTTCCACGCTCGCGATCGGCAACTTGATGTTGCTGATCGCGAACTAGGAAAAAGTCTCACCGGGATGTCATTTTGCTTGCTCGCGGTCGCCAACTTGACGTTGAGGACCGCGAGCAAGCAAAAAATGACCGCTGCACTACGCTACGCGTGTTTGCACTGTGCTACGTGCAATTCGCGTAGTGCGAAGTAGCGCAAACTTCGGAAACTACGAGAGCGTAGCGTAGTTTTCCGCCCAGGCCTATACCTGATACCTTCGGGTCAAGTTCGCGCTATGTAAAACTCCGGAAGAATATTAGTGATTATCACAAGAGGCCATTCTCTTGGCTTATATACTTCAAGTTGTCCATCCTCATGTGTCATAAGGACCCACCCCTTCCTGTTGCAGGAGTTTTGTTAAGCGCTATATGTGTGGCAGCATGATCTGTATTGCAGAATGGGCTGCCCATGAGTCTGCTGCGCCTTCTGTAATACATAATTACCATGGGGGCAAAGAAAGTGTGCACAAATGATAGTTGCACACCCGGGGCACTTTGTGTAACACAGGACCAGATGCCTGGAATCCTCAACATACATTCAGAAGTTCACATTAGCACACACTGGTAGTTTCAGTCACACACAGAAATATAGAGTCTCACACAGCCTCACACATACACAAGCACTTACGGACACACACACTCAACACTTACTCATATTAATAGCACCTTCTTATACTCAGGTACCTGTCAGTGGCGCTCCTCTACATAACTGCTATCCAGTCTTGGAGTGGGGGGGGCGGGGGCACCTAGAACTGGCCCTTCTGCTTGTGAACTTTGATGCTCATCAGTGGATCTTTCTCTGCACACTAACCACAGCAGGGTCAGCACAACAGCAGAGTAAGGCCGCAGCAGCACTGCCAGGTCCCCCTTGTCTCTTTAATATTAGGGTAGATCAGTGTTTTCTCTCCTTATTGGCTGACCCCGACGGGGAAGCTAAACCCGTGTGTAGAAGAGACACGGAGCTGACAAGGGTAGTGTTGGGATCTCTTTACTCGGTGCTTTCGTCATTGGTAAACCTGCAGTCCACAGGTCTAACCTGCACTCAGTATGCCATATGAAAGTGCCGTGACAGTCCAACGTGCCCTTATAATACAAGCGGTGTGCATGTCATAGCTATTCTGCAAACAAGCTGATGGATTGTGGTCATACCATAAGCTTTATTTCTGACCCATAGTGGTATGCAAAAATGGTGGGTTCTGGCCATCACTGTGCAATGGACGATCCACCCCATGTCTATTACTTTTCATAAGATAGTGCTGGGCACCAGTATAAATCTTATCTTCGGGCCGTGAATTTGAACCTAACGTTCCGTTTTTACTCTAAGAATCTTTTGCATTCATGTCTTTAATTTCACTTAATGACATTATAGCTTTGTTAAGTTCGGAGACCTTTACAGACAGTTGTAAATTACTCTCTGAGCCTTGTCTATTTCCTGTCTTAGAATTATTCTATGAAATAAAGCAGTTCAGCATCTGGTCAGCCTATTAATTAGTTAATTGGATTCTATACCAGCTTATGAAAATAATTTCTGAAGCCTTGCTATTAACAGTGTGTACTCGTTGTCTTGGGAAAGGGGCAGATTATTATTCATGTTGCTAAAGTATGATATTTACAAACAAGTTAGGAGGTGTACCCAACTTAAAGGAAGTTGTAATAAATTGATAGAAAGGTTCAGAAGTATTCAATAAACAATATTTTCTTAGCAACAATGTCGTTTACCCAATATCTCTAACTTTCCCCCCAATTTATCACAACTTCCTTTTAGTTGGGTACGGCGCCCTTATTCATTAGGAGGCCCTTAAGCAAGGTATGTAAACAAAGGATTCAGTTGATGTGAGTTCTAATTATCTCCACAGTTAAGTAACACCAGCATTAAGTGTGTAACATGTTCACTTAAACTAAAATTCCAAACATGTAACAATCATCTGGATCTAGTCAAAATCAAATATTTTTTTTCCATGTGAAATATATATAATTCACACGAGAACTATGCATATGATGTGGAGATTGGCCTTCACATCAAGATTAGGATCTCGCAATGCTCTTCGTGACAACATGCCAAATTTTACACAACATTAATGTCTTATTTTACCTTGTGCAATTTCCCCTCGCATCTCGTCCATGTTCTGCCAGTCGCAGGACAAATATGCACAGATAGTGTGATCACATACAGAAATCTTACAAAATCGTTATCAACACATGCAAGCAGAACATGCAGCAACTTGGGAGTGAAACAAGAAGATACCAGAGTCTGGCTCCTACAGCACCACCTCTTGTGTTGCCTCTGACTTCACTTGACTTTTTTTTTTTTTTTTTGCTTCACACTACTCCGCCTGCTGCTTTCCTTTTTATTATTCATTCCTTTTATTTATTTATTTTTGTTCTTCGTATTTTTTCCTCAGTCTCGAGACTAGCAATGGCAGAAGGACATCAATTGGAGGCATGCCTTCATCACTGCTTTACCGAGCAACGCAACATTTTTTCAGAGGGGAAGGTGGCAGCAATAATTATTTTTTGTGTGCAAGTTTCTCCCTCTTATTTTGCAGGAAGATGGTATGCTTGGCAAGAGCTACCGCCTCTTACAAAAGTGAGCCCACAGCAAAGAAGGCAGACATGATGAGGTTGGGCGAGGACCACATGCAGCACCTTTAGTTTCATTGAGAATTACCGGCTATTTAGTGATGTTTAACATTACAGAATTGCGATCATTAATTAATATACTTATTTTAGCGTGAATAGTAAATGCAGTGATTCAAATCTGTCACAGAGTGAACATTAAAAGTTGTACTTCATTGTTGTGACGTCACAGAGGGAAGGGCTCATTTCCACAGTCTTCCCCATCCATCTATGTCTCTAAAGACCCAAGTGAACTGCTGTTGATGGACTGGCTTCTCGGGTCCACACTGTTTGTGGGCCCAATGGAGGTGGCAAATTAAGGTGGCGCTCTTACATTTCCAGCTCCTTAGTGCCAATATCAGCAACACTCCCCATCCCACATACAGCAATATTATTTGGAAATAGACCACACAACACCTTGTTTGTGGAGAAAATTGCTGCAGGTTTATTTGCATAACAAATATGCCAACATGGTGGGTTATCTTACGGGCGATCCAGGGGCAGGCAACCCCTCCGCCGCCTGCCCGCCTGATGAGCCAAATTACACCGTGGCCGTCGCCAATCGGTGCTTACCAATTTTGGGGGAGGGGCTAACCCCTTCCACCGGTGGACCGCCAGTCCACCCACCTTTCGGTGGTACACCCAGTCTGAACCCGGCGGAGGAGTGTCTTCCTCACGGATAGGAGCACCACGGCCCCTCCCGCCTCCTCGGCGCCGGCTCAGAGGCGTCCCATGCTCCCCACCTGCAGCTCGAATGGGCGCGCTGGTCACCACCCGAGTCACGAGCCCGGCGCAGCTCCGAACGGCCGTCGCACACTGGAGCAGCGTCCTCGGCTTCGCACCCTATCCCTACATTCTGACGCTCGTTGCACCCAGCAGGTCGGGGCCCCGAGAACGGACTGCCTGTTAGAAAACCAGCGGGGGAAACTCGCGACGCTCATAGCTGACCCCCCTGCACCAGCGGACTCGCGCGGGCTGGGATCCTGCACCCTGCTCCGCCGACCAGAGGCGAAGGAAGAGGGGAGCCTCACTAGGCTCCCAACACACACTGTGCCTACACATGGCCGAGGCCTGACTCGCAGAGGCCCCAGAGGGTACCCAGGGCCGCAGCAAGCCCCCGCTGGCAGGGACCCTGTATGCCGCACTCCAAGGATGGGTGGTGAGCGGAGCGGAGCGACACGGCCCCCCCCTTGACAACAGGCCCACGCGGGCCTAGGCCCTACACCCGGGTCCATCAGCAGCGACACGCCGCGCCTCGCGACCTTCGCTACCCCCCCGTAACCTCTGACCCGCGCGGGCCTAGGCCCCCGAGCCAGCTCCCGGATGCACCCCCATGGTGGGTCACTACCTCCTGGGGAGAGGGGGCATGGCGAGCGCACTGCTCTCCCCCCGCATCAGGCACACACCCTCTGACCGTGCCCGAACCAGGCCCTCCGCAGAGCCTCGCAGCGTGGCAACCTCGAGCCCGCACGGGCCGGAGCCTAGCAACTGGCACCCCAGGGGGAAGGGGGAGAACCCCGCTGGCCTCCCCTCCCCAACACACTGGACCCACGCCATGCCGGATCACGGCACTCGCCGGGCTAGAGAGGTGTTCGAGGCCTCCAACCATTTCCTGCCCTCCCCCCGGTCAGCCGTGTGCTGGACACGACCAGGGCAGGGGGCCGCTGCCCTAAGCACCCCGGGAGCTCCCCCCCCCCCAAGGTGGCCGCGGCAATGGCCGGGCTCCACCGCCTTACCTAAGGGGGAGGGGGGAACGCACGTACCAGAGTCAGCTCTTGGAGATCCCGGGGACACATCCAAATGGCGTCGAGGGCAGTGGCAAAGAGGCCGCCAGGTGGGTGGGGAGAGGCCCTTATACCTCATCCCCGCCCACCCCCTACCGGAAGTGATGCTTCGCGCGGACCCCTCAAGGAGGGGGGTCCCACACACTAGCCTGTCTCGTGTGCCCTCATGTGGCACTAAGGCGGCAGCCCTCCTATGAGGGTCCCCTTCGTGGACCACGGGCAGCCCACATTTATGCTGTCAGTGATAGGACCGGGCAGACCCACAGCTGACTGGGGAACATTAAGGCAAGCAGACCAGGCTCATTGAGAGCCAATGTCAGCAGATCCATTGCCTCTCTGCTCTATAATTGAGAGCAGAGGGCACAGTAGTTTTGGTGGGGAGGAGAGGTATCATTTAGAGGGTAATGAGTGAAGTTGTCAAGGTACCAAAACCAAGCCATGCATAGGGATTTTAAAAAAACATTTTGAGAAGGTCTGGGAAGTTGCTTCTGAGGGTGACAGGTCAGTATTAGTACTGATTAGTGCCTTTTGACCTCTCTCCTTTTACGATAACAACAGCGGAGAGAGCTCTGATGCTGCAAGAGGAAGCGGTGATGTCACTGTCATGTGTATTCTTTTTTTATATTAGAACTACTATTCCCTTGTCTTCTTTTATAGCACATCTCCCACACTGAAGCTGTGAAGCCACACAGTTTGACAGGTCAAATACTTTTTTTCAAACTGTTGACAGATTAGCACACTTGCAGAGCTGGTACAGTTTAAATAAATTTAAAGAATCAGCAAAAAATCTGCCGCTAAAAGGTTGCAAGAAGAGTTCTGGTCAAATTCTGTTCATGGTTTCACGTCAAACTTTATTTCGGTTAACAGAGTAACCATAAAAGTATATCACAAGAAGGAAACACAGTTTGAAAATATCCTGGTACGAAACAATACATAAAAGAGAAGAAAAAAGATTAAAAGCGTTCAGATGCACCCCAAAAATCAAAACATGGAAGGGGTCATCAGCATATCACAAGAGACATAATTTGAGTCATCCCACTTGTTTGGATGTCCTATGCCCACCAATGATACACTCGAATGAAGTGCTAGTGCCATGATAAACAGAAAATAGTTACAAGATAACAATAAACACGATACAAAACAAAAATCCATAATTGTTTTTAAAATTAAACAAGCCGCCAAGGTTAAAACAAGGTTAATAAAGAACTTATGTTAATACAGTTAGATGGGGAATCAAACAGATATTTCATGGCCGTTTCCGGGTTTCTAATGCCCCATGTCCTAATGATTGGAAATAGAAACCGTTTACAAAAATCAAGACACAATTTGCAGAAAAACATGAAATGAAGCAGACTCTGGGGTGAGGATTCATCGCATGGGCACACCAAGATTTTAAAGGAGTGGAATGTCCCAAAGGAAAGCCCAAGTGCAATCTAACATAACCCAGTCTAAAGCATGTTAATAACACTCTATCCCAGAAGAGGTCAATCCACTCCAGGTAGGGTTCTAGGCCGGGCGAACTGCAGAGGGAAGCATACTCCCTGACATAAGTTTTGGTGAGCTCACAGGCCACTCTACAATTATGTTTATTCTTCCTGAAAGTGGTTTTAACCCAAGCCATATCATGCTTAGTCAGGGTATCAGGCTTGTGGAATACATGTGACTCACCCAGGTCCATCAAGGTGGACTTAATACAATTGAACCAGGGGATATTCAGAGCTCTATCACAGGACAAACAATCTTTAATGATTTCCCTATTAAAGGAGGCATGTAGGTTAATCAATATCAAGCACCACATGAGAAGGGGGTCAATCTGATAGAGTCTTCCACAAAGTCCACCCCAAGCTGTTGGTGCAGGATGAAAGTAGAACACGCCGGAGGAACACCCAGTAGTCTCCTTAGTGCTCTATTTTATACACCCTGGAAGGAATTTCGTTTAATATAGCCCCAGATGCCTGAGCCATACATTAGTGTGGGGAGACACTTTCTTCTGTATATCTCCAGCAATGAGGCCAGTGTTTTTTTGCCGATGTATCTGGACAAATTAAAAATGTATCCAGTGGAGCTGACAAATTTCTGGCGGACTTTGGCAGTGCAAAGCCCCCAGTTACTCTTTGTGTCAAATAGGACGCCCAAATAGGAGAACTCCTGAGTGAGAGCAATAGGGTGACCTTGTAATGAGATACCCTGCATCTTGGTTTGCTTGGGTTTGAATACCATTATAAAAGTTTTACTTCAGTTTGTGGACAAAACCAAGGAGCTCATAAAGGGAACAATCTCTTGAAACAAGGTATTGAGGCCATCAGGGGTTCTCAAAAGTAATACTGTGTTGTCCGCATATAATAAGACAGGAACCTTCTTCCTGCCAAAAGAGGGGGTGCCAGAGATTTTAACAGACAATGTAGGACCTAGGCTGTTGACAGTGGCGGTTCGCAGAGGGAGTGCTGCGGGGCGGTGGGGCAGGGCGGGGGAGGGGCTGGGTGGGTGGGTAGTGGAGTCGGACATACGACGGGCAGGAGTAAAGTAAGTAAATAAATAAATAAAACTATTTACCTTGCACTCGCTGCATCGCCGAGTTTGATCCCAACTCAGCAAATTGGATGGACGCAACCTGGTGACTCACATACAGGTCAAGGCAACTAAGCACCAACGGAAGGTGATTAGCACAAATGCCGCCCAGAAGGGCGTTCATGTCGGCATTTCTCCAGGCCAAGCACAATCCCTGGGACTATACAATTAGCTATTGGGAAGTTAAATGCTTAGGGCCTTCCCCTCCTAGCTATGCATGGGCCAAGGCATAGGGGGTTATGATCTCTTTGTGGACTTACATGAATGGCAGCCCTAGATACCCAGGCACACAGATCACGGCTGACAAAAATGAAATCTATGACTGAAGAACACTTCCACTCTCAAAGGTAGCTTTGGCTGTATAAAGTGGTTTACAAAGTTCGATAATATTAACAAGGTCGAATGTTTCAATAAGCTGAAAGAGAACCTGACGCCATTTATCACTGTGGTAAGATTCCAATGTGTTAGGTGCTCTAAGATGAGTGACTAAGTGGCCCGGACCACGACTACTCCCCTGAGTTGGGGAAAAAATTTTCTCGCGAAAAGAACAATTGATGGACATAATGTTGAACAATGTCAAATATTCACCTCAGTACAGAGATCTGGGCCTAAATCCAGCGTTTTTTTGCTCCCCGTGCCATTCCAGTTTGAACCCAGCAATATGCAAATCAGTCTTGACCCTGTCCCCCATGGGAACAGTCCAGCCAGAACTGCCAGGCCAGGTCCACCCTGGACCGGAAACAAGCATTCTGGGACCGGTTTCGGGGTTTCACCCCTCATCAGTCAGGCTAGCTTGACTCCAATGGCATGGAGAGCATGGGACCCACATCTGGGCATACCCTTCCCACTTGGGGTGATGAAAGCAAAAAGAACAATTGATGGACAAAATGTTGAACAATGTCAAACATTCACCTCAGTACAGAGATCTGGGCCTTAATCCATCTTTTTTTGCTCCCCATGCCATTCCAATTTGAACCCAGCCATATGCAAATCACTCTTGACCCTGTTCCCCATGTGACAGTCCAGCGCGAACTGCCAGGCCTGGTCCTCCCTGGACCGGAAACAAGCATCCTCGGACCGGTGTCGGGGTTTCACCCCTCATCAGTCAGGCTAGCTTGACCCCAGTGGCACGGAGAGCACAATTTTTCTCATTGCAGGGTCTGAGTCAATCGCTTTTAGACAAATCACACAAGGGGGAAATATGATTGTGAATGAGAAATGTGGGGTGAAGTAATTGGGGTAGAGTAGGACATGGGGTGTTTGCCAGTGCTCTGTAAAAAAAAACAAGTGGTCTTATCTAAATCCTGACACTTTTAAGACATCCTTGCTGGGAAGCATGGATTAAATCT
The DNA here is from genome assembly GCA_963921515.1 of Calotriton arnoldi. NCBI lineage: Eukaryota > Metazoa > Chordata > Amphibia > Caudata > Salamandridae > Calotriton > Calotriton arnoldi. The sequence continues at coordinate 866,983 of CAWUFW010005429.1, forward strand.
CTGGACATCATGGGGTTCCTAAAAGTTATGATGGCATTGTCCCCCTGGAATTCCTTATGCATTTTCACAATCGAACCCACCCTTCTGGCCATAAAAACCTCAGGAAATAGGCAGCCCTGGAAACTAGAACTGCCCTTGATCCAGTGGACAGTTTTATTAATAAATTCCTATGTGGACTCACTGGTGCCAGAGCACAACATTGGGACATTTGCCATATTTACAACATAAGGACATATGGCTGGGGGGAGATGACATCTCGATTCACAACCAGGGATTAACCCTGATGGTTTGGTGGAATGGGTAAGACTTCCTGCTACATGATGGACCCCTGTTCGTGTGTCAGGTGGTACAGATTCCCTCAGGCTATAAGGAAGAACAATGGCTGGGTCTAGCACAGTGGCCTTGCTGGCCAGGCTGTTGGGCGCCCGCCCCCTTCTCTCCCCTGTCGCAAATTGTTATCCCTTCCACCAAGCTTGCTAAGGTTCGGACCAATAGCTATAGTTTTTCATTTCTCTTCAATACGCCCCAGACGATGAAACAACTCAGCCAGCTTAGACTCAAAGAGTTCAATAATCTCCTTACCAAACTGTTTAAGTAGACCCCCAATGTCCTCTTTACAATGAGAATGTTCCATCGGAGTAGGACGCTCCAGGCATACTAACCTGATTAAGTTTTCTGACTTTTTAAGTGTGGAGCCTCTATCCTTTTTGTAGGCAATGGCTGGGTTTGGCTTACAGTCTAGGTAGAGGGGGTAGAGGTATATTTATCAGGACGGATTCTGTCGACACAATTCAGACTGATATGACCAGTGGTGGCTTCACGGTCAGTTACTAAAGAGACTAGGGAAAGCCATTTCTTGGCAAGAAGGATTCCTTTGTCCAGGGCACCCACAGCCTTTTCTATGTACCCGTCAAGAGTGCCAGACTTCTTAGCAGCAGCTCTCTTGGTATTAGGGACTGGCTTGCGTTTAGCCATCTATAATAACATAAAACAGGTCAACAGAAGAAAAACAAATGAGATGAAAACAATAATCAATCTAAGCAATTAAAAAGAGGCTCAAGAAAACATTTATGGATCCACACAGAGCCTCAAGAAAGCCATGGTCAAGAAGGGTGGCCCAGCCCAAAGCTAGAAGGTACTCCCCCTCCCCCGGCCACAGATGTGGGGCACCTCTGGACTTGAAGTCCTCTCGGGCGGCAACAACAGAACTCAAACAGCGGCTATATGAAGACAAATGCAGCAAAAGCGCTATGGAGCATTGTACAGTTCCACTCTCTAAAGATTGTTGGCACCACTTAGCGTAGATGAAACTGAGGTTGGAGTCCCAGATGTAAAGCAGATGCCCCAAAAAAAAGTGCAAAAAAGGGCAGACAATAGCTGGCTTGAAGACCCCGAGTACAATGCAAGTACCACTTGGAAAGGTCCCACGCCACAGAAGCGTCAGTGTTAAACAGAGCAACTAGATTAATAGAGCTCCCTCCGGAGATTGTTGGCGCCACCTGATGCTGGTATATCTGGGATAGCTCCCAGAATAAAGTGCAAATGCGAGTGCAAGTGCAAATGCTACGAAGATACCAGAGAGATGAGCCCGAATAACAAAAGAAACAGCGGTGCTATATGGCAGTCTTATGACTCCTTCCCCGCAAAGTTGCATGCGCCACAAGAAAAGTCATCTGAAGTATGGGTAAGCTTGCCGTATGAAGTGTACAATCAGATAAAGAAATCTAGATTAAAAGTTGAGGCTCCAGCCCAGGAGATAAACAAGCTACGTACAAAGTCAAATCAAAGGAGGGGGGGGGGCTCAATATCAAAGTCGGTATGCCCTAAAAGTTTCAACAATGTAATCATACAGGATAGCAGTGCTAGGGCGAGCAATCCCACCCCAGGTAGGGTGCAGCAAATGAGCAGATACTGAGGCAGGCAGAGAACAGAATTAAATAGCAGCTGAGAAACATGTAAACAGGGACAAACATCCAGATAAATAACAGCAGTACCTAACTGGAGTAGGCCAATTCTGGTGGAGGGACCAAACAGCAATACAGACATGAAGTCAAAGGGGGGACCACACAAGGAAAGCGGCTGCAGGTGTGGAAGGGTCCGCCGCCTGACCCCTGATGTTCCTGAGATACATAGGCCCTGATTCGGCTCCTTTGGTGTTGTTCTTGGTTGCCATCAGTAAGTCCCAACCAATAAGCAACAATTACTCATTTCTCTGCTGCTAGATGAATATCGAGTAAAAAGAAGCAAACATCGGTTCCTTCGTTTATAGTTAATTATGAATTGAGCACTTAGGGATAAAAGAATGACACCCACAAAACCTGAAAAGGCTCAAGTTATTTTTCATAGATAAGCAGACAATCTGTAGCATAAAAACACTGGAAACATAAAAGAGCTCAATACTACAAATGTAAAAACACTATTATGTTGCATTCTCTTCAATAGAAAAGCAAACATAAATAATTTCTGAAAGGTGCGAGAAATGTGTGACAGCGAAGTGCTAGTGTGACTCATAAGTGCAATAATTGATGGGGCACAGGCAAACACATTGAAACAACAATGGCTGACAAGGTTGGTAAAGTATTAGGAGTAGCACAGTCTACCTCCTCCAGGTTGGCTAATAAGATGAAATATGGAAAATCTAGGGGCCTATTAGCAATAACCGGCGATAATTATCGCTAAGCGCAGTTAGCGCTAGGATAATTATCGCCGGCTATCGCAGGTTTCTATCGCGGAGATAGCGTGCTATCAGCAACGCTTATCTCCAAAGCGATAGAAACCCTGGAGAACAGTGTGAATATCGCTTGAAAACAAGCGATATTCGCACTGTGACCAGTGTTAGCTTGCTAATAGGCGAGGGGATTTAGCCATGTAATCCACCTCCCATTGGATTACATGGCTAAGTCAGGTCTGGACCAGGCGTTAACAAACCAGCGCTAAACGTGTTTAGCGCTGGTTCATTAATCACCTCCCCTGCCTCGCTAATAGGCGATAGCGACCTTAGCGACTGTTTCCAGTCGCTTTTAGGTTGGGAATGCCTACTTTGCATGCCATTAGCGATAAATATCGCTGGCATGCAAAGCGGCACCCAACCCGGTCGTTATCGTCTAGAAGCTGTCGCTAACCGCAGTTAGCGACAGCTTGCTAATAGGGCGATTGAATTATCGCCGCTTTAGCGGGAAAAAGTCCCGCTAAAGCGGCGATAATCACGTTGATAATATGCCCCCTAATCTTATGACGTTCTATCGACTTTTCAACATCAAATCATGAATTATACTGGGTCATCATCAAGGCAGTGTCACTACATTGTGAGGACAGCAATCCTTCTTATAATAATTAATGTGCACAACATATAACTATGCCAGGGAAGAAGCTAGAGTCATTGAATTGGACAATTCCAAATAGAGGCATGTCCCAAAATCGAAATAAGAAAAAATTAATCAGTTCCACTGAAGCGATGCACATCCTCTCCGGGTAAGATGATGCACAGTCAGCCAGTGCTCAAAGTGGCTAAGAATCCACCGGAAGGAAGGCAGTGCAGACCATAACCATACTTTCTGATTTCCAACTAGAAACTCAGTGCACTAAAAAGTTATAATACAACAATTCCTCACCATTCTGAGATAGCATCGGATCTGCTCCTCATCAATATTTGTTATTCACTCTTGAAGAGGTGTGCCCATATATTGCCCGCCTCTTTCTTTGACGGTAATAATGTAGTACCAAAACCATTTAAACTGTGCCACTGTAGGATTAACTTAACAGTTCATTGCAATCTCTCTTGCACAGATTTAAAAATAAGAGGGTGTTTCAGGGCATTTTATGCCTTATAAAGACAACCCCTTTCTGCTTACTTTTAGCCCGCAAAGATCTTTGGCATTCTTCAGGACTTTGATCCTAGTCGTCCTCTCCTTCCCTTCCTCCGATATTTATGAAATATTAAGGTGTATGTATTGAAAGAGAATGATACATATAATGTACTGTATTCATGGTTGTAAGATTTACAACATATTTCTCAATCTTAATGCCAAAATCTCATGCAGTTCTCATATGAGTTGAGTGACTGCATGGTTCCTGTCAAAGTTTCTAATGGGCACTCATCTCCTGAGGATGAGGGGTGAGCTAGGTAATCAAAACTTCCTCTATTACAAGTCAACAACTGAATGCTCCTCACCTGCAATTGAAAAAGCTCAGACCTGGACTGTCTTTATGAGCTAATGAGTGAGGTAGCATAATGAGATCACTGAGTAATCAGATATGTGTGTGTTTGTGTGTGAGTGTGTATATGTGTGTGTGTGTGTGTCTGTGTGTACATGTTGTCATTAATTCAATGTGTCTGCCCTGTGCACGTGATTATTGATGCATTTATTTTTGATCCTGCTCATACAGTGTTTAGCTGATCAGTGGGGATAACCAAAGCCTTCACTGAGTCGTCAAAGAGCAAGGAGCATGATGTATGAAACTGTATTTTTAGAATTTGAACATAGCAATTTTTAAGAAATGCTATTTCTGAATTGCAAAATTGTATGCACAAAGGGTAATTGTTTTGAAATAGTGATTTTTTTTTTTATTATTTGCTATTTTTATGTAACAAATCACAAATAGTGAATGGTCATTCTCAAATTGAGAACATCGCAGTGGCAGCATATGATCAATCAATCAGGGTTGGTAAAGTGCAGCTACTCAACTGTGAGGGCCTCAAGGCGCTCGGGGGGGGGGGGGCGGCTCCGTTGAGTGTAGGGTCATCCAAAGTGCCAGGTCTTGAGGTTCTTCCTGAATGCATTCATAGACAGAAGAAAGCTCTGTCATTAAGCATTGTTGCAAATATAATGAAGAATGTGTAATGGGTTAGTTCAGGAATTCAGGGTTATGAGGGCACATGCCTTTGGGTGTTTTGCCATCCTGATTCTGTAACCTGCAAGTCAACTATTGTTTACTATGTGTAATAAAGTATTGTGTTAGTGTGTATAAAAAAGGCCTGTCTGCAAGCAGGCATTTGAGAAAAACCGAAGAGACAGCCTGAGCAGGGCTGAGGTGTAGTCCGTGTTGTATGCTGAAGGTTTTTCTCCCTGTTGTGACAGTTAGTAAATACTGTCTTTGCATTGCCAAGAAGAGTCTGTGTGTTTATTCCGGTATTGTGAGTTTAAGTCACCCCGCAACAGTTGGCAAGCCAGCATAAGAGGTTCCTTTTGACCCCACCTGATGGCTGGCACTGGAAGACCCCCTATCTCCTGCTGCAGAGAGACCAGTGCGCACCTTTTGAGGAGGTAAGCAGATGCCATGTTTAAGCTAAAATTCTGACTGTGCAAGGGGGTTCAGAAGGATCCAGGAACTCCTATCTTACAGAGTGGATCTCGATCCTTGTTAATGTGTTAGTGTGTTCTTCTTGGTAATAGTAAATACAGATTCAATGTAAATATGCTGTAAATATAAGATTTAAGTTTATAAGAGACAGAAGGGCACCACATGCGATTTGTTTTTTTGTTGGTGGAATGTGTACATGTGTTGCACAATCAGCATGCTGCCTAAATAACTAGTTAACCTGTAATTCCCAACAACGAGTACGAATTTGCAAATGGAAGGTGCCAGTTGTCCAGAGGAACAGCTGAAAGGCTGATGTTGTTAAACTTTACCTGTAGTTAAAATCTGAACACTCAAATTCCCAATCCTGGACCTAAAGTCTGCCAGTCTCTCCGTGGTTTCTAAAAATGCATGGTTAGAAAGGAATCTCCTCGGGGACGTGGAAGAACGTGGCCAGGGATTAGGTAATATTGTGTACTGTTATTCTTGATATACACTGCATGAAAGAAAAAGTTCATATTGTAATGTGCCCCATATAATTGGTGAAACAAAGGGTAAAATTTGAATGTATATCGTAAAATGATAATTAAGAAAAACAGGCAAATTTTCACACTGTAAGATTCATGCAAGTCTACTTAAAAATGTAAGTAATATTTGATCAGGTTGGGAAAATATGCAAAAGTTAAAATACTAAATATGCCTAATCATGGAGACCTCTCTTAGAGCATATGCAGAAGGTATTCCCCAGGGACAAGAAGAAATTACAAAATTATAGCCTGGAGAGCTTTAAAGCCACCCAAAGCACACGTATCCTTGGCCAAAAGAAGGAACGTTCAACAATAGGATAACTGAGCATGATGTCACATACCTTCGAAGTAAATATGCAGGAGCCAAATTAAAGAAAAGGAAAGCCACTGTAGCTTTATGGAGAATATTTTGTGGAAAATAAAAAGACTCCTCACAAGGAGATACCTCTAGTACTCTGACTGTTCCCCCACCCCTAAATGACCCTATGAGCCCACCATCCACAGTTCCTAGCATCTACCCACTATTGCAGCTGCAAGAAACTGCAGTGGGGTTTGAGAACCCTGAAATTGGAAACTCTCTACACTCCCCGACAGCCATCCCAAGGTTACCCACCGAATACCAAAGCCAAAGAAGGCAAGTACTCCTAGGCAGCAAACGAGGGTGGGGGACCCCAAGTTTCTGGGCAATTAGAGGAGCAGTTCGTACCGCACCTAGTTCCAGCATCTCCCCAACATGATGAGAGCGAAGAACAGAGTTCAGAAGATAGTGACGACCAGTCACATATATCATCAGCAATTTCACAGTTGCTACAGAAAAGGGATACCACATGAAGGGTAATTAGAAGAAGTGTCCACCCCACAGCAAAGAGACATAGGGAATGCAGGGTTGAGTGACTATGTGCATAGGACTGTAGGTAAGACACAATAGCCAGCATCTCAAGCAAGGGGAGCATAGAAGGACTGAAGATAGTTCAGCCCCTTGGCAGAAGGAGAAGGGGTGTACTAGTCTCACCAGAGAGTGTGCTGGACTGGTTATCACGCAATGAGAGTAGAAGAGAGACAAGCGAAGTGAGAAGAGAAGGGTATGGTGAGGCCCTTACAGGACAAACTTAGAGATGTTTTGGAAAATTTAGCAGACTGGACTGAGCGGTAAGCTCCAAGAATGAGCCCATGGCCACTAGAAGGGTCCTTTGACCCATTTAACATGGTGAATGAAGATGATTGCATTCTGTATGGTGAGGGTGATCAAGATAGGGACTACCCTTACATAAGGAAATGTGTGCATATATGGCAGAAGTATGCCAGACAGCACCATTCCCAGCGTGCCACCACCACTTTGCATCAGATGCTATGGATTCATAAGGGGCCTGGGGCACCGCAGTATATTCCTTGGCCACAGATGGACAAGAAAAAACATCAGGCAACAGTTACCACTGCTTACAGAGGGAGTGGGGAAATGGATCAAGGCATTTGAAAAACAGACTGCATGGATCACCCTAGCAGTAGGGATGTAAAAAGCCTCATAGGGGATGAAACGGACACAGTATTTCAGAAGGCTGGAGTTAGAAATGTGACCGTCACTGACACCAGATGTAATGGGTCTCCATTTAATTTGGTCAGATCTGTAGTGTGGGAACAGGTGAGGAAATATACCCCGATAGGCCAGACATCGGATCCCTCAGTTCAGGTCTATGCAACCAAATGAGGACCCTGTGCAATAAATCAATAAGATGAAAGAAAAGTGGACCCAGTAGGTGGGTCAGGGCTGGGAAGTGACAGAAGGTAATGCTGTACTGTTCTATAATGTAGTCAAGAAAGGGTTACCTCCTAACATGCAGGACAGCTTAGATAACATACTGGCACTGGAAGCTAAGCCCTGGACCGAAATTCAAGCACACATAATCCATTTTTGCAAGTAAAAAGCAAGAAAAAGTAATAGTAAAGAGGAAGTGGCAGAGAAAGCAGCAGCCAAGTTAGTGCAGCAGGAATTAGCGAAGAAGGGAGCAATGGAAAGTGCTGCGGCCACTCAGATGACTGCAATATTTGTGGGAACAGTCCCAGGAGCCACCCAATGGCAGTACCCGCAGCAGCAGGATGTAAGGGCACAGGAAAGTAGTAGAGGAGGAGTAGGAAGAGGCAGGATGGGTCCTCCAGGAAGGGATCAGGAATATTATTAATGTTAGAGGTTTAGCCATTTTATTAAAGACTGCCACACGAAAAGATGGGATGAGTAAAATGGAAGAATGGGAATTTCTAGTCAACCGGGAAAAATGACAGTACAGCCGTAGCAAAGCCCACAGATAATATATGTGCCCCATATACCCTCGCAAAATATGCAGCCGCCAGCAGTGCCCCAGGAGCAGCACAGACCTCCTCAGCAGAGCTACCAAGTCCCACATGAGCAAAGTGGACAAGTAGGTGTAGTTGTAAGGGGAAGAAATCCTTTTTTGGTGAATACTGTGGGAGGATAGGAGGGTGTCCGCAGAGTAATCCTGTGGGAGGATATGAGGGTGTCCGCAGAGTATTTCTACATGTCCAGTCATGACAGTAATGCACAGGCCAGATGAGGAACCCACTGTGACAGTGGCAATCAATGAAAAGAGGTGGGCATTCGTCATAGATACAGGAGCAACAAAATCGCGAATTAGGGAGGGAGGCCTTCCGATTTCCAACAGATCAATGGACTCACAGGGATTCTCTAGGAAAGTTATATGGGTTCCTTTTACCAAACCACTGGAGATGGAAGTAGGGGGGAGACACAGTGATGCTGTTTACTGTTCTCTCCAGCTGCCCCAGCTAACATATTAGAGAAAGATTTGATTGCCAAATTAAATATGACCATTCATTTTGAACCAGATGGGACCATGATTTGTTCCACCCCTGGGATCCGACCTTCTAGAATCATGGCACTAACTGTAGATTCCTCCACCAGAGACCAAATCAGAGCATGACCCAATTATTTGGAGGCATTCACTACAGCAGTATATAGTATCATAGAAGACACACAAGAGTTCCTGGGAAAAGAGGTTCAATTGCCCAAAGAGTTTCTTTTTCGACAACAAGGGCAAAGCTCTGGGCTGTCAGATGCTGAGTTAATATTGCAGATAGAGACTTTGGAATTAACACCTACCTATGGCACTCCGATAGACAGCAACCATAATAATGTTTCATGTGCATGTGTCACCTTCCTAGAGCCAGAAACGTTGGTAAGAAAGATACAGCATGACCTACTGTTTGATGATGACCCCATTAGAAAACAGTTGTAGTTTTTCGGGAAGACTTACAGCTAAGAACAGTGTAAGAAGACAGAACATCCACACAAACCAGAGTGTTTAATTCAGTAAAGGAAGCAGATCTGTCCCAAGTACCAGATAGCTTGTGGACTAAGGGTCCCCACGACATTGGTATCACCCACACTGTCGCACCATTCCGAATTACATTGAAGGAAGGTGCCCTCCTACCCAGAGTGAAGCAATATCCCCTGTCCAAGGAAGATGATGAGAGCCTCGCCCCTACTAGACAGGCATTGATAGAGTAAGGAGTGATTTACCCTGGAGTGTCTCCTTGCAACACCCCCATTTACCCGGTCAAGAAAGCTAAGGGTAATACTTGGCGCATGGTTCAAGACCTGCGCCCTTTGAACAACATAGTAGTACTAGAATACCCAATTGTCCCTGACCCCTCCATCATCTTGACAAATATTCCCCAGGATGCCAAGTATTTTTCAGTTATTGATTTAAAGAATGCCTTCTTCAGCATTCCTCTGCCTCCAGACAGCCACTATCTGACAGCGTTCTCAGATCGAGGGAACTCAGTATTTGTACTCGTGTTTACCTCAAGGGTATTGCTAGTCCCCTAGCATGTTAGACAGAGTGAAAAAAAATGACCTGTCAAATTTCCAAAGTGGCAGTACTCTGTTGCAATATGTCATTGACATGTTGATTTGTAGTCCCACAGAGCAACAGTGCAGAAGAGACACTATGGGGCCGATTCCGATTCGGGCCGGAAAACATACCGACCGACTCGGTACGGGAATTTAGTCCGACCGACTTGGACCGGCGCCGCACGACCCGGGTAGTACGATGAAATGCATGTGAAATCCGACAGACTCGGACGGAATACAAAACGACCGACCGCTCTGGACGGAAACAAGCCATCCGGCTGGGAAATCACGCGAAACGAACCGACCGACACGCACTCGGATTGAACCCGAATGAAACGTACCCGCGAACTCCGACCTGCGTAGTACGATGCTGTGCGTGCAAAACACGACCGACTCGCCCGGAGCACAAGCCGTACGACCGACACGCATACAAAACCCAGCCGAAGCAACCCAATACTAAGCGACCGACTCGGACGCCGCATATGAAACCTAGCTGACACACAGCGGGAACGAGTCGGACAAGATTGCACCAGACAACTGCAGCGTCCTACTCGGACACAAGAATGACTCCTACATGCACCAAAAACACCAAGGAAAAATCAGAAAAAAAGGGCCAAACAAGCAACCACAAAGCCAATAAATACAGGGAGGAAAAAAAAATGGAACAAGGACACACCTCCAACTCCACCTACATAAAGGCCACAAATCCCTACCATGATCCTTTGCAAATTCCACTGACCTGCCAGCACACAACACAATCACACAGCAACCACAGACACACTCACAGCTCATACATCACACAAGCCACACACCATTACCACACCCACATATAGCACCCTCACACACACCCAGCTAAACCTACATTCACACACCCCCACTTGCACACACACACACATCAATCACCACCACCAGCCATCACCATGCCCCCAAAGAAGAACCATAAGTTCCTAGATAGTGAATTGGAAGTCCTGGTAGACGAGATCCTGAGGGTAGAGCCACAGTTGTTTGGTACATTGGTACAACAGACCCCCATGTCGCCGAAAACCAAGATGTGGGCGAGGATTGTCGACAGGGTGAACGCACAATCACCATGTTTGCGCACAAAGGAAGACATCCAGAACAGGTGGTATGATGTGCGCAGGAGGGTCCGGGACCTACTCAAAAAGGTCTACCTCCTCAGCCAGCACACCGGCAGTGGCCCTCCTGCAAAACCAGTATACCTCAGGCCCTGGGAGGAGAAGGTGCGGGCCATCCTACCACCAGTGAGAGTATACGGACTAACAGACATCCCAGAGCCTGGTGAGTACACAACTAATATACACAATATGGTGTGACAACACACACACATCACAGTCAAGGGGATAGGCAAACCATGCACCCTTAGCAAATACACAGCAACCAAAAGATATTCATCCCAAGATGTGAATGCTAGTCAGACAAACACAATACCTCCCATCTCATAGTGATATGTAACTGTGTCATGACATGTACAAACCTAACAACAAATACAGCAAGGCAGTGGCACAAATAGAACCAACAAACACTACCAGATATTTAAACACCACTAGAACACCACCTCACAGGGAAGCTCACTGAAAGGAAGGAATTCTGTGTATGCTGGTTAAGTCAGTGTAGCCAATAGCATGATGGGAGTGGTAGTCACAGATATTGCTCAGCATCACAATTGGCCCATCAACACCACTCTCAACCATGCTCACATCACAGGGAGTGGAAAAGGACTCACAAGATGGCTGACACTGGGTGCTGCTGGGGGGAGCACAAGGCCCTGCTGGGAACTGTGCAACAACCAACAGCAGGACACCACTGACTGACATCCTGAAAGACAACTTGCACTCCCTGCAATGGAAGCACGTTCCATGGTGGGATATCTGGCTGGGTGGGAAGGAGGACTCACAGCACTGACCATAGTTACAAGGACCTCCCCTCACACACACCCTCAACACTAATTCCACATAACCCACCTGGGAGAATGCAATGCCTCACATCCTAACTGAAGATCCCACAAAGAACCACCACCCTGGGTTATGCTGTGTGAAGCACAGGGACACTCTTGGGACTTGTAGCCAAACAACTGCCAGGACAACACTCCCAGCCATCCTGTCAGCACAGGCACCCCACCCCACAGGGAAGCAGAGTCAAAAGGAAGGAAGGATGGGCATGCTGGGAAGGGGGTGGAGGCAATAGCATGATGGGAGTTGTAGGCACAGATATTGCTCACCCTCACAATTGGCCCATCAACACCACTCTCAACCATGCTCACATCACAGGGAGTGGAAAAGGACTCACAAGATGGCTGACACTGGGTACTGCTGGGGGAGCACAAGGCCCTGCTGGGAACTGTGCAACAACCAACAGCAGGACACCACTGACTGACATCCTGAAAGACAACTTGCACTCCCTGCAATGGAAGCACGTTCCATGGTGGGATATCTGGCTGGGTGGGAAGGAGGACTCACAGCACTGACCATAGTTACAAGGACCTCCCCTCACACACCCCCTCAACACTAACTCCACATAACCCACCTGGGAGAATGCAATGCCTCACATCCTAACTGAAGATCCCACAAAGAACCACCACCCTGGGTTATGCTGTGTGAAGCACAGGGACACTCTTGGGACTTGTAGCCAAACAACTGCCAGGACAACACTCCCAGCCATCCTGTCAGCACAGGCACCCCACCCCACAGGGAAGCAGAGTCAAAAGGAAGGAAGGATGGGCATGCTGGGAAGGGGGGTGGAGGCAATAGCATGATGGGAGTTGTAGGCACAGATCAACATCTCACACCCACATGGCCCAGCAAGTTAGCACTGAAGCATGCACACCTCACAGGGAGTCAAAAGCCACTTCAAAGATGTCTGACACTGGCCACAGCTGTGGGAGCACAAGGCCCTGCTGGGAACTGGGCACCAACAAACAACAGGACCACACTGTCAGCCATCTTGCCATTGCTGTCACACTCACACACAGTGAAGTCCACTCAAAAGGAAGGAAGGATGGGCATGCTGGGAAGGGGGTGTAGGCAATAGCAGGATGGGAGTTGTAGGCACAGATATTGGTCACACCCACAATTGGCCCATCAACACCACTCTCAACCATGCTCACATCACAGGGAGTGGAAAACAACTGACAAGATGGCTGACACTGGGTACTGCTGTGGGGAGCACAAGGCCCTGCTGGGAACTGTGCAACAACCAACAGCAGGACACCACTGACTGACATCCTGAAAGACAACTTGCACTCCCTGCAATGGAAGCACGTTCCATGGTGGGATATCTTGCTGGGTGGGAAGGAGGACTCACAGCACTGACCATAGTTACAAGGACCTCCCCTCACACACACCCTCAACACTAACTCCACATAACCCACCTGGGAGAATGCAATGCCTCACATCCTAACTGAAGATCCCACAAAGAACCACCACCCTGGGTTATGCTGTGTGAAGCACAGGGACACTCTTGGGACTTGTAGCCAAACAACTGCCAGGACAACACTCCCAGCCATCCTGTCAGCACAGGCACCCCACCCCACAGGGAAGCAGAGTCAAAAGGAAGGAAGGATGGGCATGCTGGGAAGGGGGTGGAGGCAATAGCATGATGGGGGTTGTAGGCACAGATATTGCTCACCCTCACAATTGGCCCATCAACACCACTCTCAACCATGCTCACATCACACGGAGTGGAAAAGGACTCACAAGATGGCTGACACTGGGTACTGCTGGGGGAGCACAAGGCCCTGCTGGGAACTGTGCAACAACCAACAGCAGGACACCACTGACTGACATCCTGAAAGACAACTTGCACTCCCTGCAATGGAAGCACGCTTCATGGTGGGATAACTGGGCTGGGGGAGAAGGAGGCCTGGATGGCAACCAAATACCACCAATGCTGGTCATGCACACACCTCAACATACACATTGACATGCCACAGGTTGGCAGGACAATGTGCTACACCAATATCACTCTCTGACTGTCACAATTTAGGAGAATGCAATGTCCTGGCCCACATCCAGAGGTACAGTCACAACTGTCAGGTGTTTGAACAATTGATGCCAGTAGAAACATAACATACAATCTGTGTCTCTCCCCAAAACAGGAGGAGTCCCTGTCCCAGGCTCCGGGGAGCACTGAGCTCACTGGTGTGGATCAGCCACTGCACTCCTCGGATGGCGATGAACCAGCTGGACCCTCCGGTGTGAGTCATCATGCAGCACCAGCAGGACCAACATGTGCACCCCCTGCACCCACCCCTCCAACAACTGCCAACACACAGGCCACCCCTGCCAACGCGGACAGACCAAGGACCACAGATGACAACAGCGCAGGGACCCAGGCCCAAACTGGAGCTGGTGACAACGAGCCCAGGAACAACACCCAAGTGGGCCCACGGTCACCTGTGCGCGCCACCGCAGGTCCTGCACGTGTCACCAGGGGTGGTGGGAGGGGTGGTAGACATAGGTCGCTCTTTGCAGAGGGGTCTGGACTGCATGATGACCCACAACTGGCACGCATCGCGGATGCGTACCAGACTAGCACCGGAGAGGTCAGCCAGGTAGTGGGGATCCTCAAGGACATACAACAGCAGCAGGCTGCCCATCATGCCCGCTTGGACTCCCACAAGTCCCACGTGGAGTCACACATGTCACGTGTGGACTCACACATGTCCCGCGTGGAGTCCAAGTGGGATGTACTACATGAGATGACGGCGGTGCACAGGGACATTTTACAATGCCTCCGCCAGATGAACAGCAACCAGTCCACACCTCCCTGTGTGCCAACAACATCTGGTACCGAACAAACTGCAACTGCCACAGGGAGGGAGGAGGACTCTGGCGGAGAGTCCCCTGCACCGCAGCAGCCTGCACTTGAGGGCCCCCCCCCAAGAAGAGGGGTCGTCCGAGGAGGGGAAAGTGAGAGGCTGATGGCCAAGCGCAACTCCCAGGAAGCCTGAACCTGTTCTGGATTTTCGCCTTTGTCGAGACACACATGTCACGTGTCGAGACACACATGTCTGGCATGGAGTCCAAGTGGGACACATTGGAACAACTGACAGCGGTGCATAGGGACATACTGGCATGCCTCCGCCAGATCAGCACCAACATGGCCTCACCTCCCCGTGTGCCCACAACAACTGCTGCTGAAACAACTGCAAATGCCACAGGGAGGGAGGAGGACTCTGGCAGAGAGTCCCCTGCACCGTCGCAGCCTGCACCTGAGGGTCCCCCCCCAAGAAGAGGGGCCATCCGAAGAGGCCAAACTGAGAGGCTGATGGCCATCTACATCCTCCAGGAAGCCATCACATGTTCTGGAATTTTCCTCTGTGTGCAAACTGCATGCCCTGTCGAAGACAACCCAACTCTCCCACATGACATGGGGAGCCCTAGTTGGCCAAATTAATCAGATGACTGTGAACTTTACTCTGGATATTTCAGCTACCAAGACTTCCAATACACATGGGAACTTTGGATTCCAATTTCTATGTACAGCACCCACCATCCTGTGCACCATCCTCACACCTGTATGTAAATAAACTCACCAATACACCATATCTGCCTCTGTTGTGATTCCAACGTGGTTTTTGTCATGTAGATGGTGATCTGCTAAATGACACTGTGCATGCTAACTGCTACAGCAAGTCCAACACCGTCATGTCAGTCATGGCGACGTGACACATATGAGGGAGACACACCACTAGGGCCACACAACACATACACACCAGGGCCATCAGACTCATCACCTATACTGATGTTGCAACGAAATACAGTGGAATACACAGACACGCCACCTATTCACAGTCACTGTCAACTAGACTACAGGTGCAGTAAGCAAATGTCAGTCAGTTGTGTGACTACAGACAACGCACATCCCAAAGTGAAGCACAGGTTTATTACACATTTGCAACATGTTGTTTCCACTACAAATGCAAGCTAATCCAACCTGGCTGTGGCCACAAAGTCAAAAATTCTGAAGATAGAAAGTCCAGGGGTGTGTGGCACATCACCTGTAGGGAAACGACTGCTTCCACCTTGGAAGTCGAATCATGGATTCGGGGAATCCAAGTTGATCAGACAACTCCGGCAGCACCCTGTGAAGGACAGACATGACACACAGTCAAAACCACTGAAGAACAGCACAGAACGGCAATACTCATGTCTAATACATGTCACGAGATAACTACACAAAACCAAGTTAGCATGTCAACACTGTTGGGCAGTACAGACCACCTGCAAGGACACATCGCTGCACGCATCCAGTCAAGTAGCACATGGCCACACTCAAACAGCACCAGAGCACCACACACACATATCATGCAAACTCAAATCATTTACATCACAACCCTCTGGAGACTCACATTCAGCTGAAGAAGTTGGTGATGAGCTGTGTGCGGACATCACCATCATCATCATCATCATCTTCACTGGCATCGTGACCCAGGCCAGGATCTTCCACAGGTGGCGGACGTTGGTCATCGTCATCCAGGATGAGAGGCAACTCCTTCCGCACTGCCAGGTTGTGTAGCATGCAGCAGACGATGACAATCTTGCACACCTTTGCTGGGGCATATGGGAGGGCCCCTCCTGTCTTGTCCAGGCAGCGGAAGCGGCTCTTCAGGAGACCAAAGGTCCGCTCAATCACCCTCCTCGTCCGACCATGTGCCTCATTGTAGCGCATCTGGGCTGGTGTCACAGGGTTCCTGAGGGGTGTCAGCAACCACGGCATGTTGGGGTATCCCGAGTCACCTACAGACAGACAATTGCACATTAGCCGATTTGAAAATGTGTGCGGAAAACAACATAGCAGAACACACACAATGGTACAAAGTCAGTACACACCAACAAGCCAGGCACGCTGGTTCGGCATCTGTGACATCATCCTCGGGATGCGACTACTCCTCATCACGTAGGCATCGTGTGCCGAACCGGGGAAACGGGCACACACATGTGAGATGGTCATATCTGCAAGACATACCACCAGAGCATTGATCGAATGGTAATGTTTACGGTTCCGGTATGCCTGCTCATGTGCCTGTGGTGGTATCAAAGCCACATGTGTCCCATCAATGGAGCCAATTACATGTGGCATCCTCCCCAGGGCATAGAAGTCACTCTTGACGTCAGTGAGTCGTTGACGTGTTGGGAAATAGATGTACTGGTTGAGGTATCTCAACATTGCCCCCAAAACATCGCGTAGCACACGGCTGAACATAGTCTGTGACATCCCACCAGTAGTTGCCACAGTGTGTTGAAAGGTACTGGTGGCAAAGAAGTGTAGGGCTGCCATCACCTTCACCTTGGGGGTCAGCGCTTTAGGATACGGCCGGCCAGTCTGCAAAATCCTCAATCAGCTGCCTGGTGAAGCGGTACCGTCGGATGCTGTCACGTTCCACCATCGTTGCCAGGTCTGGGAATGGTCGATGGACAGCAGGAGCCCTGCAGTGCATAGGTGAAGAAAGCAAGATTGTCAGTCACCCCACCTATGTGCCGTTCACCATACTCAATTTCACATGATACCTCATCAACAAACACAAGTACTTGATGTGTGTGTCGTTCCGTTTGGACATATATGGCACCTACATGGACATCATCTAACATCTCTGTTCAACAAGTGTTGACAACAGGTTCCAGGGTGTGCTATGGGACACCATTAGGCTGTGTCACAGTACCCATTAACTGCTCTCACGTTCCACACACATACCACAGTGACATGTCTGGAAAGATGCTCCACAGGCATCACAGCTCATTGACAGGTAGATTCCCAGGGACCCTGTCTTGCCACATGGACACTGGCATGACATGGCGTCTCATGTACACGTCAGAAAAACCAACATGACACCCACAGGTAGTGGCCCCTGTACCTCTGCAGGACAGACATGGACGTCTGTGACACACACACACACACCATAAAAGTTCATGCACAAACCACGTGGATGTGGAGACTGTCTCCCATTGTGTACATGGAGTCAGAGACATGTGATACACAACATGCACACAGACTGTGGAGGGACATCACTATTGTTGGAATGGCCCACCCTGTGACGTACATGCCTTCCCACATGTGAACCTGGGGGTATGTGACATGTCATACACATACACAACCTGGAAATGTGACCATGACACATGCTCAGAAATGAAAAGTTGCACACCACAGTGGTCAGGTGCACAACACACAAAGGACCCTGTCCCCATGAACACGTGCACAGCCTGGGTGTGTCTGCCCCCAAGTGCCACCCCAAAATCCACATGTTCACCCCCATACACAGATAAGGTTATGCTGCCACATATGCCTTATATACAGTGTGGACTGGGTGTGGTGTTGTAGGTGTGCCCCTGAGTCCCTGGAAAGTAAATGTGGCTGACATAGGTTCACCAGTGACCAGCATGGTGACATATGCGTGAGACCTGTCCAGGGACGCGTTGTAGAGCAATGGACCGATCGGTGTGCCCGGCCGGCCCATTGCATTGTATGTGAGCGGGTACGCGTTGTATGCCTGGTACGCGTTGTACAGCAATGGACCGATCGGTGTGCCCGGCCGGCCCATTGCATTGTATGTGAGCGGGTACGCGTTGTATGCCTGGTACGCGTTGTACAGCAATGGACCGATCGGTGTGCCGGGCTGGCCCATTGCATTGTATGTGAGCGGGTACGCGTTGTAGGGCAATGGACCGATCGGTGTGCCCGGCTGGCCCATTGCATTGTATATGAACGGGTACGCGTTGTATGCCTGGTACGCGTTGTAGAGCAATGGACTGATCGGTGTGCCCGGCCGGCCCATTGCATTGTATGTGAGCGGGTACGCGTTGTATGCCTGGTACGCGTTGTACAGCAATGGACCGATCGGTGTACCCGGCCGGCCCATTGCATTGTATGTGAGCAGGTACGCGTTGTAGGGCAATGGACCGATCGGTGTGCCCGGCCCGCCCATTGCATTGTATGTGAGCGGGTACGCATTGTATGCCTGGTACGCGTTGTAGAGCAATGGACCGATCGGTGTGCCCGGCCGGCCCATTGCATTGTATGTGAGCGGGTACGCGTTGTAGGGCAATGGATCGATCGGTGTGCCCGGCCGGCCCATTGCATTGTATGTGAGCGGGTATGCGTTGTATGCCTGGTACGCGTTGTACAGCAATGGACCGATCGGTGTGCCCGGCCGGCCCATTGCATCGTATGTGAGCGGGTACACGTTGTATTCCTGGTACGCGTTGTACAGCAATGGACAGAACGGTGCGCACACATTGGCTGGGGCCTGGCATGGCAACGGACGCGTTTTCGAAGCTCCAACGAGTTTGATGCAGTGAATTCAGTTGGCCAGCCACAACAATGTTGCAAAATCATGGGTGTCATGAAGTTGAAGATTTGAAGGATGCTGTGGGCGTGTATTAGTGCTGCTATTCCATGGATTGGTCAAATTCAGAAGATGCAAACGACTTGGACCTATCACTTTGGACACATGGGACAGTATCTGCCTCTGCAGCACACATATAATGCTGGCTGTTCCCCTGAGAGCTCACTTGCCTGCACAACATGCTCCAGGACGACATCTGCCATCAACACTGCTGCTGTTTATGCATCCTCTGGCTCCTGCAATGGCACGTACTGTGGAGAGAGCCCCAGCCTTCAGCCTTGAGGAGAACCAGGCCCTGCTGGACAGCCTCCTTCCACAGTACAGCAAGCTGTATGGGAAACCAGGGGAGCAGGTGAGTGTGCTGTCCACTGCCTCACTAATTGTGCATGTTGTCTGACTAGCAGGGCTTTCAGTGTGCACACCACTGGCTAGCATGCCCACTGAGTGGTTGTCACACCCCAAAGTGTGTAGTCACATGCACTGAACTGGTACAGTGCAGTAACAGTGCATTCCAACTAGGTTTACTTCCCATGCAATGATACCATGTAGTGACTGCTGGCAAACTGTTCATAGCCATTGTTGCACAGCCTGTGTACATCATATGCCCCTGTGATTGAGACATGTATATCCAACTGTGTGATGCACGTATATGTTACATGTGTAGTAATGGCCTTTTCACTTTGTCATCCTCACAGGTTGATGCCCACCAGAAGCAGGAAATCTGGCTGACCATCGCCCGAAAAGTAAGATCCGTGGGGGTCTACAGGCGCAGGATCCGCAACTGCCAGAAGAGGTGGCAGGACCTTCGTGGCTGGACCCGGAGGATCGCAAGGGTCCAGCTGAAGCTGTCGCCTCCTCGCAGGAGGGGCGGACACAGGACCCTGACCCCCACATGCTCCGGATCCTGGCGGTGGTCTTCCCTGACCTGGATGGGCAGCTGAAGGACAGACAGCAGCAAGGAGGGGGTGAGTCCATGACTGCACTGTGCACTTTGTCTGACATGCTATGTGCCCTCCTCTGGCCTGGTTAAACTTCCACAGTACATCAGTCATGTGGTCCAGGACCCATGTCCCTCATTTGTGACATGCCCACTTCTCCTCTGATACGCATATGTGTGGCCCTTATAGTCAGGAAATTGTGTAATTTGGGGACTGTGTCATTGCATTTAGCTTTGTTCAAGCTGGGGGACAGCATTTGTTCCCGTGACTATGTTGTGCGATTCATGGGTGGGTCAATAGCTTACACAATGCCTAAGTTCTGACATGTAATCTGGGTGTAACTTTGATATGTGGTCCGCTTGCTGCTCTGACTCACCACATGTCCCAGGGGAATTTGGCACACACCCATGCTGCTGGTGGGAACAATGTTTGGGCCTCAGGAGTATGTGTATCCAGTGTGTCACACATGCTTAGCCACCTGCCTACTGTCCAGGACTCATCCCTCTTACAGGTGGAGCTGGACAGTCATGCCTACTCCAGGGCATGCAATGCACTCTGTACTCCCACTCCCGTGTATCATCTGGCATGTTGTGATCAGTGTAATGTACCCTCAGGTGTCTGCCTCTGTCTCATTGTGCTGTGTCTTCGTTGTCAGGACTACTGGTATGTTTATCGGTTAGGGCTCAGCATGCCATCTGAGATATGACCATGATAGACGATACTTCTGTGACTTATAGGTGTCTGATCACTTGAATGTGCACACAGGTGTTTGCGACTGTGACTTTCAGTCAGCTGTATTGTCATTCACAGCACACTGTGAGGTGCTCATGTTCAGAGAGTTGTGTTTCATGTCCCCCATATGTCCAGTTGGTATGACGTGGACAAATAGTAGTACAGATGATGTGGTATTTGGGGGATGGACATGTGCACTTGTCAGTCACATAACTTGCATTCCCCATGCCCTCGGATTGTGACACAGTGCAGACTGTTGTTGGCTGGCTGTCATGGCCATGTGACTTGAGACAGTAATGTATGACTTTGCACGCATTCCTGTGTCATGGCATTCAACTTCCTGAGACTGATCCTGCAGGGGAGTGACATGTGCAACATGCACCCCATTGTGGCATTGACTATCCGGACATGGGTGCATCATGGTGTCTGGTGCTGGTATGCATCACATGCATTTCTATTTAGACTGTGGCCATCCCTTTATCCGGACACCTGCACTGACCCAGTGGCAGGAGATTTGATGTGTGCATGTTCACATACTTCACCGTGTTCCCTGCAATGTCCAACAACTGTGTAGGTGGTGCATGTGTCCACACTGGGGTCTTACCATCAGACAGGCACCGGACAGATGGGTGCAAGGGCAGGAGGGGGTGAGTCCCATGGTTGACCATCAGACTGACAATTGGCTTCCCCGAATCTGTGTGAGGACTTTAGGCAATGTTCAACTAAGGATGCCAGGGCTTGCTCTGTAATGTGCTGTACTTACTGTGGTGTGTGCAGTCAGTGCAGGTGACTGATGTTTGTCTGTTTCCCTAATTGTTTGCAGATACATCCTCGGCCACAGGAGGGGACAGCTCCACGGACCAGGAGGAGCAGCGGAGCCAGACTGGGTCAGCATCCGAGGACTGGTCAGAGGGACCCAGTGGCACGGAGGGCGAGGGGAGCCACACTGAGGAGTCCTCAGCACCATCCACCTCAGCTGAGGACCACAGCAGCTCGGAGGATGACTCCCTTGTGGAGGTGGGTGTCAGCAGCCACCAAAGGCCAGCTAGTCTGTCTGGCCCCACCACCACCACCACTGCCCTCCCATTGGCTCCCATTCCTGAGGTCCGTGGAGGCTCCTGTACTCGGGAGCGTGTCTCCTTTGTGCCAGGCACCGCAGCCCCTGCCCCTGTGTCCCCTGCTGCCCTGAGTGAGGAGTCCGTGTACCTCCTTCGGCAACTCCATGTAGGGCAGACAGCAATGCTGACACCACTCTGTTGACACAGCTGGTGTCGTTCATGGAGGGCATCTCGACGGGTATGTCTGCCCTACAGAGGAGCAATAAGTCCATGGACTCCTCCCTGACGGCAGCAGTGTCCCTCCTCCAACAGTCCCTCGCCCCTCCCACCTCTGCCCCATCCACACTTCCTGCCTCCCCTACCTGTCCAAAGCACATGCACACCTGCACAGTCACCCAAACACACAGACACGAGCAGCACAGACACACCAGCACAGACACACCCAAGAGAAAGGCAAGACGTGCACACAAGCATCCTCAGGGGACTGATACCACAGACACAGGGGATGGGGAACACACACACACACAGGCAACCACAGTCACTCTGCAATCCTCAAGATCCTCTCCCTCCAAGACCCCTTCCCTTGCCTCACCTGCAACCCCACCTGATCAGCAGCTCTTCCTCAGTGACCTCGGCCTCTTCCCCTCCAATCCCGCTGATCCAGCACACCGGGGGAAGAGGAAGTCCACCCACACAGAGGGGAGTGCCCCTCGCCCCCGGACACCCTCCCCCAGGTGCAGGCAGAGTGAGCCCCCAACCCGCAAGTCCCCCCGGTCCCGGAAGAGCAAGACCCCGCCACCGCCCTGCAAGTCAACCACCCAGTCTCTCACCTCCATCCCCCAGGCCACCACTCCACAGGTTCCACCGCCACACCCTGCCCCAGGTTCCCCCACACACTGATACCGCATCCCCAAATTGCTTAGGCCCTCCCCCTGCCACTTGCTCTTCCACCCCCAAACCAGACGCTCTGCCTGTTTGTGCCACTGGTGTGGAGACCGTGTGTCCCCCTCTGTCCTGCCCAGCTCTTCTGCCCCCCCTTCCACTACCTTGGAGTCATGCACTGTGGTGGAGACCACAACCACCCCGTCTGACTCGGGCACTGCATTGGGGACCCAGTGCACTCCATCTGACCAGCCCACTGCAGTGGTTGCAGCACCAACACCATCTGACTTGAGCCCTGCGGTGGTGCCAGCCCCCCCTGAGTCAGACACCTCCACTGCAGTTGCCGGTGACACTCCTGCACCCACCTCCCCTTCACTGCCTCCTTCTGGCATCCCCTGATCCTGTCTCTGCGGTGCCTGGCCTGCCCCTCGTATGCCCCTCCAAGGGGGATGTCCCCTGTCCGTACCTGTGCAGGCAAGCAATTGTTGACAAGTTGTCACACATCACCCTGTTGGGACTGTATATTTGGACTGGCCATTGGCCTTAGTTTATTTTGGACTTTTGATTTGAGTTGCACACTTGCTGAATAAAGCCTATTTTTGTTTACTTGTGGTTAATCTTTGGAGGTACATGATGTAGATGTGTAGAATCATGCATTTGCTGTTGTAATAGTGTTCAGATCAGGTAAATGAAGTTTTGCTGTGATGGGCTCCATGTGGTCCATGGGATATGTGTCCTAATCTAGTCTGGATCTATAGCATCCTTTGCTGCAGTCTGAGGGTGTAATGTTCAGCATTTGACACAGGGATGTACGTTTAGCATTTGTAGATTACCATCTTTGTCCTACACTGATGCACATCTGGTGGGCTTACCACTGTCCAATGTTCCTAGTACCCTGACTGTGTGCCCGTCTCCAATGGACATGCAGTTTAGCACATCAAATTTGGAGGACTCATCTGTGTACACAGTGCAAGTTGCTTGACACGGGTCTTGGGTGTATGCAGATGACTGACGTGACACTCCCGTGCCCAGGCTGATATGAGCAGAGCCTTCAGTGTGTTGTAGTTGTTGACTCACTGACCGAGTGTTCTGCTGACATGTTTGAGTCGTGCACAGACAAGGTTTGGCACAGCTGACCTTCCACAGGAGTGGAGTGCCCTCATGGCAGTGCGTGATTCCGTGATATAGGCTGTGCCCATGTTGTGTGTTATGTAGGCATGTCTGTGCGTGTTCCCTTCTCCTTTTCCTACACAGGCGGTGTCCCTACGGATGTTCCTGTTTGTGATGCTTGCTGAGTTGTTCTGTGTTCATCCAGCATCTTGGACCTGGTTACTCCGGGATGTGGGTGCATGGCAAACTAATGTTCATGAGGTTGTCATCCCTAGTTGGCTTTGTTGTCAGGGCTGGGGATGTGGGCAAACGCAGATGGGACACAGTCAGGATTCCTCTTGGCACTTGTTGGTTACACGAGTAATGTGATTTTCTGTTTGTGTATGCTATCAGTGATTGTGACACGTTGTGTGTGTGACTGCTGCCACTCCTCAGGGTCAGAGATGCAATGTTGGAAGTTGTCTATGTGTGTCCTTTGTGGGTCAGCTTGGCTTATTCATTTGTGTATGACTATGGCCACGATCCCATTGTTTGGGGTGGATTTCACGTCATGCCCATGTACGGCATACTGTGCAGTGTGTCAGACATTCACAAGTATTGTTGACTGGCCATGTGTGATGGGTTTCTGCACCTTATTTCCCCCCACCACCCCTGGGAATGTCATGGGTGCATGTGCAATGTCAGCAGTCCATGTGAGCTTCAACGCTGCACATTGGTGGAGTTCAAGGTGTGTGGCGTTGAGTGTGTGCAAATGTGAGTTGTTGCACGGCTGGGGCACTACCTCCATATTTTCCTTGGCTGGCAGGCCGTGCTGAGTGCTTTGTGCTTGTATAGGTGTGAAGGTAGTTTGTTGCTCAGGACACATGGCTGTGGTTCACAGTGTGGATGATATCTACCTTTGTCATCACAGTGTGATTGTCATGCAGGCTAGTGTCACCACAATGTGGGGTCCCTGGGGGGAGTGCTGTGGTGGTTCGGTCTCTTGCTGTGTGTGTTGCTGTTCCTACAAGCTTGTGTGACATGTGTAATTTGGGCTCCCTCTCATCTCACAATGCCTGTTTGCCCACATAGGGGAATCCAATCCATGAGTTACTTTTGTTTGTGACTGTGTTGACATCTGTGTATCAGTGAATCTGGCCTCCTCATGGGTTGTGTGTTTGCCTGGGGACACTGGCACACAACCCCCCTCACCTGTTGTGTATGATATGCAGTGTGAGTCTGCCTGTTTGTGTTAGTGCTTCTGCACCACTGCATTGGCATATCTTTAGTTTGCCATTGGCTGTATATTGTTTGTTGGCTTTCCCCTGCTGGCCCTGGGACTGCTAGGTCATCAGTCAGCACATTGATCATGGTTAGTATGTCCCATTGCTGCCATGGTATGGTATTTGTTCACCTGACATCTACAGTCTCCACAGGATATCTACATTTGTGTGTCCATTGGTGCAGATATGTGGGTCTGCATTATGATGTTCACTTCTGTCATTGTGTTATTTGTGAATGTAGACAATGTGGGCCCCCATGGCTGATGTTTGTGTGCACATGGCCAGAACGATGTGTCATTGGCACTGCACTGCTTGCCTCACACAATCTATGTTGCTATGGGACGCAAGCACTACAATGCCACTGTAGTGTTTGGTGTTGTGTGGCCAGGAATAATCCCTGCAGTTATGTTTTTGCAGCTTTCACCAGGACTACACTTCCCTTTTGGCACTGTGGTGATGGGGCTTTGGGCCCCATTGCCACACTGTTCAAAATGTGCTTCAGCTATGGAGCACACACTTACCTTTTGGGCACTGTGGTGATGGGGCTTTGGGCCCCATTGCCACACTGTTCAAAATGTGCTTCGGCTATGGAGCACACACTTACCTTTTGGGCACTGTGGTGATGGGGCTTTGGGCCCCATTGCCACACTGTTCAAAATGTGCTTCAGCTATGGAGCACACACTTACCTTTTGGGCACTGTGGTGATGGGGCTTTGGGCCCCATTGCCACACTGTTCAAAATGTGCTTCAGCTATGGAGCACACACTTCCCTTTTGGGCACTGTGGTGATGGGGCTTTGGGCCCCATTACCACACTGTTCAAAATGTGCTTCAGCTATGGAGCCCACACTTACCTTATGAGCTCTGTGGTGATGGGGCTTTGGGCCACATTGCCACAGTGGTCATGGTCTGCTTGCATTGTGTAGGCCACACACACAATTATGTGTTACACATGTGTTAGGGGGTCACATTGTATGTTCAATGTCATGTTCAGTGTTGTATGCATTTGACACAGACCACACACGCTTGTCATGGTGTTGGAGGCTGGGATGTAATTTACAGACAGTCCTTATGTGGGAGTATGCTAGTTGTGTCATGCATTACCCGTCCTATGAGTAGGGGTGGTTGTAGTGACAGGCATCCAGCCCCCATGAGTGGTGATGGTAGTAGTGGTAGGCATCCATCCCCCTAAGGGTGGGTATGGTAGTAGTGGCATGCATCCAGCCCCCATGAGTGGGGATGGTAGTAGTGACAGGCATCCAGGCCCCCTGGGTAGGGGTGGTAGTAGTGACAGGCATCCATCCCCCTAAGGGTGGGTATGGTAGTAGTGGTAGGCATCCAGCCCCCCATGAGTGGGGATGGTAGTAGTGGTAGGCATCAAGACCCCCATGAGTGGGGATGGTAGTAGTGGTAGGCATCCAGCCCCCCATGAGTGGGGATGGTAGTAGTGACAGGCATCCAGGCCCCCCTGGGTAGGGGTGGTAGTAGTGACAGGCATCCATCCCCCTAAGGGTGGGTATGGTAGTAGTGGCAGGCATCCAGGCCCCCCTGGGTAGGGGTGGTAGTAGTGGTAGGCATCCAGCCCCCCATGAGTGGGGATGGTAGTAGTGGTAGGCATCCAGCCCCCCATGAGTGGGGGTGGTAGTAGTGACAGGCATCCAGGCCCCCTGGGTAGGGGTGGTAGTAGTGACAGGCATGCAGCCCCCATGAGTGGGGATGGTAGTAGTGGTAGGCATCCAGCCCCCCATGAGTGGGGATGGTAGTAGTGGTAGGCATCCAGCCCCCATGAGTGGGGATGGTAGTAGTGGTAGGCATCCAGCCCCCATGAGTGGGGATGGTAGTAGTGACAGGCATCCAGGCCCCCTGGGTAGGGGTGGTAGTAGTGACAGGCATCCATCCCCCTAAGGGTGGGTATGGTAGTAGTGGCAGGCATCCAGGCCCCCCTGGGTAGGGGTGGTAGTTGTGGTAGGCATCCAGCCCCCCATGAGTGGGGATGGTAGTAGTGGTAGGCATCCAGCCCCCCATGAGTGGGGATGGTAGTAGTGGTAGGCATCCAGCCCCCCATGAGTGGGGATGGTAGTAGTGACAGGCATCCAGGCCCCCCTGGGTAGGGGTGGTAGTAGTGACAGGCATCCAGCCCCCCATGAGTGGGGATGGTAGTAGTGGTAGGCATCCAGCCCCCCATGAGTGGGGATGGTAGTAGTGGTAGGCATCCAGCCCCCCATGAGTGGGGATGGTAGTAGTGGTAGGCATCCATCCCCCCATGAGTGGAGATGGTAGTAGTGGCAGGCATCCAGGCCCCCTGGGTAGGGGTGGTAGTAGTGACAGGCATCCAGCCCCCATGAGTGGGGATGGTAGTAGTGGTAGGCATCCAGCCCCCATGAGTGGGGATGGTAGTAGTGACAGGCATCCAGGCCCCCTGGGTAGGGGTGGTAGTAGTGACAGGCATCCATCCCCCTAAGGGTGGGTATGGTAGTAGTGGCAGGCATCCAGGCCCCCCTGGGTAGGGGTGGTAGTAGTGGTAGGCATCCAGCCCCCCATGAGTGGGGATGGTAGTAGTGACAGGCATCCAGCCCCCCATGAGTGGGGATGGTAGTAGTGACAGGCATCCAGGCCCCCCTGGGTAGGGGTGGTAGTAGTGGCAGTCATCCAGCCCCCTATGGGTGTGTATGGCATTGGTGTTGGCCATACCACCCCTATGGTTCTGCTGTTGCTGGTGTACGTTATTTGTGCATCCCTATGTGTGTGTGACATATTTCGTGTACGTGTGGTTTGTTAGTATTGTTGTTGTTTGACTTACCGTCTGCGCCGTATGCGTCCGTGCCGGTCCCGGTAATAGATGTAGAGTATTGGTAGGACCTGCGCAATGGGATTCATGCTTGGATCGTCTCGTTCGGGTTTCTCGTGTCTTCGAGTCATACTCGTAGCAGGCTTGTTCGTCTCGTAGCCGTGGATCGTCTTGTGGCGCGAAACGGAGCTTATGTATGGCTCGCCCGGATGCTCAAACGTGCCGGACGTAGCGACGAGTTCGGCGCGTACGGAAGACCCATCGTACTAGTCCGGCCGGAAGGTGCTGTGTATTTGGTTCCGTGCGACTCGATTCGGCGTTTACGGATCCGGCTCGGGCGGGGTACAGGAGCTGGAATGGGTAAGTACGGCTCGCTCGGAATCTGGGCTGTTATGCGCATCGTACTTGTTAGTTCGGTAGAGTGTTCGAGTCAGTCGGAAAACACGCGTTCGGCTGGTATTTTTTCCGGACGAATACTGTTAGGTGCGCTTCCGGCCGAGATCGGAATCCGCTCCTATATCTCTTCTAACCACTCTACTGCCAGGAAGAAGTACAATACTTAGGACAATTGCTGTCAGCATCTGGTAGGCATATAAAACCTGCAAGGGCAGCCTCCATCCGACAAATGACAGAACCTGTACTGTCAAAGGAATGCAGACGTTTCTGTGTCTCTGTAATTATGTGAGACAGTGGGTGTTAAACTATAGCACACTAATAGCTCCCCTGAGAGAGGACAGGATAACATGGACACCAGAGATGAAGTAGACTTTTCAAAAGCTGAAAAGTCAAATAGCAAGTGCTCCATCTTGGGACCACCTGATTACACCAAGGAGTTTTATTTATTCTACCATTGCAACGGTCATGTGATGACAACTGTCCTCACACAGAAGTATCCACTAGGGCAAAAACCTATCACATACTTCAGTGGGCTGCTGGACTTTGTAATGAAAGGACACTATCCCTGTGAGCAGGCTCTTGCCACTGCAGCCTTTGCAGTTCAAATGATCAACCCCATAGTTATGGGAGCACCCTTAACAATCTACGCAGAACATTCAGTATTTGCCATAATTCAGAAGATGAAGAACACTCTGACTACTCAGCGATAGTCTGGGTACGAGGTGATATTGTCACTGCCATCTTTGAAGATTATGAAGTGTCATACCATGAAACCTGCAACATTCTTTGCCCACCCAATATTAGACCCTGGGGAGGATGTGCACGACTGTGCAACGTATAGTCGCAACAAATGCAGTCAAGCCACAGAGGATCCTATACCAGGTAGCATTGTTTATTTTGTTGACAAGTCTTCTACGATTGACCAGGAGACAGGAATTAGACACACAGGTGCAGCAGTAGTCAAGGCTCAACAGCATGGTTCCTGTGATATACTGCAGGTCATAGAACAATTTACATTACCCGCACATTATTCCACCCAAGCAGCAGAACTAATAGCACTAATAGCGGTCCTCAAGTTAGGAGCAGAAGAAGTAATTACCATATACTCAGATTCATCGTATGTAATCACCACTGTACACTCAAGCATCATGAGATGGACCAAGAGAGGGTCAGATGGCTGCCCCGTGATGCATAGAAACCTCTTAGAGGCTCTAATAGAGGCACTCATATTACCACAGGCAGTGGTGATTGTGAAATGTGCAGGGCAAATAAATGGACACGATTTTGCGTCCCGGGGTAATGTGCTAGCAGATGAGGCAGCTAAAGATGGAGCTAGGCTCACGACCCAAAAGGTGCCATCAGACCCACAACCTGCCTCACTCGCACAGTCTGGACCCAAGTCTGCCACAGACAAAGACATGCCTTATTACACTGAGACAGCAAGGTTACACCTGAGAGAACAGCAGGAAGTGGCTCCTTTGCACAAAAGTCAGCTATGGGATGATGACCTAGTGTACAGACAACTAGCTACAGGAAAACAAGTGATGCCACATGCTTTGCTTGCAATAGCTCTGGATCAGATCCATTTGCGAGTCCTAACCTCCAGGGATTATTTGACAACACAAATACAACTAGACTGATTTGTTCCCAATTTGCACAACATGATCACCATGTATCTGCAAAACTGTATCATCTGTCAGCAGTTTTCCCCTAATCCCACCTTAGAAGTCATATGCTCCACCATTCCTCGACCAAAAATTGCCCAGCCAACACGTGTTTCATCTGGGGATGTGCCCCATGACTTCTTCAGGGCTGAAAAGATGTACAATGAAACATAATATATCATGGAGTCGTGACAAAATACAGTACAATATGATATGTTAACCACATACCATACACCAAAATGTGGAAACCCTAAGTTTCAAAAGGTGCACGAAAACTCATAGTGCACCACAGATGTGTGTATTGGCAAACATTTTCTATTCAATCAGGAAAAAATAAATACACTGGCGTCATCAGAAGGTCCAAAGTTTAGCAATTCTAAGGACCCCAAACGGGTGACCATTGTCATGTAGCTCCTATAATAATTATACAGGATCTGCACATTTGGACAGCATACACAGTAGGATTGGTGTCAGACTGTTTCTGAACACCCCTACCGAGTATGTTGGCCTTTTGTACCAACTAGCTCACAGTGCCACTAGAGTCTCCTCTTACCAAGGAGAGAATAGTTCCTTGCAACTATCGAACATGACAACCATGACAACCCTGATCCCTCAGCACCGTGGAAACAATATACTACTTTTCGCTCAGTCACTCGTGCTTACTTAGTCTGTCTCAGAGAGATACATAGAATAAACAGGCTGGGCATTTTCAATAAGTATTTATTGAACAGTTGTTATTCTGGTGTAGAATAGATGAGCTGCAACAACTGTTAGACAGTATAAGATATAAATGATTAGTAGTACTAAAAAGGTAAATGGATAGTATAGCTCTACCATCTTACAATAATCATCGATACATACGAGGTATAAAACACATGAAACTAGATGTACCTAAGTGTACCTAGCATGTGTGTAGGTGTTCCCTCTAGGATAAAGTCAACCCCATTACCTGAAGTGAGAGACTGTGGGACCCCGTCCTGGTCTCGAGGTGGACACCCCGCAAGGGATGTTAGACCACTGCAAGTTGGAGTGTCTGCATGCAGGAACCTTAGCGTCTCTGGTCAGTGTGTCGGCCGGGAAGTCTCGGTCTTCTCTGACTATTTTAGCAAGATGTCATGTATATATACCCGTAGGTCTCCCCAGGGGTCCTACCTCGCTGTATTACTGTGTCGGCCTAAGGATGACATTGGGCATGAACTTTGTACATAGATATTATACAGGAGATGGTCGTCCTGCTGTGCTTCTAAGAAGCCTTATGCATAATGTATGAGCTTTCGAACTAGGGAAAAACCTGTGTTCTGAATGCCATGTCGTATCTAGGTAAAAGGTCAGTCCCTCTAAACCGTTATAAGTGTAATGTAGGGAAGAATATAGGTGAAGGGTAATGAAGTTACCGGGGCCAATATTATGGTACCTATATGGAATATAACACCCACTCCTCTTCCGAATGGACGACATAGTTAAATTCTAAACGTACTACTAGGCTGACTAGATACTGGTACGCAAAATAGTTTAAAAAACATTAATTTCTTGTTTTGCTAAAAACAATGTTAAAAAGGTCCTAAAAAATCTTTAAAAAGTTTATAAAGGAAATTGTCACGCAAGCCATAGCTCTAACGTGTTCGTAGGTATAGTTTGAACTACTATAAGCATTTGAAAGCCATGCATGCTGAAAAGAATGTCAGGTTTGTTATGGAATTCCACATTTCATTTTGTTTTTCCAAAAGGTCGAATTTTTCCCAGCACACGACAGGCCAAATGAATCAAATGTTTATGTGTTCTGGCTGGTCGACGCAGCATTCTCGTTGCCTGCCACCGCAGATGACGTTCCCTGTAACACCTCGCAGATTATGTCAATTGAGCACAGATGACCTTTTGTATTGTCCACAACAGATGCTGGGACAGCCTGTGCGCCATCCAAGGCCTGGGTGTTAGAGGAGGAGCCGATGTCCATACCAACAGGAGCCGATACTACCTGTGGTGGCTCTAGGAATGCCGCCATCAACATCGGAATACGCTGGGGACACTGCAGAACATGGGCCGTTATCTGGTCCAGTAAAGCATCAACGTCCGGTTGCGCACATGATGGGAGTGTTAGACAGAGATCCAACATGCATTCTTCTCCACAAAACAGGCATCGGAGGACAGGTAAGATGCAGTCCATCCAGACTGGTCTAAATAACAAGAACCAAGATGCACTTAGTTCTCTTAGGCGAGGTGTGCCTAGATGTTGTACCATGCGATCACGGTATTTTCGCTCCTGGAGTACTGTTTCCATCTCCTTGGTGACTGGGATGTCCATTGCGTAGCAGAAAACTTACAATCAGGATACCTGCTATTAGAAACAGGATCAGCGGAAGTCCTCCGAAAATGCTTCCAAATACGGAGTGTATAAAGTTCGGTATAACTCCGAGGACCATCTGAAAGGTGCTTAGTAGTCCAGAACCTATGGTCTTAAATAGGTGGACGATGCCTGCCATATCGGACATGTTAAAGATACGATTTACCATTTCTGCGAAATAGAAGGGGCAGTTTGTACGTATGAGTACCTGTATCTCTGCCGAAGACCTTGCGATCTGGAGATCAAAAGTCGCTAGAGCGGAGGTTAAGGGCACGGATTTCTGTAAAAGCATGGCTTTCATTCTGCTCAAAGCATCAAACCGTATTAATGAAACATTTAGCGAAGGCCATAACAGCGCCTCCCTGACTGTATGTGTTTGTGGAAACAATACTTGCATACAGCAAGTAACCCTGGAGCTCACAGTTACCAGATATGCGATGCGCGTAAGCATCCCACAGCAACCTTGATCATTCAGCATCAAGTAACTCCCATTCGAAAGTAGCCTGAACACTGGAGTGATCACGGCAGCTGGGGCACCCCTTAAGTGACAGGATAAGTTTGCTACCGAACCGTTACAGGCCCCATGAAGCATTATATCCTGGCATATGAGTGATCCACTTAAAGTATTCTCACAGTTTGTACCCCCTCAAAAACACTTCTCTTTCCCCACTCCGGCATCAAAATCTGTACGGTAATTCCCAAGATTCCTTGATGAATTCCCTACCCATTTCTTCATTTCTGCCTGCCTGCTTTTGTTCAAGGCAATATTGGAATTGGAAAGTAGTGACCGGAAGAGTTATGTGGCCATGAATTAACCATTCTGTGGACGGTGACTCTGCCACTGTAAAGGCTAATCCGTCCAGTTTTTCAATACGCAGCATTGTGTACTTTGCTCCCCTTTGTGCCATCTCTATCTGTTTTTCTGTTAGATTGTAAAAAGAAAACAGAGACGTGCTGTTTATGAAACGCCAAGGCACATAGCCTGCGCGCAAAGATTGCAGCGTCCAGCTTAATAACATAATAGAACGCAATTGTGATTGCCCGTGCTGTAATATGGACAAATCCTGTTCTAGTACATCAATAGCAGAAGATACAATGTTGCCCAGTGAATATATCCTGGAGGTTAGTGTAGTTAACCCATTGTCAACCACTGCTAGAGCTTTCTCTAGGTTTACACGATCTATTTCTCATAATCTATCCGCGGCCTCTTTTGGGATATTTTCCAAATCTCATTATAGACAGCATAATAGAAACGTTTGTGATGTGGCTTCCTAGGACCCAATAAAAAATCCCGTAATAAGGATAATTGTTGTTTCACATGTGTAAGTGTTGAGGTCTTTAGCCAATCGAGGCATAACTTCCCAACACTGTATGATGTCACTACCCCTGGGTGTTCTCTCTGTACAAGCGTGGATCTGGCCTGTTGATACTAAACCCTTTGGTTTTACCCATGAATCTTCCCACACAGCTATTGGTGTCTGTGGGCCAAATCAACCATCCCTTCCAATCGGGGTCTGATCTACTGTATTGCATGATCTTATCTAGCATAATCCCTTCTTGTGATGTTATGTTACCCTCGGTGTGTGATGGTGTGGGTATCCGAGGTGTATTCAAATCTCTGTTCTTGGCTAGTCCAAGACAGGACGTTTGTTGTACCGTTTCGTTCAAAAACATGATTTGTTGAGGAATAAGGCATGCTCTAAATAGTGCCTCTGTTCCCTGGACCTGCCAGTCTCTAGTACCCCAGACAGATTTTAAGTCTATGGTGTCTTTCCATAAGTCGAAACCTTGTTCAGACAATTGCACAATAAAGGAAGCAGAATAAATCTGTTTGGTATTTGTCAACATATTTTTCTGTGCTGGTGTTGGTGTAACCTTATAATAATATGAGGCTGGGTCTGATGTGTTAAACCCTGAAAAATATGGAAACTTTTGTGCAAATGTTTTTGAAATGCTTTTCGGCGGTGTTGGGCAATGTTCCCACTGGTGGTATGTGAAAACATTTCTCGGATTAGCAGATTTATGCAGAAAGTGATGACAATAATGTTGATAGCAATACATTGTTTCAAAGTCTGTTGTGTCTTCCAACATTTTATTTTTGGAAAAGGCAGCAGATTTTTCTAAATTAGACAACATATTATTTACAATTTCATAATCCCAATCATCGGAAAATGTACTGGAGGTAATGATATCACTTAATGAAATTTTAAATAAATGTGGTATTTTTAAAAGTTTGGTCGGGCCAAATATATCGTAATCAACCTTGTCCCACACTATACCGTCAGGCATAGGAACTGCTGAAATGTTCACTGATGATAGGTCTCTTTTTTCACGATGTGATGATAGATACAGTTTCAGAATCACATTCACTTTTTGTGCTGAAGAGCTTTCTCGAAGATAAGTTCCATTTATAAGCATACTAAAGACAGTCACTAAGCCTATCCAGAAAAGAAAGAAAAGTATCCCGGTGATTACCCAGAGTTCCACCCAAGGTGATACCAGATAAGTCATTTTAAGAAATTTCAGAAAATCTTTAATTTGCTGCTGGCGAGTTTTTTGGGCTGGCTTTGTTTCAGCTTCACTTGGATCCAATAAAAAAGTATCAAAGTCAATGAAATAGCCAGATGCAGTTCAATCAATTTTCGGTATTTCTTGTGGAAAGTGTAGCTTGCTCTTGTTGAGGCATGTTGATGTAGATATATGTATTTAGGTGAATTACAATTTGTCTTTCAGTCTGGTTTTGAATTTGAATTTCATTTTCAAGAGGAACGAGTTCCATGGCATTGTTGCATAGTCCATCATTCCGTGCAGGTGACTCTTAAAACGTGATGAGTCTTTCTGTTTGAACCTCTTGTATAGTAGCGAGAGGAGGGTGTCTGTTATTCCGGAGTCCACGCGGCCTACTACTCCGTATCGGCCACATAGTGTGGTTTGATTAGGTCAATTGAGACAAATCTTTTCTCCTTTTTACCGGCAAGAGGCGGCAGAAGTACAGTTCTCGTTCCATCAACTGCCAGGACAGGTACAGGCTTTCTGTATGATGGCCCACATTTTTTTTTGTCCACTATTTTTTCTCTAACCAGGTCCCCGACTTTAATGATCCAGACAGGTCTTGCCGTGACAGACTTGACTTCCCCAGTGGTGGTCCGTTTCACCTGGACATTGCTTTGTAGTGCCCTGGATTCATTTAGTTCCTGTAAAACAGCCAAACGTTTATGGATGTCAAAAGGTTTTTTATCCGCCACTGAGCCTTCACAATCAAGATAAGGTACCCACATTCTTGTCCCAAATAGGACCTCATAAGGAGTAACACCCCCTAGAGAGCTTCGTGGCTTGTTGTTCAACGGTCTTTGAACTCCATACAGATGTTTTATCCAACTCACACCCAAGCCTAATACTCTAGCTGTTAAAGACTGCTTTAAGTCCCGGTTTTTCCTCTCCACAACCGAATTTCCCTCGGGATGGTACGGAGAGGAGTACCGCAATGCTACACCCAAACCTCCCATGGCTTCCTTGTAAGCCCTAGAGCTAAACGCAGGGCCACGGTCAGAATGTAATGTGCCAATTGCGTATGTCCCTATAAAGACTTGCAAATCTTTTATAACAGTTCGAGCGTCAGCTGATCGCTGGGGCCACACCCATAGTAATCTAGAGCAGGAATCCACTGCAACCATGATATACTTGTAAGCCCATCTGTTCGTAAGGGGCCGCAGTGGTCCAAATAAATACACGCAAGTGGTTTGTCTGATATTAGCAATGGTGTCTGCGCTGGACACGTTACGGTGGAGCCTTTCATCTGCTGACAGATGGCGCATTTCAAGACATAGTCCTTAGTTTGCTTTGTTAATCCTGGCCACCAGTAGCGCTGTTTCAGTAGAGAAACAGTTGCTGTAACTCCTGCGTGTACAGAACCTATACCCTCGTGTGCTGCTAGAATTAACCCTATCCTGCGATCCATATTAGGTATTACTCTATTCCCAACTCCAGGAATCTGAGCAAATGGAACGTTGTTTGCATCTAACTTGTAGGAGTACTTGAGTGGAAATCTTTTCGGTACTGCCGTCTTATTGCGTGTAGCAATAATCGCAACCATAATCTCACTATCTATTCTCGTTTTTGAATGAGTGATTGCAGCTACGAAAGCCGTCCGTACAGCCCCCTTTGCGGCTTCGTCAGCCAATGAATTCCCTTCAACGTGAACGCCATCACGTTGATGACTCCGTGTGTGTATCACGTGAGCCCTTGGTAGTTCGTTTTTCAACTCCTCTACCTGTTCCCGTAGCGTTTTATGCTTAAGTGTGCCACCTTTTGCGTCCTTGAATCCATTTTGTCCCCAGTAGTGTAAGTATTCATCGTATAACTGTACACAGTAAAAGGAATCACACACAATTAGTGTGGGGAATTCTCGATCCGTATTTACCAGTGCCAGTAATAGGGCTTTTCATTCTGCCAGCTGTGCCGTGCAGTCTCCTAGAGACTGGGTTTTTGTGCAGCTCGGATGAAATTTTCCATCCTGCATGCGTCCTTTAACGATAGCACATGCGGCGCTATATTGCTGTTTACTCCCTATGGCCGGCTGAGCAGAACCGTCAGTGTAAATTATATATTCATACTGATCCAGAGGCATTATTTCATTTGGTAGAGGATATTCTTGTTCGTATTGCAAAAATGCTTGTGTTTTTAGACTTGGGTCGTACCTGTATTCTACATCTGTTGCAGTGAGAGAATTAGCCCATTGTATCCATCTTGGATGTAAGGCTTTAGCGTTGGGAACGATTGCCTTTGTTGCAGCATCTAAGGCTGGAACTGGGGTAACGACAATTAATTGCTTCCCTTGAGCTAGTGCTCTCTGTCTCACTACAGCAGTCTGTACTGCTGTTAGAATTTTTTCTGTTGATGCAAAGCGCATCTCAGCATTTGTGTACAAATGCGATTTATATGCTATTGGTACCGTTTCCCCTTCATTATATGTAAGGTATGTGGACCCTGATTGCCCCGCAACTATGCGGATCACTAAGTTGCATACGTTTATGCATGTCTGTAAGTGTTTTGAAGCTATCATATCAGCTTGTAGGGACCGAAGGATATCTGTGTGTTCCTTTGTCCAGTGTCTAACTGAAAAGTCAGGTTTTATTAAATCGTAGAAAGGTTTTACCCTTTCTGCGTAACCCAAAATGTATGTTCTGCCAAAGTTCAGGAATCCCAGGATTGATTGAACGTTTTTTAATGATTTTGGAGGTTGGAGCAGCGCATATTTTTCTAAAAAGTTAGCTGCTAGGCTTTTCCCTTCACTTGAAAGCTCATATCCCAGAAAAAGGACATTGAGGTGGGCTATCTTCAATTTTTTAAAGTTGAATTTGTAACCCTCAGAGACAAATCCCAAAATTATGGTATTTACTCTGTTCAAGTGTTCCTCCAGGTCATCATCGGTTAGATAAATATCATCCACATAGTACAATGCTTCTTCATCCAAATTTTGAAGTAATTCAGTTACTCTAGCTGAAAACAACCCTGGGCTGTTCTTGTACCCCTGGGGGAGTCTACAAAATTGAGGCTGGGAGCCTAACGCGGAGAATGCGGTTAAATACCTGCTTTCAGGTGCTATATTTTGTCAAAAAAAATCTATTTGAGCTATCTAATGTTGTTTTGTATTTTTTACGCACAATGTGCATTTTGAACTGCAAATGTCTTAGTGCAAGTGTTTAAATGTCTGTAATCCAAAACTAAATGATATGAATTGTCCGGTTTTGATACGGAAATCAAAGGGTTATTCATCTGAGAGGTGCAAGTTTCAATCACCCCTTGGTACTCAAGTTGATCTAGGATCTCCCTGACCTGTTTTTTAGCTTCTTGTTTTATTGGATACTGCCTCAGTGCAGTCGGAGTATTTTTTAATGGAATAATGTGGTGGGTTGAATCTTCATCCAATCCAACATGGTTTTTGTATAATGCCGGGGCCAGGGCTACTGCCCACTCCCGTGCATATGTATATTTTAGATATTTGGGAACAGGGTCAGAAAATGCTGGTAAAATTACTGTTTCTCCTCTAGAACAGTCCATGATGAATGCTGGCGGCCAATCTTGTTCAGCTAACAAAATGGCATAGCCGAACGTTAGGTTCTCCCAAAAGAGCCCTCTAACTTTCCTGGGCTTGTCCTCCTCCATTTGGAGTGTTATTTCATATAACTTATGTGGGACACTTACCCTAGTATCGGGTGTTTCCACCGTGATGTAATCATTCAAGTCCGCTGTCACCAGAAATTCCATCAGGTTCTGGCGAGCTATTGTTACTTCTGCCGCACAGTCTAGCATCGTCAGAGCCCATTCCCCGTTCAGCAGCCGAGTCCTCAGAATTCTGGGCATGTCTGATCTTTAGACCTGCAACTTTCTTCTTTTTGAACTGTGGCTTTTGTTTTGGTTTATCTTCTTTTTTGGAAGTATAGTCTTGAGCGTGCTGCTTGTCTCTGGACTTTGTACACTCTTCTTGTCTGTCTGAACGTCCGTCCCTCTAGTTTTTTCGTTTAACCCTGAAAGGAACAAGAGGAACGTGTATCAGTATCCTGATACCTGTCAGGCTTCCTAATATTGTCCCTATTCCTAAGGTTATACCTCCTTTCGGAGGGCTCCTGTGTAGGAGATCTACCTCTGGATTGAGATCTGTTTTCTTTAACTTTTTGTTTTTTGTTATTGTCCCACTTCTTTTTTGATGAAGCAGGTGTCTGCTTGTAGGTGTCCTTTTTGGGGCTACCCATCAGCTGTGGCTTCAATGCTTTTCCACCCAATCTGTCCCTGCCTAATTCTGCATACGCAGTTTCAATAATTTTAGGTAATTCGTGTTCCTGTTGTGAAGGGCTGAACTCCCTTAGGCGTTGGCGGATAGCCACTGATGCTGCCTCCCCTTTAATATTTGCTAATATTATGGCTGATACCTGGGCATAATTACCTATTAATTTCATCCCTAAGTTCAGAGCAGGCTCTGCTCCGTACTCATTTTGTATTTGTCTTAATACATCTGGTATTACTGCTAATGACGGGATACCATGAGTTCTGGTATATATGGCAGCAAAAACTGTACCCCTAGAGGTACAATCCTCTATCTGTGGTGTTATCGCCATGGGCAAGCAGATTGTCAGCATTCTGTGTTTTTCATACGGGCTAGTATTCGGGAATACTGCTTCTAGCTGTGCTATTTTTTGAGCTACCCAGAATGGCATTTGTTCACGTTTTGCGGGCATTTTACCCATTACTGCGTGTAACGTTTGTGGTGTTATTTTAGTTGCAGTATTTTGAACTGGAGTTGTATTTGTTGCAACTGTAGCCAGCTGGACTGTAAATGTCCTCATGACAAACTGTGTCATGTTTCTGTACATTTTTCTTAGTTTTTTGTGAAGTATAAGTAAGTCTCCTCCTGGCATTGTTTCAATGTCAGGGTGTGGTGTGTAGGCCGCTAATATTGGCCATGTCGCTCCTTCTCTTCCGAGCCGACCGAGTCTTACTCTACTTCTTGTATGGGGGAGGGCGCCTTTAAACCAGTATAAGTGTTCCTGGTAAGTTAGTGGAACTTCAATGTCCTCATAGGGACAATATTCGTCCCGGTATTCCACTTTCTGTGTAGAAGTGAAATGTCTTTGTTCTTGCATTTGCAACTGGGAATGTAACCCATGAATAGAATACCTCTGTTTTAAATGATTCGTGTGCCTCAATCCCGAAAGCTACTGGTCCACCCCTGGATGTTAGACCGTGTGCACCTAGTTTTATGGTAACGGCATTCCTAACATTTTCTGCAATGGAAATTGCATCTGCATCTTCTTCGTCTGCTGAGAGATTTAGATCTTGCATAACTCTATCCACGTTTCCTATTTCTTCAGTCATTGTTATAGAGAAGAAGAGCTTTTCAAGGGTACTAAGATAAGGTGTTTTGCACAATTTTAGGAACAAAGTGTCCTTCAAGCTTGATTAACCAACAGCCAATAAATAGGATTTTGCTTACTCAGCTGTGGCGGAGTTTGTGCCCACCCACTCCAGAAGTCTCTGGGGAGTTGTGACTAGAGTTCTCTGAGCTTAGCATGACTGAACTACTCAGATTCTACTGTTAAATAAGTACCCAAGCAACGTTGGCGGCGCCATGTCGTGTAGCTCCTATAATAATTATACAGGATCTGCGCGTTTGGACAGCATACACTGTAGGATTGGTGTCAGACTGTTTGTGAACACCCCTACCGAGTAGTTGGCCTTTTGTACCAACTAGCGCACAGTGCCACTAGAGTCTCCTCTTACCAAGGAGAGAATAGTTTCTGGCAACTATCAATCATGACAACCCTGATCCCTCAGGACCGTGGAAACAATATACTACTTTTCGCCCCAGTCACTTGTGCTTACTTAGTCTGTCTCAGAAAGATACATAGAATAAACAGGCTGGGCATTTTCAATAAGTATTTATTGAACAGTTGTTTTTCTGGTGTAGAATAGATGAGCTGCAACAACCGTTAGACA
Source organism: Calotriton arnoldi (assembly GCA_963921515.1). Taxonomy (NCBI): domain Eukaryota; kingdom Metazoa; phylum Chordata; class Amphibia; order Caudata; family Salamandridae; genus Calotriton; species Calotriton arnoldi. The sequence continues at coordinate 907,715 of CAWUFW010005429.1, forward strand.
GTATAAGATATAAATGATTAGTAGTACTAAAAAGGTAAATGGATAGTATAGTTCTACCATCTTACAATAATCATGGATAAATAAGAGTATATAAAACACATGATAAAAAGATGTGTATTCCTACGATGCTTCCCTAACTAGATGTACTTAAGTGTACCTAGCATGTGTGTAGGAGTTTGAGCCAAGAATCCCTCTAGGATAAAGTCAACCCCATTACCTGAAGTGAGAGACTGTGGGACCCCGTCCTGGTCTTGAGGTGGACACCCCACAAGGGATGTTAGACCACTGCAAGCTAGAGTGTCTGCATGCAGGAACCTCAGCGTCTCTGGTCAGTGTGTCGGCCGGGAAGTCTCGGTCTCCTCTGACTAATTTAGCAAGATGTCATGTATATACACCCATAGGTCTCCTCAGGGGTCCTACCTCGCTGTATTACTGTGTCGGCCTAAGGATGACGTCGGGCATGAACTTTGTACATAGATATTATACAGGAGATGGTCATCCTGCTGTGCTTCCAAGAAGCCTCATGCATAATGTATGAGCTTTCGAACTAGGGAAAAACCTGTGTTCTGATTGCAGTGTCGTCTCTAGGTAAAAGGTCAGTCCCTGTAAACCGTTATAAGTGTAATGTAGGGAAGAATATAGGTGAAGGGTAATGAAGTTACTGAGGCCTATATTATGGTACCTATATGGAATATATCACCATAATTCTAGTACTACAGTAATTGACAGTAGTAAAGTGAGCAGATTTACGAGACCATCAAGACTGTGAAGAAAAAATGACCTAGAAGAGAAAATAAAGGATACTCGCTTCCATTATTAGATTCTGGAGAGAAGACATTGTAAGGTGAAAACGGGGTCCAAAACTCGCCCCGAAAGATAGAGTGATAAGAGTGAGGAGTAAAGCCCTCACTACTTGTAGTTCATGCATATAATAAGGTGAGCATGCGATGGTGCGGCGGGAAGTATCCTGCCTTACTAACGTTAAACGTCGATCTAAATGGGGTCTGGTATTAGCCCCAGAAAGCAGTAGCTCATAGTGAGGAAAATTTGCCCTCACCCTCAGTGATTCATGCAATGTAAGTGTTCATGCTGTAATGTCGCGGGGAGTACCCTACCTTATGCCAAAAAATGAAAGATTGATGGGCTCCTATGGTAACAAGCAAAACAAAGCAAGTTTGAGTACGGGACCACAAGAAAAGGAGGTCTGTACTAATGGTGAGAAGGTGAGAAAACCATCTCACCTCTCTGCCGGTTGTAATTCCGTCCCGGCTGGTAAGTGGATAAATAACGATGTCCTTCTAGTGGTAACAGTTCCTAATTAAATAAAACGGACAGACACTATAAGTATAGGTGCTGTTCTTTAATGACAGTCACCATTCAATTAGATCATGTGCCCAAAACACATACCCCTAACTCTCACCTTAAGTAAAATACAACATCCTGTACATGATGTCCAAATACAGGGTTAATAAATCGAGTTCAAACAGCACTCCGAGTACGGATACCTGAAACAAGGTACCAAAGCTCTGTGTCAGTAGGCATGGAGAGAAATTATAAAAGAAGGTGCCCCCCTTTTCTGTCCCCATTCAAACGAAACTTACTTCACAGCGAGTGCGCTGGCCATACTAGAGCTGCCCCGAGGTTCCAATTTGACCCGGAAGCAGTCACCTGGCAGCGCAAATCCTCTCTTAAGCTGAAGCAACTTCGAGCGCTGGACCGCTAACCCACAAGCGGCAGCGTGACTTCGTAATAACGGAAGTGAGAAACAGTTGTGCATATGCCCCAAAAGATAGTGATAAGAGTGAGGAGTATAGCCCTCACTACTTATAGTTCATGCATATAATAAGGTGAGCATGCGATGGTGCGGCGGGGAGTATCCTGCCTTACTAAAGTAAATTGTCGATCTAAATGGGGTCTGGTTAGCCCCATAAAGCAGTAGCTCTACTGAGGAAAATTTGCCCTCACCCTCAGTGATTCATGCAAAGTAAGTGTTCATGCTGTAATGTCGCGGAGAGTACCCTACCTTATGGCAAAAAATGAAAGATTGATGGGCTCCTATGGTAACAAGCAAAACAAAGCAAGTATGAGTATGGGACCACAAGAAAAGGAGGTCTGTACTAATGGTGATAAGGTGAGAAAACCATCTCACCTCTCCGCCGGTTGTAATTCTGTCCCGGTTGGTAAGTGGATAAATAACAATGTCCTCATAGTGGAAACAGTTCCTAATTAAATAAAACGGACAGACACTATAAGGATAGGTGCTGTCGTTTAATGACAGTCACCATTCTATTAGATCATGTGCCCAAAAGACATACCCCTAACTCTCACCTTAAGTAAAATACAACCTCCTGTACATGATGTCCAAATATAGGGTTAATAAATCGAGTTCAAACAGCACTCTGAGTACGGATACCTGAAACAAGGTACCAAAGCTCTGTGTCAGTAGGCATGGAGAGAAATTATATAAGAAGGTGCCCCCCTCTTTTGTCCCCATTCAAACGAAACTTACTTCACATCGAGTGCGCTGGCCGTAGTAGAGCTGCCCTGAGGTTCCAATTTGACCCGGAAGCAGTCACCCAGCAGCGGAAATCCTCTCTTAAGCTGAAGCGACTTCGAGCGCTGGACCGCAAACCCACAAGCGGCAGCATGACTTCGTAATACCGGAAGTGAGAAACAGTTGTGCACACACCAGATTCGGTCTGATAAACGTATCCCAAATGTATCTGTGTCACCATTTTATATGAATACGAAACTACGCTATATTGATTAATAAAAGATAAAATAAATGAGAAACAGACGAGTACGCCTGATCCAAAGTCTTCCCAATGAATTGAACCAGGACCATTAGTCCACAGTGATGCTAAGTCAGCAGCCATATTCCTGATTCGTATAGTGATTCCAGGATGGGGAATACCAGAAGGAATAAGATCCGACATTAGCACTCATTTTTCTAATACGATCTTTGAGCATGTTACTTCACTGTTAGGGATAAAGCACAAATTGCCCTCAGTATACCACCCCCAAAGCAATGGTATCGTTGAGTGCCCAAATGGTCTGCTGAAGAGCAAGATCAGCAAATTATGTGCTACCTTAAAAAAATGGTTATACTGTCTGCCAATAGCACTCTTTTCCCTGAGAAATTCGCCAAGTACAGACGATCACTTAACACCCATCAAATAGTGACAGGAAGGTCTATCAATATGCAAGTCCCTGCCATGAGGAGTACAATTCTGAGAGAAAGTTCTTCACAAGCACTGAATGATGAAATGCATATGCAATTGTGTGAACTAATGAAGTGTGCAAGGTTCATTTCCATACAGGTAACCAAGGAAAAAGAAAAGCGTGCAAATGTTGAGGTCCACCTATCCGCTGTGCAATTAGGAGATCAAGTGTTTGTACGCAATTGGATCTGAAAATTGAGGGAGAAACGTTTCGAGGGCCCCTACACAGTCACCATGGTCACACCAACTGCCCTCAAGGTGGACCGCAGGAAGCCCTTGATACACCACAGCCATGTGCGTCTCAACATAGCTTCTCTCCAAAAACAATTAACATTGCAAATAGAACAAGAGAGGGGATGAAGTTTGTCGTCATGGAAGCACCCTCCTCCAACTAGGTTTTTAGACTATTTTTAAAAGGACAGCACAAAAGATATGTATTTTTGTTTTTATGCTTCTTTTTTGTCTCTGACGTCTATCCTTTTTTTTCTTTGCTAGGAAAGTACCCTCTAGTTCTAATGTTTCCACATCCGGAGAGAACTCTCTAATAACAATATGACTCATAATGCCCACGCTAAATCGTCAGATAACATGTGGTATCAACATATGTCAGAAATAGGTTCAGAGACCACGAATGAGTCATGCTTCGTGTGCTCCCCAATTCCTCATGCAACTGGTTCAGATAGACTCCACTCTACGAAAGAAGTACCCTCAGACACAGCTCAGAACTTATTGCATCTTTACTTATGTCAATCAATCAGGGTCTTTTAAAGTGTGGCTAGTCACCCGTGAGAGTCTCAGGCACTGGGGGAGGGGGGCTGCTGGTCAGACTGGGTGGAGGATCATTCGAAGAGCCAGGTCTTAAGGTCCTTCCTGAATTGGGTCAGTGACGTGGATTGCCTGAGGTGGAGGGGCAGGGTGTTCCAGGTCTTGGTGGCGAGGTAGGAGAATGACCTTCCTCCGGTTCTAGTCTTGTGGAACCTGGGGACGGAGGTGAGGGCGTATTGGGAGGATCGGTGTTGTCTCACGGGTAAAGTGGAATGTGAGGCGGTGGTTCAGGTATGCTGGTCCTTGTAGGCGTGAGTGAGGAGCTTGAAAGTAATTCTCTTGTTGACTGGGAGCCTGTGGAGTTGTTGGAGGTGTTGCGTGAATGGCTGCGGCGGGGATGTCGAGGACTGTCTGGCTGCGGCATTTTGGACGTTCTTTAGTTTTTTGAGCTGTTTCTGGTTGACGCCGGTGTGGAGTGCATTGCCATAGTCGAGTCTGCTGGTGATGAGTGTGTGGTTGACCGTCTAGATTCTGTGGGGATCCATCCTAATGTCTTTCGAAACAGGCGGAGCGTGTGGAAGCAGGCTGAGGAAACTGCGTTGATTTGGCAGTTCATAGTGAGCAATGAGTCCAGTATGATGCTGAGGTTGCGTGAGTGGTCCGTCGGGGTGGGGGAGATACCAGAGCAGCTGGCCACCAGGAGTCGTCCCAAGCTAAAGGGGTGGGTTCCAGGATGAGTACTTCAGTCTTGTCCGAATTGAGCTTGAGGCAGCTGTCTTTCAAACAGGTGGCAACAGCCTCCATTCCACTGTGGAAGTTGGTTCTGGCAGTTATAGGTGTGTTGGTGAGGGAGAGGATCAGCTGGGTGTCGTTGGCGTAGGAGATGATGTTAGGTCCGTGGCTTCCAACGATGGCTGCAAGGTGGGCCATGTAGACGTTGAAGATGGTGGGGCTTACGGAGGAACCCTGGGCCACTCCACAGCTGATCTTTGTGGGTTCTGAGAGCAACAGTGGTAGTCTGACTTGCTGGGTCAGGCTGGTGAGGAAGGAGTGGATCCAGTCCAGAGCCTTGTCATGGATGCCGGCGTCATGAAGTCTCGTGATTAGGGTGCGGTGGGAGAGTGTTGAAGGCAGCCAAGAGATGTAGTAGGATAAGTGGCGAGGAGTGCAGTCTCTGTGCTGTGGTTGCTTCGGAAGCCGAATTGGGAGGTGCCCACGACATGGTTCACTTCAATGAACTCGGAGAGTTGGGCGTTGATGGCCTTCTCGATGACCTTGGCTGGGAAGGAGAGGAGGGAGATGGGTCTGAAGTTCTTGAGGTCTGTCCAGTCTGAGGGCGGCATCTTTAGCAGGGGGTTGATCTCTGTGTGTTTCCAGTTGTCTGGGAAGGTGGCGGTTTTGATGGACCAGTTGATGGTGTGGCGAAGCTGGAGGAGTTCCTCAAAGTCATCATGACTACCAACGGTGGCTTCAATGACATAAAAGAAGAACTACGTGCCATAAGAATGATGGTGCTGCAGCACCATTATTTACTTGACCATATGACGGCCATATAGGGATGGGTATGTAAGAAAATAGGAACTGCGTGCTGCAAGTTCATCCAGCAAATGATGCAGAAAATGGAACTTTGTTGGAGGCAATACAGACACTGCATATTTTACAGACTATAATGATAGTTAAAGGAGGTGCACCAGTTAGTTGCTTCAGTGGTTGGTTTGCAACACTGCGATCCTGGATGTCAGGACTGTTGGGGCTTTGTTACCCACAACTGAGGTCTTACCACTAATATACTGTATGATACAAGTAATTCTGGCATGTTGCAAGAGAATAGGCACAAAGGCGGGAGGGATGTTTTCAGTTAGGACACCAACACAAGTAGTAGATTCCCAGGGCAACGTGTATCACCTTGTGCCAAGGACAGACCAAGATCCAAATGAAGTCGTTGAAATATCAACTAAAAGGGGGAATGTTGTAGAAAATGTAAAAAGTGGATACATTTTAAAAAACATGAAACATGAAAGTATAGCACAAGATCAAGCCCAAGCAAAAGCCACACAGCTGTTTGCGGTCAAAAACCAGCTTAAAATTGTGCACTGACACGAACAAGGTGAAAATTTCACTTAATGATGTAGTGGAATAGGAAACTTAAAAGGGTTTCCCGTTAAAGACCAACCCATGCTTAATAGATTTGAAAGCATTTACAACATCAGCATACAGGTCCACTGACACCTACCACATGCCTCCAAACATATTATGGCCCAATTAGACAATAGTTCCATATAATTGAACTAGCCCAGAGTACACAAGTGCTTGATTAAACAATGGGTGCAGGGAGGTCACTAAGTTCTGAGCACACAAAGGTCTTAGGCGCACAATGCTGCCAACACACACTTGCTGCCAGCACACACTTTATGTAAATTGCATCTACCATGAAAACACACACGCATTCATAGACAGAAGAATGCTCTGTCATTAAGCATTGTTGTAAATATAATGAAGAATGTGTAATCGATTAGTTAAGGAATTCAGGTTTATGAGGTCACATGTCTTTTGGTGTTTTGCTGTCTTAAATCTTTAACTTGCAAGTCAACTATTATTTATTATGTGTAATAAAGCATTGTGTTAGTGTGTAAAAAGGCCTGTCTGCAAGCAGGCATTTGAGAAAAAAACAAAGTGACAGCTTGAGGAGGGCTGAGGTGTAGTCAGTGTTGTATGCTGAAGGTTTTTCTCCCTGTTGTGACAGTTAGTAAATACTGTCTTTGCATTGCCAAGAAGAGTCTGTGCGTTTATTCTGGTACGGAGTTTTTGTCACCCCGCCGCATATACTTTCAATGAGATCATACAACATACAATGAGTGATGTAATATGTGAGGTAATTAGCAGAGCTTGGCTAGAGCTAAAGTTAGAGCCACTTTAGGGCATTTGGGATAAATATAATTGGTGGATTTCAGTAGTTTTGTTAATTTAAAGGTTATAGGGCATATTAGCAAGACCCACGTTAAAATTATCGCCGTTTTGCGGCAGGAAACTGCCGCTAAAACGGCGATAATGGGCTTGCTAATATGCGTTATGGAATTCCAATAGAAGCCCAGGTTAGATGTGCAGGACATCTAACCTGGGCTTCTATTGGAATTCTATAACGCATATTAGCAAGCCCATTATCGCCGTTTTAGCGGCAGTTTCCTGCGCTAAAACGGCGATAATTTTAACGTGGGTCTTGCTAATATGCCCCTATGTTTTAAATGATATTTTCACCTAACTAAAATGTCACTTTATCCTTCATTTTTTTCAGTAAATCTCTATGACTTTTTTAACATATAGTAAGATTCCATCACCTTGCAAACCATTGCAGGTGCTGAACCCCCTGTGTGCGCCCAATGCTCTGCTCACATGCAACCTGCGCAGGCACCCAACCCTCTTTTTAAAAAAATATATAGATATGAATGGCAGGCCTATTGACTTCATCAGGCGGTGAGTACATCGACATATTTAAAGCAGACCTATTGACTTTTTCAGAAATTCACCAATAAATATCATTAAATATATATTTTATAAATACATTCCAATGTTTATTAATACTTATTGCCACAAAATATTTTAAATAAAGCCTTTTTTAAAGCAACGATAAATATGTGTTTGAGTCTTTTAAAATATTTTCCAGGTCACAAAATGCAATAATAGAATCAACCACGAACAATCCCTGCACTCCAGCTGAACAGCATAAAGCTCTAGCTCAGAGTGCTTTAAAAATTATGGTAAGCTCTCCTGGGGGTCAAGGACTCAATTACCCAGGAGACTTACTGTGATTTCTTTTTAATGTTGCTGGGGGGGGGGTACTGCACTCCTTGCAGCACACACAGCTTAAAAAGCGCTTGGTGGTGCCCCTGCCCCCTTCTAGGTGCACCACCATGATTAAACAATATAAGTAAAAAGCCATAGCAGGACAGTATGGTGTACCCCTTGATTAATAACGTGATTAATAAATGAGAAATTCCTGCTGATCATTTATTATTCCTTATTTTTCTTAAATTTCTTTTTGGGCATTCCGGTACACCCAGGACACCCATATTTTATGTACACTTGGGAGCATCCAAAAGAGCCCTAAGGCCCCTTTGGCCCCTGCCAGCTCCCCTGCCATCACCCAACCTAGATGACAGTGGGAGCCAACAAATGTTGCTTGTACCGTGGGTGTCCTAATGCCACCTGGGGCATCCACACTTTTTAAAACATTGGAGGCCATGAGGGAGCCCTAAGGCCCCCAAGGCTCCTGCCAGTTCCTCAGTCAGCACCCATCTTCGGTGATGGCAGGAACCAGCTCTATTTCTTTGCTCCTGCATGGTCGGAAGAAGCTTTTATTTCTGCTCCTGCCAGGTGAGAGCAAAGCTATGTTCACTTCCCGGTAAAGTGTGGGCACAGAATTTGATTTATATTACCTGCCCGTACTCTCCCGGGTAGAGAACAAGCCATTGTCCAGGGAAATGGGATCCCCAAGACACTGTCTCTCTTAAGGCCACAGGGGATGGGGTCCCCAGTGCAACTGGATGGCTCAGAGAGATGGGGCTCCATGCCCACTGCCCATAAAGTATACATCACCCAATGGGATGGGGTCCCTGGAGCCTTCCATAGCTCAGAAAGGGGGGCCACACACTCCACGTTCTGACCCTCCCCAGGGGGGTTTTATTTAAAAAGGGTGGGAGCCCACTAATTTTTAAAACATTTTGTACTACAGATCCACGGATCCCCCGTGGTACTGTTTATAAACTGCCTTTTGGCCCAAAGGAGGTCCCTCTCTGAACCCACTACCTGGTCTAGGGGGTAAAGGCCCCAACCCTCCCTCACCATGTTTTTAAAAAAATCTATCTGCAGGACAGGGAACTGAGTCCCAGAGCCCTGAAATGGCTACCGCTCCATTTTTGTTGATGTTGTGGTAGTCAATCAGATCCTATCTTTAGATTTGTTGCATCCATGGATGTTATGTCATGTTATGCATATTTGTACAGCATGCTAATCACCTATGAGGGTAACCAGGTGCATTGCAGGTGGGTTAGGCAGCAGTCTCCTTGGTGAAGTTATTATAAGAGCAAAGAATTCAGCTCCTTGAAGAACTTGAGAAGCAATGAGGGGGCTCTGATGTAGTGAGGGAGGTCTTTCCTTTATTTGGGGGAGATATGGAGGAAGGCATGGCCTCCAGCTGATGCTTTGCAGATGTGAGGCATGTGTGCCTGTCAAAGTCCAGCTGACCGGACGTTTGTGGAAGTGTATGTGGCTATTAAGGTAGGCAGGGCCAGTTTTGTGTAGTGCCTTGCATTTGTGAGTGAGCAGTTTGAACTGCAAACATTTGTGGGTAGGGAGCCAGTACAGTTCTCTGAGATGTGGGGTGATGTACTGAGAGACAGTGCAATTCTGTGAGATGTGGGGTGATGTGAGTGTGATAAGTAAGGTTGATGATGAGTCTTGCTGTGGTATTTTGAATGGTCTGGAGCTTGTTCAAGAGATTATTTGTGATTCCTGCATGGAGTGTTTTTCTATAGGTGAGTATGCTGGTGACAAAAGGGCTGATGAGAGGCAATACAAACAAAAACAACAGTGGGTTAACACAAAAAGAAGAGTTCTTTCGCAGGTACTGTTGGTTGAGCGTTGTAAATCCTTTATTAGAAATATCCTTTAAACACTTTAGGATACAGCCAAAGCGTTTCACCCTTCAAGAGGGCTGCTTCAGGGCAAAGTATTTAATATTCATGAGTCATTGCATGTGTTCAGATCAAAAGAACGCCAACAGAGACAGGCGTCAAAAGACGTCACTCGTAATATCCGATATCTCCAATGTCCCCAGGCCTTAATGAATTCAGTATGTCACAAGGCCTCAGTGTTCTCCTAGTCCCCGGTGTCTCCAAAGAGTCAGTATAGTTACTGTAGATTCAGAAGTTCGTCCCGTGTTCGGTTTCAAAGCAGTATTACTACTTTGCCCTGAAGAAGCACTCTTGAAGGGTAAAACGCGTTGGCTGTATCCTAAAGTGTTTAAAGGATATTTGAAATAAAGGATTTACAGCGCTCAACCAACAGTACCTGCGAAAAAACTCTTCATTTTGTGTTAACCCACTGTTGTTTTTCTTTGTGTTGCTTCTCATTGGCCCTTTTGTTTCTTGTATTTATCTGTGGCCATGTGGCAGCTGGCCATTTGAGGTGGGCAATACGTGTGCAATGAAATATTAGTGACTAGACTAGGTGGTGCAGTTGTCGCTAACCCTGCTGCCTCTCTCTTGTGTGGAGTATGCTGGTGATCAGGGCCTATGGAACCCGTTTTCTGGTATTCTCTGGTAGCCATTTGAAGATCTTTCGCAGCATCCTAAGAACTACTGTAATATACATCTACCAATTAGTATGCACAATAACATTTGCACAAATACTTAGAATACACTATCATAGAATAGGACTTCTAAAAGCAACATATGCACCTAGCTTCAATGTGTCACCAATTAAATTTAAGTAACAAAATAGAAAAGCAGGACGTGGAAGCAAGTGGAGGTCACTGTGTTAACTTGGGCTGTCAAGCTGAGCTTGTCGTCGAGGATGATTCCAAGATTTCATGCGTGGATCCTCTGCATCTCTAAATATACATACATTTTAAACCTTGATTTCACAAAAACTGTGAAACGTATTTGCACCAAATTACAAAAAGTGTGCTTCCTGGTGAAGGAAGTGAACTGATTAGGGTCACCCGGGTCACTCGCGACCACCTCTCAGCCTTCCATACAAATGAAGAGTCGGTCAGGCAGTAGAGAATACAAACCAAAATTATTTATTAGAATGCGCTCGAGCGGAGTCCGGTCTGACCTGCCTCCTTAGATTGCTGCAGAGGGACTAACTCCCCCCAACTTGGAGATACGTGATATACACTTCCAATACCCCTAAAGACACGCCCCAACTGGAATTTTCCAGTTGGTAGCTGGTGAACAAAGGAGACATAGAAGGACGAGCTGCAATCCTCAGACTGGGTACATGCTATTTAAGTTCCAAGGTTATCCTGCCCGTGCCCGCCACTCTGAGGGTGGGAGCGGGCCTATCTAACGGGTAAGGTATGCAATAATGAGACAGTCTATTCATTAGTACAACGAAGCTCAACCTTGGAGAGAGAGAAAAAAACATTGAGGCTGCTTTCTGCTGAGGCAAACAGAATAAGACAGAAACTGAGTTTCGATCATGATGCAAAAGGGCGGTTAAATACAAAATGGTGCCGCAAATGCTAACTTAAATCGCACAATGCTAGAAAGAGTCGACCAAAAGAATTTTCCAGTACAACACTGGGTAAAGATCTAGCTTTCTGCCCAATTTGGTATATTTTCATTCAGTCATTTTGGCTGTAGTTGTGTCTAATTTTCTAACATGATATGTACATAGACAATTTTACGTGAATACACTAGGGTTTGTTAAGACATATTTGAAATTTATACCGATAAATGTTTTGATGTACTAAGATCAGCACAGATATGTAGGTCAGGTTATCTGACATGTTGATCAAACTGTTGTATTTTCATAATCATCCCCAGCTGAAATGAGGGTCTGATTCAATAATGATTTCATTTACTTTCATTTTCTTTCTGCATAAGAAAAGACTGGCAATCAGTCTCCAATACTACACGTATGGATATATTAGTATACATGTGAATATATTGTGATTACCAAATGCAGTGATCTGTTTACTTACTTTCCCCTCATCTTTCTCTATAAGCATTAACTGGCAAGGTGTCACCATGACAACACACATGAGTCTATGCACTCCAGCATGTACACGCAATAATACGTAACTCAATAATGATTCTATTTACTGTCAATTTCTTTCTGTATAAGAAAAGACTGGCAATCAGTCTCCAGTACCCTTCGTATGGATATATTAGTACATATGTGAACATATTGTGATTATCAAATGTATGATTACGAGGTTGTGAATGCAGTGATCTGTTTACTTACTTTCCCCTTAGCTCTATCTATAAGCAGAAACTGGCAGGGTGTCACCCTGACAACATGCATGAGTCTATGCACTTCAGCATGTTCACTTAAAAATACTTCACATTCACCTCACTTACCTACCAGATTTTAGATCTTTATTTCAAATTAGCCAACCCACTTGCACCACATGTACTATAGTATAGTTTCACTTTACACGTGCTGTCCAGTTACTTTACCTCATGTACTTTGAGTGACTTGAGATCAGGTGTACTCGTCTGTTTCTCATTTATTTTATCTTTTATTAATCAATATAGCGTAATTTCGTATTCATATAAAATGGTGACACGGATACATTTGGAATACGTTTATCAGACCGCATCCGGCGTGTGCACAACTGTTTCTCACTTCCGGTATTATGAAGTCACGCTTCCGCTTGTGGGTTAGCGGTCCAGCGCTCGAAGTCGCTTCAGCTTAAGAGGGGATTTGCGCTGCCGGGTGACTGCTTCCAGGTCAAATTGGAACCTTGGGGCAGCTCTACTACGGCCAGCGCACTCGCTGTGAAATAAGTTTGGTTTGAATGGGGACAGAAGTGGGGGGGCACCTTCTTTTATAATTTCTCTCCATGCCTACTGACACAGAGCTTCGGTACCTTGCTTCAGGTATCCGTACTCGGAATGCTGTTTGAACTCAATTTATTAACCCTATATTTGGACATCATGTACAGGTTGTTGTATTTTACTTAAGGTGAGAGTTCGGGGTATGTCTTTTGGGCACATGATCTAATAGAACGGTGACTGTCATTAAACAGAAGCACCTATACTTATAGTGTTTGTCCGTTTTTTTTAATTAGGAACTGTTTCCACTACGAGGACATCGTTATTTATCCACTTACCAGCCGGGACGGAATTACAACCGGCGGAGAGGTGAGATTGTTTTCTCACCTTCTCACCATTAGTACAGACCTCCTTTCTTGTGGTCCCATACTCATACTTGCTTTGTTTTGCTTGTTACCAAAGGAGCCCATCAATCTTTCATTTTTTGCCATAATGTAGGGTAGTACCCGCGACATTACAGCATGAACACTTACTTTGCATGAATCACTGAGGGTGAGGGCAAATTTTCCTCACTATGTGCTACTGCTTTCCGGCGCTAATACCAGACCCCATTTAGATCGACGTTTAACTTTAGTAAGGCAAGATACTCCCCACCGCACCATCGCATGCTCGCCTTATAATATGCATGAACTACAAGTAGTGAGGGCTATTCTCCTCACTCTTATCACTCTATCTTTTGGGGCGAGTTTTGGACCCCGTTTTCACCTTACAATGTCTTCTCTCCAGAATCTTATAATGGATGCGAATATCCTTTATTTTCTCTTCTAGGTCCTTATTTTTCTCAATTTTTTCTTCACCGTCTTGGTGATCTCGTAAATCTGCTCACCTTACAACTGTCAATTTACAGTACTAGAGCTATGGTCACCCGTTTGGGGTCCATAGAATTGCTAAACTTTGGACCTTCTGATGACGCCACTGTATTTATTTTTTCCTGATTGAATAGAAAATGTTTGCCAATACACTCTGTGTTGCAATATGAGTTTTCGTGCACCTTTTGAAACTTAGGGTTTCCACATTTTGGTGTATGGTATGTGGTTAACATATCATATTGTACTGTATGATGTCACGACTCCATGATATATTATGTTTCATTGTACATCTTTTCAGCCCTGAAGAAGTCATGGGGCACATCCGCAGACGAAACACGTGTTTGCTGGGCAATTCTCGGATTAAAGGAGACAAGATTATCAAGACTACACTGTTTTGATTTTATTTGTGTGATACATGTATTCATTTAATTTGCGAAGAAATTTGACAAACATCTTATTAAGAATTAAAATACTAGCGTGTGCCTAGGCTTGCTTCAATCATGTTTTTACCCTAGGGTCTATTTTGAGGGCTTAGGGTCTTCTCCCTCACCTTTTTGCACCGCCTTACTCGCATTTAACAAATTTCATGCACACTTCATTGGCGCCATCTCCTCCCACATTAGAAACCCCCCTTTTGCGTTTTGTATTCCTTGACCAAAGTATCCTGTCAATGCCCTTCATCTGCAATTTGTGGATATGATTGATAGGTGCAGAAATTACCTTTGGTACCCTGTCTCTTGGATAGTGGGGTCACTCCCTATTTTTCCCTACAAAAAGTACTGCACCATAACATCATCCTCATCTTAAAAACCATAATCATCATAAAACTGTATATTCAATTATTTGGTTTTCTTCTACAATTCTTCCTAATTCCTTTAGATACAAATTTATGAATTTAACCCCCCTGCAGACCAGCGGAATCGAAGACCCACCTAACCAGGTGGTTACAGCTTTCCTGCATGTTCGTATGTTCATATTAGTGAATATTTCTTTCAAAAGTATCTTTTTTTCTTTTAATAACTTCGGATATGCACAGAGAATATGTGATAGGGATTCATGTTTGTAGTTGCACAATCTGCAGTCCTGATTTTGGTAATGGTCTTTCCAGGAGGGGATCAAATCCTTTGTTGCCCACATACCAAAGCGTAAATTCATAAATTGGTTCTTTAAAATTTTTGAGAAATGTGCTGATAAATAAACCTGCGGTTTCCTGGAGCCATATGAATTAATCACCGTCCAGGCATGACGTCTTTGTAATAAGCTGTTTTCATCTGTATTGTTAGACAGGAATTTTATTGACCGATTTATTGCTTTGTTAAAGGCCTGTTTCCCCATGCCTGAGTTCCAAATTTCTTGAACACAAAGATCCTCAATAACTTGTGCTAAGTAACAGCCCCAGGAACCTTGTGTTTTCTTCTCTCTCTGAGCTTCTATTTCTTTCCAGCACAAATTCTCAATAGAATCAATTGCGGCTGCTCTAAGCCTTCCACATAATTTAATCAAAGCACTTTTGCTCCGATGTATTTGATTGGTCAAACCAAACTCTAAACGGACTTGAGCCGGTGATGCTGCTTGCTGTATGAGGAAGACATTTTTATAAACCTTCGTTTGGATACTATTTAGGATTGAGGTTTCACGACCCCTCATAATTTCACTACCATATGTGACAGAAGGCATTAACTGTGCCGACATAACGGATAATAGGTGGCTGTAAGATGGACAGCTTAATTTCTTTTTTAATAAATTGAAGCCATAGATAAGACTTTGCGCTTTAGCCCTCATTGCTAGAAACTGATGTTTATAATTCAGTTTTCTCTCGATTTTGAACCCCAGGTATTTGTATGAGGCAACAACCCCGACTTTTTTTCCGTCCAAAAACCACGCGTGTTTATTGAATTTGGCATCCACTAACCGCACTACCTTTGTTTTAGATAAATTTAATTCTAATCCATGCCGATCCATATAATTCGCTAGTGTACTCATGCTGCGTTGTAGCCCTATTGGGATTTGGCTGAAAAGCACTATGTCGTCAGCATACTGTAAGCACCTAATTTCCTCTTTGGCTAATGTTGGTGGATGGCTGTTTAATCCAGTAAGTGCTTCTTCAAGATCAGCTAAATACAGATTAAAGAGGCTTTTGGCTAACACGCACCCCTGTTTTAATCCGTTGTGGGTACCTATTTTCTTTATTACACAACTACCATCACCTATTTTCACCTGAGTCCAGGTATCAGTATACAGTTCTTTGATGGCGTTCAGTAAATTGTTTGGAATGCCCCACGTCGCCAGTTTTCTCCATAGGTGTTTTCGGGGCACACGATCGAAAGCTGACTTTAAGTCCACAAAGCATGCAAACATCCGCTTCTTCTGATGTTTGGCATTTTCGATTAGTAGCATTATAGCTGATAGATTAGTCAGTGTGCCTGCCCCTACCCTGAATCCGGTTTGAGACCGAAGTATCAGTTTTGTGTCGTCAGACCATTTTTTGAGATGTTCCAACAAACAGGTAGCGTATAGCTTAGCTTCAACATCTGTTAAAGCGATGAGTCTGTAGTTACTGGGCAGTGACTGATTTCCACCTTTAAAGATTGGTTGAAAAATGCTTCCCTCCATGATTCTGGGATTTTATTTGTCAGAAACAGCTCCTTAAAATTGGTGTAAGATAAACTGCCCAGTAAGCAGGCTCTTCCTTAAATAGAGGATTTGGTATACCATTTGGGCCTGCTGCACCCTCTGTTTTTAATTTCTTTATGATTTTTGTTAATTTTTCTGTATCTGTAAGTTCAGGGATATTTTTGCTTTGATGTTTATTCATGATGATTTTTTCTTGAGTTCCTGTGATTATCCTGATTCGTATAGTGATTCCAGGATGGGGAATACCAGAAGGAATAAGATCCGACAATAGCACTCATTTTTCTAATACGATCTTTGAGCATGTTACTTCACTGTTAGGGATAAAGCACAAATTGCCCTCAGTATACCACCCCCAAAGCAATGGTATCGTTGAGTGGCCAAATGGTCTGCTGAAGAGCAAGATCAGCAAATGATGTGCTACCTTAAACAGAAAATGGTTATACTGTCTGCCAATAACACTCTTTTCCCTGAGAAATTCGCCAAGTACAGACCATCACTTAACACCCATCAAATAGTGACAGGAAGGTCTATCAATATGCAAGTCCCTGCCATGAGGAGTGGAATTCTGAGAGAAAGTTCTTCACAAGCACTGAATGATGAAATGCATATGCATTTGTGTGAACTAATGAAGTGTGCAAGGTTCATCTCCAAACAGGTAACCAAGGAAAAAGAAAAGCGTGCAAATGTTGAGGTCCACCTCTCAGCTGTGCAATTAGGAGATCAAGTGTTTGTATACAATTGGATCTGAAAATTGAGGGAGAAACATTTCGAGGGCCCCTACACAGTCATCATGGTCACACCAACTGCCCTCAAGGTGGACCGCAGGAAGCCCTGGATACACCACAGCCATGTGCGTGTCAACATAACTTCTCTCCAAAAACAATTAACATTGCAAATAGAACAAGAGAGGGGATGAAGCTTGTCGTCATGAAAGCACCCTCCTCCAAATAGGTTTTTAGACTATTTTTAAAAGGACAGCACAAAAGATATGTATTTTTGTTTTTATGCTTCTTTTTTGTCTCTGACGTCTATCCTTTTTTTTCTTTGTTAGGAAAGTACCCTCTAGTTCTAATGTTTCCACATCCGGAGAGAACTCTCTAATAACAATATGACTCATAATTCCCACGCTAAATTGTCAGATAACATGTGGTATCAACATATGTCAGAAATAGGTTCAGAGACCAAGAATGAGTCATGCTTCGTGTGCTCTCTAATTCCTCGTGCAACTGGTTCAGATAGACTCCACTCTACGAAAGAAGTACCCTCAGACACAGCTCAGAATTTATTGCATCTTTACTTATGTCAATCAATCAGGGTCTTTTAAAGTGCGGCTAGTTACCCGTGAGAGTCTCAAGGCACTGGGGGAGGGGGGCTGCTGGTCAGACTGGGTGGAGGATCATTCGAAGAGCCAGGTCTTGAGGTCCTTCCTGAATTGGGTCAGTGACGTGGATTGCCTGAGGTGGAGGGGCAGGGTGTTCCAGGTCTTGGCGGCGAGGTAGGAGAACGACCTTCCTCCGGTTCTAGTCTTGTGGATCCTGGGAATGGAGGTGAGGGCGAATTGGGAGGATCGGAGTTGTCTCACGGGTAAAGTGGAATGTGAGGCGGTGGTTCAGGTATGCTGGTCCTTGCAGGCATGAGTGAGGAGCTTGAAAGTAATTCTCTTGTTGACTGGGAGCCTGTGGAGTTGTTGGAGGTGTTGCGTGAATGGCTGTGGCGGGGGATGTCGAGGACTGTCTGGCTGTGGCATTTTGGACGTTCTTTAGTTTTTTGAGCTGTTTCTGATTGACGCCGGTGTAGAGTGCGTTGCCATAGTCGAGTCTGCTGGTGATGAGTGTGTGGTTGACCGTCTTTCTAGATTCTGTGGGGATCCATCCTAATGTCTTTCGAAACAGGCGGAGAGGTTGGAAGCAGGCTGAGGAAACTGCGTTGATTTGGCGGTTCATAGTGAGCGATGAGTCAAGTATGATGCCGAGGTTGTGTGCGTGGTCCGTTGGGGTGGGGGAGATCCCAGAGCGGCTGGCCACCAGGAGTCGTCCCAAGCTAAAGGGGTGGGTTCCAGGATGAGTACTTCAGTCTTGTCGAATTGAGCTTGAAGCAGCTGCCTTTCAAACAGGTGGCAACAGCCTCCATTCCACTGTGGAAGTTGGTTCTAGTGGGTGTGGGTTTGTTGGTGAGGGAGAGGATCAGCTGGGTGTCGTTGGCATAGGAGACGATGTTAGGTCCGTGGCTTCCGACGATGGCTGCAAGGTGGGCCATGTAGATGTTCAAGATGGTGGTGCTTAGGGAGGAACCCTGGGCCACTCCACAGCTGATCTTTGTGGGTTCTGAGAGCAACAGTGGTAGTCTGACTTGCTGGGTCAGGCTGGTGAGGAAGGAGTGGATCCAGTCCAGAGCCTTGTCATGTATGCCGGCGTCATGAAGTCTCGTGATTAGGGTGCGGTGGGAGAGTGTTGAAGGCAGCCAAGAGATGTAGTAGGATAAGTGGCGAGGAGTGCAGTCTCTGTGCTGTGGTTGCTTCGGAAGCCGAATTGGGAGGTGTCCACGACATGGTTCACTTCAATGAACTCGGAGAGTTGGGCGTTGATGGCCTTCTCGATGACCTTGGCTGGGAAGGAGAGGAGGGAGATGGGTCTGAAGTTCTTGAGGTCTGTCCAGTCTGAGGGCGGCATCTTTAGCAGGGGGTTGATCTCTGTGTGTTTCCAGTCGTCTGGGAAGGTGGCGGTTTTGATGGACCAGTTGATGGTGTGGCAAAGCTGGAGGAGTTCCTCAAAGTCATCAAGACTACCAACAGTGGCTTCAATGACATAAAAGAAGAACTGCATGCCATAAGAATGATGGTGCTGCAGCACCATTATGTACTTGACCATATGACGGCCATCTAGGGATGGGTATGTAAGAAAATAGGAACTGCGTGCTGCAAGTTCATCCAGCAAATGATGCAGAAAATGGAACTTTGTTGGAGGCAATACAGACACTGCATATTTTACAGACTATAATGTTAGTTAAAGGAGGTGCACCAGTTAGTTGCTTCAGTGGTTGGTTTGCAACACTGCGATCCTGGATGTCAGGACTGTTGGGGCTTTGTTACCCACAACTGAGGTCTTACCACTAATATACTGTATGATACAAGTAATTCTGGCATGTTGCAGGAGAATAGGCACAAAGGCGGGAGGGATGTTTTCAGTTAGGACACCAACACAAGTAGTAGATTCCCAGGGCAACGTGTTTCACCTTGTGCCAAGGACAGAACAAGATCCAAATGAAGTCGTTGAAATATCAACTAAAAGGGGGAATGTTGTAGGAAATGTAAAAAGTGGATACGTTTAAAAAACATGAAACATGAAAGTATAGCACAAGATCAAGCCCAAGCAGAAGCCACACAGCTGTTTGCTGTCAAAAACCAGCTTAAAATTGTGCACTGACACGAACAAGGTGAAAAGTTCACTTAATGATGTAGTGGAATAGGAAACTTAAAAGGGTTTCCCGTTAAAGACCAACCCATGCTTAATAGATTTGAAAGCATTTACAACATCAGCACACAGGTCCACTGGCACCTACCACATGCCTCCAAACATATTATGGCCCAATTAGACAATAGTTCCATATAATTGAACTAGCCCAGACTACACAAGTGCTTGATTAAACAATGGGTGCAGGGAGGTCACTAAGTTCTGAGCACACAAAGGTCTTAGGCGCACAATGCTGCCAACACACACTTGCTGCCAGCACACACTTTATGTAAATTGCATCTACCATGAAAACACACACGCATTCATAGACAGAAGAATGCTTTGTCATTAAGCATTGTTGTAAATATAATGAAGAATGTGTAATCGATTAGTTAAGGAATTCAGGTTTATGAGGTCACATGTCTTTTGGTGTTTTGCTGTCTTAAATCTTTAACTTGCAAGTCAACTATTATTTATTATGTGTAATAAAGCATTGTGTTAGTGTGTAAAAAAAGGCCTGTCTGCAAGCAGGCATTTGAGAAAAAAAACAAAGTGACAGCTTGAGGAGGGCTGAGGTGTAGTCAGTGTTGTATGCTGAAGGTTTTCCTCCCTGTTGCGACAGTCTTTGCGACTGTCTTTGCATTGCCAAGTAGAGTCTGTGCGTTTATTCTGGTACACAGTTTTTGTCACCCCACCGCATATGCTATCAATGAGATCATACAACATACAATGAGTGATGTAATATGTGAGGTAATTAGCAGAGCTTGGCCAGAGCTAAAGTTATAGTCACTTTAGGGCATTTGGGATAAATATAATTGGTGGATTTCAGTAGTTTTGTTAATTTAAAAGGTTATGTTTTAAATGATATTTTCACATAACTAAAAAGTCACTTTAACCTTCATTTTTTTCAGTAAATCTCTAGACTTTTTTATCATAAATTAAGATTCCATCACCTTGCAAACCCTTGCAGGTGCTGAACCCCCTGTGTGCGCCCAATGCTCTGCTCACATGCAACCTGTGCAGGCACCCAACCCTCTTTTAAAAAAATATATATAGATATGAATGGCAGGCCTATTCACTTCATCAGGCGGTGAGTACATCAACATATTTAAAGCAGAGCTATTGACATTTTCAGAAATTCACCAATAAATATCATTAAATATATATTTTATAAATACATTCCAATGTTTATTAATACTTATTGCCACAAAATATTTTAAATAAAGCATTTTTTAAAGCAACGATAAATATGTGTTTGAGTCTTTTAAAATAGTTTCCAGGTCACAAAATGCAGAAATAGAATCAACCACAAACAATCCCTGCACTCCAGCTGAACAGCATAAAGCTCTAGCTCAGAGTGCTTTAAAAATTATGGTAAGCTCTCCTGGGGGTCAAGGACTCAATTACCCAGGAGACTTACTGTGATTTTTTTTTAATGTTGCTGGGGGGGTACTGCACTCCTTGCAGCACTACACAGCATTAAAAAGCGCTTGGTGGTGCCTGCCCCCTTCTAGGTGTACCACCATGATTAAACAATATAAGTAAAAAGCCCTAGCAGGACAGTATGGTGTACCCCTTGATTAATAAAGTGATTAATAAATGAGCAATTCCTGCTGATCATTTATTATTCATTATTTTTATTAAATTTCTTTTTGAGTATTCCAGTCCACCCAGGACACCCATATTTTATGTACACTTGGGAGCATCCAAAAGAGCCCTAAGGCCCCTTTGGCCCCTGCCAGCTCTCCTGCCATCATCCAACCTAGATGACAGTGGGAGCCAACAAATTTTGCTTGTACCGTGGGTGTCCTAATGCCACCCGGGGCATCCACACTTTTTTAAAAATTGGAGGCCATGAAGGAGCCCCAAGGCCCCCAAGGCTCCTGCCAGTTCCTCAGTCAGCACCCATCTTCGGTGATGGCAGGAACCAGCTCTAATTCTTTGCTCCTGCATGGTCGGAAGAAGCTTTTATTTCTGCTCCTGCCAGGTGAGAGCAAAGCTATGTTCACTTCCCGGGAAAGTGTGGGCACAGAATTTGATTTATATTTCCTGCCCGCACTCTCCCGGGTAGAGAACAAGCCATTGTCCAGAGTAATGGGATCCCCAAGACACTGTCTCTCTTTAGGCCACAGGGGATGGGGTCCCCAGTGCAACTGGATGGCTCAGAGAGATGGGGCTCCATGCCCACTGCCCATAAAGTATACATCACCCAATGGGATGGGGTCCCTGGAGCCTTCCAATAGCTCAGAAAGGGGGGCCACACACTCCACGTTTTGACCCTCCCCAGGGGGGTTTTATTTAAAAAGGGTGGAAGCCCACTAATTTTTAAAACATTTTGTACTACAGATCCACGGATCCCCCGTGGTACTGTTTATAAACTGCCTTTTGGCCCCAAGGGAGGTCCCTCTCTGAACCCACTACCTGGTCTAGGGGGTAAAGGCCCCAACCCTCCCTCACCATGTTTTAAAAAAAATCTATTTGCAGGACAGGGGACTGAGTCCCAGAGCACTGAAGTGGCTACCGCAACATTTTTGTTGATGTTGTGGTAGTCAATCAGATCCTATCTTTAGATTTATTGCATCCATGGATGTTATGTCATGTTATGCATATTTGTACAGCATGCTAATCACCTATGAGGGTAACCAGGTGCATTGCAGGTGGGTTAGGCAGCAGTCTCGTTGGTGAAATTATTAGAAGAGCCAAGAATTCAGCTCCTTGAAGAACTTGAGAAGCAATAAGGGGGCTCTGATGTAGTGAGGGAGGTCATTCCTTTATTTTTGGGAGATATGGAGGAAGGCATGGCCTCCAGCTGATGCTTTGCAGATGTGAGGCATGTGTGCCTGTCAGAGTCCAGCTGACCGGACGTTTGTGGAAGTGTATGTGGCTATTAAGGTAGGCAGGGCCAGTTTTGTGTAGTGCCTTGCATTTGTGAGTGAGCAGTTTAAACTGCAAACATTTCTGGGTAGGGAGCCAGTGCAGTTCTCTGAGATGTGGGGTGATGTACTGGGAGACAGTGCAATTCTGTGAGATGTGGGGTGATGTGAGTGTGATGAGTAAGGTTGATGATGAGTCTTGCTGTGGCATTTTGAATGGTCTGGAGCTTGTTCAAGAGAATATTTGTGATTCCTGCGTAGAGTGTTTTTCTGTAGTTGAGTATGCTGGTGACAAAAGGGCTGATGAGAGGCAATACAAACAAAAACAACAGTGGGTTAACACAAAAAGAAGAGTTCTTTTGCAGGTACTGTTGGTTGAGCGTTGTAAATCCTTTATTACAAATATCCTTTAAACACTTTAGGATACAGCCAAAGCGTTTCACCCTTCAAGAGGGCTGCTTCAGGGCAAAGTATTTAATATTCATGAGTCGTTGCATGTGTTCAGATCAAAAGAACGCCAACGGAGACAGGCGTCAAAAGACGTCACTCGTAATATCCAATATCTCCAGGCCTTAATGAATTCAGTATGTCACAAGGCCTCAGTGTTCTCCTAGTCCCCGGTGTCTCCAAAGAGTCAGTATAGTTACTGTAGATTCAGAAGTTCGTCCCATGTTCGGTTTCAAAGCAGTATTACTACTTTGCCCTGAAGAAGCCCTCTTGAAGGGTAAAACGCATTGGCTGTATCCTAAAGTGTTTAAAGGATATTTGAAATAAAGGCTTTACAGCGCTCAACCAACAGTACCTGCGAAAAAACTCTTCTTTTTGTGTTAACCCACTGTTGTTTTTCTTTGTGTTGCCTTACATCGGCCCTTTTGTTTCTTGTATTTATCTGTGGCCATGTGGCAGCTGGCCATTTGAGGTGGGCAATACGTGTGCAATGAAATATTAGTGACTAGACTAGGTGGTGCAGTTGTCGCTAACCCTGCTGCCTCTCTCTTGTGTGGAGTATGCTGGTGATCAGGGCCTATGGAACCAGTTTTCTGGTATTCTCTGGTAGCCATTTGAAGATCTTTCGCAGCTTCCTAAGAACTACTGTAATATACATCTACCAATTAGTATGCACAATAACATTTGCACAAATACTTAGAATACACTATCATAGAATAGGACTTCTAAAAGCAACATATGCACCTAGCTTCAATGTGTCACCAATTAAATTTAAGTAACAAAATAGAAAAGCAGGACGTGGAAGCAAGTGGAGGTTACTGTGTTAGCTTGGGCTGTCAAGTTGAGCTTGTCGTCGAGGATGATTCCAAGATTTCATGCGTGGATCCTCTGCATCTCTAAATAGACATACATTTTAAACCTTGATTTCACAAAAACTGTGAAACGTATTTGCACCAAATCACAAAAAGTGTGCTTCCTGGTGAAGGAAGTGACCTGATTAGGGACACCCGGGTTACTCGTGACCACCTCTCAGCCTTCCATACAAATGAAGAGTTGGTCAAGCAGTAGTGATTACAAACCAAAATTATTTATTAGAATGCGCTCGAGCGGAGTCCGGTCTGACCAGCCTCCTTAGATTGCTGCAGAGGGACTGACTCCCCCCAACTTGGAGATACGTGATATATACTTCCAAAACCCCTAAAGACACGCCCCAACTGGAATTTTCCAGTTGGTAGCTGGTGAACAAAGGAGACATAGAAGGATGAGCTACAATCCTAATACTGGTACATGCTATCTCAGTTCCAAGATTATCCTGCCCATGCCCGCCACTCTGAGGGTGGGAGCGGGCCTATCTAACGGGAAAGGTATGCAATAATGAGACAGTCTATTCATTAGTACAACAAAGCTCAACCTTGGAGAGAGAGAAAAAAACAATGAGGCTGCTTTCTACTGAGGCAAACAGAATAAGACAGAAACTGAGTTTCAATCATGATACAAAATGGCGGCTGAATACAAAATGGTGCCGCAAATGCTAACTTAAATCACACAATGCTAGAAAGAGTCGACCAAAAGCATTTTCCAGTCCAACACTGGGTAAAGATCTAGCTTTCCCCCAATTTGGTATATTTTCATTCAGTCATTTTGGCTGTAGCTGTGTCTAATTTTCTAACAGAAAACTGCATGATTAAAACGTGTTTTGGACCACCCCCCCACTTTGCTCAGCCTCCGCTTGGCAGATCACCCCAAAACTTTCCAGGAAGGAGCCGAGGTGGGTGAGATAATTTTTTTAAGTTTTGCGAAGATTTGTCAAACAGCACCAAAGTTATAGGCAAACCAAACTATCAATTTCCTATGGAAACATGGTCCTAAATATAACTACCCAGTGGCAACCACCGCTGGGCTATAATATATAGTGACCCCTCTAACCTCCCCAACAGTAAAAATTAGAGGTGAATCTGAAAGCAGATGGACTAGAATCATTCCTAGTACCTCTCCTTCAATTTGTCACATACTGATAAAATTTCCCACATTTCCTTGGTTCCACAATGCTTCTTTGCCCAGAAGAAGCAGTGTGTAACGAAGGTGCGGTGTGTGTGTCCCATCAGAAAGCCAGTTTGACTTTCTGATGCATAGACTTACTGTCCTATGTCTCAGCAAGGTGCCAGATGTTATTTGGACATTTTCTTACACTAAATATAAATTCATACAATTTCTGATTCTTTTCTGATTGACAGACCCACTGTTTTATGCCCCATCTAGGAGCCACATGCTGTTTGGATTTTTCAATCCAAACAGCATGTGGCTCCTTGCTGGAGCACAAATTGTTTCTTAGGCTAGGAAAATTATACATACAGCATCTTGATGGGACATAGAAAGACACCACTGTGCCCCAGCGAGAACCTGGACACTTTGTTTTTTCTTAGAATAAGAATAAATCTGATACTTTCTAGCTCCTTGTTGGGACACAGACACATGTCTAGGCCTTGGATCATCCGGGTCCTAGGAGAACTTACCCAACCCAGAGATTTTTAAACACTAGACACTTGGACGAGTGCTGGTTAGCGTTTCTTGTGTGGATATCACCACATTTTCGTACCCAGAATTGCCTGGAGAAAGTCAAAATTTGGATTAAAAAAAAGGAAATCCCCAACATTTATGTGACAGAAAGTTCCGAAATTTGTGAGTAACAGCAAACCCCCATGCTCAGGGGACCGAGAGGACAAAGTCTAGCCTTGAAGTAGGTGGGAGTCAAGATTTGCCAAGATATGTTCCTGCATAAAGGAGAATTGAAGATATTACCAGGTTTAGGACAAAAAAAGCTAACATTTTGACATAGTTTTTATGCATTCCACAAATGCTGAATCTGGTATCCGTCATGAATGAACAGTGATTCTGTGCCAATTTTGTGATCTGAGATAATTGATTATGCAGACAACATCCCCAAGGAAAAGCCATTTGTAATTGATAATGATGGATTCCACACATCCATGGCGACATTTCCTTAGTTAGTGTTCTGGGATTTATTTTTGTCCTTTTGACAAATGTAATAAAATATTGAGTTAATTTATTGAAAACATAAAAATATCACCACATTTTTCATTATATCATCATGCATAAAATAAGATATTGATGTGAGGTTTGCACCAATACTTAGTCCTAAATGTGACAAAAATATATAGTTTCTATGAGCGCACAAAGAGACTGAGACACCATAATATCTGATCATTCTTTACATGACATACAACCTGATTTTGACAACAAAAACTCAAATGTGCACTTTGCACATGTCTAGAAACACTACACTGAAACTGAGAAAAGTGGAAGTACTAGCACCGTAAAAGTGTGCTTGGATAGGTAGCAATAGCAAGATGAATGTAACATGTTTATTAACTGATTACCTTATATTTTTAACAAAGTGATCAGGAAATTTCACATTGCTATTGACTTCATTGTAATGCGCCATAGCAATAATTTTTAGAAACTATTTTATTTTAATGATTTTTATAAATAGTTTGTACGCAGGTACTTTTGAAATCTTGGTAGGAGGCCGTATTAGAAAATATTTTGGAGTATCAATTTTGTACCTTGTGAACGGAAGAATGATCACGTGATAGTCAGACCATCGTATGGTGACAACTGATGTCACAAAGGAATGATTTGAAGTACAAAAAGTGACTTTCCAAGGAGAAGGGAGGGCTCACTTCATTCTCTGAAGCCTACCTGCTGGACTCTCGCTACATGCCTCTTGCCTTTTTCCCCTTGCTGATGAACTTGCCCGCTGGATGATTTGGAGCTGTCTGGTGAGAGACCAGATCTGAAATTTCCTGATAAATGCTTCACTCCCTTTGCCCATTCCTATGGACCTTTTTCCTTAGTGGATTATAACCTGATCCCTATGTCCATGTTAGGGTAACTCTTTTGAACCATCCTCCTGCCTTTGTTGATGGTATGAATCTCTAATTCTTAACCATCCTCTTATGGATGCTTTTATCTAGAAATAGATTCACTTTGGCTAGATATGTGATTGTATATTTCGAGCTGATAGACTCATGACAGAGCTTCTTAAAATGTTACTTATATGCATTGATTTGGGATCTTTAATACAATGACAAATTATCTAAATTTGTCTGTCTTTTATTGTGTCTTAATGTTCTTTCTACAGAAACTGTGCTTACAATTATCTGATTTCTAAATGCACGATAGAGAGAATCATAAATTATTCTCAGAACATCAGGTTCTTATTCTCTTGTTCTGTGTGGCCAGAGCAGAGCTCTTGGTTTGCATAATTCTTGTCAGACTGAACTTCTTTAGGAGGATGGGTCTTCCAATTGCAATACTCTATTTCTAAAGCATTGTTTTAAGAGTAGTGCATTTGAACCTGATCTCTAATTTGTGAGTTGGCTACCAATTATTGGTCCTTATTGGGTGGCCGACAGTGGGACATCCTGATTTCTCACCCCTCACTACAACACAGAAAGATCCATTTGAGGACCAATGCCTCTGTGGGTGAAGTATTGAATTTGAGTGAACAAAGTAAGAACTAAGCTGGTACAAAACAAATTGTGTATGGGCCCAATGCGAGAAAACCCCAAAAGAGCTTCCACTGTAACAAGACCAAAGATGTGTTTAAACAACCTAATACTGCTTTCTTTGAAAAAAGATCCATCACAGAGGTGCGCAAACACCCCAGCAGTGAAATGGTTAAGCCTACAAAAGGGATTTGTGCTGGTGGGGATCCTTTGCATGTAAGGGGCTAAATGACTCAAACCTGCCCCACAAGGCTACATGGGAACAACCACTCATGAATGGTGGCACTTATCTTTAAAGAGATTTTAATGTTAAGGGCCCCAGAGAAATGGGGTTAGTGCTACCCTGTCAATGTGAGAGGCTTTAATTAGGCTATATAATTCATGAGCAACAAAGACTGACCATCTTTCTAGTGGTTCATGGAAAATGGTGTAAAGAAATTTTTATAGTAATATTTCTGTTGTGAGAAGGCGACAACACACTTTGCATTTACTAACACAAAAACACAACTGAGTAGTGGCCATCTTGAAGCAATACCTCTAATTTTACTAGAAACAGAATACTGATAGTACGTAGTTTCCATGGTGGCCATTTTGAAGTTGTATGCAATGTTCAAGGATCTGAAACAGACAATTACATTACTCCCACTGATTCTGCAAATTTGCAAATGTACCAGCTACGAACATAATGTCACGCTACTTGATTGGAGTTGTGTAAAATACTCACCATATATGACAAAGAGTGTGTATCAAGCATGATCACAGTGTACAGTGCCAGATATACAATTCATATAATGGTCATAAATAAGTAAGTGTCAATGCTTAATTCCAACTAAAATCCTTCTTCAACTCTCTTGCCCCAAGGCTACAATTACTACTCTTGCACATTGGAAAGATGGTCACTGCATTCATCGCAACTTGTATTGGTAACTGGTTGCACAATTGCGTCACTGCATTAATAGCATCTACTCTGAACTGGGAAGAGACCTACATAAACATACATAAGCGACCGTGACTTGCAACTTCCACATGAACACCTAAAAACTATTCTGACATACAACTACCATCTGCAGCAACCGTGTGCAAATACTGATGAGACTTTTCTCAAAGAAACATATACTCACAACTTCACAGTGTGACAAATGGAATTTATGTAACAAAATAGAAAAGCAGTGATTTTAGAGTGGTGTGAAATCTGCAGCCAGGGAGTTGAACTCTTTTACAATGGGAGCAAATACTCGTGCTCTACTACTCCTATTCCCGACATGGAGGACAAAGTGCTGTCATTGTTACTACAGCCAGTAAATCTTCAGACCAGTTTCTACTGCTTAAAATGCCAAATATCAAGCAATGTGACCGCTACTTATACTGCCACTAAACGCTTTTACTACAAAGAGGGAGATTTAAGACCTACTGCAATTCTACCATTGTGCCACCTATATTAGAGTTACCTAACTATTGGTGCCTTGGTTTCTGATGGCGAGTGTGGCTGAAGTTACTCAAGAATATTCTTGCGGTTCCGAAGGGCACAGGACAAACAGATACTGTTAATTCTAAATTGTTTAGTGGGGACTGATGGCAGGTGGTGGAATAAAAGATTTGTTGTCTGGAAAATGAAAATGCAAATGGAATCATTCTGTACATAATTTAACACCACAGTAAATGTTGAACATGAATGTCATACATTCATTGAAGCATGAATGAAACCAAGGTAATCCATGGGCAGATGCCGAGTACTTTTATGAATGAGTGAAATCGGGCTGTGAATCAATGAGGGCTGCCTGCACCAATCCATGCAATGCATGCTCCTCCTGAAAAATATTCCTTTGAAATATATCCTCGCAATTGTCATATTTAGCGATCTGGCTGATGACTAATCGTGAAAGCTGGATACAAACAAGAACAAGTACAGACACTGCAGATGGTATCAAACAAGTCAAGAGGATTACAGAATACAAAACGATGGACTGTGATCAAATGCAAGGAAATGCTCAGCAAGAATTGCAACCACTGGTATAATCAGTTCTTGCCACAAAAGTGACTGTAAATCCTTAAGGCACTGCTGTCAAATACTTTGACAGATAGTAATCTTTACATTGATCCAACAAAAAAGGGAGCCAAGACCCATAAATTCACAGACTACTTATGTGAGGAAACAGGTGCGGAGAAAATGATACAATGGATTGATGGATTAAAAAAGGTTACACTAGAAAACATCCAAGGAGCCACCCAGCAGACTCAATCATTTATGAATGGGAGACAAAAAACTTCATGGAACAAATTTTGAAGTTTCTAGAAGAGTGAGAGATTGCTCAGGAGAGCTGTGATGGGTCCAGTTAGTTCAATAATGATGCACTCAAGAAGAGCACAGGGAAGTAAACAGCTTACTTGCACTTTTTGAATCAAATGGTAAAAACACTCTTGAACAATGCCTACCAGTGACAGTGATCAGTAGGTATCAAGAAAATATGGGAATAAATCACAAAACATCTTTCAACTGAATGCAAAATGTAAGCAGTGAGGACAGGTAGAGCTGAGAACCATAGAGAAGTGGCTATGATGAAACAGTAAACACAAGCTAACTAAATCACCACAGCAGAGAAAATCTGACATTAAATGTAGGACAAACCCACTTGACAAAATCAACTTAAACATGACACATGTTTGAGAGAAACTCACTTAGGGGCATATTATCAAGGCGGCGCTATGAAATTATCGCCGCTTTTGCGTCCGTTTTTGGGTGAAAAGCGGCGATAATTTCATCGCCTTAACAGCAATGACAAGCTATTGCGTGTTTTGCTGACTTAGCGCCCATTTCCAGCACGCCTAACTTTGCATCGCTAATGAGATGCAAAGTAGGCGTGGCTGTGAAACCAACCAGGGAAAATATCGCGAAGGCAGCTTCGCGATATTAACAAGGATGGGTAGCGATTTTTTAAATCGCGTTAAGTATGACTTAACGCAGGAATTTAACGTCTGTTAAATTCCTGACTAAGGCATACTTAACATGGGGGGTGGATTCTGTGGCTAAGACCACAGGCCCTATCATCTAGGATATCGCAGTTTTCCACCATGGAAAACGGCGATATCCACACTATCTCTGGAATTTTTATCGCCTCGGCGATCCGCGTTGTTGATAACGCGCTAACCGGGCGATAAATTCCAGAGATAGCCGGCGATAAATATGCAAGCGCTAAGCGCACTTTGCGATATTTATCGCCGGCCCTTGTTAATATGCCCCAATGTATGTGGAATCAGCAGTCTACAGTCACATGACAAGTCAACTCTCATTATATCTGCTAAGGCTATACACAGACTCACACAACTTTAGTGCCTGCAAGATGTAGCACAAGTCAAATTTTTATCAGTAAGGGTGGAATTTACTCTTCAAGTGGGTGGGTAGTACTTCTTTAAGTACATGGAGAGTCAGGCACTGCAACCCAGCAGCATAGTTTTCCAGTGCCAGCTTGGACACTGGACATCATTCTTGTACAAATTTATGGACCAGACGTTAAAGCAGACAAAGGACACAATGGCACAGCAGCATACGGCAGTAGATAGTAGAAAAGATTTTTGAGGAGCCAAAGAACAAATGTACAGTGAGGGCTTTGCTACCTAAAAATTCTAATTTATCAAATATAAATATGTAAGTAAACATTTACTTATTGGTAGAACTGTTGTGACATTTTATACAACTACAAATCGCATATCTAATACTAATTGTGTGTATTCACCTTTTTCACTTGTGTGCAAAGTTCTTTCCCCTACCATACATTACAGACCAGCTGTGCCAGATAGATAACAATTATAGCCCTAACATTAATATGACAATAGTTTAAAATATCTCAGGTGAACAAACAACTAAACCAATCATGAAGCTTTCTCAAATTTGGCCCATGTAGAATCCCTACTCATAATCCTCTGTGCAACATCAACTCTGTTAACATACAGAATTATATTTTGAATATTATGAATGTAGGTACTACTTATTATTAGTTCATAAAACTGGACCCTTGACTACAAACTGTACTGCGCTCTAAATCTCTAAGGGGCATATTTACAAGCCCCTTGCGCCACTTTTGCGCCGCCGTTGCGTCACGCATGTGACGCAGCGGCGACGCAAACCATGCGCCGCGTTGCGCAATATTTACAACGTGACGCATCTAGGGAGATGCGTCACGTAGTAAACCCCTGCGCCACATGAAACCTGCGTCAGGTGTCATGTGGGCGTACCGGCGCAGGGGGGGGCGTTCCGGCGCAGGAACGCCTCGGAAAAGTGACGTAGTGAAATCTACAAGATTTCACACAGTCACTTTTCCGATGCTGGTGCGTCAAATCCTTACGCCTGCTTCAAGCAGGCGTAAGGATTGACGCACCATGTTAGGGATAGGGAAGGTTGAACAGTGCTGGAGTTGCGTCGCGCTTGCGACACAACTTCAGCACTGCGCCAACCTTCCGCCGGCAGATGCATCACGCATCTGCTTATCCTTGCGCCACGATGCACCGCATTGTAAATGTGGCGCATCGGACGTGGCGCAAGGGTAAACTTGCGTGACGCATTTTCCCTGGCGCATCCCTGCTGATATGCAGGGATGCGCCAGGGAACGTAAATATGCCCCTAAGTGTGCACCACAAGCACACTTTTAATTCAACTAAAATGTATTGACAATTATTATGATTCCAGTGTGCAAATGTGTTTGGCAGTCGCAAAGCTCGCCATTTCCAATAACACATAGTTTGAGACTGCAAAACACCTTTTTGCAATGTCCCAAAACCTATTACAAGTTGGAAGTCTTTCTGACTTGCAAAGGAGAGTTTATGACTCTTTCCAAATTGTAAGGAAATGCCTCTTTTTGCATGTTCACCCCACATTTTAGAGAAGTATAGATAAAAGTTCAGGAACACACACAAGGGGTCAACTCAGACTTGGGTAGACTTTGTAGATGCCTCTGTAAAATCACTGGAAGGTTGGATAAAGGGTAACAAAGTAGATACCTTTGAGGGGCTCTACAATTTGGTGGTAAAAGAACACATTCTTACAAAATGTACATCAAATAAGTTACACCTGCATCCGGTGGATCCTAAGCTATCTAGCCCTAGAGAGCTGGGGAAGATAGCTGATGAATGGGTACGCACGTACTAGGGAGCCCAAAAAGTGCCAAGGTGGTGAACATAAGAAAGCAGGACGCCCCCCCCCCCCTTTAGGAGAAAAATGGGGCCAAGCATAAAAAGTCCGAAAATCCCAAAGTGTCTCCAGACGATGCCCAAAGGGGGTAGGGGCAGAGCCACATTCCAGTCAAATGGGAGGGGATATCTGGGAATTTTGACCTTGCAAAGGCTAAGATGTGCTATGACTGTAGGCAGCCAGGGCATATGAGGGTGAATTATTATTATATGAGATTTGTAGAGCGCGTAGCTGCCCTAGGGCTTCCCAGTGCTAAGAGACAGGGTGCAGATAAAGTTTGAGAGAAGATTAGAAATGCTGCTTGAACAGCCACGTTTTTATTGATTTCCGGAATTCTAGTTCCTTGTCCAGGGTCTGACATTCCCTCGGTAGGGAGTTCCAGAGTTTGGGAGCAAGGTGGGACAAGGATCTCCCCCCCACCTCACTTTACTGGCGGCTGTTGATTTTAGAAGTCTCTCCCCGCTCGATCTCAGGTTCCTATTTGGAAAATATTGGGATACCAGATTTCTGATTTTTCTATGGCCCTTGTTGTGTAGGGCTTTGTGCGTTATGATCAATGCCTTAAACTTGATTCTGGCCTCCACCAGGAGCCAATGTAGCCCTTTCAGGTGCTTTTTGGTGGACTCCCGAGCTGGGGCCTTGCACAGCAGTCTTGCTGCCGCATTCTGGACCACCTGCAGTCTGTTGGTCACATATTTCGGCGCACCTAGAAATAGCGAGTTTCCATAGACCAGGCGTGATGTAACCAACGCGTGGACTACAGTCTTCCTGAGCTGTGAATCCTACATGCACCAAGAAATCACCTACTGGTGCCCATCTCAAGGGCATTGGGGTGGAAGTTGACCCTGGGGATTGCAAGGGTTACATTAAAAAGCCACTTTAGTGTCCATGGGTGGGGATACAGGTGTCAGCATCACCATGGTTATGGCTAAGCTGGTTTCCTCAGGTCAGATCATTCCTGATGAGGTGCACCAGATAGTAAACTCGGGCAATGTTACAAAGTCACATCCCATAGCTGTGGTAGACTTTGAGTGGGGAGGGATTACTGGCCCTAAGAAAATAACTGTGTCCCCCATCACCATAGTGGAGTGTCTGCTGGGCAAAGACCTTGAAACTTCTGTCTGGACAGAGGTGGAGAGAAGGACTCATGCAGCAATGCTGGGTCTCCCTGAATGGGTGAGTGTCTCTACTAAAGCACAAAAGTCCTTGGGAGAAAGTCAAGGGACTTTGGAGCCTGTAAAATGGCCCAAGGACATAGTTCCAAGACGAAGGGTAGGAAGTCTGGCAAGGCAACTTCCCAAAGTCCAAGGACCCAGGAAAAGTCTAACCCTCGGGGAAGATCTGGTTTCTGAACAGGAGGGTGTTTCCTTGGGAGATTTGCCTGACTTGGCTGATCTCCAAGGAGCAAGTGGACCCTCCCGAGAGGACTTGATCCAGAGGTAAAAAAGTGTCTCACTCTTGAAGACCTGAGACAGCCGGCTGTCAAACAGGAGGAGGGTGATATCACTGGAACCCATAAGGTGTACTGGATGGAGGGTATCTTGTACAGTGAGGCAAGGGACCCAAACCAGGGGCAAACAGGAGAGTAGTAGTCGTCTAGCAGCAGAGAATTTCTCCTTAACCTAGCCCATGACATCTCCTTGCTGGACATCTGGGGCAGACCAAGACCTGGAAAAGGATGGTTAATCACTTCTACTGACCTCAGATGTCAGAAAAGGTGAAGGAGTTTTATCGCCCCTCTGTGAGCCAGTGCAAAGCAAGTGGCAAGCCAAAGGCTCCCCTCTCACCACTGCCTGTGTTGGAAACTCCCTTTTGAGAGGGTAGGTATCAACATTGTTGGCCCCACGACTGCCTCTGGCAATAGGTTCATCTAGGTGGTAGTGGACCATGCCACAAAATACCCTGAAGTTATTCCCCTTAGGACAGTTACTGCTCCTGCAGTAGCTAGAGCTCTACTTGGCGTCTTCACCAGTGTTGAGTTTCTTAAGGAGGTCATCTTAGACAGGGGTATGAATTCCATGCCTGGCTATCTAAAAGCAATGTAGGATCAGTGTGGAATGACTTACAAGTTCACTACCCCCTACCATCCCCAAGGAGGTAGTCTTGTAGAAAGGTTCAACAAAACCATGAAAGGCATGATATGTGTTTCCCTAAGAAACTCAGAAGTAGATGGGATGCTCTTCTACCATGCCTCCTGTTTTCATGCAGGGAGGTCCCTCATAAAGGGGTAGTTTTCAGTCCATTTGAACTACCTTTGGACACCCTGTCGGAGATCCTTTATGTTTGCTGAGAAAAGCTTGGGAAAGACCTCTCAAGGATCCCAAACAAGACATTTTGGAGGATGTACTTGGCCTTCGCTTCAGAATGGCTGAATACATGAAGAATGCAAACAGAAACTTGGACGCCAGTAAGAAGCTTATTAAGCACTGGTATGACCAGAAGTCTTCTATGGTTGAGTACCAACCTGGATAACTAGTGTGGGCCCTCGAGCCTGTGGCCCCAAGGACTCTACAAGATAGGTGGACTGGGCCTTACCCTATCTTAGAGATGAAGGGTGAGGTCACATATCTGGTGGATTTGGGAACCCCCCAGACACCTCCATAGGGTGATGCATGTGAATAGGCTCAAGCTACATCATGACAGAGCAGACATTGCTACGCTCATGGTAACAGATGCAAGGGAAGAGGAGGAGAGTGAACCTCTCCCTCACCTACTGTGTGCCAATATCAAGGATGTATCAGTGGAAGGAGTAGTTCTCTCTTTCACCTTGACAGAACAGCAGCAAAAGGACTGTTACAATCTGCTCAGTCAGTTTGCTGATATCCTTTCTTTGACCCCAGGTTTGACAACATAGTGTACCCATGATGTGGACACTGGTGACAGTTTACCTGTCGAGAGCAAGACATACATCTTGCCAGACCAGTTCAAAGCTAGCATCAAAGCTGAGGTTGTAAAGATGCTAGAGCTGTGGGGGATTGATCCCTCTAGTAGTCTATGGGCTAGCCCAATAGTCCTGGTGCCTAAGCCAAGAACCATGGGTGGAAAACCAGAAATGAGATTTTGTGTGGGCTACAGAGGTTTGAATGAAGTCACCAAGACTGATGCTCAACTCATTCTAAGAGCAGATGAGCTCATAGATAAGTTGGGGGCAGCAAAATATCTGAGCACCTTTGACCTGACTTCAGGTTATTGCAGATAGCCCTCACACCAGGAACCAAGGAGAGGTCTGCTTTTTCAACTCCTGAAGGCCACATTCAATTTAAGGTGATGCCATTTGGATTGAAAAATACACCTGCCACCTTCCAGTTGTTGGTGAATTGAGTACTTTCAGGTTTGGAAGACTTTAGCGCAGCATATCTGAATGATATTGCAGTCTTTTGTTTCACGTGGGAGGATCACTTGGTCCACCTCAGTGAAGAGCTTCTAGCCCTTCAACAGGCAGGAATGACTATCAAGGTAAGTAAGTGCCATATAGGGCAAGGGTCTGTAGTGTACTTGGGTCACCAAGTAGGTGGAGGCCATGTACAACCTCTCCAACACAAAATCCTGACAATTCTGGCCTAGGAAGCTCCTAAGAAACAAACCCAAGTCAGAGCCTTTCTTGGCCTGAAAGGGGTAGTATAGAAGATTTGTCAAAGGATACGGGTCCATAGTTTCACATTTGACAGTTAACCTCCAAAAAGCAGCCAAGGAAAGTCACATGGACTGACCAACGTCAAAATGCCTTTGATACTCTTAAGGAAGCTTTTTTGCTCAGTGCCTGTTCTGAAGGTACCTCACTTTAGCAAGGAATTTGTTGTCCAAACTGATGCTTCAGAACATGGGATTGGGGCAGTACTGTCACCGCTGAATGACCAGGGTCAGGATCAATCAGTTGCCTCTATCAGCAGGCGACTCCTCCCCAGAGAGCAGCGTTGAAGTGCCATTGAGAGGGAAGCCTTTGCTGTGGTTTGGTCCCTGAAGAAGCTGAGACCCTACCTGTTTGGGACTCACTTTAGAGTTCAAACTGACCACAAGCCTCTCAGCTGATGCAGGTGAAAGGGGAGAACCCCAAACTGTTCAGATGGTCCATATCCCAACAGAGTATAGACTTCCCAGTGGAAAACAGACCTGGGACTGACCATGCCAATGCAGATGACCTTTCCAGATTCTTCCATCTTAGATGATGAGAATCACCAGGACAAGGGTTAGTTGCTCATCACCTCTCCTCTGGAGGGGGACCGTGTAAAAAAAATGCCTCTTCTTGCAAGTTCACCCTCATATTTTTGGACTGATGCTACTGGTTTATCAACTCTGAAAGTGCACTGAGGCCAGCTAAAAAGACCTCAGTGCCAGTGTTCTTACCCCTTACAAAGTGTATGTCGAATTTGCTACCCCAAATTGGCAGAGACTGACTTACTTATAGGTCCCTAGTATAAGGTACCCAGGCGGGCTACCAAGCTCCTAACATCCAAGCAAGGGTTCAGACATCTTACGAGTGGGCAAACTAGTGCACTCTGCGATTGCTAGATGCCACTCACAGCTGGAAAGTCTCAACAAGAGGGAGGGGACCTGGTAGTCCATTGGCTAGTGACTGCATCATCCCCCCAGGGCTCTTTCTGGGCATAAAGATGGCACCCTGAACCTCAGATCAAGCCGGAACTGGAGAGGACTGAAGGGCTGCCCTGCTGACCCCCGGACTTGGCAAACAGAGGGTGTATCGTCTGCTGGAACACACCAGCCACACCTTGGGCTAGTGAAGAGAAGTCTGTGCATGTGGCTCCTGGAAACGTTTCTCCCCAGACCAAAGAAGTAACTCCAAGGGACAGTCAGCTGGCCCCCTGGAACTAGGGCCATCAAAGCTAAAGTTGCCCTCTTTGGCAAGTCAGTCGGCACTTCAGAAGAATTGTAGCTGACTGTGGCTGTGCACTCTAAGAGACCGATCCTCTACTGCCAAAAGTTGGACCTGAGTCAGCCGGACCCGGGAGTTTTGTCTGAGTCCAGATTGGTCATCCAAGAGGGACACCAGCCTCCACCAAGGGATATCGCTGGGACCGCTGTGCACAGAGACCAGTAGCCAAGATGCAGCTGGCCTTCTACTGTCTCAAAGAGGACTTCAAGTCACCCCACCTGACCCGTGGCCTCAGATAAAACCACAAAGCCCCCCCCCGTAGACTGCACATCACCCAGAGATTCCTTGAGCATCTTCCATCTCCTACATCTGCAGCATCAGGACCACTCCTTTGAAGTCTATGGCGGTGTTCTAATGTTTTGAACTAAACTGAAAAACACTTTGGTAGCCATGTAACTGTCCAAATACTCCTTATGGGCCCCCAAGACCTTCACACTGTCGGATTTGGTTACCCAAGCCGTGCTGGAGTATTTGAACTCAGCTCTTACAAACTTTTCAAAAGTTTACAAAAGTCATGGTTACTAATACTTGCTTGTTGTTAAACTAAGATGTATGTTTTCTTTAAAAATCTGTATCTCCAGAACCCTCCGGTGGATTTTGTTCATCTTGGTCTCTAAAAACTGATAAGAATAAAATTTCTTTTTTAATAAATTGGTGTCAGATTTCTTTCGTGTTGTGTGGCTATCTTATTTTGTTGTTGGGTGCTCTTAAATGCTTTACACTAGTTCCTTTGTTTAAGAGTTTTGCTTGAAGCCATAGCTACCAGTGTTCAGCCATTCCATATAATAGACCCAAATCCTCAAACAAATAGGAGGGGCATGAGAATATTTTCCCTCCCCTTTGTGAGTCATAAAGGGATGCATCAGTGGATTATGACAACAATTATGCTTGCAAGCCATTGATCTGTTACCGAGTGGGATGGTATCTGATTCACAAATTATTGTAAATTATGATTTCGACAGTATAGTGTAGCTCTGCTTTATTTACAGTTTTTACGCTCACCTAAAATTTGCTATTGTGTCTGTGCCTTTCTGAAATCAGCTATTCGGACAGGAAAAACAATGATGGGGTAACTGCATATTGGTCTTTTTATTGTCTTATAATTTTTATCAGAATTTTAAGCTGATGTATGTTTTAGGAAGTTTTAAACATATGCATGAATTCATTGCATTGGATTAAGGTGTCTCTCTCTTGGAGTATGTATATTGTACAGTCACATTAGCATCCTGCTGTCGTTTTTATTTATTCATACTTTTTATCTGTCTGTATTAAATTCTGTGGTTTTCTTTTACGACCTATATATAGGTCGAATAAATATTTTGATTTGCATTGAATTGATTCAAAAAGTGGAAGCTGTTCCTGTGCTCTCCTTTTGGAAACCCTGGCTGCCGGCCTCAGGTGAGTACAGAGTGTAGACAGCTGCATGCTCCTCCTCATGTCATTACTAGCAGGTAAACTTTTTAATAGCAGCATGAATCCCTTCAACACCTCAAGAAAATTCTGACGTGACTCTGACCTCACTCTCTATCAGACACCAAGGGTCATATTGCTAGCTAACTCTACAATTGGTGGCACATAGTGGTAACATCACATTATGTCTTATATCTCCCTCGAAAGAAAGTATGCTGAGATGCAATATTCAGTAGTAGAGGTGGCATATCAAAAATACTTTTGGGGCAGTAGTAGCAGTAGGTATGCTTGATATTTCAAGATTTCAAGCAGCAGTAGATGTAGTGGTTGTAGTGTCAGTAACAATGACTGTACTTTGTCACTGTTATCAGGAATATTAGTTATAGTGCAGAAGTAATTGTCCCCATTGCCAATGCAGTATTGCAAGTCTGCAGTCTCTTTCTTGAGTTCACAGGAGTTGCAAAATGTTTCCTTCCTTACTAATATTCATTAGGTATTAAGTTTTGCAACCTCCTGCAAATCCACATTAGTACATCAGTCGCATGGCCACACCATAATCCAGGCATCCGGCAGAAACACCAACAGCAATGGGGCCTGGCTTTTAGAACATTTGCTCGAGGCTCTAGTTACCCAATACTGTGCAGCAGTTGGTTTGCAACTTATGCCTTCTGTTAGAAATGGGGGTCTCTAGTTGCAGAGGTAGGTACCTTTGTTCAAATAGGGACCCTTGCTTCTAGTCAGGGTAAGGGGGATACACACTTTAGATAACCCCTGCTCACCCCCTTGGTAGCTTGGCATGAGCAGACAGGCTTATCCCAAAGGCAATGTGTAAAGTATTTGTACCAACACTCACAGTAACACAGTGAAAACACCACAAAAGGACACCACACTAGTTTGGAAAAATAAAATATCTTTATCTAAACTAAACAAGGCCAAAATTACAAAAATCCAACATACACAGATAAAAATATGACTTTCCAAAGGTTTCAAGAACTTGTACCATAGAAAACTATGGATGCGTGACTTTTCACCAAAGTACCTGTAGTTTTGTCAAAGTTCAACAAGCCAAACAGCCGCAGCGTCAGAAAACAAAGAGATGCGACACTCCTGAGACCCTGAGGAAGAGATGCGACAGTCTCGCTGCACGCAGAGAAAGGGTTGCGTTGATTCCGGTCTGTATGGGGAGTGATGCGTCGATTCTTCGTGCCGGTTCCGGTCCGCAGGTGATGCATCGGGAAAGCGTGCTGCACAGGTACGATGCGTGGATCTTCGGGATGCGGCGGCAATCGATGCAGCGGCGTTGCACGGTGCTGCATCGGTCCTCTTCACCAGCAATCCCTCGATGCGTCGATTCTTGCAGCGACGACAGGCGCTGCCACGGTTTTCGCAGTGGTGCGGCGATGCGTGGAAATTCTTCTCGTGCCGTGAAGATGCATCAGAAAAACAGCCGCAAGAAGAGCGATGCGTCGTTTTCTGTAGTTCTTTGAGTTTCTTCTCTGTTCCAGCTCCCAAACAGCAGCAACAACCTCCGGAGGCCCAAAACTGGCACAGGCACCTCAAGGCAGGTCAGAACTCACAACAGCAGAGTTCAGGGGAGCTGGGGGTGAAGTCTTTGTGTTCCTGAGACTTCTGAACAGGAGGCCAGCTCACTTCAGGCCCTTGGAGATCTCCTTCAAGCAGGGGACACAGCACACAGCAAAGTCCTTCTCCTTTCCTTGGCAAAAACAGCAACTGCAGGCCAACCCCAGACACACAGCAAGGGCAGTCCTTCTCCTCAGTCTCTCTAGCTCTTCTCCTTGGCAAAGGTTCCTCTTGAATTCCAGGAATGATCTAAAGTTCAGGGGTTTTAGGTCTAATACTTATACCCCAAAATGTCTTTGTTCTCTTTGTGCGAGGGGCCCTGAGCCCAGTTCAAACCAGTTCTGGGGGGCACTCTGCAAGTGCACAACAGCATCCTTTGTCAGTGTGAGCCTTGGCTCCAGACACACCACAGGGGGGCAGAGCCAGCATTATGGAAGTCAGGCACAGCCCTATTCAGGTACAGGTGCTACTCCTCCCACCACTCCAAATGCAGATCAGGCCTATTCAGCCTAGTGCTGACTCATCCAGACTCCTGAAGCCACTGCACCTCCCCAGCCCCTGTCACTCCAAAGCCAGACAGTCAATCCACAAACAGGCAGAGGAACACAGGAAGGTTGAACATGAAAATAGCCACTTTCTAAAAGTGGTATTTTCAAACACACAATTTAATAACCATCTTTACTAAAAAGATGTGTTATTAAATCCTGAGTTCAGGGATAGCAAACTCCATTTTCTTATCTTACTCCTATGGGAAGATATGCTTGTAAAATGTTACAAAGCAATCCCCATTCTGTCCTATGGGCAAGATAGCCTTTCAATAGTGAAAAACGAAATTGGCAGTATTTCACTATCAGGACATGTTACACACACCAGTATATGTCCTACCTTTCACATACACTGCACCCTGCCCAGGGGGGTACCTTGGGCCTACCAGAGGGGTGGCCAATATGCAAGGAAGAGGAGAGGAGTTAGCCTAACGGCTAGGGCGGTCGCCCTCGGAGCTGGGGAACCAGGCTCAAGTCTCGGCAGGGACGCACAACATCCTGTGATTCTGGGCAAATCACTTAATCTTAATCTCCCCGTGCCTAACAAAAATGAATGTGTCCTCATGTAACGCAACTGGTGCTCATGTAAAGCGCTCTGATACCCGAATCGGGTTAATTTTGCGCTATTTAAAACTCTGTTATAAAAAAAAAGGTTTGGGCCTGGCAAGTGGGTGCACTTGCCAAGTCGACATGGCAGTTAACAAACTGCGCAAAGGCATTGCAGTGGCAGCCCTGAGACCTCTTTTCAGGGCTACTTATGTGGGTGGCACAATCAGTGCTGCAAGCCCACTAGTAGCATTTGAGTTACCGGACCTGGCACACTCAGTGCACTTTACTAGGGACTTACTGGTAAAACAAATATGCCAATCAGGGAGAACCAATCACAATATCAATTTACACAAGGAGCACTTGCACTTTGACACTGATCAGCAGTGGCAAGTGCCCAAAGCATCAAAGCCAGCAAAAACGAAATCCAGCACAGCATCAAAAATACAGGGGGTAGAGGCAAAAAGTCAGAGAAAACCACGCCAAGGATACCAGGTCTAACACGTGTCCCCTCCAGCTGAAAAGTGGGGAGAACTACACACCCTCTTGGGAGTTCTCATCACTAAGGGGGGA
This sequence comes from Calotriton arnoldi, assembly GCA_963921515.1. Classification (NCBI taxonomy): domain Eukaryota; kingdom Metazoa; phylum Chordata; class Amphibia; order Caudata; family Salamandridae; genus Calotriton; species Calotriton arnoldi. The sequence continues at coordinate 949,731 of CAWUFW010005429.1, forward strand.
GAATCTGGACAGACCATCAGCATTGGCGTGTTCTGTACCAGGGTGGTGTTCCACCGTAAAGTCCATTCCCTATAGGGAGATGGACCACCTCAACAGTTTTGGATTCTCACCCCTCATCTGCATCAACCATCTGAGGGGCCTGTGGTCTGTCTGAACCCGGAAGTGAGTCCCAAACAAGTAGGGCCTTAGCTTCTTCAGCGCCCAGACCACAGCAAAAGCTTCCCTTTCAATTGCACTCCACCTCTGTTCCCTGGGAAGTAGCCTCCTACTGATTAAAGCTACAGGTTGGTCCAAGCCCTCGTCGTTCAATTGTGAGAGTACTGCTCCCACACCATGCCCTGAAGCATCTGTCTGCACAACAAATTGTTTGGAAAAGTCAGGTGCGTTAAGCACGGGCGCCATGCACATGGCAGATTTCAGGGCATCAAAAGCGGTCTGGCAGGCATCAGTCCAGATCACCTTCCTGGGCTGCTTCTTTGAACTCAGCTCTGTCAAGGGGGCAACAATGGTGCCATACCCCTTGACAAACCGTCTGTAGTACCCGGTGAGACCTAAGAAGGCTCTCACCCCTGTCTGCTTCTTGGGGGGCTCCCAAGCCAGAATGGTGTCAATCTTTGCTTGTAGGGGTGCCACCTGGCCGCTCCCTACCTGGTGTCCCAAGTACACCACAGATCCCTGCCCTATCTGGCACTTACTCGCCTTGATATTGAGGCCTGCCCTTTGCAGAGCCTTCAACACTTCGCAGAGGTGTTGCAAATGTTCCTCCCAACTGAAGCTGAACACTGCAATGTCATCCAGGTAGGCGGCGCTGAATTCCTCCAGCCCGGACAGTACCTGGTTGACCAGTCTCTGGAAGGTGGCAGGGGCGTTCTTCAACCCAAAGGGCATAACTCGGAACTGGTAGTGCCCCTCAGGTGTTGAAAACGCTGACCTCTCTTTGGCCCCCTCGGTTAAGGCAATCTGCCAGTACCCAGATGTTAAATCAAATGTACTGAGGTACCGGGCAGCTCCTAACCGATCAACGAGCTCATCAGCTCTGGGGATGGGGTGCGCGTCAGTCTTGGTGACCGCATTGAGCCCACGGTAGTCACCACAGCACCGAAGTTCTGGAGTGGTACCGGGTGCAGCAGCTTTTGGCACTAATACCACTGGGCTAGCCCAGGGGCTGCTTGAGGGCTCTATCACCCCTACCGCCAACATCTTGGAAACTTCTTCCTTGATGCTAGCCCTGACTTTGCCAGCTACCCTGTAAAATTTCTGCTTCACAGGTAGACTGTCCCCAGTGTCCACATCATGGACGCACCAATTGGTGACTCCTGGTGTCAGGCAGAACAGGGAGCCGAACTGTCCCAGGACCTGGCGACAGTCCCTCTGCTGCTCTGGGGTCAGGGTGGGAGAAAGGTTTACCCCATCCACTGACCCATCTTGTTCCTTTGCTGACAGGTGGTCAGGAAGAGGCTCACTCTCCTCCTCCATTCCATCATCTGTTGCAAGGAGCATAGTTATCTCAGACCTTTCAAAGTGTGGCTTGAGGCGGTTCACGTGTAGGACCCTCAAAGGGTTCCTAGGAGTCTGCAAGTCAACCAGATAGGTCACCTCACTCTTGCGCTCCACCACCTCATATGGACCAGTCCACTTGTCTTGGAGCACACAAGGCTCCACTGGTGCCACCACCCACACTTTCTGGCCAGGCTGAAATTCGACCAGAGTGGCATTCTGGTCATACCAACTTTTCATTTCTTCCTGGCTAGCTTCCAGGTTCGAAGAAGGGAAGAAACATTTGGTTTCTTTATAAAGCCCTCACCCACCAACCTAGTTGGTGGCATGCTTCATCATCGGGCCCACCTAGTGACACCGAATGTGTCCCGGGTGTGCTACAACGCCTGTAATTACAGCGGAGCTGGTATATTTGCTGAGTGTGCTGTGAAAGTGGTGTGAATGTGAAAATTTAAAAGCTATTCAGTGGTCCCAGTGCCCAGAGGGGCATAGCATTTAATATCTGGGCCTCTGTTAGCGTTAAAAACAGAACAGTGGATGCTGGTGGAGCGAAAATTAGGCACTCCTACATCCAGGGTGTGGTCTACATGTTTCAGCCAGGTCTTTCATTAATACTGGCTTTCCTCAGGACCGAAAAGATATATGTGTAAGTGCATGTAGCACTTATGTGAATGTGATTTAAAAATGTGTTGCACGCGCTAAGGTGCCTTATATGTGGGAGGGGGATTCCCTCTCCGAGCAATACTGGACGTACAACACATAACAAACAAACATACAGAGGAGAGTATAAGCATATGAGCATAAGTCACAGGGATATATCTTTGCCGATAGTAAAGTGCATAGCTGGCGGAAAAAACGGCAAAGGTGGAACCGTACTGGTGGTGCGGTTTAAAGTGAATTAATTCATTATGCGCTAAAACGTGTGGTGGACTAGGAGGCGGAAATACACATATGTGTAAAATGTGGTCACGCTCCAAATATAACCTCACGCTAGCGTTTTGTAGTATATGCCCCCGTAGAGAAATCCGGCAGAGATTCTGACCCTGTAATGATAAAGGGCAGGGCACAACGAGCCATGAGAAACCTGCAAGAGGAAAGCTTACCCGGTAATGGTGAGGTTTCAAGATTACTCACGCCTTTGTGGATCAGGACCTGTGGGAAACCTGTTCAGCTGTCGCGGATCTCCGTGAATGAAGGTCCTGGCCGAGATCGGTATATAAAGACCTTTTCGGCGTGCTCAGGTGTAGCTAATTGAACCTGTGAGTGGCGTCACAGCACACTCAGCAAATATACCAGCTCCGCTGTAATTACAGGCGTTGTAGCACACCCGGGACACATTCGGTGTCACTAGGTGGGCCCGATGATGAAGCATGCCACCAACTAGGTTGGTGGGTGAGGGCTTTATAAAGAAACCAAATGTTTCTTCCCTTCTTCATACAGTTCTGAGTCTCTAAATAGTCACATTCAGTCAGTCTTCTTTGATTACATATAAATAACCTGGGGATACGGACTGGCTATCTAGTCCTCTCTCTCTCCTTGATAACTATATATTGAGCAGCGCAAAGCTGCGAGAGTCTTCTTTCTTTTACCATGGCAGAACACCATGGTCTCACATACAACGAAAGTGATATTAATGAAATCCTTGCCGACCCCTCCTTCCTGGCAGACTTTAACATCTCTAACACAATAGCCCAAACAACAGACTGGGATACCTTAACAGAGAAGAAGCGCAACCGTATCAGAACCATCTTACATGGCCTTATACTGACAGAATACCTTCGGACTAACACAGCTCCCCGAGGCCTCCTTGTCACGAATGCCCCCAGGATCTTCCTAGAAGATGCTATCTTTAGGAAAGACTGGGCACAGATAGCCTGGCACTGCACCAGAGATTGGTTGGTGCTTATCATCAAGACTGCCAAACGCCTATCGGAGGCAATGATAATTGACATCCAAGCCACAGAAAGTCATTATAAAACGACGATTACATCATATAAGAAAAAACTTGATGACCAGAACAAAGAAATGGCGGATTATAAAGAATATCTAACACAAGCCAAAATAATAAAATTTCAAAAAGATCTCAAGAAGTTCTCCTATGTTAAAACATACCCATATACAGATGACAATTTTGTACCCCCGAACAAATCTGAAAGATCTGGTGATACCTCAGGAGACAGTAGCTCCATCTCCAGCGACTCCAGTAATGACTCATCCAAACAGCGAGGCAGAGGACGCCAACAACGGTGGCAACAACCCTGGCATGGTCCACGACAAGGACCCACCTATGGACCAACACCTTTTGGACAACCACAACATCAATACTTCAACTGGCCACAGATGTACCAGTTAGGCCCCCTCCACCATTCTTCCAAGGCAATCCTAGGCCCCCTTTTTAGGACAGGGCCGGAGGTCACGCGGCAGAAGAAGAAACAACCAATCAGTACACTGGGCAGAAGAGGAGAATCCTGTGAGCGCAAACACCCGCAACAGGTCACGGGAACCACAACCCGGCACGAGCAAACAGTAACCAACGACTCGCCTCCCACTCTGGTATTTAACCTGTCCAGCACACCACTATCATCCAAGGACACTGCTGTTCTTGATAAGGGCCTATCCTTTGTCCCAACAACTAGATTGGACAAATTCAAACTACATGTGGAGCTTGCAGATTTCTTCAGAAAACTCAAACTGAAGGCCTTTTTGAAAAACTCAACACAACTGATGATAACCCCACGGGTAGCAACAATGAGACGGGCTTGAAACTGAAGTCTAGCTTTGTACCCCCACCTACAAGTGTACCCGTGGAGATCACCACTTTTGAACAAGCTGTCTACCATGACATAGAGCAGCTTGAACCAGCCAGACCATTCAATAATCTTTCCGAAGAAGACCGGAAGATTATCAAAAACCTACAGGACAACCCCACCCTCGTCATTAAACCAGCAGACAAGGGTGGCGGCATTGTCCTACAAGACAAAAAGATTACGACAATGAATGTCGCAGATTGTTAAGTGACACACGCAACTACAAATTACTCAAACATGACCCCACCAAGACGTTACAAGCCACCATCAAAACTCTGGTGGATGCTGCTAGTGAAGCTTGTCATATAACCAAACAAGAGGCCGATTTCCTGTGCACGAAAAATGCCAGAGTTCCATATTTTTATACTGTCCCCAAGGTCCACAAAGGAACCTTGCCACCTCCTGGTAGGCCCATTGTCTCTGGGATTAATTCTCTCCTAGAACCACTGTCAAGATACTGTGACCATTTTCTCAATCCCTTGGTCCAACAAACACCGACCTACATCAAGGACACAAAACATCTTCTGAATATCATCAAAGATATGGATTTTAATCCCATGGCCCAACTAATGGTGGGACTGGATATAGAGAGTCTGTATACCAGTTTACCACAGGATGCCACACTCCAAGTACTACGCGATGTATTGGAGCAAACACCTTGGTCATATAACACCCCCAGAGAATTCATACTCAAATGTGCCACACTGGCGCTTAAAGAAAATTATTTTGAATATGAAGGCGACTTCTACCTACAAACCAACGGAACATCTATGGGGAGCATTTTTGCCCCCAGTGTAGCAGGCCTCTATGTACACCATTTTGAACAGAGACATATATCATCAACTGCAAACCCACATTCAGTAAACATCAAAGTGTGGCGTCGCTACATAGATGATATTTTCATGATTTGGGAAGGCACAACTGAATCTTTAAGCCAATTCTTAATCTGGCTTAATGAGCGTGATCCATACCTTCGATTCACTAGCACATCAAGTACAACTACCTTGGCATTCCTTGATCTTAATATTACAGCAGAACAAGGAGCATTCACGACTACCACTCATTATAAACCAACTGCTCGAAATTCCTTATTACATTTCAACAGCTTTCATCCGAGATCCTTAAGGGAAAACCTCCCTTTCGGACAATTCCTGCGTATACGCAGGAATTGTAACAAAATTACAGATTACAAACAACAATCAGCAGTCCTTGCTTCCAAATTACAGGAACGAGGCTACCCAACACGAGTCATTGAGAAATCAAAAAAGAGGGCACGCAACCAGAACAGAGAGGCCATCCTTGAAACAATAACCAAGGAACCTGGCGCGCCACCCATGACATGTGTCACTACGTATAACACGGTTTCTAACCAGGTTTCCAGCATCATCCGCAAAAACTGGCGGATTATAAATTCAGGCCCCAGAGAATGGGAAGAACCCCTCTTTGCCTATAAACGTGCGAACAATCTTAAAGACCAATTAGTGTCCACACGCACTAGGCTTCCGCAGAGACCAGTCAACAACTCCGTCCTAAATGCTTGGGGCCTCCCTAATGTTACAGGACACTATCCTTGTAATAATTGTAGTGTGTGCCACCTTACAAAACATTCCAAGACACTTAACCTGGAACCTAGTAAAGTCTGGACACAATCACACCACACGAATTGTAACTCTACTAACGTCGTTTACATGATCACATGCCCATGTGGCCTCCGCTACATAGGAATGACGACGCGAAAAGTGAGAACCAGAGTGGTCGAGCACCGCAGCACTATCCGATGCAAAAAAAACATCAGCAGACTCACTGACCATTACCTTCAGCATGGTCATACACCCAATGATATGACATGGACAGTGATCGAACAATTCGATCTCAATCGAGATAACAATGAAAAGACCTTACTGATTAAAGAACAACGATGGATTTACCGTTTGTCTACACAACACCAGGGATTGAACGATTCCATCCCGTGGTGCTCCCTGAGAAGTTAATATCGTCATTGGACCTCAGTCTAGGCACACCTATTTGCCTTTCCTTTTGCGCCTCCTTTGTTAAGTTCCCATCCGGCACACCTATTGCCTTTCCTTTGCGCCTCCTCTGTCAAGCTCCCAGATGGTTCATTGTTCCCAATTGATCACGCTTTGGAATATACCCATTTCTTTTGCATCAGCACTTTCTGAACATTGCTTCACTTACATTCTATTGAGAATATTCATTATGTCTACACGCTCACTACATGCATGTAGTCTTTCTTCTTGACCGGGACGAATACAGGGCTCACAGCGCACTGTTACCATACCAACGCCCACTGCGAGCGTGTTGTCCTTCTTCCTTTTCCTTCATTTTCAGGGACGCCACTCACAGGTTCAATTAGCTACACCTGAGCACGCCGAAAAGGTCTTTATATACCGATCTCGGCCAGGACCTTCATTCACGGAGATCCGCGACAGCTGAACAGGTTTCCCACAGGTCCTGATCCACAAAGGCGTGAGTAATCTTGAAACCTCACCATTACCGGGTAAGCTTTCCTCTTGCAGGTTTCTCATGGCTCGTTGTGCCCTGCCCTTTATCATTACAGGGTCAGAATCTCTGCCGGATTTCTCTACGGGGGCATATACTACAAAACGCTAGCGTGAGGTTATATTTGGAGCGTGACCACATTTTACACATATGTGTATTTCCGCCTCCTAGTCCACCACACGTTTTAGCGCATAATGAATTAATTCACTTTAAACCGCACCACCAGTACGGTTCCACCTTTGCCGTTTTTTCCGCCAGCTATGCACTTTACTATCGGCAAAGATATATCCCTGTGACTTATGCTCATATGCTTATACTCTCCTCTGTATGTTTGTTTGTTATGTGTTGTACGTCCAGTATTGCTCGGAGAGGAATCCCCTCCCACATATAAGGCACCTTAGCGCGTGCAACACATTTTTAAATCACATTCACATAAGTGCTACATGCACTTACACATATATCTTTTCGGTCCTGAGGAAAGCCAGTATTAATGAAAGACCTGGCTGAAACATGTAGACCACACCCTGGATGTAGGAGTGCCTAATTTTCGCTCCACCAGCATCCACTGTTCTGTTTTTAACGCTAACAGAGGCCCAGATATTAAATGCTATGCCCCTCTGGGCACTGGGACCACTGAATAGCTTTTAAATTTTCACATTCACACCACTTTCACAGCACACTCAGCAAATATACCAGCTCCGCTGTAATTACAGGCGTTGTAGCACACCCGGGACACATTCGGTGTCACTAGGTGGGCCCGATGATGAAGCATGCCACCAACTAGGTTGGTGGGTGAGGGCTTTATAAAGAAACCAAATGTTTCTTCCCTTCTTCATACAGTTCTGAGTCTCTAAATAGTCACATTCAGTCAGTCTTCTTTGATTACATATAAATAACCTGGGGATACGGACTGGCTATCTAGTCCTCTCTCTCTCCTTGATAACTATATAGCTTCCAGGTTCGCCTGAGCAAGTTTCCTGAAGCGTTGAGTCTGGTTTTTGAAGGCCAGCACATAGCTGAACACATCTTGTGGGGTCTTACCAGGAGTTCTCTCCCAACCCTCCTTCACCAGACTCAGAGGTCCACTCACAGGGTGACCGTACAGTAGTTCAAAGGGACTGAACCCTAAGGACTTCTGTGGTACCTCACTGTATGCAAACTGCAGGCATGGCAAAAAGACGTCCCACTTCCGTCTCATGGGTTCTGCAAGACACTAGATCATGCCCTTCAGGGTTCGGTTGAATCTCTCAACCAACCCATTCCCTTGAGGATGGTAAGGTGTGGTAAGCTTGTATGCCACACCGCACTCCTCCCACAAAGATGTCATGTACTTCAAAATGAAGTTTGTACAGCAGTCAGAGACCACCTCTCTGGGGAACCCCACATGGGAGAAGACCCCCATCAATGCACGGCCCACCACAGGGGCGGTGATTGTCCGGATAGAGAGACAGCTTCCGGGTACCGGGTTGCATGGTCCACCAAGACCATGATAAACTTGTTGCTTAAGGCTGTCTTGGGTTCCAGTGGCCCCACAATGTCAATGCCCACCCGCTCAAAAGGGGTGCTCACCACAGGAAAGGGTTGGAGGGGGGCCTTGCACTTCCCTCCACTCTTGCCACTTGCTTGGCAAGTTGGGCAAGATCTGCAATGTGTACCAACGTGCCTTCTCATTTGGGGCCAGTAAAAGTGGGTGACCAGCCTCTGAAAGGTCTTGTCACACCCCAAATGTCCTGCGAGAGGCACGTCATGAGCCAGACCCAGTAGGAAGGTCCTGAAGCGCTCAGGTACCACCAGCACACGGGCTGCACCGGGCTCAGCGACCTTAGGCTCACTATATAACAATCCACCTTCCCAGTAAATAAGATGTGATCCGGTCTGATCACCGGCTGCCTGGTTTGCAGACTGTTGCCGCAAACCAATAAGAGTAGGGCACTCCATCTGCACTCTGCAGAACTCCTCCCTGGAGGGACTCCCTTCCTGCTGCCAATGGGTCAGCTCCGGTAGGACTCCCACTTCGGCTACCTGCTCCCCTGTGGGTACCAGGGCATCCTCCTCAAGGTCTGCTTCCTCCTGGACCGCAGGAACTTCTGGGGCTGGTTTTCCATGCCCCTGCCCCTCCTCTTCCTGGCAGGCACCTGGGCCACTGTTTCAGGCTCCAGGTCCTCTTGATCACCCCTACTGGCTGCCATTGACCGAGTGGTCACACAGGCCCACTCAGGCAGACCCAACATCTCCAAATGAGCCTGGCGTTCCACCTCCTTCCATGGGGAACTCTCCAGGTCATTTCCAAGCAGACAGTCTACAGGCATGGATGGACTAACAACGACCTTCAAGGAACCTGAGACCCCACCCCCCACTCAAAGGGAACTAGTGCCACCTTACATAAGCGCTCAGAGTTGTCTGCTGCAACTACAGGGTGAAGTACATTGGGAATAACCTGCTCTTCGGACACCCATTGACACCTGACAGATGTCACACTGGCTTCGGTGTCTCTCAGAGCCTCCACCCTCCTCCCATTGATGGTCACCCACTGCCTGTATTTCTTAGTGTTCTCAGGTAGATAGGATCCCTGGACCATCTCTCTGTCTCCGAATGAGACAAGGGTCATAACTGCTTTGTCCCCCTCTTCACTAGGAACCAATTCCTCCCCCAGCGCTACACTCACTAACCCCGGTGACGGAGCACCAGTGTGTGCTGGGGGTGCATTGGGACACTTGGTATCTCTTGCAATATGGCCCACCTGACCACATGAATAACACCTGGGGGGACCCCGGTTGTCATGTCTGCCCTTGGGGGCCAGGACACCTTAGGCTTGGGGGGCTGGGACTCCTTAACCTGGGAACTGTTAGGGCCCTTAGAGAACTCCTTTTGGTTACCCTTGTCCCCCCCACTCTTCTGCTGGGGACCCTGCCCACCCTTGGCTGGGTTACCCACAATCCCCTTGTGGACCCTGGTGCTAGTCCAGCGGTCCGCCTCCTTAGCAAGCTCCCTGGGATCAGTTAGCTTACTATCCAATAGATGCTGGCACAGTTCTGGAACACACAGACTACTCAAGTGCTCCCAACTAATTAAGTTGCACAACCCCTGGTAATCAGTTACCTTGCTGCCCTTTATCCAATCTTCCAGTGCATGTGTATACATGTTCACACATTCAACCCAAGTACTTGAATCAAGCTACTTGAAGTTCCTGAACTTCTCTCTGTACTGCTCTGGAGTGAGCCCATACCTGAGGCATAAAGCCTCCTTCATGTTGGGATAGGTCAGGATACCCGCCTGCTCTAAAGGTGACAGGGTGTCCCTCCCAGCGGCCTCAAAGTGTTTCCACAGACCCGCCCCCAGTTCTTCTCAGGAACCTCATTCATTCTCAAGGCTATCTCATACGCCGTAAACCATGCATAAATATCATCACCCCTCTGGTAATTCTGCACTAGGTCCTTGGGTATGTAAACCTTACCCCCTTGCATTGGCTGTGCGCTGCCACCATTTGAACTGGACTCCACTTGCTTGGCTTTAATGTCCAGTTCCCTCATGCTCAACTCATGACCCAAAAGCAATTTATTTTCCTCCAAGGCACAAGCGTTCTTGCTCTCCTCTGCCATCTATTCTTTCTCCATTTCCAATTGCTTCATCTTGAGCCTCATGACTTCTAACTAATGATCTCTAACCCTTTGGTTCTCCTCCAGCTCCTCTGGGGAAAATCTTCTAGCAGAATGGTGACTGCCAGCCCTGGAGGCTGCTCTTGACACAGGCAGATCCTGTGACCTGAAATCATTCCCTTGTGCATCCTCATCCACCTCTGCATCGCCTGTCACCCCAGCCTCTTTGGCCTCCCAGCGGGCCCTTAAGGCCTTTTGTAGCTCCTCCTTCCTGGAGCTGCTCTTCATGGGATATCCAAAGTTCCTGCAGAACTTTGTAACTACTTAACATTTCGATATCAAACTCCAGTTCTGCAACATCAATTGCTGGTTTACCCTTCTGAGCATGATGCGTGGATACTTTAAGGATTACTCAAAAATATAACCAAAAAATAAAACAGTATGTGATTGCGTAGTGGTCTGCACTAAACTGGTGATGCCCACCAATCACTGTGGGTCAAGTACAAATACAGGTTCAAATCCTCTCCGCTGACCACCAATGTTAGAAATGGGGGTCTCTAGTTGGCAGAGGTAGGTACCTTTGTCCAAATAGGGACCCTTGCTTCTAGTCAGGGTAAGGGGGATACACACTTTAGATAACCCCTGCTCACCCCATTGGTAGCTTGGCACGAGCAGACAGGCTTATCCCAAAGGCAATGTGTAAAGTATTTGTACCAACACTCACAGTAACACAGTGAAAACACCACAAAAGGACACCACACTAGTTTAGAAAAATAAAATATCTTTATCTAAACTAAACAAGGCCAAAACGACAAAAGTCCAAAATACACAGATAAAAATATGACTTTCAAAAGGTTTCAAGAACTTGTACCATAGAAAACTATGGATGCATAACTTTTCACTAAAGTACCTGTAGTTGTGTCAAAGTTCACCAAGCCAAACAGCTGCAGCGTCGATACTCCGTGCCGGTTCCGGTCCGCAGGTGATGCGTCGGGAAAGCGTGCTGCACAGGTACGATGCGTGGATCTTCGGGATGCGTCAGCGATCGATGAGGCAATGTTGCGCGGCGCTGCATCGGTCCTCTTCAGCCGCGATCCCTCGATGCGTTGATTCTTGCAGCGACGACAGGCGCTACGACGGTTTTCCCAGCGGCACGGCGATGCATGGAAATTCTTCTTGCGCCGAGAAGAAGCGTCGGAAAAACAACCGCAAGAAGAGCGATGCATCATTTTCTGTAGTTCTTTGAGTTTCTTCTCTCTTCCAGCTCCTAAACATAAGCAACAACCTCCAGAGGCCCAAAACTGGAACAGGCACCTCAAGGCAGGTCAGAACTCACAACAGCAGAGGTCAGGGGAGCTGGGGGTGAAATCTTTGTGTCCCTGAGACTTCTGAACAGGAGGCCAGCTCACTTCAGGCCCTTGGAGATCTCCTTCAAGCAGGGGACACAGCACACAGCAAAGTCCTTCTCCTTTCCTTGGCAGAAACAGCAACTGCAGGCCAATCCCAGACACACAGCAAGGGCAGTCCTTCTCCTCAGTCTCTCCAGCTCTTCTCCTTGGCAAAGGTTCCTCTTGAATTCCAGGAATGGTCAAAAGTTCAGGGGTTTTAGGTCAATACTTATACCCCAAAATGTCTTTGTTCTCTTTGTGCAAGGGGCTCTGAGCCCAGTTCAAACCAGTTCTGGGGAGCACTCTGCAAGTGTACAACAGCATCCTTTGTCAGTGTGAGCCTTGGCTCCAGACACACCACAGGGGGGCGGAGCCAGCATTGTGGAAGGCAGGCACAGCCCTATTCAGGTACAGGTGCTATGTGATATCTCTTAGTTCTCCTCTCTATGGCTATTGTCCCTATTCCCCACTGTTCTTGTATGCTCCAGATACATCATTGATTAGAATGTTAATATGTCGTAGAGTTGTTGCTTAGTGTACGCTTGGATGTGAAGACAGTTGGTACTGCGTGCCCAGCTGGTGGATGGGATCCTTTGATGAGAATAAACTTCAGCTGCACTCTTCACAAGTCTGCTGTCTTTTTATCGTGAATGCTACATTGGCGTAGTCGGCAGCTTCAGAGGATCCCAACACAAAGGAAGCTCTCCTCTCCCAAACGGTAATCCGGTGAGAAAGGTGAGAGAACTTCCATAGACTTTAACAGAAGAAAGGTGAGAGAACTTCCATTGACTTTAAATTTAACCCTGGATGTGCTGCATAAATCCAAGACTCATTACTGGGCACCTCGGCAGAGTAGAGTAATCTTTCAGTCAAGGACGGATTTTCCTGCGAACGCTATCTTGGATGCTTTCCTGTTCTAACAAGCACAAGGACGGATTTTCCTGCGAACGCTATCTTGGATGCTTTCCTGTTCTAACAAGCACGTATATTTTGGCAAGCGGGACCTTCTATGCTGGCACTCTGTACACTTACGCCTTTCAAATTAAAACTTGGATTGGGAGCCTCGCCACATACCCTCTCCTATCGCTTTTATAGTTTTGGAAGGAGATCGATGTGGGCTCATCCTTACGTTTTATTAAGGTGTTGGTCAGGTGCTCATTCTTGCACTTTATTGACTTGTGAAGTGTTTGTGAGTTCGTCCTAAAGTTCTTTGTGGCCCAACTACTGAACTGCCAAACTGCCTTTCTGGTGACTTAACGCGAGCTAAGATTTGAAGGTAAACATTCTTGGCATCTTCAGCTTACCTATCACGCTTCAGCTTACCTACCAGCTTACCTTCTCACGCGAGTTTTCCACTCTTCGCTGCCAGAGAGTTCCAGTTCCAGGATCTGATCTGTGTTCAGAGTGTTCCTTCTCTGATGCTCGATCTCTGATGCACCGCGTCATCCGGATTCTGTTTCGCGTCATCACGCGACGTGTGAATACGTAGCGCCATCTTTGAAAGCTTTGCCACTCGCGTTACTGCCTAGCAACGAATATTTACTCCGTTTGCCTTTCAGTGTCTGTTGTCTCTGCGAATTGCTCACCTCCTCTGCGATTCGCACGCCTTTCTGCTGGATATTATTCAGGTTCACTTAATTGGAGCGTCCTACGATTGCCTTTTACTCTGTAAGTGTCGTTGTTCGTTCGAGGTACTACCTGATGTCTTGTTGCTAGTTGATTCTGTGACAAGCATATTTCTGATACTTCATTAGCGTGTTATCCTGGTGGCACGCACACCAATCTCCCGCATCATTCCGGTGGCACGCACACCTATTTTTATTGGCGCTTACTGTGACATTCAGGCACATGCATCAAAAGAAAAACAGGTCGCAAACGGGCAGATTCTCAGAATCTGCCCCTTTGCGACCGGTATTTTTGCATTTGGGATGCATCATCCCAAATGCAAAAATCGCAATTTAAGTAATCTCTAAATTGCGATTACTTAAATTACGATTGCATTTAAGGAATCGCAAATTGAGATTCCTTAAATGCAATGCAACAAAGTAAAAAAATTAGCGATTTCGCTACTAGGAGCGCAAATTACCATGAAGTTGAACTTCATGGTAATTTGCAAAACTTTGAGAAATGCACTAAAGTGCATTTTTCAAAGTTGAAGGTTAAACACACACATGTCCTTGGGACATGTGTGTGCGCAACTATATGTGCACGGATCAATTTCAGGGGTGCAACAGGGTGTCCTTTTGACACCCCTGCACCTTGAAATTGCTTGCGCAATTTGCGAGTACCTATTGGTACTCGCAAATAGCGCTTCATAATTTCCCATTCATTCCTATGGGCCTGTAGGCCAATAGGAATGAATGGGAAGCCATTCCTTATTTGCGACTCGCAATTTGCGACTCGCAAATAAGGAATGTGAAGGAATAGCTATTATTATAGCGATTCCTACATGCATAGGATTTTGCGAATCCTTAATTGCGAATCCTTAATAATCGCTATTAAGGACTCGCAAAATGCTAGCTTGATGCATGTGCCAGATAGTCTTTACTTGTCAAGAATGTTTTCGGTCAATGTATGGTAACATGTTTTAGCCTGATTTCCATTCAGTTTGTGTGGGATTGATATATTGTATCTCATAAGTAATATTCAGCATATGTTTGGCGCCATGCAAAATGTAACTGCAGCTCCTTTTTTCCTTGTTGCTCCTGGTGATCCCCCTATTAGGTGGAAGAAATGGAAAAAAGTGTTTGAGAGATACGCCAGAGTTTGTGGGGCTTCTTTAAGCGCAGAAAGAAAAACATCCCTTCTCCTTCATTGCCTTGGCTTTGAGGGACAAGATGTTTTCGATCACCTGCCAGAGTTATCTACTTCGGAAGCAGATGGATTGAATGATTATGAGATATGTATTTATAAATTGGATAAGCATTATCTTCCTAAGATAAGCACAATCTTAGAACGATATCATTTTGGCAAAAGATCACAAAAAGATGGGGAAACTGTAGAAGGTTATGTGACTGACCTAAGAAAGCTTGCTTCGTCATGCAAATTTGAGAATCTAGCTGACGAACACATTCGAGACCAATTCATGTTGGGTTGCAACATGGACAAGGTGAGGGAGGAATTATGGCTGCGTGACGAACCTACTCTGGATGAGGTTCTTAATGTTGCTAAGAGGATTGAACATTCTTTAAAGTGTGTGGCTGTCATCAAAAAGGAGGAGGTAAAGGATGCTAATGTTCAATCTGTTAAGGACAAAGGCTTTAAGTCTCAGGTAAAGGAAAAGGGAAAACATACTATAGAGAGAGGTAGAGCTAATGATAATATGATGCTCTTGAAATGTTATAGGTGGGATAGACCTGGTCACCTAGCCAATGACAGGAAATGTCTTGCATTGAGTCATGTGTGTTCTAAATGTAAAAAGAAAGGGCATTTTTCATCTGTGTGTAGAACTAGGCCTGTACCCAGAGTGAAAAAAGTGGAGGTTTATGAAGAGAATAATTCTGATACTAGTCTTGATGATTTTGAATGTGGACAAATAGTTGTTCAAATTCAAAATTCGACTAACATAAAATCCTGTCCCTTTGATGAAATTTTTGTCGAGGGTGAACCTACGAGAGTTCTGTTTGATTCAGAAGCAAAAATAACTATTGTTTCGAATGCATTTTATACATCCAAACTTAAAAACAAAATCAATCTTCTGAAACCTAACATCGTTCCATTGGCTTATGGTGGTGAGCCAATTAAGTTACATGGATACTTCTCGGGGACCATTGAATACAAAAGTAGATTGGTTGCGGGAAAGATTTATGTGTCTAAAAAGGGAGATAGCATTATCAGTTGGTTACATCAAGGTGATTTAGGAGTATATCTTGATCCAAACTCAGATCCACCCATTCTTATTAGGGATAACTTGTCTGTTGTTGAGAAGTCTGGAAATGATGAATTCATCCATTCTCTCACTAAGGAATTTCCTGAAGTGTTTAAACAAGGGTTGGGATGTCTAAAAGGATACCAACATAAGATTAAATTGAGAGATCATTCTATTCCTGTTTGCTGCAAGGTCAGAAGTGTTCCATTATCTGTTAGGGATGATATGGAGAAAGAAATTGATAAACTTAAAAAGAATGGCATAATAGAAGAAGTAGAAGGGACTGAATGGCTAGCTCCGGTGGTTGCCGCGCGCAAGCCCAATGGAGATTTACGCGTATGCATAGACCTGCGCCAACTGAACAAGAGTGTCATAGTGGATAGATATCCCCTTCCAAACATAAATGAACTACTTGTTTTGTTGGGAGGAGCAAAGGTTTTTAGCACAATTGACTTAATATCTGCTTATCATCAGATAGAACTGGAACAATCCTGCAGAGATTTAACAGCATTCATCACGCCATTTGGTACCTTTAGGTTCATAAGGATGCCTTTTGGTCTTGTGTCGGCCTCATCGGTGTTCCAGCGTGTCATGGAAAATGTTTCAAAAGATTTGGCTGGGGTCTGCATCTATCAAGATGATATACTCATATTTGCTAATAATGTGAGTGAACATGATACTCGATTGAAAACTGTTCTCCGACGCTTATGTGAATGTAACCTTACCATAAAAATGGAAAAATTTAAATTTCGATCAGATTCTATAAATTACTTAGGTCACAACATAATTGGGGGTGAAGTTAAACCAAAAGAAGACCTGGTGGCTACCATTCAAAATATGAGTTCCCCATCTAACAAAGAAGAATTGATTAAATTTCTGGGCATGGTTGAGTACTATGCGAAATTTGTCAAAAACTTTGCTGAGGTAACAACAAACATGAGATCTCTATTGCGAAAAGGTGTGAGTTATAATTGGTCAGATCTGTGTGAAAGAGAGTTTTCTTGTGTCAAAGAAAGTTTAAAAAATGCTCCTTCTCTGCAGAGTTTCGACACGAGGCTCAAACCAATTCTTACCACGGATGCTACTGAGAAGGGCTTGGGGGCAGTACTGCAACAGCAGGGTTCATCAGGTATGAAGACCATCATGTTCTTGTCTCGGGGTTTGAGAGACCCAGAGACTCGTTATTCTGTGGTGGAAAGGGAATCTCTTACTGTCTTCTGGGCGGTAAAAAAACTAAAGAAATTTTTGTGGGGTGTAAACTTTGAAGTTAGAACCTACCACAAACCTTTGGTTGAGATTTTTGATAAAAAGGGTCTGGACTTGATTTCGGGTCGCATTACCAAGTGGATCATGGGACTACAAGAGTATTCTTTTTCCCTTAAGTACATCCCAGGTGTGGAAAACAAGATTGCAGATGTTCTTTCACGGCTTGTCTCTGTTGAGAAATGTGATGGCGACGATGTAGGTACAGGTAGTGACTGGGTGTGTGTGTTAGATCATGGGCATGTAACAGAGGATAGGTGGTGTGGAGAAGTTGAACAGGATACTACTCTTAAAGAGGTGATGTCTTTGCTGCAAGGTAATTGGGTAAGTGCTAGAGTGGGATCAGATTCCACTAGATCTTTTTGGTATGTGAGACATGAACTGTCAGTTGATAGGAAATTACTATTTCGTGGTACTAGACTAATCCCTCCTAGTAGTCTCAGGAAGGAGTTAGTGGATTTAGCTCATGCCACGCATGCTGGAATCACTAAAACTAAGGAGAGATTATGCACAACGTACTGGTGGCCTGGCATGGACAAGTTCATAGAGAGAGAAATACGGGAGTGTATTCCTTGCACTTTAAGTGACAAATCTAAGTCTCCTAGGGTACAACGCATGATGTTGAGGAGACGTCCTAAACGTCCCTGGGAAGATGTTGCATTGGACATCTTGGGTCCTATTCACAATAGAGGTTCTCAAGTATTTCTTTTGGTGATAGTGGATATGTACTCTCGATGGCTGGAGGTATTTTTCTTGTCTAACATTGATACTGGAAGTGTCATTAAATGTTTAAAAGAATTGTTTTCCAGGGAGGGGATTCCAGGGTCAATCTTATCTGACAATGGTGTCCAGCTAGTCTCTAAAGAAATGGAGGAGTTTCTTTCCTCCAACGGTATTTCTCACAAAACCTGTGCTCTCTATCATCCTGAAGGAAATGGAATGGTAGAGAGGTTTAACAGAGTATTGAAAGAGACCATTACCTTGGCGAAATCCTTGTTTCTTGAATGGAAAGGGGAGGTTCTCAAGAAGATTGAGGAGTACAGGTTGACTCCTCATTCCACCACTGGAAAGACTCCTTTCTTACTCTTTCGTGGTAGAGTTCCCAACACTCGTCTCGAACCTTCTTGGGTCAACAACTATTGCATGTCCAAAGGTAGAGATCAGGGTTTTAGTGGTGAGGAAGTGCAGTCGAGAGAGGAGCTTAAGGCTCTGCAAAGAAAGATGTATTTTGATTCAAAAAAGTCTGTAAAGAAAACAGTGGTAAAGGTGGGAGATTGGGTGGCCATTAAACGTCCTGGTTTCCTTGGTGGCAATACTACCAAGTAACTAAAGCCTATGTTGGTCATCAAGGCTTTTAACAATGCTGTGAAAACACAGGATCATTGCATATGGAACCTTAACAGAGTGGTGGTTTTGAAGGGTAAAATCGATGATGAACGTGTTAAAGATGGTAAGAGTTGTTCAAATGCTTTTGATCTTGCTTCTTCTCCTAGTAACAACATTCCTCAAAACAGGGATGTTTTGGTACATGCTCATCGATCTTCAAGACTGATTAAACATCCCAGCTAGCTTAATGATTATGTATAATTGCTGTTCTCCTTGCTATTGTGTCATGTATATAGTTTGTCAAAGGAGGGAGATGTGTGATATCTCTTAGTTCTCCTCTCTATGGCTATTGTCCCTATTCCCCACTGTTCTTGTATGCTCCAGATACATCATTGATTAGAATGTTAATATGTCATAGAGTTGTTGCTTAGTGTATGCTTGGATGTGAAGACAGTTGGTACTGCGTGCCCAGCTGGTGGATGGGATCCTTTGATGAGAATAAACTTCAGCTGCACTCTTCACAAGTCTGCTGTCTTTTTATCGTGAATGCTACATGCTACTCCTCCCACCACTCCAAATACAGATCAGGCCTATTCAGCCTAGTGCTGACTCATCCAGACTCCTGGAGCCACCGCACATCCCCAGCCCCTGTCACTCCAAAGCCAGACAGTCAATCCACAAACAGGCAGAGGCACACAGGAAGGTTGAACAAGAAAATAGCCACTTTCTAAAAGTGGTATTTTCAAACACACAATTTAAAAACCATCTTTACTAAAAGATGTGTTATTAAATCCTGAGTTCAGGGATACCAAACTCCATTTTCTTATCTTACTCCTATGGGAAGATATGCTTGTAAAATGTTACAAAGCAATCCCCATTCTGTCCTATGGGCAAGATAGCCTTTCAATAGTGAAAAACTAAATTGGCAGTATTTCACTATCAGGACATGTTACACACACCAGTACATGTCCTACCTTTCACATACACTGCACCCTGCCCAGGGGGGTACCTTGGGCCTACCATAGGGGTGTCCTTGCCAAGTCGACATGGCAGTTAACAAACTGCTGTGGCAGGCCTGAGACCTCTTTTCAGGGCTACTCATGTGGGTGGCACAATCAGTGCCACAAGCCCACTAGTAGCATTTGAGTTACCAGCCCTGGCACACTCAGTGCACTTTACTAGGGACTTACTGGTAAAACAAATATGCCAATCAGGGAGATCAATTTACACAGGGAGCACTTGCACTTTGACACTGATCAGCAGTGGCAAAGTGCCCAAAGCATTTAAGCCAGCAAAAACTAAATCCAGCACAGCATCAAAAACACAGGATCTAGAGGCAAAAAGTCAGGTAAAACCACGCCAAGGATGCTAGATCTAACACCTTCTATCTAACTATAGGTACACATCACAAGGGAGTGGTATGTTATTTAACTTTTGACATTTGTTAATGAAGTACCATTGATAAATGTATGCAGTGTTGAAAATGCGGTAACAAGCACACCACAAACATTTAAATGTAAGCACATACAGTTATCAATATTGGTGGCTGACCCATCAGGACTTGGTGGTCAGAATGCAGCCACACTTTCAGTGACCACTGAGGCAGTAGCTAAGTTGATAGCCTACGACCATTATAATAGTTACTGGCCTAGTCTAAGAAGTGCACAGCATATGGGCTGATGATGGTCCTGAGCTGCCACCTTCCTTGCAAATGTAGTAGGGAGACAACAGGTTTATTGGCATCAGTGGCACAGAATGAGATTGCCGTTGGCTTCAGAAAATGCCTTCCAAGGTCTTGGGTTAGAAGGCATGTCTTGAGAATGGCACATGGAAGCTGTCAAACAGATGACACTTCCCCCTGCTGGTGTGTTATCCATCTGCTCCATCTCTGTCCGTTTGTATCCCCTGGCCTCCACTGTGTGCAAGTCACTGTTAGCTCCATACGAGCCTTGGGGTAGGTTGGTACTTGAGGTGTGTGTAATGTTGTCTCTGGACCATCACTGCATTTATTGACCTTGTGGGGAAGGATCAGGAGCACATTATAGCAATAAACAGCTTTATGGAGGGGGTCATAGGCACATAATTTCATTGGCTGTCCTTTCAGCAGCACACCTCGGACATAATAACTTGGTGTGCCTATGATGGGGAACACTTGGAGTACATCATGACAATTCATAGCCTACTTTGGGAATGCTAGGAACACACCATACATTGACTGGCCTACTAGGAACACCTGAGGTGCATACCGGCATGGACTAGCAATGGGGTACACCTGGCATGGAATTGCTAATATGGTTAAGTCTTGGACACACCACAGGAAAAACTAGACATTACTTCATGTCACTCACTAAACCATGGGGTATGGTCTAAGAAAATTGTGGCATTGATTGCCTTCTGATGGGACATCCAGAGCACATCACGGCAGTAAATCAAACATTAAGAGCACCTATAGAAAAGCGGAATTGACTGGCATGAAGGAATATCTATTATGATGAGACATACGCCTGGCCACATGATGGATAAAGTTGACATATCATGGGGTATCTGAGCTCATGCCACATCAAATAGGGTTTTAATAAAGGTACCTGGCAGCATGGTGCAAAGAACTTCAAAAGACGCTAATAAACTTAAAATTAAATATTATTTGCAGACAAAATTGATTTAATTACTAATATTACCAAGTTGCTTTAGGGAGACAAAATTGTCCTTGTAAGAAAAAAGAAAGGTTGACGTGTGTGTAAAATGAGTCTTAATACTAAAAATGAAATCGGGTATTTGGGATGCAATTTATTTATTTTTGGAAAATAAGCTGATGTGTGGATCACAGGCAAAGTTAATAAATATTTTAAGCCATTATTTGAATGATAGTTGGTATTGATTTTAAGACCCTGGTATCGGAGGGCACTTTCTTTCTGCTGTAGTGGTAATGTCACAATACGTATCTACAGTGATAGTTTTTTAAGATTGGATTATCACTAAAAAGAACTAATATCTAAAGCCTAAGGCTGCAGGAACCGAATATATGTCGTTATAACGCATGTGATACATTGAATGCCATTACAACGCAGTTGTTACAACGACCGCGTTGTTACATCGCATACGATAACTAAGAAAATACCTCTATACTGACCTTTCAAATTTCAACATTGGCTGTAAGCTCAAAGGTACGACATCTCCCCATGGACACAGTCTTGTCACATGTATATATTACAAAGGTTTATTATTTTATTGTATATCAAAAACTTTTTTCATATCTTTTTTTAGGCTCACGAAGTCATAGGATCCCATACATGTTTTGCTTTTTAATGTTAATTTCTGTGTGTTTTGTATGAATGCCAGTATAAGTGAATAGGTTGATAGGTGAGAATGTAGGTATGATGGTTGTTGTGGGGTTATATATAATATTGTGACTTGTGTCCCAAATGTGTATATTAATTCAATCTATATGAAATTGTACATATGTGTATGTTTTTATGACTTCGTGAGCCTAAAAAAAGATATGAAAAAAATGAAAAAAAGTTTTTGATATACAATAAAATAATAAACCTTTGTAATATATACATTTGACAAGACTGTGTCTATGGGGAGATGTCGTACCTTTGAGCTTACAGCCAATGTTGAAATTTGATAGGTCAGTATAGAGGTATTTTCTTAGTTGTTGTTTCCCCCTCCTCTTGGACCTGACAGAAAATAGGGGGTACCTTTTCCTTACATACATCGCATACAATTACATCGCAAGTCGTTACAACGACTTGCTGTAGGGACGTGCTGGACTTAGGAATAGTATAATTTACTATTCCCACTCCAGTTTGTGCAACAGCAGGGAAGGTGTTGGATTGTAAATCCAACACCTTCTACCCCCTACAGCAAGTAGTTGTAACAACTTGCGATGTAATCGTATGCGATGTAATAACGAGTCGTTGTAACGACCGCGTTGTAATGGCATGCAATGTATCGCATGCGAACTAAACGATGTCTCCCGCAGGAACCCAGCACTCTGAACTTGTAAAATTGTCCTACTATACAGGTTAGCTCTGCTATCTATGGCTAGATCATTCTATCACAATATGTGTAATCTATTGTATACCAGAAACATATTATCTAGATTCATACTTATACCTACATATACTACATTATCATGAACAACTACCCTAAATATTTGTCAAATTCGACATGTAATTACAAAGTGCAATGCCATGGAAGTATCTCACAATCACCAAGTCAAATATTTCCTTTGCCATCTCAAGCACTTTGTATCTGACATGAATCAGCATGGCTGGTTTTTTTATCACTATAGTGCAAGAAAAGCAGATTTTCAAATCACCCTATATCAAAAGAGTAGCACTGAGGGCAGGTGCAATTCATTCTGTCAACAAAACGTAGTTCTTTGAAATGTTTTCCAACCCTGGCTGAGATGGTAATGCAAGCTTTAGAAGAATTTAATTAACTCCTACTGTACTAACACTCTCCCTGACATACTAGCCAACCTTCATTGGAAGTTCAGCCACTCCATAGAAGTTCCCGTCCCCATACATGTCCTCAGGTTTACCTGTTCTGTCATCTTAAATGAGCAATTGTTTTAGTAGATATAGCCTGTCATCTACGTCCTCATTCTACCTCTCCAGTTCTAAACACACAATCACCTTCTTTTTTCATTTAACATTTAATTGTCAACTTGATGGAGGATAGGCACCTTATAAACTAACATGCAGGTGAAGTTTCTTCTTCAAATAAACCTTCAATAGACTGCAGCATCAAAAGCCCATACTATCTCCAATATTTAGTTGATAAATTCAAGAAAATATCAGAAAAAAACAAATTTAACAGAACATCACCAGAAATGCCCTGCTGGGGCATTTAAAAATGCTTTTGGTTGTCAAGGAAATCAGATCTGTCCGCTTTTATGTGCTTAATGACATTTCCAAGGAAACTGGTGGCAGGAAATCAGTGACACTGGATCTGTTGATTTCATTACCAACACTGACTACTAACCAAAGCTAGCTCTTGACACACAAACAGTTAACAGGTGTATCTGGTGTCTTGTTCCTCCTAAGGTCACCCTCTAGTTTATGTCCCTGAAAGGGACCTTGTTTCAGTCATTCAGCTCATATACAACATTGTTGCTCTTACACTGTTAGCTAACAATGCAATTCACAAAACTAAATTACCCTGTTTGGTTTAGTGACTATAGCACTGCCTTTGATAAAGGTGATCTGAGTAGATTATGGCACAACCTATGACTAATTTCGGAATGAGTTAAGTGGTGAACTTAAGTAAGACCAAAATGATGAACCTATGATTACTAGGAAATAATGTCTGATGATAATCTAGCATGTAGGAAACACATTGTGGAGATGTCCTATGTTCTCCTGGGCATTGATGATGTATTTAGAATGGTGATTCTGTGGGGTTCTAAGAAACAGCAGTTGCTGTTGACATTCTGGTGGAGGTTACTGCATGAAGAAGACATACTTGAAATAAAGGAACTGGAAACTATTCTACTTGTCTTCC
This sequence comes from Calotriton arnoldi, assembly GCA_963921515.1. Lineage (NCBI taxonomy): Eukaryota > Metazoa > Chordata > Amphibia > Caudata > Salamandridae > Calotriton > Calotriton arnoldi. The sequence goes on from CAWUFW010005429.1 coordinate 973,507, forward strand.
CAGTTGCTACAGATTTTGGCGACAAGCGACTTACAAAGCTGCGTAGGGGGCAGCTACCAGTCAGTAACCTCCACCCCTGGAAAGCGCTGTAACCTGGAACAGTGCTAAGAGAAAACTATACTTCAAAACGTGAGTTTGTCTCCATATTACCCTGTGGAACATGAATACCCTAAACCAGTGGTTCCCAAACTGGGGTCCGCGGACCCCCAGGGGTCCCGGACACATTCCCAGGGGTCCGCAGGCAGCTGTCTTAAAAGCAATGCAAAGTTCCTTGTATAATCTGCAGTTTTACGACGACAACAAAAGTGGCAAGATAACTCGAGTGATTAATGTACCTGCTGGAGAGAGATGGTAGGTAGCGCAGAGGGTTAAAATGCCTGCTCCAAAGAACGTGTACCATGCATTTTTAATAAAACAGTATTTTATGTGCATAGCTGGGTTACTGCTTTTGTCACAGATTCTTTTGTTACTGTGCAGTTCATAAGTTACAATAATAATCTAGCACCGTCAGCTATGAACTGCCGTCAAAGAGCTGCATACAAACTGCATGGTACAAGTTAGTATGCCATCTTTTTTTCCCAGTCTTTCATTATCCTGATGCTGCCAAAAAGGTATGTTTGGGTAGAATTAAATTGTTATAATTAAAGTCAACGCTAACCACTGTGTTACATTCTGAAACCAGATTTTGTGCTTCTCCAAATCAAGCACTCTTAAAAAATGCTTACCAGTATGGATGGCATGTGAATCCTACACCTTGAAGTCCCCTATGTAACATTTTCTATACACTGATTTACACACGTATGATTCATTGGGGGAGATTTACTAAGGTTTTGCGCCATGTTTGCGTCACAAAAGTGACACAAAACGACGCAAAATCTTTTTTTTGTAATTTACTTTCCAGCACTAAACTTGTTCCCATGCAACCACCCAAGGTTTCTCACGCTAAACCCAATTTACTAAAAACAGTAGATTGGGTTTAGCGTGAGAACACTGCGCCCTTTTCAACTAGGCACAAGGAAGGAGAAATTCTTTCATTTCTCCTTCCTTTTCCAACTTTGCATGCGTGCTGCACTGTGCAGCACGCCTATAAAGTGGGAAAAGCTTTCCCTCGTGTCTAGCATAGTAGTTTGTACAAGAAGGGTACCCTTCCTGTACAAAACCTATGCTACACTCATGCACACACCTTAGCGCTACAGCGCTAAGGTGTGTGCATGGCGCGGGGCTACTGAAATCAGCGCCGGCACAAGAGAAAGGGGAGGAGAGAGCCATAGCTTTGGAAATATGGCGCTCCCCTGCTCCCTCCCTGTCGCGCAATGCAGCGCAGCCTCGCGGGGGGCTGCGCAGCATTGCGCAACTTTTTTGTAAATCTCCCCCATTGTTTCTGTATGTGTGTGATGTAAAGTGCTCTTACACCCTACACTAGTATGAGAGATGCTATAAAACAAATGAAATACATGTGACAGAGGTGCTATGGGAAGAAGAGAGGCACTGTTGGAGGATGATAGTGAGGGATTCATGGAAGAGCCCCAAAACGATTGTTGTATTGGTGCATAGTAAGGTCATCATTTACTATGCTTTGAAAGCGAATACAATTCAATATATAATTACAAATGTGTTGTAGAATGCACCATTTTCCCCCAAATTTTCTTGGTGGGAGAGCCCCCCCAAAGTCCGCTTTGTAGTGGCCAGGCTCACTTACTGCACTTGGTGTGCACCGTACGGGGACTGGCCTGACAACATTTGCCAGGGCTGCTTTGGGTTCCAGTCTGGCCCCGTCAGGAGCAGGAGCCTCATACTCTAAAATAAAGCCAAATATTTAAAAGTTAGTCGCCGAGATGCAGCACCAACCTTCCTATTAAAATTTTTCGATTTTGCAAATTTTTTCAATATAAAATATTAAAAGCTTTAGTAATTTGGGTATCTGTTCGGTGTGCACACGTGTGTTTATTTTTTTCGAATTACTGTTTTAATGTTTGAAATTTAAATCATACGAATTGGTTGGGGGTCCTCGGCTTCCAGTAGTGACTCAATAGGGGTCCTCAGGAGTCAAAAGTTTGGGAACCACTGCCCTAAACTGTATTTAAGGGCTGGGAACAAGAAAAACACGACTAGACTGGAGGTGCCCTAAACCTAGAGACTGGAGTTACCCTGAATTGTATTTTTGGCAAACTGTATATTAGCCATCCGAGTCTGATCTTGGGTCCCAAGGATTGCCTTGTTTGCCTTATTTTGACTGTTCTTTGCTGCTTATTAACGGGAACACACTCCTACTTGAGTCTTCCCAACGTCTGCCTCAGGCGCTCAAGCGTAAACGCGGCCTTCATCTCTAGCCTGCCACATCTGCTTCAGCACGGCTCTACGAGCTACCTTCACGTTGCGGCCGAGGCGCCGGTCGTAATACACCACTGTCAAGTTTGCCAAATATGTTGTGCTTCATTTACGCGGTCATGGCACGCACACACATTTGTGGTGTCATTCTCTGCCATTTTACATTGCTTCATTTCACTGCATAACAGCTCGAGAAGGGGTGCTCGCGCTTGCCTCCTTCAATTGTTCACAACTGCGCTGCCTCTCCAGCTCGTGCGTTCATCACCTAGCAACACACCAGCACTCACAAGCAGGCTTGCCGTCAATCTGCCATCTCTTTTGCGATCTTTATTTCATGTATCCTTGTCCCAGGAGTCTCTTCACGCGTCATACCTACAGCAGACTCTCCACTCTTACATACGCATTGAAAGAGGACTACACACAGAAGAGTGCAAAAGAATACAAATGGCATAGAAGAAAGACTACTTAATGTACTTCTATAGTGGACTACATATTGCATAGAAACAAGACGGAGGATTATAAGAAAGACTACGGGGTGTGCTTCTAAAGTGGACTACAGATTGCATAGAAACAAGACTGAGGATTATATTTCTGGAACAGTTTAAACTTGAACATGTGCATTACAATTTATGAGTGAGTGCATTGTTATTATTTTCAAGTAATTGTTTTAGCTTGTTATTTTAATTTATTGTTTCAACTTTTTGTGGTAATTTGTTATTTTACTTTCTTGTTTTTCTGTATAAAAAGAAATGGCAGAACAAAGTATCTCTGCTCCTCCAAGCTTTTTACCACTCCCTGGGGAACCTGTCATTCCATGGAAAAGGTGGAAAAATATTTTTTTCACCTACATGCTAGCCATTGGTGGAGAGAAGTATGGTCCCTTAACCCCTTCGGTGCTTATGACGAGCTGGACTCGTCATGGCACACAGTGCTCGTGTGCTCATGACGAGTCCAGCTCGTCATAAGACCACCCACGGGGAAGCGCTGGCGCTCCCCCGTGGGAATCCGATCGTCGGGTTTTTTTGGGGGAAGGCAGGGGAAGGACTTCCCCTGCCTCCCCCCGCACCCTCCCGCCCTCCCCATCAATGACGTCAGCGCGCGAGGCGCGCTGACATCATTGAGGGTTTCCCTTTCTTCCCCGACGCGCTGGAAGCCATTTGCTTCCAGCACGTCGGGGAAATCAGGTGAGTTTTGGCTCGGGGAGGGGGGGTTTGATTCGAAAAGAGACATCGAGGGAAAGGAAAGGGTTTTCCTTTCCCCGATGCCTCTTTTGCATTCCTGCTGCACGATCATGTGATCGTGCAGCAGGAATGCCCACGAGGGAGGGAGGGCGCAATTCTCCTGTAGAATTCGTGAGCGTGGAGATGTGCCTTCTCTCCATTTACACCCTGAAAAGTTAGCTGTAATCCTTGATGGAGGTCTTTGCATCCTTGAATTTCTCGAGCGCAATGCTCGTGTAGTTCCTGTGACCAGGAGGTTCCTTCTCCTCGTCTGCCGCTGAGATCCTGCTCTGACCCTTTATAAACAAGAGGCATGTGAACGGGCCTAGAAGCCCCGCTCGTTTGGCCCCGCCACACATACACTAGCGGTATGCAACGTATGCCCGGCCTTTCCCCACTATGATGGACAGCTTACTCAAAGGACCCCGGCGCTTTCGGCGCGGTGGCAAAGTTACAGACACACAGGTCACTGGAGACAATTGTTCTGGTCCTTTACGCAGCTGTAGTGTAGGAAAGGCACTATACATTTACCCAACGAGGTAGCACTTACTGATTAGCCAGTAGAAAGTACTCCAGTTGAGTAGAGGTATTGCACAAAACGGTGGCATCTTCGTGGATAAATATGCAGGGCAGATGTGCCTTCTCTCCATTTCCAACGTGAAAAGTTAGCTGTAATCCTTGATGGAGGTCTTTGCATCCTTCATTTTCTCGAGCGCAATTCTCGTGTAGAATTCGTGAGCGTGGAGATGTGCCTTCTCTCCATTTACACCCTGAAAAGTTAGCTGTAATCCTTGATGGAGGTCTTTGCATCCTTGAATTTCTCGAGCGCAATGCTCGTGTAGTTCCTGTGACCAGGAGGTTCCTTCTCCTCGTCTGCCGCTGAGATCCTGCTCTGACCCTTTATAAACAAGAGGCATGTGAACGGGCCTAGAAGCCCCGCTCGTTTGGCCCCGCCACACATACACTAGCGGTATGCAACGTATGCCCGCCCTTTCCCCACTATGATGGACAGCTTACTCAAAGGACCCCGGCGCTTTCGGCGCGGTGGCAAAGTTACAGACACACAGGTCACTGGAGACAATTGTTCTGGTCCTTTACGCAGCTGTAGTGTAGGAAAGGCACTATACATTTACCCAACGAGGTAGCACTTACTGATTAGCCAGTAGAAAGTACTCCAGTTGAGTAGAGGTATTGCACAAAACGGTGGCATCTTCGTGGATAAATATGCAGGGCAGATGTGCCTTCTCTCCATTTCCAACGTGAAAAGTTAGCTGTAATCCTTGATGGAGGTCTTTGCATCCTTCATTTTCTCGAGCGCAATTCTCGTGTAGAATTCGTGAGCGTGGAGATGTGCCTTCTCTCCATTTACACCCTGAAAAGTTAGCTGTAATCCTTGATGGAGGTCTTTGCATCCTTGAATTTCTCGAGCGCAATGCTCGTGTAGTTCCTGTGACCAGGAGGTTCCTTCTCCTCGTCTGCCGCTGAGATCCTGCTCTGACCCTTTATAAACAAGAGGCATGTGAACGGGCCTAGAAGCCCCGCTCGTTTGGCCCCGCCACACATACACTAGCGGTATGCAACGTATGCCCGCCCTTTCCCCACTATGATGGACAGCTTACTCAAAGGACCCCGGCGCTTTCGGCGCGGTGGCAAAGTTACAGACACACAGGTCACTGGAGACAATTCTTCTGGTCCTTTACGCAGCTGTAGTGTAGGAAAGGCACTATACATTTACCCAACGAGGTAGCACTTACTGATTAGCCAGTAGAAAGTACTCCAGTTGAGTAGAGGTATTGCAAAAAATGGTGGCATCTTCGTGGATAAATATGCAGGGCAGATGTGCCTTCTCTCCATTTCCAACGTGAAAAGTTAGCTGTAATCCTTGATGGAGGTCTTTGCATCCTTCATTTTCTCGAGCGCAATTCTCGTGTAGAATTCGTGAGCGTGGAGATGTGCCTTCTCTCCATTTACACCCTGAAAAGTTAGCTGTAATCCTTGATGGAGGTCTTTGCATCCTTGAATTTCTCGAGCGCAATGCTCGTGTAGTTCCTGTGACCAGGAGGTTCCTTCTCCTCGTCTGCCGCTGAGATCCTGCTCTGACCCTTTATAAACAAGAGGCATGTGAACGGGCCTAGAAGCCCCGCTCGTTTGGCCCCGCCACACATACACTAGCGGTATGCAACGTATGCCCGCCCTTTCCCCACTATGATGGACAGCTTACTCAAAGGACCCCGGCGCTTTCGGCGCGGTGGCAAAGTTACAGACACACAGGTCACTGGAGACAATTCTTATGGTCCTTTACGCAGCTGTAGTGTAGGAAAGGCACTATACATTTACCCAACGAGGTAGCACTTACTGATTAGCCAGTAGAAAGTACTCCAGTTGAGTAGAGGTATTGCACAAAACGGTGGCATCTTCGTGGATAAATATGCAGGGCAGATGTGCCTTCTCTCCATTTCCAACGTGAAAAGTTAGCTGTAATCCTTGATGGAGGTCTTTGCATCCTTCATTTTCTCGAGCGCAATTCTCGTGTAGAATTCGTGAGCGTGGAGATGTGCCTTCTCTCCATTTACACCCTGAAAAGTTAGCTGTAATCCTTGATGGAGGTCTTTGCATCCTTGAATTTCTCGAGCGCAATGCTCGTGTAGTTCCTGTGACCAGGAGGTTCCTTCTCCTCGTCTGCCGCTGAGATCCTGCTCTGACCCTTTATAAACAAGAGGCATGTGAACGGGCCTAGAAGCCCCGCTCGTTTGGCCCCGCCACACATACACTAGCGGTATGCAACGTATGCCCGCCCTTTCCCCACTATGATGGACAGCTTACTCAAAGGACCCGGCGCTTTCGGCGCGGTGGCAAAGTTACAGACACACAGGTCACTGGAGACAATTCTTCTGGTCCTTTACGCAGCTGTAGTGTAGGAAAGGCACTATACATTTACCCAACGAGGTAGCACTTACTGATTAGCCAGTAGAAAGTACTCCAGTTGAGTAGAGGTATTGCACAAAACGGTGGCATCTTCGTGGATAAATATGCAGGGCAGATGTGCCTTCTCTCCATTTCCAACGTGAAAAGTTAGCTGTAATCCTTGATGGAGGTCTTTGCATCCTTCATTTTCTCGAGCGCAATTCTCGTGTAGAATTCGTGAGCGTGGAGATGTGCCTTCTCTCCATTTACACCCTGAAAAGTTAGCTGTAATCCTTGATGGAGGTCTTTGCATCCTTGAATTTCTCGAGCGCAATGCTCGTGTAGTTCCTGTGACCAGGAGGTTCCTTCTCCTCGTCTGCCGCTGAGATCCTGCTCTGACCCTTTATCCCCTTCGGTGCTTATGACGAGCTGAACTCGTCATGGCACACAGTGCTCGTGTGCTCATGACGAGTCCAGCTCGTCATAAGACCACCCACGGGGAAGCGCTGGCGCTCCCCCGTGGGAATCCGATCGTTAGGTTTTTTTGGGGGGAGGCAGGGGAAGGGCTTCCCCTGCCTCCCCCGCCCCATCAATGACGTCAGCGCGCGAGGTGCGCTGACATCATTGAGGGTTTCCCTTTCTTCCCGACGCGCTGGAAGCCATTTGCTTCCAGCGCGTCGGCGAAATCAGGTGAGGTTTGGCTCGGGGAGGGGGGTTTGTATCAAAAGAGGCATCGAGGAGGAAAGGGTTTTCCTTTCCCCCGATGCCTCTTTTGTGCATTCCTGCTGCACGATCATGTGATCGTGCAGCAGGAATGCCCACTAGGCACCAGGGTTTTTTTTAATTTTTGTGTTGGGGAGTGGCCAAAAGGGCAAGGGTTGCTCCCCTTTTACGGGTGTGAATATTTTATTTATACTGTTAGGCCCACCTACCCCTTAGCTTGGCTGGTGGATTGTGTGTGGACTGGTGCATTATTTGCATATGTGATTGTAATGTTTTTTTTCTCCTTTTTATTCTAGTGTAAAGCTTTTGATTCCTGTTTGCGGTTTCGGCAGTTGTGGTTCTGCAGTTTTGCGTAATTGCATTTATTTGGTAAGAAAAATATTTTTGTTGTGTGTACTCCAAATGAGTATTATTGTCATGCATGAATGAATTTTTTTGTAAGTGGTGCCATAATGGCAGCATATTTGTTAGTGTTCAGAGCATGAAATTCTTTGCGATGTTTTGCATTGTCTTATGTGTAATTTTTTTCTTCTTCTTTTTTAGTGGGATATTGTTGATCCTTACTGTGTCTGTGCAGAGTTGGTGGTGGTGAGTCTAGCTGCTTCTGTCACGTGAGTGGTATAGTGTTGGAGTATATAGGTCTTTGTGATAAAGCTACATTTTGTTTATTTCTTTTTTTTACAAAGGGTTTGTTGTTGTTGACTTGTTTGACAAGTAACCTTTATTAGTAAGCATTATGGCTAGCCGTAGAATTACTGCTCAGCAGGTGGTTGGTTTGCTTCTTGAATCTTCCTCTGAGCAGGATTATGAGACTGACAGTGCGTCTGAGGGAGAGGAGGGAGGGGAACATTCAGGCAGTGAGTTTTCTCTCCACATGGAATCATCGGATGATGAAGGTACTCTCAGTGCAGATGAAGTGCCTGATTTAGAGGAGGATACTACTGTGCCGATGGTGCAAGAGGCATCTGGATTGCAGCCTGGGGCTGCTAGGCTTCCTACTGGAAGTGCTGGACTCTGGGTTGATCCAAACATGGTGCAGCCGGTGTTGCCTGCCTTTAGTGGTTATGCAGGGTGTAGAGTGGATTGTGAACATTATTTGCCTATACAGTATTTTCAGTTGTTTATGGATGATGTATTTTTGGGTGAGATTGTTGAGCAGACTAATTTGTATGCTGAACAGTTTTTGAGGGACAACAGTGCCAGACTTAGGCCCCATTCTAGAGCTACCAGGTGGAGTCCCACAAATCTGGAAGAGATGAAGAAGTTTTTGGGTTTGACTTTTTTGATGGGTTTGATAAGGAAGCCGTCCATGGGTTCATATTGGTCTACCAGTCCCTTGATGGCAACGGCCATATTTCCTGCAGTTATGACTCGTGATCGGTATTTACTTTTGCTTCGGATGCTGCATTTTGTTGATAATGGTTTGGCGTTGCCACGAGATCACCCTGAATGTGACCGTCTTTTTAAGATTCGGCCTGTTCTTGATCATTTTGTAGATCGATTTTCAGAGATCTATACTCCAGGGAAAGAAATATCTATTGATGAGTCTTTGGTCCTGTTCAAGGGCCGTTTGGTTTTTAGGCAGTACATTCCTAGCAAGAGGGCACGCTATGGAATTAAGCTGTATATGTTGTCTGAGAGTAGGACAGGATATGTTTTTAATTTGCGTGTGTACACTGGTAGGGATTCCACTATTGACCCCCCTGGTTGTCCGTCCACTTTTGGAGTAACAGAGAAAATTGTGTGGGAGCTTGCTAGAGGACTGTTTAACAGAGGCCACCATTTGTACCTTGATAACTTCTACACTGCTGTGCAATTGTTTAAGGAATTGTTCAAAGTGGACACTTTTGCTTGTGGCACAATCCGCTCTAACCGTAAAGGTTATCCAAAAGAGCTTGTTTGCAAAAAACTTCAGAGGGGACAGTGCAGTGCCTTGCGTAGTGAGGAACTGCTAGCTGTGAAATTTGTGGACAGGAGGGATGTGTACATGCTGACTACCATCCATGATGAGAGTACTTCACCTGTGGCTGTTTGGGGTCAGATTGCTGAAGTGCGCAAACCTGTGTGCATTTTAGACTACAATAAGCACATGGGTGGTGTTGATAGAGTAGATCAGAGGTTGGAACCTTACACTGCTATTCGTAAGTCTTACATTTGGTATAAGAAGTTGGCCATCCATCTCTTCAATTTAGCAACTTTCAATGCTTTTGTTGTGTTCAAGGAGTGTTCTCCTGCGTCAAAGTTGACTTTTGTTCAGTTTCAGGAGTCTGTCATAGGCAGCCTTGTTGTTGTGGAACAGGCAAGTGTTCCTAGAGCTGGAGTGGTGGAGGATGTGGCTCGATTGAAAGATCGCCACTTTCCTGATCACATTCCTCCTACACTCTCAAAAGACTTTCCCACTAGGAGATGTAGAGTCTGTTGGCGAAGAGGTACGCGGAAGGAGACTCGTATGTACTGCCCTGAGTGTCCTTCTAACCCTGGGCTGTGTGTGCCTGCTTGTTATAGAGCGTACCACAAGCAAAAGAATTATTGGGAGCAACCATGAGTGGTAAAGTGAACTGCCTGGTCTGTAATGTTTAAGAATTGTTGTTCTGTTTCAAGGTTGGCATTAGTGCAATGTATTTAGTTTCTGATTTTGTGTTAGTAGATTTGTATCTATTTGCAATTTGTTTGTGTTTTCTTTTTTGTATAAAAAAATCCTAAATGTGATGGTGGTGTGTGTAGGCTGGTGCTTGGCTGGCGGTGTGCGTGGAGTGGCGCTTGGCTGGCGGTGTGCGGGGAGTGGCTCTTGGCTGGCGGTGTGCGTGGAGTGGTGCTTGGCTGGCGGTGTGCGTGGAGTGGCGCTAGGCTGGCGGTGTTCGTGGAGTGGCGCTAGGCTGGCGGTGTGCGGGGAGTGGCTCTTGGCTGGCGGTGTGCGTGGAGTGGTGCTTGGCTGGCGGTGTTCGTGGAGTGGCGCTAGGCTGGCGGTGTGCGTGGAGTGGCGCTAGGCTGGCGGTGTGCGTGGAGTGGCGCTAGGCTGGCGGTGTGCGTGGAGTGGCGCTTGGCTGGCGGTGTGCGTGGACTGGCGCTCGGCTGGCAGTGTGTGAGTAGTGACTTGCTGCTGGTCACTACACACACTGCTAGCCGAGCGACACTCCACGCAATCCATCAGCTTGTGTGGTTGATGTGTTAGGAATGTGGGCGTGTGAAAGTGATGGGCCCTTGAATGGCGCTGTCTGCTGGTGTGAGTGTTGTAATGTGATGGGCCCGCGGCTGGTGGTGTGAATGGTTTTGTATTTGTCACACGTATGAAAGGTGTATGAATGGCCTGTAAAGAGGTTGGTGCCTTGTCGTGGCTTTACAGCTCACGAGCTGTGAGTCAATGGTTCAGTTTCTCATCCTTTCAATTATTAACAGTGCATTTCATTTTTGTGAAATCACTTGTTAATACAATTGTATATACTGAACCATCACTCACCCTCGTGCCAAATCCAACCAGTATGTGTGTGTGTGCTTGAGGATTAGATGGCTGTGCAGTAATATTTTTTTTTGTCTTTCTCAAGCAGGGTGTACCTTGTCCCTTTTTGTGAATGTTGTAATGTGTTTGTTTCGTGCCTGGGGGTGTGAATGGTCTTGTGTGTATCACGTATGAAAGGTGTGTGAATGGCCTGTAAAGCGGTTGGGGCCTTGACGTGGCTTTACAGCTCACGAGCTGCGAGTCACTGGTTCCGTTTTTGTCCTTTCAATTATTGACAGTGCATTTCATTTTTGTGAAATCTCTTGTTAATAAAATTGTATATACTGAACCATCACTTGCCCTCGTGCCAAATCCAACCAGTATGTGTGTGTGCTTGAGGAATAGATGGCTGTGCAGTAATCTTTGTCTTTTAGTCTGTCTGCCAAGGTGTACATTCCGTCTAAGAATAACCTACCAACTGTAGATATTGTCGTAAACGAAACACCCATGGGAGTACATGGTGATATCTCTCTTGTGGATCCCAACAAGTTATGGTACCCACAATGTCCTGCAAACCTCAAAATGTCTGTCACATTTTCCTTGCAATATTGTGCCAAAATTTTCACGCTGCAGAAATAAACAACACATTATCTCAAAATGACCTGGTTTTGCAAGGGGGTCACCTGGGTTTTTGGCCCGGGGCTCGGCGGCCACATAGGAAACCTACCAAACCCACACATTTCTGAAAAGTAGACACCCGGGGACTTCCAGGGAGGTATGGCTTGCATGGATCCCCAACGTTTCCTTACCCAGAATCCCCTGCAAACCTCACTTTTAGCTGAAAAAATCACTTTTTTCACACATTTTTGTGTGGGAAAGTGTGGCATCACTGGCCTCACACAAATTTCCTACCACCCAGCGTTCCCCCAGGTCTCCCGATAAAAATGGTGCCTCACTTGTGTGGGAGGCCCAAGTACCTGCGACAGGCAAGGGCCCACAACGTATTGAGGCGACCTCAAAATGGCCTTTCACAAAACCACCTGGTTTTGCAAGGGGGGTCACCTGGGTTTTTGGCCCAGTGCTCGGCGGCCATCTAGGGAAACTTACCAAACCCACACATTTCTGAAAAGTAGACACCCGGGGACTTCCAGGGAGGTATGGCTTGCATGGATCCCCAACGTTTCCTTACCCAGAATCCCCTGCAAACCTCACTTTTAGCTGAAAAAATCACTTTTTTCACACATTTTTGTGTGGGAAAGTGTGGCATCACTGGCCTCACACAAATTTCCTACCACCCAGCGTTCCCCCAGGTCTCCCGATAAAAATGGTGCCTCACTTGTGTGGGAGGCCCAAGTACCTGCGACAGGCAAGGGCCCACAACGTATTGAGGCGACCTCAAAATGGCCTTTCACAAAACCACCTGGTTTTGCAAGGGGGGTCACCTGGGTTTTTGGCCCAGTGCTCGGCGGCCATCTAGGGAAACTTACCAAACCCACACATTTCTGAAAAGTAGACACCCGGGGGCTTCCAGGGAGGTATGGCTTGCGTGGATCCCCCAACGTTTCCTTACCCAGAATCCCCTGCAAACCTCACTTTTAGCTGAAAAAATCACTTTTTTCACACATTTTTGTGTGGGAAAGTGTTGCATCACTGGCCTCACACAAATTTCCTACCACCCAGCGTTCCCCCAGGTCTCCCGATAAAAATGGTGCCTCACTTGTGTGGGAGGCCCAAGTACCCGCGACAGGCAAGGGCCCACAACGTATTGAGGCGACCTCAAAATGGCCTTTCACAAAACCACCTGGTTTTGCAAGGGGAGTCACCTGGGTTTTGGCCCAGTGCTCGGCGGCCATCTAGGGAAACCTACCAAACCCACACATTTCTGAAAAGTAGACACCCGGGGGCTTCCAGGGAGGTATGGCTTGCGTGGATCCCCCAACGTTTCCTTACCCAGAATCCCCTGCAAACCTCACTTTTAGCTGAAAAAATCACTTTTTTCACACATTTTTGTGTGGGAAAGTGTGGCATCACTGGCCTCACACAAATTTCCTACCACCCAGCGTTCCCCCAGGTCTCCCGATAAAAATGGTGCCTCACTTGTGTGGGAGGCCCAAGTACCCGCGACAGGCAAGGGCCCACAACGTATTGAGGCGACCTCAAAATGGCCTTTCACAAAACCACCTGGTTTTGCAAGGGGAGTCACCTGGGTTTTTGGCCCAGTGCTCGGCGGCCATCTAGGGAAACCTACCAAACCCACACATTTCTGAAAAGTAGACACCCGGGGGCTTCCAGGGAGGTATGGCTTGCGTGGATCCCCCAACGTTTCCTTACCCAGAATCCCCTGCAAACCTCACTTTTAGCTGAAAAAAATCACTTTTTTCACACATTTTTGTGTGGAAAAGTGTGGCATCACTGGCCTCACACAAATTTCCTACCACCCAGCGTTCCCCAGGTCTCCCGATAAAAATGGTGCCTCACTTGTGTGGGAGGCCCAAGTACCCGCGACAGGCAAGGGCCCACAACGTATTGAGGCAACCTCAAAATGGCCTTTCACAAAACCACCTGGTTTTGCAACGGGAGTCACCTGGGTTTTGGCCCCATGCTCGGCGGCCATCTAGGGAAACCTACCAAACCCACACATTTCTGAAAAGTAGACACCCGGGGGCTTCCAGGGAGGTATGGCTTGCGTGGATCCCCCAACGTTTCCTTACCAGAATCCCCTGCAAACCTCACTTTTAGCTGAAAAAATCACTTTTTTCACACATTTTTGTGTGGGAAAGTGTGGCATCACTGGCCTCACACAAATTTCCTACCACCCAGCGTTCCCCAGGTCTCCCGATAAAAATGGTGCCTCACTTGTGTGGAAGGCCCAAGTACCCGCGACAGGCAAGGGCCCACAACGTATTGAGGCGACCTCAAAATGGCCTTTCACAAAACCACCTGGTTTTGCAAGGGAGTCACCTGGGTTTTGGCCCAGTGCTCGGCGGCCATCTAGGGAAACCTACCAAACCCACACATTTCTGAAAAGTAGACACCCGGGGGCTTCCAGGGAGGTATGGCTTGCATGGATCCCCCAACGTTTCCTTACCCAGAATTCCCTGCAAACCTCAATTTTAGCTGAAAAATCACTTTTTCACACATTTTTGTGTGGGAAAGTGTGGCATCACTGGCCTCACACAAATTTCCTACCACCCAGCGTTCCCCCAGGTCTCCCTATAAAAATGGTGCTTCACTTGTGTGGGAGGCCCAAGTACCAGCGACAGGCAAGGGCCCAAAACATTTTTTGATAGGCAATGTTGATGTTGCCTCAAAACGTTTTGTGTCCTTGCATGTCGCGGGTACTTGGGCCTGCCACACAAGTGAGGCACCATTTTTATCGGGAGACCTGGGGAACGCTGGGTGGTAGGAAATTTGTGTGAGGCCAGTGATGCCACACTTTCCCACACAAAAATGTGTGAAAAAGTGATTTTTTCAGCTAAAATTGAGGTTTGCAGGGGATTCTGGGTAAGGAAACGTTGGGGATCCACGCAAGCCATACCTCCCTGGAAGCCCCGAGTGTCTACTTTTCAGAAATGTGTGGGTTTGGTAGGTTTCCCTAGATGGCCGCCGAGCACGGTGCCAAAACCCAGGTGACTCCCCTTACAAAACCAGGTGGTTTTGAGATAGGCAATTTTGAGGTCCCTCACTACGTTGTGGGCCCTTGCCTGTCACGGGTACTTGGGCCTCCCACACAAGTGAGGCACCATTTTTATCGGGAGACCTGGGGGAACGCTGGGTGGTAGGAAATTTGTGTGAGGCCAGTGATGCCACACTTTCCACACAAAAATGTGTGAAAAAGTGATTTTTTCAGCTAAAATTGAGGTTTGCAGGGGATTCTGGGTAAGGAAACGTTGGGGATCCACGCAAGCCATACCTCCCTGGAAGCCCCCGGGTGTCTACTTTTCAGAAATGTGTGGGTTTGGTAGGTTTCCCTAGATGGCCGCCGAGCACGAGGCCAAAAACCCAGGTGACTCCCTTGCAAAACCAGGTGGTTTTGAGATAGGCAATTTTGAGGTCGCCTCACTACGTTGTGGGCCCTTGCCTGTCGCGAGTACTGGGCCTCCCACACAAGTGAGGCACCATTTTATCGGGAGACCTGGGGAACGCTGGTGGTAGGAAATTTGTGTGAGGCCAGTGATGCCACACTTTCCCACACACAAATGTGTGAAAAAGTGATTTTTTCAGCTAAAATTGAGGTTTGCAGGGGATTCTGGGTAGGAAACGTTGGGGATCCACGCAAGCCATACCTCCTGGAAGCCCCCGGTGTCTACTTTTCACAAATGTGTGTGTTTGGTAGGTTTCCCTAGGTGCCGGCAGAGGTAGGGTTCAAAAACTACAGCTAGGCACTTTGCCAAAAAGGGTCATTTTTCACTGCGAAATTGAGGTGTGACCACGTTGCGTTTTGCGCCGTTTCCTGTCGCAGGCACTAGGCCGACCCACACAAGTGAGGTACCATTTTTCTCGTAAGACTTTGGGGAACGCGGGGTGGGTGGAAATTTGTGGATCCACGCAGATTCCAGAACTTTCCACCACAGAAATGTGGGGAAAATGTGTTTTTTTGGACAATTTTTATGTTTGCAATGGATTCTGGGTAACAGAACCTGGTGGGAGGCAGTCAAGTCACCCCATCCTGGATTCCCCTGGGTGTCTAGTTTTCAAAAATGTATAGGTTTGCTAGGTTTCCCTAGGTGCCGGCAGAGGTAGGGTTCAAAAACTACAGCTAGGCACTTTGCCAAAACAGGGTCATTTTTCACTGCAAAATTGAGGTGTGACCACGTTGCGTTTTGCGCCGTTTCCTGTCGCAGGCACTAGGCCGACCCACACAAGTGAGGTACCATTTTTCTCGTAAGACTTTGGGGAACGCGGGGTGGGTGGAAATTTGTGGATCCACGCAGATTCCAGAACTTTCCACCACAGAAATGTGGGTTTTTTGACAATTTTTTATGTTTGCAAGGGATTCTGGGTAACAGAACCTGGTGGGAGGCAGTCAAGTCACCCCATCCTGGATTCCCCTGGGTGTCTAGTTTTCAAAAATGTATAGGTTTGCTAGGTTTCCCTAGGTGCCGGCAGAGGTATGGTTCAAAAACTACAGCTAGGCACTTTGCCAAAAAAGGGTCATTTTTCACTGCGAAATTGAGGTGTGACCACGTTGCGTTTTGCGCCGTTTCCTGTCGCAGGCACTAGGCCGACCCACACAAGTGAGGTACCATTTTTCTCGTAAGACTTTGGGGAACGCGGGGTGGGTGGAAATTTGTGGATCCACGCAGATTGCAGAACTTTCCACCACAGAAATGTGGGGAAAATGTGTTTTTTTGACAATTTTTTATGTTTGCAAGGGATTCTGGGTAACAGAACCTGGTGGGAGGCAGTCAAGTCACCCCATCCTGGATTCCCCTGGGTGTCTAGTTTTCAAAAATGTATAGGTTTGCAAGGTTTTCCTAGGTGCCGGCAGAGGTAGGGTTCAAAAACTACAGCTAGGCACTTTGCCAAAAAAGGGTCATTTTTCACTGCGAAATTGAGGTGTGACCACGTTGCGTTTTGCGCCCTTTCCTGTCGCAGGCACTAGGCCGACCCACACAAGTGAGGTACCATTTTTCTCGTAAGACTTTGGGGAACGCGGGGTGGGTGGAAATTTGTGGATCCACGCAGATTCCAGAACTTTCCACCACAGAAATGTGGGGAAAATGTGGTTTTTTTGACAATTGTTTATGTTCGCAAGGGATTCTGGGTAACAGAACCTGGTGGGAGGCAGTCAAGTCACCCCATCCTGGATTCCCCTGGGTGTCTAGTTTTCAAAAATGTATAGGTTTGCTAGGTTTCCCTAGGTGCCGGCAGAGGTAGGGTTCAAAAACTACAGCTAGGCACTTTGCCAAAAAAGGGTCATTTTTCACTGCGAAATTGAGGTGTGACCACGTTGCGTATTGCGCCGTTTCCTGTCGCAGGCACTAGGCCGACCCACACAAGTGAGGTACCATTTTTCTCGTAAGACTTTGGGGAACGTGGGGTGGGTGGAAATTTGTGGATCCACGCAGATTCCAGAACTTTCCACCACAGAAATGTGGGGAAAATGTGGTTTTTTTGACAATTGTTTATGTTTGCAAGGGATTCTGGGTAACAGAACCTGGTGGGAGGCAGTCAAGTCACCCCATTCTGGATTCCCCTGGGTGTCTAGTTTTCAAAAATGTATAGGTTTGCTAGGTTTCCCTAGGTGCCGGCAGAGGTAGGGTTCAAAAACTACAGCTAGGCACTTTGCCAAAAAAGGGTCATTTTTCACTGCAAAATTGAGGTGTGACCACGTTGCGTTTTGCGCCGTTTCCTGTCGAAGGCACTAGGCCGACCCACACAAGTGAGGTACCATTTTTCTCGTAAGACTTTGGGGAACACGGGGTGGGTGGAAATTTGTGGATCCACGCAGATTCCAGAACTTTGCACCACAGAAATGTGGGGAAAATGTGTTTTTTTTGACAATTTTTTATGTTTGCAAGGGATTCTGGGTAACAGAACCTGGTGGGAGGCAGTCAAGTCACCCCATCCTGGACTCCCCTGGGTGTCTAGTTTTCAAAAATGTATAGGTTTGCTAGGTTTCCCTAGGTGCCGGCAGAGGTAGGGTTCAAAAACTACAGCTAGGCACTTTGCCAAAAAAGGGTCATTTTTCACTGCGAAATTGAGGTGTGACCACGTTGCGTTTTGCGCCGTTTCCTGTCGCAGGCACTAGGCCGACCCACACAAGTGAGGTACCATTTTTCTCAGAAGACTTTGGGGAACGCGGGGTGGGTGGAAATTTGTGGATCCACGCAGATTCCAGAACTTTCCACCACAGAAATGTGGGGAAAATGTGGTTTTTTTGACACTTTTTTATGTTTGCAAGGGATTCTGGGTAACAGAACCTGGTGGGAGGCAGTCAAGTCACCCCATCCTGGATTCCCCTGGGTGTCTAGTTTTCAAAAATGTATAGGTTTGCTAGGTTTCCCTAGGTGCCGGCAGAGGTAGGGTTCAAAAACTACAGCTAGGCACTTTGCCAAAAAAGGGTCATTTTTCACTGCGAAATTGATGTGTGACCACGTTGCGTTTTGCGCCGTTTCCTGTCGCAGGCACTAGGCCGACCCACACAAGTGAGGTACCATTTTTCTCGTAAGACTTTAGGGAATGCGGGGTGGGTGGAAATTTGTGGATCCACGCAGATTCCAGAACTTTCCACCACAGAAATGTGGGGAAAATGTGGTTTTTTGACAATTTTTTATGTTTGCAAGGGATTCTGGGTAACAGAACCTGGTGGGAGGCAGTCAAGTCACCCCATCCTGGATTCCCCTGGGTGTCTAGTTTTCAAAAATGTATAGGTTTGCTAGGTTTCCCTAGGTGCCGGCAGAGGTAGGGTTCAAAAACTACAGCTAGGCACTTTGCCAAAAAAGGGTCATTTTTCACTGCGAAATTGAGGTGTGAACACGTTGCGTTTTGCGTCATTTCCTGTCGCAGGCACTAGGCCGACCCACACAAGTGAGGTACCATTTTTCTCGTAAGACTTTGGGGAACGCGGGGTGGGTGGAAATTTGTGGATCCACGCAGATTCCAGAACTTTCCACCACAAAAATGTGGGGAAAATGTGTTTTTTTTGACAATTTTTTATGTTTGCAAGGGATTCTGGGTAACAGAACCTGGTGGGAGGCAGTCAAGTCACCCCATCCTGGATTCCCCTGGGTGTCTAGTTTTCAAAAATGTATAGGTTTGCTAGGTTTCCCTAGGTGCCGGCAGAGGTAGGGTTCAAAAACTACAGCTAGGCACTTTGCCAAAAAAGGGTCATTTTTCACTGCGAAATTGAGGTGTGACCACGTTGCGTTTTGCGCCATTTCCTGTCGCAGGCACTAGGCCGACCCACACAAGTGAGGTACCATTTTTCTCGTAAGACTTTAGGGAATGCGGGGTGGGTGGAAATTTGTGGATCCACGCAGATTCCAGAACTTTCCACCACAAAAATGTGGGGAAAATGTGTTTTTTTTGACAATTTTTTATGTTTGCAAGGGATTCTGGGTAACAGAACCTGGTGGGAGGCAGTCAAGTCACCCCATCCTGGATTCCCCTGGGTGTCTAGTTTTCAAAAATGTATAGGTTTGCTAGGTTTCCCTAGGTGCCGGCAGAGGTAGGGTTCAAAAACTACAGCTAGGCACTTTGCCAAAAAAGGGTCATTTTTCACTGCGAAAGTGAGGTGTGACCACGTTGCGTTTTGCGTCATTTCCTGTCGCAGGCACTAGGCCGACCCACACAAGTGAGGTACCATTTTTCTCGTAAGACTTTGGGGAACGCGGGGTGGGTGGAAATTTGTGGATCCACGCAGATTCCAGAACTTTCCACCACAAAAATGTGGGGAAAATGTGGTTTTTTTGACAATTTTTTATGTTTGCAAGGGATTCTGGGTAACAGAACCTGGTGGGAGGCAGTCAAGTCACCCCATCCTGGATTCCCCTGGGTGTCTAGTTTTCAAAAATGTATAGGTTTGCTAGGTTTCCCTAGGTGCCGGCAGAGGTAGGGTTCAAAAACTACAGCTAGGCACTTTGCAAAAAAAGGTCATTTTTCACTGCGAAATTGAGGTGTGACCACGTTGGGTTTTGCGCCGTTTCCTGTCGCAGGCACTAGGCCGACCCACACAAGTGAGGTACCATTTTTCTCGTAAGACTTTGGGGAACGCGGGGTGGGTGGAAATTTGTGGATCCACGCAGATTCCAGAACTTTCCACCACAGAAATGTGGGGAAAATGTGTTTTTTTGGACAATTTTTTATGTTTGCAAGGGATTCTGGGTAACAGAACCTGGTGGGAGGCAGTTAAGTCACCCCATCCTGGATTCCCCTGGTTGTCTAGTTTTCAAAAATGTATAGGTTTGCTAGGTTTCCCTAGGTGCCGGCAGAGGTAGGGTTCAAAAACTACAGCTAGGCACTTTGCCAAAAAAGGGTCATTTT
This sequence comes from Calotriton arnoldi, assembly GCA_963921515.1. NCBI lineage: Eukaryota > Metazoa > Chordata > Amphibia > Caudata > Salamandridae > Calotriton > Calotriton arnoldi. Next base: position 993,106 of record CAWUFW010005429.1, read on the forward strand.
TCACTGCGAAATTGAGGTGTGACCACGTTGCGTTTTGCGCCGTTTCCTGTCGCAGGCACTAGGCCGACCCACACAAGTGAGGTACCATTATTCTCGTAAGACTTTGGGGAACGCGGGGTGGGTGGAAATTTGTGGATCCACGCAGATTCCAGAACTTTCCACCACAGAAATGTGGGGGAAATGTGGTTTTTTTGACAATTTTTTATGTTTGCAAGGGATTCTGGGTAACAGAACCTGGTGGGAGGCAGACAAGTCACCCCATCCTGGATTCCCCTGGGTGTCTAGTTTTCAAAAATGTATAGGTTTGCTAGGTTTCCCTAGGTGCCAGCAGAGCTAGGGTTCGAAAACTACAGCTAGGCAGTTTGCCAAAAAAGGGTCATTTTTCACTGCGAAATTGAGGTGTGACCACGTTGCGTTTTGCGCCGTTTCCTGTCGCAGGTACTAGGCCGACCCACACAAGTGAGGTACCATTTTTCTCGTAAGACTTTGGGGAACGCGGGGTGGGTGGAAATTTGTGGATCCACGCAGATTCCAGAACTTTCCACCACAGAAATGTGGGGAAAATGTGTTTTTTTGGACAATTTTTTATGTTTGCAAGGGATTCTGGGTAACAGAACCTGGTGGGAGGCAGTCAAGTCACCCCATCCTGGATTCCCCTGGGTGTCTATTTTACAAAAATGTATAGGTTTGCTAGGTTTCCCTAGGTGCCGGCAGAGCTAGGGTTCAAAAACTACAGCTAGGCACTTTGCCAAAAAAGGGTCATTTTTCACTGCGAAATTGAGGTGTGACCACGTTGCGTTTTGCGCCGTTTCCTGTCGCAGGCACTAGGCCGACCCACACAAGTGAGGTACCATTTTTCTCGTAAGACTTTGGGGAACGCGAGGTGGGTGGAAATTTGTGGATCCACGCAGATTCCAGAACTTTCCACCACAGAAATGTGGGGAAAATGTGGTTTTTTTGACGATTTTTTATGTTTGCAAGGGATTCTGGGTAACAGAACCTGGTGGGAGGCAGTCAAGTCACCCCATCCTGGATTCCCCTGGGTGTCTAGTTTTCAAAAATGTATAGGTTTGCTAGGTTTCCCTAGGTGCCGGCAGAGCTAGGGTTCAAAAACTACACCTAGGCACTTTGCAAAAAAAGGGTAATTTTTCATTGTGAAAATGTGGTACGTCCACGTTGCATTTTGAGCCATTTCCTGTTGTGGGCACAAGGGCTACCCACACAAGTGAGGTACCATTTTTATCGGGAGACTTAGGGTAACACAGAATTGTAGAGCAACTGTTATTACCTATTGACTTTCGATGCATTTCTGCCTTCCAAATGAAAGACAATGTGTAAAAAATAAGTCATTTTGAAAAATGACCTATAATTCTCATGCTAGTATGGGTACTCCCAATTTCGGAAATGTGCAAATATCTACTGTTTCTAAAATCTACATTTTGTTCCCATTTCAGAATTACATAGGTGTCTTTCATAACAATTTTTCCATGTATACATTTTCCCAAAATAATTGCTATATACCCGGTACTTAAAAAAAATCATTGCAAGATGTTGCTCAATTATTGGCTCTGGGTTCGTCGGGTTCTTGGTGAACCTACAAGTCCTATATATCCCCACAACCAGAAAGGTCCAGCGGATATAACGGTATATTGCCTTCAAATAGCTGTCATAATTAGAAGAAGTTACAGGTGAAAACGTTGACACAAATGGCTGTTTTTTAAACTAATTTTCAATTTTTCCTTTATTTAACTGTTAGTTTCTATAAGGAAAACTTTAAGGATCTACACAAATGACCCCTTGCTGAATTCAGAATTTTGTCTACTTTTCACAAATGTATGGCTTTCCAGGATCCATTATTGGTTTCATACCCATTTCTACCATTAACTGGAAGGAGGTTGAAAGCACAAAAAATAGCAAAAATAGGCTATGTCCCAGAAAAATGCCAAAACTGTGTAAAAAAAGTTGGTTTTCTGACAAAAGTCTGCTTGTCCCTGAAAGCTGGGAAGATGGTGATTTCATCCCCTTTTTTGATGCCATTTGCAGGGAAAAATCAAGACGCTTTCATCTGTAGCCCTTTTTTCGCATTTTTCCCAAAAAAAAAAAAATGTTGCTGTATTTTGACTAATTTCTGGGTCCCCTCCAGGGGAATCCACAAACCCTGGGTACCTTTACAATCCCCATGATGTTAGAAAAAAAGGACGCAAATTTGGCATGGATACCTTATGTGGTCAAAAAGTTACAGGGGCCTAAGCGCGCACTACCCCAAATAGCCAAAAAAAGGCTTAGCACAGGAGGGGAAAAGGCCTAGCAGCGAAGGGGTTAAGAAGGCAAGCGATATTGCTTCAACATTTAGGGACGGAGGGACGTAGGATTTATGATGATCTACCAGAAGTGTCTTTGGGAATGGGAGATGGTAAATGTATATGAGATGTCTATACAAATGTTAGAAAAACACTTCACACCTACAGTGAGCGTAGTTTTTGAGACGCAAATTTTTCTTTAGAATACAGGGTCACGATGAAGAGGTTATGAGTTATGTTGCTACGTTGTGTTGGTTAGCAGTAACATGTGAATTTCAAAACTTATGAGAGTCTTATTTGAGACCAGATAGTGCAATGTACAAATAACAGGAAAGTGAAGGAAAGACTCCTATCCTTGGATCCTACATTAGAGGAGTCTATACAAATTGCTAGAAGTATGGAACACACAGAAGTGTGGATGAAGGAGATTGACATGAACAAATTAAGTGTTAGAGCTTTTGAAAAAGAATCGTCCTTGATTGACGTTAAGGAGGTTAAATTGAACCCTAAACCTACACAAGCAATGTAAAGTAGAGTGATTGAAAAGAGGAAGATAATGTGTTATCGGTGTGGGGCTCCGGGGCACATTGCTTCCAGTTTTGCGTGTGCTGCAAGACGTATGACATGTAGGGCATGTGGAAAGAAAGGTCACCTAGCAAAGGTCTGCAGATCAAAGGGGAAGGTGCAAGATTCTAATGTAAAGGTAGTAGAGGTACTTGAGGAAATACAACATGAGATTATATCAACTATAAATGATGTTGAGTGTTCTACGGTACAAGAACCAATACAAGAACAAGGTAGTTCGCAAGGAGTGAAAATGGAGAACTCTGAACCATTAGAAAAACCTCACATCACCATTTTCTTAGGTACTGCACAAGTTACAGTGTTGGCAGATTCAGGAAGTCTTTTTACCTTGATTTCCAAAGAAACGTATGTGAATGTTGTCAAGGGGAAGCTTGAGGATTTGTTGCCAGCGGATGTGAAAGCGGTGGGGTATGGCAGAAGGAGAATCAATATCATTGGTATGAGGTGGATGGATATATTTTTTATGAATAACAGTGTGCAGGGGAGAGTTTATGTGACTGAGGAGGGATCAAATCTTTTGGGATGGTGTCATCAGCATGATTTAAACATTTTTTTGGACCCAAATGCTAATGAACCTCTGATGACTATAGAACTCGGGAATGTGAGTCTTCCGCTCAAACATGATGTTGATACGAAACGGGGTGAAGAGTTAGTTCAATCTTTTCCACGTGTATTTACTGGCAAATTGGGTAAGCTGGAAGGTTTTACACACAAGATAATATTGAAGGAAAATGCTGTTTCGGCAGTTCATAAAGTGAGACCCATACCTTTTCTTATGAGGGTGCCACTTCAGCAAGAACTCGACAAGCTCCTGAAAGAAAAAAATCATTGAGCCAATAGAATGGTCGGAGTGGCTTGCTCCTATTGTGATTGCTCCAAAGGGAGATAATAAGATTCGTCTGCATTGATTTGCGTGATTTGAATAAGAATATTTGAGTAGACCATCAACCATTACCAAATATCACAGAGATGTTGAGCGTGATGGGGGGTGGAAGGGTATTCAGCATTCTTGATATGTCAGCAGCCTATCACCAGGTGAACTTGCATCCAGAGTCTAGGCTACTAACTTCTTTTGTGACTCCTCTTGGTACGCATCTTTATTGCCGCATGCCATTTGGCTTAGCATCGGCCTCTGCAGTTTTCCAGAGAGTTATGCAGAAAATTTTCCAAGGTATGCAAAATGTGTTGTGTTTTCAAGACGATGTATTGGTGGTGGGAAAATCCGAGAGTGAACATGATGACCTGCTAAAGAAGGTATTGAAGAGAACGGAAAGATATGGTCTGACTGTAAAGAGAGAAAGATGTCAGTTACGTAGGAAGCAGGTGTATTATCTAGGTCATGAGCTCTCTGCAGAAGGCATCAAACCTAAAAAAAAGTATTGTGAGAGCCATTGTAGATGCACCACGACCTGAGGACAAGGAACAATTGAAGCCTTTCCTAGGACTCGCTGAATACTGTTCCAAATTCGTTTCTAACTTTGCTGAAGTGGTTGAACCTATGAGGATCTTACTAAAAAAGGGGTGGAGTATGTGTGGGGAACAAATTGTGATGCTGCATTTGCTACTATCAAACAATCTCTTGCCACTGCACCTACATTGGGGCATTTCGATGTCACTAAATAAACTACGGTGACAACTGATGCCAGTAACATGGGTTTAGGCGCTGTCTTGACACAGAAAGTGCATGATGAGGAGAAGATTATTGGTTTTGCCTCACGGAGGTTGCAAGGGGCTGAATTGTCCTATTCAGCCATCGAGAAGGAGGCACTGGCTTGTTGTTGGGGTTTGAACATTGTAGATACTATCTTTGGGGTTTGTCCTTTACACTTAAGACCAATCACAAGCCGTTATCACATATATTCAAGTGTGGTAGGGGACTTGAAGGTAGTGTAACTCCCCACATTTCCAGGTGGTTATCTGTGACTGACCTCAGTTTTTGTGTGGAATTCGTCAGGGGCAACAGAAATGTGGTGGCTGATTGTCTCGTTTGCCAGTGACTGAGGAAGAAGATGTGTTCTCTTTGGACAAATTGATTGTCAGTCGTGTGGATGAGGAGTTAGCTTTGAAGCAAGACGAGTGGAATGATGCCATCCTGAATGATGATGAATATAAGCAATTAAAGGTTCTGATTAGCAATGGATGGCAAGAGTTGAATGCTCTTGATGAGTCCTTAAAGCAATATCTTGTGGTCAAAGATGAATTGAGCGTTCATGAGGATGAGGTTTTGCGATGTAGTCGCATTGTGCCTCCAAGGATGTTGAGGGGTAGAATTATGAAAATTGTTCATGAAGGCCATTTGGGAAGGAGTTTAACGAAGAAAAGGTTGAGACAGTTTTTTTGGTGGCCAAATATGGACAAGGAGGTTGAGAGAGTAGTCAGTGATTGTATTGCCTGTGGCAATAGCGACAAATGCAAGGTGGTTAGGCAGCCACCGTTTTAATGTATAGAACTTCCTACTCGTCCATGGAAAAGATTGGCTTTGGATTTTGATGGTCCTGTGGATAAGCTGGGTGTAAGAGACAGGTTTTTGGCAGTTTTTGTGGATTACCATAGCAAATGGTTTGTGGTCAAGTCCATGAGAGAAATCTCAAGTCAGAGTGTGATGGAATTTTTGAAGGGAGTGTTCTTGGAAGAAGGGATTCCCAAGGTACTAGTTTCGGTGTGCAACTGGTTTCTACGGTCATGACAAGTTTCCTTGAGGGCCTTGGCATTAAACATTAAAGAGTGGCATTGTTTAGGCCACATGCCAAAGGATTAGTTGAGAGGGTCAATAGAATCATCATGGAGAATATCCAGTTATCTTTGGCCAATGGTCTTGCATGGAAGTGTGAATTGGACAAGATGGTCTGGGCCCATAGAGTTACGCCACATTCTGCAACGGGCATGTCTCCATTTGTGGCTCTCAAGGGAAGGGAGCCTGCAACGAAGGAATCGCCTCTGTGGTTGTGTAAAACAGACCAGGTGTGGGTAGATTGTGAATGCATGTCTGTGAGAGCGGAATGAGATAATTTATGACAACAGGAAAGGGGTTAAGGAGCTGGATGTGAGTTGTGGTGACTGGGTGGTTGTGAGGAAGTCTGGTCACGTAAGGAAAGCAGAAAGTAAGTTTTACCAACCTCAAAAAGTGGTTAAAGTAAAGAATTCTGTTGTTCAATTGAGTGATGGAAGAGTTTGGAGTAAAGGCAGCCTATGTAAGGTCAAATGCCCTGTTGATGCTACTCATTTATAACCGCTTTTGTATCTCAAATGTTTGTTATTTTCTGTACTCATTATTCAATGTTTTTCCCTATGTTTGAATTTGCTTCATCTGTTATACTTTCATTGTGTTATGATAAGGGGGGAGATGTGTGGAGATGTCCTATGTTCTCCTGGGCATTGATGATGTGTTTAGAATGGTGATTCTGTGGGGTTCTAAGAAACAGCAGTTGCTGTTGTCATTCTGCTGGAGGTTACTGCATGAAGAAGACATACTTGAAATAAAGGAACTAGAAACTATTCTACTTGTCTTCCCAGTTACTACAGACATACTAAGGAACGAACAAAGATCAGTTGTAATAACCAAATCTGTTCAAAGATTTGTGGATACCTACTGTGGGAGAACAATTGTAACACCAATTATAGCTCTTAACTTTAAATGTATTCCTGCATTGCTATATGCCTCACTGGCTCTAGATCCCAAAAGAATAACAGATCTAAACTTGATTTATATTCAATGTATCAGATCTTTGTTAAATCTTTGGGCAGCAACTATTCATTGCAAAGTTAGACTTGAATTCAACCTTATATCACTGTCAATATGCCCTTTCAGCGCAACAGTAAATATTGTGAGTGGCTGTTTGACTTTCACAACCAACACCCTAAAAAACATAATTGCAGCAGAATTAAGAGCAAGACCAAAGGAAATCTTAGGCTTTATCTTAATCAGTATTAATAAAAAGCTAAGGGAATATGATCTTTCTTCATTGGATACGGCAGCAACGATGAGAAATGGAAAATGTTAATAAGGCAAACCCTGAGAGCACAATCAGACAAGTGATATGTGCTCCTTATTAAAGTACAAATACTCAGACGTAGCTCTTGACTCCTATTTAATGGTAACTCACCATCTTCAACTTCTGCATACAATTTTGACTACTTTACATTCCACCATTACAGTTTGAAGGTACTTGGAAAACACAAAGATCTAAACAGCAAAGTCGCAGGCTATTTGGTTACAAGGAAGAAATGTTTGGAACATGTAATCTGTATATGCTCTAAGCTATTGCACCTGCAGACCAAATATTTACGAGGCACATTTAAAAGTGCAACCTCTATGTCTGTAAAGGAAGCAACTACATGTTGTTTTACTTTGCAACAAGGCTAATTTAATTTTTGCACCTTGCTTGTAAATTATTTAAATATTAATATAGTTTAAGGTACCATTTTGAGGGCATATTGCATTATGTAATATTGTTTCAGGCATTAGGAGCCACTTTGTACAGTAAAAGTGTGGATGTTTTTAAATTCTTATTACTGGCAGTCTTACATATTGTAATTGATTCATTTTAACACAATAAACGTATTTACTTTACGCCATTCATCTCATCATTCCTCTGGTGCCTCTGGATGATCGCCATAGGTCCCTTGGATTTCTTTTGAATGTGTCTACTGTCACTGAACTAGTGCTCCTTAGGCATATGAAGGGGGATATGTGTCTTCCGTGTTCCATTTTAAATCTCCATTGCTGGGAGTTAACTTCTTAGCTGGCTTAATTTAAGTGCCAATAAGAACTACGTTTTCCAGGAAAGATAATACATGGACGAAAGATATCTCTTTGATACAAGAGTGCCTTTTTCTGTGAAGCGTTCAATTTGAAAATCATAACACTTTTACAAAAGTATGTTCACCCCTTCATGTGTACACTTTAAATCTTCAGTCCTAAAATTGATACTACTCTTTCCACCTGCCCTCCAAATGTCCATCCTGGATGCGGTCATCCATTCGTACTTGAAACATACCTGCCTATACCTGCGACTGCCTATTTCAAAATGCATACTCCCACAGATTGACTTCTGACCCAGGTGAAATGGGTAGAATGTAATGCTTCTCCTTTCGACCCTGCAGATTATTCCAGGTCTGCCCATGTCAGGTTTAAGGTATATCAAGTCTTCACGCAAATGGAACTCCAAACTGCCTTTCCAAGATCTAAATCAATATTAAAACTCACTGTAATTTCAAATCGTTCTCTGGAACATTTTTGCCACTTTGTTACTGGGCTTCTTCATTTATAGTCACATCTCCAGAACTCTGCCAGGATCTTCAAGTAAAAATTGAAAAGCAATGTAAAGTTATATGACCATCAAAGCCAAGGCGCCACAATTTGCATTGATGTACTATTCTAAGAAACATGCTAAAACCAGACCTTACCACCTCTTAAATATTCTATTGTAATGCCGTAAGGCTTAGGTACCTGTGCTAGTTGTCCCTGCAGGTCTGTCAGCAACAATTCACACCATATGCAGGGCCAAGCGCTCACCCAGCTTCTGGACAAGTGTAAGGTGGCTATCAAAGAGTACATGACAGCAGATGCCCCACTTACTCCTGCACAGGTTACAATTGCACACATGGGAGACGTCCCCCAATGAAAATTTGCCCTGATCTGTGTGAGTTTGGCCGAATACAGTGGCCTGGAGCGTTCACCTCAAAAGTTCCCTTAAACATACACTGCATCTTCCTACACTGATTATAATATTAAGATGTCATTTTGTTTGGAATCTGCTCATCCATTTCAAAACTCAGCCACCTTCTGAATGACAATGAACAGCACTAGGAAAGTAGTTGTTTGCGCTCAATAAAATCAATTCATTAAAACTTCAGTGGGGTGAAATTAATATTTCCTACTACCCAGTTTCTTCATATAAATTATATATGCATCTGGAACAGTCTAGGAATTCTGAAAGAAATTCTGCCACATTACAGAAACCTCCCCAAATAATGCATTGGTCACATTGTTGCAGAAATCAGCTGCCAGATTTATTGAACTATCATAAAAAACACAAAACAAACCAAAAACAGATTCATAGAACTTTAAATAAACGTTTAGGTACATCCTTACTCCTCCCCTCTTACAGACTGAACAATAAAATTACCTTTGTTTGTTTTTCTGGGAGAATATACACACAGAGGTTTTTTCAAGGCAGTCACCAGCATACAAAGTAAAAATGTGTTTTCAGAAATTGTTCATCCCGGATACTGAACTCTTCCTTGTGATGGCCACAGTTCGCCTGCACTGCTTTTAGGAAAGTATGTGATCGATGCTGAGGTCCAGAAGGCAAAAGAGATTTCTCTAGAAGCTTTTCATACGCATCAACTTTCATGGTACTTCCATTTCAGACACTAATGGATCCCCACCCCGACCAAGGCATCACGAGATCATGTATGTTGAAGTCATTGGTGGTTTAAAGAAGACTGATGGCCGGGAACAAGAAAATGTTGTCCAAGCAACTAACTCATAGGTGATATACGCATATTGCTGCGTAGTGTCTCTAAAGCTGCCAGGCTGTCATTATGTCTAGGCAGTGCCTTTGAAGGAGCGTACAATATGCCATCTAAAAGTATTTCCACACTTTGTGGGCTTTTTCTACAGCACTGCACCAGTTCAACCTTTTCAGATATCCCATCACTAGAGGGCACAGGTCCATAACATCCAAACATGCCATCTAGGACAGTTCAGGGTTCAGAAGTTAGAGCAGTGACGGTGACAGCATCTCTTCTCCTAGCGGTTAATATAACCCTTTGAGAACCCTGAAAAAGAAACCAGCTATCTGCGGTAAAACTCCAAGTATGCATTGCCAAAAATGGATACCTATTGTTGGTTTCAGGAAATCAAGTGCTATGAGAACTGAATACGGGAGAATATCTTGAACTCTGCTATCAATGCAAACAAACATGATTGAAACAGATAATTGACTACGAGCATTCAAAACCTTTGCAATTCAAGCTACCTTAAAATAGGATTTTAATGCTGAGATTTCCACTATATTTGTATTGGGTGCAGAAGAAGAAAGGTAGAGCCATGCAAGGGAAGATCTTCTTAGAGCTTATCAGCATCTCATGAATGCCCTAGTTGGAAATTTTGGAATAACTTTGGGTGTTTTTTATAGTGCTTCACCAATACTATTATAATTGAGGGTGAACCCTGGTGAGTGTGTAGTCTTTTAGGAATTATTTTCCAGATACCACTGGGAAGACAGGCCCATTGTGTTTTGCCTTTGAGAATTATAATATTGGACAACATCTCTCAGAAGTGCCACTGGTTAACACATTTTATCCCTTGCTGGGATTATCATATTTTTTAATAGGAATAATCTAGTTAAGAAAGTACATACTGTTTGATACCATCGCTCACTCGTAATATAGCGACCATTCTGTTGACTGCTTGACTTTCAAAGTCTAAAACAGAGGGTTCACTGCTGTTTTTTGCAGACGGGCGAGTAGAAAATATTCTCGACTGCCAAAAACAAACCAGAGGGTGCCCATTTAAAATCACAGGTTTCATTGTCATTATTAATCTTTTTATTACTATTGTCCTCTTTAATTATATAACAGAACAAGAGTGTTGGATGCTTCTTGGAAGAAAGAACCTTTCGCCCTATCTAGTTCAGATTCTCCTGCCCCACCCCAAAACAATTAGGAGTCAAATCAAAACATGACTGGAGTTGGTATAATTTCAAGTACAGCAGTATGTTTTTATGCCCTGGTGAGTAATGTTATCACTGCTTTCGGGATTCCCCATACCCGCCCCTCCCCCCTCCTTGACGCTAAAAAAAAAATATATATATACAGTATAAAAAAACTGAAAGCTTTTAAATTGTCTTCCAAATGCATCTGCTCACATTTACATAACGTCCAAAAAGGTGATTGGTAGCTTCAGTGCCAGCACTACAAAGTCATACGACAACGTCATTGTGTCCGTGGACAGTTGCGAAGTAAAGTCTCCATTCCGATGAAAGTTAGAAAAGGTTCTGCTGAGCTTCCTTTCGCAAGCTGAAGCTTGTAATTTGTTTGTCGATGCATGTAAAAGCTGCTTGCAGTACAGCTGTGGCGTAAGCTATCTTCTAAGCAACAACTGGACCAAGTCAGCTATTTTTGTCCCAGAACTGCTACCTGTAGTTACAGCATTCCTTAAAAGGGATGTGGTAAATATCAGCATCAGAGGGGAAAATACGGAAAAGACAGCAGCAGAAGCATTAGCGTTATCTACTAATTAAATATGTTATCAACATAACACAGCAGTAAAAGATTTAAATGCATATTAACTGGTACCATGTCTAAAAATTACTAAAGTACCTATTTAGTGTATTGGATACTTTCAATCTGCAACGAGTGCTTGCTGTGTCTAGAACAGTATAGTACAGTTAATTCCTATTGATCAAATGACTTATTTATGATGTAAAGGAAATGGCTGAACACAAAATGTTTTTCCTCGATCATGAGACTAAATCCAATGTACAAAATTAGCAAGTAAGCCTGAAGACATGCCATTATTTCTCAAAAAATGGAAGCTAAAAGGTCTATAAAACAGTCCCAGTAGTTTGTGGACAGCACAGCGGCACCAGGTTCAACATATTGTGTTGCAAGCCCAGCGACTTGCTTGTGCTCAGAGTTATGTGTATGTATGTGCCGTAGAAGCGATAACATTGCTGTCTCCGAGATCCATGAGGGAAATGGAACAAAATAGAAAAATAAATAGAAATATTTAAATATCAGTTTATAATATAGTCAAAAAGAAAAGGTGAGGGTACAAATATGTTAGAGCTCCTACATTAAATAATCGAGAGAGATTTTTTGGTTTGTGTCAATGGAAAGTTTCGGCTGCTGTTGGCTGATGGCAAATGTTTTTGTCAGTTTATGAAAAGCTGCCAGGATATTTATGCAATAGGAATTAACTGTACTACGAACATCCAGAAAAAGATGCACAATTTATCTTATGCGGATATAAAACAAAACAGACATAATATAGCATTTTTGTACTTAAAACCTGTGTTCCTTTCCCAAGCTTAAGTATATAGTAAACCCCCTTTTCTTCCTGTTACATAAAATAAAAGATTTATTTCAACCCTCCCCCCCTCAAATAAAGTGCGCTGTCCATGGCAGACCATAGGAGTTATGCAACAGGAAAAGCCTCTGTGCACAGCTGAAAAATGCAAGCAATCCTTGTTGTCCTCGGGGGTCTTGCAGAAGAGGCAATTCACAGACGCTTCTCTCGCCTGTCCCTGCCGTTAGTACACATAGCCTTCGTTGTACGGGTGCGGGTTACAGCAGGCACCATCTTGAATAAACGCCAAGCTCTCGTCAAAGTGAGTCAGTGGTACCGTGTCCTCCTCGTTGACGTGTCGCTCTATATCCGTCTTCAGCATAGGGCGCTGGTTGTCTGGAAAGGCCATGGAGAAGAGCGCTTCCGGGTCACAGACAAATTTATAGACGTATCTCTCTCCGGCGACCTTTGAGAAGGAAGAGAAAGAGTTGAAGGTCTTGCTCATTAACCTGTTCATTAAAGACAGAACTCACGGTTAAATGGCTTGGTCTAATCCACTGTTTCTTGGCATTTAATTCCGAAACTAGTGGAATTATGTTTGTAGTACATTATAGCTATAATTATAGTTTTCATTATCCACTTACATATCAAAATTATTAATTTTTACAGAAAATGTTCTTTTAATTGTGTTGAAGTTTATGCCACATTTCTTTTGAACCGTTTTAATGGTTAAAAAACACAAATCAGTGGTGTACCAATTCTTCAATTCACGTTTGCACCAGTTTTAAAAAAAATTGTTTTCTAAGTATTCTGAGCTTCTTTAATTAATTGAGGAGAAGAGCTAGGACATTTTTCCAAATGCATTTTTCTCAGAATTTGTACTAAATTTTACAAGGTAGTCTTTTTTTAACTTATTAAGCTATATATAGGCTAACTATAAATATTTTTTTACACAGACAAAAACAAGAGTAATGCTTCAACACGTTAAAACATTGGGATATTTAGGGACTTTTAAACCAAAACATCCATAGGTTAAAATGTATTTTAAATATGGTTTACATGTTTCCTCTTAAGCACTCAGCAGAATGTACACATTTGTTCATAACCTCAAACACATTTGAATGTGTTATTAGATTCAGACTGATTGTGCTTCACTGTCATTCTGGCCATCATTTTTGTGATGTGGTTCACACAGGGTGAGCTGTCAGCTTTTGTAGGATACTGCCAGGGGGAAAACATAATTTTGCTGTGTGAGCACCCGTGCATCTGCTGTAGCACTCCAGAAAACATGCTCTCCATGTTACCATTTTCTCCTATCTGTAGCAAGACTACAACTACCCTACAAAATACAACTACAATTTTAGGAGAACAACAATACAGCAACAAAACCATCGGTACAAGCACAACCAAACCACTAAAAACACAACAGTACAGCTCTAAAACAACTCAGTCATCCAATTGCCAACAATGCCCCAGTCATAACATGCCTCCCAATGGACAATGGGCTATAGAAAAAGCTGAGAACACCAAGAACATCACCCTCTGACATGGGAAAAGTGTCACTGTCTAGATTTAGGAACTGCATTCCAGAACAAGCATTGGCAAAGCCAATAGGTCTCTCCCGTAAAATTCAGAGGCTTTTTGCAATGATTTTTGTCAAATTACATGAGGTTATCTTGTTCAATGCTACAAACGTGCAAGGTTAGAAGGTCACCAGCATTATGGATTCCCTGTTCTGACTGTGGTGACACTGAAACATGCGTTCAAGCATCAAGATATCTGTGTCGCTGTGAAGTGACAAGAGCAAAGTAACAGGGCGAAAATGTAATCTTTGGCATGTGACCACTCTTCAAGCAGCACTCACACAAATTAGAATGCACAGTTCCACTGAATGTTAATGCCGCCTTGGCTTCTCACCTTTTGCATGATTCCCTTCTCGTAATAATAGCGGAGGGAACGACTTAGTTTATCATAGTTCATGGCGGGTCTGTTCTTCTGAATCCCCCACCGACGTGCCACCTAATGAAGAAAAATTCATACATTTACATGATTGAACACAAATAACAACGAAACTTTTCTTGTATTAATAAAAAAAAATAACCAACGACAAATAACATGTCGATACAAAAAAACTACTAAATACATTTTTCTTCTGTAGACTAAATTGCCCAAAACGCAACCCTGTAAGGCATTGTAAGGGAAATCAATCAAATGTACTATTGCCTTTTTCGTTGGCAAACACAAGTTGCAACTAACTAGATCAAAAACAGTTAAACACAAGCAGAAAACAGAAAATGGCAAATGTGTTAACGGAGTTCTACAACTACAATACAAATGGATCACTAGCCAGAACTGCTTACATTTCGCTTTTACGTACTATATCTTCCATTTGGCCAAAGAGAAAGGTATGAATTATGGCACGGATCCCCAAATGAGTAGTTCTGTTTTGAGCACCTTGCAGTATATTGATGGCACCTCATTGTTTTGTTACGCTACCTATTAGCCTTTAGAATAGAAAGTTGAAAATACCTGAAAGCCTACAATCCCTGTATAGAAGGCAGTGTATGATTTCCTAGTTACAGTCGAGTTTTGATGCCTCTAGTCACCTAGTAGCATAATGATGTAGCTGCTCAACTGTACTAACTTAATACAGGTGAGTTTTGACATCAAAACACCTGCTGCCAGAGAAAGCAGTCAAAGTGAAAGACAGCGAATTACAGATGCTGTTTAAACAATGAGAACTGGCTTTACATTTGTGCGATCTGTTTTTTCTAAAAATCAACAGTGATCAGCAGAAAGGAGATATTTATGGCAACGTGATTTTCCAAGCTACTGGTCATTACAGGACAAACAGAATATCTCTGCATGTTTCTTCACATTCCGACCAGCAGCATTTTTTTATCTGACTTATGTTAAACTGATTATATATATATATATATATATAATTAATAAATTACTACCTGCCTTTTAATGTTTTCAATTTTGAACCACAGATTCTGCTTTTATCCTTCATTTTCACAACCATGCTACCGCTTTTCCATGAAAGATAAGGGCTCCAACAATTTAAGTAGCATATGGGCATGGTGATGGCAAGACCATGTATTAGAAGAAATAAAATACCATTTTAAGGCGCCTTCATGATCCATTACCTTACAAAGGAACTCCGCATTCATCCTTTTTCCTCTGTATGGTCATGGAAATCCTCTGTCACTTGAACTATCCTTATTATATGTGGCAGGGTAATTTAGCCCATATGTTATAGGATCCTTGAGCTGCATACAGTTTAAAGAGTGTGACTATTCTGAAACCAATTGAGAGCCATTTTGACATTAAAAAAAAAAAATCACACACCGACTCCCTCAATTTAACATGTACATTATGAATAGATTTGCATCTTTTATACCATACCACCAAAGCTTTTCAGGAGTACTGATATGCGTAATCATTTACGCCTGCATACAGTTATATAGTGTACATTTACGCATGTGTAAATGCTTACAACGGTGCTTGCGCACAAACTTTTTACCAATGGGGACATTTGTTTTCCCTTGGACAGACCCCCTCTCTATATCTATGAAGTTTGAGGGTATGTTTCCCCAGGATGGGCATCCCTTTGAAGGGTCTCACATACTGGCCATGACCAAGATGAGACGGGGCCATGAAATAGATGGAGAACATCCTGAAGCTTGTGAATCTGCGGGTGTTGAATACATTCCAACTTCCCATGCCGGGACACCCATGGGAGCAGATTTCTGTGTTATTCCGCTATTCTTGTGTGATATTATGTGTGATAAAAGCAATTTAAGAGGGTAAATTCAGGGTATGTGAACACAAGACAGGTGTTTGCATTCCTGAACCGTGTCACGTGCGCACCTAAACGGTAAAGCAGGCCTGGCTTTGTAAACCGAGCCAGAGTGGCCAAGTGGGGCAGGAACCAGCAACAAGTACACATTTAACTATTGGGTGCCCGAGAGAAATGAGGTGCCACAGCAAAAGCACTGCCTGCACAAAAGGGAAGCCAAATCTACAAGGAGTGGGAGCAGGAAGGCTATGAAAATAAGACTGGAAATCAACAGCGGTTTAGGAGCATCTGTTTACGTGAATGACATCTGTAGGTTCTTAAAGGATGTAACTGAAAGAGTTTGTTTGAAGCAGTTCTGAATTAACAAAGCATTATTGGTATTTCACACGGCACAGTGACGTGTGCTTCCGCAGGCTGCATGCAGTATGGGATGTCGCTAACGTGGGCTGCACAGCGAACAAGGCCACATTCTGAAGAAACACACCGTGTGCTCGATAAACCTTTTAAACATTCTTTCCTTTTGGGTTCATGGTATAGTAAGGCATGCCAACTCCAGCCAGCAGGTGGCATCCTTCCATCTTCTATGAATGATGGGTCAGGCCACACTTACTTACATAAATATCCAATTTGGCCCCAAATGATGGGAAACATTTTTTAAAGCTCAGAATGAAAGACAATACAGTATTTTTTTTTAACTTGCTGTATAGGATGCAATTGAGTGAATGATGAAATACATTAAACAACTAACTCTTTTGTAATGCACGTGCCATTTCCTCGGCCTACATCACTCTTGCTTTTAACCAAACTTTTTAAAAAGCAGTCTCATTTCCTGTTCATACTGAGGAAAAGATCACAATTTCTCCTACTCCGCCGACGTGGCACACGATTTTATGAAACGACTTGCATATATAGAGATATTATTGAAGATAGGCGACAACAGTGTCTGCCTTTCTGCGCTCAGCAGTGGCCGGCAGGGGCAGGCTTGTGCATTATTTAATACTGGACTACATTGGACAGTGGCCTGCAGGGGTGCATGGATGTCCGTGCTGAAGGACTTTGCCATTTGTTACATTCTGCTGGGATGCACAGTTGCCCATTACTCTGCTGGCTTTTTTTCAGGTGAAAGCACACGGATTGCAGCCATGTTGAATGCATGATGGGCCAAGGGATATTGTCTTGTTGTTCTGGTGGAATAGGCTAAACTATGAATATGTGGTATGAATGTACAGCTGAAATGGCAAACATTTAGTCAGCTATATTCTTAAGAGCAAACACCTGTCATACACAATTGAGAATTGTTTCAGGCAAAGAGAAAACACTGCGGGGGATCATTCAAATTGAGCTAGTCATTGGTCAGGTAATTCCGGACCAGGTAAACACAATACCCCTGGATGCAGTAACTTCTGGCACTGTATCACCTCAGCATTCCAAGTTCCCTACAATGGAACAGGAGATAAAAAGGTAATAATGCACGCTTACCACTGTTCTGAGCAGCAGACGTTGCGAAAATAACAAAAAGACCATTTCAATTAGTACAGATGACCACTTTCTAAATTCAGACTGACAGACTCATTTGGAGTTTGGGGAAAGGGGTACTCCATCACAAATGTGGCTGATGTCCCATCCAACATATTACAAGTGCCTTAGAGCCCTTAATATGGTAGAACGGATTTCTGTGACATTTTGATGTGAGTATGCCATCCGCGTAACTCTGATTAAGGTCTTGAGTAGCCAAAAACTTACTCCGAATGTTCAAAGACAAGACCTGTTACTCATTGATAGAAGAAATCTCTTATTTTTTGCCAAGCTACCCTAATTCATAGTCAATTCTGATTGACATTGGGTCTAGTCTGGAATAGCTTTCTAAGTACTCTGGGGCAGATTTACAAGCCCCTTGCACCACTTTTGCGTCACTTTTAACATGGGAAAAGTGACGCAAAAGTGGTGCAAGGGGCTTGTAAATCTGCCCCTCTGTATTGTTTCTAGACAGTGCAACATTGCACCCCTTATCTAGCCTAAGTTATTTTCCAACCAGCAATGCAAAGAACGAGTGTCTCTGGTGGATATTCCACGGAGCAAACTGGGAAGGTTTAATGGCTTGTGCCTTTGTTTGCTGAGTTTAAAGGACATGGAAATAACTTCAGAGACAATTCCTTACTCCTTTATTTTGGAAAAGCACGGATGTCCTTTCTAATTTCATTTCGGCTTAAAAAAAAAAAATAACCTATGTCTTAAGGGCGTTTAGTGTCTTAGGTTGGTCAGTGAAGGTTTATTTTTACTATAATCATTTGAGTTGGCAAGTATTGGTATAGCTGGGAGTACCACTGGTGAAGGGTTAAATGTAAATATTCATTTTTAATAGAATAACGTGTCATAAAGTGTACTATACATTTTGGGTTTTCTGCCTCCCAAGACATGAAAGACTAAGTTGTTCTGTTTTAAAACACTTTTAAATAAAGGAGCCAGCAGGGCGGCAATAGCTATTCCCACATTTGTGCTGACAAACTGGCATACCTTCCTCTTCTCCCTCTTTACTCAGTCATTTCCTATTTGTTTCCATGTAAGGAAGTGGCAAAATATAAAAATTTGTGAATACCTACGACAGTCGGACTTTGTGAGAATTCCATGCATTTTGTACAACATCCCACATTTCTCACGAATATCACAAGTGCAAAAAAATCCACCCCCGCTAATGGATTTTAATCATTTGAAAGTTCCAACCATATGATTACATTTCGAAGAGTCCCTTAATTAGGATATAGAAATTACACCAGCAGATGATTTTTGTGCACGCAGGGTCCTCTTTATGTTCTGAATAAGGGTGACTGTAGCCTCACTCTTCCAAAGTATGGCCAAATACCTCCCAACCAACAATAACAAGATGGAGACGGCTGTACCACAAATCAGATTGTGCAATCCACGCTTGTGACCAATCAGTGTTTACTTTGAGTCTGTAGTTTCTGGTGCTCAGCACTGGCACTTAATCTTCAAAACAGAGCTTTCCATGAGGACCCGTTAAGAACACATTGATTTATGGTAGGCACGGGGAGATTAAGTGATCTGCCCAGAATCAGAGGATGTTGAGCGGACGCCGATACTCGAATCTGCTTCCACAGCTCCGAAGCCGGCAGCTCTGGCCATTACGCCACACCCTCTCCCCACTTTCATGGTTAGTAGTGGGTTCTATTTTAGGCGGCGCTAACAGGAGAAATGGGCTGGAGCAAGCTGCCTCCTGACGACAGCCCGCACTTATTATTTTTCAAATTAACCACTGTGGCCAATGGTCAGCTTGTTAAACATTGGCCATTTACAAGCAGGGTAGCAGGCCTCAACGCCCAGTTTTTATATGGCCTGACAGCTCAGAGCTAGCAGGAGCGTCTCTATTCGGTCACACCCTCACGAGGACTCATGGAATCCCCCAATTCTGAAACACCCCTTATTAGCAAACCTTTAAAAAGCAATTGATTGGATTACTCTCCCCGCGTGAAATGAGGAAAACTGGAGTCTCTTGGCCCTATTGACTATTGAGGTCCCTATCACATGAGGGAATGGGCAGTGATCAGCTATTGTGCAGAGGTTTACGCAAATTTGCAAATGGCTATGACTTGATTGGTTACATTGATGCCTGCATGCAAATGTTTCAGATGTGTAGTGTAGGGATTTTTTTGCACGCCAACTTCTGACCCTGTGTTCAGATAAGCGCAATTAAGGTGCTTTGGGTAACACCCAGTTCCCTATCTGAGTTTGAAAATGAGAAACTTTGAGACATTTCTCCCCCTTCTCAACAGTCAATGTTAGATATCAAGTCCTGCTAGAATTCAGAAGATTAACATACAACAACGACCTGAAACAGCCTTAATGATATCTCAATGGGGGGCCTAGGCTTCGCACAGCTCGCCAAACATGCCAACATATTCTGTGTAATAGACAGGGCTTTAAGTGGGCCGGGTCTCACCGGTGCTGAGCACCGGTAGTTTTTTAAAGGGGGCCTCGAAACGGGTCTCTATTGGGCTCTGTTTTGTGCCCTGGCACAGGCGGTCCGTTATTTTCCGGACTACAGTGACAGCAGGCACATCGATGTGCGCTGCTCGCACTGCTCACTAGTGGGAAAGTTACGGCATGACGTAATGCCAGGTTAGCTTTGTAGGGGAAGGGAAATCCTTTAAAGAGAGTCATTTTCTCTCTGGATTTCCCTTCTTTTTGAAACTCAGGAGCAGCAACATCGTGGTGGTGTCACCAGAGCTGTAAGTGGAACCTTTTTGAATATTATATACAGGCCTAGTTGCTGCTTATTTAGCTTATGCAACTAACAACCATTGACAAAGCCAATAGTCCTGACTTGTTGTATCATATATCTGGATGCAATGACAGAAACAGCAAAATACTAGTCGGGCGGCACTCTATGCTAAACACAGATTTTTAGCTTACATGTTTTAAGCCACGCCCTTAATTACATTGGCCACGCCCCTTTATGAGACCCCCCAGTTTTTTCATCCCACTTAAAGCCCTGGTAATAGATACTTTGTTGTATTTCTCTCTTACAAGTGACATTAGCAAGATGCATTCATCACAATACAACCTCAATATTTGCTATGCAATTTCATAGGAAGTTTAAAAGCAGAAACTTTCAGAGGCAGCTGGAAAATGAAGTACATCGTTCACTTATTTATGAAATTGCGGGAAATGTCTCACATATATCTATATTACTGGGCTTCATTTTTCGTTGGTTACAAAGAAAATGAGGTTTATGGCTAAAAGCTGTGAAATGTTGTCGATGAATCAATTTAATTGGGTACATTTACCATACGTTTACAATATATTAAAGGAACTCTGTTTATCCTAGTGATGCAAGCATTGGAGATTGGCCCATATCTAAGTCTCTTACTGGTGCACTGTCATTTATTATGTAAAGTGATTCCTAGTCCTGTGATTTTTTTTATTTCAATGAAAGAAAAAAGAAGTCTGATGGCTCAAACAAGGATTTGTCTCATTAGATTAAAATGTTGCACACTTTGATGCCCGCTATCGGTTTCCCTCATAATTAGCACAAATAAAAAAAAATCAGGATTATATTTTAATTTAGTAGTCAGCGACGGCAGACTAATTAACTACCTTTATTAACTTATTTCCCATACTTCTGAAGCAAGGTGATCATGGAGACATTTTTAACACTAGCCAAAGAATGAAATTTTTGTTAGAGGAATAAAGTTAATTATTAGCTAGTCTGTAAGAAAAATAACAGCAGGCCGTGAAGGCAGCAAGCTAGCAAAAGAATATCGCTTCTGTCAGGAAGCATACTCAAATAAATAATGCAGCAACTGATATCTTAGAGACTCATTCTGAGCTACCGGGTAATACAGATTTGAGAGCAAATAAGGTTTTGTTTAAGAATCTGCATTACAAATAGGTTGCACATTTTCCTTAGACCAGGTGTACTGCCAACCCCCGGCACCGCAAAACAATTTTCGCCAGATAATACCTGCCATAATACATACAGGCAAAATTAGAAAGATTTTGGAGTATTTTTTTTTTTTAAGCTTGGTACAGGGGAAAACAGGCAGTATTATTAGCAAGCGATTCCCCCATTTGGACCAGGGGAACATGTAATAATAAGTTAATACCACTCTGGGCCCAAAAAAAAAAAAAACACACCACAGTGATCACTTCCCCATGTGGTATTACCTTTTGGCATTTCAATTTGTACTAATTGTATCGGAAAATGCCCTGAATATTCCTATTTTAGATATTTTGGGCTAATTCACAAAGGCATGTAAGAACACGCTTAAGAGTACTGCAGGCATACCACTTTATGTACTCTAAACTGCCTCTATGAGAAGGCCCTTTGACCTTTTAATTTGTCCCCACACCAAGAGGTTCATCCAAGAGGCATACTTGTCCTTGGATAACAATCCATGGAAATCCACACATTTCATATAAACTTGCATAAGGGAGGGGTCACAATTCCAGTTATTAAACCTACCTTCAGGGCCTCGAAATCACGAGCATAGTCTGAACCATTAGGGAATGTAATGGAAATTCCTGATGTGAAACGTCAGCAATAGGCTAAACTCTTTCTTTTCCAAACCCAGTTCCCTGCAATCAAGCAGTTCAGGTGTTTTAAAGAAAAGGCCTACAACCTTTACAGTGACAAAAATGGTCACTGTGTACTACCACAGCTTACCCCCTTTAATGAAATTCATCATGCAATCTCTCTGGGCCAATTCATAAGACTCTACCACTATTTTACGCTGTCTGCAGTCTGCACAATGAGTGCCACTGAGAAGTAGAGCGCTTTAAACTAAACACAGTGTCTAAAACTGCACTGAACACCGACCCTCTGTTTCACAGCTGTATCTTTAATGCCAACAACACCAACATTGGTTGGGACATCCTAGAGCAGGAAACAGCATCTAACAGTGAAAGGCCGCCCCTTCCAATGTACCGCTGGTAGGTGACGGGGAGGACAGGTGGCTGGAAGGATGGAAGAGTAGGCGGGATGGCTTGGTATGACGTGGGGCTAGCACTGCAGTACAATGCTGGGAGACACACCAGGTGGGCTGGCCATGAATAAACTTTAGGCACATTCGGCTAGGCGGCCAGGAATTTAAATGTCGGCGAGTGGGGGACCCGCAGCAAGAGCAGGTGAACCATTGTCAAACAGCTTCACCTCTCCTGTTGCACTAATGGTCATTATTTAATGATGTTTTATCTACGAGTATCTACTCACAATACATAGTTATTGTGCTTTTTAAGAAAAATGGCTTCGTGTTGAAAGCTGTGAGGCACACATTATGATGTGTGTAACCTATCCACAAGCATGACTGAAGTCAACATGAATACCGAAAACACGTGTAAGATGCAATCTTGCATAGGCATAAATAAAGCATGTCATGATAAACACCTTTCACCCCTACCCGAGTGAATGTGCCTCAGTGAACACAAAGTTGCAACAATATGTGCATTTTCAGCTAGTAAATTTGGACCCTGCATTGATTTCTTTATATACCTTTTTTACACCAACCTGCACAAACTAAATCCACTCCAGAAAATATCAGCAAGTTTGTATGGTCAGTTTCAGGAAGTAATTGAGAGGTAAATTGTGCCAACGAGCTCAGTCTAGGTGGAAATAAGTGTAAACTTCCTCTCTCGCGATATTCTCTTGTACAGTTCAATCTCATCTATTGGTACATACTTGCAACAGGAGTGTAAAAATGGTTACAGTATCCGAGCAGCATTAGTTCTCGATCACAATGTGGCTGGTTTCATGGAAGTGGCCACTCCCCCACGTTCTGCTGAACTGTGGATTACAAAGGCTTTGTCTCAAGTCCACCGCATTCAGCAGCGTGAAAGGGCCGCCTCTGTGTGTTGTTTGATAAAGGAGGTGCATTGCTATGCCTTCCTGTCCATGCTAGCAACAAGCTCTGTGGCAAACAGGAAGCATCTAGAAGGAGTTTTGAGAATTCAAAACATGGCCACGTTGAATTCTGCCACAGTTGATCAGAGAGAGATCATACACTAAACATGACAACGTACATTATAACACATATACTAGGAATAAATCAAATAGGGCATTTATTGTCGTCTCTTTGCCTTGCTCTAGTCAAAGAATGTTGCATATCAGATAGAAAATCTAATTGGCCCTTGATGATAATATTTGTCCTGTTCAGCACGGTTGCAAAGCAGTGCACTTGTGTGCAAAGCAGTGCACTTGTGTGCAAAGCTGCTGCAAAGATCAAAGCGTTTTGTTGAGCTACACATTTTCATGGATTCGCAAAGATCCTCAGGAGTGCGCACTGAAGCTGGCAAATCAATCATACTCGATTTAACCCTGAGGGTCACGCACAGGGAAACTCGTCTGCAGCACTAGCAGCCTAAGTGCTCTTTAAATGTAAAGCTGGTGGAGGATGTAGGTGAGTGTAAGTGATAATACAAACCGAATTACCAACAGACAGATTTGAACCACTAATGTAAAGTTGGATGCAAACACTGTTTTTGCAGAGTCTGACATTCCGAGCTGGGCTGAAACTAACTGATTTCAAATAATATGGTCTGGAGGGATTTGCGAGGTCAGAAAAAGGAAAAAGTGGTTTTAGCACTAAGAGAAGAAAAAAAATCCTTCATTCTGACCTAAACAAAACTCAGAACCCCGAGGCAAAAATGCACAGCTGAAAAAACCACAACGTGCAATAACTATTTCCTAGAGGAAATTATACCTCCAGATAGCCCTGCAGCACACAGACTGAAGCCATAGGTGTATCAAAAATGGCCATTTGCACAGTGAACATGCTTATTCACATGGAAAATATTTGTGTGTGTACAGACACGCTGTACCCTACACTCCTGAAAAGGTGGGGTGTCTGATGATGTCACTCCCATTTTCCACACATTCCCCTGTAATTTTATAATAGAAATCAAGTACGGAAATTGAGTGTTAAAATCCAACTTGAATATTTGGGACTTTTCTTAATTTGATTACTTTGGGGTGCTAACCACATGGGCCACAGCCAGGACCACTGGAATTATGAGACAGGGGAGCACGAAATTATGTGGCATGGTCGACTAAATTATGCAGCAATAAAAGATAAATTATGTGGCAAAATGCGGCACTTTTTTATACTATTACTTTATTATTGTGAAATTTTACACATGGTCATACTAGGTGGGCAAAGATTTCACCTCCATAAAGAAAAAAAGCAACTGAATGATGACCAATTAACGTTTGCAAAGGGACTTCTACTGCGTATGAACCTGCATCGCCACAATTTTAGTAACTTTTGAGCGTTTGAGCTAGAAACAATATTTTTTGTTAAAATCTGCAAATTATGCAGCAGATGCAGGATTGTGTGGCAAATCCGTAACTATGCAAAGAAAGCTGCAGCTGCGGAATCACATAATTCCAGTGGCCCTGGTCACAGCCTTCCCCCACACTGACTCCACCCCTCCAGTAGAAAACAAATGTTTCAATCCAAAACGTTAAACCCTAATCTCATGGCTGTGGAAAAACCGCCACACTTACCTGTTTTGAGCAGCAGTAAATTCTGTCCAGAGGTTATCCGAAGATACTGATTCTATAGATCAGCAGTGGCCATTTGCATAAACAGATACGTTTTTAGGGCAGCAGTGTGAAAGGCAGGGCAGCAACACATTTAGTTAATAAGCCCCATTGCGATGGATCGTCAATATATTGGGGTGTTGCACATTTGACTATAATGATGGGGCTTCGACTTTCATGCGCAACTGGGTTAGTGGACAATTACAATGAGTACAAGAATATTCATCTTGCCACTGCAAGTGTGATCCCCTGCTTGTGTATTTCAATTCACCATAGGCAAGGCTCACCTCTTCTGGCTCAATGAGTTTGAACTCCATTCCACGGCCCGTCCAAGCGATGAAGTGTGCATTCGAAGGGTCATCAAGAAGCGCCACCAAAAACTGCCAGAGCTGAAGTGATCCCCTCCTTTGATATGTGGGTCCTTCCCGGTACATTCCCGGTTCCTGTTTTATGTCCCCTGCGCAACAGAAAATTGAAATATTCAGGCTTGCTTCCATAATATGCACAACATTGAAAAAAGTGTTCCATTTGGTACATAACTATGGTTTTAAGATACCGTGCATATTTGTGCACCCCTTGAGACAATAGTGCTTCCTAAATGAAAGAAGGCATATGATTGTCATAAAGAAAGTGAGTTTTTGCATTCCAAATGATCCTGAGTTTCACCAGTGCATCACATTACTTCAAAAACATTAACTGGATCTACAGAAAAACAGTAATAACAATAGTGAACACAAGTAACAGATTGTGTCTGATCACAAGGCACACTAAAAGGTGGCACCTTTAAAGCTCCATAAATACTTGTTTTTCTACTTTAGGCAACACGCCTCATAGAAGAGCGGTCAAGTACAAGCTGATTGGATCATGCAATATCAAAGCAGGCCCCAGCCAGGATTAACATATTTTCAAGGATACTAGTCTACTTAAGCAACATGGAAAACATGACACACCTGTACCACTAGTTTACAATTTGTTGGATTGTACATTCAATTGATGTGCATTCTCTTAACAGGTAGGCCTGATGTACTATGGCAATCTGCACGCCGGTTGGGGTGCCAATGGGGATGCACGTTGGGAATATTAAGAAGGCAGGTCACAATTTGCCACCGCGTGTGACTGACTGTCATTACCAAAGAAGGAGGCCTGAAATGGACAGCAGACCTCCATCCCAACCGGTGCTGCTTCAAAAAAAATTATTTCCTAAAAGGAACGCATCCCAAAACGTGTTCAGTAGATAGCAAAAAACTATTTTGTGATAATGCGAGTCACAGGGATTGTGACTAGAAAATGGTTGTGTCCACGAGGCCCTTAATTCTTTTTTCTCCAGAGACTTAATTTTTATTTAATTAAATGCTGTAAAACACACAAATCCTTTAAGAACAAGACATCTCCTTGATTATCTTGATGTTTGCTGCTTGCAGCATCCTCTGAAAGAGCAAAAAACATGTTTTTTTTCATCTTATCCTTTGAATAGTAACTATATTTGACACTGGTCACACCTCTTCAAAGATGCAAATTCTAGAACAGCAAACAATGAAATTACACTATTTTCCCATTAAATATGCAGCCTGATAAGCATGCTCTTGGAATCTGTGGCGCAGGTGTGCTTTTTGCGCCTTCAGGCGCAGCTCTCAATGCATGTTCCAAGAGGCAAACCAGAAATGCATAGAAGGTTGCCCATGCCCTAATTTCAGTCTTGGGCGCCAAGTAGGGCCCATTCCCAAATTGGAAAACAGAACAATCGCTGGTTTAACCAGTAGTCGAAAGAAAGTTAGAGGCACTACGTATACAGCACATGCTGAGGACCAATCGTCCTTTTGGCAAAATCGATTAGGACCTACAGAGAGCAGCATGTCGCACACCATACAGAAGAATAGAGTAAAATATCAAATGTTAAGTGTGCAATGACAAAAAGTGTTAAAATACAATTTCAGTCCAGTAAGGGCAGTGCACCCAAGTACACCTCTCGATATTTAGGACAGCAAATTGGTCGAGTTTTCAGAATATCTAAGTGGTTTATGTACAAAGATTACACCCCTGCACTTTGCTGTTTATGGCCCCGTGACAATAGGAGGCTTATTGGATTTTTAAGAACAATAAAGCTCTTCGTCGCCAAGATTCTGTCTGTGCCGTCCTTCTGCCTGCGATTGTGTGGAAAACCGAAGGGTATTTTGCATGAAGCTTGAGAGGAAATATATATATATATATATATATATATATATATATTCACTGAAAAAACCATAGGTTTTAGGGACAGTTATAGTTACTTGGACATTGCACTCGTACAAAACCCGTGAAATTCCCCCGTTATAGTTAGTTCAGCTAACTATAACTCGCGCCTCACAATGCACTGCTGATGACGTCACATATTACATCACTCATGACATGGTCAGTGACATCACTGATGACATCACTGATGACATCTCAAATGACATCACTGATGACATCATCCAGTGACTGTGTGTTTCTGTAAAGTTTAAATATTTTTAAAATATATAGGAAAAGACGTATTGAAGAATGAGTGGGTGTGTAAGTGTCTGTATGGATGATTTAGTAGGTGCGTGACTGACTCTATAAGTGAGTGATTTAACGTATCTTACTGAATGCATGGGTTAGTGACTAAACTGGGTGTATGTCTGTATCCGTCTGTCTGTTGCTGTGTAAGTGGCTGCATGTGTTTGTGAATAGCTAAATGAGTGTCTATATGAGTTATTGAATGCTTGTCTGAGTATCTGTATGGGTGCCTGAGTGTTTGTGTGGGAGGGGTGTGTGCAACTCTGTGCATAGATGTGTGAGTGGGTGATTCACTGGGTGGATGGTTTCAAGAGTGCATCTGTGATAGACTGTATGGGTGGGTAAGTGTGTGTAAGAGTGTGTTAGTGAGTGAATGTATGTCCCAGTGGTACATGTGTGAGTAACTACATATGTGAAAGGCAGTATATATGTGTGTTGGAGTATATAAATAGCTATAAGCAAGAGTGAGTGATTGTGATAGTGGCTGTATGGATGATTGTGTGCTTGTATCAGTGATTGTATAAGAGCGTAACAATGTGCTACTATTTGTATGAGTAAGTGAGCTGGTGTGTGTATAACTGTATAGGTGAGTAAATGGCAGTGTGTTTAATTATTTGCATGACTGACTAGGTGTGTGAGTATCTCTATGGATGAGTGGCGTTGTTTGAGTGTCTATATAGGACTAAGAGTGCATATGATAGTCCTGTACTGAGTGACCGTAAGTATGAGTGACTGTACGGGTGAGTGAGTGGATGTGTGTGTGTAGACCTAAGAATCAGTGAGTGGGTATGTAGTTATTGGTGTTGGAGTGTCTATGGTTTTGCGAATGGCAGTCTGTAATTTAGAGTGGGTGTATCAAAGGTTATATTAGGGTGTGAGGAGGTGCATCAGATTATCACGTGGATGATGTCATCAGTGATGTCATTTGAGATGTCATCAGTGATGTCATCAGTGATGTCACTGACCATGTCATGAGTGATGTAATATGTGACGTCATCAGCAGTGCATTGCGGGGGCGCGAGTTATAGTTAGCTGAACTAACTATAACGGGGGAATTTCACGGGTTTTGTACGAGTGCAATGTCCAAGTAACTATAACTGTCCCTAAAACCTATGGTTTTTTCAGTGAATTTCAAAGGTTTTTTAAATGCTAATTTGTAACTATAACATGTCTGAAACCTATGGTTTTTTCAGTGAATTTCAAAGGTTTTTTAAATGCTAATTTGTAACTATAACGTGTCTGAAACCTATGGTTTTTTCAGTGAATTTCAAAGGTTTTTTAAATGCTAATTTCTAACTATAACGTGCCTGAAACCTACGTTTTTTTTAGTGAATTTCAAAGGTTTTGTAAATGACAATTTTTAAATGTATTAATTGTTATATTAATTTTTTTCATACTGATTTAGTACATTTTTAGAAACAATTTTTTTTACATATTTTATTTTTTAAATTACATTGTAATTACATTATACATTACATTACAAAAAATACTTTCTCTTAATGAATTACTTTAGTTTAAATACTTTGCAGATAGGCAATAGACTTTTAAGTACAGTAGTTACAGTTGTTGCAATGGGCAACACATTTTCAAACACAATGCAACATTCAGCTCAATGTGAATTTCTAGTTAAATGCAATTAGTTACTTTATGGATTACTTTTCTAACCACAGGACTGGATCCTAGATTCAGTCCTGGTACATCTCCTGTAAACAGTTGAGTAAAAGCGTTTTGGTTACAGTCGTGATTTTTAAGGAATATTATTGTATTTTAAAAGTTGACACTTGGAAACTTTTTCTCATAGAATCACCAATGTTATCCTATGGAAGGAAATTCACTTAGCAGGTAAAAACTGTTATCGTTACTTTTTCTTACTCAGTGTTGGATCCTGGATCCAGCACTGGTGCATCTCCTGTAAACAGTTGAATGAATGCGTTTAAGTCATACAGGCGATTTTTAAGGAATATTTGTAGTTTGTGAAAATCAACACTTTGAAACTTTTTTGCTGAAAACTAGTCAATGTTAGCCTATGAAGGAAATTCAAGTTACCGGTAAGTACGGTTAAAATTTCTTTTGAGGATCAGTACTGGGCTGAAACATGCAGCACTGAGGTCTCTCCTGATAACAGGTGAGTAAATCGGAATTCGTATTTCGGCTGATTTTAGAGGAATATTTTAAAGTTCCAAAACTCCACACTTAGAAGAATTTCCAAGTGAAACCAGTCAATGTTAGCCTATGGAAGGAAATTCAAGTTACTGGTAAGTACGGTTAAAATTACTTTTCAGGACCAGTACTGGGCTGAAAGATGCAGCACTGAGGTCTCTCCTGATAACAGGTGAGTAAATCAGAATTCGGATTTCGGCTGATTTTAGAGGAATATTTTAAAGTTCCAAAACTCCACACTTAGAAGAATTTCCAAGTGAAACCAGTCAATGTTAGCCTATGAAGGAAATTCAAGTTACCGGTAAGTACGGTTAAAATTACTTTTCAGGATCAGTACTGGGCTGAAAGATGCAGCACTGAGGTCTCTCCTGATAACAGGTGAGTAAATCGGAATTCGTATTTCGGCTGATTTTAGAGGAATATTTTAAAGTTCCAAAACTCCACACTTAGAAGAATTTCCAAGTGAAACCAGTCAATGTTAGCCTATGAAGGAAATTCAAGTTACCGGTAAGTACGGTTAAAATTACTTTTCAGGATCAGTACTGGGCTGAAAGATGCAGCACTGAGGTCTCTCCTGATAACAGGTGAGTAAATCGGAATTCCTATTTCGGCTGATTTTAGAGGAATATTTGCACAATGGTGAAGGGAGGGGCGGGGCCTGAGGTGACATCTTTGCAAACGCGCCCCGTGGCGCGTTTTAAGTTGGGGGATTAAGTCCCCTTGAATCCTGAGGGTCCCTAGGGGCCAACTAGACCACCAGGAACCTCCAATATGCGCCAGGGGCTGCGTTGCAGAGACGTGTAGAGAGGCCACACCCCTTTTACACCTCTCTGCAACGCAGCTCTGTGGCGCATTCTGGATGTACCTGTTGGGCTAGTTGGCCCCCAGGGACCCTCAGGATTGAAGGGGATTTAATTCCCCATCTTAAAACGCGCCACGGGGCCTGTTTGCACACATGTCACCTGAAGCCCCGCCCCTCCCTTCACCACTGTGCAAACGCGCCCCGTTGCGCGTTTTAAGTTGGGGGATTAAGTCCCCTTGAATCCTGAGGGACCCCGGAGTCCAACTAGCCCACCATATACCTCCAAAAAGCGCCACAGAGCTGCGTTGCAGAGAGGTGTAAAAGGGGCGTGGCCTCTGTACACCTCTCTGCAAGGCAGCCCCTGGCGCATACTGGAGGTACCTGGTGGGCTAGTTGGCCCCAGAGACCCCCAGTATTCAAGGGGAATCGTTCTCCCTCTGCAAACGCACCAGGGGCGCGTTTGCAGAGTGGTGAAGGAAGGGGCGGGGCATGCGGGCCCGATCGTTTTTTTTTTTTTTCTCCTTGAAGGGGGGCTGTGTGGCCCCCTTCCTTTTTCTTTTTTGGGCCCTGGGGACCCCATCCCCCAGGGCCTTACACCTTTTTGAAATTACCTTTAAAAAAAAAAACGGGAAGGGGGCCGCGTGGCCCCCTTCCCTGGGCCTGTATTGGCCCCGGGGACCCCATCCCCCGGGGCATGGCCTCTATATTTATTTTTTGAGGGGGGCAGCGTGGCCCCCCTCCTCTGGGCATTTTAAGGCCCCGGGGACCCCATCTCCCGGGGCCGGCCTTTCCATTTTTTTTTTTTTTTTAATTTTCCTCTTTTTTGGGGAGGGGGGCCGCGTGGCCCCCCTCCCGGGCCACTACTTGCCCCGGGGACCCCATCCCCCGGGGCTGGCCCTCTCCGTTGGGGACTGTGGGGTGGTCCCCAATCCCCCACAGTCCCGCCGGCTCCCCACGTCCCTTGGGAGCCGGCATTGCTGTTCCACATGGGGAGCAGCTGACATGCTGCTCCCCATGTGGAAAAGCAATCGCTTTGGATATTGGAAGAGAGAGCAGGTTTCCCTGCTCTCTCTTCCAATATCCAAAGCAGTTTGCTATGGCAGGACGGGAGCCGCGAGGCTCCCGTCCTGTCATTGCAAACAGCAGTGTCCCGGGGTAGGCACCCCGGGACACTGCAGGAGCCGGCCCTGGGGGGTGGTGGTCCCCAGGGCCATCAAGGGCTCCAGGAGGGGGGCCGCGCGGCCCCCCTCCCATTCAGTTCACAGCCCCGGGGAGGTGGTGGTCCCCGGGGCTCTGGGGGTCCGTAACGGACCCCCATATTAAAATGTTTAGTGCCCCGGGAGGTGGTGGTCCCCGGGCGTGTGGGGGCTGGAGCCCCCCCACACAGGTTTAATAATGTATGTTAAAAAGCCCCGGGAGGTGGTGGTCCCCGGGGCTGCGGGAGGGCTCAGAGCCCTCCCGCACCATTTTTTAAAAAAGCCCCGGGGGTGGCGGTCCCCGGGGCTTGGGGGCCCTTGAGGCCCCCACACATTAAATTATCCCCCCACCATGCCCCCGGGACTTGGGCCACCCGGGGGCCAATTAACATCGAAGCGCGAAAGACCGCGCTTCGATTTTT
Organism: Calotriton arnoldi; assembly: GCA_963921515.1. Classification (NCBI taxonomy): domain Eukaryota; kingdom Metazoa; phylum Chordata; class Amphibia; order Caudata; family Salamandridae; genus Calotriton; species Calotriton arnoldi. The sequence goes on from CAWUFW010005429.1 coordinate 1,024,955, forward strand.
TTTTTTTTGGCAGGATTCGCGCACCCTGAGCGCATCCTGCCGATTTAAAAATTTTTTTTTTTTTTTTTTGCCCAGGGGTCCTTGTGGGACCCCTTGAGCAAACCTAGGGGTCAGGGTGTTTCTACCCTGCCCCCTTTGTGCGCTTTGCGCACTTGTTTCTGTCCCTCGGTTCTACCGAGGGACAAAATGGCTGCCAACATTTCCTGAATCGGAATGTTGACAGCCAGCTGACAGCCAATTAACATGCAGCTCGTGATCGGGAGGGTACGCGGACCCTACTCGTCCCTAGATATCACTAACTTTTTACTTTTCATTTTCTCAGCAACTACTGAACGGATTTACACCATTTAACAAAAAGGGTTCTTTCTGAACCAAGAACTACCTCTTTGCCAAATTTGGTGTAATTCCGTTCAGCAGTTCGGGCTGTAGCCGTGTCTAAAGTTTCCTATGGGAAAATGCATGGGGAAAACGCGTTTTGGGACCCCCTTTTTCTCGGCCCCCGCTTGACGTATCACCCCGAGACTTTCAGGGTAGGAGCGGACCGGAGCGCCCCACGAAGTTTGAAAATTTCGCGAAGATACGTCAACCGGCAAGAGAGTTATTTCAAATAGAATGTCGCGGATTTCCTATGGATAATAGGTTGTAACTATAACTATCTACTGGCGACCGCCAGTAGATAATATATATATATATATATATATATATATATATATATATATACATATACACACACACACACACACACATATACCTTTATCGAATGACTATTTCTTTTTCATAGTCTGGAAGCCTGACCCATTTTAGGTCTCGAGGTCTATTGTCAACCACGCAAGTTGCAAGCTTGGATTTATTGAGACACCAAAATTCCAGGGGCGGAGGAAGCGATATCACACACAGGATGGACTCCTTATCAAACCAACAGCCTGTCAGGGGTGTCGCAAGTTCTACTCTGGGCTAGGGAGGCAAGGACTGGAATCTACAGAAAGTAAACAGTGCACCAAGACTACGGTTCGTTCTGTTTTATTGCAGCTGCCTTCATTCGCTGAGAACATTCTACTCGTAATTGACGCCTAAGGCCGCCACCCAAGCCCATTCCTTTCTACTGCACAACATAGTGGGCCGGATTCACAAACTCACTTTGGAGCACATTTTGTAGTACTACAAAACTTACTACAAGGAGCCATTCACAAACTGCTCTTTTGTAGTAACTTGTCCTCTAGAATATGGTCAGTATTCACAAACTGCACATTTGTACCAAGTACCTACCTCCATTATTTTCTATGAGAAGGTGTTGCACTACCAGTAGTTGGATATGTGTAATGCCGGACTTACTACAAAAGTGTAAGGCACTACAAAAGTGCATTTTGTGAATACAGACAAGTAGTAAACTTACTCTAAAGTGTGAGTTACCTTTGTCAAACAGGCCCATAATTCAGATCGCTGTGCAAACAAGGATCAGATTGGAAATTAACAGCTCACTCAGCATAGTGGCCTGTGGATGAAGCACAAAAAAGGCCCTGCAAAGTTTGGTAAGTGGCCACAGAGCTGTATGCAATGCAGGTATCCACTGCTAGCCTAGCAGTCATAGACTGGCACATTGATGGTAGGAGGCTCTACGGTTGGGCCATCCGGTACAGCAGCATTGATATACCAATGAACCTACTGCAGGACTGTCCCTGCGTTAGTAAGGGGGCAGAAATAGGACTACGCACTTATGTATTTGTTTACTTTGCTTCCTTCTAAACAAGCCAGCATGTCAATTAGGGCAGGTGCTATTATTAATCTGCTAAAAACGTACACCTTACCGCTTTGTGATTTCAATTTGCAAGCTTTTAAAAAGTTGCTATTCAGCTGAAATTGAAACGGCTTCATTTGAAACATATGGCACAAATCTTCCAATGGTCACAGGGAGTTGCATTTCAAGTGCACAAGTCACCGGGAGTGCCACATTTGGCATTTAAAAACTAAAAGAAATAGTCACCTGTCAATTGCGCCTCTTAAGTCAACAAATGTGGACATATTGTGCTGGCATTTGCAGACTCGCTCTTTCCGTGAACTAGCTGATATAAAATGCAGTTAAAAAAACACGGAGTCTTGATAGATAGTGGAAATCTTGGAAAAATGCCCTGTTGAAAATGGTCTTCTCAGAAGGCAGCATCAAGAAATTCCCATCAATGTCACTGACGGGCATTTTACTTGTGACAGCGCTTTATTTCCAAGGCTGATAAATATTTTACATCTGCTCGGCTTTTGCTTACAGTATGAATCTTCTTGGGAGGAACCGACGGCCATTTGCTCGTGGACAAAAGCATTTTAAGAGCTATGGAGTGCTCACATAAAACTCCGAACATAGGACTAATGAGCTTGGGGTGGACATCTTGTAGAACTGTGCAGCACAAGAATGTGAAATTAACATTTATAATCCAGGGCTGGTAGACTCATTGGCTCAGTGCAAGTTGAGATAATACTGTTATATATGGCTTTCACTGGAAGCCATTAGCATGACTAACAGGATCAAATTCTGGCTGTTCACTGCTATGACGCAACAGTGGGAAACAACAATTGTTTCTCACTGTCGTGGTGTCATCAGAAGAGGTGCCACTTGCTCTGTGTTTGAAAGCCTCACTTTGGTCTCCAGAGACCAAAGTGGGGCAGCATAGTGGAGGCTGGAGGACTTGCCTGGATTCTGTCTTCTCACCTGGATGTCTGTACAGATGAGGGCAGCGGGAGAACGCATGTGACGTGAAGCCTGTTGCATGTGCAATCTGCCACACTTCCCTATAAGGGCAGCTCTACAGATCCACAATGACATGAGAAAGCATGCTGCACTGACCAGTCGCTCTCTGAAAGCCGCAGTCAGCTCAGTGCCTTCTTTCCGCTCTCACTGCAAGAGTGGAGGGAGCGGCTTTGGGAAGGGAGAGGGAGGGAAAGCCTAGGCGATCGTAGGGGTCGGTGTTGGGGTGTCCGGGCCATTTATTTTTCTATTTGGGTGGGAGGAAGGTAAATGCAGATAGTGGGAGGAGTGGGTGGCAGGAGGCCAAGAATTATTTTTAGTTTGGGAGTGGGAGGAACGGCCATGTTGTATATGGCTCCCATATTTTTCCTTTGCCCTGGTTTCGATGTTGATAGCGGAGGCAGATTATTTAGGATTCCACAAATAACATAAAATTATAGATGAGTAAATCGTTAACCAATATGGATGTTTTTTTATCTCAGGGGCTCGAGTGACATTATAGACAACTAAAGCTTCACTCTCGCTGTCTATTTGATGTTACTCAGATTCCACTGGTGAAAAACATCCCCATTATTTAATGTTACTAATCTATAATTCTATATCTTGGCCTCAAGTCTACCTGTACACAGAGTGCAGCTTCCCTAGCACATTATGGGTGATGTAAGTTACACCAATATTATCCTTAATTCACAAGCACAATACTGATAACTCAGTTCTTACTGGTGTTTAGCGTAATGAGTAAAATCAAATTAGGATTTGTATCTGTAATATGTGACAAAAACAATAAGCATTCATAGCTGCAAAAGGGTTTTATTTTCTTAAGATCTATGATAACAAAATAGCATGTAGTTAAAGTCCAGGAGCAGGAGGAGACTGTAAAAAGTGAATTGTTAGGTGTTTGGTATTTGGCTAGTCTGTCGCTGTTGATGCTGGTTAGGGATGCTAGTTGTCTGACTTATGCAAGTCACTGACCGTGTTCTGGCATGCTGGTGTGTCATGAATGATTTTATGGGCTCGTTGCACGGACTGATGAGTCAACTTTGCACTATAGGCCAGAAAGATGCCTGTTACTATTGGTCTTAAGGAAAAAATGCTACGTGTGATATAATGGCAGGGCATGTTTGCAAGTGTATGTGTTGGAAGCAATGCTCATGAAAGCTGCTACATAAGTTGAACTTTTCTCTCTCAACCAGCTTTCTCACCCAGCCTCATTGCTGTAGGTGTCATTGCGGTAGGTGTAGCAGTAGTCAAACACCGAGAATAAGGGACCTCAACAGTTGATTTCACACATGACATAGCACAGATCACATCTCTAATGATTCTGGTGTTGGCATCAGTGATCACTTCCATAAATGCTTCTAAAACTGGCTGTAAAAGGATATATAAGCAGCCATGGTACAATCTGATTGTCTTTGACATTGCCCTGATGATGACCCTGGAGAAATAACTTACATTGAGGTCGAAACATTGACATTTCCAAATCTTTGGGCTGTTTTTACATCCTTGGAGAGGGAACATCGGGAAACAATTAGCAAACTATCACAGTCTCTTGTTACTCATAATTTATTGAGTCATTGTGCTATTCTTTATGTGCCTCATTCTGTTTTTGCCAATTTTCACGTGTTCCTCACATGAGCACTGCATCATCACTTAACTCACTTATACAGCACCCTTTGCATATTGATTCTTGTGTACTTACTTATTGTACGTACTCTTCTCATAAGCATTTATTTTGCTACTTACTTCATACACCAGACACTTTTCAGGTCCGGTTCGTATAATTCAGATAGTCGTCAAAAAAGGATGGATTTAAAGATCACCTCAAAGGAGTCAATGTTCCCAGTGACATATTTATTATACAATGAATCCTAAGTTTATTGGATTGCTTCCATCATATATTATGTTCCCTCAAAATGAAGGTATAGCAGCTAAAAAGCACTTCCTGCATCGAGAATAGGCTACTGCAGTTGCATTGAATTTAACTACAAGAATGTCTCTCCCACGTGGGACCATATTACATAACATGCAGAGTTCTAATATATTGCAATTAGCATCGCGTGCATGCGGGCATGGAAAAGCGAGTCAACATAACGGACGTGAATCCCTGGCACTCTGCTCCCCAGCCATTCCATCCCTGCCGGTGACGAGAAGAGTAAGCTGCAGATGAAGAGGGCAGGCTCACTGTGACTCACCCTTCTTTTCCCAGGGTGCTGAAGCAGATCCTGAAGGTGCCTGGAGCATGACTACACTCCCGAGCCGCATGGTGGTTAATAACATGGCTGACGTTGCGGACTGCTGACCCACACCAGGGTGACAGCGGTGAACTGGTGTTTGTTGCATGGCCCTGGATCACTGCCCCGGCAACTGGGCCCACTCCCGCCCGAGGGAGCATGTCACTCCGCCCCGGCACCTGCACCACAGAGCAAAGGCGATAGGTGGAACTTCAAGAGGTCGGACGCACCGAAAAGGAAGTGCAGTACTCACTCCCGTTACCCACCTGCCTCAAGATCATATACAACGGCACCACAATCTTCTTTACAGACCCTAGAGAGGCCTAGGATTGGGCAGACCTGCTGGCAACTGCAACTGACAGAGCCCAGCTGTCAGTGGGCACCACTGGGCGGCGCACCCAGCGATGAGGCAAATCACGGAAAAGACTGTTGTCTTGGCCAGCTCCCCCAACCTGGGACAGATCATCGCAGACTGACGGTGGGCCATACAAGCTGCAACAAAGTTGGGGCCCAACAACATTACAAAGGACGATGAGAAGGGCCCCCACATATTCTCCTCTAAAGAAGAAACCTTCCACTCTGAAGACTCCCGAAATGGCTCACAGATACCTCTCCCCCCGCAAGAGACCCCGCAGTCAGCAGATACTATCATTTGAACATTGTAATATTTATCTTTCTGATGGAATGCCGTTTGTTGTAGTCATATCTTGACACCTCATCAAAACCAAGCGGGCCATCACTGACACGCTGGTTCCCCCTGCCGATGCACTCCGCTCGAGCACACTGCGTTGCGCACATCTGCCTCTCACTAGGGGTGTGTGCATCACTTGGGAACCTGGAGACAGACGCCTTAGTTACTGGCAGCTCCTTACCAGCAGCCCTTGATCCTTAATTTGGAAGGGCTTTCGTGCTACCCTGTTCTTCACCCACGACTAACCTTGCCCGCACGATACACTAAGGCAAGACCAACATGCTCTGTTTGGGCGTGCCACCGGTTCTGGTAAGCTCTGAGTATTGTGATTTTCTTCCCTCACAGTTGACACGGATCTCCTTAACCACTTCCTTACCCACAACTTTTAAATTCTGGTGGGCAAGCGTTCCATGGTTCCCAAGTCACAGGCGAGGCAATTGGGTGGCGGCCCCCTCGGCACCCTGTGCTTGCGTCACTCGCACATCAATATGGCTCCTAGCATGGACATCCAACTCCTTACCCTAAACATTCATGGCATGCACACCGCTAGGAAGTAATATACCGTCTACTCTTATATCAAACACCAGCGTGTATAGGTTGTTTTCCTACAAGAGACTCATGTCACAAAGGGGGAGCTAGAGCGCTTGCACAAACTTTGGAGGGGCCTTTTTTGTGCCACAACCTACCCAGCATATGCATGTGGTGCCAGGGTGTGGATTCGCCCCAGGCTCCCCTTCCAGGAAGCTGGTATGGTAATAAACAAGGATGCCTGCTCCGCCCTCCTCGAGGGCTGCCTAGATGGACGCTCAGTTCTCCTTGGAAGCATTTATATGCCCAATGCTGAGCAAGGGGCCTTCTGGAACACCCTCTCTGCCGCACATGCCCACAGCACCACGTCAACGTGGGTGTTAGGTCGGGACTATAAATGCATGCTTGACCTAGCCCTAGATAGATCCCATTATCCCTTGCCTCGCTCCCCCCCCACATGTGCAGGCAGCTCGTTTCCGAACCTGGGCACGTCACTGGGCACTCACAGACACCCCACATCCCGTCTCTACTCCTTCCACTCAATTCTGCATGACCTGCAAGTGCAGCCTGACCTCTTTCTCTGCTATCCCACACTCGTACCCCTTATTCAGCATGCAGACTATCAGAGACGAATAGTCTCTGATCATGACGTGTATGTCATAAATCTTAAATGGGTGTCCTCCTTGCCTCCCACGCCCACTTGGGAGCTGCCACGAGACTGCCTTGAGGACCCAGTGATTCAGGAGGTGCAGGGACTCTGCATCCGGCAATACTCCAAAAACCACAACACAGCATCAACTAGGATGCAGGAATGGGATGCCTTTAAGGTGGTTACGAGAGGAGCCTTTTTCCAGCAGACAGCAGAGGGTCATAGCGGCAGCAGGGCATGCCTTAATTGACCTCTGCAAACCAGCAGACACTGATCTCACGCTCACCCGGCAGCCAGCAGATGCTAAAAACGCATGCGTCGCCCTCCTTGAAAACCTGCAGCGCTAAAATTTCACAGCCCATGTAGCTAAAGTTCACCAAAAGAGTGACAAGCCTGGCAGACTCTTAGTTCGGCTTGTCAGGCAGGAGATGATGACTCATACCATACCCGAAGTGGTCAATCTTGCAGGTGTTACGGTCTGCAACCATGCTGGTATACTGCAGACCTTCTATGAGTACACCTCATCCATCTACAAGGCGCCCCAAAACACCCCGGCAGATCACACAGACATGTTCCTGGTGGGCCACTCCTTAGATGTGGAGATCACACCAATGGATGTAAGCAGGCGATCCACGACCTCACTGGGCTTAGACGGGTTGCACCTGGAGTACTACAACAACTTCGCATCACTCCTGGCACCCCGGCTGGCAGAAATGTACAAAGCAGCACTTACTACGTGAGTCACTCATGATTTCCCTTCCCAAACCAGTCATGGACCCCACGCTGCTGCCTTCTTACAGACCCATAGCTATGCTTGGGTGGATTATAAAATTCTAGGCAAGATTCTAGCTGATTGATATGCCAGACCCTCCCAGAACTGGTGCACACCGATCAAAACAGCTTAGTCCCGGGCCGTAGCACTTTCCCGAATATCTGCCGCCTCTTCACTGTGCAGAACCAGGTGAGGGGAGAGGAGGGGAGGGTTCCCATGGGCGACTTGCCTCATTCTCAATTTAGAGAAGGCATTTGATACTCTGACCTGGCATTACCTATTCACGGTAAAAGCATGGGGATAGGACCCCGGCTTTTAGCCTATACAAAACTATTATACTCCAACCCAACGTCCTGGACCACTCGATGTTCAAAGTTGGCAACCTCTTTGCAGAGGGGCATCTTCTTCCCTTTGATCAGCTGGCCAGGGAGAGTGGTCTCCTGCCGAGGCAGTTCCTCCTTCACAGGCAGCTCAGTCACACATGCCATACCCTCTGGGACCTTTCGGAGGGGGGTTGGGGAGGGGGGGAAAGAGTCCACAAACACACCCAGTGCTCCAGACCACACTGATTATGGAGACCGGCCACCACCTTATCGTATAAAGCTACACTTGAGATAACGACCGCCCCACTCACGGCGCTTTGCCAAAAGTGGGAGGACGCTCTGTGATAAGGAATGGAAGTTGGCACTTGAGTTCCCAAAAAAGGTCTCCTGCAACTCCCGGTTCAAGAACAGACAGTTCTTCATCTTACACAGGGTTTACCTAACCCCAGCTTAGATGCACCGCCACTTCCCCTAGACACAGTTTGAATGTCCTCGCTGCTGGACCCCAGATGCTTATACACATGCTATGGTCCTGTCCAGCCCTTTAAAGCTATTGGCACGCTACTCACACTGTACTGCATGGTGACAGACCTCACAGACATACACACGTGGAAACCATGCTTCCTAGGCTCCTTCAAACAGAAGAAGCAACTGAAAATATGGGCCCGCTTCACAGCCCTAGCCCTGTTACTCGCCAAACACATGATCACACTCCACTGGCGCTCTCCAACAGCCCCCCTGGTGGGGGCATGGAGAGGAGCAATGTGCAAATGGGTTGCGGCGGAGGATGCCCTTAGGTACGAGAAAGTCCGTCAGAAGCACCGGCAACCCATATCCGCAGTGGACCACCCTACTCACACACTCCACTAGGTGGTGGGAAACGACGACCTGCCTCCATGAATGCACCCGCTTCTCACCACTTATGCAAGGTCCATTCCCTAAGGCAGAGTTCCCAGTCATGATGCCGGTCACTCCCATGCCCCACTCCACTCCCACTCACGGTCTGCACACCAGGGGGGCACCCATGCCCCCCTGCCTAGAATCACCCACCTCCGAGCTACCACTACAGCTGAAAATGCCTGCCCCCTACCCACCCAGTCTCCCACAGTTCACTTCAAGTTATGTTACAGCAGCGCCATCTACAGCAGGCCATGAGCAATAAGCACCCAAAACAAAGCAAATCTACATGCCGGGGAGTGCCCCACACAATTGCTATGTCTAGTGTGTTTATGCCTAAATGTAATGCTTATTCTGTTACTTTTATTTACCTCAAGATATTGCAATATGATGTAAAAGCGCTGTATGTTGCTGTTGTTTAAAATGCAAAACCCCATAACATAGTTTTAAAAAAACAATTTGCACCACATGCATTTGGAACCCCATACTTTATTACAGAAGAGGCCTCCTGTAATACCAAAACTATGACACGCGTTTGAAGGGATGATGCAATACGTTGTGGCCATTTATCTCTTAGAATGGGAATCTATGTCTTCCCAGCCCATAATGCCTCTTTGAAATAAGTGGCAAATGTAAAACAAATAGCAGATAATCTACACAATGTGCCTGTCACGACCCCCACTCCATTCCTGACATTCCCTCTCCAGGAGGTGCACTAAAGTACAGCAACCTACTTTTTCCCCAGAGGGAGTTCTTTCCTTATTTGTAATCTCCGATGCAGAGTCAGGAAGCACAACCAGTACCACACCTACCTATAAGGACCCCATGGGCCATCTTGAGCACTAAGAGTCGCCCGCTTCGCCTTCACAGATCATCCTGTGAGACAGCCACTGTTAGACTGCACATGAATCACAGTGGCACATGCGTACACTAATAACAGGCTTGTACATATGTAATATCTATATCGAAGAAATCTTTCTGAGGGACAAGTGAGGGCCATATGATAATTATTGGGCGATGGAAGATGAATCAAGATGTTTAGTTCATCAAGTTATATGCATTTTAATTCCATTATATTGCACAGTTCATATGTGAAGAGAGACCGTGTGATTTGGCTAAAATCACACTATTGTTTTGAGTGAAATGCCTTCATTAAAATCCAAAATCTAACGTCACAATTCAGAGGCTAGACCATGCCCCTATCATCTGTGTGATTATGTGAAGCTGCACAGCAGGCTGTCGCGTGGGCAGGAAAAATCTGAAGAGCAATCGCCCTGAGCTTGATTCCATTGGAGCAGTTTCGGAAATAGAACCCGATAAGTTTTAGAAAATTGCTGAGAAAGGAGCTGGATCTTATGTATTAGGAACCTACGGAGTATTTTTTTTCGTGCATTCTACTCTATAATAATCAAGTTTAGTTGTTACATCATCACACTCCCTTTCAAATACAGAAATTTAACATCAGGAGGTCATTCTATATTATTCCATGTTACAAGCAATCAACTCATAAGAACGACTTCTGCTAGATTTTTTAGAACAAGAATTGGCATTGCCTATTGGTCTGGCTTTAATGTTGCAACACGTGTAAACATAAGAATTCACAAATGATTTTCACATGCTCGCTTAGCTTTTCCTATGCTGGAAAAAAAGTAGGAAAATGTATTGCTTTCTGTATAAAATACTTATAGGAGATGGAGAATTGAATGTGACAAATGGCTTGATGACTGGATTTACTATTCAGATGTAAATAGTCCCTTATGCATTCAAATGGAAGGAGCTCTTGGAAGATGGAATGATACATTAAACAGCCAAATGCTTGTGGGGACAGGGTAATGCTCCTTTGGGAGAAACCAAAACTCACTGAGTAATTTTTAGAACTGGTAAGAGCACGTCTAAAAAAAACAGCTGCAAGGTCAAGCCAGACCTAAAAAGCAGCCAACAGAATTTAGTGACTAATCGCCCAAAAACACCAGAGTAATTAGCCTTTTCCTCTGCACTGCAGCTGACCCACAAACAGCGATTATGCTCTGCCCTTGTGCCCCTGCAGACTGACCCCAGACCTCTACACTGGGATGTCAAATGAAAATCAAAGGCAAGTTCCACGAGTATTAAACCCATTTAAAGTGACAGTGTCTTTGTACACCTCATCCTGAAAGCATCTCTCTAACAAGGGCTCTGAAATATTTTCCCTTCTCAATCAATCAATCACGGCATTTATAGAGCGCGCTACTCACCCGGGAGGGTCTCAAGGCGCTGGGGGAGAGGGTAAGGGGGTCAGAACAAAGAGTTGGCTTAAGCAGAAGCAAATACAGCGTCGCTGTCTGAAGCTTCAAACTAAATATCTAACAAAGACCAACTATCTGCACACAACTGCCTGACCTGTCTGTGAGGCTCGATGCACTATTTCAAACAGACTGACCACAATCTCTCGTCCAATCAGAGGGAAGAAAGATAGAAACAAAGTAATACTTTTAATAAAGAAAATGTATTCTGAAGCCAAAACACGCCTATGGATAACTTCTGAAGCCAAAACAGGCCTATGGATAACTGCCAACAATAATTCTTCTCAGAAGAGTCCCAAAACAGTTAACTGCGCTGTGACGATTAACCCTCCAGAGGCCAGAATATATAAACTGCCTTCAATGCTGCTTTTTTTTTGGCCTGTGCGGATTGTCCCGGAGGTGCTTTTTAGCATCACACTACACATCTGTGAGTGGCATGTTACTGTGTGTCATTTCTTTTTACAGCTGTGAGACCTATTGTAGACAGCAAAAAACAATATTCTCTTTTAATAAACATTAGATATTCAAAAACCTTTATTTTGCTGCTTACAACCTGCGCTGCCTGCTGATAAAAACGGGGCAAAATATATGACATTTCTGAAAATGTAGTTTGGCGTTCAAGAACTCCTCCGTGCAAAAGAGCACAAAAGACATCGACAGCATCACCGCAGGAAGTCCCAGGACACATTTTAAAAACACAAATTTATTTTAGAAAATGAAAGTCAAGAAGGCTTTATACAACCATTGCAGAGAAACATTTCGACGCAAGCATTGCGACATACCATCAAACTTCTCTGGAACCACACAGGTGTCGTCGTAGAACTGTCTGGGTCCCTTTTCAAACAGGCAACCTGCACATGAAAAAAATCATATTCATTGGCACCGGCAAGCACTTAAGAATCCCTTGATGGTATCAGTAAAATGGCAACAGAAGTGATCGACTGTTAACTCTCAATAGCACATATAATAATGCCAGAGTGGTTCTATTGCGCCTTGGTTCTATCCGGCTGCGGGGATATGAATGTTCGTAGAGAAATCATACACTGATTTCTTAGTTATCAGTAGACCGGCAAACCCGGTACTGTAATGGGAGAGTGGATAAAAGACCAAAACCCTAAGACAGTGTTTCCAAGGGAATCATTCACCACCATTAGTCTGTTATTCATTCGCCACTTGTCTCTTCACCCACTGGTCACTGCGCCGGTCCTCGCACCTTTTCTTCTGCACATGAAGCTGTTGTCACCATTCTGCCTCGTTTGTTCATTACTGATCCTACAGGAGGCCTGAGACTATTAACATCAGCATTGCCTATGCCCTCAGATTGCACAGCCCCCCTCTTTGTTTCAATCCAATTGGTTGTTTTATGGTTGTTGTCCCACCGTAAACAACCAATTCATGTTGGTGAATGACTGACTCCTTTAGGAACACTGTCTTATGTTTTATATTTTGATATCTAGCCCTGCTTGCACATTAAGGTGAAATGTTTAAATGGAAAACTTTATTTCTTGCAGTACTGTCCTTACGATTTGAATGTGTGACAGAGCACGTATAGAAGAACCCTGCTGCACAGAATTACCGGTCACAGGGCTTTATAAGGCAATATTGTGTGGCAGTGCACTGTAGCACATCATTAAATGTCACAGCGCACTGTGGAACAGCATTACCTGCTGCAGGTAACTGCGGTGCATAAATATGAGGGCACTCTATCAAAGCTTTTCTTTTCAAAGTGTGCTGACACCTCCGGTACTGCAGCATATGTCACTGTGCACTGTGGCATAGCATTGCACATCACAGTGCACTGCGGTACAGCCATATGTGGGAAAGTGCGCTGTGATATAGCATTGCATATGTCACTGTGCACTGTGGCATAGCATTGCACATCACAGTGCACTGCGGTACAGCCATATGTGGGAAAGTGCGCTGTGATATAGCATTGCATATGTCACTGTGCACTGTGGCATAGCATTGCACATCACAGTGCACTGCGGTACAGCCATATGTGGGAAAGTGCGCTGTGATATAGCATTGCATATGTCACTGTGCACTGTGGCATAGCATTGCACATCACAGTGCACTGCGGTACAGCCATATGTGGGAAAGTGCGCTGTGATATAGCATTGCATATGTCACTGTGCACTGTGGCATAGCATTGCACACCACAGTGCACTGCGGTACAGACATATGTGGGAAAGTGCGCTGTGATATAGCATTGCATATGTCACTGTGCACTGTGGCATAGCATTGCACATCACAGTGCACTGCGGTACAGCCATATGTGGGAAAGTGCGCTGTGATATAGCATTGCATATGTCAATGTGCACTGTGGCATAGCATTGCAAATCACAAGGCACTGCGGTACAGCCATATGTGGGAAAGTGCGCTGTGATATAGCATTGCATATGTCACTGTGCACTGTGGCATAGCATTGCACATCACAGTGCACTGCGGTACAGCCATATGTGGGAAAGTGCGCTGTGATATAGCATTGCATATGTCACTGTGCACTGTGGCATAGCATTGCACATCACAGTGCACTGCGGTACAGCCATATGTGGGAAAGTGCGCTGTGATATAGCATTGCATATGTCACTGTGCACTGTGGCATAGCATTGCACACCACAGTGCACTGCGGTACAGCCATATGTGGGAAAGTGCGCTATGATATAGCATTGCACGTCATAGTGCACTGTGTACAAGAATTAATATCATGGTACACTGTGCCACAACATTATAAGTGATAATTAATTGTACATGCCAAAGTACATTGGAGGGCAGGGGTGTCTTTGAGGTAGTTCATTCACGAAGCTGCCCCCCCGCCAACGCCTCACCCCCTCCTCTCACAAGGTGTATTTTTTTTTTTTAGAAAATGGAAGGTTTGTGTTACAGAGAAATTCAGTGCCCAAATACCTCATTTTAGATTAAAAGCATGGTTTCTGGATCAAAATGACTCTGAAAACCCTTCCACTTTTCTGGTGATTTAACTCTGTTACTGGATACTTTTAACAGATATAGCGCTTTGTGTATAGCATTGAAAACACCAGATATAACTTTTCACATTCCTAGTGTCCTTATAAAATTCAGATTTCGTTTGAGCATGCAGTGCAGAAGACCTCCTTGAGAACTAAGGGCATGTAAGATAATTTGGTAAAGTGTATGTACCTTATCCACCAGAACACAGCCTTGTGTGCCGAGTCCAAAAACAAAAACCCTTAAAATTGTAAACAAAATTACCTTCGCTGCCCATGCCTCAGAGTCATTACATTTCCTGGCACCTGCAACTTCTGGAATAGCAATGCTCCCAAACGGAGACTGCGAGGCCACCTACCAGAAACTCTGAGATAGTGCTCAGGCAGTCTTCTAAATAGGTCACTTAAAGAATATTTTTTTTAGGTCAAGCCTGGGCAGCGCATGCACTGCTCTGCGAGGCATGCTGTATTTGAGTATGGACTAGAAGCCCGCCCACTCTCCGCCCTTATTTGCCATTGGCTTGTGTCATTGTCCTTCCTAAATGCTGGCTTATGATTCGTTATTAGGCTTGTTAGTCCCTCCTTAGTACCACCTTGTGTTCATTTGTAACCTCCCATGAGGACTGGCCCGTTTACTTCGTTTGTTACACGGTAAGTCTTATTTACTCTATAAGCACTATTTTCTTTAATGAGTTTCACCTACTGCGGCACGACATGCTTTCCTGCAACATTCAGCGTACCATGCGCGCTTTCACTTTCCAAGCAGCCCGGGACAATGGTGGCCGCTTCTTTGAAATGGAATAGGTCTCGCATTTACAAGAGTTTGAGCTATTGGCATTGGAAATGAGAATGCCTTTTATTTGTGTTAGTTATCAAAACAGATAAATAAAAGGCATTGTCATTTACAATGACAATAACAAACTCTTGCAAATGCAAGACCTATTGCATTGCAAATGCTTGTTTAACTAAGGCATGAGGCGCCTGCCCCGCGACATGACAGGAAAAACAGACTGTTCTCCTCAGCAATTCACCTGCAGCTCTTTAGTGGGGACACCGATTCTATGTCCTTGCGTTACATTAAGAGGCATTCGTAGAGAACACGTCTTGCCACTGGTATGGACTGGCATCCCTGAATTCTAGCCTCCCAGTCTTAGTTGAACTTGAGGAAAGTGGAAGGCACTTTAGAAATTAGATCGGGTACAATATGTCAAAGGGGGCGCACTACACGAAAGTGGTAGAGTGAAAAACGTACCGTCTGTCCGGTTCGGGTGGGCTAGGAATCCGTCTGGCCTCATGTAAAGGGAATGGCAGCTAGGCACTTCTGAAAGAAGAAGACATGAACTGTCACAGGCGTCTCTGCAATTGAAAGCGAGCAGGTTATCGACGAGACAGGCTGCAGCCAGGGGAATAGGAGCAAAGGACTTTAAGTCACTGCGAGGGGGAACCTGTCAACACATAGTTAGTATGTAAGCAGAATGACACACAAAGCAGAGCACTTGTCCTCTCTCATCGCCACTCGACCTCAACGTGACCTTCAGCTCATCCAAGCAAAAGAGCAAAAGCTTACAAACAAGAAATGAGACGTCAAACACAGATGAGGAAATAACTCATGTGTGTCTTTACACAGGTTTATACTTTGAGTAGGAATCAATGCAACACAGATATGGCCTACATCATTCGCGTACATCACAACTAACATCAGGAGCTTCAAAATGTAGCAAACATACTTTTTTTGTAATAACCAAATCAAATTTGTAAAAATAAAAATATACATATAGGCGAACAAATTCTACTGTAAAGCCAGTAGGAAGATAACATTCAAGACAAATTTCTTAAATGCATAAAATCCAATTAAACCTTTCTACCCAGATCGTCACCCCAAGAATCAAGACACTTTGGCGCACATGAACATCCTCATGGGGAAACATCCACACCTTTTATTTGTGTTAAATAAAGCTTTACAGTCCATTTTTGAAAGAGCGGGTGCTAAATTGGGTACACACTTCATGACAAAGACAAACCTTCGATATTTGTTTAATTCTAAATGTCTGCAAAAGCATCAATAACCAAACACAAAGATGTTCCAGATACATTGATGTTTAGCAAGGTTTGGCTAAGTCAACATATATATATTTTTATTTCACTGAAAAAAACTAAGATTAAAGTAACGTGCTAATTAGGTGAAATTTTCAGTGATAACATTACGTTTTAACCTAAAAAACCACTGAAATTCAACAGTTATAGTTATCACAAGTAACTATAACTGATACCTTAAAATAACTAGAACTTGTGCCCCCGCCACACACAGTCTTGTCATCAGTGATGTAATTTCAGTTGTTGCAATGAGGTTACCAATCATGTCATAGAACAAGTCATGATTGGTGTAATATGAGAGGTCATAAGCAGTGCATAGCTCAGACAGTGAAGCTGGTCCCGGCGCCCAACTCCTTGCAATCGATTTACCCCATGCAGCACACACCTTCTGGTATGCGCACGGTGCAGTTGGTCTACAGGTTCTGGCCACACACTCAGGCAGACTTAATGACTTTGTCAGTCACAAAACCAAAATACAAAAAGTAGGGATATTGGCTTTATGAAGGGGTGAGCATATCGGTATATATAGAGCAGATCTATCATCTTTGTTTAAAAATCATCAATATTTTTAATCAAAGGTATATTTAATTAATTCACACAATGCAATGTTTAATAACAGTGATTACTGCACAAAAGTTTAATATAAATCTATATATTTTTTTTATTTTTTTTTAAATAAAACCAACATGTCTCTGAGTTTTTGTTTTGCCATTTTTCAGTCCACAAAATGCAATCATAAAAACAACCAAAAGACAGCTCTGCGCTCCAACTGAAGAGCATAGAGCTCTAGCTAGGAGTGTTTTTGAAAAATATGGTAAGTTCTTCTGGGGTCATTGATTCAATCACCACAATTGTGACTTACTCCTTGCAAAAATGGTAAGGGTCTGGGGCTTTCATCAGGGCTTATTATAAGCCCTATACTATAGGGAAATTCCACAAAGTTGTCCTGTCCCTATACGTCCAAACATACAAGAGAACACGCCGCATATAACATGCAAAAAGGTTTGCCTGCCATAATTTGTAGAGCATGTATTCATAGAATTGTTTAATTTTTTTTTTAAATGTCAGGGTTCAGGGTGTAATTTTCAATGCAAAAGAAGTGCATGTTAAAGCTAACTTTTGGAACAATGCAACAAATCAAGTATGTGAATGAGCAGTAAACCGAGTTGCAGCCTGCCGAATAAAAAATAAAAAAATAGTAACCACCAGCAAAATATAGTTAAATATCGAAGCAGCAATATGTTTGCTCAGCATAAAAAAATGTTTGGAATTGCCCTTCAAACTAGAGGTATTTATTGCAACTGTGGTCTATAGGCAGAGATCCTTGATCAGATTGAGGGTGCTCCTTATTACCATGCTCTACACATTAGTAGGTATGTCTGTGGTTCTAAGTACCCCTTTGAGCATGACATCGGCAAAGCTTCTGCTACAATTAAAAATGCTTTGGAAAACCCATTTCCCTTAGCTCCAGCATAGCCTTACCAAAACGAACTAGAAACCTTGGCAGAATTGTATAAAAGTTATATGGGGAGTGTTAGAAATTGAAGTTTCTGGTTGACAGAGTATACACTTTGTCCAAGCAGGAACCACAGTCCTAGTCAGGGTAAGTCAGAGGTGCACCCTAAATTAACCTTACTCACCCTCTGTCTGGTTGGCCACAGAGTACTCACCCTCTGGTTGCTTGGCACAGAGCCGTAAGGCTTAACTTAAGAGGCAATGTGTAAAGTATTTCAGCAACACTTAAATTACAGTAACACCTCAAAAAGACTCCACACCAGTTTAGAAAAATAGTACACTCTTTACTGAATAACACAAGACCAAGACGACAAAAATCCAATAAGTACTTTTTAAGTCATGCACGTTTAAAATTATAAAGGTCAACACAGTGCTTAAAGATATGAGTGCTGAGAGAACACTTGTGTTTGGGAGGTTAGTTACAGTCACGCCGACTGGGTAACACTGTGTAAGATCCAAAGAGTGGATCGTCGGGTATGCGGTTGCAAGATATCGGAAAATCAGGGCCCCACAGTCACAAGTACGGAAGTCTCCAACCGGTCCCACGAGAACGTTGCACTGAGGCTAATTCATCCGCCTGCAAGAGATCGCAGGACAACTAACCGAACCATATGGGTCCTATCATACACACTACCTTGTGAGGAGGGGCTGCCAATGTCGGGGAATCCATGTGTATGCACCGATGCAGGAGCCAAGCTGGCGGGGTGTCAGCAGGCCTCCGAAGTGTGCTTTGTAGCTTCGTGGAAATAAGTTGCGGACATTGAGCACCCAGCGCCGATTCTGTGGGCGGAGCAGGGCTGATGAGCCTTGTGTTTCTGGCCCGCCTTTAGTCACCCAGGCTAAGAGTTCGCTGGGGAGCTGCGCTGAGAGGCGCTGCAGTGGCACTGAAAAAGACGGCAGTTCTGATCGGCACACACAGCCTAGGAAGAGGGCAGCGCAAGTATAGTTTGAAGCACCGTAAGTGGGCAAAATGGAGCACTTGATCCTTCGGCAAATGGAAGGGCTGATATCTTAGCAAAATCGTGTTGGTGTTCAGGCACAGGCTGATCTTTGGCAAATCGCACTGCCGAACTTACGGGGCTCAGAGTCCCATGGCAGGAGGGTGCGGGGAAGAGGGGCGGAGTCTTTGATGATCCTGAGACTTCCTGAACAAGGGACAAGCTAGCAAGCCCTTGCAGTTACTTAGGATTCAAAAGGTGGTTGAGAGTAGGTACAGCTGCCATCACCGGCAAGCAAGAGGCAGCAGGCCAACACAGCAGAGCAAGTTGCAAAGTGGCAGTCTCTCCTGGCAGCACAGCAATCAGCAGGCCAACACAGCAAAGCAGGCAGTGAGCAAAGTGGCAGTCCATCCTGCAGCGCAGCTCCTCTTCTTGGCAGAGTCTCCATAGGACCCAAACGTTAACGGAGTACATGGTGTCAGAGGCCCAATATTTATACCCATTTTAGTCTTTGAAGTAGGCAAACTTCAAAGAGACCTTTGAATTTCACATGGTCCCTGCCCGTCATTCCCTGGCTCTAGACACACTTCAGGGGAGTATGCAGCTCTTTGTGTGGGGAAGGGCACAGCCCTATTGCGGTGCAAGTGTCAGTTCCTCCCTCTCACTCTAGCTCGGGGAGATCCATCAGCCTGGTGATGGGCCATCAGGATGTGTGTGACACCTCAGCTCCCTTTGTGTGTGACTGTCTAGAGGGAATGCACAAAGCCCAGCTGTCATCCAACCCAGACGTGCATTCAGAGACAGGCAGAGGTACAAAATGGATAAAGTAAGAACATTTCAACTTTCTAAAAGTGGCATTTTCAGACTTAGCTTATAAAATCTGACTTCAACATAAGCTGTGATTTTAAATTGCGAGTTCAGATACACAAAACTCAATTTCTCTATCTTTCCCAATTGGAAATTACACTTAAAAGATGTTTTAAGGCAATCCCAAAGTTTGCCTATGTGAGAGAGAGACCTAGCAGTAGTGAAAAAGAAATTTAGCAGTTTTTCACTACCAGGGCATGTAAAACTCAAAAGTACATATCCTACCTTTTAAATACACGGCACCCTGCCCATGGGGCTGTCTAAGGCAAAAAAAATAAGATGAGGAACGGAGCACTGAAACTTTTCAGACACTCTCCCCCAGTCACTATTAGAGATGGGTTGAATCCATCATCATTCTTTTGCTCACTTCGCCACCCCTGTTCAGACCCAGCCATATGCAAATCAGTCTTGACCCTGTACCTCATGGGAACAGTCCAGCCCGAACTGCCAAGCCAGGCCTACCTTAGATGTGACATGTGTAATAAAAGGGAAGGTTTGGGCCCGGCAAGTAGGCAGACTTGCCAGATCAAAATGGCAGTTTAAAACTGTACACACAGGGTCTGCAGTGGCAGGCCTGAGACATGTTGAAAGGGCTACTGAGGTGAGTGGCTGCAGGCCCACTAGTAGCACTTAATTTACAAGCCCTGGGCACATATGGTGAACTTAACTATGGACTTATAAGTAAATTAAATATGCAAATTGTTAATAAGCCAATGTTACCACATTTTAAGTACAGAGCATATGCACGTTAGCACTGGTTAGCAGTGGTACAGTGTCTAGAGTCCTAAAGCCAACAAAACCAGATTCAGCAAAAACGGGAGGAGGAGAGCCACAAGTTTTGGGGTGACCCTGCAGAAAGGGCCATTTCCAACATGGAGCCAAAGTCATTTTTAGATGACTTTGGGATATGGAAAGATCTGAAGATAAACAAGTTGGTCAATACATGACGATGCGTTCACATTAAGGATCAGCATACAATATGAATGTATGTTACATGACCTCTTCCTTACACTGGTCTAGGATTGTTTTAAGCAAACAACTAACTGTACAGAACTATACAAAAAATCATGTAAATGTGGTAATTAATCGTGCAATTCAACAACTACCCAATACCACTGAGTGAAAATGTCTGTGCAGCAACATTTCAAAATCAACAATTAACATAAGTGGTGGCAGATTTGTTGAAAGTTTACACTGATGCAAAAAAAATAAAAAAAAGATACGGAACAAACGCACTCTTTATACATAAGTATTTTTGCTCCAGGAGAAAGTGGATCGCATAAATGGACAGAAACCACTGCTTGTTACCTTTACTTTGTATTGCTGATTTAAACAAATAATACCCCTATAAAAATGGACATTTTGCTACTTTTGTTCAGAAATGGAACAAATCGATTTTGCCTCATACAATTTCATCCTCCATATTTTAAAAAGTGGAAATAAATGTTTGATGCATTCATTAATGTGTACACACAGTAGAGATACGGCACATTCAGCGGATCTCGTTGATTTCAAAGCTTTCGTTCTTCACTGTGGATAACAGCAAACCTGGTTATCATCGTCTCTAATTAAACAAGAAGCAAAAGCAAAGAAAAAGGCATTTGCTCCATATTTTTGTACCAGAGCCCACATTAGCTAAGCTGGCACTGGAGAGCCTATAAACAAGATTTATTTGTGCAAACATCATTTAAATCTAACCAAAACATACCTCTGCTCTTCATGAGCTGTGCGGAGGGGACTGGAAAATATATGCGGGAACTATATTCCCAATAAAGTAACCAATGTCTTGTTATTCTAAAGTGCTGGAAGCTAATTTATGACTATCAGAGTGGGTCAGGCCCTAATCAAATTGTAGAAACATTTCCAAAGTGATTATTCAATCAAATGACTAACATGGTTAATTAGGAGCCATAAACATTGCTCTGAAGTTCATCAAAGTAATGACTTACTCAGAAAAATTACTGCTAATTAAATTGCCTGCTGCTTCCATTTCTGCCTTATCGAATAAAAAAGCCCGACCAATGAAATTTAGCATTTTGCAGCTTCAGATTGTAGTAAATGCTCTGAGACCCAGAAGTATGTTAACCGGTTATGCAGGGTTACTTCAAAGCAAGCATTTAGTAAAAACTGCGGGTTAATTGCATCTCTCCTACCGAGGGAGGCGAGCAATGGCTGCTGGGGGATAAATATAGGAGAGCTGAGTTCAATCTCACTCCTCTTCCAGAGATGAATTGAGGTGATTAGATTGCAATGGTTATATTGTTCTCCATCCTTTCCACAGCTTTTACTCAGTAAGGTTAAATAAACGTATGTAGATTGAGCACGTGTACACCAGTATGCTTTTCCACTGGTCAAAAGGGGCGGGATCCATGCCATATATTCAGGATAGCCACTGAGAATGTGAGGGCCTCTTAGATTCACTGTATGCAAATTATACTTTACTATACCACAATGACACTTTTATAGCGCTCTATAAGTGCATTTATTTAGCACTTCGCACTGCTGATGAACCGCCTAAGTGCGTTTGCAGTTCAGTGAGGCTTTATTCAGTTGGAGTGCTTGGAAGATGATGAGTGGGTGTATATCAAGTGGGCTATGCCAGCATTGGTCCAGTGTGGTACAACAAAGCCAAAATTGTGTGGTATCTTGTTTTAGTCACTGCACCTCGGACTGTGTGAAAGCAAAAGAAGTGCGGGTATTTGGCACAGGAGAAGCACGCGACAGAGAGCTGGAAAACAAATACACTCTCTTGCAGTGCGTAACCAAAAAGTACAAGCATTGGTAGATGCATTAGGGTTCGCCTGTGGGATTAATACAAAGTTAATAGGTGTGGGAGCAGGGTATGATTGCAGGGAGAATGGTGTGAGTGCTCTCTGTGCAGGGTGAGTGGCGCATGAATGAAGGCCGATAAGTGTATGAGTGCAGGGTGAAAGTGCCTCATTGCATGGTGATTGATGCGTGTTCAGAGCAGAATGAGAACTGTGTGAGTGTACAGGGTGAGGGATGTTACCCTGCACAAGGTAAGAAGTGTGCGAGTATAGGGTGAGTGGTATTTCAATAGTAGAAGTGCAGAATGAGAGGTTTGAGTTCAGGGTGAGAGGTATGTGTGTGGAGGGTGAGAGGAATTTGAGTGCTGGGTTAGAGTTGTCAATAGTGTGTGAGTGCAGAGTCAGCACTGTGTGTGTGGTGGGTGAGCAGTAGCTGACTGCCAGGGCAATGTCAGGATGACTGTGCAGAGTAAATGGTGTGTGAGTGGGCAGGGTGAGTGGTGTCTGAGAGTAGGTGAAGTGCTTAGAAGTTCTTGTACGACGGACCTTATCTGGTTGTAAACAGAAGTAACTAGCGATTAAATGTTTTGTGGGCAGTAGGTGGCAGAGCTTAGAAGGCACAGTAGGCATTAGATACTGCACACGTGGCTTCAATCCCTAATGAGTGTTAGCAGTTAGCATTAAAATGTCCTCAGGCTAAAGGGTTCAAATGCTTAAACATACATGTACAATATAAAATCAGCATTTTTTGGCAAAAACTCAAATTGGGCTCTCAGGCGTGTGCTATGGAGGATCAGAGCGAAAGACCATGGTAGTCCTCTCAAGTGAATGTGGCACTGTGGTGAGAAACTTTGCCGTCCATCATCCAGGGTGTTTAAGGCACACAGTTAACAATTCTGTCTCTTTCATGTCCCCAGTGCATGAAGGCAGTGCAGACAATTTGCCCAGCTTTGGAATAGTGAGGACAGAGGTCTTTTGCTTATGGTTAACTCCAACCTTGGTCCATAAGGGTAGTCTTGCGCAACAGAGCGTGGAATCACAGGATGAGCAAATCAGCAATGAGGTGATACATAGAAACACCTGAACACATTATTAATGTGTATGTTATTCTTGAAGAGTGCACAGGCAGCATCTGCTCCCATGCACTAGGTTTTTTCTAAATCGGAGCCAATGAGCACCCCTAAATGTATGTGCAATGACGTCTGTGTTCAAGAACTTATTGGTAAGCAATGTGCTGGTTCATTGCACAGCATGTAAGTGAATTATTTCTATGCAATGTTTGCTGCCCCGGATCACATGAGGTGACTGGTCACTAGTGAAAGCAGGGAATATAATGCCCACCTGCGGGATGACAGCGCAGACTGAGTTGCCTTGTGCCACCTGCATGTAGTTCGCCAGTCTGTTTTTTTTTGCAACAGTTTGTAACTTGCTCTTGCTGTCCAGTCTACCAGCATTGAAGAGAAAATTAAAACAGCAAGCATCAGAATCTACAGAAAACGAGCATTTGCAATGCAATAGGTCTCGCATTTACGCAAGTTTAAGCAATTGGCATTGTAAATGACAATGCCTTTTGTTTATGTTTTTAAAACGAAAACAAAAATAAAAGGCATTGTTATTTGCAATGTCAATAGCTCAAACTCGCGTAAATGCGAGACCCATTGCATTGCAAATGCTTGTTTCAGTGTTTCATGTGGACATTACCATTTCAGTTTGCCGTCCAGAGCATTCCCAAGCGATTCAGCACTGGTGACAATTTTAAAAGTAAGTTCCAAATTTGTAAGCACTCATGACATTTATAAATGTTTTTTGGAACTATGAAAGATCAGAAGGAATTCAGTTTGTGTTGGGTTTAATTTCAATTTCCAGTAATGGATAGTTTTTTCCCCCGCATTGGTTGACATATGTAGCTAATTCTGGAGTTTCTTTATATTGTAAATTTGCTTGGCAGTCAGATACTGGTGGTATGCGATATTTAGAGAGTCTATACGATTTTTCAGTGGATCCAGGACAAGACGGAATAGGATGGGGGATAGTAATGAAATTTATGCCGATTTTTAAGCCTTTGCAAAGGTAAGATCTGAACCACATGAGAACTGCTTTGCGGATACCAAATTGTTTTTCAAAGAATATGCAGAATATATCATGGCTAAAAGCTGTTTATAAGCTATACCAGTTGGCACGTCTCCCGTAGTGATGACTTGCCGGACATTGTTCACTATCTTTAGCAAAGACATTTCAGAGCTGTGTAATACCCTGAATCCGAACTGGTGATTAAGCAGCTGGAAGTGGCCATTTATGTGCAGTTTAGTGACTCTCCGCTTGAGCTTTGACTGATGGGATGCCGGAGATCGGAAGAAAGTTAAATTGATGGACAGGAGGCTGAGAGCGGTGCAAAGGTGAAACAAGATGGATGAGCCCTGTTAAATACAAGAATGTGTATGAAATCTTTTGTCTATCCAAGGAACAGTGTGAGCATGTAAAGTACTGTACAATAGATATACCAACATAAAAATCTCTAAATTTGGTCACCCACCAGGGTGTAAATTACTCTCGACGTGTCTGTGTGCTCAGCGATCGAACGTTGCACTGCCCAAGGGAAAAGCATTGCATAGAGGCGCTGTGCTGCTGAAGCGAGCGTAAGAGGCGATGACGCCGGTTTGTGACGTCCGGGAGCGAGGGGAGGCAAATGCAAGGTGTGGGCAAATGCGAGGTGAGGCAACGACCAGGTGGCGGATAAGATGGCAGAAAGCCCCTCCGACTGTCACCACTTCCCGCTCACCCGCCAGTGTACGCCAAGACGCCAACGGTGGTCGGGAGAGCCTTGAGCACTGTAGTGCACCACAGCTAGAGAAGGAGATGCCAGCTGCCGCTTTCAGCTCGGCCCCCCGTTCACACCGAGCCCCGTAGCCAGAGCAGGTGGAAGAGATGCCGGCATCCACCGCCAGATGCCCCGTTAACGCAAAAGCCAGGTAGGAGGTCATGAGCAAGGGGCAACAAGGCAACAAAGCTGGAAAGCTGGAAAGCGGCCAGTGCGGGTAGATTGGGCTAGGTTCCACTGTACCGGCTGTATCCGCTGGCCGTGGAGCCGGTACTGGAAGCGGGTCGGAGACTGGAGGGAAACAGTCTGCGCGTCTCTGCGAGGCATCGTGTGTGGTGACGGCATCCCGGTCATGGAAGTCCTCTGCGGCACCAGTGAGTGTGGACCATGGCTGGTGGGAAGCCGTGGTGGTGTAGGCTTAGCAGTGTGAAGGTGAGGCGGCCGGGTGGGAAGCCAGCTGCGGACGGCTGAGTCCTGTCCGTGCCGTGTGGGCGTGGCCGCTCCCCAGGAGAATGTACGGCCGCATGAGGACTCCGAGACCAGGGTGAGGTCAACAAGAGAGTGCACGTGTGGCGGCTGTTTGAGGCCAGCGACAGCCAGTGTGAGGCGTGAGTTCCCCCTGGTGGTGGCGAGAGGAAAGTGCTAGGCCCTCAGACGTGGAAGCGAGGGCTGATGAACCAAGCTGTCTCCGCGTGCAAGCGCGCCATGCGCGCGCTGCGGTCAAACGCCAACCCTACGCGGGGACAGGAGATGTGCACGCGTACGGAGTGCACATCTCCTGTCCGTACGCGTGCACATCTCCTGTCCCCCTTCGGCAGAGAAACCGACGACAATAGGTCTCGCCAAGGCGAGCAGCGCATGCGCTGCATCGCTAGGCAAGACCTAAAAAGGATTTTAAAACATCAAACGATAACACATCATGGGGCACATGCATCAAGGTAGGCTTTTGCGATTCCTTAATTGCGATTATTAAGGAATCGCAATTAAGGAATCGCAAAAGCCTATGCATGTAGGAATCGCTATAAAAATAGCGATTCCTAAACATTCCTTAATTGCGACTCGCTAATTGCGAGTCGCAATTAAGAATACCTCCCCATTAATTCCTATGGGCCTAGAGGCCCATAGGAATGAATTGGAATACATTCTCAATTAGCGATTCGCAATTAGAGAATCGCAAATTGAGAATGCAATTTCAAGGGTGCCAGGGTGTCAAAATGACACCCTGTTGCACCCTGAAATTGTGATGTGCACCCATGTTGCGCACACACATGCCCCAAGGGCATGTGTGTGTGTAACCTAAAACTTAAAAAAATGCATTTTAGAGCATTTTTCGAAGGTATTGCAAATTACAGACAAGTTTGATTTGTCTGTAATTTGCGGTCCCAAATAGCGAAATCGCTATTTGAAAGTGCTTCTAGCATTGCATTTAAGGAATCGCAAATTGCGATTCCTTAAATGCTATCATAATTTAGGAATTCGCAATTAATTGCGAATTCTTAAATTGCGCATAGAAACTACTTTCATGCATCTCCAAAGGCCAATTTGCGATCGCAAACGGCCGATTTTTGCGATTCGCACCGTTTGCGATCGCAAAAACCTTTGATGCATGTGCCCCCATATGTTTGAAATAAAATACTTGCATAAAACCCATAGTAGTTTAGGATCCGGCTACTCAAAAGATCGGAGTCTGCGTTCATAAACCTCAAGTTTCCCTCTTTCAAAATACTCCTTTAAACTATTTGGAGTTGGGAGTCATGTAGTAAAACAAGTTAAAAAAACAACCAGTACCCTCCCCGCCAGAGTACACAGCTGCCATTTTTTAACTATCCAAGTAACGTGTGCAAATTAGCAACAAAATACATAAGACATTATGTAGCCAGTAAGTCGACACTGGTCAATATAAAATATTAAGACATTATAAAGAGCAGTATACAGAAACGCACTTTGCTACTACTACCACTTTTGCAATCCACCTTGGCTAGGTACAAATTGGCAGTACAATACATTAGTACATTATCTGTCCAACCTAACGACACCAATTAATTTAAGTATAAAAACAAATACAAAAAAAATGTACAAAGGACTACTTAGCTAAGTGAGAATATAATCAAAGTTTCGTAAAACATAATTGTGCTATACATTTACAGGCCCAGCCCTTTAGTCCCCAAGAACAAGTATAGAACGATAAAGGCATATTACCTTCAGAAAGGATACATTATTGCTTCTCTTCTCCATCTTGCATACCCTTACTGCGCCAGACCGATATAAAAAATGTTGAAATACAATATACCACAAGCCTGTTGGTGTCTCTACTGAGGATCCTGAAAGTGTCCATATACCGGTTGGTACCTAATTTTCTACACTGGGGAGCTATCCACTTGCCTTTTGGAATCCACCATAGGCCTGGTAGAACAACATTATATGGGTTATATACTCGGGAGCATCTTCACAGGCAGTGCAAAAATCTCCCCCAGGGATAGCTTCTGCACGCTTGCTGTAGTGGTTTATCAGGACTGTGTGTAGTTGTTTTATTCGGAGTTTGTTTTCGTTGAGAACTATGACTGCTCCCATATTTCACACCCTTTGGTTGCTGGCACCACATGTACTGCATTACATTAAAGTCTTTACAGCTAGATTGGTGTATAAAAGTATGCAACCCAGGCATATATTTATTTAGCAAGGTTGTTGTGTATTACTAGAACCTTTCGGGGTGGGTGAAGATTGTTTCCTGTAGGTTTTGAAGCTGGAGGCTCTCTTTAGTTTGTGCCGGAAGTTGCTATTTGAAGACCAGGGATTCTAGCCCGAGGCCCTAACAGGCCCAAAGAGAGAAGGCCTGGCTAATATGAAGTAAGAGTCCCTTCTCCCTTTGGACGTGGATAGTAAAACTGCCCTTCTGCTCCTTGAGCATCAGTTTCCTACGACAGAGCACATCATACAATCTTACTAGTAGTCTGTTTTGTATACTGAAGGAGAGGTTGGTCTGACATAAAAAAAAGTGTGTAAAACTGATATTAGGGAGGCTAAAAGATCTGAGAATGAATCAACATGTACTTGACAGACAAACGCATCTTTCCCTTTTCTACTTGGGTTCACCTCAGGGAAATTTAAAAATAAACACAGCCATTGCAAGGAGTTCTGAAAATTAAGGTCACTTTCTTCAGTTAAGCAAGACTCTTGGTTGTCTGTTTGGGGGTCTTTGAGGCACCAGCGTGGCACATGGGGCACTTAAAACAATAGTCTGGATATGGACACATTTTGGAAATGTGTGGAGATTCATTGGACTAGCTGACATTTCTAAAGTAGTTCAAAGCAAATATTTATTTGCTGAAATACCGGGATTGTTGCCCATCAATCTTGTTGAAATAAATTCTTTGGTTGGTGGGTTAAGGCACTTTCTTAATATTTGTCTTTGTACTCTGGCAGGGTCTTGGCAAGCATACTGAAATTCATTGGTTGTTTATGTGGTATTTCTGGACTTTTCTGGTGGCTGTTCTAGCAAGATGGCTAAAATGTCTGGTTCTGCTGTCGGGACTGCTGAAATTTCCTGCTTGTATCAGCAGGATTGCTTCTATTCTGTGTTCGTAAGTCAGGCTGGCATCTTGAAGTTCTTTCAGTGCTGCACGTAAGACTTTGTTGAAATTCACCAGAGGTTCTGGTAGGCTTGTGAAATTCTGTGGGCCATGTAGCAGTAGGCTTGTTTGTATTCAAGTCTTGTTGGCTCTGTTTGCCTTGCTCAGAATCTCCTTGTGTTTCTGTGGGAGCCTTCACAAGCCAGGCAGGCAAACATCTGAAGACTTAGAGTGAGCCTGCTGGAGCAGTGGACCTGACCTGGCTTTAAAGATATCGCTACAGTCTTCCTTCACAGACCCGTGTGGCCACATAGTCATAACACTCTGTCCCACAATGATCAAAGCATCTTTGTCCATAGACATCAGCAGAGAGGCGTGTGGCCTCCATATTATGCTGATGAAGTTTTCGGATTTTTGCAGCCTGGATGCACGAGAGACTGCCGCGACAAAAGAATGGTATGCAACATCCAAATGTAGACAAAAGTTCATTTCGGGTTATAAGTTAAATGTGCAACATTAAGAGTGACTGCGTGCAAGGTATATATTTACACGTAGCCTTGTGTATTTAGGAATCTTCTTGCGACTTAATCAAACAGATCACTTGAGTTTCTGCCAGAATTACTCCCCTCATAATTCTGGTTTGCAATAAAGGATATTTTATAGGAATTGATGAGCATCCGCCACTGTGCTGTGTCTCAAAGCCTCCATCTGCCTCGTGAGGAGACAGTTAATTTTGATGAATGTGAAATGTTTCCTTAAAGATATTAGTCCGCGTTTAATAAAAATCTGCTGCTGATAAATGTTTGTGGCGAATGCGATTTTTCTCTTCTGACCAACGCCGGACCAGTAAGGCTGCGCCGCTGCCTCCCCGCGTCTCCGGAGCCTTCAGGTGCGCTGTGGAATGCATTCCCCCGGGGGACTGAGGCAAGTCCTGGCTGGTGCTCCCGCAGTCACCCTCACCGAAGTAAAAACCCTCATTTCCGTCCCTCTGTTCTTCGTTCCCGCTGCAGTGTTTGCGGTATGTGTGTGTTTTTTTGTTTGTTTATGGACCTGTAAGGGCGGACGGGGGCAGCGGAGCTCGGGGGACTGTGAAGAGCGACGAGCTCGGGTTCATGTGTGTGCATGTGGTAACGGGTGCTGTCACACGCCAACATAGTAAAGAGAGCTTCGTTTCGTTAAGGAGGGAAAAATGTGCTTGAAGGGTATTGTTTGCAATAGGAATATTTCCATCTAGGGCTCGTCCTTCCTTGTGTTTAACTTAACCCTATCGTACTTTCCATCAGCAGGAGAGCCCATCCTCGCCAGTACTAGTACCAGTTTCTCCTGCGTTACGATCCCCCCTCCCCCCCATTCGTGGTTTTCTGTTGTTCTCCACCCAAGAACTGGCCATATGGGGATTTCAACGGCGAGAGGAAAGTGCTAGGCCCTCAGACGTGGAAGCGAGGGCTGATGAACCAAGCTGTCTCCGCGTGCAAGCGCGCCATGCGAGCGCTGTGTTCAAACGCCAGCCCTACGCGGGGACAGGAGATGTGCACGCGTACGGAGTGCACATCTCCTGTCCGTACGCGTGCACATCTCCTGTCCCCCTTCGGCAGAGAAACCGACGACAATAGATCTCGCCAAGGCGAGCAGCGCATGCGCTGCGTCGCTAGGCGAGACCTAAAAACAGGACTGTAGGAACCCCTCAAACCTGCCGTGAATCGGCTTGAGATCTCTGTTCAAGCGTCGCTCATGTGTGATGTTAACTTTCCAAGTTTAGTGTTCAAGCTAACCAGATGCTGAAATGTCTGGGTGTTGCTTGGGCGTGCACGGTCTATCCGCATTTTCACAAATTATGTAATTGTTTAAGAAGCCAGTCCCTCGAGTCCATGGGAGAGAAGGAGAGGAGAAGTGAGCCAGTCAATTGAGTTAACAGGAGAGAGGTGATGTAAGCCAGTCACTAGAGTTAAAGGGGGAGAAGTGATGTGAGCCAGTCACTCAAGTTACTCGGGAGAGAGATGATGTAAGCCAGTAACTCGAGTTAACGGGAGAGAGGTGATGCAATCCAGTCACTCGAATTAATATCAGTGAGACGATGCAAGCCAGTCACTGGAGTTAATAAGAGAGAGAGGTGATGTAAGCCAATCACTCAGTTAATGGGAGAGAGATGAGATAACTGGGTCTTGGACTTACACTTCATGTTGTGTTCCACTGCACGAGAGCAGCTGAGATAGGTTTGCATTTGGTGAGTACGGGGAAGCGCGGTGGCTTAGAAAGAGCTGACGTTACCAGTGTGCTGAATGAGAGAAGCCAACGAGAGTGCATGCATGGTAAACGGTAGCACTCACATGCCTAACTAAGTTTCAAATTGAACAGGGCTGTGGGTGGGAGGAACTGAGACCAGACTGCCAAAACCCATACTGGAAGCAGCAGATGGTGGGATTGATAACATCTGCAAGACCTCAGGATTTTTAGCTAAATCTTAGCAGGACGAAGCTGTTGAACGGTCGGATCCCAACTGCACAAGGTGGCGAGTAGCAGCGGCACACACACTACAAGTACCTAGATTCCCAGCAGAGCTTCAATAAGGTGCAGTACTCTTTTGAAGGAGGATGGGACTTAAAACAAGTGAAGCCAGGCACACAGCTGTGAGGGGTGCAGGTCACTCTTCCTGCATGCTCGATACCTTTGATATGGCTGCAGACGGGTCTCTGCAAGCGCCGGCCTCTGCAACAAAAGGAAGCACTAGAGTGGGTGCCTACTTCGGACCCGGGGGCACCGGGGGAACTGGTGAGTGCGCGTTTCCCCAGGGGGTAACTGGTGAGTACTGTGCCAGAACTGGGATCACGAGGTCTCCACTAAGACCAGCACAGTGAGCTGAGCCCACAGCACACAGGCAACACTGTAGCTTCAAAGCAAGGGTGTAGATCTTGTAGTGACAGCAGGGGTGCTAACACACTTGAAAGAAGTTCCAGCAAAGCAGATTGAAACAGTACTAGGGCCACGGGAAACTGCTAATGAAAAACACAGAGGAACAACAGGAAGTAGTATGCTACAGTCAATAGAAACAGAGGAAAAGTAAGTGGCAAGCACACAAAGCAATAAAAAGCAAGGGTGGAATGGAAGCCCATTTTAAGATTTATATTAAATACAATAGATTTCACAAGCACAGCACAAGCGCTGTGCAGGCAAAACCTAATTAAAGTGGTTCCCTAAAAGTGGGCAATGGAAGGACACAAGTCAGTCTATTGCAAGGATGATAGAGAGGCTATGGTCCAGATTAGGGACAAACACGAGAAGAGGAAGGCAAACTATCAAATAAGAAGCAAGCAAATGAGCGCAACAATAAAGCCAGCTATTGCTAAGCAATGGGTGGGCTGTAAGGCCATTGTGAGTTCACAATTGGTCTTTCACAACCAGATTGCTAGCTCTGTCTGATAGGTGAGACCTAAAAAGGGTATGTAACATATACAGTAGAACTATCCTCAATCAGTTTAGGGTGTGGCCCCTATATCCCCCAATCCTGCACTTGATTCACATCATAGGATATAGTTTTGTAAATAGACCCCCACAGACTGCTCTTTTTGCCACACAGGCAATGGGGTGGGAGGGTTCACTGCTCTACAAAGGTCCTTTTACTGAAAACACTATTCAAAGAGTTAACAGCTGTTGCGTAAGGACTCAGATCTCCTGGTTTGACAGGTATATTTAACACCTGCCATTAAACGTTGCCATGTTTACATATGTTAGAAATATTTTACTGCTACCAGTGGCATTTCCCATCAAAAAGTTAGTCAGTTTGACCATCAGGCATCAGCAATCGAAATGTCAGTTCAAACACAGAGTATACTTTTCAATCTGACTAACCCACAGGAAGAAAACTACCATCCTATGCATCCACAATGGCTGAGCAAAAACAAACCACCATCAGTACCCACTGCCAAGCAAAACATGTCTTCTTTAGGACTTTAGAAACACAACTTGAAAACTAACAACCAACCATGCACGGTTGGTTTGGAATCCCCCAGGTTCAGGGGCTATGGTGATACTAAGGGAGTACCTTACGGATCCCCCTTGCACATCCTGTCCCGAAGAACCCTGGACATAATCCATTTACTGCCATGCACCTGCAATTCCCAAGTTTATTGGAAGTGTGCGTTTAATAAGGAGCCTTGTGCAGACTGGTCACAATTTCCTCCCTGTATTACCAGGTGGTACTGGGCTAGATCATGCTGATGTTCATCACCACCACACAACAGACTGTACACATCTTCCTTGAGGTGAGCATACAGCTGACTTAGCAGGAGATGTAGGACTTAGCTAGTGCCCCCATTCTAATCTAAGTCTTGTGCTAAGCCACCATGAAGAGGCCATGAATGTAAGCAAGGTTCCAGGAACATTTATACAGCAAAATAAAGGTTGCTTTCTTTTTATGTTCCACATAATAACATTTGTGTGGGTGCGCGCACAGAGGTGTATAAATGCATATTTTGGAAATCAGGCATCAGCAACTGTTGACTTAAGGTTCCATGGAAGATACTATGTCCTAGTTTATTTTGGGCCGTTTACATGTGCTCCTCGTCAGTAACTTTTAAAAAGGACGGGGGCGGACACTTTCCTTTCTAAACAAGCTGTACAAAACTAGCTAGAGTATGGGACAGACAACAGAATGGGAAAACACAGACCTAGGACTACCTGGTCCCTTCCCGCATATCATTCCCAGTTCTGAGCCCAATAAATGGAGTGCTGTAGGTTGGGGGGTGTCAGGTTGTTGAGGGGAGGGTGCAGCCTATCAGGGCATTGCTGGGGTCTAGGTTATCTCACCTCCGCCCACAGTGTACAGGGAACTCAGGGCTGGGCTGTAACTTCACTGGGTGTGGACTCGCACTCTGTATATCCAGAACCGGCATTTACAGTACTAGGATGAACATGTCCAGAAACATTGAGCCCCTAATAACTGCCCTCTGGCAATACTGCTCCAGGAAACTCGTCATGAGCCCCTGATGTTATTCTGGGAGTTGCCATCATTGTTCAGCGCATTCAAATGAACAAATGCACCAGAATTCAACGAAAAGCCTGAAATCAATGAAAAGCCCAGGATAGAGCACTGAGCTCTTGGTGGCCACGAGACACCTATCCGTAGATAGAGCTCGTTCAAGAGCACTCTCTGAACTATAGCAATGGTAACGAAAGGAAATTCACCTGTTTGGGTTATGGTGGGTAGTAGGACTTTTCTCTCAGCGATGGATGAGATGTCCATATGAGAGGGTTACTTAGATGAGGAGGTTATAAGGCTGCTTTAGATATCTGCAAAGTTTAGGTCATTTGTTCTAATCCTGGCATGGCCTTCTCAGACTTTAACCATTTTAATATTAATGAGCACCGCTGAATTGGTAAATAAATTATCAAGAAAATAGCTAAGGGACAAGTCAATTTGCTACATTGTATTCTACCGCATAGGTAATATGAAATGTTAATATTCTGCTTGTACAAGACTTTATGTAATCGGTAAAGTGTGCTAAATTACACACAGACGTGCAAAAAGCCCGATGTCTGCACAATATTTTCTATGTTGAATTTTTACCAATGTACAGTGAAACACTGCCTTAGTGAGAGGACGCGAGGAGGGAAACTTTTAATCTGAGAGTTCTTATAATTAGACCGAACATTATTTAGAATGGTTTTCATAAACATAATAAACTTGCAAACGAGGAATCACAACTAGGTAGCACGTACTGCTGACTTGGAAAGAGATACAGTTATTACGCTCACGCACACATGGGGTTTTTCCGTGGGCTAACTGCAAACAAAAGGCTAACTTCGGCTTTAAACTGACTATGCCTTTCTAAAAAAGAAAAAAAATATATAGGTGAACCACTTTAACGATCATATTTGTCTAATTGATCTGGGTTATAGAAAACAGACTGCAGATTTCATTCTCTGAGCTCTGCTGACAGACATTTATGTAAAATAAAACTGCATTTCCTTTCCCCTTCACTTTGCCTCCCCTTCTCCTCCTCCCTGGCCTGTAAATCTCAGCCTGCACAATCAGAGAATGTGGCTTACCTGACAGATCTGCGAGGAATTCGGACCAACCAGATCCTGTTTATCTTTCTGATTTCGGCACGAGGAGTTACTATTGGCTGCACACTGGGAACACGTCGAGGCCATCGCGCGGTGCTGCGTTACTCAAGGCCTGGGGCCAATGAACATTAATCATTTTTGCACGCTATCTGGGAACGGCAACAGCTGAGGGAACATTACACCCTCCAGCTTTGTGTAAGTCGGCCTTCCAGTTTTTTTTACCCTCTTCCTCCATTTTATGAATGAAACTTCAGGCTAACAAAGCCCATTCATGTGAGAACTGCGCGCTCAGAGCTCAAGCCCTGGGGATGAATCAGTCTTGGCTGGAGCTGACGTGATTGGTTTAAAGCAGGCTTGAGTCTTCCATTAATGATTTAAAAAGCAGCCCGTGTCCATCTGACCTGCCTTAATGCACAAAGAGCAAATCCAGATTGTGCTCTCAATCCACTAATCAAATCACTAGCTGGTGCCACTTACTGTAACCGTAGATGTAAATGATATTTATACATTTCTATGGAAAGCTGCCTGCAGTGTCACGGTCTGCAGATAGTGCTGCCTCTTGTTGAGCACGTGAAGTCATGTGCTGCGTTTTTATTAAACAATGGATAATCTATGAATATGAAACGCACACGACAAAACACACGT
The DNA here is from genome assembly GCA_963921515.1 of Calotriton arnoldi. Lineage (NCBI taxonomy): Eukaryota > Metazoa > Chordata > Amphibia > Caudata > Salamandridae > Calotriton > Calotriton arnoldi. The sequence goes on from CAWUFW010005429.1 coordinate 1,060,305, forward strand.
GTGCCATTAACAGAGTAAACCATTCATGCGGTTAGGTCTGGCCCAGCTCTTCAACTTACAAGATCATGTAGGCACAACACCTTTGTTTGTGAAGCAGTGTGAACAAGCGGACCCTGTACTAATCCCTACATTCACTATAAACATTTTTCCTGAACATTTACTTTGCTAAACCGAACAGGTTTATCAATGGAGCACGGGTTTATCCAGAGGTATGCTGGAAATATTGGCATTTAAAGGAAGAAGAGTGTAACCCAATTCAATGGTACTCCTTAGACTTTGGAACAATGACCGGTGGAGAGGACCGGCAAGGATTAAAACAGGTGACCATGAGGTCACAGATCCTCAGTGCAGAGGAACCAGACTGACCCACCCCAGGAAAGTCGAATAATCAATTCTATTATTCTTTCCACTGATTCAAAGAATTACCGACTGCCCCGCCGTGCCCTGATGTGGAACATGCCAGGTAGCCTGGATACCCAAGAGCGTAAGCTGCAGAAGCAAGATGATGTTTAATGAGTGGAGGGACCGTGAATCAGCGCTCCGTCTGAAAGAGTCCCTCACAAACAGGCTGGACTTAGGGTTACACCATTCAGGATTGAAGGGACAAGGACTCCCTTTCCAAAACGCTGGTTGATTGCTCCACAAAAAGCAATCACTATGCCATACTTTGACCATGATGGGCTGCAAGACTGTGCAGTACATTCAGCACTTTTGTAGCCTTGACAAGGGCATATGGAGGCAGCCGGCAACCGTGCTCTATCAGCCATGGCTCATTACGCTTCTCATAAAGGGTCACTAAAACAGTGACTACCACAAATTAAGAACATGCAAAGGGCCAATTAAACGAAACGGACGTAGGTCTACCATAGTGGAGCTAGGAAAGTGAACAAATTACAATTACCTTTAGGAAAAAGGAAAAGTGTGTTTAGAGGAATACTAAGATAAAGCAGCAGCATAAACACATCAGTAATGGGTAGAGGAGCACTGAGTGGCCGATCCTCAAAGGTGAGACAAAACCGAAACTGCAACTGATGGCAGTCCTTTAAAATGAGAAAATGGATTCTGAATCAGTGGTAGATCATTCACACTGTGAGGAACTCCTAGCAAAGCAATGTCTAATACACGAGTGGAACAGAGACCTCAATACGGACATTATAATCCAGGCTCTTTGGATTAGTCGTAATGATCAAGGTTATAGAAAGAGTGAAGTAACATAGGCCCTAACACAAGAACCTCTTACAGTGAAATGGTAACCACCAAGCCAATCAATGGGAAGTTTAACAATAGTAAAGCATGAGGCAACAAGAATGCAAAGGTGGATGACTCAACATAAGTCACATGGTAGGAGAACCTTGCATCTCCAAGTCACTGGCTCACAAACAGCCCAGCTCAGAATTAGCCAACAACTGTTAAAAGAGGTCCACCTGAGAAGTTGCCAACAGCCCGTAGCAACAGACTCAGACTGCCAGCTCAGTGAATTAGAAGTAAATCGAGTTGAATTTACAGTGCATCAGATTTGGCACTAATTCACAAATTTGTTTAAATGAAAGCACATGGAATCTAAAAGTCATCCTCTTTCCTTATAGAAATCGGTGCTTCTGGTCAGTGTTGAGGCGCGTTTGAAGGACATTGTGGGACACTCTGCACTAGTTCTGCTGTACTTGAGCAGAGTATTTATCTGGTTTCCATAATCCTCAACCGTCACCCATTAAGAGTGTTAATGGGAAACTCCAGATAATACAAACATATAACCCTAAGAAAACCTGTTCACTGAACAGAAAAGCAGATTTCAGTACAACAATGGGCTTATCTAATGAGGAAGTGACAGCTAATTTTATGGGCCACCAACACCCATTAGTAAAGAGTTAGAAAAGGACAGGTGCTATCAGCTTCTAAAATATTTTAAACACGTTACACTAGATGTATATAGAATGGGCAACAGTGAAATAACTTCTGACATACTTAGCTCTCCTTTGCCAGCCATATGTATTGAGCCGGTTACCATTCCAGACACCTTTTGCTACTATTATTTTGAGACTATGGATCAGTCTTTGGAATAGTATACGGTGTTAATAAAAGCAAAATTATCTTCAGAAGAAAGGATGTTTGCATCTTTGGAAGGCAAAGCTGTGCCACCATAGTGTTCCAGACAATGGGGATTTAGAATTGGTGACAAGAAACATGTCTTGCAGTTGACCATGGACTTGAGGCACATTTGGCTCAGACTGTTCATGTACGAAGGCTTTAAAAAAAAAAAAAAAAAAGGAGTACAAGAGAAAACAAATTTACTAATATGTTATGTTGGGTCACGGTGAGTATAGAAAAAACCCAAACAGCTTGGTTTTAGCACCAAAAATGGATGATACTGTAACACTGAACAGAGAACGTATTGGATAAGAACATTGAAAGTTATCCAGAAAAATGTTAACACCTAAGAAACGTTCCACTATGTGGGTAAAAGATAAAAGGCAAACTAGACGAGATATCCTTTAGAAGAATTCATGTGGTGCCAAGCTTCTCAAACATGCCCATGGGAAGAAAACCTTGTGATGGAAAACTAACATCATATAAGAAGGTGATGAAGAGGTGAATGGCAATGGGATCAAGAGATGACCATGCCATAATACAAATATGACCAAGGACAGCCAATCGAATGGGTACCCGAATTACACAGTACTAGCTCATGTTCAACTGAGGATGTGGACTAAAACTAGTAACGGACATGGTCATTTAGCATGAATCAAAAGATGGGTGTGAGGACCGACCTACATTCAGATCATTACAAGTCTGCGTGTAATGCTCCACTTTGTACCTGAAGGTCAGAAGATAATGATGATCTCGTGCAGGGGATGTGATGAAGAACATTTAGAGAGAAAAAAGAGCTTCAAATAACATAGAATCAGTCTCCAAAAATCTGTCCGAAGATGATTAGCACAAAGAGGTGGTGTTCCCATCAAACTGGTAAGCACTAGGTGACAGGATGCGTCACCACGTTCTTCTTCATCCACTGCAATGTGGAGCCCTTCCTATCCTTAGTCATCCTTGCTTTAAGCAATCACTTCTTGAGGGCAAGGAACTATTTGCCAATTGCCCCTCTGCATATTGGTACCCACAGCCATCTCTGTAGGGCGCGTAAGGTTGATCTGTCTTGTAAGCGGATCGTTCTAGAAACACTGTTTTGTACAGTCCTAGCACCAAGGTGCCTTTAGACGGACACTGCCCCAACAAATCCTTCACTAACTCTCGCTCTAAAACACTGTAACAATTTGGACTGGTAATACATTAATTGTCGTACTTCAAGGTTCTTCAAGGCTCCGCTGAATGCCTATCAAACGCAAGCGTGTGTCCACCATTACAAAACAGACTGTCATCTTATTTTTTATGGCACATAAACAGACTCGGATTTACTTCCCATCTCATTGCCTTTTGCCACCTCTGTCAGCATCATTCACCTCCTATGAATGGAAAGCTAATATTCTCCTACGAGCCGCTCTTTAAACATCCCGGTGAGAACATCTAAAAGTGCCAATACCGTTTTCCAGCAGGTTTACATATCCTTCCTACGGGTGCCGCCAAACGTAGCAATAAACCTTTTTTTTCTCATACACCATCAGCAATAGGGGGAAGAAGGGAATCAATTATTCTGTGATAAAGCATAAGGTTTCATAAGAGCTATTTAATGGACTCTCAGCAAGAGATGAAAAATGATTGCATTTGGAGACCAGATGGCAATAGGATAGAGCAACTACAGACCACGGTTGTTGACTATAATTTATTTCAAGTATCAAAGAGACAACTATATGCTGTGATACCGTGGCTAAGAGCAATCATTTGCTATGCCCCCAATTTAATAAGATCTATTCTTTTTGCATGGCTGCGAAGATTTCTTTTTCAAGAAATTCGGATCATTGCTTCCACAAGAAACAGCTTTCAGTCAATATTTTCGCACATGTGAGAATTCTCTGCGCGGCTGGGTGTAGGCACAAAGTTGAAATTTGCTATAAATTGGGCCAAAGATTAGCGTGCTGCTTTGCAACAGAAATCGAGCATTTTGAACATAAAGGAACTTAGACCTAGAAGGGCTTGTGTTACAATCTGGTACTTGCCAAAAGCAAAGCATGCTCACAAAAGATCCATTTTGCCGCCTTTTAATTTAGTGGGATGAATGCTGATGGTTACGAGAACCTGGCATGGCCTGAAACGCAAGCCGTCTGTTTATCCAGAGCCGGCTGCAGCCCACGAGTCTGTAGGGTCTGGGCAATGATTCCTCTTCTGACACTTCTCTGAAAACATCAACACCATTCAAAAAAGACCACCCTACGCAAAAGGTAGACAATGTCAGCCGCTATACCCACAAGATTCAAGAATTTCATAATCTGAAATTTGCGTTTCATCTCAGTGCTTAGCTCCAAGTTTCAACAGATTACTTGTAAATGTGAAATACATAAGTTTAAAGCTAAGGAGATGAGCATTCCCAAATACCTCCAACAAAGTCAGTAGCAACATTCACACCTAGACTCAAATAGCCATTTTCCACAATGCAATGAGGAGAGGACCATAGCCCGGTGGAAGAATGAGACCACAAGGTCGACAGATGCAACCAGAATGATGTATCATTCGCGTTTATGAAAAATGGCTATTACTATACATCAAGGCGTATATGTGATAAAACATTCCCTCTCCAAAGTCATGGATAACTTATATAGTGCACTATGGGATTGGGCCAGAATGCTTCTAAAAAACTTAGTTCACAAAATTCAGCCATATTCTTAGAACACTTTCATAAGGGTAGGGAGCGGAGGAAAGGCCTTTTTACAAATCCTCAAAACGTGACCACATGCACGGTGATGCCGGAGAGTTAATGGAAGTCAGATGAGACCATTTTTCCTGCAGGCGATCTGTTGCATCCAAGAAAACTGATCCCTCTCCCATGTCTGCTGCCACTCTTCATTTCTCCACTTTCTAAATTAAGACACCAATGCTGAAGAAACTGTAAACAAAGGGTACTAGTGAGCAACAGGGTGGCGCACACTGCAATGCTCCTTCTTTGAAATATGTGCTTGTATAAACAGTCTGGCCACAGTCTGCTGTGGTGATCCCACTGTATGTGCAATGGCAATAGTGGTGTCAAGCTGGACAATACGCAGGGCCAGATAAGCACTGCAAAATTCTCATGAATGCAGCCACAAGCACTGAGATGAAACACAGACGTCAGATTACATAAACTGCACTGGTGCCAGTCAATTTTAAACCAATATTTGTAGTGTCAACTCTATTTACCCACAAACATGCACACACTCATTAGTGCAACAAGCACTGGCAAAGCCAGTAGGTCTTGCCTTTACATACTATTGGGACTTTGCCAATGCTTTTGCTGATGCTGAGCAGAAATAAAAGATTGTAGCAAGAGTGTAATGATTTATATCCATGCAGATGTGTCATGAAGATTTGGCGGCCCAGCGTGATGAGGTACGTGGGCCACCACACTTGCAAGCACCTAATGCATGATGCAGTCGCAATTTAGTTTATTTTTCTATTAACCGTTCCAAGATGGCAGATGTCTCTTGGAGCGGTACATAAAAAAGTGAATTTAAAAATGCACAGAAGCACTTTTTAAAAATGGAAAGGTCCACCAGCAACTGGTAGCTGCAAGGCCCTCCAAAAAGATGACCAAACATTTTTTTAAAGAGCAGTTAAGGGAGGAATCAGGAAGCAGCAGAGGTGTGGGTGTGGGAAGACAACATAGGTGAGGAAGCAATGGGGAGCCACAGAGACGGTTGAAGCAAGTGGGGGTATTTCTAAAAGGCAAAAAATAAATAAACGTCCAGGAAGGAGTGTCAGAAGCAATTAAGGAGCAGGCGATGGAAATCGGCAACAAAGGACACGTGGTAGAGGGCAAATATTTGTGGGAGGCTGAAGCTCACGAGAGAGAAAGAAAGAAAACTCATGCACTCCCATGGAGCAGGGGGGAAAAGTTTCCTTAATATGAACAGTGGAAGGATGAGAGTCATCTAATCAAAAGGATGCTAAAGACAATATGCTACAGAAGAGAAAACAAAGCCATGGACTATGAAGCAATGAAATGAGATCACAAGACAGCCAATCAATTGTAAGAAATGGTATGGCCCAAAGCCAACTGTAAATTTCGTAATAGCTCAACAGGTATTTTTGACATCAGACAACTAAAAGGTGTCTGTAGATGAGACCTAAGAATTACATTTTGCACTAGTCAGTTGCTAGAAATGTCAGTGTAAAACTGTCAAGCACCAGTACAAAACTCCACAGGACCATTGTAAACAACTTAAAAGGGCCCAAAGAATTCACCACTGCACACAAACAAAGGCATTGGCAAAGGCAATAGGTCACACCATTCAATGTTATCTGAGCTTTTGGCTTTGCTGATGCTGTTGCGCATTAGCAAAAAGAAATGAAAAGAAATAAAAACTTGTTGGCCAATATGAAATAGCATTATCAAAACCAAAAAAAGTCACAGCATCATGAATTCATGATGCACAGTTGTATATGTGTCTACACACATACACACACAAACACACACAGACACATGCACCATGGCATGGAAGCCATTTTTTCCATACATCCTCCCCCTTTGGACACAGATTATCAACGCTTCGCTATCAAGGCACGATCCCCGACTGCTTAAAAGTAGCGCAGATCTCCCCCATTCTAAAAAAACCTAATGCAGACAGATCTGATCTCAATAACTTCCGGCCCATCTCCACCATACCCACGCTGGCTAAACTGCTGGAAAATGCGTGCAGATGCAACTTTGTGAACACATGGAGTATTTCCAACTTCTGGACCAACAACAATTCGGATTTCAAAGAGGCCACAGCACGGAATTTGCTCTCACTTACATTTTGGATGACATTTTGATTATGCTAGACCACAAAGAATCATGCCTCCTGATTCTCCTTGACCTCTCTTCAGCCTTCGCCACTGTTAACCACGACAATCTCTTATCCAGCCTTGAACTTAGGATGGGCTTCTCAGGGCCGGTATTGCGATGGTTTACGTCCTTCCTCCATAATAGATCACAAAAAGTCAAGATAAAGCAATCCCTATCCCAGCCCTCCTCAGTCTCGATGGAGGTTCCACAGGGGTCGGCACTATCACTGATGCTCTTCAATTTATTCCGAGAACCCTTGGCAAATGCTCTGAATGCCGCAAACATCCTCTTCCATATGTATGCGGATGACACTCAACTCTATCTGAAAATCACCTCCCCTGAAGACTTCGTCTCACTCAACTCGACCCTTTTGGAAACTCAAAACTGGCTAACTGACAACCACCTCATGCTCAACACCTCCAAAACTGAATTCCTTCTCATTGCTCCGCCTAATTACACCCCAAAGATCGACCACTGGCTGAAACATCTTACGGCCTTCAACTGCACTCCCCGCATTATCGACTCTTCGAAATCCCTCGGAATCACACTGGATAAGCACCTGAGCATGCAGAATCATATTAGCACTTTAAGCAAGGGGGCTAAACACCAGATGAACACCCTAAGGAATCTAAAACATTTCCTTCCACAAGAGGACTTCAAGATGGCAGTGCACGCTCTGGTGCTGCCTAGGCTAGACTATGGTAGTTCCACGCTCTGTGGACTTCCCAAATATAGCTTGGCCCCTCTAAAAGCGTCCATTAATGCAGCAGCTAGACTGCTCACTGGTTCAAAAAGAAAGGAGCACATCTCCCCAGCCCTCAAATCCCTAAACTGGCTGCCATACGAGGCCAGAATGCAGGTAAAGAAAGCCTGCATGACTCACAAAGCCCTACATCTCAAGACTACCACGTATCTGGCTAAAAAATGAGAACTGTCTGGAAGTTCCAGACAGTCAAGAAGTGCAAGCTCATGGCTCTTAAAACCACAGATCTTTCACAAAATTAGAACGAGTCACAGAGCCTTCTTAGGCGCTGCCCCAAAGATCTGGACCTCTCTTCCTCTGGAAGTCCGACGAATTTCTTCCACGACTACCTTCAAAAAGGAAGTAAAAAAAAATCCTAATGGCTAAGTTCCTGCCTTAAACAGCTCTGGCCCACTGCTCATTGATTACCACCTGATTGACAATGAGATTGCTGGACACCTTCGAATCCCAGTACTCGCCTGCCATGCTCATTTATGTAGCGAAGATTACTGAATTTTTTTCTCCATGGTCTGTATCCCACATACCTTAACTATGTTGAACAACTATTTTGTTGTATTATGTATACTCTTGTAATACCCGCTCAAATTGTAAAGCACTCTGATACCCACCTGGGTCGAGTTTGCGCTATATAAAACTTTCAAATAAATAAATACATTTAATTTACAATTCCAAAGTGATGGATCTTATAGCATTAAACTTAAAAAAAAAAAAAACTCCAAATGGGCATAAAGTGAAAGTGGGGGACTGGTACCACAAACCAATGGTTGGGCCCTTAAAAAAAAAAAAATTCATAAGAAAAAGTGGTGGGGGAGCAAAGGAGGTGTGTGTCAGGGGGTGAATTAACAAGCCACCACCACCGATGGGCTGGAGCAATGGAAAAGCTGGGGGCGTAATTGAAAAATACATTTTTAAAAAACGCAAAAAGCCTGGATTGGTGGGGAAAGAAACGAACGAGCTAGGGAAGGGAGAGGAATATGTGAAAGGCAGGGGAAAGGGATTTGAAGGTAGATGTAGCACACGAGAGAGAGAGTAAGAAAACACATGCAATCCCATGGAGAAAAAGTAGTTATTTGAATGAAAGCAGTAGAAGGATTAAAGTGATCCACTCAAAAGGATGGTTAAAAAAAAGCTCTGCTCCAAAGGTGTGGCAAACACAAGAAGAGGAAGGAAAGCTGTCAAATAAAACGCAAGTAAATGACATTAACAAGAAAACCAATAAATGGTAAGCAATAGACTGATTCAAACCTGTAGGCATCTAAAAGGCATCTGTAGCAAGACTTAAAAATGGTGAAACAGCAAAGAACACAGAGCACCAGGTCCACTGCTTTTTGTCAATGAACTGAACTCAGCAGGACAAATTCTGGTTTGTGATTTAAAGTTGTAGAACAACATTTTTCTTACCTGAGTCATACGCAAAATCTCTAGGCTCCTGTTTAATCATTAAAGGAGGAGGGAAGCTTGGGCCGTTGGCATTCCCAACCATGGCGTTGTGTTCATAGACAGGATCGTGGTACTCCTGTTTAAAACCGTGTGGAGGAAAATGGATGTTTGGCTCAGACATCTGGCGATGGTACATCGGGCGTCCTTCTCTCTGTATGGCAGGCAAGGGTGGGAACGAGTTGCAAGGCTCAGAGAGCTGGCGGCGGAACCTGAGGTGTTAAAGGTAGGATTCCGATAGTTATAACACCATTGGGCTATGCAGAACTTTCCAATGCTTTATGACCTAACTTACAAATAATGTTCCTTTTAGTATAATGCACCAACATGAACAAGTGAACTCCTGAAGGATTTGTTTGACATAATTAAGTTTTGGAAATTAATTGATTGGTCATCCAACGATCCAATCAATAATAAATTACATTACATCGCAATTATTTTTTCTCCATAAAATAAATTAATTGTTAATAAACAAGGGAGCTATGTGTTAAATGAGAACAAATTCAATGATTTATTTAAAAACAGAAGAATTAAACATTGTTTCAAAACATTTTTTGTTTTTTTCAATATTTAGTTTTCTCAATACTAAGTAGCATCTACCTACCAGTATTTGTACAGATATTAGGAGATCACTGTAGATAGCACACACAAACAAGGTCACTACAATTATTATGATGCAACAGATCATAGAAGGGGCCTTGAATGTTGTAACAGCCACAAAGCCCAAGTATTAAGTTTCTCTATTGAGAGTTGAGCAGTATCAAATAGGTGTTTCAAGGGCTGACATGTAAGACTTGTTGATGTTTAAGTCTCCAAATTGAATAAATCCGTGAGACCATCCTCAGGACAATCGGACAATGTCAATTAGCAATAACGGTGGCCCCTCAATAGAAGGGAGTCAGAAAACATGCGGGAAAAGTTGTGTGACAATGGAATGGAAAGGCTCGTACTATGAACACTCAAGCATGTTAGTCACCAAACTCAAGGAAGCGCAAAATATATTCAATAAACAAAATTGTGTTGAGAAAAATAAAAAAACTGACAAATCTTCGCCATGGGCGGGAAAGTTGCAGGAGTGGGAAATATATCCAACAAATTAGAGGCGTGGTGAAAAAATCCAAGTTATGACTTAAGTCTTTGCCATGGGCAGATAAGTCGCCAGTAAAGTGAGGAAGCGGGGAGAAAAACGCCTGCCTATGGATATAATGCGGTACATCAGTGTCGGTGTAGGATCACAGACTGGGTAGGAGATACAAGGAAAGTCTGTGCAAAAATGATTTTATTAATCCCGCTCAGACCCTTCGCATAATTGTGAGGAATCAATATTCATTGAAAGCCTGGTGCTTGCATGAAAAGGTATTTGTATGAATGCTCTCTGTTAAATAAAAGCTGCTACTTGCAACCTTTCAGCCACAAGGCAAAGTTATCAACAGTAACTACTTCAGGATTTATACACTGCAGTTTTTTTAATTTTTTTAGGGGAAATGCTAAACAGTTCTAGGTTCGACTGAGGAGCAGTCCATTTTACATTTCAGACAAAGAGGCCAATAGACATCAACTTGCATCGTGACGTCATGAATGGAACTCTAAAAAAAGGTCTTATGATGTTGTAAAAACCAGCACTCCTTAGACAGACAATATAATGTGCATGAAGAGTCTCCTAAAGGTTCAGAAAGATGCATCAAGGATCCATGAAGTCATTCTGGCACGGGTGGGAACTTTGATTGCATGAGACTATCACTCAATTAAAGAAGAAGTCAAAGCAATGAACCCCCTGTTCACCATTTTGTTGCACCATGGTACTGTTGATATTTCCTGAATGGTGAACCTATTGTTTTCAGTGGGTGATTCTTATATGAAAATATGGAAGCATAGCTGCGCTTTCTGACAGGTAAAGGCTCAAACAAGTGAAAAGCAAAGCCATGAACTGCATAAACAGTAGTTCACGTTAAAGGAATTGGTCACAGAAGACACATTTAATGTCTGAACAAACACTTGGAGCATCTTTAAGATAGTGGTGAGAGTGTTTCTGCATACTACTTGCCTAAACCTTCCCAGGACCACAGCTCGTTCACACACGAGGAATTCATAAGGAGGATCATACTGTCTCATTGAGTTTCGGAAACACAACCTACTGAGGAATCATCTTCGGACTGATCTTCCTTCAGCTGCTATAGACATGCACATAGTGAGCTCACTCATGCTACCACCTGGAGTCAAATACTGTTCAAAACACTGACAGCAGAAGGATTGAAACTTAAAAACCATGTATTCTTACTCTGCGTTAAAAATAATGAGAATATTGTTACTGTGAAAACTACCTAGGAACTTCTGAACATGTTAACCGGGAATAGCTCTTTCGCACTCTATCTGGCCTTCAACTTCCCAAAACGACAGAATGCGTGTATTTTTGCAGATGTTTAATTTCCTTAAACACATTTAGACAGTCTTATGAAAATAGTGTGGGTTTGTGTGTGGGCTGGGTCCACGTGTGAGGTTGAAGGGAAGTAAGTAGTTCTGTAAAGTAGTTATTAATCTGAATATGGCACCCCTGGGCTTTGCTGTGGAGAGGGAACACGATATATTTTTTTGAATAGGCCATTAGGCACTGAAAAACTAAACACGATACTTCCTCTGTAAATTATTTTACTGTAATATGCATGGAATTATATATAGCCAACTATGAATAAATTAGACGCTCAGGTCATCAATGGTTTCCAGGACCTTCATAAAACGTGAAACCCGGAAAGCTGTTGGCATGGTGCCATCACTGGTCTGTTGGCTGCATATTGCCAGGTGATCAATCACACAAAGGGCCCCATGGTGGCGGGGGAGGCATATGGAGCGAATGGAAAGACTTTGTGTCAGCAGCAGTTGTTGGCAAACTAAAGTACATTTTAGAGCGAAGAGCTATCCTAATGCCACATAGAATATGCAAATACCAACATCAATGACTGAGAAGGCTGTGGCTGGTGGTATGGACACGTGCACTAGCTGCAATGGACAAAATGCGGAAAAGTGAAGAGATTGTGAGAACCAAGAGGTTGAATGCTTGCAACCATAAAAGAGGAACTTTGTCTCAACCATAAAGAAATATCCAGCTAACTTGCAGTATGCCAGCGAAAGTCAAAGGGCAGCCACCAAGGGGCACGGCGATAATGTAACTATGAATTCATATGAGCACCGTCTGCTGGAAGCTGCCAGTAGGCATTGAAACCATTCCACTACGACTGCCCACTAGCACTCATTGCAAGCTCCCCTGATATAGAGTATTTCCCCCATCTTGGATTTCTACAAAAATGAAAGCAACCAAATGACTCACAAACAATGATTATGCAAATGACCTGTATAACAGCATCCCTCTCACAGCCATGAGAGAACTCCAGAGAATTAGGAACTCAGCCGCCAGATTGTGTTACATATAAAGATATGCACACACATCCCCATCGACATAAAGGCTCTCAACTGGTTACTGGTCACAAAAATATCCACATTCAAATTATTATGGATCATTCAAAAGGCAATCCTCTATAAAGGTTGTGAATTTCTCAGAATGAAAATCAGCAAATATGTCCACCTACAAATTTACGTTCCAGACTAGCAATATTATTCAGGTTGGTAAACACTTGCCTGCAATTTATCTTCTAAGCATCCTCTCCCCTATCTATTCAACCCACAAATCACGTGCACAATCTAACATACTCCGAGCCCCCACTAGCAATGACGTCTAACCTCCTTGTGGAAGTTTCCTCGACACTATCTATTCACCCTGACACTCCCTAACATGAAACTAACATCACCCATCCCTAGCAGCTAAGATATCTCACGCCCTCTTATTCCACCACAAACAAACTGGAGTAATGCATAAAAGTGTTCCTAGTGAGAACACAAATCTAAACTGACTAACCTAAAAAACACTAAATTAACACCTATCCTTGGGTTACAAAGAAGCATTCTTCTCTTGCCATAAAGGTCTTCAACCCCTCATCAGGCATAGCAAGCGCTATATAAATGCAATTACAATATAAAGCATACTTGCTTATGCAGGTAAGTGTAGATCAACGTAAGCATTGGTCGGCTGCCTCACCTACTGTCAATGGTGTTCACCAGCAATAAGCAATATGTATATTTTTCCTTGCTAGGATGCCTAGCCGAGGTGCAAGAAACACAGGTGTTGAAGAGGTTAGTTGCACTTATACTTAGGAGCTCCCTCCTAATACATTGTTTCTATGTATCCTGCTGAACCTAATGAAATGAAATGAAAAGGGGTTTTGTAGAGCGCATGGTTACCCTGGAGCATCCCAGCGCTAAGTAGTGTAAGAGAGGTCGGTCTGACGGTTAGGGGAATAGCCATGTCTTCAGCAGCTTCCGGAAGCCGAGATGGTTTGATTCCCTTCGAAGATGGAGAGGGAGGGAGTTCCACAATTTGGAGGCATTGTAAGAGAATAGCCTGCCCCCACTTCTAGCTCTCTTAATTCTTGGCATTTTGGCTAGGTGGAGGGAGTCGGATCGAAGATTTCTAGAGGCTTTGTACGGATAGATCAGATTTTTGAGGATGGGAGGTCCATTCCCCTCCAAAGACTTGTGGGTCACGCAGAGGGCCTTGAAGTTGATCCTTTCCTGCACCGGAAGCCAGTGCAGCGCGCGCAGCGCGGGCTTGGCCGAGCAGTGACGATTAGTACCAGTGAGTAGTCTGGCTGCCGAGTTTTGGACAGTCTGAAGTTTTGTAATCACTGCTTTGGGGGCCCCAAGGTATAGGGCATTACCGAAGTCGATCCTGGATAGGATCAGGGCTTGGATCAGGAGTTTTTTGGCTAGGAATGGAAGTCCCGGGAGGATTTTTCGGATCGATTTAAGCATGCCATAGCAGGCGGCGACCGTCTTCCTGGCTTGAGTTTTAAAGGACAGATCTTGGTCCAGCCATATGCCTAGACTTTTTATTTCGGGCTTTGGGTCTGGGGCAGTGCCCATGCAAGCTGGCCAGATCGCATTCAGGTTAGTACTAGGGTGGTTACCCAGAAACATTATTTCAGTTTTTTCGCCGTTGAGTTTGAGATGGGAGAGACTCATCCATTTTGCCACTTCTGCTAGGCAAGTGTGAAGGTCGGTGGTTGACTGATTATCTTGGTTCAATGCCACGACCAGCTGCGTATCGTCAGCATAAGACACAATGTGAACTCCAAATGGGGCGACTGTGTCCGCCAAAGGGGCCATATAGACATTAAATAGGGTCGGGCTCAGGGAGGAGCCCCAAGGGACCCCACATTGCAGAGGCAGAGGGTCAGATGCAATATCGTCTTCAAACACCTGGAAGGTCCTACCTTCCAGGAAAGATTGGATCCAGGAGAGAGCCTGACCTGACACTCCTACGTTCTCATATTATCACAGCTACCAAGTAGAACACAAAGACAACAGAAAAGTGATGGGGAAGAAAAGGCTAATAGTAGGCTTTTCTGAAAAAGTGACTAGGTGTTTAAACAAATGTCACCATGAAAATATTCAGATGTATAGATGCTGACACAATTTCAACAAAATTCCAGTCCAAGTGTAAATATTTTCAGCTGGGTCAACATATGTCGACAACTCATGCACGATCAGTAACATATGAGGACCTGAAAGCCACCAAATGGCATGTAGCTATCAATGTTTCACAAGCATCAAACTCCATAGTACAGAGCTTGCAAGAAAGGAGACAAAGCAGTAGCGGCTCGTGGAGGGAGTGCTGCAGGGCGGTGGGGAGGAGGGTAGTAAATTACGGCATACGGCCGAACAGAGGTAAGTAAACAAATAAATAAAACGAATTTCGTTGCGCACACTGCATCGCATTTGGCAATGCAGCGCGCGCAATGAAATTCTTTTTATTTATTTATTTACTTACCTCTGGCCGTATGCCGTAGTTTACTACCCCCCACCCTGCTCCTCCCCCGCCCCGCCGCCCCACAGCACTCCCTCCACGAGCCGCTACTGAGACAAAGAGTTGGAATTTGTGATCAAACTCCCAAAAACACACATGAACGGCTTTACTTTTAACTTCTTTAAACAAGAGACCAAGGTTAGGAATCTCTAGATTTAGGGACTATCCAAGTTATGCTGTTGCAAACTTATAGAGCACCGCATGGCAGCCCCAGAACTGCTTTGCGGTTTTCAGAACTACTTCGGCGTGTTCAGGACTATTTCGGAGTTTTTAGGACTGCTTCAGGATATTCAGAAATGCTTCAGGGGTTTTCTCCAGTTGAGAAAGGCTCTGATTTAGTTCATCTGTAACCTCAATCCATGAACTGTCAAAAATCAAAATCTGCCTTCCCTTCCAATGATAATCGCAATGCTCTATATATTCATTTACTTCAGTTTCAGTAATTCTTTATTTGGCCAAACAGGCCATATAAGACAAAGAAAAACAACGTTTTACGACATACTAAGACAACATCATTAAAAGAGTTCCACAGTTCAAATGTCAAATGAACAAAATTCTTTGGAACAGCATGATATCTCATCGACGAGTATCAGCAACCAAAGATAAATGCATAAGGTGCTCTTGCAGGTCATTAAAAGTGCAAATTGTCAATGATAAAGCCACTAGAAAAAAATTAAAGGATCAAAGTGAATCACACAGAACAAGTGTGCCAATCATGTAAAAGAAATTCATCACAACCTGAAGTAACATATTAGCCTTCTATAGCTTTAAGGAATTCATTTACTTTAAGTATAAAGCATAGCGCCAAACTGTCCTCTTTTAGCCCCTAGAGAACACGGAAAAATGCTTTAAATGCTAAATACAACTGGAAGTGCTTGTGCTCACATAGCAACCCCTATCATCACATCCCCGCTCATCGTGCTCAGTCACGGCAATTACCCGTCAAAGCAATTCTGTACCGGTATCAAGCAAAATTTGTTTTGCTTAAATTGAAAATCTAATTTGGCCCATTATTTAAAAATAAAGCGAGGCAAAAAGACATTTTGCCTGTCCCTTGATACGTTCTAATGGAAAGCTAAACACAAACCATAAATCTGAGAGATGCAGAAAAAAAAGAAAGACCTCTGAATACAGTTTTTTTAAACTTAAAAACAGCTATTTAAACAGATCTGTCAAGAAGTAAAAAGAGAATGTAAACAGGGATAAAGGAGGAAATGCAGCTTTGCTCACTAAGCCTTAAAGGAAGTGTGTGATCCAATATTTGCCTTTACTGCCGGCTTTGCTTGATATCAACCCCATTGTAGTGTTTGATTCACCTGGTCTCTGCAGCACAACTTGTAGAACAACCTTCTGTGGCAATATTCAAGTTACCTTTTCCTGCAGGGGCTGGAACTCGCCCCAGAAAGAGCAGGTCACAACACGACACCCCATGCTGCAAGCCAGAATAAAAGTGGCATCAAATTCGGCTCTGTGTGCTTGACAACATGTCTGGTTTTCTGGGGATTTGATTTCAAGGGCTATTTAGTCCAAAGCTAACAAGAACAGTCAGGAAACGGTAATCCATTACCGGAACCAAATTCATCCCTCCTGCCCTAGTAACCACTCTGTACAATATATAGTTCTGTGGAAGTAGCTTGTACGTATGGTGCGTGGAAAAATGTACAGACATGGAATAACATGTCAGAGGCGGTGTCCTTCTGTTGCAATGTAGGACATGCACCAGGGGCCGTATTACAGAAAGTGCCCCAGAGGCGCAACAGACGTTTGCGCCTGCATCGCTCACCCCCAGGGCACTTTGGTATTACAGAAGGGGCCGCAGACGCTTGTCCGGCCCCTTCTGTAATACCGCTAGAGCACATAAAGCACCAGCACTATCTGCAGGGGGCGTTCCCTCATTTGCATGGGTGCGTTCCCCATGCAAATGAGGGAATTCCTTTTTTCTCTGTGCCTGATTACGGATACGGGGGCAGAGGCAAAGAAGCTGTCAGGACGGCCTCTAAAAGGTGGTGCACTGTCAGTGCGCCCCCTGAGAGCAGCCCTCTGCAGGAGGTGAAGGGGCTTCAAAGCAGCCGCTCTGTTTTTTCACCTGAATGCGATGCCCCGAGGGAAGCGAGCGTTCGCGGCTGCCCAGGGGGCAGCACATTCATGGTAATGGGCCGCATTTTCATTGTTTGCGCAGGGCGCACATTTCAAAAGTTGCACCCAGCGCAAACAATGGAAATGTGCCTTTACTGTAATACGGCCCCTGCGGGGTAAATGGTGCTGGGTGTACATGCGTGCGCTAACAGGGCCGGACTGAGGACCCGAAAACAGCACCACTCCCTTTCTCTTCTCAATCTTTCCATCCATTCTATTCTCCTTCTTTCCTCCCTCTCTGATCTCTCTCACCAACTCTCTCCCTCCCTCCCTCCCTCTCTCTCTTGAAGCACCCCCACCCACACCCCCACGCGCCTTCTGCAATCATTTTTGGGGAGCTGGGAAAAGTGACTGGGGCACCAGCACCACCTCTGAATTTTCAAAGCCACCCTTTAATGTCACTGGCCCACCGGTGAAATGCCCGGTCGCACCTTGTGTTTTTCAGCAATAGTTGATAGGACAGAGCTGAACCGGTGGTGACATCAGAAATAGAAACGGTGGTAAACATGTTGAAGAAACAAGGTAAAAAAGAGGTGTAGAGTATGAGTGCCAATGATGTCAAAATTTAGAAACAAGGGTTTGCAGAGCTTTTATTATGCGAGACAATCCTCATGTAGGATGCGATTACTTGACTGCCTCTAGTTTGTGGAGTTTCCTCATTTTCTGACGTCTATCTACCTATATAGCTTTTCCACAAGCACTGGCAATGTTTACTGAGTGTTGAACAGAGCTACAAAAAAAATGGATGTGCAGTTTTCTAGCAAACTTTCTTTAAAACCATTTTCCTGTGACTTTGAGACTGGATGGATGGCGGCAATTTTTTCTCCTTCAAAGCTACTAAAAAGGGGCCCGTAAGTCCGGATTTTAGTATGAAAACCCCATGTAGAAAAATGTGAGAACTACAGGTAGCTATCACAGCACTGACAGGAGTGGCGAAATGTTTGTGAGTGAAAAACTCTGCACACTCCCAGCTAGGATTTGAGCCTCGGGTTACGCTGCTGTGTGTAGCACGAGAAATGGTCCTGGTGAGAGCAGGCCTTGCTGAACTTTAACCCCAGTCAGCCTTGGGAGCCGCTGATAAGAGAAGCCGAGGGAGCAGCGCAGCCTTCAGCCGCCTCGCGTTTAAAGACACAAGGCCAACCACCTTGGCCTAAAGTAGCCTTTTAAACACTGACATCTCCCAGCGTGGCGCACACAGCCGAAGCGGTGCAGCCAGGGAGGGAGCGGCGAGCAGAGGCTGAGGCGCAGGGAGAAAGCCCAGGAGCTTTCATGCCGGCTGTTACCATGACAATCTTGTTTTTCACTTCCACCTGTGAGAATAATACAATTTATGGCGTCAGCACCAATAATGAGACAAACGCAACAGCAAACAACGACAAAAAGCTAATCGAACACGACTGTGGCAACAACGACTAGGTTATGGGGCAATAACAGGATATTATTGCCTTCTAATCCTCGGGAAAAGGAAGAGAAAGGGCCGTGCCGATGTGAGCATAAACTATGAAGCCTTCTCTGCATGGGGTCCAACAAGGTGACGTTTGGGGACACGTGCTCGAAGCAGAATCGCCTGTGACTAGCAAAGGCGAAGGATGCACCCAATGAAAAGCGGACACCCCCAGGAGCCTTGTGTCATGTTCAAGGCTTCGAAAACTTGTTTTTCACAGAGTGCTTTAAACCACCGCTTTTGTCATTTTTATTCATTGTAAATAACCTGCAGGTCACCCACACCGATGTCAGCAGCGAGCAGTTAGCGCACTGAGCCATCTTGGCAGCAAAAACAAACAAAAACAAAACACTCCTGCATCCATAAATAAGATTGTGTGTATGGAAATGGGTGGGATGTACACGAACAAAAAGAGAGGTAGGAGCCTGCGAGGGACTAGCATGAAGTCTGAATGTCAGCTCGACACGCCCTATTCGGTGCACTAAGGACCATTCTTGGCTCAGGCAGTTCACCTATGGTCAGACGTCAGGGATACGTCACAGGGATCCGTTAGGGCACTGGCCCCAGAATCTGCATCATGGAGTTAAAGTTCACCGGTCCATCCTTGCAGGAATTGAGAGAACAACCACTGCTTTCAAACGGTCTTTAACAGACAGGGCCACTGGAATTATGTGGCAGGGGTGGACCAAATTATACGGCAAGGTTTGCTAAATTATGCTGAAGGAAAAGGCAAATTATGTTGCGTCATGAAGTACATTTTGAGATAGTATTAATTCCTTATTTTGACATTTTTACACAGGTTAACACTGTCCAAATATTTCATGTATTGGTATCAGTTTAACACACAAATACAGCAATAAGAAATAAAAAGGGGACCAGTCAGTCTTTGCAAAGGGCCATCCACTGCATAGCAACATGTGCTGCTGTTATTTTAGTAACTTTTGATCCCTGTGAGCTAGAAACTAATCTTGGTGTTCAAATTGAAGATTATGCATCAGGTGATGGATTATATGGCAAATGCAGCAAGTCCATAATTATTTGGAAAATGCAGTGAACGCAAAATCACATAATTCCAGTAGCACATATAATAGGTAGCCATAAATACAGGGGTATAACTAAAATGGCTCAGAAAAGCATTTGGTTTGCCTTGGATGAAAGCACAACATGAATACACAAATCACTCTTCCTGCTACTGCTGCGACTGCATAGTTGTAACCTGTACAGCTCTGGAAAAGTTATGTTTACAGCAAGTGTTTGGATGAGCTCGGACCAAAAGTTGAAATAATGTTACTGTGAACACCAGGCCCACAACCTTTTTTATTTCCTTACCTGTGGTCCATGGAGTAGCTGTTGTCTGGAATAGGCTGTGCTGCAAGTGGGAGGTGCGTGTGAAACGCCCCGTCTGATTTTGGGGTGTGAGCGGAGCTGGGTGATACATGATGTAGGGGCGACACAGGGGTGCTTGAGGGCGTGGGCGGGTTGGAGGGCCTCATTCCCACTTGTGGCTTTTGATCATAGGCACTGAGAAAAAAAGGACAAATCTGAGTCCACCTGCAAACAGGAAGTCCCACCTACAATGAAGGTTATGACACTGATAACAGGAATCCAGCATGGACGCATTTACTCTGCATTTGCAGTATGTTTGGCCAGCACTGCACTCTTCCATACTTGACGAATCACTGTACACCGAGCACCTCCCATGAAATGTCACTCATGTAAATCACGTTAAAAGCCTGTCTAAACCACACTGAAAGAAAATACATTACTGCACAGAACAGAGGGGTTAAAAAGCTTCTTCTGAAATACACTGCTCGGTGCATTATTTTTCTTATTGGAAGAGGAAAAGCCTCAGACCCCAAAGAGCATCATAAATAAGAAAATTGGCAACTCCCCGATGAGTAAATTAGAGAGGTGTCTTAATCTCCTCCTCTGTGATTGAGGATTGTCATGGTAAGAGGGCCGCCTGGCTCTTATTGACAAGGTAAGATATGGCTGCCAATCGCCCCATCAACAGAATGCTTGTGATGGGAGGGCGTCTCGTAGCAGTGGTATCTGCCAACTCTACACTGTGTGGATGCACCTTATGAAAATCGGCTAGCGGTAACCGGGCAGCAAACCTGAAGGGCTAGCAAGTACAATAAAATGTAAATGTCAAAAGTGACAATAAAAAAGAAGCAAACATCTAGGTGCTAATCAGATGCTGCTATTGTGAGAGTGAAGAATTTCAGAACTGTTAGTTCCATGGCAGGTCCTGACACATAAGGTGAGTAATAATCATATCAAACAAACGTTAACCATTTTAAAACAGTAAAACTAATATAAAAGGAAAAAAATAATATGTATAGAATAGGTGATGAATCATAGCAAAGCATCTATTCATAGCTGGTAATGGAAATGTGGAAATTGGAGCAGAAAACGTATTATGTTGAATGTCACTCAGCTGTCCTTATGTGCATAAAAATATAGGTGATAAAACGAGTATGAGTGTATGTCAACTTTTCTATGTATATTTGCATATCCAACACTTCACCAACTAGACAAACCAAGGTCATGAGTACCTAAGTCACGGAACCGCAAGAAGCCTGAGGAAGAAGCGCAGATTCCTATTCATTCACCATCACTAGTTAAGAATGGGTGAAGGAATTCATCTCTTTCAAGCTTGGGAAGGGCGCCCATAGCATCAGCTTCAATGAGGGCAAACAAGGTCAAAGCCAAGACAATGGGGCAGATTCACAATGGCACTTAAGAGTACGTAAAAGAAATCTCCTATAGTACTACCTACCGCACTCACAAAAGCTTTTGTTAACAGGTCCCAATATTTTCTTAACACTATCCAGGCACTCTGCTGAAATGGCCCTCTAGATGTTTGACTCTTACATGGAAGTTATTTCTAGCACATGCAATGGCCACAAGCCTGCAGGGTCGGACTGGGCTAAAGGGCAATCTGGCCAGGTCTGAAGGGCTAGTGTTTGACAGGTCAGTGTGTGGGCCGGTTTTTGGCTTTTCGCGGGCCTGTTTAATCTGGTGGGCCATTTTTTAACCACCGATTTCCTTATTACCACAAACATTGCCTGTGGCACGCACAAATGCATGCGATCTACCATACCTTGCAAAACACTTATACAATGTGTCTTTGCAAACTGAAAACTGTCGTGATTTCAAAAGTGGGTAACTTTTTAAGCTATCTGATTCACTAATGGGGGCGACTTTATTTTAGCACCCGGGCCTAACTTGTGTTCTAGTCGAACCCCGCAGGCCTGTAGGTAACACGTTAATGGAATTAGACTCTACATGCAACCTCTAGTGAAAATAGTGCTTATTTAAGTTTTGCTCAGAGGCTCGGGCTGACACTACTGAATGGCAGAGGTGCCCATCACTACCTCAGGTCTTTTTAATCCACCACCAGACACTCCCTGCCAATTTATCTCATTCTAGCAGGTTCCTTCTCTCTCCTTTTGTCACAATCTTTCTGTCATTCTCCTTCTCCTTCCCCCATTGTGTGTTTTGCTCGCTCTTGCTCCGTGTCAAAGACTGATGAGGAAAAACAAGTGCTGGTCCCCAAAAACGAGTGCCAGTGCGCCCCAACTGCAACCATCGGCTCAAATTAAGCACCGAGTGAATAATGCGCTCTGTTTCTTACCTGACATTATACAGGCACTTTTCCCCATAGCTAAACTTGAAGGGATGTTCTTGGCCGCACGTCGAGCCGATCTCCGAGCAGGGGCTATGGGGCTCTTTCTTGATTTTCAATGGGAGAGCGTGAAAAGCCACTGGGACAGAGAAGAAATCAGCGTTACTGTCACTGTCATATGCAACAATGTTTCTCTGCATGCAAATCAAGACTCTGCTAATGAAAGGCAAATTAACGAACACAGATTTCCAGAGAGACCGCTTAGGCTGAAACACCTTGCTCGCCGATAATTAGAGATCAAACGGTAACACCTTGTACACGTAAGCCTCTTAGGTTTTTCAATCCATGTTTTGTCTCTTCTGCTGGTATCCACTTTGAGGCACGTGCTGGTGGTTGGCCTTGGGAATACTCAGTACAAGAAACTTGAAATGCATCTTATACGGATGAGGGCACGTTGTTTTATCATTTATGGCTTTAGTGAGATGTAAATGAACCATACAGGGGCTGGCATCATTATACAGAGCAGAACGGTCAAACATCATACAAGGGGGAAAAAGGTGTGTTACCTGTAACCATCGTTGTGCAGTTTATGTTGTAAAATCGCAGGCTATGCCAGCTTCTAGGATCGAGTTGTTCTGGTCGGAATTACCATAATTTCCCACAAATTAAAAGTTCTTAGATGTGGACCTTAGGAGTGTCTGAGCAGAGATCTCCCCGCCCCCCGTGACAGCTAACAGACTTCCCTGTTCTGTTGTTTAAATAGTTTTCCAAGACATTTTGTGGTAGAAATAGCTCAGTGCAGATGTGAAACTCGGGAGGGGTCTACCTAGTTTCTTGTAAGCAGGATATTAACTTCCTGAGGAACATCAAATTTGAATTTATGTTCCCATCTAGATTTTGACCAATACAAGATTTCTCATATGCAGGGCCACTGGAATTATGTGATTGTGCAGCCGTGGTTTTTTTCGCACAATTATGGATCTGCCACATTTGCCACACAATCCATCATATGCTGCATTTTCTGCAGATTTTAACAAACAAAAAAAAAATGTTTCTAGCTAAAATGGTTCAAAAGTTACTACTAAAATCGCAGTAACGTGTGTGTCGCTGTCGAAATTTCTTTTCAAAGGTTGACTTCTCATCTTTCTATTGCTTATTGCTGTGTTACACTGAGGTGTGACTTATGTCCAGACAGTGTTGTCAAGTGTTAAAATTACAAAATAATGACGCAATACTATCAAACAATGTGCTGCATGGCGCCGCATAATTTGCCTTTTCTTGCAGCATAATTTAGTCAACCCTGTCACATAATTTGGCCCTCACCTGCCGCATAATTCCAGTGGCACTGCTCATATGCCATATTTGAAGTGGCTAACGGCCGCTATGCGCTCTAAATAGGGCGGACAGGACTCCAACACTTGTTCCACGTCAGCCAAATTCAAAGTAAGACGCTACATTTAAAATTTCTTTTATTTGGATCCAGGTATTGCAGTATCATAGATATACATTACAGTAAATATTCATCATAAATTGCACATAGGAGTCTTCAATACAAGTATGATTTCATATTATATGAATAAAATAAATACACAGGGTATAACATCTTATAGTGAAAGAATTTCATCATAACAAAAAAATACTATAAAAACTCTAGATGCAGTTGACTTAAAACCAGATAAAAAGAGGGAGAGTAGCTCATAAAGTGCCAACAATAGGATGAGAGAGGAGACCTAAGGTAATTTAATCAGTCCCTTTCATACAGCTCCTACATCTTCAGATTGGAAATATTGTCCCCAGAGTTTCTCGAATTTCCTAACTCCCCCGGTTCGTATTGCATATAACTGTTCACTGTTTCTGACTCGTCTCATTTTTTGTAGCCAGACTTTATTGATGGAATTATTTTAGTTCGCCAATTTTGAAGTAAAAGGGGATCGAGCTACAGCTGTTGCAATATATACTAATTTTACCCACCTATTGGATAAGCCCAATACTGGGTCATAGCCCGAGACTCTCAGTCAAATAGTTGGAGCCAGATTGACCCTCCATACACTTACAAGGTACTGAAATATTCCAGTCAAAAATCCCTGTATAGATGAGCAGTGGCTGATAACATGCGTCCAGTTTGCCGGGAAGTGCCCTATACACCGGGGACAGTTACCCGAGAGGGTAGGGTAAACATAGGTTAAAAAAGCTGG
Organism: Calotriton arnoldi; assembly: GCA_963921515.1. Taxonomy (NCBI): domain Eukaryota; kingdom Metazoa; phylum Chordata; class Amphibia; order Caudata; family Salamandridae; genus Calotriton; species Calotriton arnoldi. Next base: position 1,084,732 of record CAWUFW010005429.1, read on the forward strand.
GGTTCTATATAGAATCCATTAAGAGAAAAAAATCATTCGACATAAATTGGCTCCTCTTAACACACTACATTTTAAATTGTGATGAGGGAGACAAAATTAGCATAGGTGCAGGATTGTTTTCCATTTATTCATTTTCTCTTCCACAAATATAGCCAATGTGTGACATTTTAAGCAGCAATATCTCTGAGGTTTGATGTGAAATTCTTTTGCCAGAATAAAGAACGTATTGAGTTTTCATAGTTTGTACCACGAGAAAGATGCAACACAGATCACTGAAAGCATCTTGATCAATGTAAATATGTAATGATGTAAACAACTAATATGAAAACACTGAAGGGCCTAAAGCGATAAAAGCTCCTTGAGTTAAACAATTTTTTTTTACAAAACTAGGCACAATTCTTTTTGGTTCGGCCTGACACTGCACTAATATGTTGAGAAAAAATGGTGCTACTGATATTATGTGGAAAAAGGTTGAAGGCATATTTCATTTTCTTTTCTATATATAGCACAAACCTGGTCCAAAGGACATTAAAGTGTTTTGCGTGAGCACTAGTCACACATTTTTATTTTGGGCATGGGGAGATGAAGTGATTTGACCAGAATCATGGGATGTTAAGCTGAGACTGGGGTCAAACCTTGTTTCCCAATTCACCAGTAAGCTGCTCAAGGCGATGGGAGGGAATGTGGCCGAAACGCTAGGGCGGTGGACCTCAAAGCTGGGGGAACAGGTTCGAGTTTCGGCAGGGACACTCAACATCCTGGGATTCTGGCCAAATCACTTAATCTCCCTGTGCCTAACAAAATGAATGTGTCCGTCTGTAACGCAACTGGTGCTCATGTAAAGTGCTCTGATACCTTTCGGGTCAAGTTTGCGCTATATAAAACTCAGGGAAAAAAAGGGGCATGACCACCAATCCATGAATCAAATGCTGGTGTTTTCTATATCTTGTAACACAGAGTTTACTGGACAGCCATTACTGAATGTAGGTATGCAAACTGATGGGTTTCAGGGGCCAGAATCCACTTACATAGAGTTAATCTGGTTTTCCCAGAGAAAGTACTGTTCAAAAATATCCTCAAGACTGCCGCAACCCGGCCGCAATATATGAAAGAGCTGAAGACACATTTCTTTAAACAACTCTACATTATGATACAGTAACAGTCAAATTTAGCTCCTAGAACCAAGCTACCCCTCTAATCCCAAACTGAATGTATGTCTGCCTTTGACCTTGAACACAGGGCTTTCTTGCTCGGTTCACGCTATACAAATACAACATGAATACACACCTACATACATACATCACCACTCAAAATGTCTGGAGTAGAAAAAGTTGTATTGTACTATATTGTAGAAGTTGTATAGCACTTCATACTCCTAACAAAAGCACAAAGTGCTATGCTTCACAGCACCCTGGGAGCCCTTTCTGAAGAGCATTGTTGACAGGGTATTGGTTGTAGTTGGGACTATGTGTGTAAGTGTTGGGTGGGGTTTGGAAACCTGTTGTGAACACAGGAGTGAAGTGGTACCAGGCATAAACATTAAGTGCTGCAAAAAAGTGTATTTGAAATAAAACACGCAACTTCTCCTCCAAGTGCTGCAATCAATTTGGACATATTTTTCCATTATCAAAATATGCACAAAAAGACTCTTGTTGGAAAGGTGACAGCACAACGACCACGGCTATTAAAAGGAACATACATTTCTGAGCAGGAAAGGAAAAGAGAATTGTCGTGAAATGAAATAGGCACTGGAAATACTTGGTATTGGGTCAGGGCTAAAAATAAATGCCATTCATCCGGTCGGGTTCGAGCTTTGGAATCTGACCTTTAGCCCAATCAGTTTATGAAATGAATATTAAGCGCTCAGAGCTCTGCCCTCCCTTCAGCGGCGCAGACCCGACATTAGAGCTGCCGCTGCGAGGATACTCTTTAAAACAACCTGTACTGTAATGATGCCCTCGCTGGCATTGGTAGTTTGGAAAAGAGCTAAATCCGGGAAATATTACATGTTAAAGCGCTGGAGATATGAATCTGGCAGCCAGAGCAGCTCGTGCAGTAAACACGCGAGTGGATCATGTGACCAACACTCCGGGGAGGATGTCACTTCTTCCTCTGTTAATCCTCGGGACATGTTCGGCAAATGGGCATCTCAAAGAGCACTAATCTTGGGGCATGACACGTGCCAGCCAATGAAATAACTCGTTTCTTCTCGTGAGGAGTCTCCTTGGTAGATGTATTATCCCCCTCCTCATAGCTCTCCCTATAACCAGAGGTCTTCAGTTCGCTCGTTCAACTTAACAGTGCTCATTCGAAGAAATTATTTTTTATTTTATTTTTCAACCTTTTCAAGAGCACCTGGGCAGTTCATGGCGTAGTTAGGGAGGGCACAGAGGCGCCTGCCACTAATCGCTATCTTTGCTAGCTTAATTGAAACAGAACTTCTCAACTGTTCACCAACTGGGTGGGCGTTTCACGCCCAAAAAGTGTCTCTCGACACCCAAGAAACCAAAAAGAAGTAATTTATGCATAAACCGGTTGCTTCTGTGGCATAAACCTGCCACAGAAATCAGCCTCAATGGAACGGTTTATGTGGTACCAATGAGAACAGTACCAGGGGCATGGGTTTTTATTAAAGCCCCTGATAATTGTCGGGTGCCAAAGTCTGTACCTTAAATAACACCTTTCATTACAAACCAAAAGGAAAACGAACCGCAGTCAATCCAAATACAAAGAATAAAGATATACATATACACACACACATTTATTTTTTGCAAACCAAAAATGGGCCTTTCGATATTTATCACTAAATGCAACTCTAGCCACGTGCATCTCCAGAAGCTGTAAAGTCAGGAGTCAGCAACGATGACGACACTAAAACCTTTAGACTAGGAATATGGTGACTCCCGCACGCCAGTAGCTGGCCATTTTAGCGTCAGACAGACATGTGTCCACCCAGCTGTCCGCGTGTCTAGAATATATCAGACATCTTGGTGACTTCTGAATAGCAGGTTATGATATATTGAGCCATTACAAGTAGTTTACTCCATACAATACTAAGGATCCATGTGCATGCGTGCAGATTGAGAGGCCAAGAATGGGATGGGAAAGGGGCAGAAAAGGGGCAGAAAAGGAGCAGGAAGAGGCTGTAGGGAGAGAATGGGATGTCATAAAAAGCAAGCAAATGGTTTTAACATATCAGGACTTGAATAAAATAGACAGCAAGTCCTGAGTGATCGTCTTGAATAGAGTCCCCAGAGACTTCAAGGGGCTGCTGAGCTTGTGTTAGAGCAGGCTGCACGCATCTCTCATGGCACCTACTGTTGGGTTTATATGGATCACCAAGACAACGGGGCGGGTACTCACGCACATACGCCAAGCGCTGTGCCATCACAGCAAACGTGACATGGCTCTGATGTGAGAACTGGACTGATAGTGGTCTCCCCACCCTTTTCAGCTCTGAACAGCCTGAAGACATCTGTGCACCTACTAACAGCCACATTTTCAATTCACTCTAAGTGGGGCAGTAGAAATCTGCACATTCATTCTGAACAATTGGCTTTTCCTTCCCAAACAGACGGTGCATGTAAAAGGCTGTTAAGTACTAAAGCATTCCTTATCAAAGCACCATCATCTGGAGTCATGATCAACACTAATTAAATTGCCCTCAGTGATCATGGCTCCAGCTTGCTGCCTTGGCTGCTCTGTGCATTTTAGTCTGGCTTGCTGCATAATGCTGGACCGAAAGCAGAGGACAGATGCTCAAAGGCTCTCGCTTTGGTCAGATCTTTCATTAATAGCGAGACGATCTTTAACGTGGCTCCCACCCTTCGAATGGAGGACATCTCAGGAATCCATCAGAGACTATGTGGCATAACGCGCTCTCTGTGGGTCGATGCCTCACCTTTATCACTTGCGGGGAAAAAGACAGATGTGAGGAGGCAAAACCTGATGCTTTTATTTTCTCGCTTTTTGGGTTGTTGGCCATTTTCACCATATCCATGTAGAGGATGTGGGTATCTCTGGTGATACACCAGACAAAGGCCCCGATGACGGCCTGACAATAGCCACCACCCATTATGCAAAGCTAAGCATTGCTCATTGGTACCATGCGTCCACTGGATTTCCATTATGGAAAACACGGATCACTGACAGAATAATGGAAACAAAAATACAGTGTGGACAGAATATCATGTCAAAAATATGGAGGACCAAAATATAGACAAGGGCAGTCCAAGTAGGCAAGTATAGATGTACTATTCTTAACTCCACATCTACGTACCTTGAAGATATATATATATATATATGGAGTTATATATAGTAAAACTTTGCTTACCTATCGAAACTTACCTTCACAATATTTTTGACCTCAATATTCTTGGAATAGTTCGTCCCACGATATTTTTGTTTCTGATATTCTGTCTAACCACTGCTGGGCTCTGCCACGTATGTTGGCCAAAACGGATGACAGAGGCAAATCCGGTCCTGTACTCTGTGTTTGGTCACTCTAGTTTAGTCAGTGAACACAGGTGAGAAAAAATGCTTATTATTAGACTAACCCTAGGCTGGTGTTACCCAGCAGCTTTTGGAGGGAACCATAAGAACATGTACAGGCAGCCTCACCCCAGTGGGTGATGTTTAGGCTCAACACTACAAGCGCAGGAGTAAAAATGATGCAGTAGATTAAACCACTAGGTTCATTTTACATACATGCATTTTGCATACACCCTTTTCCCCAGATAGCAAGAAATTTACTTGTACACTCTTTTCTGCATAGACTGCACCTTTTATTAAGAGGGACATACAGTCAATATTCCAATGGGGAAAAAGAACAGAATGCAAACTCTGGATAGGTTATGTTAGGGATAACTGGTTTTCCAATAAGAGGTTCCTTGGTTCAGCTTGGGATCAGAATTCAGATTTAATTTGATCTTGAGCTTCAACAATCGCTCATCTTCGTATTCAATTAAATCACCTGCTTAATACTGAATAGCTTGGCCACTGGAAAACAAACACCACAAAAATGTACTACCGGTCGGTCTTGCAGTCCGCTGATCTCTGGTCCATAAACTTTGAACTTTAGCGTTGCCAAATTCAACAGTTTAGCAGACAAACATTACCTCCGAGACTTGAGGAGCTGAAATCAGACATTTACTGTATACCCTTCGTGCATGAGAAATTTTACAAAGACTGTCTGTAGGCGGAGTCATGCAGGTATGTGCTTGGAAAAGGGGAAGCTGAAGAAAAAAAAAATATGGGTCCCTCAGCTACAAAAATGTGGGGGCTGTGACTTGGCAGTTGTGTTTGGTAAATCCAAGGCGTGCTATTGGTGAATGGCAGTGCAGTACTTGCGAAACTGGTGAATGCAGAGCATGGTCCATTAAAGTGGCAGCAGGTATTCGCAAGTCAATATCTGATGAGTTTGGGGCTGTGAGTGTTGACTATGACGTGCTGCAGTGCTAGGGGAAGTACATGGGCTATGCTGGTGCAGTATCAGTCAAGGGCTTCCAAATGTATGGATTTGGACTAGTGACACAGAGCTCTGCGGCAGCTCCAACTTGGGGAGTGGAGGGCTGTGACTGGCAATTGTGTGACTGCAGTTTTTGACTCTTATTACTGCAGTTGTCCTCTGTTCAGGAAGGTGAGGGCCAAGACATTTCCTTATGGAAACTACTAGTGGCCCCAAAGGGTGGTCCAGGAGGGTAAATTTGGCCGTACGCTCTTTGTGGACCTCAGATTAGAGCGAGGCATTAAAACATTTTTTGCCACTTGGTAAATCAAAAATTAAACTACATGTCTCAAAAGCTGGAAGAGATCCTGACTGCTGCGGAGCTCTGAGATGCTCTAAGAAGTGTGCTCTTGTGTTCACTAGCTGCCTGGTGAGTCTGTTGAAGACTTATTCGGCACACTGAATAGAGGTATCCATAGATGGTCGGATGAGTGCTGGGCAGAAGTGTTTGACTTTGTGGGATATTTCATAAACACTCATCCAAGAACTAGATGAGACAGATGTTTCTGTGTTTTGATGAGCTCTACTTCTAAAAATAATTCACTATCATTCAGGACATATATACTCACCACATCGGCAAGATGGTTCATCAAGCTCTCGCTCGTCTCCGATATCTCCAGTGGTCTATCAGTCACAAGTCTGGGCCAAAGCAATGCAGACTCACCAAAGCCTAATAAAGGGTAATAGTAGCATTTGTTGTTTATTGCCCTTTGATCCAGCAGATGTTTGGTAGTAAGCTCAGTTATGAATTGGTGGATTTGTACATTAATCCCACACTGCTGCGCACCCAGGCAATGCTGGGTTGCCAATGGGCTTATATGTTCAATCCCTGAGAAGTCTGTAATGTTTTGGTGTCTCCGCGAGCAGCTTGCCAGGCCAATTTTTCAGACAGGGTCCCACATTCAACGAAAGAAAACACAAAACCGAACAGGCATGTTTTGATTTCCTGTGTTTAAAGTATCCAGTCTGCAGAAGCTCCTGTCCCATCCCTGGAAAGGGTAGGGAAAGTGAGGCGATGGGGAAGAGAGAGGAAGGGAGGGGGGTAGGGGGCAGGTGATTCAGACTCGAGGCAGCTGAGGCTTTAAAGGTTTGCACAATGTGCTTAGTAATCATCTATTACATTATCCTTCCGGGATCTACTTGTGTGTGTCTGGCTTCCCTGGAGATGCTGAAAAGAGAAGGCATAGTCTGATCCAGAAAGAAGAGTGCTTTGCTTGGGCTATTGACGAAGGGCAGGAAAGACAGATTTTGGTAATAATAGCAATCGGTGATAAGATAGAAACAAACACATTCAGAAGATTACTCTTGGAATCAGAAGAGATTAAAGGGTACAGACGCAGGAGTCATCACAGAAATCATTTTTACAGAAAGTGCAATGAACGCACGTCGCAGCCTCCTACCAGAGGATATGCGGACTTAAGGCTAATTTAAAGAGGCCTGGGATCAGGAACGTTGACTCACCAAAATCCACATCATATGAACCTTTACCCACTGTCATCCTAGGAAATGAGGTCACATGACATTTTACTCTGATGTCATAATTAGAAGTGACTTCACTGCAGTTACAAACCAAACAATCAGCGCAAGGCTGATAAAAAAAAAAATCACCAGTTACAAAATCAAACACATCTCTATTTAGTTACCATCAATATTTCAACTAGAGGCTTAGATATCACCTCCACAGCTACAACAGGAGGTCATAAGCAAAGTTAAACAACTCCTAGTAACGCACACCACATGATGAGCACTGTGCTTGGGCTTATTAGATTACATCAGAGTTACTTGCAGTCTACATAAGTTTAAAAATGGCTGCAAATGATCCTTTAGAGCCGTCAAAAATCCCCAGGTAACATGGCCACTTGGGGACGAAATATATAAAACAAAGAGAGGGACCCTTTGTGACCAAAGGACTGGGGTTCTCCAAAACTGTAAAGTAGTTTGTCCTTTGTCAACACAACCAATATAAAACCCAGATACACATTGTAAACACCATCCACTCTCAAATGAAACTGAGATTCTCACACTCAATTCCTCAGGATATACTGTTTTGTCCAATAGAAAATTATTGCCACTAATTAAATCACATCAACCATAAATACAATTAAAAATTCAAGCCCTCATTTCATTGGTGGAGTACCTCATTCAAATGAGGGAAAATCTTTGCCCTTCAGCTTGCACCAAATGGTGCCAAGTATGAAGTATCGTATAACTAGTGCACTCCTGAGGGAATACGGAAGGTCACTGGGAGTCCCAGGTACGCCACTTAAAGGCAGGCCCGGCCACAAGCAGTGAAACATGGAGCTGCAGTTTGAAACCACTGTTCTGCCTTTTACTGCTGCACTCTCTCCAGTGCAGATGCAGACTCTCAGTTCACACCAGTGCCCGATTATACATGCCAGCAGATACGATTAAGGCAGAAGACTCTCGATTTTTAAAGCCAAAGAAGGATTTAATTTAGCGGTCTCCTGCCAAAAAATTGCCTCTATTTCAAAGTTAGTCAATGGGGAAAATAAATTACCCCGATTGCTCTCACTAGCTACATCTTTTCTGTTTGGAAATGTTGTCATGTATGCTGATGCAGTATTTTTTAGGAATCTAGTTGATGGTTATGGTAGCACTGGACACGCCCAAAAAAGGTACACATTGGCATAGACTGGGACCCTGCCTTTGGTTTCATAAAGTTGTGCACAATACATGCCTATCGTCTCATAATAGAGGAAGGTACAACTGTACTACTGTGTCAGATTATGAGCACACTTTTTTTGCCAAGTTTTGGTTTTCGATTTCTCTCACCTCTTTTCTCAAATCTCTTTCCTCCCTTGTCAACTATTGTGTGCGTGTCTCTCTCTTTTAATCTGTTTTTTTTGTCCCTCTGTGGTTTTTCTCATCTCACTTTGTTCTCCCACCCCCTTCCTCTATCCTGATATTTTTCTCGTATCTCCTGTGTAATAGTTCTCTTTCTTCTCTCCCTTTTCAATACCACCTGTTACTATGTCACCTGCCTCCCTCTCAACAAATTTCTTGCTCAGGTGACTATCATGTTTCTCTCTTCCTCGCCCATCTCCCATCTATGACAAGGGCTTCTTTCTCAAATGAATCTGTATTTTTTATCACCCCTCCCCTTTCCCTCAGCTGCCTCCTTCTCAGTTATTGTTGTGCTGTTACCACCTCTCTCTCTCACCGGTCAACCCCTCTAGCTTAGTTACCTTTTTCTTACCTCTCTATCCCTTTATTGTCCCTTTCTCACAAGTCTCCCACCTGTCTCACTTCCTCAGCCATCTCTTTCTTACCCGTCTGTCACACATTTGCCTGTCTGTATACCAATTATCTATCTCCCACCTGATCTAACCTCTCTTAGTTATCTCTCATCATCAACCCTGTCTTTCACATTCTGTCTCTCTTTCAGCTATCTTCGAAATCTTTCTGTCAATCTCCACTCCTTTCCTTTTTCTCACATTTCTCTCTACTATTTCCTTCTACCCAGTCAGTGTCTTTATCATCTTCCTCTCATCTGTCTCACCCAGCTATTTTTTCATCTCTGCATCTTTATCAATGTCCTCTCTTAGCTCTCTCTCAACGTGCTCCATTTTTGTCTCTGCTCTCATGGGTCTCCCCTCTCTTGCAGCTGTTTTGTCACCTACATCTCGCGTATCAATCCTCCCGACCCCAATAAGCTATTTTTATGTAAACTGCTCTCTTTATCAACCCTCACTCTCTCACCTGTCTCCCTCTGTCTAAGCGCTCACATCAGTTTCTCTTTTTCCCCTTAAACTATCACCTACCTTCTCTCTGAACAGTCTTTCCCACCTGTCTCTCCACTCTCACCCTCTCTCTCAGCTTTCTCATTTTACCAGTCTCTCAGCCCACTCATTATTACTTCTCTCGTCTGTCTCAGACCTCTGTCTCACTCTCTCACTTCTCTTTCTCACCTCTCTCTCTATATCATCTACCTTTCTCTTTACCCAGCCCAACACCTTATTCCCCATGCTTTCCAACAAATGATACATATTCACAATCAAACAAGATGGAATATTAATCTGTCTACCATAATAGCCGTGGAATCAGACAGCAAGACCTCAGAGAGCCTGGGATTGCACACACCCCATACAGAGATCAGTCATTTACGAGTTGAATGAAACTGAATGAGCAACCAAAAAATATTGATGTTTGTGCGTAGAGCACTAGATCTAAACTCAGGAGACCATCAAAGAGCTATTTGTGAACAACTAGCATAGGATACGGCATAAGCCTACTCAACATGACCAGTTAGAAGAATGAACCAATTACAGGAAGGGCCATGAATAATTACAAGAAGGGCCAAGGCAAGGACTTATATGCTCAGAATTCCATAGTCCACTGCTTAAAGTTCCTGGAGTCAGGACAGGTGGTTCCACAACCAACAGCATGCCTCCTGCATAGCAAGCAATTGAGGCACATGAAATAAACCATGTGTGTATATAACAATGACCCATGATGGCTGAAGACCTGACTGCATGGATTTTGTTAATGCCTGGTTGCTGCCTGGGACGAAAATGAGCTCCGTTAATACACAATAATCTAAAAGTTAAGCCTCTGGTAGCTTGAAAAAGGCGCCAGTCAGCAAGCTATTACCAGGAACCAATCAAGAGGCAGGTACACGAGTTCCCTTCCAGTTCTGAAATAGTAACATATGTTATTCCAGCTTTTAGAAACTGCAGAAGTGCAGCAAGAAAATATTAGTGCTATGACTGGTACAGAAAATATAAGACGGGACTAGTATTGGTTGTTAGATGTCTTTCAGAGGTTCCCAAAGATAGGGTAATATGGAAAACTGAAACTTGGAGGTATCACATTTCACATTGAAGCTGTAGAGTAAAATCTTCTTATTGGCTTTGTTGACTATATGTCTGACAAAGCAGTGGTCAGGGGCCACAACCCTAACTCTCCCAATATTCTAGTGATGGACACCAGAAAGAAAGTTTTAAACACGCATTGGCAAAACCAAAAAGTCTTGCCTTTGGGACCTATTGGCCTTGCCAATGGTTCTAGCCATGTTGTACAGCTCTCCCCAATACTGTGCAGCATGACTTTAAAAAAATAAAAAACCCATATGCTGCCGTCCACATCTTTTTGTAAGTGTGCGCACAAAGCTTGCGTGCGCCTGCAAAATAACCCCAGGGCTTTTTTCTGTTTGACATTCTCTGAGTTGTATTGGTAAAAATAAAATGTTGCATCGGTGGGAGGAGCAAACATGGGGGAAAGCAACGGGGGGGCAAACACCAAGGTGGGGTAGGCGTCACAGAGGGAGGGAGAAAAAGAATGTGGTACAAGAAGCAACATGGAGAGGCGCATGTGGGGCAAGCAACACAAAATGCGGAAGGAGCACAGAGGGTGGCACAAAAGGAGTGAGGGGATTGTGAGGGAAGAAACAAATGAGAGACAGTTTCATGAGGAGATGGGGTCGAAGCACAAGGGCAAAAAAAAAAACCAATGCCAGGAGATGGGATTAGCACACAAGCAGCGAGTGCAGCAGAGGGAGAAGGGGAGATGTACACAATGGAGATAGCAGGAAGACGCATACACTGCCATAGAGTGCTCAAACAAAAAGAAGAAAGTTGTGCTTGAAAACGAAGTGGAGGAAGGAAACAAATAATGGGTTCATGCTCCAGCAGAGGGTCAAATTCAAGAGGAGGAAGAGAAGACCACACGTGTAAACAAATTAGAAGCAAGCAAATGACAGCATCAATTAAGCCACAAATGGTAACGGGCACGCTCTAAGCCCACTGTGAGAAGTTGGCCTGGTATATGTTGTTCACTAATTAAAGTGGACACCTTGCACCAGAACAATTCGACTCTTATGGTAGATAGGTTTAAGACAACCTTTATAGAAAGCTATCCTAGTGGTAGCTGTGGAGAGCAGCCTTCAGGCTAAGTCTTGAAGGAATGTAAAGCAGCTTGTTTTACCACACAATCTCTTGAATCACCAAATGAAAAGACACCACACAGGTATATATATCAAATATATATGTATTTATTAATAAACACTCTCTACTAATCTCTTTATGAGATTAGAGGTCAGGAACATATGTACAAGTCAAATGTTATCAAAATAAGTTTAGCACACTCAAATATCACAATCTTAGTTTGCTAGACCTAGGTCTAGGGCATCTAGAATCGAGGGACCCCCAAGAACCACCCCAGGTAGTTGTAGGAGACCCACAGGGGACGGACGCGGTGACCTGGCACCGGTGCGAGTCCTGTGCGAGTCTATGCGCTCAGACGCGATTTGGATATCAATGTTAAAGGTCCCTTGCGTGTTCGAGGCGAACACACCGATCGGTCCTTGTACGAGTCGAAGGACGCGGTTATAGATAGAGTTGCAAGGGAGATGGACGCGCTGTGTCTAACACAGACGCGAACCTGGTGCGAGTCAGTGCAATGGAGATCTCTGTGCTACAGGCCCTTTGTGTGTTCGAGGCGAACACCGATCGGACTCAGTACGAGTCGAAGGATACAGTTCTAGATAGTGTTTCAAAGGAGATGGACGCGGTGTGTCTAACACAGGCGCGAACCCTGTACGAGTCAGCGCAATTGTCGCACCTAGAAAGTTAGAGTTTTAGGACACTTCGAGGGAAGCTACAAGCAAGTCACTTACAGGGTAAGTAGTTCTAGGGCCCACACCCACAGGAGCACCGTAGTGCTGAAGTTACCTCACCCAGGGGAGCCGGGTGCATATGTGTTCTTTGGTGTCGGGTCGCGGCGTCGTTTTCAATGGGAGCCAGTGAAGACTTGCTGCTTGCGGCGACAGGAGAAGTGTCCGGAGGAATCCAAGCCTGGATTCGGGAGATGGAAGACCTGAAAGCAGAGGGGACAGTGTTCAAAGTCACTTGGCAGTGACTTGGGGCAAGGAAGATGGATGCCCACCGTCGTCGCAAGATTCAGGTCGTTCGCGGTTGCCTTGACTCTTCAACCACGAGGTCCAGGAGGCGTCGACGACGACCAGGAGCTGGATTCGGCGTGTCCCACGATGTCTGCAGCTTACTGCGGTGTCGGCGACTCGATCGGAACCAACAAGCCTTGGTAACAGCAAGTCTCGGGGAAAGCGTGAAGAGACAATGGCGCAGACCAGCAAGGTCTGTGGGACTCACCCAGCGAGGGTAAGTCAGGGCGGGCCTGGAGCAACCAGGGGAGCCCTTTGGTTTCTTTAGAAAGCCTTCTGGGGACCCACAAGCCGGCTGGCAAGAGATCGCGAAGACGCCTCGGGAGGATTCGCTCACAGGGGCCCACGGTCACTCGGGACGTGGTAGGCCTCTGATCTTAGGAGGGATTCCTGCTGGAGGCTGGGACCACACGTGGTCCAAAGCACAAGTTCGTGGAACGTTGTGAAGGGGTTGCACTCGACAATAGTGCACGGTACCCAGGTGTCGCGGTTCCTCGTTACTCTTGGGGTCCACTGGCCTCAGCTTCGCTGAGGACTCACGATGGCCTTTGAGAAGTCAGGAAATCCACTTCTTGGGCTGCAGGGACTTCGGACTCCGGCGGGAGCGGCGTAGTTTGCGACCGTCGTTTGTAGTTTTTGGTGCCTGCCAAGCAGGGGAGTCACTCCTTGACTCCAAGGGAGATTCTTCAGTCTTCCAAAGGTAGTGGAACGTCGAAGGTCCGGGATTCTTCTTCAGAGCGTCGTCCAGGGAAATCTAGGGTGCAATGCACAGGTTCCCCCTCTTATACTAAAAGAAAGGGAGGGACTAGCTCTATGACCCTACCTATGGGAGGGTCAGGGAGTGGGTGGCTACACCCACTTGCCTTTGTCCAGTTTCGCGCCAGAGCAGGGACAGGTAGCCCCTGAGCCGGTTTGAACTGGCATATGCACAGAGGAGCCTTCTGCTCCCCCAGTGCAGGACTTCAAAGCACTCTAAGAGTGCACCCACCCAGCCCCAATACACTAAACCCTGTCTGGAAGGTGGTCACACCCCTTGGGACAGGATATCTATTGTTGGGCTTCCTCCACTGCGAGTGTTGGTCATCAGCAGGAGGGCAGCCCAGTGTCTGTGACTGGTGGCATCCATTTTGTGATGCCAGGGCTCTGCAGGATTCTACCTTCGCGTTTCCACAGTAGGTACATGTCTATCCCTCTAGAAGGGTGGAATGCTACCCCCGCCGCCAGGACTGGCGGTGGGGTAGTATTCCAAGATGTTTGACACCAAACACGACATGTTTCGATGCAGCCATTCCAAAGTTAGCATTTTACCGCGAGGATATAATGCACTTAAAAGTATATGGTTTAACCGCATCCACAAACAGCACCAGAGAATGGACTCTGAGAGCTGCAGAGGGGCCCAGCTCATGCAGACCCCCTCACATAGAAGCCAAGCACCCTGCCCTCAGGATTGATAGGGCCTGCCTTAGGGGTGACTGATAGGTTTATATGTGTGTGTAGGAGATATAGGAAACCTATATCTCAGTGAGGAGTGCTAGCACCACCCCACCCAGGCTGCAGTAGCAGGCCTGTGGTGTCAGATTTAGTCTGCTTCCCAGGGGTGGCATAATACATGCTTCAGCCCCTGGTAGGCCTGTGAAGTACCTATGCCCTTGGTACCTAAGGTACCATATACTAGGGACTCATAAGGTACCACAGTATCCAATCACTAGTGCACCTAGAGTGCACTCCAAGTCGTTTAAAGAGAAAGCAGATAGGCTGGGGACCTGAATAGCAGGTTCCCAGCCAAACTAAGTCAAAAACCAACAAAACACCAGGAAAAAAGTGGGGGCAACCATGTAGTCAGATTCCACCTTCCTACACCCACTGTAAACTAACAAGCTGTTTTGCAATAGATTGCGCATGTGCTGTCTTAAGTGAGATCTTACTAATTAACATCTGTGGTAAAATGAAACAAAACTGGATTAGAGCGATGATCTTGCTCCCCAAAACTGAATTTTACCTGTGAAAAGAAAGGCCAAATGTCGCCTTTAGATGTCAGGGAACGCAGGTAATAGAAATTTGCACAAACAAATAGTGAATCCCTGCAAAGCAGTATTGGCAGAACAAGTAAACATATGATCAGACACCTCAGCCTACAAACACTTAGCAGTTCAGTGATGCTCAACCAGATAAGGCAACCCTCTGCTTAAGAGCGGTTTAATCAAAACTATTGACTTGCATCCAATCCATAGCCCGACACCCCTCCCCCACTCCTGTTATGAATCATGTGAGTCTTCCAAGCAAATTGATCATCTGCCTTAAATGCGAAGCACGTAAAACACATACAACTGCTAAACCAGCCTATGAAAACATTTCACCTCCAAGTCGTATCTATTGCAAAGGGCCTCGAGATGAGAACAAACTCCCTTGGCATTAACAAACAGGATTACTTGCACCAAGCACTGCTCTTTAGCTGCAGGGGTGCACTTTAAAGAAAACAAACACCGAAGAAAGATGAGATTAATTATACGAGGATGTCACCCGTAATTGCTCCTTTAATTAATGGCATTAACCTTTCACCTCGGAAGCAAGACACTGACATCACAATGTGCCTCCAGGTTAACCTTAACACTTCATTGTTTTATGACAGTTTTATTTCCACTTTGTGAGAACTGTCAGCTTTATAGTAAAACACCGTTAATTGTCGAGAAAGTAGCCCCCTTCACCGAGATTTTGCTAAAGGAAAACACGGTAGGAGAGGACTATTTTAAGAGTTTTTCTCAGGGTAATATAATGTGAGCCTCTGAGAGAATAAACACGTTCATTTCACAGGGAGAGCAAACCTGTTCACAGTTTCTTATAATACATTAAGGAACAACAGGCACTTTGGGGGGCAATGCTGTGGCGTCAAGAAGTGTTACAGGAAAGTCACTGCAAACTGTTGTGGCACCACATCGAAGAGCAATGACTTGCCATTCCTCCCAAAACCAAGAGGCTCTCCTACCTGAAGCTGCCTCTCACCACCTCTTCCACAGGCCTCCGGGGTGTAGAGGAAGCAATGAACAGAGATGCTATGAAGGCACCTGCTCTCTCTCTCCCAGGGTCTCATGAGGAAACGAAAGCAAAGGTCAGCTTCCTTCACCTCCTCTGAACCTCGCGAGATGTGAAGCTTGTGGAGTAAGGCGGGAACCTCACTGGCCACTTCGTAGTTGTACCCCTGACCACGTCTGCATCTCTGAAACTCAAGGTACCATAGCATAGACAAGCATAGTCTGGAAAATATTAGCACAAGGCTGGTTTGTTTTACATATTTATGGTAGGTCTCCATTAGGAGGTGGTAAAAGTCTGGAAGGAGACCTGGTGTTTATTATTCTTTTTAATTCATGGGAAGGGGTGAGGGGTGGAGACTATAAGGGTGCTAGGAAATCCCCTGTTATTCTTAAATTGAGGATGGAAGGAACAAGGGGATGGGGTCTTAAATAAACATTGGCAAAGCCAATAGTTTTTGCCTATCCTAGTTCTATTGGTGTTGTCAATGTGTAGGAGCAATTCCTGAGGGGCAAAGTTGTACTCCACCTGGTTGGATTTTAGGTGGGAGGGGTCATGGGCACAGTTAGTACTGTACTGTGGTATGCACAGCACACTGAGGAACAGCAGGACCCCACTTGTGGTAGAAATCCGTATTAGTTAGAGGGAGCAAGAAAGGCCAGTAGATGCAAACTAAAAACAATTCATAGGTGGCAGGAAGATGAAGAGTAACTGAAGAGTAACCAGCTCCCATGTTAACAATTATCTCGTTGCACCTGCAAGTGAATTAGAGCAATTCATAGGTAGCAATCAAGGTAAAACGATTCAGAGATACCACCCGCCTGGATACATAGTATGAGTAATAGAGAGCAGCATGTACAGAGTAATGCAATCAGAGGCAGCACCCAAATTCACTCTTAAAGCAATTCAGAAGTGGCAGTCAAATACAAAACATAATCGCATATAACAGCAAGGAGCAGCGTATAGAAATGCCATATAAAGAGGAGCATTTCACAGATAGTAACAAAGTTCCATATAAACTACTTTACACCAGTGAGTCTGCAGGGGGTTCAGAGGGGCCCTGGGGCTGGAGGGGGCTCATCGGGACCACAGGGGCTGGCTAAGGGTGAGAGGAGTGAGATTGGAAATGGGTTCCAAAGGCTAGCTGAGTCCATGGAGCACGGAGAGGGTACAGGAGTTACAAGGCTGCGGGGGTGGGGGGTACAGTTAGAGGAGCACTGAGGCTGTAGAGGTGCGGGGGGGGGCAGGCAGGGCAGACCCTGGTGCTGCTGCTTAATCCTGCAGTGAAAGGAGCACCAAGGTAGCAGTGGAGTCAGAGCACCAATGAAGTTGTTGGAGAGAGGCACGGAGTCTCTCACAGTGGTGAGAGGAGGAGGGTGTGGGAGGTTCAGAGGCTGAAAGTCAAGACAGATCCTTTAGTTAAAATGCGGCCACACATTTTGGCTTTAACTTTGCCCCATGTGTCTAAAGCAGCCGAAGGGAAACAGAGTCATGGACATAGTAGGAGAAGTCTTTGTTAACTCATGAAAGTGATGATTCCAAGATGCTGGCAGGCTAGGCTGAAACTGATTTCTCTTTCGAAGCAGGCATCTTGGAAAGGTGCAGGTCACAGGGAGAGAAGAGGCAGCTGCAGCAAATTGCACCACAATACTATGCTCTCCCTTAAGACAAACTGCATAGCAGCCAACTCTGAAGGGGGGAAAACAACTCGAGGGGAGAGGGTGGCACAATCAAGCAGGGACAATGAAGCACAGACAGAGGACGGTGCTAGTGCAAGTGGACAGAGGGTTGCTAAAGCAAGCAATGAGAGCGGGAGGAGGGTGGGGTGTGAAAGCAACAATGAAGGGCAGGGGAGAAGGACAAGGGGGGGAAATATTAAATAAATAAAAAAGATGAGTACCTGCAGTTGAAGGACACTGGCCACCAGAAGCAGTACTTGGTCCAGGCTCCACGGCAGGACGAAAACTTAAAGCCCAGGAAGAATACGTAGGTGTGTAGGAGGTACTGACCAACAGGAAGCCAGGAAAGAAGAGTGACGTGGGAGCCAGCCAACAGTAAGCAAAAGTGGCGTGGGAGCCAGCCAATGGTAAGTAAAGGTAAGTAATAATGGGTGGGCTCTATGCCCCTTTTAGATTTTTTTTTTTTTAATACAAGAGATTTTGCAAGCAAAGCACAAATGCTGTGCAGGCAAAACCTGAAAAGGAAGGGATGGTGGTAGGACAAGTTATTTTATTGCTTTACATTTGAGGGGACGGAGAAACTTTATAATAGTTGAGGCATTATTTTGTAATACTTTTACTGGGGTGGTGTGGGTTTGGACATGCAAGATGGATGTCTGAAAGGAAAGCAAACATGTGTTTTGTATAGGTTCCAACTGAATTCCCATCACTTTTACTGCACTATTGTTTGTTGGGACAGATCAGGGTGAAGCAGGGGAAGCCTATGGAGGGTCCTACAGAGCATGCAACAGTGGACAGCTTCACCACTTACGACTAGGAGTTTGACCGCCCTGGTCAAAGTACATTAGAGACAACTGAACCTTCAACGTTCTAGTTTATGGCATATTCTGAAGCTGATGCTGGAAAATAAGTATAACAGTTGTGGCCCCACCCAAACCTTATATACTACTGCATTCCCCACATGCTAGAGAAGGTAAATCACCAAAAACCAAAAGAATTGAAGTAACTCAAGTGTAAACTGAACTCATCTGTCCGAGACTATAAGGCGTTTAGGAAGATTTGATGAGGCTTCACACTCTTTAAGATGCTCGCTGAGGAAACAAATCCACTGCGGGGTCACATCAGTCCAGACAACTGCCCGGGAAAATCCCATAAATGACAGAGACAGCTGCATTGATATACCAAGCTGCTGCTTCTGCAACACCCATGACGCGGATCCAAAGATATCAAGACTTCTCCGGTCTCTCATCTTTGATCTGCTACCACTTCAAAGAACTTTTTTTCAGACTGACCATCTACAAAAGGAAGCGGAAGAGCATGCCATTTCAATCTGGGGACTGCAGTCTCTAACAGCACCTGTTCCCACTCGGAGCATTTTCATCATCCCCTAACGTCTTCACTGTGAGCTCCTGTACTCTTCATGTAACTACACGATGAACTGCATAACCCGAGCTCCAGAAATGTTTGTAAACATTACTTTCTTGGCACTAATATCAACTTATATATTAGCCTAAATATATTTTGTAAAACCATTGCCACTTTTACATAGCTATTTTTTTTAAATACGGATATAAAATTTTTAAATGATTTCTCTAAAAAAAGTTTTGTTCAAGCCCAGCCAACCTCTTTGCAGCCACTCTGTGCCATTGCATGGGTGTGGTAGGAGGGTCAAGTTGCAATGTGCAGTAAAGGGAGCGAGAATGTGCAACCCTAAGGCCTATGCCATGTGTGTGCCAACAGGAGTAAGGTGGGCCTTGCCTGATGGAAACCCTGCAGCACATGCCCATCAGGTATTGTAGTTTTCCTCAGTCAAGCCAGACTTCAAAAGGACCAGTCACTTCCCTGCACACTTAATGCATATGAAGACGATCCCAGTTTCACCAAGGTGTATGTGCATTAGAAACATCTTGGCAGACCATACCACACAACAAGGTGATGGATTGTGGAGGTAAGGTTGCGTATGCCATCAGGCATGCTGGACACAAAAATAGAATACTATTCAACCACTATACGAATGGATGTGGAAAGAAGGTCTGTTGGTGACATGCAATTCTGCACCGGCTTCACAACTGTAAGATGCAAGTTTTAATACCAATGTCCCACTATTGTGAAAAGTCACTCTTCACTGAGTCCATTAGTTCTAATAAGTGTGCAATAAAATACTTATAACCAGGGCAACTGGAATTATGAAGCAGGGGAGCAACAAATTATGCAGCTGGTTTAACTGAGTTATGCAGGAAGAAAAGGTAAATTATGCGGCATAATGCAGCATATATGGCGGCAGTATTATTTCACTATTTTGTCATTTTTATGAGAGGGCGGAGGTTTTACCTCTCTACCATCAGTTCAACACCTAAATGCAGCAATCAGCAAAACAAATTTGAACTGTCACTGCGCAGAAAAGGGCCTGTCCCTGTGCTGCAATTCGTGCGACAGCAATTTTAATAACTTTTGAAACGTTTAAGCTAGAAACCAATATTAAATTCTTCAAATTATGCAGAAGATGCTGTATTACCTGGCAAAAGCAGCAAACCCATAATTATTTGGAAAATGCAGCTGTCGCTAAATCATTAATACCACAGGCCTGCTTATAACTTGGAAAATATTGCATTGAAAATAATCTTAAAAACCTGGATTTTAAGTGGGTTTCATTAAGAATTAGAACATTGGAATGCCGAGAGCTCCATTGTAAACAATAGAGTGATAGCTGGTTTTAAACATTACAATTCCCTATTCCACAGCCCCTCAATCCCACTGAGTGAAAAAGGCAGAGGCTGTGCTCCTGGGAAGAGAGACGCCTTCCTCAAGAGCTACTCCAAGGCTTCCACTGCCTCGGTCATGGAGCGCAAGTGGCAGTCACAAGGGAAGAAGGAAGAAGTGTCCACAGTTTCTGGCTCTTCCAGGCTGCAGGAGTGAATTCGTTTGACAGACCTTAGGGAGAGGCAATGGCAGCGAAGGATGTGTCCACCCTTGGATCCTGGTCTCTCCCTCTCAATAGGTGCAGCCAGGGCCATGCACGTCAGCATCCGCAGGCAGAAACAACTGCCCGCCTCTGACAGCAAGAACCGCTAGGCACTGTGCAGCTGTTTTGCAACCTACACGGCTTCTGCAATTTTATTTTTTTAATACAAATTAGGGCTTTCTGCCATCAAAGGGCAGAGCTTTCTATTAGACTCACAGCCCACTGGAGCTTTGTATGCCAGTTATTTAAAACCAACTCCCTAATATTGTTTTTTAACCATGCTGGGAAGTGTGCCTTGGATATCCGGTATTGTATGCATTGTGCACCATAGCTATAATGTAAGATTACACAGCAGCTTGGAATCAAGTGTCCAACATAACAAACCCACTGAAACACAATGTCACTATTTGCAAACGCATCAACAGCATATGCTGTTCAAAGTAGGAAGAAAATCATGCTTGCCCCTTTTTGGATTGCTAGGTGGGAGCACTGTTCCTTTGGTGTGCCAAGCATTCACCGAATAATGTTGTGAAGTGCACACACACACCTGCATGACTTTTTCACCCCAGCTCTTTAAATGAAAGCGTTTTTTAGACTAGTAACTAGCACACTCCTGCAATCCCAAGCCAGCTGCCCTACATTTCTCATGGGATAAGCTGCAGGGCAGTTCACCAATACTCCTGATTCAGGCCACTTTACAAAGCATCACTAATGACAGTACTGATCACATGTCGCCAGAGTCAGTAAGGATAAAATGGCCGAGCCATTTATTTTATTTATTACAAATGCTTAAATGTTGGGGAACTAGTTACACGGGCAACAAATGGTGAATGACAATCTCATTCTAGATACTTTACTGAATTCATCCTAACTTGCCTGAGCAGATGATGTGCTAATCCCAATGACACATTCCAATAGAGTAGCCTGATGCTCCCTGACATGAGCGTAAACAAACACTGGTAAAGCCAATATGGCTGCCTTGTATTTGGAGTCCTGATTAAAACATGTTTTAGTAAAAATCTGATGCAGTGAAAAACGAAAACAAAAAAAAATTGCCTTCTGTGTACAATGCTTCTATGAGATAAAAAAAAAAATGTAATGTGATAATTCACTTTACTTTTTAAAGGTTAAATAGTCCCTCCGGCATTGCATGCAAGCACCCATAATACGCAGAAGGAAGTGATAAACAAATCATCAGTATAAGGCAGTGGTCTTCAAACTTTTTGATGTCGAGACCCCCTTGTCAAACCTTTTTAGGCATAAGGACCCCTTCTGACAACATTTTCTAGAAACTGGTTCTCCTCATCATCAACATCTATCGACAACCATAAATGCCCCTGTTAGATCTGGCGTCTTTTGGTATGTTTCCCCTGTTTTTTTCCTTTCTGACCTCCTAGTTTTGACTATGTTTTTGCTGGTTCAGTGTCTCTGCGCACTTCCTCACTTCTGTTCAGTGTTAAAGTGCAAGTGTTCCTATTGTAAATTGTATTATGGATTGGTGTTTCCATGATTGGCATGTTTGACTTACTAGTAAGTCCCTAGTAAAGTGCACAGAGGGTGCCAGGGCCTGTAAATCAAATGCTGCTGGTGGGCCTGCAGTACTGATTGTGCCACTCACCCATGCAGCCCTGAAAAGGGTTATCCAACCTGCCAATGCAGTGTCTGCGAGGGTTTGTAACTGCCATGTCGACCTGGCAAGTGCACCCACTTGCCAGGCCCTAATCTTCACTTTTCTTAAATGTAAGTCACCCCTAAGGTAGGCCCAAGGTACCCCTGTGGGTAGGGTGCCGTGTATATTAAAGGTAGGACATGTACTGGTGTGTATTTTTCTTGCTTAGCCATCCTGTGTGCCTCTGCTGGGTTTGTGGATTGACTGTCTGGCTTTGGAGTGACAGGGGCTGGGGATGTGCATTTTCATCAGACAGCCACGGGGGGTCAAGGTGTGTCCTGCCTTTCCTGGATGAGTCAGGGCTGGGCTGAATAGACCTGGGCTGTATTTATAGTAGTGGGAGGAGATTTTCTTGCACCTGAATGGGCCTGGTCTGCCTTGGACAATGCTGTCTCCACCTCCTGCCAGGAAGCTGGGCCAGAGAGGATGGAACTGGTTTGGGCTGGGCACAGGCACTCTGCCCAAAAGCACAAAGAGAAACTGAGTATAAATATTGGGGTCCAGACCCCAGAACTTTAGAACTCGCTGGAATCAAGGAACCTGCCAAGAAGAAGAGCTGGAAGAACAGCCAAGATGAGTACTGCAACTTTGCTGTGTTGTTGCTTTGTTGGTTTGGCCTGCAGTTGCTTTCTGCCTTGGGCAGTGAAAGGACTGGACTGAACTTTCTTTACTTGTTGCTGAGTATCTCCAAGGGCTGAAGTCTCAGGGACCGCAAAGACTTCACTGACCTCTGGGTACCGCCTCTGGAACCATGGTTTCAGTTGCCACAGAGGGGGGGAAAGCAACCGACTCCGTCACTGACTCCGCAGCTGGCTCCGTGTCCTGAAGGCACCGCAGAGGGCACCGCTCCATCTCGCACCACAACCCCGGTCTCACTGACAACGGCCACCGAGCTGCTGCTTGCACCGTGACCTGTGGGCACCGCACTCCCCACCGCCTCGTTTCACTTCGCCGCCCTGGTCACGCCGTCGCTGACTTCGACAACCGTGACCGCACCGTGGCTTGGGGGCACTGCTCGTAAGTCTTGCGACACACTGCCCCGTCCCACACCGCAGTCCGGACCGACCGATGCCAGCTCCCCGCAAAGTGCATATTTTTAAGTACTGTATGTTGGATTTTTATCGTTTTGGTCTTGTTTTGAATGTATAAAGTATTGGATATTTTTCTAAACTGGTGTGGTGTCCTTTTGTAGTGTTTTCACTGTATTACTGTTGGTTATGTGCAAATCCTTTACACACTACCTCTGAAATAAGCCTGACTGCTCGTGCCAAGCTACCAAGGGGGTGAGCAGGGGTTATTTCAGTAGTGTATCCCTCTTACCCTGACTAGAAGGAAGGGCCCCTACTTGGACGAAGGTGCAAACCATTGCCAACTAGAGACCACCCATTTCTAACAGCCCCCAATTACCACAGCAAATAATTTTTACGGTGGGAAAATTATATTAAACAGTGTTTAGCAAACCAAAGGTCAGTGAGCGTGGGGGTGTAGCCAAAGGTGTAGCTAAAAACAAAGGGCCTCATTTATGAGGAATCGGCATAGGGCAGCGCTGCAAGTCTTCTTGCGGTGCTGCCCTATGCCAATGTGAAAGGGCAGGAATGCACCGTATTTATGAAATACGGTGCATTCTAGTCCTTTTACCTTCACATATTGCTGCCTAGCACCAACGTAGGCAGGATTGTTTTTGTACGGGAAGAGGCACCTTCCTTCACCAAAACAATCCTGAGGGGCGTTTTCTATTTCTATGTGAGCTGCAATATGTAGCACACATGGAAAGAGGAAAACGAGGAGAAATGAAAACATTTCTCCTCGTTACGCCTCCACTGGAGAGGCGTCAGATTTTGGAGCTGCCCCAGGTTTACGTGATTTTGTAAATATAGGGCAGCATCAAAATCCATGGGCTTTGCCTGGGAACCCCACGCAAAGCCCATGGAACACCTCCTTGACGCAGAGTAAGGCAACGCAGTGACTTGCGCTGCTATGTCTTACTCCATATCTATGAGGCAATGCAAAGCCATGCAGGGTGACTTTGCACTGCCTCATAGGTATGGTTGAGATGCTTGTGCCACAAAAAAGTGATGCTCTGGCGATGCAAGCCTCTCATAAATAAGCCCAAAATATTCTATACGTTTTTTAGGTCTTTCACCTTTAGGTATCTACATATAAAATAATGGGCAGCGTAAATGAAAAATAAATAAAAAAAGTTATTACTCAGTGGGAAATGCACTGTAGTACATTATGAAACCTCGATTAGTTAATGCACTGCAGAGGTCTGTGTGTAACCAGAGAACCACATAATTAAATCTTGATTGGTGCAGTGGAGAATAGTGATGTGTATTTTTAGTGCTACGAAGTCACAGCCTGTGACGGAAAGCACTGTGAATATGTAAGTCAATTTTTTATACTTGCATTACACACAGGGTAAGATAGAATGTTGCAAAATGTGCGAATAGTTTT
Source organism: Calotriton arnoldi (assembly GCA_963921515.1). Lineage (NCBI taxonomy): Eukaryota > Metazoa > Chordata > Amphibia > Caudata > Salamandridae > Calotriton > Calotriton arnoldi. Next base: position 1,108,948 of record CAWUFW010005429.1, read on the forward strand.
ACAATAAAATGGCGCTTTCGAAATGTAGGTTTTAATAATACCAGAGCATATGTAATGCAGTTTTCTTTTTTTACATAACTGTCCCTTCAACACCTCTTTAGGGGCACTAAGGGCTGTGTAAATGCAGTTAAAATTAAAAGCAAGAACTTCTCAGCCCAGTTGTTAACTCTTTGCACTTTCACTCAAAAAAACACATCTTTGTCTTCACAAAGAGCCAGAACTGCTCCCAAGCATCCTTTACACTTGCAGATTAACAGATAAGGCACATTTGCCTTTCATTCAGGGAAGCAGCTGATAACTATCTTAATTAGCCATCCCAGGACAGCTGTCTTTTTGCAGGGACAAGCGAAGCTGGGGAATCTGTGACCCCCTTCCTAGGACTCCACGACCCCCTGGGGGTCGCGCCCACAGTTTGAAGACCTCTGGTATAAGGTGATAGGGTATTACTCCTCTGGGTGGAGCCAAAGCACACTATGAATATTTTAAAGCAGTGGTACTCAAAGTACGGCCCGGCAGACCTTTCCTTGACCCGCAGATCTCCCTCTGGGGCCCCTTGTGGCAGCACAGAAAGCTGCTCCAGGTCTGTTATTTGGCTAATTCTACTAACCAAGCAGCATTGTTTCGGGATTCTGGGCTTTGTTTCTAAAGTCTCTTCACCTTGTTTTATGAGACAGGCTGCTCTGCTCATAGAACAAGCTGCAATGACTAGAAACAAAGCCCACAATCAGAAGAGCTATAATAACGATGTTGCAGAGGCATGTTGTTTATGCTTTTCTGGTTATGGGCTTTGTTTCAACAGCCACTTTAGCTTGTACTTTCAGCAGGGCATCCCTGCTCATAGGGGAAAGCTTAGCTGAGAGGACAGTGGAGTTGCATAAAAAAGGAAGGCCATTTTAATCATGACTACAGTGGGGCCGGGTCAGTGAGTGTGGGGTGTGGGGAGTGGGGTCAGGCAGGCACTTAAAATATTCTCTATTTTGTTGGCCTTATAACCTACAAGTAACAGAATGTAAATGAGTAAAAAAAGATTTGAAATAAAGCATTTTCTATATAATCTTTAGAAAAGGTGTGGTTTTTTTCCGTCCCCATAACTCCACCTCCCACGCTGTCTCCTTGGGAATACCAAGGCATCGATGCGGCCCTCAAGCACACACACACTCACCACCCAGACTGTACATCAGTACCCATGTTTTAGAGCATTGGTAAAAATAGGTTTGCGCACAGCTGCTCAGTCAAGCCATACCTAAAAATAGCACCATCAATAAAGCAATGATGGCAATGAACCAGCTGATAATCAGAAAGGCATTTTGGATGCAAGGCAAATATATGCTGTCGAAGGGTATTTCTGTGCATAAAAGCACAGACCACTGAAGACTCTTTCTATAGCTAATAAATTAGCTAATGAAGCTCACAGTCACTCACAGTGATGCTGACAGGACGTCTTCAATAGAAAGTAGTAGTTGGGATTTAGCAAAATGTGTTTGCTCCATTCCTCGGAATACAGAAGTAGGAAATCTGCCCTAAAAGTGAAGTCCAATCGTGGGAGAAGTGTACAAAAAAGATTTTTTTAATAACATATGTATTTGTAAAGCGCACGTTCACCCAATGGCATCTTGGTGCTGAATAACAGATGTTTATTGTTACCCAACTCTATGGTACTTTTTTTATCGACCTTAGAAGGATGAAAGGCTGAGTGGACCTGCCGGGATTTAAACGTGTGACTATGAGGTCGAACACAGGCCCCCTAGAGTGGGTGCATTAGTCCACTGAGCCACCAGACCCAGTTTAGTGCCAATAAAAAGACAAGTCACTGCCACGGAAATAAACAACAACAAATTATTATGCAGCCAGCAAACCTGCTGACAGTGCACCAGTAAACACAATGCAAAGCTCGATACAATCAACCGCCCTTAACGCACAGTAAGATGCAACATGTTGCATGCGATTGGCTGAAAGTGCCGACTGCCAGCGCAGTTTTTAAGCAAATGGATAATGTAGCACATGGTAGGATTTGGGTTTTTTGCCCCACTCCTTCCTCGGTTTCTAAATGCTCTGCATATTTCCTTCAGTGCGTGTGCAGCTGGGAGTGTTGCTAATTAGCCCCCTAAAGCAGAAATCCTGCAAAGTGCTCTCCCAGAGGAGCGCATTTGACACAGTTGTTCCCATTTTTTGGCAATCCGCGTTTGCAAAGCTGGTCTCCGCCTCTAGTTAGGCGGGTCACAGCTCTACCCCAGAGGAGGCGTTAAACACAGAGCCAGATGTCACGTGCTGCCGAGAAGAAAGCCCCGGCAAATATTAATACAAAAGGCGAGTTCAGGTCAGAGGGCTATCTGGAAAATATGACCCAGAAGGGTTATTTACTCAAAGCAAAACACAAACTTAGCAGGTGCTGAGTAAGGCCAGTTTATTCGTCTATTATGAAAAGTCGAACTCAAAATATCGCACCTTATTTGCTCCCACTGGGGGAGACTACACTGAGCTCGGCCTTAAAAAGAGTGATTCTGGCATTAAATACAAAAAAAATATTGTGATGACTGTCATGGAAATTAGTAAGTGGAAGTTTAAGGAGACCAGGGGCCGTATTACAATAAGTGCCCCTGGGGCGCAACGGGCGTTTGCGCCCGCTTTGCACGCCCCCGGGGCACTTTGGTATTATAGAAGGGGGCGCAGACACTTGTGCGTCCCCTTCTATAATACCGATAGCGCTGGTGCACTTAAAGCGCCAGCGCTACCTTCAGAGGGTGTTCCCTCATTTGCATAGGGGCGTGCCCTATGCAAATGAGGGAATTCCTTTGACACTGCGCCCGGGCCATATTACAGATGCAGGCGCAGAGTCAAAGTACCCCTCAGAAGGCGCACTGACAGTGCGCCATTTAAAAGGTGGTGCACTGTCAGTGCGCCTCCAGACATCCCCTTGCGGGAGGGTGCAGTCACTGACTGCCCCCGCCTGCAAGGGGATCTCTATTACCCTGTAAAAGTGCAGGCGAGTGCCGCCTGCACTGTGAAAACACAGAGCAGCTGCTCCGTGTTTTCACATGAATGCACTGCCCCCGGGGCAGCGCGAGTTCGCGGCTGCCCTGGGGGCAGCGCATATAACATAATAGGGCGCATTGTGATTGTCTGCGCCCGGCGCACCTTTTAAAAAGGTGCGCCGGGCACAAACAATCACAATGCATAATATGGCCCTAGGTGCAAATTGCTTCTAATGAATCCAGCTCATCTATCTAGAGACACTGAGACAGACAGACCGACACACACACGTGTACACACGCTATTTATTGCCACTGCTGAGTGTGAGGAGTGGCCATGACTCACAAGAGGCAAGTTGAAGTCAACTATTATAACTTGCCCAGGAAAGCCGTCCATTTTGTTGTAGAAAGTGGTAGTCCATCAAGGCCGCTGCAATTTATTAATTAAATATTTTGTTCATTTTACCGAAGGGGCGATGCTGCATATGGAATATCTCGCAGCACACCACTCCCTAAGCTTGGTTTATCCCTTGAAGAATAATGAAGTGGTCCAGGATCAGCTCTAATCTGCTACTGCCTTGTGCCCTAGATGGCGGAGCACAAAAGTAAGGTTTCAAAAAGATTTGCTGAACTAAGGAGTCTGAACAGTCATGTGAACTGAACCGCCAGTCCACATGCCCGGGTCTGGTTCAAAACGGATGAGGTGAAGAACTACTTTTCTGCGGCTAGCTGACTTCCATCAGATAGATTGGTAGGTATCGATAATGGGTGTATAAAATGTCTGAGTTAGCACAGTTCTTTATTCCACAATTTTCATCACATCAATTAAAGACTTTATTAGGGTTCAGATCTATCCAAATGGTCTATTTTTAAATGATTCTTTTAAATGCTTAAAGAAGATAATATTAAGCAATGATGAACAATAAGCTCATAAAAAGCTAGGTGGATCACAAGGTTTCAAACAAGTATTCTTTGGACCGGATTCTCTCATTAACCACCTAAAACTTGTACTCTTGGCTGTCGTTTTTCAGCCTGTAGTGGGAATAACTGTGAGCCCTACCTTCCTTATTGAATTTTACCACTTTTGTCATCTTTCAGTTATTTATTTTAAACGTATAAATTCTTGTTTTAAACAGCTCAGAGCAATTTCTTAAGGCCAAGTCTAGTTTATATCGCATTCTGGAATGCAACAGGTGCTTGTGATGGGTGCCATCGGGGGGCAAAAAGTGTGCGGTTCTACTGCCAGCACCCCTACGATCTTGGTTGTAAAATATCAGCTTCTGTACTCAAGACTGTTAAAAACTTAAATGTAAAGATGCCAAGCACATTCAGAGGTTTGCAGGAACAACTGCTGGGTAAGGTAATACTAGGCTGTTGCGTAGGATCTCACCAGCAAGAGACACTCGTCAATTGTTACACACAATAAATGGTTAAGTTATTCCACCTCCATAGAATCAATACCTGGTGTCCAGCCAAGATTCCTCTGGCCCTCAAATAACCAACACCTTGTATCCCACAATCAGCCTGCCACAAAAGAAGAAAAAAATCTTGCCACCTCTCACCACTAATAAAACAATAGCTGGCATCCTGCCATACTACCTACTGAACCTTTGTGCCACTTATAGGACAAAGCCATGGTCTCCACTCTCAATGATAGAGTGGAGAGCACGTCATGCAGACAGATGCCCTGCCACCGAAAATACATAGCCCCTGTAAGATGCAAGTCAGCTGTGATGCTCAGCTGATGGGAGATGGAGAATTGCAACTTTGGGACACCATCCATATTATGCCACCCATCTCAGGTTTGTAGGCGGTAGGAGACGATGACCATCTTTCATCCACTCGCTCCATCAGGACTTCAGAACCTTGTAGGAGGTGGAAATCGCAAATACTCCGCATAGGCTCTGGGAGAGCCGGAAGAAGAACAGAGAAGCGCCTGCTTGCCCGAGTCATGGCACAGCAGTGAAAATACGTTTTTCCACTCCTGTGACGCAATATCTGCGAATAACTGGATTCACAGTATTCCTGTCGCGGCTATGCATAGTCGGTCTTATATTTTTTGGCAGTCAATCCATAACTTGCCTAACTGATACATTCTTGTTTTATTCTGCATTAGTGGTGAGGAAAACCCTAGAGGAGGGAACATCTCTGCTGAACAGAGCTGTGATTGAACATTTAACATAAAAAAATACACACGCGTTTGAGATATGCACAAATGTAGTCAAATGTTATTTGTCAACTTTTATTGAGGCCAGTTTCTCTGCCAAACACGTATCCAATTCTTACAGATGAAGCACAAAATATAATCAGCACTAAATTGCACTGTTTCAAATTGAAACGCCAAGCACAGCTTTGTGCCTAACAACGTCTGTTCATGTTTATTGCATTTATCTATGCGAGGTATTAGTTAAAATGACTTGCTGAATTACAGCCTGAAAATTTGCTTTTAACGTGGTGGGAAAAAAAAAATCATATTGGAATAAATGCGATAATCTAGGGAACTCGCTTGTATTGAATTAACGATCTAGAAAGGCTCTATGTGGAAAAATGTTTTGTTCTTTTTACAAACCCCATGTTCAGTAATCACCACAGCAGCGGTTCTTGTATAATGCTTTAAAGCATATTGCAAATCCAGTCTTTTAAGAGGGTAATTGAGTTTTCGTGTAAGACATGCACGACATGGCAAACAATTTACTTTAAATACTCTTAAGGATGTGCAAAATTGTGCAACATTTTTTTAAACAAAATTCTCAACCATTTAGGAAAATTATTCTGAAATTAAATGTTGGTAAATGCACTTTTAGGTATCTAAACTGGCGTTCAAACGTAAGAGCATATCTCATGTACAAAAGGCACTTGCTTAACATGTATTTGTACAGCGCACGTATCACCCAAGGGTATCAAGACGCTGAATAACAGGTGTTTATTGTTACCCAACTCAATGGTACTAATTTTATCGACCTCAGAAGGGTGAAAGGCTGAGTGGGCCCTCTGGCACTTAAACCTGTGACCATGAGGTCGAACACGGGCTTCTACAGGGGACGCATTAGTCCACTAAGCCACCAGACCCAGCTATAGGTAAGGCAATTGGCTAGAGGGGCAAATGTCTCCCGTGAGACATTGTCAGTTTAAACTAGTCCCCTTCAATTAAAAAAAAGTGACATTTCGCACTCACACAATCCCTGAAATTCCATACATTTTGGGTCTCACGAAATTCCTGAAATTTATCAAATTGTGCTAGTGTAATCAAAATGTAACACACGCCTGAGCACTATGAATTGGTCCAACCTCCTTTGGTCTCAAGTTCCCCCAGCTCTTAAGGTCTAATAGACAAAGATTACCAACAACTGTCTTGCTTCGATTGGGTTCAATTCAAACACTTCGAATCAAATGCCTCGCAGTGTAACCCCGCCCCACACCACACCTCCCCAACAGCCATGACCGTAAATCACATACAACCTGAGGGGCTGGAATACTCAAGACTAAATGAAATGGAACGCAGTGTGAGCGTGGTATGTAAAGCATACGCCTGTCTCTGCACTGAGGGAGGTTTATCTTTGGGGCATCTGACTGGAGTGGGGAGAGCCGGAAGTGCATCATCAGGGGCTGCTCTAGGGTGTCTTATGGGCTTTAAGGCCATGTAGTGCTTTGGGGTTCATTACCTTTGCCAGCCCCTCAGACACTTCCAGGACCTGACGCCACCGCGTTTGGATACGCCCTCCCTGCCATTTAAAATTGTTTTGGGGGCGAGGGGGTGGTATAGAAAGTGTTTAGGTAAAAAAATTATTTTGCAGGTGATAGCTGATCAATTTCCAATGTACAATTCTTCACTTCAAGCCCTCCCTTTCGATCTGACCTATTTTTGATCTTGGGCAAGTATTTTTGTCACCTCCATCTCACATGCTTACATTGCCTGCCCACCTTCAAAGAGCGACTAACAGCATTATAGAGCCAACCTCGAGGAGCTTCTTAAGTACAGATGGATAACGGAGGCAGAGAGTCTGCAACTTAGACAAGACGGGTGCAGGATGAAATTAAAACTCTTAATCCACACCCCAGACTCTAAGTTCTGTTGGCAGGTATCCTGGCCTCAATGTCAACGGATCAGCCAAGGCTCAGGGCTGGCTTCGCATCTATGGACAGGAATTCGAACAATAAAGTGTGCATTGAGCTCAGGGCTAAACTGTTTTCCCAACATGATGGAACATGCTATTAATGATGTGCTGCTGATGGGGAGGAACAGACTTTATTAAGAAATACACAATGAATGACACTCCATGAGAGAGATGTTCGAATAGAAGAGCGCTCTCTCAAAGTTTTGCATATGGTCTGGCCTCGTCTTCCTTCATTCACAAAACAGTACAGTCCTGAGAGCCTGGGCGTAGCATCCTCCTCCACAGTTGAGGCTTCTCAGCCTGTATCTTGAGTGCAAGAGGGGTGTGGATGGGGAAACAGAGTATTTGCCATTATATAAACCAGTCTAGAGCCCTGTGCTGAATACTATAATTTTCACAAATGGCCAATTTTCTCACTTGTTTACTGTACTATGTTGGACCGCACCACACTTGCCACAACCTGAACCCATTTCACTCGCATTCTCACTGATCCCCCAACACTCCCAGGTTTATCGTCACTTGCACCCACTAATAAACACTTATGAAGTGCTCTCCTCCATCCCCACACTAATCCAATACCACTAATTCAATCCATTTATTTACCAACACAGAGCTCATTAACTAACCATAATTCCCATGCATCATCAATCGTCCTCACTTGCAATGTAAAAATAAATGATCCAGAGACGACTGTCACTCTACCCCAAACCACACACACCAGCTAAACAACTTATTCATCCATGCTCAGTATCACAAGGAACCCCCATGCTCTTTTCATTACCCAGTTGCTTTACCCATTTGATAGTCTTAGACTTGAGCAAATCGCAAAACTGACCCACATGACACGTCACAACTTGAGCTCTGCAAACTTTTGCCATCAGCACTGTTGCTATCTGGCTCCTTTTCATCAGAACCAGATGTTCCCTGTCCTGGACTTTCTTCTCCTACAAATCATTTTCACCAGGTAATAAGTCCAATTGGTTCAATAGACGCAGACCAAGTTTACAAACCATCAGGTTTTCAAGCTGAATTTCCCCCACAATAGCCCTGTGGTGGAGAAAATTCAACTGTTGGATTTTACTCTATATTTAGGGCTTCCTCCAGAAATTGGAAGATTTTCAGTTCCCTCCAAACTCTAGAGGAGGACAGAAGAGCCCTTCACAAGGTATTGTGTCATTTCTTTAGCCCTCCAGTCGAGGAGAAACTGTGTGCTTTGAAATGCAAGTGCTGCGTTTTACCTACTGCCATTGGTTAGTAAGGCAGTGTCTAATTCCTTACACAGACAGGATGTCTCTTCCAGGAAACAGTGGATTATAAAGATACAGTCTATGGCTGTGGTTACCCTTTTTTCTATGTAATGAGAGTAATGGTAAAAATGGATGCTGTTCAGGCTTGCTGATGGTCACTGGGAGAAGGGACAGTGAAGCCTTTCCTTTGCTCCTCTCACTCATGCACAATCACTGCTCAGTCACCTCACAAATAACCACAGTGAGAGGTCAGTTGTTTTCAATAGAATGTGTGATCTGTACCATGAAAATGGTTCAAACTGTTTAGTTTGTCCTTCATTGGGACACAATCATGCCTCCAACCCCATTCTCCATGCACCCATGTCTTACTGCCCTTAGTTGAAGTGTTCATGTACAACTCGGTAACTTTAATCTAATTTTTCAGTCCGATACAGTACTATCTTGAAAAAACTTTAAATCCCTTTTACAGGCATTAAATTAACAATATTACTGAACTCATTCTGTCTGCTCTCACTTTATCTCTATAAAGTGATCCAAATCACACAGACTGCTGGAGGCATAACAGATACATGACCGTCTCACAACTTAGAAGATTTAGGGACAAATGAGAGGGGGAAGTTGTGCAGCTCATCGTCTACTTACTTTTTCATCATTCGTAACTGGAAGAATTAGACCCTTTTCTAGATTTTCAACAAGACATTTTTATAGACAGAGACAGGCACAGAAGATGAAAAGCAACTCACACTAGGCAATAAGGATCTGGTGATGGAGGAAGGAGCACTCTAGCCAATGAAGAGTCTCCATACCAGTAATGACTGGACAGCTGCAGAAAGAAGATCTCCCTAAAAAACTGGTGATGGCACAGAGATGGCAAATTGGCACTTCAGACACAAAAAATGGATCCCCGAGTTGAGATCCCTGGAGATGTATTCTTAGTTGATCAGATGTAATCTCTCAGGGTCCTGTGCAATGCACATGGTCTGTTGAATAATTTACAACACGTAGTGTACCCTATTAACAGTGACAACTTCCATTGTCAAGGATCCATTTTGTCCATCTAGCAGTGTGTGATGGATATCCTCTGTGGTTGGTTTGCCTTGACCTCCCTCTTTATTCATTAACATTGCTTCCAGTACTAATATTCGTACGGAGACGAGGCTCAGAGCATGCATGCCAAAGCTTCCATTTCACTCTACACAGCTGGTCATATAACATCAAGAATTAAATATGCAAGTGGTGTAGTGTGGGAATAGAGGCTTCTGGGCTATAAATGCCCTGTGCTATCAGTGATTAGAGCTGTCAACTGGACCGCTTTCTAAACCACTTACACTATCGACAGAAAAGAAAGCGAGGAATGTTCTACACTATAGGAAATAGGCATTGCAATAAACTATATACCTTGTTCGTTATGTATGTCACCCAGTGTCATACACTACTAGGGCTTCACAAATTTAATTTTAAAAAATGGCATTGTGTACCCCCTTGAAGAGACACAATGTAACTATTCAAAAGGGCTACATAAATGCAACAGAAGTGAAATTTATTTGAAAGAGTTGTCATGTTTTCATCCAAGATCAATAGGACACGGCCCCTCATGTGGCAAATAGGGATTACTATTATTGATCTGTTCAGTAACTTCCATCGCAGAGCAAGTCTTTCGTCTGCAGTGGGTGTGTGAAGCTCTTTGAGAAAGTGGAAATCTGGAATCGATAAACCCTCCGACAGGACAAGTGCATAGAGCAGGCAAGGCGATGGAAGTTGCCGAATGAAGCAGATCACGTGTGCCCAGTCATTCTGGGACCCGACCACTATCCCTAACCTGTGATCCGCAGGCTGCCAGTACCCTCCAAATCGAGTAACAAGGAGCAGAAACACAATATTGGGTCAAACTGAAGACAAAACAGGGCAGTGAACTATTCAAGCAGCAGCTGTACCAACCCAAAACTCTCTTTATACATCTTTAAGGTAAATAGTGTGAAAACGTATGTAGGAGAGTAGGATCTGCTTCACATGGGTACCCCCACTTTTTGCTGATGCTTCACTGTTTTTCGACATTAGTCTGGCTGGGGCCCTGCTAATCAGAACCCCAGCCTAGCTGCTTCCTCTCTAAAATGGTTTCCATGTGCCTTAGGCACACCACTGATTGGAATCTGGAGTGCCCTTATAAGTCCTTAGTATATGGTATACTATGTACCAAGGGCATAGGTACCTCAGAGGCCTACCAGGGGCTGCAGCATGTATTATGCCACCCCTGGAAGGCCATCCAAACTGACACCACAGGTCTGCTACTGCAGCCTGGGTAAGGTGGTGCATGCACCCCTTACTGTGATATAGGTTACCTATATCACTAAATACATACACGCATATAACCCTATAAGTCACTCCTATGGCAGGCCTTATCAATCCTGAAGGCAGAGTGCGTGGTTCCTATGTGAGAGGGTGCCCCTGCATGAGCAGGGCCCCTCTGCAGCGTTCGGAGACCCTTCTCTGATGCTGTTTGTAGTGCTGCCCGACCATATACTCTTAAGCGCATTATAACCTCGCGTTAAATGCTAACTTTGGAATGGCTGCACCTAAACATGTCGTGTTTGGTGTCAAACATCTTGGAATACTACCCCCCGCCAATTCTGGCGGCGGGGGTAGCATTCCACCCTTCTAGAGGGAGAGACATGTTAACCCTGGCCTGGCCGGTAACTTCTTTCTAAAGCCCTGGCATCACAAAATGGATGCTGCTGCCACAGACACGAGTCTGGCCTCCTGCTGCTGGACGAAACTCCGGCAGGGGAGGCCTGGACAATAGGTTTCCTGTCCCAGGGAGGTGTGACCACCTCCCCAGACAGGATAATGTGTATTGGGGCTGGGCGGGAGCACTTTCGGGTGCTTTGAAGTCCTGCACTGGGGGCACATTTGGTGTCCCTATGCATACCCCAGTTCAAACCGGATCAGGGGCTTGCAGCCCCTGCTTTGGCGCGAACTGGACAAAGGGAAAGGGGTGTAGCCACCCCTCTGCCCTGACCCACCCATAGGTGGGGCCACAGAGTAGTCCAACCCCTAAACTTGGTATAAGTATAGGAACCCAGTCCTTAGGACTTTAGATTATCCCTGGACGAAACTCTGACACTGAATCCTGGACCTTCGACGCTCTACTCAAGACTAGAGGACAGAAGAATCTCCCTTGGGGTCAAGGAGTGACTCCCCTGCTTGGCAGGCACCAAAGAAGCAATTGTCCGGTCTGCATCGCCTAAGCTCCCGTCGGACGCCGAAGTCTTTGCATCACCAGAGGTTGATTTCCAGACTTCCCCGAGGCTGCCCTGAGTCCCCAGCAAAGCTGAGGCCCGTAGCGGTCGTGGGTAACGTGGAACTGTGACCCCTGGACACCGCACGCATTTGCTAGTGCATCCTCTTCTGGGTCTCCCACGAAGTCGTGCTTTGGGCTCTGAGTAGCCCTAGCCTCCAGCACCAACTGCACCGAAGATCACTGGCCTCCACTCCACGAGTGTCCTGTGAGCCAGCTCCACGTGCGACGTCTCGAGGCTCCTTCGCGGTCGCTAATAGCCCTTCACGAAGGCCAATCCTTTTCTTCTTGGGCACCCTGGTTGCTCCAGGCTTGCCCTCATTTACCCTCGCTGGGTGAGTTCCTCAGACCTTGCTGGTCTGCATCATCGACCTTCTTCACTTTCATCGAGACTTGCCGTTGCCAAGGCTTGTTGGGTCCAATCCGGTCACCGACACCTCAGCACTCGACAGACATCGTGTACCAGCCCGAATCCTGCTCCTGGTCGCCGACAACGGCTCCTGGACCTCGTGGCTGAAGAGTCAAGACGACCGTCAACCTACCTGAAGCACTCGACATCGGTGGGCATCCGCTCATCGCCATCATGGTCACTGGCTAGTGACCCAGACTCTGTCCCCTCTGCTTTCAGGTTCTTCAGATCTCCGATCCACTCTTGGATCCACCCGGACACTTTCCACTTGGTCGCCAGCAGCACTTTGCAGCAGATCGCCATTCAAATCGACAACGAAACCCGACCCCGAAAGGCACCTATGCACCCGGCTTCCCTGGGTGAGGTAACACGAGTACTCCGGTGCTCCCGTGGGTAGAGACTCTAGAACGACCTAGTTCTCAAAGGGTTTGCTCCAAGTCCTCCTTTAAGTGTCCCTTTTCTTTAATTTCCTGATCGCGACTTTCTCCATAGAAGTTAACGGCGTATCGCGGTTGTGTATTTACACTGCACGCGTCCCCCGTGGGTCCCGTGTCACTACCTTGGGTGGTTCCTTGTGGTCCAAGCACTTCTAGAGGCTCTAGGCCTGGTGTCTAGTTCAGTCGTGGTTCTTATACCACTTTATTGGTATATGGTTTGGTACGCCCCTAGGGCCCAAACGTGTATTTGTGCTATTACTGTGTTTAAATAACTTATAACTTGTGTATTTCGAACTCTAGCCTCATAAAGAGACTAGAGGGGTGTGTTTAGCAATAAATACATATATTTTGAATATATACCTGGTGTGGTGCTCTTTCATTTGGTCACTCAAGAGATTATAGACTGGTAAAACAAGCTGCTTTACATTCCTTCAAGACTTAGCCTGAAGGCTGCTCTCCATAGCTACCACTAGGATAGCTTTCAATAAGGTTGTCTTTAACCTATCTCCAATAAGGGGTTGTTTGGACTGGTGCAAGGTGCCCACTATAATTAGTGGACAGCATATGCCAGGCCAACTTCTCACATTGGTGTGCAGCGTGTGGGATTCCAGCTTGCTATTGTTTTACCAGATAATCTCAATTGAATTGATCAACTGAAAACCACTAAAGGTACCTAAGGTACATATAATTTAAGCTTAGAATACAGTAAGTTCTACTGAACTTAGAGTTGTGTGTTAAGGGATAGCACACCCTTTCTACAACTCAAGAGAGTTTAGTAGGCCACACTAGAGTAGGGAGTGCATACACCACACCTCACTAGTGATGTCTTCAAAGCCAGGACCCAGTGAGTCCTTGCCAGAAGCCCATGGGCTTCTCCCCTCCAAGTATGATACACTCCCATTCTTGGAATTGAGAGCATTATGTAACTTGAGGAAATTGAGGACAGGACAAAGTCCCACCACCCAACATCTGAGAGAGATGTTGGAAGCTTATGATCTCAGTAAGCCCTTAGGGACTGAAGGGGTAGGAGCTGAGGGTGGGGCAGAAGATGAGGATGGGGCCAGGGGTAGCAATACCCCCAGCCCCCCTCTGAAACTGGCCAGGAGGGTGACAATGACCCTGACCTGGATAACCCAATCCCTCCTGTGGACGATGAAGAGGAAGATCAGAATGATACCCACTTTGTCCCCCCAGGAAGGATTATGAGTGTGCCCAGAAAGTCTAGGTCTCCTTCTCAGGAGTCTAACCACTCTGGCACCTCCATAGGGACCTCTGTCTCATCTCATAGGAGGGAATCCTCTCATGAGAGGAGAAAGAGGCTGGTTCAATATGAGGAAGCTCAGCTTGAACTCAGAAAGCAGCAACTGGCTATAGACAGGGAGTCCCTAGATCTCTACAAAGAGAGAAGAAAGTTGGGACTAGAGTCCCATGGTGGCAGCCATGTCCCTAGAGATAGGGAAAGGTCCTATGACCATAGGAACCTGAGCAAGATTGTCCCTCCCTACCAGAGTGGGGATGACATCCACAAGTGGATAACTGCTCTAGAGAGGGCCTGTAAAGTACAGAAGGTCCCTCAAGAGCAGTGGGCAGCAATCTTGTGGCTCTCCTTTGCAGACAAAGGTAGAGACAAGCTCCTCACTGTTAGAGAGGAGGATGCTGATAATTACAAGGTCTTGAAGAGTGCTCTTATTGATGGGTTTGGCCTAACCACTAAACAGTACAGGTTAAAGTTCAGAGATACCCAAAAAGCACAGACTCAAGACTGGGTAGACTATGTGGATTGTTCTGCTAAGGCTCTGGAAGGCTGGTTGATGGGCAGTAAGGTGTGTGACTTCTCAGGATTGTACAATCTGATAATGAGGGAGCAGATTCTTAATAACTGTCAAAATCAGCTGTTGCATCAGTACCTGGTGGACTCTGATCTGACCTCTCCCCAAGAATTGGGAAAGAAGGCAGACAAATGGGTCAGAATCAGGGTGAGGCAGAAGGTACAGAACCAAGGTGGGGACCCTAAGAAGCAAGATGCTAAGAACTATGAAAAGGGTGGGGAGAAGGGTAAAGATCAAAAGTCTTCACCAGGCCCCCAAAAATCTTCTTCAGGTGGGGATTCACAGTCTACAAAAGGGAAAGGCCAAAGAAAACCATGGTGCAAGGTCTGTAAGCAAAAGACCCACTGGACCAGTGATTGCACCAAGTCCAAAGACTCAAGTCCAGCACCCACCAATGCCCCTAAGGCACCTGTTCCCCCTAGTACAGTTACAGTTGGTGGGAGTGCTCCAGCCAAGGGTTTAGTAGGGTTCACCCTGGGTACTGAGTTGGGCTCTGACCTAGTCAGAGAACTAACTCAGGCTGTGTTAGTCTGTGATGGAGGCATGGATGTGACCTCCTCTGTGAGTCCCAGTAATCTGGGCAAGTACAGACAACAGCCTTTAATCAATGGACGAGAGGCTTTGGCATTTAGGGACACGGGCAAGTGTCACAATGGTGACACAAGACCTTGTGAATCCTGGGCAAGTTATATTTGGTGAGATGTACCAAGTGACCAATGCTAGCAACGTCAGAACAGACCATACTCTGGCAGTTGTTAACTTCTCCTGGGGAGGGGTAACTGGCCTTAAGAAGGTTGTGGTGAGTGCAAACCTACCAGTCGAATGCTTGCTTGGCAATGACTTAGAAACTTCTGCTTGGGCAGAAGTGGAGCTCAGGACCCATGCAGAAATGCTGGGGATCCCTGCAGATGTGTTTGCTGTGACCAGGTCACAAGCCAAAATGTCTAGCACTGAACAGGCCTTGGATTCTGGAATAATGGACCAAGTGCCTTCCAAGAGGAGGAGTAGTAGGGTTAAGGCAGTGCCTTCCCCCTTGGCTCAGGAGGAAGATCAGTCCCTTGAGGGGGATGATCTCAGTCCTGAGGAAGGAACTGTCCCAGAGGAACTTGAACCTGACCAGGTTGAGTTCTTGGGGACAGGGGGACCTTCCAGGGCAGATCTGAGCCAGGAGCAGCAGAGCTGCCCCTCCCTTGAACCCCTCAGACAGCAAGCTGCTGCTGAGGCTGCTGGGAAAGCTAGTGGTCCCCATACAGTGTATTGGGATGATGGACTCCTGTACTCAGAGTGTAGAGACCCCAAGCCTGGTGCTACCAGGAGGTTGGTTATACCTCTAAAGTTCAGGGGCTTCCTATTGACCCTAGCCCATGATATTCCCTTGGCAGGTCACCTGGGCCAGAACAAGACTTGGGACAGAATTGTCCCTCACTTTCACTGGCCCCACATGTCTGAAGACACCAAGGAGTTTTGTCGCTCCTGTGTAACCTGCCAGGCCAGTGGCAAGGCAGGTGGCACTACAAAGGCCCCCTGATACCACTACCTGTGGTGGGGGTGCCCTTTGAAAGGGTAGGGATTGACATTGTTGGTCCCATGGATCCCCAAACAGCATCTGGGCACAGGTTTATCCTGGTGGTAGTGGATCATGCCACCAGGTACCCAGAGGCTATTCCCCTCAGGACCACTACAGCACCTGTGGTGGCAAGGGCCCTCCTGGGAATTTTCTCAAGAGTGGGCTTTCCTAAGGAGGTAGTATCAGACAGGGAGGCAAACTTCATGTCTGGGTACTTAAAAGCAATGTGGAAGGAGTGTGGAGTGACTTACAAGTTCACCACACCCTATCACCCACAATGCAATGGTTTAGTTGAGAGATTCAACAAAACCTTGAAGGGCATGATTAAAGGGCTCCCAGAAAAGCTTAGGCAAAGATGGGACATACTCCTGCCCTGCCTTTTATTTGCATATAGGGAGGTGCCTCAGAAGGGGGTTGGTTACAGCCCTTTTGAACTTCTGTTTGGCCACCCTGTGAGGCGTCCACTGTGCTTGGTGAAGGAAGGATGGGAGTTACCTCTCAAGCCCCCAAAGCAAGACATAGTGGACTATGTACTTGGTCTCCGCTCCCGGATGGCTGAGTATATGAAAAAGGCAACTAAAAACCTTGAGGCTAGCCAGGAACTTCAAAAGGCCTGGCATGACCAAAAGGCTGTACTGACTGCTTATCAGCCAGGACAGAAGGTGTGGGTGTTGGAGCCAGTGGCCCCAGCAGCTCTCCAAGACAAATGGAGTGGACCCCACACTATTGTTGAGCAGAAGGGTGAGGTTACGTACTTAGTAGACCTAGGAACACCCAGGAGTCCCCACAGGGTTCTCCATGTCAACAGGTTAAAACCATATGTGGACAGGGCAGACATGGGCTTGCTCATGGCTACTGATGAAGGGCAGGAGGAAGAGAGTGACCCACTCCCTGACCTGCTCTCACAGAACCCTGACGATGGGTCAGTAGATGGTGTAGCCTTGGCAGGCAGCCTCACTACCCAGCAACAAACTGATTGTAGACAGGTGCTCAATCAGTTTAGACACATGTTTTCACTGACACCCAGTCAGACCACCTGGTGCACTCATGAAGTGGACACTGGGGACAGTCTGCCTATTAAAAATAAGATTTATAGGCAACCTGACCATGTCAGGGACTGTATCAGAACTGAAGTCCAGAAAATGTTGGAGTTGGGAGTTATTGAACCCTCAGATAGCCCTTGGGCTAGTCCAGTGGTCCTTGTGCCAAAACCTCACACCAGTGGTGGAAAAAGAGAGATGAGGTTTTGTGTGGACTACAGGGGTCTCAATGCAGTCACTAGGACTGATGCCCATCCAATACCAAGGGCAGATGAGCTCATAGATACTTTGGCCTCAGCCAAGTATCTCAGCACATTTGACTTGACAGCTGGCTACTGGCAGATCAGACTAGCTGATACTGCAAAGCCCAAAACAGCATTCTCAACCCCTAGTGGGCATTATCAATTTGTGGTGATGCCCTTTGGTCTGAAGAATGCACCTGCCACTTTCCAGAGGTTGGTGAATACAGTTCTCACAGGTCTGGAAGCCTATAGTGCAGCATATCTAGATGATATTGCTGTCTTTAGCTCCACCTGGGAGGATCACCTGGTCCACCTCAGGAATGTTTTACAGGCCCTGCAAAAGGCAGGCCTGACTATCAAGGCCACTAAGTGCCAGATAGGGCAGAGTCAGGTTGTGTACCTGGGCCACCTTGTGGGTGGAGGCCAGGTTCAACCTTTGCAGAGCAAGATCCAGACTATCATGGACTGGACTGCTCCAACTACCCAGACTCAGGTGAGAGCCTTCTTAGGCCTGACTGGGTACTATAGGAGATTTGTCAAGGGGTATGGATCAATAGTGACACCCCTGAATGACTTAACTTCTAAGAAAATGCCCAAAAGGTTCAGTGGACAGTTAGCTGTCAAAAGGCATTTGATGACCTGAAGCAGGCCATGTGCACTGCTCCCATTCTACAGAGTCCTGATTACTCCAAGAAGTTCATTGTTCAAACTGATGCATCTGAATTGGGGGTAGGGGCTGTACTGTCACAATTGAATGAAGAAGGTCAGGATCAGCCAGTAGCTTTCATTAGCAGAAGGCTGACCCCTAGAGAGAAACGTTGGTCAGCCATAGAGAGGGAGGCCTTTGCTGTGGTCTGGGCTCTGAAGAAGTTGAGGCCATACTTGTTTGGTACCCACTTCCTTGTTCAGACAGACCATAAGCCCCTCTTATGGCTAAAACAAATGAAGGGTGAAAACCCCAAACTGCTTAGGTGGTCCATTTCCCTACAGGGGATGGACTTCACAGTGGAACATAGACCTGGGAGTAACCATGCCAATGCAGATGGACTCTCTAGGTACTTCCACTTAGAACATGAAGACTTAACTGGGCAAGGTTAGTTTAATGTCCCTACGTTTGGGGGGTTGTGTAGGAGAGTATCTGCTTCACATGGGTACCCCCACTTTTTGCTGATGCTTCACTGTTTTTCGACATTAGTCTGGCTGGGGCCCTGCTAATCAGAACCCCAGCCTAGCTGCTTCCTCTCTAAAATGGTTTCCATGTGCCTTAGGCACACCACTGATTGGAATCTGGAGTGCCCTTATAAGTCCCTAGTATATGGTATACTATGTACCAAGGGCATAGGTACCTCAGAGGCCTACCAGGGGCTGCAGCATGTATTATGCCACCCCTGGAAGGCCATCCAAACTGACACCACAGGTCTGCTACTGCAGCCTGGGTAAGGTGGTGCATGCACCCCTTACTGTGATATAGGTTACCTATATCACTAAATACATACACACATATAACCCTATAAGTCACTCCTATGGCAGGCCTTATCAATCCTGAAGGCAGAGTGCGTGGTTCCTATGTGAGAGGGTGCCCCTGCATGAGCAGGGCCCCTCTGCAGCGTTCGGAGACCCTTCTCTGATGCGGTTTGTAGTGCAGCCCGACCATATACTCTTAAGCGCATTATAACCTCGCGTTAAATGCTAACTTTGGAATGGCTGCACCTAAACATGTCGTGTTTGGTGTCAAACATCTTGGAATACTACCCCCCGCCAATTCTGGCGGCGGGGGTAGCATTCCACCCTTCTAGAGGGAGAGACATGTTAACCCTGGCCTGGCCGGTAACTTCTTTCTAAAGCCCTGGCATCACAAAATGGATGCTGCTGCCACAGACACGAGTCTGGCCTCCTGCTGCTGGACGAAACTCCGGCAGGGGAGGCCTGGACAATAGGCTTCCTGTCCCAGGGAGGTGTGACCACCTCCCCAGACAGGATAATGTGTATTGGGGCTGGGCGGGAGCACTTTCGGGTGCTTTGAAGTCCTGCACTGGGGGCACATTTGGTGTCCCTGTGCATACCCCAGTTCAAACCGGATCAGGGGCTTGCAGCCCCTGCTTTGGCGCGAACTGGACAAAGGGAAAGGGGTGTAGCCACCCCTGTGCCCTGACCCACCCATAGGTGGGGCCACAGAGTAGTCCAACCCCTAAACTTGGTATAAGTATAGGAACCCAGTCCTTAGGACTTTAGATTATCCCTGGACGAAACTCTGACACTGAATCCTGGACCTTCGACGCTCTACTCAAGACTAGAGGACAGAAGAATCTCCCTTGGGGTCAAGGAGTGACTCCCCTGCTTGGCAGGCACCAAAGAAGCAATTGTCCGGTCTGCATCGCCTAAGCTCCCGTCGGACGCCGAAGTCTTTGCATCACCAGAGGTGGATTTCCAGACTTCCCCGAGGCTGCCCTGAGTCCCCAGCAAAGCTGAGGCCCGTATCTGTCGTGGGTAACGTGGAACCGTGACCCCTGGACACCGCACGCATTTGCTAGTGCATCCTCTTCTGGGTCTCCCACGAAGTCGTGCTTTGGGCTCCGAGTAGCCCTAGCCTCCAGCACCAACTGCACCGAAGATCACTGGCCTCCACTCCACGAGTGTCCTGTGAGCCAGCTCTACGTGCGACGTCTCGAGGCTCCTTCGCGGTCGCTAGCCCGTTGGCTAGTAGCCCTTCACGAAGGCCAATCCTTTTCTTCTTGGGCACCCTGGTTGCTCCAGGCTTGCCCTCACTTACCCTCGCTGGGTGAGTTCCTCAGACCTTGCTGGTCTGCATCATCGACGTTCTTCACTTTCATCGAGACTTGCCGTTGCCAAGGCTTGTTGGGTCCAATCCGGTCACCGATACCTCAGCACTCGATAGACATCGTGTACCAGCCTGAATCCTGCTCCTGGTCGCCGACAACGCCTCCTGGACCTCGTGGCTGAAGAGTCAAGACGACCGTCAACCTACCTGAAGCACTCGACATCGGTGGGCATCCGCTCATCGCCATCCTGGTCACTGGCTAGTGACCCAGACTCTGTCCCCTCTGCTTTCAGGTTCTTCAGATCTCCGATCCACTCTTGGATCCACCCGGACACTTTCCACTTGGTCGCCAGCAGCACTTTGCAGCAGATCGCCATTCAAATCGACGACGAAACCCGACCCCGAAAGGCACCTATGCACCCTGCTTCCCTGGGTGAGGTAACACGAGTACTCCGGTGTTCCCGTGGGTAGAGACTCTAGAACGACCTAGTTCTCAAAGGGTTTGCTCCAAGTCCTCCTTTAAGTGTCCCTTTTCTTTAATTTCCTGATTGCGACTTTCTCCATAGAAGTTAACGGCGTATCGCGGTTGTGTATTTACACTGCACGCGTCCCCCGTGGGTCCCCTGTGTCACTACCTTGGGTGGTTCCTTGTGGTCCAAGCACTTCTAGAGGCTCTAGGCCTGGTGTCTAGTTCAGTCGTGGTTCTTATACCACTTTATTGGTATATGGTTTGGTACGCCCCTAGGGCCCAAACGTGTATTTGTGCTATTATTGTGTTTAAATAACTTATAACTTGTGTACTTCGAACTCTAGCCTCATAAAGAGACTAGAGGGGTGTGTTTAGCAATAAATACATATATTTTGAATATATACCTGGTGTGGTGCTCTTTCATTTGGTCACTCAAGAGATTATAGACTGGTAAAACAAGCTGCTTTACATTCCTTCAAGACTTAGCCTGAAGGCTGCTCTCCATAGCTACCACTAGGATAGCTTTCAATAAGGTTGTCTTTAACCTATCTCCAATAAGGGGTTGTTTGGACTGGTGCAAGGTGCCCACTATAATTAGTGGACAGCATATGCCAGGCCAACTTCTCACAAAGTAGAAAGTAACATTCAGCAAAGAACTGCAGGTCTTTGGTGTTCTGCATAGGTCATCGATAGAGGCAATTCTGCTCAGTAGTACATAAAATACCACACCTTGGTGTACTACCCAGGGTGTAAAGTACCACTCCATTCTGAGTTTCAGAGGTTAGACTGAGGAATGTCCAATATTTGTATCAATGAACCCAATAACCACAGATTTTAGCACCATTTATAATAATTTTGCAGCTTTATATAGCGCATGGGTGCAATGCATGGGTAGATTCAGCAGGTTGTAAGATACAGAGAACTGTAGGTACTTAAAAATAAAGCCAACTTGCCCATATGTCTGCAAAGCTACTCATGGGTAATTTCTAAACCTAGTAATTTAAACTTTCAAAGCATAAGAATGTTTTTTTTTTTTTCGACGTTTGTTATTGTTATTTGACACTGCTATAGGTTGTGGTTTTGTGTTTTACGGGCCTCCCTTTTCTACACACATCTTGCGAATGTTATGCAAAGTAGATAAAAGATATCCATTCAGATTAAAAGTATGCGAATGTAAATTTTCTGGGCATCCACAAAGTCAGGCAAGGATCCGGTCCTGAAGGTCCTTCTTTGGAAATCCTTCCCCAAAAGTCTGCTACTTTGTGGTCATCCTCAAAAATTGCACTGCAATTTCCTGACCATGACACAGAATTTTTAAAAGGTCACGCCCCTTGATCACCACTTGTATCCTACTCAAACAATATTTACGCAATACGTTTTCAATAGCAAAACTTAAGTTCCACCCACTGGCTCAAATTAAGTACTGGTCTTTAGGGTTTATTTTCCAAAATTGTTTTACTCACTGCCATTGCTGGACAAAATATATGGCAGAACTAGCTTACAAGTTCTAATTTAAAGAAATTATTTACTTTTTGTGAGTAGGTTGAGACTGCGTGCAGTAATCGGCTTTACAGATTAAAGATTGGACATAGGCTGCGTTGGCTCTGCATTAATGCTGGCTCTGTGATAATGCTAAGAAGCATTTGGTTCATTGTAAACTACTCTCACTAACTTCTTAGGAAACAAAATACTCAACCCAACATAAAAAAGTTGAAAACTTAAATGGTATTCGAAGTCAAATGAAGAGTTGGATTTAAAAAAACACCTTTTATTTACTGAGATTTCTGCTCCTTCTATAACAGTAGTTTCCACCCGACAGCATTCGCGTAGAGAAACCATGCTGAAACTGTCCTGTTTTGGTACCATTCGCCAGCTTAGCCATGGGAAAGACCCACTAGAACCTTTAGCAGCCGGAGGGTGAGACCCTTGTGGTTTAGAATACTGCTGCACTCCCGGGCCCGACTTGTATCCCTGTGGGGTACAACATGTAGAATGTGCCCAGCAGCAGCATTTGGCAGGCAGAGCAGCCTGAGAGGCTAGGCTGGTTAACACTGGAATGACTTTTCCCCACTGACCTAACAATGTGTACCTAGATCAGTGATATTCAATGTATGGCCCGGCAAATCTTTCTTTGTGGCCCGCAGACCTTCCAAGGAAATCTGTAAACAGCAGCATAGAAATAAAGCTGCTTGAATTCATTTTTTTTCTATTGACAGGCAACAAAGTTTTTTAATTGTGGGCTTCTTTTCAATAGTCAGTTCAACTTGGTTCATAAGGAGGGCTGTCCTGCTCATAGAACAAGCTGAAATGACTTTAGAAACAAAGCTCAGAAACAGAAAACGATGTTGCACGTGCAAATTTGTTTGTACTCTTCTGGTTGTGGGCTTTGTTTCTACAGCCAGTTAAGCCTGCACTGTCATCATTGAAGGTCTGGAGAAGGGTGAGTTGAGTGGACTGTAGAAGGGCATAGAATAAGTATGGGAACTGTGAACAGGAGTGTAAGAGGGTTGAGTTGGATTAGTGAGTGTGAGGAAATCTAGTCCAGGTTTTTCATCTGCAAGCTGTTACCTGCAATCATTTTTATTTCATTATAAATTCAGGAGTACAGGCAAGAGAGTGCAAAGAAATATCCTGTTGTGGTTCACTCCTCACACATGGAAATAGTAAACCTGAAAGCTTTGTAGCTGTCAGTTAGCTTCATGTCACTCCCTCTGGCATCATTTTGATGCTGGGTATGTTGCTGTTACTGCCACACATACCAACATTTTAGAAGAGAAAAGTAGGAAATTAATAAAAATAATCGGGAGAATATATTTTTCCCGATTGACTTCTGTTAGAAATTGGGTTACTTGTTGACTGGGGTATGAGCCCTGAACAAGCAGAAACCACTATTCTGGTCAGGGTAAGGGGAACGAAACCCTAAATTAACCTGTGCTCACCCTCTGGTAGTTTGGCACACAGGTTAGAGGCAGTGTTAATGTATTTGTGCAACACTTCAAACAGTAAACCACTGAAAACACCACACAAAAAGGTCCCACACCAAGTTATAAAAATAGAGTAATTTGTAATAAATAAAACAAAAGCAGAAAAACTAAAATCTAATTAGTAGAACTGGAGATATTGAGTTTTAAAGTTTATAGTGGCTGGACGGCTACAGGGACCCAGTAAGGCCCACAGAACAGAGTACCTTAAATCTGGGTTGCGGAGTGTTGCGTTGATCCATGTTGAAGATGTGTCGCGCAGCAAAGGCAATGCATCTGTTCCGAGGTGTGGCGAGGCTGCGGTGTGAGGTTCTGTTGTGTCGATGTCAAAGGACCTGTCCACAGGGCTTGCAATATGAAGTCCGGTGTCGAGGATGCGAGGGGCAGCTGAGGCAATGTGTCGATTACGATGAGCGGTGAAGCAGAGTTTCGGCGGCGGCGAGCTGCCATGGAGGGATGCATGAAGCTTGCGCCTGGGAAAGTGTCGCACAGTGACGGTTCCGAAGGCAATGTGCCGGTACCAAGATGTGTGAAGCGGTGGCAATATGAGTCTTTTGCGATGGGTCCAATCCACGCAGCAGCAGTGATGCGTCAATTCTGCTTGGGGATGCACCGCTCAGCCGAGGAGATGCATCTTTTCTGCTCAGCAGAGAAGATGCATCAGTTCCACTGCCATACATCTTAAGCCCACTTCCAAAGGTCCAGGACAGGGGAGGCACCATTTGGAAGGGTAGACTCACAGACGGCAGAGTCCAGATACAGGGGTTGGAAGTCTGTTATATCCCCGGGGCTTCAGATCAGGAGGACAGCCAACTAGGCCTTGGAGCCACTCTGGGTTCCGGGGTCAAGTGAGGCAGGTCAAGTCCTTCTCACCCAGGCAAGAGGGCAGCAGCACACCATAGCAAGAGTCCAGCAGAGTAGCAGCCCAGCAGTGTGGCAGTCCTTCAGTAGGACAGCATTCCTTCTTCCTGGCAGGTCCAGAAGTGTACTGAAGTGGTGGTGTCTGAGGTCCAGTACTTATACCCAGTGGTGGCTTTGAAGTGAGGGTGACTTCACAGACATGCCCTTGAAGTGCACAGAGGTCCTACCTTCCTGCCCTAGCTCCAGACTCACTACAGAGGGTTATGCAGCCCTTTGTGTGTGGGCAGGATACGGCCTATTCAGGCATAAGTGAGGCTGTGCCCAGCATCTTCCTCTCATCCTACCAGAGATGGCCCACGGAGACACACCTAAGCTCCCATTGTGTGTGGCTGTCTAGGAGGAATACACAAAACTCAACGGCCAACTATACCCAGTCATGTGGTCAGATCAGTCAGGCACCAAATGGCTAAAGTAAGAAAATGCCAACTTTCTAAAAGATCAAGAAATGAAAGGTGACCGTTGTTATTGATTAAAGCAGTCACTAATGAAGCAAAATTGCAAAGGTTTTGTCAGTGTTGCATTTCTTGTTTGTCTAAACTTGTTTATAGGCTCAGCTTCACTGGCTCTATGAGCCTAATTCCTTTGTTTTGTTTAACTTTCTAAAAGTGGCATTTTCAGAATTGTAATTTATAATCCAAGGGATGATATATGTATTAAAAAGGAAGGTTTGAGCCTGACAAAAGGTTTATTTTGCCGGGTCGAAATGGCAGTTCAAACTACACACACAGGTTCTGCAATGGCAGGCCTGAGACATGGTTAGAGGGGCTACTTAAGTGAGTGGCACAATCAGTGCTGCAGGCCCACTAGTAACATTTAATTTACAAGCCCTGGAAACATGTAGTGAGTGCACTTTACTAGGGACTTATAAGTAGATTAAATATGCCAATTGGGGATAAACCAATATTAGCATGTTTTAAGGAGTAAGCACATGCACTTTAGCACTGGTTAGCTGCAGTCCTAATGCTGAAACAAAAACGAATTCAGCAAAAAGTACGAAGAGGAAAGCAAAATGTTTGGGGGTGATCATGCAGAAGGGGCCATTTCCAACACCTTCTATTGCAGGAGAGGCAATTTCAGGTGGGGGGCAGCCAAAATAAAGTCATCTTTGGCTTCAAAAATTGTGAGTCTCCCATCTGAACTGAATCGGGTCTATTGGCAAATATGGGTACTGCATAGAGCAATTATAATGCTTGAATGTAATTGAATACACTACTGAAGGTAATACTTTTGCCACTAAGACGGTTTCTCTGCTTCGGGTAAATACATTTTATGACGAAGTGTAACCTGAGGCGTCAAACTTAAAATATGAAAATGTCACATGTAAGCACAATGCAAACATGAAAATGTCACACATAAGGAAGGCTGAAAACTTGTCAGCTTTTAATATGTAGAAATGCATGATTTTAGTGGGAAAGCTCAGTTTTATGACTACAAACTTCAGATGTCTGTAACTGGAGGGTCACTGAATTAAATCCTGTTTGGTGCACTGGGAAAAAACAGTGTATATTTATAATGCCATTGGATGTCATCTTGTGTCAGTAAGCACTGTGAATATGCAAATCATGTGTACTTTTTTTTTTTTACACATGGTATAACATAGGCTACATTTTTAAGATAGGCTGTAGTAAAATGCACAAAAAGATTTGAAAGAGAGCATTATTTCATAATGTTTTGAAAAGGCGTGTTTTTCTGTCCTCATAGTTACCCACCCCGCCTCTCTGGGGTTGCCCACCAACGAAGCGGCCCTCGGGCACATCCCATACTGGACAATTAGGCCCCCGATAAAATGTTTCTGAGTACCCATGCCCTAGACTGAGGAAGTGTCACTATTGCAGCTCCTCTCTCAAGGTCAGCGAACCCCCAATCCCAGACCTGCCTGTATCCCAAAAGAGGAGGACAGAGGCTGCACTGACATTGTGAGTGGCGCTGCCCTTCTCCTGGCCTCATCTTGTCTTTCAAGCCCAGTAGCCAATGGTTGAAGGATGTGGGAGAGGCCAGGCTGACAATGTCACTGGCTTAGCTTCTCGCCCTGTGCTAGTGTGCCTCTGGGGTCCAGAGAGAGAGATGCTGGACCTAAACCTCGGTGGCAAAATGGCATTGTCGGTAAGGTAGGACCGTTCTCTGCTTCACAGGAACTGTGGGGCACAGCACGAGTTCAGTCCTACCCCAACAGTAACTTGAGGAAGGATGGCCAGGCTGGCATAGTCGCTGGCTCTTGCCCTGGCTGTGCCCCAGTGTTCCTGCTTTGTTCTGTACAGAGGCTCCCAGAGACAGCGCAGGCATTTCCTCTGAAAAAAGTGCTAATAGCGTGCTACGATACTGTGTGAATGCGAGCTCACAGTATAAGTGGAAAATTGGATGACGTTTGTTTACCACCATTGTGGATCTAAACAGTAACACAACCAATAAAGACTAAAACAGAATAATGTTGGAAAAACACAGAAAGACAATTTCCTGTCCATAATAAAATAAAACAAGCACAAGTACAAACTTCCACTTTGGCTGACTTCAGAGACCAAATCTTTTCAGGCCTGAGAAAAGCCACCAGCGGACACTCTGCCAGACAAAAGGTGCTTTATCTACACTAATGGCAGCTGTGACGACAAGGAAGAGACACAAAGCCCCTGCAAGCGCACAAACAAATTAAACCAAGCTGCAGAATTTGTCCACAGCAAAAGTACAGGCTAAAGTCTGTAAGCCCTTGCTCACGAGAGTTGTCACGCGCCCGTGAGCACGCAGAGTGAATTTAAATGGAGAAAGGATGTTCTAGACCTCAGCCACAGGCCTGCCTAGAGTACTGCATAGCACAGAACATAGGAAGAACCATAGAACAGCAATTCGTTAATTCTGAGGAAACAATGCAGCTCTGTTAAGCAAGCAAACTTGTCGAGGTGCTGCCCTATTTTTTTCAGGGGGCATTTCAACACCCCAGTGCAAACGACACAGCAGTACGGAAGTAAAAAGGATTAGAGCATCCCCTTGAAAATGTGCCACATGACAATTAAAGAAACTAACACAAACACGACGTGGAATTTCACAATATCTTCGCATTTCTTCTTAAAAGAAAAAAATAATAAACGTACCATCTGCATGTGAACACATTTACAAGTACCACTGACATCCTGTAACTCACCGAAGACCCCTCCATCACCAGAATCAACTTCTACAACACCATGACCAATGTAGTCAACTGGATGAGAGACAACTGCCTTAAACTCAACTCTGACAAAAAAGATGTACAGATTTTCAGGAAGAACACAATCATATGGGACAACAGCTGGCGGCCAACAGAACTCGGACAAACTCCCGCACCTACACATCATGCACACAACGCAGGCATCATCCTCGACAGCGAACTGACCATGAAATAAAAAGTCAACGCCGTCACCTCCTCCTGCTTCTACAGCCTTTGCATGCTCTGCGGAATCTTCAGATGGATCCCAGTCAACACCAGAAAGGGACCGTCACTCAGGCCCTTGTCACCAGCCGCCTCTACTACAGCAACGTTCTCTACGCCGGCAGCTCCACTCAGCTCCTCAAAAGGCTCCAGACCATACAGAATGCTGCAGCCAGAACCCATGCTGGACATCACTCCCCCACCTCAGAAACCTCCACTGGCTCCCCATCCAGAAGAGATGCCAGTTCAAGATCCTCACACACGCTTCCAAATCTCTACACGATCAAGGACCGGCCTACATCAACCAACAAGTGAACTTCAACTCATCCACAAGACACCGCAGCTCCTCCTCCCTTGCCCGTGCGCACACACCCCGCATCTGTTGCAGCAGCAGCAGAGGGCGCTCCTTCTCCTACATCGCCTCCAAGACATGGAACAACCTATCCATCCATCCATCTTCAAACAGCACCCTCCCTGGCGGACTTCAGGAAGAAACTAAAGCCCGGGCTCTTCAACTGAGACGTCGCACCCACAGCGCCCAGATACCCCTAGGGGTTACAGTGCTGCGCTATACAAATGCTGACTGATTGATGATCTCTGCACTAACTCTCAATAGAGTGCCTTAAGAAGATAAAAGGAGGAGCTGTGAACCTGAACTATGTTAAAAGGAGGAGCAGTGAGCATGAACTATTTTACTAAAAGTTCACGCAGCTACTCCTATAAGCTTGGGGCGTGACTTAACACAAACAAATACAAAACACCAAACAAGATAGCCGTGGGACAGCCCAGACTCAAGATGCACTAAACATTATTACTAACAATGTTTAGTATTTTTAATGATTACCTTGATTGCAATGTTGATAGAGGGACAGCAAATCGGATAGCACTGCAGTAAGTCCAGGACTGGCCGTACAGACCTTCATTTGTAGCACTCACAACAGATGCTGAATATTGACAGGGCCAGAAACAACGGGTGGGGCTGGGCTAGCACACTCTAGTGATCTTCGCATGACTGTCCCGTGAACTAGTCAATAACACTAGTTAATGGCTTGAACCTCCTTAGGCATTGCAGCCTGTGTGTACATCACATGGTATTAAAATAGGACTTTGCTGACTGATTGGCTGGGTTGTCTTGCGTCATCACGTCCTCCTTTGGGAGATTGGCTATTAACCTTTTGCCTAGGTGTTGGAAGGTCCAGTTAACAGTGTTGGCTCCCGCCCCTTCTCATGGGTACTAGTTATGGGATGGAATGCTGGGCCTCCAAAGCTACCTTGTCTCTCCTCGCTTAACAGGATTATAATACACAGCTAACAACCGCCCATTCCAAAACAGAAAAAAGAGGAGAACTGCTATTCCCTAATAGGTAGCTCTAACTGCTCATGAGATGCTGCAAAACATAACTAATTGGTGAGTTCCATGCTCTGAGATCCAAAGACTGGAGTGTACTGTGGTCCTTGCACCCCTGTGGTAGGGGCAAATTTTCTACCACGCCTGCAGTATGGGCAAAACTTTCTGGAGAGAACTGTTTGACTGCATGAATCTGATAACTATGACACCTGTTGCTTTATCCATGGTTATTGCAATATTAAAGTATATACTGATAACTCAAAAATCCTTATTATATGATAACGTATTGCTGACTGGATGTGAAGTTTGTTACATATTGTTTCATGTATGTATTTTAAAGTATAATTTTTTGATGCGTGTATTTTTGTCGGCAGGTGTGAAATGACCTTTTTTTACTATTATAAATTTGTTACATGATTTTATCATTGTGTTTTTATGTTCAATAATGTGCTTACAAAAATGAATGCAACAATAGCAATTGAGAACGTAAAAGACTAACATTTACCTTGTGCAGCAAGAATCATGTGTGGGGGACAGCACTGCCTGCTTTACATGCCTCATTCTGAGCAGTATTAAAAAACCTGGCTATGCTACATGCACGATTAAAACCTCTGGCAAATTCATTTAAATTGACATCTGGTAGGTCTTGCCAAGACTTAGATTGCTGCCAAAAACAATAAACTCCCAAGAAGCTGAACGGTGTCAAAACATGGCAGACAATGCATGCACGTATGCTCTGCTCTACCTTCGTTTACTTAGAGTTTCTTATTGTTTCAAGATACAATGCATTTCCTCAAAGATAGGTCAGGGCAAGTCTTCACTGTTAAAGGTGCAGTCTACAAGTTCAAGTCTGATGGGACAAAAAAGGCTCTTCCGTCACTAAAACATCAAAAAACATTAAAGCCGAATTCTAACTTACACATCCATATGCAGTTCAAATGAATGGCCACTCTGAAAACATTTTGTGCGCTTGAACGTTTAGTAAAACTTTTGAATAATATTCGGAAATTATAAATCCTGCTTACTCAGTATTAGAAGATCTTCCAAAGGGAAAATTCACTTACACTGTAGTCTACCCTTCTTGGTGGAGTTTTTTGCAGAAGTCTGTGTTTTGGTAGTGAAAATGGGAGGACAGGGAGTTATGGGAGAGAGAAGGCGGTCGGTGAAAAGTGTTGTGAAAGGCCACAAGGTGGCAACTTTGTGGTTAACCTTACAGGGTTTTCATGACAGTTCCCACTCTGGAAACACGTTAAACACGACTTCTGCAAAGATCAAGAGTAAGTATGTTTCCTGGGGGGAGGGAATGTTCTAGCTTTGGAAACTGTTATTCTACCATATAAAGTCGAT
The DNA here is from genome assembly GCA_963921515.1 of Calotriton arnoldi. Classification (NCBI taxonomy): domain Eukaryota; kingdom Metazoa; phylum Chordata; class Amphibia; order Caudata; family Salamandridae; genus Calotriton; species Calotriton arnoldi. The sequence continues at coordinate 1,139,340 of CAWUFW010005429.1, forward strand.
TCTTTGTAGAGAAAAAAAAAAAGAATAAAATGGGTTTTGAAAAAAGTGCAAAACACACTGTGAACCCCTTTTTCGCAAATGTCATTAGACTTGTGAAACGAGGCTAAGGGGCTATGCCTGGACCTCTACCAATGCATGGATCTGCAAATAAGAGTACATTATAGACAATGCCGACTTAACCCGATCATTTAGATTAGCTCATTTTGAAAGTGACTTGCATGCATTGTAAGATGCTTGTATCGGGTTTGAGAATTTCTCATGGATATTAAAGCTCACACCGTCATAATTTTCTAACACAGACCTTCATCAACAATGAACAATAAATGGGAAAGAGCAACCTCACAACCTCCTGCCCCGGTTTAAGTTAAGGACATCAGTGAACTTTGACATGAAGGATGAGGGGAAAAAATTTGCAAATGCGTGACAGAAAGTCCATTTAAAAAAAAGCTTGTACTGTAGCATAATATCGTTTTTGCCACTGGACTATACAGCGCAGTGGGCTAAACAAGGGCAGTTCTATCCAACTGAAACCATTCGCTACTGGTGAAGTGGAATTTTCACGGGCGGTCTTCAACATGCCACACTGAGCTTGTGAGGCTGCGAAGCAGCACTTGTCTTGAAACACCCGAATTAAAGCAGCGCCTTTGTAACCAAGCCTCTACTCTCATAACAACGCATCACTTTCCTAAAATCTCACTTTTAGGTTGTCCTCATAATAAGCAACGTTTAAAGAGCAATGAGGCCACTGGTGCGATATGCAGCGCTATACAAACAAAAACAATGCAGGTCATTGTGCTGTAAGCAACCAAAAGAGGAGTCTGTGAATGTCTGGATAAGGGGCCTGCGGTGAATTCCGACAGCGTCCTCCAAGACATCACTTGTTCACAGGGAACATTCACAAGTGTTGGACAATTGTGAGCAGAGGGATATTTTCGAGTTAATAATGTACCCTGCTGCAGAGTGGGCTCACAGACATCCGTCGTGATGCGCAAGCTGCCTCTATCAGCTGAAGAACCGCGTCGGCACCAAACATGGGATGACATGGGAAGCTGCCATCAATGTACAAACATGGGGTGACATGGGAAGCTGCCATCAATGTACAGCCACTGATTCCGGGAAAGAAACTTCGGAAAACCAGACTACCATGCACGGCTGCTGTATAAAAGGGTCTTTATTTTTCACCATCTGCGTTTCCCAACTGTGTGCAACTGATATTCGGTAAACAGCACAGAGAGGACTTGTGTGTAGGCGCGCTAATTGCTGCTCCGCGTGCTTTCGGGTTCCATTCATTTCCAGTCGCATTTTATGTCTTTACGTTTCTGTTATTCTTTTTAGTGAGAAGAGCTCGGACAGATATCACAGGATTGTTTCGGCGAAACGCGGTAATCCACTCAGATGAATGCCCATCACATCTACAGGACACAGTGGACTGGTCGTTCAAGCCATATGATGTCCCTTCATTTGTATAATCTGCAAAAAATAAGCATGTCAGTGGCATGCGTGATGACCAGCACTGATCTGCGCTGCAAAATCACTTGGCAGGGGAGGGGCATATGTTTAACCTTGAGCCTCCCCCCCCCCACACCACCCCCTACCCCTCCCCCCTCAACTCAACCCGCAGGTGCCAAGCCCTTTCCAAAATGAGGTGTGAAGTGACAGCCCTGCCCTTGCAGCCAGTGCACAGACAATGGCCAGGAAGGGGGCCAATTAATGGCCCGCGCAGGGGTCCCTCTGTGGCTGCAGCAGAGGATAAAGGTCAGGAGCGAAGAAAGGTCACTGCAGGTGTTGGAACAGGCCTTCACACCTCGAACAATACACGGGCACACCCGCTTAAGGGACTAAGGCCCTCTAAATGCAGCATGCCTATCCGTGCAAGTGCGGTTCTTTTGCACTAGTGAAATTATACTCTTGTCTCTGGTGGACGGTTGCATGGCAAGGGAAGTTTCTCGGTACTTGCGAAAGGAAGCCCAAAAATGAAAAAAATGAGAGCAGCAAGCCTGAAACCTCTGCTACCTATAGTGCTCCGAAGCCACAAAACTGCGCCAAGAACTTTTACATGAATAACTACTAATTTGATTTGTGTTCCTATTTCTATTAATAGATACCAGCCTTACTATTAATAAATCTACGTATTTTAGAAGGATGCGTAGGCCTTTTTAATAGCCACAAAATTCCAATATTTCCTAAAAGAGTAGAATCAGACTCGATTTTAGGACTACGTGGATTTGGATTAATTTAGCGTACAGTCCTGGGGTAACATAAGAAAGGATGTTATTCAGAGTCCGAAGTGTGGGTTAAAAGAGCGAGAGGTGGATGGAGACCTTCCATCGATTGTGTGCGCCCCGGAAGCTTTGGTTCTGGGGCAGGTCACCGTGAACCCATCTCTCGCGAGATACTCTACGCGGTGGGAAGTGCGGCAGCAGCTGTGAGACCTCCGAGCCACTGCAGCACGGCAAATACATAATATTACCTCATACAACACTTCAGGGACTACAGCTTCGATTAAATGCTTTATTTGTGCCGGTGGTGAACACCGGCATTCATTTTTGGGGATAAGCACTTGTTTTTCTAAAGCAGACTTTAACTCAAAGCAGGGAGAAGAAAGACATATTAGGAAAGAGAAGGAAGAAGAAACATGTTGGGTTAATAGCACTAGAGAGGGGAACCTGGTGTGAAAGAACCTACACGATTGAGCTAAAGACTAGACCGGAAAGGCAAAATAGCGGAAGAAAGGGGCATGAGTGGCAATCGCTTCAGCAATCTCCAGTGGCAGGCTCTTAAAAAAGTCTGGACCCTTTTAGAGATAGAAAGACACACTTTGTTTTTTGTTTACAAAAATGGCACTGCTTCCATTGGCCTACTATTTAGACTAACCGTGAAAATATGAAATACAAACATGAAAGGGACTGGAACATGCATAGCACATAGCAAAGAGTGGTGGAAAAAACGAGAACCTAGAAGGCCCAACGTCAAGCCCTCCCCCAATGATGCACACAAGACATTCTGCACAGACAGAACTATGTGCGTTCTTCAAGAAATCGGTGCATCTCATTGTAGTTTAGTTTACTAACCTGGAAAATGGTGTTAGAAACGGGATCACCACCAATACTAAGTGATATTTAAAGAAAATATCTGCTGACCACCACCACACCTGTACTTCCCATGCCCACCTCTGCTGGATCTACAAGGTACCGTCGCTCTATACGACTACTGGCCCAGTTACCTTCTTGTGCAATGCAGAGCACACCACGCTTTTTATGCATACTTCCGAAATGCTATCAATTCATTAAATACGAGTGAGAAATATTTTCTCTGCTGATGCAAAGAACTCCATGTCCCTGTAAGGGAAAACCTGGAAATTATCCATGATAGTAGCTTACACTACTACCGGGCGAGCCCGGGCTGTATTACAAGACCAACAGGTTTTGGAAACATTGCAATGATGTTTTCACATCACCCACATTATGCATGAGTTGCTAAATTCCACACTATTGCTGAATTGTGCTCGCCGCCAAAGGCAGTAAAAACAATAATTAGGCAAGGCCAGGTATTAAAGATACATGCATACAAATAGGAGTATTTCCCCGTGTCTTCCCCCATAGAAGCCGGACTATGAATTTAGGCATATAGACCATTAGTTAAAACCAGATACAGCATAGGCGATCACTTCCTAACACGATCAGACATCCTGGTTCGCCAGAGCAGACCCAATTTTCAACGCATGCCCCGGAAAATGATTGTAAATGTAGAAAACGTCCCATTTTTCAAAGAGATTTAACTAGGTACCAAGGGAGGCAGGGGTTCTTGGGTACCCGTGCATAATTAGCTAGCAGCCTATACCTAAAGGCTGAGTAACACACGATACTCTCTGTAAAAGTTGCATTTGATTTTCCCTTATTGCCCCTCTCCTCTGTTTTCTATGCGGGTGAATGCCCTCAATTAAGTCACCCTGTGACCCAAAATGTCTGCAAATTTGTAGTCCCACTTCAATGTTAGTGGAATGTCCCCTTTCTGGCTTCCAAATCCTGGCCAGCCTGGTCCTTCCAGGTTGATAAATGATGAGTAAACAGAGAATTTACAAAACATGCATAAATGTGGCCGACTTCCATTCATAAAGCGCTGGCTTGTGTAGTGGGCAATCTCATAAATGCAGCAAGCACAAACGAAGTATTCTCTGGGGCAGTACGCTTTCAAAAAAGAATTGCTTGGATCGCCTACCGATGGCTGAGAAAAGCAATAATGACCTTCTCATATGGAGTTTATGGCACGTTAATGTCCTCTCACCGCTCCGAGAGGCATACATTATTATCTCTTGAATAAGATAGGATAACAACGCTGACGTTCGAGTGTTTTTCGTCATTGTGCGGAGAGATGCCGGCTCCCTGAAAATGTAATATTCTCTTGGGGTTGCCGTACCTCTTTAAAAAGATGGACTGTTCTGCTGGGAAGCTGCCTGTTCAAAAAATTCAGGCCCATGGCTCTGAGAGCGTAGGCGACAGCCCCAGCCCTGCCAGCAGTGACAGCAACACCAAGGCAGTCATTTAGGGCATTTCTCTCACGCCAGTTCACGCTAGTGACCTCAGCTTGCTGAACACAGTTGGTCATGACACGAAGGGGTCGAAGGAACATCTAATCAACACGCGCTGCACTTTCTCACAGGACGCCAGACGAAGAGATAACTTCCGGGTCGTCTTCCTGCATCTTTCTTTATGACGTCTCTAACCTGGAGGGGACACTAGATATCGACTGCATCCTTTGACTTTGAATACCCCTCTGCAAGGGAGCAGGCCACGGGGAGGGGGGAGAGGGGGTTCTATTCAAAATCACTCGCTTCCCCTGAAGTTGCATCAAATAACAATGAGCAGAGGAAATGGGACCCCATGGGACGAGGTCACACCTCCAGAGGAGCCAGTCTGTTGTCTCAGTGTTCCCACTCACACCCACCAAACACAAAACGCATCTATTCATGGGCACGCCGTTGTGTCACGTCAGCAAACGAATATCTCACGTCCTTGAGGAATAAAAATGCACAGCGAACACAATGAAGGCCCGAATTCAAGTCTAAATAAAACATGTCACAAAGGCGCACACGAGAGATGAGTCATGGGGTACTTACAATTTTCAGCCTGATAGTCTGGCACAAACTGCTCGTCATTGTCAGGTACCTGAGCTGAAGAGAGAGTGAGAGAGAGAAAAATAGATTGAGAGAAGCAGCTACAGCTGGCCATACCCGCAGCACCGGAGCTGGACTGTGATTAGGGCAGAGCATTATTTTAAGACTCTCTTGAAATCGATTTCAGACAAACATAACAATATCCTGTTTAAAGTAGTGCTTCATACTACGCATTTGGCATTTTTAAGTTTTGTAAATAACACATTACTGGCACCCAATGTAATGGTACTTCATCTACCCAACTGGGAAGGATGAAAGGCTGAGTTGGCACTGGCGAGATTCAATTGCAGCACCCGCAGACCAGTCATCGTTTCAGTGGCCACCGTTCATCCCACTGAACCACCTGCCAGGTAGGGGCAGCTGTTTTTTTTCTTGTGTAGGCCCTAGCACGGGTCAATTATAGACACAAACACCACTAATTCACTCGCATAATTCATCCTATGTCTTGCTGACCAGCCGTTGTGCAACAACTTCAGAGTGGTCTCCCGAGTGACAGCAGACATTCCCAAGCAATACCCCGACAAGGTATGGCGATGAGGTTGTCATTATACATGTCATTGTACATTGAACTATGCCTCCCGTTATAAGCAGATACATTTGTATAAGGGAAAAAAGCATATTACACCACAAGGTATATGTTTATATCAGACGATTTCCAAATTGCTGCTTCTATGTACATATAGGTGCATTTGGAGAGGGGTTCATGCCTACTACTAAAACTTTAACTTATACGGACATGACACTTGAATTAGTTATTTAAAAAAAAATACATACTTCACCACAATATCAATGTGTACATCAGAGCATGTACATTTTACTGCTCCTATGTACATACAGGTATTTATATAGAGGAGTTTACTCCAGCGAATAAAGATTTAACAAGTGTCATGTCTATCTATGTATATTTACATGAATTTCAGTTTTGTTAAAATAAATATAAATATATTTATACTCCCTTTAAACTTTTTCATACTGCCTCTCTGACTCATCCCAAACCTTTCTGACTATGAACTCCCAAACACCCTTCTCAAACATCCCTTCCTTTTTTTAGCCATGTCACCCAACTGACAAGCACACACAACTTACCAAAAAAACTTACTATTTCCCCTTTCAATACCATTTCCATATTTCTAACCCTACTATAAACTCTACTAAACACAGATGAAATCAAGAGCACAAACCTAACACAACTAAAGCACGAGGGGGGAAAAAACACTTATTGCTAATCTACTAACTATTAACCACTAATTTTGGGTTCCGGAGTAGCGTGCTACTTGCTGCAGAGCACTTCACCGCCGCCTCGTCAGTGGCAGTAGGTGCTATATAAATCAGTGGTGACAATTACTCTGCTAAAAGCTACATCTTTACTGAGCTATCTTCTGTCAGACTTTAGCTGTTAATCATTACTAAAAATGATAGCAATGTGGGACAGAAATAGTTAAATGGGTCGGGAGGCTAAAAAATGTCTGTTAACCCCATTGCTAGACGTTTTTACCACTCGCCATCAAAAAGTAAAGTAGAGGGCTTTGTTTTTTTTAGCACCTGCCTTCACATAGAAGAACAAGAGCACCCCAAAAAACACTAAAGTTCTCTGTCCTGAAATCCTATAGAATCTATGGCATAGATTTGCCACAATAGTGCCACTAAATCGATGAGTCCAGCAGCACAAGCAGATATACAGTAAAGGACATCAGCATGGGCAGATGTTACGGACTTGGGCGTACAGCAGCTGAACATGCTGCCAAGAACAAGAAATGCACTTTATGCCGACGGGGAACTGGTTTCCCCATTGCTGGCCCACATGCACAGCTTGCACCAAGTGATGACGACACAAGGTCCCAGATACTGGGCAGAGAGCTGGCGGAGTCTCTGCACTCCTTTCTGTTGGGGACCCGGGCAAATCTTTGCCCTAGCAGACAGAACAATGAAATGTGTCTGATCTACATATATTAATGAGCAGGGACAGACACGTCACAGTATTGAAGGGTGTGAACCACTGTTTCAGATAGCAAGAAGATTGTCACTTTTGTCTAGTCCCTGTATACTATTCAGGATGTTGCATGGATGGACTATCACACTCTTGACAATTCTCAACTATGGATGCGCCTGTGAATGTTCAGTCCCACATTCCTTACAATTCTCCTGGCTTCCTGATCATAGTTACATTTAAATGACCTCCACACCTGACAGTTATCTACTGCACGTCTACCTACAGTGTGCCTACCTACGTCAGAAGAAAACGGTTTGTAACATATGGAAAATATTCTATGCATAGAAGAGGCATGAATGTATATGAACACGAACATCTGAACTGCCACTATATTCAGTAGAGAAAAAATAAATCAAATCATACAACCCCATATAGAAAGGAAAGGGCCACACCGACATGCAATACACCCCACACTCAGAGACATAATAATCAATATATAAATGATCTGCGATAATATGACGACTTCTAAGGCAGCTCTATAATGTTCAAAATTCAAATTTTCAACCCTGTATTAGAACTAGAACATATAATGGATTTAATGCTATACTTTTCCTCGCACTGAGTAGCTCGAGACATGCCCCGCTTCTATGCAAGTATAATGTAATTTGCACATAATGCTCTCACCCTGACCTTCCATTAAGCTCCATTTCAGAAAGCGTAAGTCAGCAGAGTTCAGCCTACCATGCAAAAAGCGTCTGCCCTTCCACAAGCAAACAATGATAGCTTGGATATCTATGCCCCGGATGCATGAAAAAAGATCTGCACACTCGCTCGTCAGCACTCACTCTAGTAAAAGCTTTCCTCACCCATCGAGATCCCGAGTTACATCTGCTCTAAATGTGCTCCTGATCACATTTTAATTAGAAGAAAATGAGTCGTGACATCACCGCGCCTTACAGAAGTAACCCAGGAAAAAAACTGCCATCAAGCACTTAAGGTCACATACCCTCATACTAATCTATTGCACGTCCCCATGAGTTTTGTATTTGTTGGATTCATGATTATTGCCTACAGAAATGCTGGTGATACAGCACCGCAAAAAGCAGGCAAGGATTCTAGTGAAGGGCGCACCACAAGCAGGCAAGGATTCTAGTGACGGGCGCACCACAAGCAGGCAAGGATTCTAGTGAAGGGCGCACCACAAGCAGGCAAGGATTCTAGTGAAGGGCGCACCACAAGCAGGCAAGGATTCTAGTGACGGGCGCACCACAAGCAGGCAAGGATTCTAGTGACGGGCGCACCGCAAGCAGGCAAGGATTCTAGTGAAGGGCGCACCACAAGCAGGCAAGGATTCTAGTGAAGGGCGCACCACAAGCAGGCAAGGATTCTAGTGAAGGGCGCACCACAAGCAGGCAAGGATTCTAGTGAAGGGCGTACCACAAGCAGGCAAGGATTCTAGTGACGGGCGCACCACAAGCAGGCAAGGATTCTAGTGAAGGGCGCACCACAAGCAGGCAAGGATTCTAGTGAAGGGCGCACCACAAGCAGGCAAGGATTATTGTGAAGGGAATCACAATTGCAAGATATGTGGAATATGGGGAAGCAAGTAGAGCAACACAGTAAAAACACAAGTCCATCACAACTGATACAAATGAAGCCAGAATTTGTGTTGTTGACAGAGTTTGACCAATTGTCAGAGTAGCCAACGGGGATCATCATGTAGGAAGGAATTCTGGAAAGCAGTTATGAGAAGGGCCAGCGAGGAGATGACCAAAAGTCAAGGGAGAGGCCATTCAAAGAATGAGCGGAAGATCACAATGCTCAGAAATTTTGAAGTGCAGAAGCATTTTTCAGGCAGGTAGGAAGGTTTGGTGGGAGAGAAGATGGTGGACTCTTAAGGGAGTGGAGGGATCTGGTTTGAGCTAGGTGCACAGGAACACCTAGACTGCGGACAGAGCTAATACAGGGCTCAGGAATGAGGGCAGGGTCCTTTTGAATGCCGAGAACGAGTTGGTCTTGCGCACTGCAATGCCCTTCTGTATTATTCCATGGCAGCACTGTCTGGCACAACTCTCAGAATAGTTAGAGTGGAAAGCAACTTTTACAATTGGCGATCTAAGCACATTGGTTAGATAACTAGTTTAATTCATCCAAGAGATAGGTGAACGAACTGTACTTCAACCTGATGCAGGCTGTTAAAACCACAGCGCAATATGCTTGTCCCCCTGCACTTAAACAATCTGGCACGGTACACAAACAGTTACAAACTTTATTGAATAAAGTTTATTGCATGCAGAGAGAGAGAGGTGGTGAGAGTGAGAAGAGAACTAGGCAGAGGAAATACAAGGAGCAAGAGTGTGAGTGTAATAAGCTTCACACATGTGTTTCAGAAATAAAAGCAAAATGTGTAGATCCAATATGCTTGGAATGCCAGACTTAAAAAAAAAAAGTCACATGGGATATCATCAACATGAAAAGTTGGTGCACAGGAATCACCTCTGCTGGTGTGACCGACAGCCAATATTTCAACTAAAAACCTATTGAGAAACAATACACATGAATGATATCCAGTGTACAGTCTTTTCACACGTTGCTGCACATTCATCGAGACACACCCTATAAAAAGGACAGCAATATTTTATTTATTACAACACTCTTCCGAACTTGACAAGAGGACCTGGATCTTCGAAGTTTTTAAAAATTACTAAATAGGTAAAAAAAAAAAAGAGTCAAATGAAGGACGTGATAGATTCATCTTTATACACGAGAGAAGAGCTAACTCTGTATGCATCAGGTAAGCTGCAGAAATTGAACAAAAATATAGGTCTTTTCTTTGGTCAGTTAAAATCTTTAATCTCCATGGTAAGGAGGATACTGAGTCATGGTCATAGATATTAAAGGAGGCACTAAAAACTAAACCTACAATACTTTTTTGAATTTTTCATCGATATAATTTACTTCGTAGCCTCAGCAGCCACTCTGAAAATGCACTCTACAAACAATATTTACAACAGGTCTTAACACTGGGTGAACGCCATCAATATGTACAATGAATTTTAAACTCAAACAAATGTTCAAATTATCAAAATATTGTTGTTGACCCTGCAAGTCACTTTCGGGCACAGGAGCAGTGAAACTGCGTTGACTTGCTATCATTCATACCCTTCTAATCTCCTTCCTCCAGGCCAGTGGCAGAATCTAGTATTTAATGCCAGGATAGTCTCTGACGGATTTTAAAGCAGATATTTCAGCTACCAGTTGTAAATAATTAAATCATCCACTACCGTAGAAACCTTAAAAAGTACCTAAGACACATGAACTGAAAGAAATAGAAGGAACGAATTAGCAGTATTACCTAGAAGAGGGTAAATCTAGAAAGTTATTTTCTCCACTATATCTACGTTCTTAATGTCTTCTCACCCACTATGTTTTTAAATACTTTGCCAGTGTAGCGGTAATTGAATTAAAAAAAAAAATCTAAATTTGTGAAGTTCAGCTTTACACACCGGTATTAAAGTTAAGGATTGATGCAGATTTCAGACAATAACACAGGGCACAAGAAACACAGTTTCCGTTAAGTAAGGACTACTTGACTACTATTGTAATCTTTCTTCCATCGCTCTCAAATGCCAGATTTGGGCAGCAATAATCTCAAGGAGAAACCAACTTGAAAAGTAAGGGAAATAAATTGTATGTCCTCAGTGGCACAAAGCATGGTCTTCAATTTAGTTCTTGATTCTTTTTCATGTATGAAATGGTTTCCTTACTGATGCCCCATTAATACGTTTGCCGATTGGGCTGGGATGACCACTTGCTGCACTATCACGTGAAAACTTAATTTGCCCAGTTTTTACCACGGACACACACAAAAGCTTATTTTCTCCAAGAAGGCCCTACAATGAACAGCATGTTAAAGTGTCCTTGCTAAGATTTTGAGTGGGCTTGATGTGAGTAAAACACAACATCTTGCGGGATGGACCAAAAAGTTGACTGCACGCTGCAGACATCCGGGTTATCTACAAGTCACAAGTCTGAATCTATAAAAAGTGAATGAGACGTTCCTCTTCTCAAGATTGATGTACTGGATAGCATTACATTAATCACTGGTAGCGCCAATTATTTATAGTGCATAATAGACAAAGCATGCAGCACAAAGCGCTATCAAAAGTTAAACTACTTACTGCAATTATACGATACAAATACAGATGTCCAGTTATACAAAAAAGTCATAAAAACTAAAAATCCAAAGGGTAAAGCGGTGCACCGATTAAGTTCCTAACTTGAGAAGTACATGGACCAACTAGATGGGCTTGGAAGGCTCATCCAGAAGATAAATAACATGCTTCTATTTCATCTGTGACACAAAACGCCAACCTACACCAACCAATGCAGACATGGAGGCTAGCTATTCACAAAAGACGTACTTGTGTAAATATGTAATAGGCACAAATGTCACATGACATTGAATTTAGCAGTGCTGGATAGTAATACTGTATACTTGTAACACTAAATTCTGGAAAACTAACTAACTGTGCAGGTTTGCCCACTTTATTTAAAGCAGGCTGCAAAAAAAACCTGACAAACGCAAAGTACTTAATTAAGGGAAAACACAATGGAAACCAAGAGTCTGATAAAAAAAATTTGAAGGAAATGCAGGGTCGATATATGGGGAACAGCTCTCGCTGTCTATTCTGCACCAAGAGACAAGCTGCCATCAAGTTTCATGTCCTCTTACTTTCATGGGTCTGCATCTGCACCATTGGCGATACATGGCGGGTAGGGGTGTTCTCGCTTATCCCATGACTGTAGCCCCAGGACCTACTGCGCAATGTGTACAGTGCGAAACGAGGCACTGCTTCTACATTCAAGTCGTTTTCCAATACGTTAGAAATCATCCCTATCCAGCAGTGTGTCCCAAGTACTGTACTTCCTGATTTTGGTCATGTGAACAAACGACACATGATGAGGAAGGCTGGAGGCGGACATGCCTATGGTGGAAGGCGGGCGTTTTGCAGTGGCCAGTACCTCTGGAAGTGGAGACAAAGTGAAGGGTGGTAGGAGTGCGATTAGGATTTGTGAATCAGACCATTTACTCTGCTCCATCCCTGCCGGCCTGTATCAGGCCCAGTAGGGTCTGACAAGCAGCAGACTTCACCGCGCACTGCTGGTTCCTGTGAATCATTGGATGGCCTGGCATGTGAGAATCACCCATCTTTACCAGTGTTTCAGAGGCTCTGGCCTGTCACTCAACTAAAGCCCATTCTTGCCCTAAGGGCACTCTGCTACCTTCACCTGACTGCCCCAGACACCTGGTCGTTCGCAGGCATTGGCCAGCCCTAAAACTGCCTTCCTTCCCAACACGCGTGACGCCACCGACTTTGCACTCTGCTTGTAGACATTTCCGTGGCACTTTCCTGACTAAGCCTAAAACCCTAAACACGCTTTAAAATACCTACAGGAACTATCCTGACACGAAACTGATTCTGCCCCAGCCTTATCAGTCACCGGAGGCCGACACCCGCTGGGAAATCTGCCGGTCTCCCTACAACCCATCCTGGCCCAGCAGAAGGGAAGGTCTGCCGCGACAGCAGAGCGTTATTCAAGAGCGCATGTAAGCACGCTGTTTCTCCCCTGTATTATTAGAGCGTGCGGGGGAGGGAATAGCAGCCGTGGTATCGACATGCCAGCTTCAGCCCACCCCAAGATGTTTCAATTCTCTTCAGTCAACAGGAAGCCGCAGCCAGGACATACAAAACAAAGCGGCCCAGCGCTTTCCACAAACGAGCAAGACACAAATCCCACCGCCCTGGAAATACAACAGAGGAGCAGTGTGGCAGGTGGCCGGAGCGCGAGGCCCTCCCAGGATAAGGAAGGGAGTACTCGGCTGAGGCATAGAAAGCTCCGGCGGACAGGGGGTTAAAAATTTAATTAAAACCAGCTCCATCCACCGTAACAATGACCCGGAGCCAAACAAGGCAGAAGATGTATGAGTCATTCTTTCTGCCAGTGAACTAGACAGCTGATCTCCTAAACACGTCCTCAAGACAGGCAAGTGAGAGCTGCGGCTGGGCCTCCATTCACAAAAACAGGGTCCGGCGCGAGGCAGGAGGCCCGCCCGCAGGCCCGGCCCCTCCCCTCCCAGAGAGCGGCAGCAAAGTAAACTTGAACTCTCAGAAACATGAATGGCTGCGGCTCCGTCCAAGATGGAGGCCAGGGCCGCGCTGGAGCGTAAACAGAGTACGCAATCGCTAAAGTGCAGGCCGACTTAACCCCTTCAGGCATATTACTGGCGCAAATGCTGAGGAATCCTCCCTAAAGGCTCAGAGGCCTTCAAATGCCACAAGTGTTTTAAAATTACTACCGTAACAAACTTTCTTTTGCTCGTAGGACTATTCTGTTTCAAACCGATGACAATATTCATCCACCCCCGTTGCTAGTCGGTATCAAATTGCTCAGAATTTCGCCTGCTTGTCCCTTAGGGGAAGGCTCGATAATAACCTGGATAAATGCAATATTTACTGCAGGCCCGGGAGGACATAAAATACTCTCTTGCTCCACTCTCTTTCACCAAGTATAACTGTGCCTAAGAATTATATACTTGACGGCTTTCACAGAGAAACATGCACCTACGCTAAACTGCGAGCACCGGTTAACTGCAAAAGAGCCGCAACTAACCGGAAAACCACCACAAACTGAACAAGGAAAGCATGCATGCTCCCACGTTATGCATGGGAAGCCACGCATTAGAAGCCAGGCAAAAAAGTCTGGACAGGGCCACTGCTTTCAAACCACAAAAAGATAAGCACACTTGGACTGTCTTGATATGGTACAAGCATTCATTAACAACCATAGCACATAGCCATGTGATAAATACAGAAGACAAGAAAAGACTGTTCGAACTGCACTATAGGTACCCTGTGACACCCACGTGAAATAAAGGCATTTACAACTGACTGCTCATTACCCCGTTCACAGGGGTTAATTGATTATTAATAACCCATCATATTGTAAGGATGTATTCTGTTGACATGATGAAATAACTCAAAACATAAAACGAAATATCTGGCAAATCTCGACATTTCTGAAAAAAAATACATACCGGCTGTAGTACAAAATGTCAATGAATGGCCTCAATAGGCTACAGAAGACCCTTGTTTTTAACATCATCTTGATGGTAAAACCAGGGGTCTTTCGCAGCCTATCGGAGACAAGGGTTTTTAACAACAACTCAATTTGCCTTAAGACTTTTGGAGGCAAATTACAGAAGTCTAAAGGCGGATTGAGTCCTTAAGACAAAGTGGTCCTTACCTGAGAATTCTGAGAGAAGAACTGAAGTTTTGGCAAAAGTACTTTCTCTAACATCACTACAAAAGGCAAATAAAAAAAGTTGTATTTACTACAAGATAACCAAATTAGTAAATGATATGGGATACTCCTCCTCTAAAGAATATATCCATCTCTTTGCGCAAGTCATAAGCACTGTGGCCATTGTACACCCAACTCACTGATAAAGACAGGTTTTTGTACTCTGGATACTTCTGCACTTACTGCAGCATACAATCATTAGAGATGGAATATATGTTTCTCGGAGGGACAAAAAGAGGAATTGGATATAATTAGTAAAGAAATGTACCGGGTTCATTTTGTCGGAGTACTGCTGTTATAGCAGAACATTTTTGCATGGAAAAGAGGGAAGCTGAAGGTGAGAAAATTAAATCCAAAGTGCTATGTTTCACCATTTGAAAGTTGGTGTCGCTGTATTGCAAAATGGTCAACTGGTCTATTTGATAAAATACTAATTTAAGAATTGAATAGGCTTTTTGGAAGAGTAACTAGTTCATACATTTATTCCAAATGTGTGTCCATGGGTCTAGCAATATGACACCCTTTTGCATTTTCCCTACCGGTGAATCCTAAGACGGTATTACAAACACATCGGAAATATTGAAAATCTACACTTCTGAACACCCAAACACCGTGCCATGACATCACATTATATAAAAAGATCAGCAAAAAAGAGTATATTACAAAGGCAATTTACCCCCTTCCCCCAAAAATATAATAATTTATATTGACCTTACTTAAAGATGCAGGAATGTGTCAACTCTGTTTGAATTTATTGTGTGGCCTTGAGCTACGCCGATTTGTCCGGCAGATCCACTGGTACAAGAGACACCCTAAGGAATTAATACAGTCTAATATTCTCACTTAAAAAGCTAAGAGACAAGTTTGGACACTTGGACATTCACTAATGAACATGGCAATATGAAAGAAGGTTAGGTAAATGAGCTGAACAAGAATTTTGTTAAGCTCTTCAGAGTCTACATCATGTGTAGTGCAAATGTTACCAAGTCAGTAGCAATACGAACACTGCACTACACAAGAGACTATTTTCCTAAATTGTCACTGCAATCGATTGACTGCTTTTCACTAAACTTGAAAATGATGAGCAGAGATTTATATGGCTGTAGCTCCAAAATCCATTAAGCCTCTGCACGAGGCTTCAATTTCTTAACTCAAATGCCAATTCCAACACTTCTTATTCACTTACTGGGTTGCTAGAATTTCCTTAAAATTTTTTTTTTTTTTTTTAAAACACTTGCCCTAGAAGAAGCAAGTTGGGAATATGGCTCTAGTATTCTTGGCACCCAACTCTGCGGCATTCCTGCTGTCGGATCTTGTGCTACCCGCTTGACTCACATCTGTCACCAGAGGATTTTCTGAACCCTTTCCTCTTCAACAGAGTTCGGAAGTTGTGGAAGAAAACTGGTCGGCTGCCATCAGTCTCTTGAAAGGGTTTCGTAAGCCTAAAAATTGTAACGATCACTTTCCAGACTACAGAGTCAAACAGACCAAAATATGCAAACGTGACCTATCAGGCCAAATTGGCAGCATGGTGGGCTCCAGCAATCGAAAAGGACAAAAGACATATTCATTAATGAGTACACAATGGTAAATCCAAGCGTTCTGCCTTGGCAGAAGCTTCTATGGACTCAGCGCAATGACATTTTACTTTAACAACGCATGCAGGGTTTAGCGCAGTATATACATAAAAGAGTATTTTAAATAGGACTGCAGAAACAGATGGCCTTTGCTTGTTCAGCCAATACATAAGGTAAACATGTAAATCCTAAATCCTCACATGCTGTGTTGTTCATAAAACCCCTTAAGTTTACCCAGAACTCTGATGGCTGCTGTAAACTCTGTAACTTATGGCTACAAGTCATAAAAGTTTGTTCGGCCCAATGCCTATTTCCCTAGTAATTGTTAGGCTACAAAATCAGTGGCTTTGAGACCCAGTGTCCAAAAGGAGACTTACAAAAGGGTCTTGCAATGTTGTTTAGATAGGTGCACTCTTGAGTTTCTATTTGGAATGCTGGGTTGATCACTCAGCAAACATTTATGAGCACACTTAGTTGAAATATATAAAGAAAATCTCAGCTCAGACCAATTCGTTGTGAGCCAGGAGGTAAATTAAAACTGCAGACGGAATGTAAGTGCCTCAGAATTAAATAAATTCTGGATCGAGTGCACACGCACAGGCATGAGTGGAAAACCTGGAGAACATCCATATTATCTCAACTAATAAAGAATCTTACTTACCAAAATCATAATAGATCTAAAATAGTAAGTCAATTTCAAAAGTATGAGATTTTGGGTTTGACTCCTACAGTCGCTATTCTTGCCCTGTTATGTAGTTTTATTTCAGTGTTGAACGTTTTTTGGGGAGGCAGCACAGATTTAAACACAGAAAAACAAGCCAGAATAGTATTTGATGGCTACTAAAACTGTGTTAGTAATAGTTTCTAAACAAATAACAATAAATAAAATGTAAATGTTGCTTTTAAAAAGGGAAAAGTGTTAAAATGTCAACTACTCTGCTTCAAATGTTCCACAAGAAGAGCCCCAGTTCTAAGACACATTGTAAAAATCAGCACAGAAGCCTCCCAAAGATGCATCACCAGCTATGCCAGATTTCACCACCTCCCCCCAGAAATATTGACAAAAACCAGAAACAGTATGGTGTGCTTAAGCATGCAGAAAACATCAACATAACGTGCCAGCATATTCAACGGAACAGGCAGAAAGCAGAAGCGTACAAAACGTGGGAACATTCAAAGTTTGCAATAAGTATAGTTTGATTATATATATATATATACACACATACATACACACAAAAACCCACATACAAAGATAGAGAAATATATAGAAATATGGAACATCTAAAGTGTAAAAAAAAGTCCAGAGAGTCTTCTGAACTGAGAGTGGTACATGCAAGACTTGTGTTAGTACATGATAGACAATGTTGCTATCAATTAATAAGAACAATTAATGCTTCTGTTTGACTTCTTCAATTCGCAGGCGCTCAACATACAAAGTAAAACTGGGTGTATTGTTTCCTTGCTGTCTTTTCTTGTGACGGTACATTAAAAATATTAAAATAGATCACTGGCATAATCAAAAGTCAACTCCTTAACTCAATCATCCCCAAAGGTAGCAGGGAAAACACCTGAAATACAGCTAGACAACACCAAAGTAGCAGTACACATGGTTATATTCCATTCACCCATACTGAAAATTGAATACAGACCTAAACTTCTATGCTGTGAACAAGCTGGGAAGAAGACACTGGCGCTTAAATCTTGAAGCATCCCGTCACGATGAATCCAGAGAAACAAATTACTGCCATCAGAAAAGTACTCCAGCAGAACACCGAAGGAGCATGTGTGCTGCTCAAGAGGAAGCGCGCAAGACCAGCTCTGGCGCTCGCTGTCTCTCGAGGTCCAATCACACAAACCTGATCAATTGCAATTAAAACCCGAGCAGAGGCTCAGAACTCGAGAAGACTTCGTGCATTAGTTCTTGCCAAAAGCAGATGTGATTGTGAGCTGGAAGCAATTTCTCCTGGTAATTTGTGATGACACTGGATGGATCGGCCCCAGAGTCCCCAAAGACAAGCTCATCACAGGCTCTAATGTATGCATGACACATGAGGTGGCTCTTTTAGAGCTCCATTAATTGGACTGAACATAAAGGCAGCAAGTTCAAGACTTCTCTCCCTACAGTGATTTTTTTTTTGTACATGCAGTGTGGTTTTTTTTCTTACCTTCTGCAAGCCACGTCTCTTGTAATTGGCTCAGATCCTGAAAGAGTTCTGAAAGGAGAGATTAATAATAATGAATATATGAGCACACACCACTCACATCCTACAAGAGCACACACAGCAAGTCGGCAGTGATATGAAGACAGAAGAACATACATCAACCAGACTATATATACATACATCTACACACAACACACATCAGACAGCCACAAATACATGCAAGTGATTCTTAGCTACTTTAAAGTGACCTCCAGAGCAACACTGCATGTTAAACTGTCGAATAGTGTTGTGGGTCACCAATTCGCGAACTCTGGATTTCAAATACTTATTTACACACATGTAGCATCAAAGAGCGTGTCATCTGAGGTAAAACCGTTCGTTATAGAACTTAGAGCTAATATTTGACCCCCATTCATGGTTTCCTATTTTCAAACGTTACAAAATGGGGTATACAAAAACAAGCACACAGCACATTGTTTAAAAACATGGCTCTTTTAAAGACAACATATAATAACTAGGCACACTACAGACAAGGAAGGGTTTATAGACGCTCTTCAAACGAAAACACACATTGAAACAGTTTATGAATGATGCTGCAGTGGGAGTGGCAGGCAACACAGTAACACTAACACTGCTTACAGGATGAACAAGGGATCTTCTAAGCGTTATATAATGACCTTGGGGAGAAAGGTGGTGGACTTTAAGGAGCCCCTCCCCCCCCCAACACACACACAAACACTCACCTTCCGAGTCGTGGGCCAGGTCTCGGTTAATGAACTTTCTTTTTCTGGCGTTATGTGCTCTCTCGTCACAATTTCTCCCACGCTGAGTCTAAAATAAGAAAGATAAGTTACTTATCAAAAACAGCATCTTTTCGCATCAGCGCGCAGCATTAAAAGCCAGTGGAGGCTAATCCCCGCTTCCTGCAGCTGCACGCACGTCTGCTTGTCACTTATTGACTGCTAAGGGAATTGTGATCGAGCCTAAATTACAACGTTGTTACATTATTTAGGGTTGTACAACTGTTGTGCGCGGCATTCACTCTACGGCAAAGAATAAGTGTACCCCCTCCACCCCCCATAGGTTAGGCTAATAGACATCCTGTACAGTATTCCCCAAACTTGACACACACACTCGCCTTTCAACCCACGACGCAGTCCCAACATGTCAATATTTCTGTACGCGGGGCCTGGTGATAAAAGGCTGACCCATCGGACCTTTCCACTAATGTACAGGAACTGGGGGAATAATATGGGCTCGTGTTTTAAATAGGCACTACTGAGCACCTGCACCTCTTTAATTTAAAAGAGAGAGTCTATGCACTTCTCAGCACTGATGCAATACATTTAATGGGAGAGTACCGGCACTTCTCAGTAGCAGACAGGTACTCGAAATAGTGAATCCCTGCACTTTATTTCCATTTAAAGCTCTGAGACTCGTGTACGTAAACTGCCATACATTCGTAAATGCATGTTAATTGGACTATCAGAAACGATGGTCTTTTAAAGCCCAACTTAATACACTAACTTAGCTAATGTAAAGAAAACTCTGGGCCGCGCAAACCTCACTTCATTTTCAACACGCACAAAGTTATCATACTCTGAATGACAGTGCGCTCAAAATACGTTTTTTCCTAGCACTGCACACAAATCTAAAGATGCCACACCAACAAAAGTAAAAATACCGGGTCCGAAACCCCTGCACTTTCTGTCCCCGGTGCTTAAAGGGGGTGTTGTTGGAAATACATGTTGAGTGTAATTCGAAACTTTTGTGCAGCATCCGCAGTCAGATCTGTCGGTGCGTGTCTCTATCTGGGCTAACGATGACACGAACCCGGGGGATATTACTGTGATTAGATAGAGCCTGCCACGGAGCCGCGCTGCTGCTGGTCGGAGCGCACAATCCGTGCATCGCTTTTAAAGCTAAATCCACAGACCCGGGGTCTGCAGCGCTGCTTCTCGTGTTACGCTCGGAACGTGCCCGTAAGCCCCCCCGCCCCCACCCATCAACCCAACGTACCTGCCCTCCTGACCCTGCCCGCGAACCCCCGAGATCACCAGTTCAAGTTTACAAACACGGCCACCGACAAGCCACACTCACGCTGGTCACTGTGTAAGGCACTTGCTGGTCATAAAAGCCATCCATCCTGCGGGTCCCTAGGCGAGTCTCGGCGCTCGTGTGGGCGTCCTCCTGTGCATTTATCTAGCGATTTCCTGTGGATCCGGGCTCCGCTAACGACCTAGAGGCAACAAGATGGCTTTAGAGGGGGGGGGGAAAGCATGAATGAACCGCTGGGGATTTGCATGGGTAATCCACCTCCTACAGCCCCATTGAGAGCGCGCACGCCCCCTCCGAGCGGGGATCTGGAGGCGGGGGGAGGGCTGGCCTGGGAGGTCGGGAGCAGGTTACAGGGTGTGTTGTGGGCAGACCTGCTCGCTGCAGACCCCGCACCTGTGTCTCCCCTGCTCGGGTGGTTAAACGTACGCACAAGTAGCAATGGCGCTCAGCGTGCAGTGGCTAACGGGAGTCCATGGTGCGCACTCTGGGGATGGGGGAGGGTGAAGGGACCCGGCAGGCAGCAGACGCACCTCCAGGGGCCCTTGGATCGATGTGCTGCTAAAGGTCCCAGTTCCGACGCATGGAGTGTTTCTTCCGGGGTTTCGTACAGGTCTCGTCCCCCCTCAGAAGCAGGGAGAGAGCCAGTGACAAGAGCAGCTTTTCCTCGGCTTCTCCTCCAGGGGCCTCCAATCCCAGCTGATGGCGCCCGCCCCCCGCCTGTGCCGGCTCTTTCACGGGATCAGATTTCTGAGCTGTCACTCAGGCTTTGCTCTCGCTGCGATAAGAGAAACAATGGCTCGTTGGGCCCGGCCTCCCCCCGCTCCCCTGGGGGTGTGTGTCCCTCCCTGTGCACCCTGTGCCAGACCTAATGGGCAGATCCCGGGGGCCTGAACTTTCCTAAACCGCTCAGAGTCCCACTATAAATAGATCATGGCCCCTTAGTCTGTGATGTTACTTTCCCGGTGTTTGGGTCGTGTAATGTGGGTTTTATCATTTGCCCCCCACCACCCATTAAAATAAAATGCCCGCCCCACACACCAGGCACTTATTTCTCATCACTGGGGCCCACGGACATCCCTAAAACACGAAGCCGCTCACCACGTGAGTCCTAGGTACCATGCAGAGTTGCCATGTTCGGAAAACTTTGAATTTCTTAGATTGCAAAAACAATCTAGCGCTGATCCCCTTCGGAGCACTCAAGGCGCAAGGGAACATGATTATTTGGTGACCTCTTACTGTTTGTACGCATTGTGTGAATATCCACCTTTTTACGTTTTCCTATGAAAAGGAATTTCGGGCAGTATCCGGAATAGCACAATTAGAAAAATCTACACAAACGTATGGCAAATACTTATTCGGTTAATTCTGGAAGCGCCATGTGATGTGTTTACAAGCTAGAGAGAAAGGCAACATTTAGAGTGAGTGTTGAGTGCCGCATGATGGCGCATAAATGTACAGATGTGCACAATCTCATTTTCCTGCACATACTTGTCACGTGGTTGCTCGGCGGGGTACATGTGGCCGGTGCTGTGCTTTACTCAGCATTGTTGTGCACGTGTTCACCTGCGTATTTTACTCGGGAAGGTTTGTGTACTTTGCACAGGTTGTATGAGGGCTTATCCGCTCACTTTACCCACGTGCTCAGTGCTGGAAATGTAATTACAGAAGCAACGTTAACCCAAATTACCAGTTTAATACTGAGAAGTGCTGGTACTTTTTCAAAGGATCGAACCCTTGCTGAGAAGTGGCGGCACGCCCCTGTAAATGCCAACAGTGGGTGTACTTAGTGCTTTTTTCCATTTAAAGCGCTGCATGTGCTCGCCCAGTATCTTTGGCGAATACGCGTACCACTAGTTTACTCAGCAGAAGCCCACGTGGAACATTAGCCACATACTGATGATTGCAAGTGCAATGGGCTGTAGGAAGTGCTGTGCAATAGATGTCGGTTGTAGTATATTTATATAGCGCTTACCCACTCATGAACACTCAAGGCGCTTGCAATACTCAATTTTCTAGCACAGTGTCTACGGTTCTGACTATTAGGTGCACCTGCAACGCACAAAACCAGCACACCCTGCCTCGGTTACTGCTTCTTATAAAACGCTTGGTGTGCTTTTAGTCAACCCGCTTCGTCAAAGCATTAATCGAAAATAAGTAAGAAAGTGAAGGATCTGTGCAACTCCCATGACTGGCTGTTTTCGCGAGACGCCTCTTTATTCCGGCTCAATGCATGAAGTATCAGACTGCTGCTTTCACGTGTAATCTGAGCAACAGTTTGCAGGCACAGGGGAGAGAGCGCTGAGCCCTGGATTGGTTTCCCGGGCAACCAGTGGCGTGGGCGGGGTTTGGATGCTGTCCAGTCAGGCTCTGAGCAGGCAGCCAATGATCGCTCGTGTTGTTCTTAATCGGATGGCTGTGTTTATTCATAGATTCGGAGTTTGCCTCGGGGCCCCGGGAAGCCATAGAGCTTCATTCACAAAAAATCAGCGCAGGGTCACATGGGATGAGCAGGGAGAGGCAGAAAACAGGCCCAAGTTACATTACAGAAGTGGGGGTTGGGAGGTGGGGAACGCATGCCAAGGGAAAGAGGAAGGGATGGAAAGGCATCCACTGGGCAAAAGTGATTTAAATCGTGGAGGCTGAAACTTTGCAAGCACACTTGCGCTCTTAGCTTTCTTAGTGTGTGCACTCTTATCGGAACGATTAGTAAACTGTTGTTGAACATCACGATATTCAGACTTGGAGCGCATTTGCTTGCGTGACTATCTGCCTTTAATCACTTAACCTGCCATTGACCTCAACTTGTTTTGTATTCACTGTATTCCTTTATTTGTATTTGCTCCGAGTTATCAGGAATATCGCACAGTTTCACCCATTTAATTTTGCGGAAGACAGTGGTTTTGGCCCTTGAAGTGTCCAGAATGGACTATTGTAATGTACTTTATCAAAACTTACCTAAAGTCGCCTTGAAAAATCTCCAGATTCTCCAGAACTCAGCATCTAGATTGCTGATGAAAAGTCAGAGATTTCTGTCTGCCTCTCAGGCCCTACTGAGTCTCCTATCCAAAAGTTGATAGTGTTCACGGCTCTCTATATTACATTACATACAAAGCGCTTCAGGCCCAGCCTATCGGAGAGAGAAACTCAGAAGGTATGTCCCAGAGAGGACACTTAGCTCCAGTCCAGCCAGCAATCTGGTGGTACCATCTTTCAAACTTTCCTCTTGGGGAGGTAGGAGTTTTGTGATCTGCACTACATGGAACTGGAATCTGCTTCCTCTTGATATAAAAAACGCTCCTACTCATATGAAGTTTCTTAAGTCCTTGAAAGATTTGGGGCCATATTCTCAAGAACGGCGATAACATTATCGCCGCTTTAGCGGCAGGAAACTGCCGCTAAAGCGGTGATAAGGGCTTTATCGCCGCTTTAGCAGCAGTTTCCTGCCGCTAAAGCGGCGATAATGTTATCGCCGTTCTTGAGAATATGGCCCTTGAATCTTTAGGAACATATGGCCCTGTGCTTTCTTCCTACCATATGACTCCGCGCCAGGAAGCTTCAATGCATTCGTTTGCACTTTATATGAAATCAAATCAAAAACAATCCAAAAGGGGGCTGCTTTCCAATCTTTGCACCCATGTACACGGTCTACCCTCTTTTCGTATGTGCACAAGCATTTTCAGTTATGGTCTGTATCAGCAAGTGCAAGTGTAGTTTGCAGTGAAATAAGACACACACACACAGGTTCTGGTGAACTATGACATACACACAGGTTCTGGTGACCTGCCCTGATATAGTGGAGTCACCTTTAGTGTTATTTCTCACTTCTGTCTGTTGTCGAAGTCTTATTGCTTACAATACAATAATTAAAGGAAGTGCGTTTAGGTCTGCCCCTTGCTCTCAAGTGAATAGCTTCATTGTCTACCTCAGTTAAATGCCCCTCATTCATTGGCTGTCCTCCCTTGTCTTCTGTTTGTCCTGCTCCAGTTAATTTCTTCTTTACCATCCTGTGGATGAGCTGTATCCTTCCTCTGCTGACATCTGGAACTATTTTTTCATTTGTCTTTCACTCGTTGGGAATGTAAATCTTTCCTCCCTCTCTCTCTATCTCCCTCCCCGTATGCTCACCACCACCCTCCTGCACTTCCCACTTATTCGTTACTCTCTTGCACCTCCCACCTCCCACACCACATTGCTTCATTGTTCTTTTTAAAATACGATTTAAAATGCTTTCACATTTTTTTGTATGCAAGTGGGGCTTGGCCACATCCAAGATGGCTCTTCACTGCCTTATGGTCCAGCCACCATTTAAAGATGTTCTGCGGGTTTTTCACCAGAGCCATGACCAGCTTCAGTGAGAGTGGAACGAGGGTGCACATCATACCCATTTAGATACATAAAAGACCTACAAAGGAAGAGGAAGAACTTGGAGCTGAACAAGAGTACAGGTGTGGCAGTCTGCCACTTACATTTTCATATGCCTCCACACTCCCCCTGACCAGCTATTGAAGTCGAAATAACTTTTTCTTTCTGGAGAAACTCACCAAGTGCTATTCCATAGGCATAGACTATCACAGTGGTGGATTTGCTGAAAGGGCCCACAACCTGACCTGCTTACCACTGATGTTCCAGGCTTTTGTTCGTGTGTGCTTGTGGAGGCTTGCTGACCATGTGGGTTGCTGGGGCTGCTGATGGGCCACTTCTCCCTAGCTTCTCCAATGGAAAGAAAAATGAATATGTGACTGTTGGACTTGGCCCTTTTTGCAGGGTCATCCCGGGACTTTTTGCTTTCCTCCTGTATTTTGTCTGACCTGTTGTTGGTTGTTTTACGACTTTGGGCACTTTATCACTGCTGATCAGTGCTAAAGTGCATGTGCCCTCTATGGTAAACTTGGTCTACACCTGTTTGGCATATTTAATTTACCTATCAGCCCCTTGTACAGTGGTATCTCATATACCCAGGGCCAGTAAATTAAATGCTGCTGGTGGGCTTGCAGCGCTGCTTGCGCCACCCACCAAAGTAGCCTTTCAAACCTGTCTCAGGCCTCTGCCACTGCAGGCCCTGCGCGTGCAGTTTACTGCCGCTATGACGTGGCACATAAAGCGGTTGCCACGTCTATGACTCTCCTCTTACTACATATCAGTCACTCCTAAGGTAGGCCCTAGCTAGCCCTATGGGCAGGGTGTGGTGTAGGTAAAAGGTAGGACATGTTCCTTAACTGTGTGGCATGTCCTGGTAGTGACAAAAAGCCTATTTGGTTTCTCACTGCTGTGAGGCTGCCCTCTCATAGGGATGCATTGGGGATTCCCTGATATGTGCTTCAGTGGTAATTCCTGACATGAGAGGGGTAGCATGATCAAGTTTGGTTTGTTTGGAATAGTGTTAATATATGCTGCATATTGGTGTTCGCGGATTTATTATCACTATTTTAGAAATGCCACTTTCAGAAGTAGGCATTTCTGTGTGCTATGTGTCTTTGTGCCTGCCTGTTGTGTATTGACTGTCTGGCTTGGAGTGATAGGGGCTGGGGAGTTGCAGTGGCTCCAGAGAGTCTGGATGAGTCAGCGCTAGGCTGAATAGGCCTGGGCTGCATTTGGAGTGGTGGGAGGAGTAGCACCTGCCCCTGAATAGGGCTGTGCCTGCCTTCCACAATTATTGCTCCACTCCCCCTGTGGTGTGTCTGGAGCCAAGCATTATGCTTTCAATGAGGGTTGTTGTGCACTTGCAAAGTGCCCCCCTGAACTGGTTTGGACTGGGCCCAGAACCCTGGGCCATAGCAGAACAAAGACATAGGCACTATAAGTACTGGGGCTGTTACCCCAGTTGAATTGTGCTTACTTGGGAACTGGAAGAAGAGGACTGCTGGGCACCAGGAGGAACTGGCACTAAGGACTTCCCCTCTGCTGGAGGACCCTGTGAGCTGGCCTGTCTGTGCCCAGCTCTGCCCTGGGTGATCTTGGACTCAGCTCATGGTGAGTGCTGGATTTTCACCCTGCCTTCAGAAAACTGAGTGCCCTTGCTCTAGAAAGCGCGCACGGCATGAGAAGGGCGCTGCCAGGTCTCTGTGTTGTGCCTCCAGGGTGGAGAGAGGCTGAGGGCTGTTGTGGAGGCAGTGAGCGCAGGACGAGCGCGATGAGTTCCCCTTCATTGCGGGGAAATTGTGCAAAGTCCGGGGCTGGAAGGAGCTGCCATCCTAGAGTGGCCGCACGTCATTGAGGCTTTGCCTAGCAACCAGCCCCCACAGTAGAGAGCCCGGAAGCCAGGCAGAAGCTGTGCCTGGTTGTGGGCGGGCCACTGCAGCGAAATAGAGAAGCAGTCCTGGTGAGCTCTATACACGACAGTGCTCCTCGCTACAAGAGACATGTGGGTCCACAAGACGTGGAGAGCCGGAATCACCGCGGCGTCTCTTGAGGTGGCCCAGGCTTGGAGGGTTGCCTAGCGATGGGCAGGAAGGGAAGGCGGCCCCGCCCAGTGCTCTGAAGCGCAGAGGCTCCACTGGAAGACGAGGTGACTGCTGGGCCTCAGGAGAGGCGAACGCCTTGCCTGAGCAGAGACGTGCTTTGGCTCCAGAGGGCCAACTCAGGAATCCAGCAGGGAGGTGAGTGCCGGTGGGACCGGTGTGCTACTGTCCCGAGCTGAGCTGTCCGCACAGCATCTGGAGACTGGGCAAGGTCTCTGGGGCTCCCTTTCGAGGAAGAAGGCCGCCCGTTGTTGTTTACGGCCCGAGGTGCCATTTGCAGATCCTGCCCGGGGGCTTCCTCCACACCGAAGCGATCTCCGCATTCCTGAAGTTAATGCAGCTGTGCTGCATGGTCTCAGGCAGCTACACTTTCGCTTGATGCTGGGGACCATTTCGTTGACACTTCGCAGGGGGTGTGGGGAGGCAAAGTGAGGTCGTCCCGGCCTACGGGGCATTGCGCTAACTGTTGATGGCATTGTGGGGATTACCCAGACCCTGGACACGAGACCGCGAGAGGTCTCCAACTTATTTTGGCAACCACAGCTGTGTCTGGGAGAGTGGCGGCAGCTGCCAGTTGTGTGTCCTATTAGGGACCTCCTATTGTTCCTGTGGGCATCGCAGGGTGAGTCCCCAACGGGCTCCCACCTCAGTTACTACGGCGGCTGCACCATGTGGGGTGGGCAGCTGCCTCTAGCTAGTGGGGGCAATTTGGTGCTAGTATTTTACTAATGTGCACTGAGGATTATGTCCAGTGATGGTGTTTACCAACCTAGCAGAGAGGCTGGGTGCCTAATGTGTGCACTCTATAAGTGGATACTTTAGTGCACTGCAGATGTTGGTTATGTCTAGTATTTTCATGCTACAAAATAACCCTTATATGTGATGTTATGACAGTGGCCCTCTTGGCCTAATGATTTATGTAATCCCTGTAAAGTCATGACAAGTGCCTGGTGGCACAGTGTATATATGTGATACGGTTCTAATGTGTTTTTATGCATAATACACAGGCTATTTTTATATAACCTTGTGTAGAGTTTCTTTTGTGGTGTGCCTAGTGTGTCGCTGCTGTGTGAGTGTGTTGCGCAAATGCTTTACACATTGCCTCTGGGATAAGCCTGACTGCTCTGCCAAGCTACCATGGGGGGTGAGCAGGGGTTATCTTCAGCATGTAACTCCCTTGCCCTGACTAGAGTGGTGGTTTCTGCCTGGCTTACGCACATGCCCTAGCCAATCAGAAGTCCCATTTCTAACAATGACACCTTTATTTGTATCCTGATACTTACTGAATCAGGTGAAATATTCAGTCTTTTGCTTATGTGCTACTAGAATCGGTGGAGACTCACATTTTTGTTTAGAAATACTACTGTGTTACAGTAAAATACTATGCCCCCTAGCGGGTCTAGACTTGGCTCACTCTATCTCTACAGGCAGAATTTGTTATTAACAGCTATAACACACTTGACTCCAGTAGTACCAATGTGACTTTTAACTTACAGGCATAACAAGAGTATATCGAGCTGCATATAGCATGAAGGCATAATCATTATGGTCACCTCTAGATGTTATGAGACTTAAATCATAGGGCTGAATATTTGCGCCTAAGTCTGTCAGGACGGTTCCTTCTCTAAGGCGGAGGAGCGTCGCCCTACAGGAAAAATAAAATGATAATAACAGCATGTTAATGTCATTTTAATTTTCAGTACTTCTCTGTAGGGGCAGGGCGGGCTGGACTGCACACAGAGCAGGGGGAGGAGCGGTGGGCACTCTTGGTGTGAATTACAGTTTGGCCGGCTGTCTTGGGCCGGCAAAACCGTCATGCGCACTTGGCATGTTCTCCACCGGGCTGTGTTGCACAGCCTGGGTGGAGAACATGCCCAGGCTCCCAGTCTCCATCTGAGTGCCGAAACGCTGCGTCGTGATTGGCTAGGGGAGTAGTGAAGCCTGGTTGCTTCCTTTTCCTGCTTCTTACATTGACAGAAGAAGAAGAGGACTTAGGAGAAGCGGTGTCGGCTGGTAAGTTTAATTTATTTTTCCTTTTATTTTTTTTCTTTATTTTTTAATCCCCCCACCACTACTCCCCTGTAGCAGCCACTACTGAAGCCTGTAGTCATATGATTGGGCACCACCAACTGTAACACTGGGTATTCACATGTTATCACCCAGACCGCCATGTGCCAAAACATAAATCATCTCATCAGCTTCTATTTCCAGAAGCCATTTTGGGAAAATTGAAATCAGCCCTTGAATAAATGATGAACATTACTCTTCAAATGCTCTGGAGAGAATTACCTTCATGTAGGAAGCTGGCTCTGTATGGCATACCACTAGGTGGTTATACTGTGCACAGAGTCCAGAGATTCCCCAGAAGTGTACAGGGCTCAATGTAAACCCAAAGTGCTTTCTTAGTGGTATTGTGGGTGAGCAGCCTTAGGCCTAACACTGAGGAGTGTAAGAAATTTATTGAAGAAGCTGGAGACAGACCGGTAGGGCTGGGGCCAAGTCAGTAGTCATCTTTAGGCTTCGCTGCACTGCATCTTCTTTGTCCTACTTTTTAGGTCGGCAGGAACTAGTTTCCCGGTCGGGGGAACCGCCTAAATACTAAATTTAGGGGTGTTTTAGGGGAGTAGCAGGTAGGGCCAATTGGCACCTTAACTGGGGTGACTACACCCTCAATTATGTCACCCTCCTGTGGGAGGGGTAATAGTCTTAGCCCTGATTGGAGGGGTCTCCCCATTTTCAAGATGTCCGGGACAGAAAGACGTACATTACCTCTCCTCCCCTACCATAGGGGTGAAGTTGGCAGAGGTGGGCACACCTCCTATTCTTCTAAATTTTCCTGCTGGTTTTCCTGCCCAAAGTGGGGGTGTAAACCGGGGCTGCAGAGGCTGGGGTTCGCATTACAAAGGCGGCAGGCCTTTGAAGCTTCCCTCTTGAGCACTGTGCCCATCCTGGGGTAGGAGGTGTGATGCCTCTGCCCAGAATTTGCATTGGCTTTGGTCCCAGAGAGCAGAGGCTCTTGACCCAGGGGTCCAGAAACATGTCTGGTGGTGGCAGATTGCCTACAGCCAGCCTGTGACCACGCCAGGGTTGGTAGGTATCTAGGGGGCACCTCTGAGGTGCCCTCTGGGTACATGGTTAAATAAATACTACACTGGCATTAGTGTGAGTTTATTGAAAGGAGTAGTTTGGTACAAAACACTCCTGGGTTCAGAGAAGCCATCATGGTGCTGGGGAACTCAAGTTGTCGAGTTTTCATCCCATGCACTCTCTATGACTTCCCTGGCCCTTACTATATCTAAGAATGGCCTTAAATATGGTAGGGGCATATCTGCTCATGCTGATAATCCCACACCTGTGGTATAGTGCACCATGCCTTAGGGCTGGAAGAAGGCCTGCTAGAGGGGTGACTTATCTATACTTTACACAGTGCTAGTTGGCATGGATCACAGGCAGTCTGCCATGTCGACTTTGTCATTTTGTCTGCACCAGGACATGCATGCTGCAGTGGCAGTCTGCATGGCCTAGGTGAGGGGTCCCTAGGGGACACTCTTCAATCCCAATGCCCTAGGTAACCAGGTACCTTTTACTTGGGACTTACATGGGCCTGAAGGGCCAATTGTGGA
Source organism: Calotriton arnoldi (assembly GCA_963921515.1). Lineage (NCBI taxonomy): Eukaryota > Metazoa > Chordata > Amphibia > Caudata > Salamandridae > Calotriton > Calotriton arnoldi. The sequence goes on from CAWUFW010005429.1 coordinate 1,169,686, forward strand.
ATCGTTTTTAGGGAAGAAGCACTGGCACAGGGGACCTGGTTGGCAGAGACCCCGTGTACTACAATCTAAACCACATCAAATGCCAGGCAAAAAGTGGGGGCTAACCATGTCAAACGAGGCACTTTCTCACACTTCAACTAAAAGTAACCATTGGGTCAGTCCAAGAGAGCACCATGACAGCTGCAGCAGATTTTAAATCTCTGAGACCATGCCTATCTTCTGTTCAAACCAGATTGGTCTTGACCGATAGGACATTGGTAACAACAAAGGATCAGCTGGGCATCATAAACAAAGACCAGAATGTAGGGCTCAAGTTATGGTAGAGACGCAGTAAAGCAACCAATTTGGAAGACAGCAGTTGCTGAAAAACTGTCAGATTCACTGGTATACTGGAAGGCCCAGAATAAGAAGAGATATTTACATTCTTTCTAACTTTCATAGCTGAACTCAATAAACAATATTTTGATCTCATATCCGATTCTCAGAGAGCTGCATCAAGTTAAAGTGATTGTCTGCTTCTTACATCACTAACAAGCTCCACAAGTTATAAGAGCAGCACTGAAACAAACAGATCCACTCTTTTACAGAAACAACAAGACCTTTGTTGATGCAGACATCTAAGAGACCTATTTGAAGAAAAAAAAGTATCTGGCTATGCACCCTGTATTCCCCAAATGAGATACTAGCTGTAGCCTATTCAAACTGGACACCAAATTCCAAATTTATTTTCAGTTCAAATTTAACAATTCACACACAAATAGAAAGATTAAAAACAAATTACATAATCTATTATTCAGATTTTTAAAAGAACAGACCAATAACATTCATCAACAATATAATATCAATAAAAACTAATGTCATAAAATATTAAAATAATCAGACATCGATGGACTTTTAAAAAGTCCAATCCATCAAGAACAATATTGGTTAAGTGGACACTACCTACAAACAACAGCGCAGAGAACTAAACGGAGACTATGATCCTCTGCCGCATTGACCATGTAGACATAATATATTTGGCCACAGCTAATGCCACAGTCGCCCTTGTCTCACTTTTGCATATTTTTAGAAAGTTAATACGGTCACACAGCCTCAGAGCCTGACACATTGGTGCAATCCACCTGGATCTCGATCTGGAGTATGCCCTCCAGAAACATAATAAAATGCTCCTCCGACTCATCTGTAAAGTAACAGGCTGGACAGAGTTTATATTTATTAGTCAATGAAGTCCAAAATGAGACATAGGTAGCCAATGCAAGTGCATCATAGCGAAACTGTAGGAAAAGAGAGCTCCCAAGTCGGATGGATATAATCTAGGGCATCCTCTAACTTAAATATTTGTTTGTGCATTAAAAAAGCTTTATTCCTGCTACCTAGAGAGTTGGATAATTCATTGGATTTAGTAAATTTTGCCCAATATACTTGTTTGACGATACCCTTGGTGTTGCATTGGTGGTCAGGGGGTCGCTCCAGGGACTTTCAAACCCCAAGCTGTTGAGGGTAAGTTTAATATATGCCAACCACAGGATTTTGTTTGAGTCATTCAGGGCTACAATCTCGCCTATGGCTTCTCTGTATGGCTTTAGTGCCTCTATTGACCAGACCTGAAGCCAATTCATAAAGGGCAATAATCTCATCACTTCTGAGACAGGCTTGAGGGCAAGGGCCACACTGAGTGGCAGGGGAGGGTTCCCATGTCCCAGACTGGCAACAGTCCTTATAAAATTGTTTTTGCCCACACTGAGTGGAGAGGAGTTGTAGTGGCCCCACAACTCGGTGCCATACAATGCAGCACTCTTAATCTGAGCATTGTAGATCTGAATCATAGAGGAGAATGGGTAAAATTAAGGTCTTTTGGCAAACCTCACAAGGGCAGATCCTCTATGAGTAATTATTGAACAAATCTTTTAGATTTGGGGTTCCCAGGGCTCGTTATTCAGCAGTACAATTCCCAGGTAGTCAAATTTTGTTACTCTCTCTCTAGTATGGTGCCGCCTAGTCTAACAATACCTTCCAGTCTCTTCCTTTTAGAATAGACCATAAACTTGGTCTTTTGAGTTTTTAACTCTAGCTCGTAAGTATCACAAAAGAGCAAACACCTTACAAAGAGTGCCTGTAGCCTTGAGCATGTTTTGGAGAGTAGCATGGTGTCATCCACAAAAAACAGAGAGGGTACCTTTTTGCTTTCCAAAGATGGTGAATCATTAACACAATTTTACAGATAATCAATACATTTATATATAAACAAAAAAAAGAGTAGGGGCCAAGACACAGCCTTGGCAAAGTCCTTCGGTTACATCGATTTTGTCAGTTAGTTACCCATTGGGGTCCCAACAAATTCTATCGTAATTCCTCTCATGCAAATGCCTAATTATGTTCACCAGGTTACCCAGGAGGTTCATGTCTGCTAGTACCTCCCACAGCTTCGCTCTTGGGACAAGATCAAATGTCACACGCAAGACAATGAAGAGAACATAGAGAGTGCCACTTCCTATATCCACTGTCTTCCATTTAGACATTTGCAGCCTGAAGACCTGATTGATAGTTCCTGCTTGTGGACTAAATCCTGCTAGGCAATGGGATATGACATTATTGTCCTCTATCCATGATGTAAGTTGCCCCAGAACTTGTTTGCAGAAACTTTTCTGTAATTTATCTAATTGCCTGATAGGGCGATAGTTGCTCAGGAGGTTGCAACTCCCTTTTTTGTGGATAGGCACAATTTCTGCACCTTTCCATGTAGATGGCACAGGTGCGCCCACAGTTATAGCATTGCAGACAGTGTTAATATATGGCACCCAGATTCAAATATTAGAATGAAACAGATGAGAACGAACCCTGTCCAACCCTGGGATCTTACCCGGTCTTTGGGAGCAAATTACAGCCAAGGTTTCCTTGAGGGAAAAACTGAATGACAAACTTTCTGAATGGGGGGCTATTATATGACAGACAAAGGTCAGAGACCACCTCTTGGTCGGCTGTGTGGAATTACAGTAGAGCAATTTAAAATGTTCTTCCCATTCCCTTGGCTATTTGAATGACTTCAGTTGACTAACCCGATCTTTGGCTCCTTGGCTCACTATCTATCAAAGGGGGATATTCACAAGAACGTGTGCTAAACATCTCCAAAAAATGTTAACGCAACATTACACATCGCAGCCTATCGCGGGAAAATAACCCAGTGTTAACGTGGAATTCACAACACGGCGGTACCATGCGATAGTCTCACGAAAACGTGCCCAATGTCCGCGATACAACCACCGTGACAGAGATAAAAACACAAACCCCAACACCAAAAAACATGCGATGAGCCCATTCGCGAGGAGGAAAGCAGCGATAAGCAGCGCCAGGCCCGCGACACATGTAGGGCATGCGGGAATAAGCACAACAAAAGCAGGAAAAAGAAAGACAAACCAAACAGAAAACAGCAAAGCACAATGGAGGCAGTCGGAGCTAGCACACAACCCCACAAGCACCATTGGCAACAAAACATTCTACATGGCAGGCCATCGTGGACAAGTTGAATGCAGCCGGAGAGCGGAGGAGGACAATGGCAGAAAACCAGAACAGCTGGAATGATGCGAAATGCACAAACAAGCAGAAACACGCCAACAACCAGAAGGCAGCAATGCACACCGGAGGTGGGAGTCCAGCGCCACACCAGGAGCTGGATGACATGGAGGAAATGGTGTCCACCACATCAGTCTGGAGATGGTGGCAGGAGACGGGGACCGGAAACTGCTCAAAATCAACAGACACAACAGCAACAGGAAGAGGGACGACCAGGGACTGGGGGGACGGGGGGAGATGGTCACAATGGCACACATGCACAATTAAGCACAGCACAAATGCAGACAAACCATGCCCAAGAGGAACAACACCAACCAAGAGCACAAGGCACACAAGTCGGCAATATCACACCACTGAACAAGCACAGAAGTGAAAACCACACAGCCTGAAAGGGAGACTGGTGAGCCAAATCAGAGCTGAAGGGCCATCTCACACACAATGCAGCACACACACATAGGAAGCAGAGCACCCCCACATCGAACACAATGTGGTACAAACACCAACATATGCACAACCCAACACAGGACACAAGTGCACCCGCTTGTGGCCTGTAAATGGCCATACGCATCTAGCAAAGCACGAAACAGGGACATGATAATGCAAAAGTACCAACCCACAGCCCTGATGGGGTAGCAATGCATGTAAGGCAGGGACCCAGATAGGCCGTGACACACACATTGGCATACAAATAAACACTCAACACAGTTGGAGACAAGTGAACGTGTGGAAACTTTATCAACAATTGCGTGTCAGTGCGGCCAAGGGAAGTGCCACGCCATGCAGACCAATGCAGCAGCATGTCTGAATGAGGAACGTTGGAAAGCGCCCATGTCCACCCCGGGGGAGTCCATCACCAACACAAGTCATTGCCAACCCGCGTATGTTGTCCGCGCATGGATCAGGAGTCCAGGCCAATGCAGCCATGTCCACTGTCATCTAGGGACATGTGACCAGATCCCCAACATGCAACCAGGCATCGGGACACATGCAATGGGTCACATGCAGTCCTGGCTGCAGGTACCTTGTCACTCGTCCATGAACGCGAGTGCAGCAGCGTAGGCCAACATTTCCAATGTGAGATCGTTGTCCACCACATCTGACATGTCGGCGACGTAACCCATCAGCTGTCCCAGACAGATGTGCTGACTCCAACCCCTGGCCCCAATATGCACGAAAGCCCAAACGGGGAGCGGCTCAATGTGCTCACTGCACACGACGACTCGTGCAATCTCCCAGGTCCAGTTCCCAGCTTGCATGCCAAACATCCAGGCATGCCATAAACGGGCATCACGGTGACACTCCTGGTCGTGGTCCAACAGGGGGCACACACACACGTCGAAATCCAGGTCAGCTACCGTAACGTTGGAGAGGCAGACATCCATGGACCACTCGAATATGCACGAGCGACAGTGCAACACAGGCTGAACGCAGGTGACGTTGGCAATGCGGAAGCTCAGCCTGTAACTTATCCACAGCACTGCCAATGGCAGTGCCCCCAGTACATGCAGCAGACGTGCACGGTACAGGTCCACGTGACTGGAGTTGAGCATGTGTCCGGGATGGTCTGCCATTGCTTCAGTGGCACTGCTTGAAGCGGCACTGTGATGACCTGCGCCAGTCCCGTGGATGAAACGCCACAGTTCGGAGCAATGAGCAGTGTTTGTGTGCAACGGGTGCAGGCCTGTGGTGTGGTGGGAGTACGAGTGAAGGCCATTTCACGCACGCTAACTACGACCAAGGACATCTGCGTGTGGGATGTGTACACGTTGGCCTCACGTCTGGCAGTGCGTAGTGTGGGAGTCGCCTGGAAATGCTATCGTATCTGTCAGGTGGTGCTGGGCACATGCAAGTCCCATCTAGGAGCTTCAGATATGCTACCGCCCGATAGTGCAGACTAAGGACCTTTCATCCCTACAGTAACTTCACCATCTGCATGCATACAGGAGATGTACAGAGGCCTATCGTGGGTGCGGTGGGATGTCTGCGACCCAGGGAATCATGGATGACATGCCTAGCACGTGGCACATGAGTGGCATCACTGTGTGTCACGTTGCCTCACAGCTGCTCCTCCCTCCCACGAGCCTCCACACATGTGTGCGGTGCGCGGTTGTATCACGTGCACTCCTACGGCACACCATTGTCATGCCTGTCCACGCATGTCCAGCGGCATGCCAACAACACCTGTAAGCTGGCCTTTGAGGGTGTGCGGCCACGTGAGTGTAGGCCAATGGTCTGGACAGGGCGGACACAGGTGTACAGTGTGACCGCGCCGCGATTGGGGCTAGACACCTGACTCATGCAGCCGCAGGACTGATACACATAACACTTGGCATGCATGTGCCAAGTCCCCGAGCGAGCTTGCGCTCCTACATTTCCCCGTATGTGCGGGCCCGCCCTCCGGGTGCATGCTACATTGCAACATCGACTACTGTGGCCCTGGTGGCGACAACACCCCACCACAAGGACACACTTACCTCACTTCCTGTTCAAGGCCAGACCAGAGCCATGCCCTGATCCCCCTGCCGAATCAGCACACCCCTGCACTGACCTGACGTACGCTGGACCAGCACACGCCGCTTGTGCATGCAGGGGGGTCGGGCGAAGCTACATGTCCAAGGTCTCAGCCACTGCTGAGGTGACATGGTATCCTCCGCTGAAGACAGCACACTGTGATGTTGCAGGGCTCCGGCCTCTCATGCTGACATAATGACCACACGGACACACTTGCTTAGATGTTGGGAATGGCTATGGGCACGTGCGCCCAGCCACTTTTATTAGCAGGCTCACATGTCGAGTGACACCTGTGTTGGATGTGTGTGGGGTGTGTGTACACCAGCCGTCATGCAGTGCCTGGTGCAGTCAAAAAAACGACAACAGTGTACATTGTAAAGGACACAACCATTCAACCGTAAAGGATCCATGACCTGAGCTGCACAGAGTTAGTGGCCCCGGATGCACAGCGTCCTGCACGGGCCTACCGCCACGGGCCGCTGACTTGCGGTGCACTGGGGCAGGGTCACGAGAGCAGAGCAGGTTCTCGTAGATGTCAAAGGGGGTTGTCGCGGAGTGTCTCGGTGGACAGTGGAAGGTGTACCCCAGGGCATGATGCAGAGGGCAGAACCACGCAGAAACAGTCACTATGGTGGAGATGAATGGAACAGACACATGTCGGACACCAAGTCCGGCCCAGCCAGATGATGATGCAGACAACCCCCAGGCCATGGACTCAGACGCCACCAAAGTTCAACCAGAGTGTGCCCATGAGTCATTGCGCACAGAGTTAGTGGCACCAGTGCTGATAGGGGATGCCGCCTGCGATGAGGCGTGTCCAATGGTGTGGACTCCTCCATGTCTTACCCAGGACACAGTTCCACATGTGTGGCCTACTGGACCGCAGTGTAGGCCTGAGGCAGCGGTCAGCAAGGGCCATTCACCGAGTGTTGCCGGCTTAGTTTGGATGGTCCCACCGGCCTGCGTAGTCCAGGTTCAGTGGCACCACAGGGCGCGGACTTGCGGTGAACAGGGTTTATGGCCCCAGGTAAGTTGTTGCTAGTGTTCGGTCACCTCCGTAACGAGGATCCGGCTTTCATCCGGACTGAACCGCATCTTCCTCTTACTCCTCTCCATGCGTTCACTTGTATGGACTCTGCCATTTTTGAATCACGACTGGGTGCTGGATGTGGGGCCAACTGGACCGCAGTGTAGGCCGGGGGCAGCGGTCAGCATGGGCCCACAGACACGTGTTGTGTGCTTGTGATGCATTCCTTTGCTTCACTGATAGAAGGGAGTTTAGTGATATAAACTCTTCAATAAACATCTGGTCACTGCCATTCATGACTCAGGACACAGTTCCACATGTGGGACCCACTGGACCGCTGTGTAGGCCTGTGCCCTCATCCACGTGGCACCGGTTGGCGTTGAACAGGGTTAGTGGCACCACGTGTTGCTGGCTTGCGTTGAACAGGGTTAGTGGCACCACGTGTCGCCGGCTTGCGTTGAACAAGGTTAGTGGCACCATGTGTCGCCGGCCTGCGATACGGAATTATGCTTCACTGATCGAAGGGAGTCTGGTGCTGTGGCCGCTGCCACGGACTTGGGGTCACTGCCATTCAAGACTCAGGACACAGTTCCACATGTGGGACCGACTGGGCCGAAGAGGACGCCGGTGGAGTATGTAAATGAAAAAGGAGTACTGTGGGCCTGCGCCGTGGAGGCCAGCGATGGTCTGCGGAGGCTGCAAAGGTCACGGGCCTGGGGCTTGGAGATTGCACCGGCACGTGGTGGGCCCTCTTTGACACATGCCGGTGTCGGCAGGTGAGCGGAGCCTCGTTGGTGCGCTGGAGCAGGCATGACGGGTCTGGGGACCAGCAGCACGGGGTGCAGCAGGCGCACAGGGACGCATGCCCCGCCACGCTCGGCGCAGGACTCGTGGCAGGCTGAGAGGTGCCGCCCTGGCAGACGCGTTGTCCATTCCGAATGAGGACCACGCCCAGTTTGACTGGCTTTTTGTTCACACCCCTACGCAGGCCTGGCGTACGCAGGTCCAACCCACTCCGCCCGCGCATGCAGGGGGGGACGTAACGTGCGACATTTCCGCGTTCTGCCCCACAGCCTGTGGGGACATGGTAGCGTCCACTGGCCACTACACTCCATGCACCAGCAGTTGATCTCCACATGGCCATTTCCATGATTTGCACACTGTGGTCTGTCCGGCACCTCCACACCTGGCATTGGGTAGTTTCACATTCCTTAGTCACTTGCCGCTCTCTCACATGCCTGCTTCATGCCTCTCCTCACATCCTGCTATTGTGTGTCTGTGGTGCCATGCCATGGCTGGGTTGTGGGCATGGCAAGGCCAAGTTCCCAATGGAGTCGTGTTGTCGTGTCTGGTCAGTTGGCATATTGTGTGACATGTTGAATGTAGTTGTGCTGCGTGCCCATTGCCAGTGTCGTGAGTTGCATGACTGTGGGCTGGAGGTATGTGGTGTGTTCATTTTGGACTTACCATCGAGCACTGCATTGCCATGGGTGCCATCCTGGGAGCGCTAGGTGATGATGGACTGTCGGGAGGTGTGAGAATGATGCGCTCTGCCTGGGGAGTTGGCCACGGCATTGTTGAGGGGTCCCGGGTGGTCCACTATTGCGTGCACATTCATGGGATGCGTGTGCTTTCTGTTGTGGTAGTTGTGTGCAGTGTCGGCAGGGGGCACGAGGGGTACATGTGTGCAGTTGATTGGCCCTGACACGAGAGGGAATCCAGCTATGGCGTAGGGGCCTTGTTTGGTCTCCAGCTGCTCCTGCGCAGTGTGGGTGAAGTGGAGGGGCTGGGGTACCAGGCTGATGTTGGCATCCAGGACAGGTGTGATGACCTTGGATGGGGCTGGCTGTGTGACTCCTTCAACTCTGGCAGTTGTGGGTTGGATGGTACCAGAGGCTGACATGTGCTGCGCAGCCGGCAGCTTTGTCTGCGGAGGGATGTTGGTTGTCCGATGGGTTGGTACCGTCAGCAGGTGGGGTATGTGGGTCAGGATGCGTGGGTTGGTTGTCCTTTTGGGCCTGTAGTGGGCAATGTCCTCCTCTGGCGTTGGGTCTGGGCGGCAGGTGCATTTCAGGTGGGTCCGCTGTCTTGGTGTACGCTGCCTCTGTGGTGTTCCTGGGGGAGGGGGGCGGGACGGGTCCTGGGGGTGGTGGCGGTGGGTGTTGTGTGCCTCATGGGTCTCGCAGCTGCATGGTCATTGTCTCCATGGCATCTGTGGGTCTTCAGATGTGGCTCTTGGCTGGGCTCCCTTTCATGCTGCAGGTAGTCATCCTGCTTTACACCAGCAAAAGGCAGGTGTTAAATCCCTGCTGCTACCGCGGCTTATTGCGTGGTTTTGATTCGCATCGCAGATCTGGCAGTTCGTTGTGAAAGTGGTGTTGTGGTGTTTTCGTGTGTTTTTGCACGGGAACGCCTACTCTGCATCTCATTAGGGTTGGTTGGTGGTGTCCACCGTGGAGATAAATTTTGGGGCAGTTATCGCAGGAATACTGGAGAAGTCTGCAGTTTGCACCCACTTGTGAATGGGGTGTTAATTCGATCTCCACTTTTGATGGGTTAAGGTGGAGATAAATCAGCGGTAGGTCCTTGTGAATATGCCCCAAAATGTTTTAGAGTCCTTAATGGACGACACATCACCCCAGATTAATTGTTCCCAAGCTGCCTTAGCCAATTTAATTGTCTCCCTCTATACTGCTCTAGAATCCCCAATAGCAGTTATGTTGCTTAGCTTTAGAGTAATTAGGTAGCAGCAGGTAGGTAGTAGATTGCTCCTTGCCTTTCTGCAAGTAGCAAAGAACCACTCCTAAGATTTTCGAATCTTGGCATCCTGCTTAAAGCACTTTGTAAAGTGATGTTTAAGATTCGAGAATAGGAGGGTGTGTTCACCAAGGATGGAATCTGGGAAATCCCAGTTATCAAGCATCTTGTCCATACTGATAGCCACATTTTCATAGATGCTTGAAATCACATCCTCAGAAGAGCATAGTGCCTTGCACTTGGCTTTCCTACGATTTTTATCCACCGCCAAGGTGTTGTCGCTGGACATTAGTACTTTGCCTATTGTATAGGATATAAGGTTACTAGATATTAATGTCAAGTGATCGCGGTCACTCACAGATTAGGGGCTGACATCCATATCTACCACTGTTACGCAAATACACAGGTCTAAGAGGATATAATCAATGGAGCTGTAGCAATTACCTCTATGAAATGTTGGACCCCGATTTAGATCCGAAGTAGAATGGCCATTACAAGCATGTAGCCTGTGGGTGATAGAAATATCAACCATTTGCAGAGCAGACCTAGACCAGTGGCTCCAAAAGGGAGATCTTAGCTTTGGGACGTTCCATACCGCTTCCTCATCTGTGCACAAATCTTGTGCTATATTGTTAATTCAAATGTTAGAATTAAATTCCCAGCAATAATCATGTTATGCGTTGCTGCATACATAATTATTATCTCATCCAATGGTGAGATAGATCTCGACTCTTCCTGCCTACCTGTGCTTCTGTTATAAATGTCAATTAACAAAATTGGAGCCCAAGGAGATTGAGATATGGTAAGCCCCTGTAGATCGGGGAAAGGAAAAGACAACTCTGTTGTAGTACATTTCAATGTGATATTCGGCCAAATTACTAAGTGTCTCCCTGCAGTAGTGCTTATTTCGGGAACAAAAAAACTTTTGAAACCATTCCTATAGGCATTTTTCACTGCCTATGTCTCTTGAAAGATGCAAACACCGTGATCGTCGATGAACTTCCCCCTCTCAATCACCCCCCAGTTTTGTCTTAATCCCACCTGTTGGAAAGTGGATTATTAGTAGGGGCAAATGTATATCTGCCACTGGCAATAAGGCCACTAACACAGTATAGGCTCAGAATAGGTCTTAGAAAATTATTCCTATGCTCAACCCATGGTAGCTTGGCTGCGAGCAGGCAGGCTTAACTTCAAATACAGGTATGTAAAGCATTTAAAAACACCAATTTAGTAAATAATTAAGACACAACTCATAATAAAAATCCAACACCAATTTATAAAAATACGAAATATTTGTATCTTTAAAATGACACCAAAACGACAAAAATCCCATGTAGGGAATCGGAGATATGAATTTTCAAAGATTTAGCAAATTCTAGCACATAGAAACCTATAGCGCCTTATCGGGACATCTGGTCGCGATAGACCGGGTCAAAGTCAAAGTTTCAGGCCGACCGCGATGGAGCCCTGGGCGGCTACCCCTCGCGTTAGGTCTCGGTCAAAGTTTTTACCTTCTGACTTAGAAACATTTCTGGAGCTTTTCTTCCCGGGGTCTGTCGAAGCTCTCAGCCAGTCCGGATTTGGTGGGGGTTCGCCGGATTGCCTTGCGACGAGCTCCCAGTCAAACCTATGGAAGTCCGACCTCCGGAGCGTTCCAGCACAGCAAACCAAAGATCCAGGCTGACACGCGGTTGAAGGCAGGCGGCTTGGCGGTCGCGGTTGCTCCCGGCCACCTTTTCTTCGTTCGGACTTAGAAACTTTTACAGAGCTTTTTCTCGTGGGGTCCCTCGATGCTCTTCACCAGGCCGGATTCGGTGAGGGTTCGCCGGCCTCGGATTTCTTCTACTCCTGGTCAAACTCTGGAAGTAGGACCTACGGAGCTTTTCAGCGGGACGAAACTAGACGGCAGGCCGGCTCGCGGTTGAAGGCAGGCGGCTTGGCTGGCCAGGTTGAGTCGGTCCCCTTATGGAGCTTTTTTCCAAAGTTGCTCTAAAGTTCTCCAAACTTCTGAAACTTCTTCCTGAAGTTCCCCAAAGGGTCCCAAAGTGTCTCAAACTCACTCCAAGGGTTTGGAAGCTCCAAGATGGTCCTTGAAAGTTGAGGACTTCAGTTCCCACAATCCACTTGGACAAAACCCTTACAAATCCACTGGTAGTTCTCCAGGTTGAGGATTCTTGGTGGTGATGTTCCAGGTGAGCTCTGTTAACCTGTAGCTTGCAGGGAGTCCACTCTTTAGTCTTTTTACAGCAAAGTAATCCACAGGCTGTAGTTTCAGATGGTGCAGAAGGTGCAGTCTTCAGAGTGCATACCTTTGGAAATGCACATCAAACTTCCAGCATGGCCCTCTGGCTTTCTTAGGTTTCAAGCAGCAGATCTGAGGGGCTCTGCCCTTCTCAGATACTTATTCCAACTTCTCTGGGTCAAGCAGGAGGTCACTCCTGTCCAATGGGCTGCAGGGTACCACCCAAAGTTCTGACCACTTCCGTCAGAGTGTGGAACTATTTTGTCCCAGAGTGCACCAATACTTCCAAATTCATAATGGCTGATTTTCCAGGAGGGAGAGAAGAGCTGGCTAAACACACCCCTTGGATGGCTTATCTCCATAGTCTCTCCCCCTTGCATCTGCTCATTCCTTCCTTAATCCTAGCATCTGGCTGGGGTTCACAAGGGTAAAGTTGTATATGACACTGGGTTTCTCACCTTCCCTTGAAGTCCATTGTTTACGAGTCCTCCCCCTGCTCTGGCATTCCTGTGCAACAGGACACTGCCCTCCCAGCAGAGCTGTTCAACCCCAGAGGCTCTTTATCACCTCTTCAAAGAAGCCTGGCTAATCCCCTTAATTCTGACCAATCAGGACAGACAACTGGAAGGCTGAATTTGGACTTACAAACAAGAATGTCTTATAACATCTTGTTTGTACATTTTAGGAGAAATTCAACAATATCATTGTTGGATTTATTAATACCATTCTGGGAAGTCTTTGAATAGTACTTCTAGCCTTCTCCTATCAAGAGTTATTAGTTAATATCTTTCTCCCATGTTAACTTTGGGGCAGGGGGTTTGCAATGGGAAAAATGACTTGGGCCATTTTTCCAGGACCAGGTCTTATAAAAACATATTTTATAAGTACTCTGCCTATATCTACTGGACCCCCACCCCTGGTATACCAAGGGGAGACGTTAGGGTTCTGAATATGCAGAAATATTGCAGATCCTACCTCCACAGTGCTCCTACCACCAAAGTCGATTTTGGGCAGCACTTTATCACAATGTGGGGAGTGAAATGTGCAATTTCACTTTACCCAGGGCATATAAAACTCATTTTATAAGGGTCCACCTTATAGATACCTGGCCCTCCACCCCTGGGACACCTAGGGGAGACCCTGGGTGTACCTAATATGCCCAAACATTAGGTTAATCATTTTTAAGTGCCACAAACATCGCGTTTGTGCACAATTTACTTTTTAAAAGCAGTCCTGCAGAACAGAGCTACTTTTAAACTGACCTCAGGCTCAGCAGTGCACATATGCAAGTGCAGAAAAGGGCTGCTGGCCTCCAAACTACCATGCCCTATTATATACTAGGGACTGAGAGGTAGTTTCAATACCCCTGCCCTATTATATACTAGGGCCCTATGGGGTAGGTCATGCCAATCACAGGGGTGCCCCAACTCTTAGTGTACCCTAGTGTATGTAGGTGTTTTCACTGTATTCTAAGTGTTTTCAGCATAGCACTGGCCCTGGGCCTGGTTAGGGAGAGCCCAGGGTCAGTCAGAGTCAGTTACCACCAGTACCAGTCAGCAAAAAGTTGAGGGGTTCCCAGGGCACAGGATGACTTTGCAACACCACCACATTCCAACTAAGCAATGATGCTGATGTTTGATATTTAACATAAGGTTTCTGTAGTATGGATGTCGCAGGAGAAGAGACAAGGCTGGTGTGTAAGGTTGAGTTGAAGGAAGCCCATTCAGTTCCTAAATGGTTATGGGTGAATGTGAAATAAGTATTGGAACATGCCTTGGCACCAGCAAGGGCAACCCTTGCAGAATGGGTTCTAAGGTTCTCACCATCTGGTCTACAAACAATAAAGTCGGGGATCCTCCTCTCTCCTTCTCCAGATTCGTGTCCTCCAACAAGCATATCAACTCCCGCAAGCAATTAGCTTTGTGTATAGATGTTGACACAAGTGTAGAAGTTGGCCTGGTCATTCACAGGCATAACAACTTCTGTGACCTGGCTATTGAAATCGAGTGGTATAGAGGCTAATTTAGCTTCGGTGATGCAAGAGTGATTAGTTGGTCCCATTGGTAGGGCCATACCCATCAGGAAATGGATTGAGGTGTAGGCTTTCTTTTATCTAAGTACAGTCAGTCATTCTCAATTAGATTGCCAAGGGGCATGAATCGGTTAGCAATAGGAATTTGGAACTGATCCTTGTTGTGTGGATTGTACAAAGACTTATACTGGGGATGACTTTATACCATGTTCATCCATATAGGTTAGACCATGCTTTGACAACAAACTCTGTGCAATCCTTGGGTATCTAATATTTATTATCACGCAGTCGCTGTCTATGTGTTTCTCTAGTGGGCCCATCCATCCTACCCTATGAACCATTAGGATATCATGAATGTTTAAAAAAGGAAATCCAATTTAAAGTGGAACCAGTGAAGTACTCTATTTCTGAGCTGTGGGAATGATTCTGCTGCATGTTGGGACATGGGGGAACATGATCCATTATTACTGCGGAAGGGCAAGGAGCCGGAAGCAAATCAATAACATCACTATGTTAGGGCTGCGAAAATGCAGTTCGATTTCTTTGACTGACACCTAGTTCAAGTTTAATAGTTTGATATAATGCCAATAAGGCAATACAAAAATTTATAATCTATACTTTACCTAAATTGATAATACATCATAATACTTAAAACCCCCATTAATGGATATATAAATTGTTCCTCAATGCCATGTGGGTATACATATATAACTATGTGCAACTCACAGCGACTAGCCATTCTAAAACCACAAACAGGAATTTACCTACAATATGATATAATCTTATATTACATTGGAGGAAAGTGCCTCTTTTGACGTGGTTAGCCCCCACTTTTTGCTTGATGCCTGATGTGATTTCGAACTGTAAATGCACTGGATCCCTGCTAACCAGGTTCCCAGTGCCAGATCTCTTTCCCAAAACTGTACCATGATTGACACAACTTCAGTCACCCCTATAAGTCCCTAGTAAATGGTACCACTGGTACCTAAGGCATGGGTACTGAAGAGGGTGCTCTTGGGCTGCAGCATGTATTGTGCCACCTCAGAGACCCTCACCAAGGCTATGCACAATGCCATTGCAGGCTGTGTGTCTTGGTGCAGAGAAATCCAAAGAGTTGACATGGCACACAGCCCTGTGTGCCATGTCCACAGATACTGCTTGTGATATAGGTAAGTCACCCCTACTGCAGGTCTTGTAGCACTAAGGTAGGGTGCACTATATCACATGTGTGGACATATCTGCATGAGCCGATATGACCCTGCAATATTCAGCCAATTCTGAGATATTTTAAGTCCACAGGGAAACCATAAAGAGTACATGGGCTGGATACTTGTCATCACAAGTTTCCTTGCTCCATGATGGCTTCACTGTACCCTAAGAAGTTTTCTACCAAACATATTGTCATAATAAATCCTCACTGATATCAGTGGTAGATTTATTAATATATGCACACCGGAGACCCTTTAGAGGGTTCCCTGAAAACCTACCAAGCACTGGTGTGGTCTCTGACTAGTCATAGCCAGTCTGCCACCACCTGACATGTTTCTGACCTCATGGGGAGAGAGCCTGCACTCTCAGAGGCCAGAAACAAAGCCTGCTTTGGGAGGAGGTGCTTCACACCTCCTCCAGGCTGGAATGGCCTTCCAGAGCAGGAAGCGTCGAAGGCGTTGCCACTTTTGAAGTTCAGCCCAGGCTTCCCCAGTTAGTGGGTGATGCCAATCTCCCTGTCATGCTCCACATTTGGCAGGAGGACAGGCGAGAAAATTAGTTAGATCAGGATTGCCCACCCTCAGCCAGCACCACCCCTAAGGTGTGGCAGTTGAGGTAAACCCCTCTCCTGAAAATTCCACCATCTTGTGATGGGGGAAAAATAACCTATCAGGGCTAGGGTAGTGCCCCTTCCCACAGGAAGTGGTCACTAGAAGTTGTAGATACCCTAAAAGTAGGTAGCCCATTGGCTATGACCTGTCTCCCCTTGTAACACCCTTAAATGTAGTATTTAGGTAGCACCCCTAGACCTGAAAACATAGATTCGATGGACAAGATGAAGATCAGTACACAGAAGACCCGTTGCACGAGAACAGAAGCCCCGCTGCAGAAGAAAATTGATGCCAAACCCTGCCTGCTGCCTCTGGAACTCGACAATCACTGCGTGATGTGACATCCTGAATCTGTGAAGACATCAAGAACCCTGTAGCTCTTCTAGACTTCCAAAAAGCACCAAGAACCTCCCTTGGAGTGAAGGTATCACTCCCCTGCACATTGCAGGCACTGATCCAGAGAAGCCTGGTTTGTCGACTTGCTGCTCCCCGGCGATCCTGAAGCAGCACCTGCACCAAACTCAGTAAACCTGCTCCAAAGGGTCAGATCTGTGTCTCTGCCATGTTTAGAGGAACCAGGACCTATGGGAGCCTCAATGTACCAATACCTGGTGTATTGAATCCCCCTCAGCGAAACCCAAGAAGAAGAGTCCACTCCGGACTCCCAAGACACCAAAAGCAAGCACTCATTGAGGGATGTTGAGACACCAGAGACCCACTTCCTGAGTGGGCCAGCTGTCCTGAGATCGCCTCTCCAAGTTGCCTGCTCCAGCCGCAAGGACCTCAAGACACACTACACCTGGCTGACCTATCTGCTCTGCACTTGGCCCCTCCGGGCCCGGTAACGATGAACCAGCTGTGTTCCCGTAGTCCCCAGGCCCTTGCAACCTCTCCTCTCGAGGAGCCCCCTTGGACTTACCTTCAAGTCCCCCTGTGCAGTGTGTTTCCAAGTGGCCCCCTTCATCATAGCGCACCAGCTACCATCACCTTCAGCTGATCTGGGATGCTCCTGAACGTCTGCTGCTGGCACATTGGACCTGGTCCCGCCATCGATCTGCAACAAGAAGGTGAATTTCATGAAAGCATTGTCTGATTTTCTAAGCATTTTTACATTTTATCCTATTGACTTCAATGGTGCGTAATTGCGCACAAAATTGATATATTTTGCGAACTGTGAAAAATCATAACTTCTAAAGTACTTACTGTAAATTGAAGTTTTTGATCTTGAAAATTACATAAAAATTGATAAAATTGGTCTTGGATTTATTCTTGAGTGTGTGTCTCATTTATTGCCTCTGTGAGTACAACAAATGCTTAGCACTACCCTTTGATAAGCCTAACTGCTCACCCACACTACCACAAAAAGAGTATTAGAATTATCTGCTTTTACCTCTGCATACCAATTGGGGATCCACTGGACTCTCTGTGCAGTGTACTTTCTTTTAGTACAATATAAAGAGAGCCAGCTTCCTACATACATTTTAAAATTGCTTTAATTAAATCACTGATACATCGGGCCTGTAAAATTCTGAAAGCAGGAAGTAGGAGACCTCATCTTATTTTATAAAAAACATGTGTAAAACACAATTATATAAGGTAGAAACAGTGAGGCACCTTCACGATTCACGATTCATTTTCTATAATATACCATAACATTGATAATAAAAACATAATTCTTCACTGACACCTGATGCCCCCTAGATGGCCTGTCTTAGGGGCGGGGATGAGCCTAAGTATCTCTAGAAGTAACACCACCAAGTACCTGGGGCCTCCCAGTGCTAATAACCCCTTCACCATTGTGGTGTGCAACCAGGAGGGAGGATAGGGGGCTGACACTGGAAACAATATTGACTACAACATGGAAAGTTATAGAATGTTATATGCCAGAAGAATTAGAAATATTCTTGGAATCAGAATATACTACTCTCCACTCTATCTGATGAAGGTAGAGACTAAATGGTGGAGGAAATCACCGTAGAGGAATATTAGAAGTAACAGCCAACGTACCTTGTGGTAAAGCCCCGGGAGATGAGAGTCTGCCAGACACTCAATAAAACCCAAACAGCTCCTGTACGTTAGTAGACATTTAAAAGAACAGAAGCATAAGCAGACTCCACAATTAATTCTGGAAAGTGGTAATAAGCTTCTGTTTGGAAAATATTGTGTAACCCATGAAAACTCCCAGTTTTTCACTTTTTGTTCTGTCCACTGGTATTTTCACCTCTGCTGTGTGGTGCCCCTTCCTAATGAGTCTCACACATGATAAGCTCTGTTTAAATTAGCTTATGAGCTGAAACCTGTAGTGCCAACCTTTTAAAATAAGGGCAGGTGCTCTTGGTATAACACCAGGGATGTGTATGGAAAGTGTGTGTGCATTGCACCTCTTGCGTGTGTGGTTTATGATGAACATGGAGTGTATCTGTAATGATTTACTCTGTGAGGAAGTGAATCCATTTCCCATGTCTTGTGTGTAAGTGGTACATAAGATACATAAGATGAAGGATGGAGAGAGCCTCCCAGGCAGGTATACAGAATGTAGGAGTATGTCTGAGGCCTTTAAACTGGACCAGAGTTCTGGTCTGGTTCAAAGGACCTGGAGGGCAGGTGCCATTTGAAGTGCATGGAAAGTCCCTGCCTCCTTCCTGCTTGATTCCACCCCTCCAGAGGTATCATACACAACAAGATGAGAGGGAGCTGAGAGAGAAGGCCGCTCCCTTTTTTGTGCCATTGATTTTCTCTGGCAGAAAATTTCCAACCCCACCCCTCCTTCCTCCTAACACTATAGGGCAAATAATGTGGCATGATCAGTCCGGTGGGACACATAAAAAGTAAGGAACTGCTTGAAACCTATCCCAGAGGTGGATCAGTGCTATACTTCTTGTTTGCAAGGCTGGGATAAATATTGGGTAGAAACCAAGGCCAAGCTGGCAGTGTCTTTCTTACATTTCATCTACATAGCTCATAAAATAAAAGGGAGAATATTTATTTCTTATCTTTTATTTATGTCTTGCATATATTAATATGTATGTATTGCAAGTTAATAGTAGTACACTTGGGCATGGCAATTGCTATTGTAAACTGAATTCATGTAGTGCTCACTACCCTTGAAGGGGTGTTGAAGCGATTATCGGCAAATAGCACCCTACTTTGGTGTCACTGACCATGTCATGTCATGAGTGATGTAATATGTGAGGTCACAAGCAGTGCATTGCGGGGGCGTGAGATATAGTTAGCTCAGCTAACTATAACTCCTGAATTTCTCTGGTTTTATACGAGTGAAACATGATCCTAGCTATAACGTCCCTGTAATCTTTGTTTTTTCATTGAATTTCTAAGATTTTTAAATGCTATTTCCTAACTATAACATCCCTGTAACCTTTGGTTTTTTCAGTAAATTTCTAAGGTTTTTTAAAATTCTATTTGCTAACTATAACATCCCTGTAACCTTTGTTTTTTCCAGTGAATTTCTAAGGTTTTTTTAAAAGCTAATTCCTAACTAAACGTCCCTGTAACCTTTGTTTTTTTCAGTGAATTTCTATGGTTTTTTAACTAGTAATTGCAGTTGCAAAGTAGTGGAGAAAGGGGGCTGGGCTTCTGACCAGATCTCAGGAATCCTGCTGTGTAGGTAGCAGGAGGGCTTCTTGGCCCCTTAGGTCCCTCAGGAGTAAAATGGACTTCATCCCCCGGGACCATGCCTTTATCTATCTTTTTTTTTTTAAAAGGGGAGGGGGCCGCATTGCCCACCCCAGGCCTACTTCAGCCCCGGGGACCCCATCCCCTGAGGCCAGGCCTTCATCTTTTTTTAAACATGGGGAAGGGGGGCCTGCGCGGCCCCCCTTCGAGCCGATATTGCCCCGGGGACCCCATCCCTCTGGGCATGGCCACCTTGTTGGGGACTGCGGGGGAGCCTGAAGGCCCCCACGGTCTCTGCAGGCTCCCCACCTCCTGCAGAAGCCGGCATTGCTTTTGGACAGAGGGAGCTGCTGACTTGCAGCTCCCTCTCTCAAAAAGCAATTCTGCTCCGCTTCATGGAAGCGAGAGATTTTCAAATCTCTCACTTCCATGAAGCAGAGCAGTGTTTTCTATGGCTGGCGGGAGCGGTTCTCCCACCAAGCCATAGAAAGCTGCAATATCCAGAGGGTGGGCACTCTGGGACATTGCGGGAGCCAGCCCTGGGGGATGGTGGTCCCAGGGCCATCTACAGCTCCACGAGGGGAGCCACGCGGTCCCCCTCCAGCTTTAATTAAGCCCCGGGGAGGTGGTGGTCCCCGGAGCTGTGGGTGCCACGTGGCCTCCGTATGTCAATAAATATAGTGTTGCCCCTGCAAGGCCGGAGCCCCCAACTCATTATTTTTTAATATAGCCCCGGTGAGGTGTGAGTTTGGCCCGGATAGGTGGCGGTCCCCAGGGCTGCGTGGGGGTGCTGCAGCCCCCCCCCCAGATTTCCTTTGTCTTCAGCTCCGGGGAGGTGGCAGTCCCCGGGGCTACAGGGGGCACGTGCGGGCCCCCCATCATTATTTTTAATTGCCCCTGGTACCTGGCCCACCCGGAGGCCAAAGTTAAATGAAGCGTGGGAGTCCACGCTTCATTTTAAAAAAATTCGACCGGAGTCACGAATCGAATGCGACTCCCACTGAATTGAATTAAAAACAAGTTTTTGGGCCCTAGGGGGTCCCTGTGGGACCACCCCAAGAGGCCTAGGGGGCCACGGTGTTTCTGCCCTGCCCCCTTTTCTTTAAAAAAAATCTTTTTTCTTGTGACTCGGTTCAACTGAGTCACAAGATGGCTGCCAACACTTCCTGGTTTGAAGTGTTGGCAGGCAATCAGATCTCAGGCCAAAGATCGGGAGGGGTCGTGGATCCACCGCAGCCACAGTTGTTTATCTGAAAAATCTTTACATTTCCCAGTAACTACTTGTTAGAACCGGGATTCCCTAGTTGGCTGAGGTAGGTACCTTAGGCCAAGTGGGGACCCTCACTTCCACGTCAGGGAAAGGACAGACACCTTCTCAGATAGCCCCCGCTCACCCCCTTGGTAGCTTGGCACGAGCAGCCAGGCTTATCTTCAAGGCTAATGTGTAAAGTATTTGCAACCACGCTCTCAGTGACCCAATGATGACACCACAAAAGGACTCCACACGAGTTTCATAGAAAAACAAGTATATGTTTATATAAAAAGATATACGATGAGACCACACAATAAAAATCCAACATATGCGTATTTGTAATATTCCTCCTGGCCGATTATTAGGCCAGCCAGCCCTTGTAGGGTCTGACGGTATTAATGAGCAATTCTAGGTGATTCAATGCAATTCTAGTGCAATGCTATGCAGTTCGCAAAGCAAGAATCAGGCACTTTGCAATGTAAAAATAATGCAGTTCGTTATGCAACAATCCAGCAGTTTGTAATGCAAACTAATGCGATGCGTAATGCAACAATCAGCCAGTTCGTTATGCAAAACTAATGCGATGCGTAATGCAACAATCAGGCAGTTCGTTATGCAAACATAATGCAATGCGCAATGTAACAATCTGGTAATTCGTAATGCAAAACTAATGCGATGCGTAATGCAACCACAATGCAATGCGCAATGTAACGATCAGGCAGTTCCTAATGCAAACTAATGCGATGCGTAATGCAGCAATCAGGCAATTCGTTATGCAAAACGAATGCAATGCGTAATACAACAATCAGGCAGTTCGTTATGCAACCACAATGCAATGCGCAATGTAATAATCAGGTAGTTCGTAATGCAGAAACAATGCAATGCGCAAGGCACTTCGGCACCGATCACGGTGTTTTAGACGGGCTCTCTGCCTCTCGTACTGACTCGCGGTCAGCTTCCGCCAACAAGTGCCCCCAACACGGGTATGATGTAAACCAAAGTACAGCTCAACACTCCGGCCCCGGTACTGCCACTCCTTGGCACGTACAGGCCGCGATACGAGCTTGAGTAGAGGCTCATGCTGCAAGAAGGGGAGAGGCCGAGAGCGTCCCTCTCCGAGCCCGCACACCGCCCCAGGCGGCGACACACGTTACCTGGGGGGTGCGACCTCGCTCTCCTCTCCTCCTCTCACGACTTGGTTGATTCCGGGCTGATGGCGATATCGAAGATCTCAGGCTGCAACAGGGCACACACACACAGCGTCGCTGAGACTCCCTTGAGCTTCGGGTGTGCACGGTCATGGGGCAATCCTCACGAAGGTCTCAGGCTGCACGAAGCACACGCGCACAGCGTCGCTGAGACTCCCTCGAGCTCCGGGCACACACGATCACAGGGCAATCCTCACGAAGGTCTCAGGCTGCACGAAGCACACGCACACAGCGT
Organism: Calotriton arnoldi; assembly: GCA_963921515.1. NCBI lineage: Eukaryota > Metazoa > Chordata > Amphibia > Caudata > Salamandridae > Calotriton > Calotriton arnoldi. The sequence goes on from CAWUFW010005429.1 coordinate 1,191,973, forward strand.
CGCTGAGACTCACTTGGACTCCTGGTGCCCACGATCACAGGGCACTTCTTACGAGGGTCTCAGGCTGCAAAAAGCACACGCACACAGCGTTGCTGAGACACACTTGACTTTCGGGTGTGCACGATCACAGGGCAATCCTCACGAAGGGCTCAGGCTGCACAAAGCACACACACACAGGGTTTCTGAGACTCGCTTGGACTCCAGGTGCCCACGATCACAGGGCACTTCTTACGAAGGTCTCAGGCTGCAAAAAGCACACACACACAGCGTCGCTGAGACTCTTCTGGAAACTTTTGTGTTTCTGAGTTTCCACAACAGGGAGCCAGCTCTCCCCGGGCCCTTGGGGTTAAGTTACTTCAGGACAAAGCACAGCAGTCCTTTCAAGCAGGGGGACACAGCACACAGCAAAGTCCCTTTAGCCTCTTCCTTGGTTAAAGCAGCAAACTGCAGGCCAGCCCCAGAACACACAGCAAGGGTCAGTCCTTTTCTTCAGTCTATTCAGCTGTTTCTTCCTTGGCAGAGGTTCCTCTTGACCACGAAGTAGGTTCAATCCTTTACAGTCTTGAACAGTTCCATTCCATTCCAAAGTCCAGGGGTTTCAGCTCTCATAGTTATACCCCTAAATGTCATAGAAGTCTTTGTGTTCAGGGGAGCACTGACCCCTGTCTAAACCAGTTCTGGGTGTCTCCCTGCCAGTGACACCTTCTGCCTTTGATAGTGGGGGTCTGGCTCCTTAATCACTCAGCAGGAGATGGAGCCTATTGTTTTATGGCAGCAACCCAGGCCTCTTCACCTCCAGGGGCTACTCCTCCCCCCTACACTCCAGATGCAGGTCAGCCTGTTGCTGTCTCACCTCCTTCCCTGGGTCAAGACATTCCCCAGAGCCTATCACATTTAAATCCAGACAGTCAATCCACAACCAGGCAGAGACACACAGAAATGTTAGAACACAAAAACCCAGCCACTTCTAAACGAGTGGTTTCTACACACACAATTCAAAAACCACCTTCACAAAAAGATGTGTGTTTAAATTGTGAGTTCAAGCACACTAAACTTCACCTCTCCATCTTAAGCCTTTGGGAAGATAGGCTGGAAACATATTACACAGCCTTCCCCATTCTGTCCTATGGGCAAGATGGCCTTTCAACAGTGAAAAACGAAATGGAGAGTATTTCACTGTCAGGACATGGTACACACCTCAGTACATGTCCTACCTTTCACATACACTGCACCCTGCCCAGGGGGGTACCTTGGGCCTTCCATAGGGGTGTCTGATGTGCATAGAAAGGGAAGGGTAAGGCCTGGCAAGTGGGTGCACTTGTCAGGACAACACAGCAGCTTAACAAGCTGCGCGCAGGCACTGCAGTGGCAGGCCTGAGTTCTCTCTTTAAGGCTACTTGTGTGGGTGGCACAATTAGTGCTGCAGGCCCACTAGTAGCAGTTGCATTACTAGCCCTGGCACACATAGCGCCCTTTACTAGGGACTTTACTAGTAAGGCAAACATACCAATCATGGACAACCAATTACCCTTACACTTTACACAGGGAGCACTTGCACTTTGACACTGATCAGCAGTGGCAAAGTGCCCAAAGCATCTAAGTTGGCAACACCATGTCAGAAAAAAAGGTCTAGGGGGAAAGCAAAAAGTTTAAGGAACTTTAGCCAAAAAGGGCCAAGTCCAACACTACTGAACTGATTTACACCATTTAACAAAAAGATCTCTTTCTGGACCAAGCGCTAACTTTTTGCCAAATTTGGTGTAATTCTGTTACGGGCTATAGCAGTGTCTAAAGTTTCCTATTGAAATTAACATGGAGTAAAAGTGTTTTGGTACCCCTCCCCTTTTTCTTGGCTCCTGCTTAACGGGTCACCCTGAAATTAACAAGACAGCAGCTGTAGTGACTGCCACAACAGTTTTGAAAATTTCGTGAAGATTCGTCAAACAGCCCCAAGGTTATTGGCAAATCAAAAAACGTTCTTCCTATGGAAACTGCATCCTAACTATAAATACCTACTGGCGGCTGCCAGTAGGTAATATATGCAAAAAGAACAATCGATGGACAGAATGCTGAACAATGTCAAACATTCACCCCAGTACAAAGATTTGATCCGAAATCCATCTATTTTTGCTCACCACGATATTCCAGTTTGGAAGCAATCATGGGACCACCCCTCATCAGCCAGGCTAGCTTGACTCCAGTGGCATGGTGAGCATGGGACCCACGTCTGGGCATAACTGTCCCGCTCTGGATGACAAATGCTAAAATAACAATGAAACGATGGAATGATGAACAATGTCAAACATTCACCCCCAGTACAAAGATCTGGGCCTAAATCCATTGTTTCCTTGCTCACCACGCCATTCCAGTTTGGACACAGCCATATGCAAATTAGTCTTGACCCTGCTCCCCAGGGGAGCAGTCCAGCCGGAACTGCCAGGCCCTCCCTGAACCAGAAACAAGCATCCTGGGACCGGTTTTGAGGTTTCACCCCTCATCAGCCAGGCTAGCTTGACTCCAGTGGCATGTTGAGCACTGGACCCACGTCTGGGCATACCCGTCCCACTGGGGGTGAAAAATGCAAAAAAAACAATTGATGGATGGAATGCTGAACAATGTCAAACATTTTTATAAAAGTCTTTATTTGCATATTTTGCATTGTGAATTGGTTAAATTGTAGTTTTTTGATATTTGACATGTATATTCTGTTACGTTTGTGTAAGCGAAGTTTGTCTTGAGTGCTGTTTGTTTTGAGCCAGGTCCATTAAAGCTTTACATTTTCTTGTTTTATCTTTTTTAGTTCTACAGTCATCCAAAGTCCTTGTCTTTGTTTGTCATGTTTTGTTGTTTTTGGTGGTATTATAATACCAAAAGACTCCTGGACCCACCCATAGAGTTTCTAAACTCAGTTTATTGTGTCTGGGTCTCTGTTGGATCTTAGTTGTGTTTCTAGGTCCCTAAAATTCAGTTCATTCCAAGGTCGATATGTAGTTGCCAGTAAGGTGGGCTTCGGTGTGGTGAGCTGTGATGTCTTATGTTGGAAAGCCACCAGGTGGTGGTCTGACCATGTGACTGGAGTAATCGTTTGGAAGCTAACTAGTTCTGGATTTGTAAAAATGTCATCTAGGATGAATATAAGTCTTCATATTAAGTTAAGGAATTTAGGCGAAGAGTATTTTGATCCACACATGGTGTGATTTCAATCCATTTTTCTTTGTTCACAATGCAGCATTGTCTTTCTTTTTCAAGTTAGATAAATGAGCAAGGGAGGATTGGATTTTCAAAATGGTGGTAAACATGGGAGAATTATTAACGTAATATGTTTTTGTCAAAATAATTTTGCTTTACAATCATGTTCATATTTTTTTGCAAGGTTTGCATTCTGAAAACTGTCATTTTTATTGTTGTTTTAAGCCATGAGAAAGTATCAGGGACATGTTTCTTAATTTAATTTTTATTTATTTGTTGATATGAATTCAGAAGAAAAACCTCCACTGTCTTTATGAATCAGTAAACAAATGGCAAACCATGTAATAATGAAGCCAGTTGATAATTCAGTTTATATATTGCTATCCAATTAGTTTTTAGCAAACATAAAGAATAGCAAGGGCCTTTAAAAATTCTTGATGTGCACAATGATAAATATGCTGTGGAAGCTGGTACACAACAGAATAAAGGGGCTAAAGTGGCACTTCCAGTATGTATTGCAACACACCCAAGTGCCAGCCATACCACCACTGTCAAAGGTTGAGGAAGGGCATAGATTTGGAACCCATAGCTCTTGTACAGAAGGCACGAGCAAAGCACAGCAACAACTGTTAAAATGTGCCCCACCCACTGCTGATAATTTTCAGTGGCTTGACTGTCCCATGTTACATTTCCACTAAAACTTGTTGCAACTATTATGGTACAATAATACGACTACTACTAATATTACTACTAATAATAATAATAAGAAGACTTAAAATAATATTAATACTTGTATTTGCATTACAATTGTTATAACATTTTTATATAATAATAATGATGACCATGATGATGATTATTAATATTGTTGTTAGTAGTAGTAATTGTATTAGTAGTGTTAGGTATTAGTAATAGTACTAGTAAAGCTAGTGTAGTTTTGCTGAGAAGCAACTTGCAAAAGAAAAAATTAGGACAAAAAGCACATTCTCGCCTGCTCCCTGATCAACTGGACCACTGGGACAAATATTAAAGCATCACTGGAACAACAACACGAACAGCGAGCTAATGGCAGAAGTGTTGCAGTAGTCTAGCAAAACTACCTACAACTGGGTATCCAAAACTACAGAAAATCAGAGATTTTTGTGGGAAAAATTAAAATTAAAATCTTTTGGTATCAGCAAAGAAACCTGTGGATACAAAATGTAAAGGTGTACTGTTTCTCTGTTGAATGCCACAAATAATGAAACAGCCCTTGTCACACTGCATCCATTCCATCTATTATGTCCACTGTTACTGAGTGTTTAGAACTCAAGATAATGGAGATTTTCTTAGCTTTAATGAAAGAAAGTCTTGATTTTATTAAAGACTCAGAGGCGAGTATTATGCTATCTTTTCTTGCATTTATTTCAACAGCAGCCAAGATCAAGAACAAGACCCAGTATGCTTAGAGAGAAAACTACAGCATGCTGTCATACAGAGTAAAACAACCAATCATTAAAAGGTGGCTCTATAAATATCTTTGGAAGCAACAAGTCCTCTTTTCTTGCAGGAGCAGTTTAGCAAATTGAAACATGGGAACTGTAATTATTATAATAGAAAAAGCCAAAAGCAGAGCAAAAAGTTCTTAAAACAGTTCATAACAATGAAAACGTGGGTATTGAAAACTTAAGTCATTATGAAAATCCATATGTCTTTGCTTGCAGGAAGGGTTGGAAACTATTGAAAATTGATGAGATCCAAGTAAATAAAGTTGCAATTGCTCCTCAAGATGTCTAGTTAGAAGCTGAGACTGAAGCTATAGAATAAACAAAGGCAGGGTTAGAATGCACATGTGGAGGGATACTACTCGCCTCTGTGTCTTTAAAAAATAAAGACTTTCTTTCACCAAAGTTAAAAAAGTCTCCATTTTATTACTAGACCCAGAGGCACCTATTATGCTAGTTCAAAGCAAGGTAACAATTGTATTAGCAACATGAGAAACAGGTTTGCGATAAAAAGTTTTAAAAGTAGAAACATTATTCCAATCCGCAGATTTGAGGATGTCATCCAGACCCGCTCCAGCCAAAAAGGCTTTAGATGCCATAGCACCTCCGGTAGAATGGGCTTCAAAATGGAGGTGTCAATGCCAGCCAGACTCATAATCCATTTGACTCAATTGGCTAGAGTGGGAGATGAGACAGAATTATGAAGAGCTCTAAAGGAAATAAGAAGCTGGGGAGCGGATGGCCTCCTCAAATCCCTAGTTTCTGAAATATATTCTTTTAAACAACTTCCTACATATAAATTTGGTTGATTAGGGGGCCGTGGCCAATCACCGAGCAAGATGGCCGCACACTAGCGTGGCTCCAGCAGAACGCGCCCGATAAAACCAAAATCAGCATATTGATCCAGTGAAACTAGTGCTACAAACGTTTTCAGCTAAACCGAAACCCGTTGGGAGTGACCTGAGAGCAAAAACGGGTGAATCGAGTGTGTGGGAGTAGTGATTGGCTCGACTTCACGGAGGGAAGGCCTAGCAGCACAGACCGCAGAGTGGAGGAGGATCTCTCATGAGGCTGGCGGCCCGCGCAAATAATAGCGAGCCAGAGAAAGGCAGGAATTGGCAGAGCAGACATCCTCCGACCGACAAAGCCACAACCCAGGATTGGACAGCGCCGAGCATGCACGAACTGGTTCTGCCCCAGGGTATGAACGCAGGAACTCAACGGGGCCAACAGCGACTTGGGAGAGAAACGGCGGCGCAGTGGAGAGCGTCGGGCCGAGGCTGCGGAGGAAGGCACATTGTGAGAGGCACTAGTGGGATCCGCCTGGCAGCCCCAAGGCCCGGGGGTGCCGACTGATCGAGAGCGTCAGCCCGCCCCTGGAGGTTTGCCAAGAAATGAATGCGGAGCAGAAGCCGGATTCAAAGGAAACAGCAAAGGGAAAGTAAGGAGTGTTGCCTGGGGGGAGCAGCGACCTTAGGTGCCAGCAACTACTGGCACAAATAATTGACTCCCCCACGTGAATGCATGCAATGCGACCCCGAGTGACTGTGGTCTAACCAAGAGGCCGGAAATCACTGCTAAGGTGGCAAGACGCTGCACCTATTGAAAGACGCCATTAACCTTGGGCAGCAGACGGAATCATTCAGGGGAGCGGACACGCAGCAGCACGGAAATTTAAAAATCTGCCCACACAGCAAGGAGTGACACTGTTTGATGCTCTGGTCACTCGGGGGGGCCCAAAGACACCGGGGAGCAACAGCGGACACCTGGTAGTGTATGGCGGGGACGACGAGCGGCTGAGGCGGAACTAGCACACCCAAATGCAGGCCCAGTGGAAATAGGGAAAGCGCATTAAAAGAAATTGTGAGATCGACTACAACCAAGACTGTGGGGCGGCGGAAGGGCACAGGGCAATAGAGCGCATACTAGTGTAAACCAGCAAAACCCGACAGGACGACGAGGGCGAATAGCCCCGGGCAGGCGGCAGCGAGTAGCTGGCTGAGAGAAACTATCCAGACGAACCCAGTGCCCACTGAGACCCAGGATAGCTGGAGGGAAATGTGGCAAATCAACAATGCAAGCCAAGCTAAAAAAATACGCTTGGCAAAAAGGAACGGGCGCGCAGAAGAAAGAGGCTGACGAAATGCCAGGAAAAAAGCAAGCACCAGATGGACAATCAGAGCTGACCCTACAAGACATAATGGCAGCAATTACTACAGTAAGAACATCGTTGGAAAATAGAATTGACTCTGTCTCGTCCGAGGTCTCTCTAATTAGGGCAGACATACGGAACATGAACACTAGAATTAAAGATGTAGAATCAACAACCAGTTCCCTAGTCAAAGATGCGTCAGCCCTCACAAAACAAATAAATGACCTCCAGGTCTGTAACGAAAAGATAGAAATGCTGCTTGATGAGTACGAAGGGAGGTCAAGACGGAATAATGTTCAAATCCTTGGAGTGCCGGAGTGAGCTGAGGGGCAAGCAACAGACTTGTTTGTTGAGGAGCTGGTTATGAAGTAACTGCAGCGCAAAAGTTTGTCAAACTTTTTCACGATCAAACGGGCACACAGGGTGCCGGGAGGTAGACCAAAACCCGGAGCACCCCCGAGGCCCATAGTAGCCCGAGTATTTAACTACTGTGGGAGAAGCAAAATGGCAAGATGGATCAGTTCCCAAGGGGTTCAAAAATCGAAACAGTTTTCACAACTAAAAGATGGTACACGGGTACGGGGTTGGGCCACATACTAAAATGTTTTGGGGTGGGCGATAGGCACTCTGCAGAGTTGGGGAGGCGGGAGGTTTTAGTGCCGCAAAGCAGGGAGGCAGGGAGGGGGGAGGGGATAAGGATTGTCAGGGGGGGATCTCCTGTCACCAAGTAACTTCGCCACTGCAATGATGGAATGGGACAGTTTGCAAAATACAAAGAGACAGGGAGGGGGGTCGGGGACACTTGTTAAGTTTTGTATATAGTTCAGATGACACTAACATGAGACTGAAGGAAGGGATTAGTAAGTTTCTTACACTTTGCACTGAGAAAGCAAGCGCTAAGTGGTGCTGGACTGCTGGCTGTAGTGGAACAAGACTGCGTGAGGCCTGCGAGGACTCCCTCGACAGGACAGGGTATCAACCAAAATAGAAATGGGGCCAATGCTAAAACAGGGAATTAAGCTATGTCCTGGAACGTGAATGGGCTGGGCGACAAGCTAAAGAGAGGCATAGTATTGCAATATGTAAAACGACATTCACCAGATGTGATTTTACTCCAAGAGACGCACTTAATAGGGAATGCATGCAAGGCATTGACCAGGTGGGGTTATAAGTTGGTGGCACACTTCAGCTCCGGATCCCGGGGAGTGGGTATTATGGTAAGGAAAAACTTTCAGATGGCAATTGATCGCACATGGACAGATAATCTGGGTAGATTTGTGGCGACCTCGGGGAGGTGGGAAGACCATACATTAAACCTGGTATCCGTACATATATCACCTGGCCTCCAAGCCCTAGCTTTCAAAGACCTGGGTGAACTCCTGCTCACCCTACCAGAAGGGAGGCTCCTCGTAGGGGGTGATTTCAATTCAATTGTCTCAGGCCGGCTAGATCGCTGGCCCTCAAAGGAACTGCCGCCCGCTATCACAGAGATCCAAAACTTTCTGGGAGCAATGGGACTAGTTGACACCTGGAGGGCGCTCCATCCCGTGGAGACACAGTATACATATTACTCTGGGGCCCACCGCAGCCTGTCTAGAATAGACTATATCATAACACCGGCAGACCAACTAGAACAGATTAAAGAGGTGAGTCACTTAGCAAGGGGCATATCAGACCATTCTCCCATTTGGGCCCTGATAGAAGTGGGGGAGCCGCGGGCAGGGAGGACAGCCCCAATAAATCCATGGTATCTTAAGATCCCCCCAAAAATCGTAAAAGAAGCTGAGCTTTATTTTTGTGTCAAAATGAGGACTCGGTTGACTCCGCACAGACATTGTGGGAAGCCTTTAAGATAGTAATAAGAGGCTACGCTATCTCCCTGATTGCGGGAACCCAGACAGAAAAACATGCAGTACTAGTCAGATTAGAAACAGATATACTGCAATTGGAAGGGAAGCTACGAGATACATACACAGAAGAGGTCAGGCATACCTTAAAGATAAAGACAAAAGAGTACGCTTCCATAGCAACGGATGCTCCTAAAACACAACACAGGGCAACGCTCAGTAGAATTTACGAAGTCGGAGACAAAGCCAGGAAATTGCTGGCCTGGCTGGACCGCAGAGAGCAAGCCAATAGGTTAGTGGTGGAGCTAATAGATGAATCCGGTAAGCGACTCACTGAGCCGCAAGAGATTGCGGATGAATTTGGGAACTACTATAGCCAGATTTACAAGTCCCATACATCTTCCACGGAAGAAGAAGCGGACTCTCTATTGTCTGACATGCCCCTACCCACACTCTCGGAAGAAGACCGTGTGAACTTGGAAAGTGAACTAGTAAGCACAGAGATAGAAAGAGCGATAAGAGACCTGCAGGCGGCAAAGGCGATGGGCCCCAATGGCTTGCCTTTTGAATTGTACAAACTCGCCCGAGCAAGCTGGCAAAAATGTTTCAAGAGAGTCGAGAGAAAGGGTTGCTCCCGATAGACCAGAGATTGGCCACCCTAGTGGTCATCCACAAAAGTGGGAAACCCCAGAATAAATGTTCCTCGTATAGGCCAATATAATTGCTTAACGCAGAAGCCAAGATCCTAGCAAAAATACTGGCCACCCGCTTACTACAAGTCATAACCAACCTGGTGCACCCATACCAGCCTGGCCTCATGCCAGCTAGAAATACCTCTCTAAATTTGCGACGGTTACATGGAGTGATGGAGCGAGCTGACACAATACGTGAGGATGCAGCAGTGGTATCCCTCGATGCTGCCATGGCGTTCGGTACGATTGAATGACCCTATATGTTCTCAGTCCAAAAGAAATTTGGATTTGGCCCCGGCTTCTTGAGCTGGATCCGGCTCCTGTACAAAGACCCACTGGCCCAAATAGTTGTAAACAACCGGAAGTCCCCAGTGTTTACCCTCGGGAGGGGCACCAGACAGGGATGCCCTCTTTCCCCGCTGCTCTTTGCCCTAATGTTAGAGCCATTGGCGATGTGGATACGGAAAGACCCCATCATGAGGGGACTTAAGTGGGCCAAGGACTGGGAGGACGGTATCTCGTTATATGCTGACGACATTTTGTTATATATGGCGTCGCCCAGAACCTCACTGAATAGAGCACTGAATATTTTTACTAATTTTGGGAAATACTCTGGCTACAGTATAAATTGGTCCAAATCAGTCATCTATGTTGTCAGTGGCAAGCTTCTCTCCCTGCCCAGAGGTGCTATCATTAATGAAGCAGTAGAGGGAGTCAAATACCTGGGGATCTATTTTTCTAAGGTCTCGACCAAGTTCTATGAGCGCAACCTCTTGCCCCCGCTACAAAGACTTAGAAGGGATGTCAACCACTGGAAATCACTCCCACTGTCCCTGTTGGGACGTGCTGTGCTTTTTAAAATGATGTCCCTACCGCAATTTTTATATGTCCTGCAAAACTCTCCAGGCCCAGTAGGGGCAGAATATTTTAAGGCCATAGAAAGCGCCAGAGAGAACTTTTGTGGGAAGGAAAACCGCCCCGAATATAAATTCAGAAACTCACAAGGAGGTGGTACGATGGGGGAATTGGCCTCCTGGATATCAAAAGATATTACTGGGCAGCGCAGCTTGCTGCGATTAACCAATGCATATACAGGCCCCAGGGGGACCCTGGATACCTAATGGATAGGTGGCTGCTTCCGGGGGGAGATTTCGCAAGAGTACTTTACACCAAACCCACCAAACTGAAACTGACAGGCCCCACAATACACGTGGTCCAAGTATGGCGGACATCTACGAAAAGTCTGTGCTGGGAGGGAAAAGTCACGCAGGCCACCCCACTCTGGGACGTGGAAATGCTAGGCAATTTAAGAAACACCAAGGGCTTTGACCGATGGGACTTGATTGGCATCTCTAAGGTTGGAGACCTGTGGAGGGCGGGAGAGGTAGTTACTTTCGCTCAATTACAAACTGAGTACGACCTCGCAAATACAGTGCACTTCAGATACCTACAGATCAAACATGCACTGCAAGCTGTAATTACAAAAGGGGAAATGCCACCAGAGTCCTCTACACTGGAGGATAGGGTCTTAGATGAGTACATGCCATAAAAATCCATCTCAATGATTTATAGGAAACTAATCAACAACATGTCTGACCCCCTCCTCTGGCTCAGAGCCAGATGGGAGCAAGACGTAGCAGAGATGGAGGTGGAGGAATGGCTAGAGGAACTCGCTTCCCCCAGGGAGATTGCTATCTTCTCCAGGCTGAGACTCGTACAGCTAAAAATACTCCACAGAACGTATCTTGCGGGCCCGGCGTTGGTAAAGATGGGCTATAGAACTGATTCATGATGCATGAGGTGATGCGGGCAAGAGGGCACCTTTGTGCATGTAGTCTGGGAATGTACGCATATCCCAAAATATTGGTCTGAGCTGACAAAGTGTATGGGAGAAGTGATGGGAAATACAATAGAATATAGTATAAAGATGTGCCTCCTGAATATATGGGGTCCTACTGACTTAAACAGTAAAGAGAGAGTATGGGTAACAATGGGAATGATAATTGCCAAACGTAACATTGCAAATCTGTTGGGAGCTCAGGAGACACCGACAGTTGCAGCATGGAAAAGAGACATGGACTGGTGCATGTTGACAGAAAGGACAATAAATGAATCCAGAGGGTGTCCTAGAAAGTGGTCACAGATTTGGGAGAAATGGAACGAGTTCAGGGGAGGACTCTGTGAGCCCCCGCAGCTGGGACAGGAGCAGGATCCGGGGTAGCTTAAGTATAAGTTGGCCGAATAAGGAATCGTCAAAGAACATGTATGAGCTATGGTTAGTGGTAGAATGTATCGATAAAAATGCACCCTTGAGCGCTTATGTTTGTATAATGTTTGCAATGTGTAAACTTGTCATCAATAAAAAGAATTAAATAAAAATAAAAATGTGGTTGATCAGGAAAATAAGGATAGCACAAAGACATTTAGTTTGGTTTAGTTCTTCTATGAATCTAGAAAAATATGCCTGAAGGAGTATATTGTACAGAGGAGACATCTAGAGCTTTGACATCAGAAAGATGTTTTAAACTAGGCACAAAAGAACAGTCAACTTTGCAGATAAATGTTTGAGAGATAGAAAACAATTATCAGTTTGATTGAGGAAAAACTGTGAAATCACATTTGTATCCAGCATTAAGTTGTATTTTGGTAAAGGAGGTTTTGAAAATCTTACTTCCTTTAACAGATGACATATTAATGGGTGTTCTCCCACAGTTTTTCCATCCACTCTAATGTGTTTGGCTAAAATTGCTGATCTACTTGTCGCAATCGTTCTATAAGCTTTTACTTGGGAAGCTAAAGAAGCTAGAAAATGTATTATCCATGTTATGTCAGCTGAAAAGAGATCTGCACCCCTGCCCATGCACCACTTATTCCAAATTCCCCAGGCTGATTTGTATTTTTTGGCTGTCACCGGGGCCCAAGATTGTTGGATGAGTTGAGCAGCTTCTGACGAAATACCTGGGGTTCTCCAGGAAGACCCAACACTATCCATGCCACTAGAGTGAGAGATTGATTGAGAATTAGATTGTGGAGCATACCTTGAGTATTTTTGGAAATAATGGGAGCAGAGTTGGTCAATCTACAGATAACTCCAAGGCTGTAGAATGGAGAAATCAATAACACTTTTGCTTTTTGACACTGAATCTGTTTGAGGACTAGAGATATCATAATGAAGGTGGGGGGGGGCATAATTCACTTAACTGGGCGAGTCCTGAAGGAATGCATCCGTCACTAAGGCTTGAGGTTCTGGACTCTAACTGTAATAAAAAGAAAGTTGGACGTTCAAACGGGCAGTGAAAAGGTCTATTGACAAGGGACTGAATTTAGAAAAAAGTTTTCTGAATTCTGACAGATGGAGACGCCAGTCGCTTGAATCTCGAAGATGTCTGGAACACCAATACAGGATTCAGATTCCCTGGGAGATATTCTGCTCGGACTGAAATCTTTCTCTGAAGGCAAAACTCCCAAAAGTTCTTGGCTAGTTCGGCTAAAGGTTTTGATCTTGTAGCTCCCAGATGATTTATAAGTTGTCCATCCGAAGAAGAATGGAACAACTTATCTGACAAAGGTTTGGATCGCAAAGGAACCTGCAAGCATCTCTTAACAATTGATGTGCAATGACGACTCTTTTTTTGACCAATTTACCGCCAGTCGAAAACTGACCACATCTTGCGCCCCAACCAATCCGATTTGCATCAGATTCTAATACAAGATCTGGTGCTGTAGAGAAAAATGCTCCTCCGTTCCACGCTTCTAGATGATCTAACCACCATTAGAGTTCTAAACGAGACTCTTGATCTAAAGGAATGACATCTCATTAAGTAAGACCTTTCTGAAGATTGCGATTCTTGAGTCTTTATAGTGCCCGATAATGTAGGGGACCTGGAAAATGGCTTAGATTGTGGATGCTAGAAGACCTACTATTTGAGCTAATAGCCTGAGAGTCAGATTGGACTGACCCAACACTTGAATTATCTCTTTTTTGATGCGAGAAATCTTGTCCATTGTAAGCTGAAGAATTGACATGTCCGAATCTATTATGAAACTTAAAAACTCCAACTGTCGAGTCGGTTGAAATGCTGACTTGTCTTTGTTGATGAGGAAACCTTGACTCTGAAGAAGAGATATGAAGTTTGTTAGGTGCGTTATCAACAAATCTCTGTCCCGATGTAAAAGAAGAAAATCGTCCAGATAAGCTAGTAATCAGACACTTTGAGCTCTCATGTGAGTTATAACTGGCTTCAGAATCTTGGTGAAACACCAAGGAGCTGAATATAGTCCGAAAGGAAGTCTTTTGAACTAATAAAATGTGTTTTGCCATTGGAATTGAAGAAACATTCTGAAAGGCTGGTGAATCGGAATTGAAAGACGCGTCCTGGAGATCCAGGCGCACCATCCAATCTTTTTACAACAAAGAATCTCTGAGCTGGAGGATTGTCTCCATTTTGAAATGATGATAAACTACATAATTGTTGAATGACCTTAGATTTATTACTGGACGAAATTGTTTGCTCTTCTTCTGGGCCAAGAATATTGTGCTTACAAAACCTGAAGGATGCAGAGAAGAAATCTCTGTTGCTTGTTTGTGAAGAAGGGATTGGATCTCTTGAGACATTATAGTTTCTTGTTCCTTTTCTGAACTGGAGTTGCAAAAAGCTCTATACAATAACCTTATACTGTTTGTAAAACCCATGGATCTGAGGTTAACATTTTCCAAGCAGGGAAAAACAAGCTTAATCGACCTCCTACCTGCTAATGGGCAGAAACAAGGACGCTTACCTGAGTTCTGATATCCTCTGTTTCTGAAACCACGTTGCCTGAAACCTATGTTCTTCTGTGGATAAAACTGTGGTTTGTAGTATTGTTGCCATCTGAAGGAGCCTCTGGTTTGATGAAATGCACCCCTTGAGGCATTGCGGCTGGCAAAGCATCTCCTGCCTTTGCCGACCCTACCAAAAACCTGTTGACTACAAATCCTTCAAAAAGAATATTGAGCCTTGTCTATAGAATTAAAAGTTGCCACATATTTGCTGAGGTCTTTGATAAATGAATTGCCATAAAGCAAACCATTTGCCTCTTGACCCGCTTGTTCGGTAGCTAAATTACTTAATTTAGGGTTGATCTTCAAGAGTTAGCTCTTGCACCTTTCTTGCAAAATGGCCGAATTGGCATTGCCAAAGAGACATATCACTCTCTGGGTCCAGTTAGTCAAAGTTATAGGATCCACTTTGGTGCCCTGAATCCTTGCTTCTTCTGCCAAATCGAAGATTCTGGTAAACGGACCAGTGAGATATAATAATTTGTCTTTGCAACTGGTCCAGGCTCTGTCAACTCCCTTTTTCTGGATCCTTTCCAAATTTTCTGAAAATTAAAAGCATATTTGGATCAATAGTGGGAGTGGCTGTAATGTTATTAGGCAAAGAAGGACGAGGGCATTCAGAACGAAGTCGATTGCGGGAAAGTTTGTCCACAGGTTGCCTTAGTTTATTAGAAAGATTGAAAAATACATGCTCATAGGGAGACCATTCTGTGGAATTAGGGTGATGGATAAGTTTAGAACCAAACATCAGTTGACCAGAAAAATCAAGTAATGTATTAAAAATACTATCAGATTTGATGACTCTCCCAATTCATTAAGAGAAGTTTTACACCTCTTCTCCGCAGGCCCAGACCAGATCATTATGTCTTGATCATCCTTATCCATATCATCATCTGTGTCACCCATATCATCATCTGTATCTCACAATTGAACCACATTAATAGGTATTTTTATCTTCTTTCAAGCATTACCTTCCTCAGAATGAGGTTGTATAGAAGGAGAGTCTTTCGCCATATTCTGAAAAATGTTTTTAAAATTTTTTGGCATTAATGTTATTAGAATCATTGGCCAACATTTTCTGCATGGAGGCTTCCAAAGTTTTAGAAATATTCGACATAGAATTAGATATGGCTCGCTGTACTTAATCCTTAAAAAAGGAATTCAAATTATCCTTAAATATCTGAGTCTCCTCATCTTCAGAATAAACTTCCATATTAACTCAAATGAGATCAGCAAACAAATATATAAAAAATATATACAAATGTATATATGAAATAGTCACTTTAAAAACACTTGGAGAGAGAGACTGACGAAAACCCCCAACACAGTCACTAGAAGCGTTCAGGCTGAGGGCGTGACTAGAGGCGGGCTTCTAGGCGTGCCGAGAAACCAAGGAGACTGGCCGCAGACGAGAGTCGGCAAGAAGAAACTGACGGACGTGTATTCCGAGTCAGCAGCTTCAGGAAGGATTGCGAGAAGAAAAGCTGCCTGCGACCTCCGACATGAAAGAGGATGATGGGAGGGCACAGAGCGACGTATCGCTCAGAGGCTGAAGAGAAACAAGAGCGTGTCGGCCTCAGAGGCGGTGAAGACAAATGGTCACCGCGTACCACCAAAAAGATGTTGGGATAGTGAAAGTTGCCCAAAACCCAGGTGACGATTTGATAGTTACGTCATCATAATTATTTACAAGAAAAACAAGGGAAATAACTTCATTTACATATGAAATTGCATACTTATACATGAGATAAATATGTAAAGATAATTTTCTTGACTGCGAGCAGCAAGAAAATAGGACTTTTTTTACTCCCAGTCAAGATACTTATAGAGCCGCCTTTTTAAGATTGGTTGTTTTACTCTTTATGACAGCATACTGTAATTTTCTTTCTCAGCATGCTGGGACTTGTAGTTTTCTTGGCTGCTGTTGAAATAAATGCAAGAAAAGATCGCATACTCGGAGTCTCCGGATCTTGTAATGAAATTTAAATGTGTAGGATCTTTTTACACGTTTTCCCCAGCCCTCCTTTGTGTGTCCTGCTGTCCATATCTCTGTACCCTCACACATGCCTACTCCCATACATATTACTTCAGCGTCTCCTAACCTTATTGTCCAGAGAGTTGTCCCTTCACACTCCCTGAGTCAGCACCTATTTGTCTTTTTGAATCCCTAAAACCGATGTGTGATTGCCATATTCAATCACAGCAGATAGAACAGCCTTTCCACTAGGTAACCGAGTGGCTGGGTGGTTATCTTCAGAAAATAACACTGCAAGGAGCAATTGCTCAGCTCAGCCTGCATGTTAACTGCAGAAGCCATTAAATAAGAGAGTACATCTGTCACTGTCACTATGATTTCGTTCTGGCCTACATTGATAGCTGGTGCTCAGTCCCACTCCGTGACCACATTGATCCATCCTTTCTTTATGATATTTCTGCATCCCAAATCTAAGGGTACTTTACAAGGTGTCCACAATTCTGCAGAAAATCTTTAACGTTCAAAATTTGCTGTCCACTAAGAGTCCTGCATTAACAACAGAAACTGATCTGCTGTTATGTAGGACTGTGGCTTACCACAACCACAGAAGTTCTTGTTTGCTTGGAATATCATCACTTCCAGCACACCTTTAGTGCTGGAACATTTCACACCTGCATCTCCCTTAGTTTCTTACATGAAAACGATCATGTTAGATTGCTCAGGACAGAGCCTCACTTGCCACTTTCTAAACTTTCTATTCTACTTTAAATATCTAGGTATACAGACACTAGGTTCCAATAGAGAACTCTATAGAGTTCATAACAAATATACTAGTGGTTTAGCATCATGGATTATTGCTTGTGGACCATAAATTGAAATGGGTCATAGCTATAGATTAAAGGAGGAAGGAAAGGGGAGCAATTGCTTTCAAGAATTTCACATATTCATGTTTCCTTTTGAGACTACTTTGGAGAGTCTAGACTTCATCTGTCTTGTGGACGCTAACTCCAGTCTGCCTATCCTGTATTTGTTCTTCCTTATCACAAATTGTAAACAGGGCACATCTTGAAATACTTATGATATTCCTAGATTAACCTCCTAGCCTCAGTGTTTGTTTCGATATTATTCATTGCTATGTAGGGCATAGCTATAGTCCAGAGTTGAAATATCCACAATATAAATGCCATTCAAACATTCATCTGGGTTAATACAATATTTGGGTAGTGTAAGAAATTGGGTTATTAGTTGTACAGGAAACAGGTCCTGCAAAAGTAATAGGTTCACAATTGTTTCCTTACTGAGAACCAAGTCCCCCAGTGTAGCACTTGACTTTCTCAGGGTAGTGAAGCAGAGCAGTCAAAGGCCTACTCAGGAGAGGTGGTGTGAGCAAGTAATCTTCATCCACTGGCACGCAACAGTCAATAAATGATTGTACAATACCTGCTTTTTCTTTAAAAACAGAAATGTACATTTATTACACACACTACTAAATAATATGCAATACATATATATATATATTTACACATATATATATATACATACACACACATATATATACACATACATACATATATACATATACACACATATATACATATATATACACACATATATACACACATATATACACACATATATATATACACACATATATATACACATATATTATCTACTGGCGGTCGCCAGTAGATAGTTATAGTTAGGACCTATTTTCCATAGGAAATCCGCAACATTCTATTTGAAATAACATTGGCGCCGGTTAACGAATCTTCGCGAAAGTTTCCAACTTGTTGGGGCGCTCCGGTCCGCTCCTATCCTGAAAGTCTCGGGGTGATTCGTCAAGCGGGGGCCGAGAAAAAAGGGGGTCCCAAAACGTGTTTTCCCCATTCATTTTTCCATAGGAACCTTTAGTCGCAGCTACAGCCCGAACTGCTGAACGGAATTACACCAAATTTGGCAAAGAGGTAGCCCTTGGTTCAGTGTTGTGCCTTTTGCTTAAATGGTGTAAATCCGTTCAGTAGTTCCTGAGAAAATCAAAAGTAAAATCACATATATATCTGGGCGGAGCCTAACCACACATGTCATCGTGAGATCTGATTGGCTGTCAGCACTTCATCCTGGAATTGCTGGCAGCCATCTTGGGACCAATATAAATGATAGTACCCCATTGAAATGCATTGGAGTGAATCAAAGATTTTGAGGGTTACCAAAAGGAGAACTATAAAGGGTGATAACAGACTTTAGTTACATTAGAATTCATTTGTTGATGGTACCATACTAATTTCAGGAATTGTGGTGTGTTCTAAGATGATTTTACCCTGTGAAAAACCTTCTGCTGGGATATCATGAATCATGTTTGAGAGAAAACTATTTTCACATGCTTGTCCCATACAGTTTTGGAAGGTGCTCCAGAAGCTAAAATGAGAGCATATTTTCTGTAAATTCACATTATCTTTCTCAGTCATGTGAGAATGAAGTCTGACATTCTCAGTAAAACATGTACATCCAACAAGGGCAGAGACTGTCAGTTGATTCCTTTGTGTTCTACTGCAGCTTCCCAGAGTGTTCTAAAGAACAACTAGAGTGCTAACAGCCTTACTTATGACAAAAGTATGGCACACCTGAAGCCATCTTGATTGGAATAAACTGGTAACACTTAAAACATTTAATTTAAAAAGGAACAAAATGATGGGGTTCATTTTGTCATAGAAATTATGGTTAGTGCTGTAGAAAGAAAAATTAGGACATGTTTCAAGTGTGATCTCAAATATCTTCCTGTTATATTTCAACAGGAGCAGCCTGCCAGTTGATGCCTTTGTGTTCTACTGCAGCTTCCCAGAGTGTTCTAAAGAACAACTAGAGCGCTAACAGCCTTACTTATGACAAAAGTATGGCACACCTGAAGCCATCTTGATTGGAATAAACCGGTAACACTTAAAACATTTAATTTAAAAAGGAACAAAATGAGGGGGTTCTTTTTGAAATAGAAATTATGTTTAGTGCTACAGAAAGAAAAATTAGGGCATGTTTTAAGTGAGATCTCAAATCCTCTTCTATTTCATTAGAAAATTCTGACATGCAGACTGAAACAATCACTTTCAATACCAGCAGCAGACTTCCAGTTAACTCCCTGGTGAGCAGTAGCTTTACTACAGTGATCTAATGAGCAACTAGAGTGCTAACATTCTGAATTTATGGCAAATGTGAGACACATCTGAATGCCTTCTTGATGGAATCAAAGTAAAAACTGAAAGCATTTCCTACTGAGGAGACTGCAGTAAATGAGGAAATTAGGAAACTTCATAACAAAGAAGTCTTCCAAGATGGCCACCAGTAAAAAAGAGCCCAAATGTAGCACAAATATTACCCAGATGTAGCCCACATATAGCCCAATGACAAAAGTGTGCAAAACACTTTTTATTTTTAGTTTTTTTGCAGTTTTATGTAGTGCAGACTGGTCAGGTATTGGAGCGTTGCATCTTAAAACATGACCCCCTACACTACAAAAACACCACTGCACTACCCTAAACCCTAAAACACTACCCCCAGCATGACCCCTACACTACACAAGCACCACTGCACTATCCTAAACCCTAAAACACTACCCCCAGCATGACCCCCTACACAACACAAACACCACTGCACTACCCTAAACCCTAAAACACTACCCCCAGCACGACCCCCTACACTACCCAAACACCACTGCACTAACCAAAATCCTAAAACACTACCCCCAGCACGACCCCCTAAACTACCCAAACACCACTGCACTACCCTAAAAAATGACCCACTACACTACACAAACACCACTGCACTACCCTAAACCCTAAAACACTACCCCAGCACGACCCCCTACACTACACAAGCACCACTGCACGACCCTAAACCCTAAAACACTACCCCAGCACGACCCCCTACACTACACAAACACCACTGCACTACCCTAAACCCTAAAACACTACCCCCAGCACGACCCCCTACACTACCCAAACACCACTGCACTAACATAAATCCTAAAACACTACCCCCAGCACGACCCCTACACTACCCAAACACCACTGCACTACCCTAAAACATGACCCCCTACACTACACAAACACCACTGCACTACCCTAAACCCTAAAACACTACCCCCAGCACAACCCCCTACACTACACAAGCACCACTGCACTACCCTAAACCCTAAAACACTACCCCCAGCACGACCCCCTACACTGCCCGAACACCAATGCACTGCCCTAAACCCTGAAACACCAGCCCCTGCACGACCCCCTACACTGCCCGAACACTACTGCACTGCCCTAAACCCTGAAACACCACCCCTAGCACGACCCCCTACACTGCCCGAACACCACTGCACTGCCCTAAACCCTGAAACACCACCCCTTCACGACCCCTACACTGCCCGAACACCACCGCACTGCCCTAAACCCTGAAACACCACCCCCAGCACGACCCCCTACACTGCCCGAACACCACTGCACTGCCCTAAACCCTGAAACAATACCCCCAGCAAGACCCCCTACACTGCCCGAACACCACTGCACTGCCCTAAACCCTGAAACATCACCCCCAGCAAGACCCCCTACACTGCCCGAACACCACTGCCCTAAACCCTGAAACACCACCCCAGCACGACCCCTACACTGCCCGAACACCACTGCACTGCCCTAAACCCTGAAACACCACCCCCAGCACGACCCCTACACTCCCGAACACCACTGCTCTGTCCAAAACCCTGAAACACCAGCCCCAGCACGACCCCTACACTGCCCGAACACCACTGCACTGCCCTAAACCTTGAAACACAAGCCCCAGCACGACCCCTACACTGCCCGAACACCACTGCACTACCCTAAACCCTGAAACACCACCCCAGCACGACCCCCTACACTGCCCGAGCACCACTGCACTGCCCTAAACCCTGAAACACCAGCCCCAGCACGACCACCTACACTGCCCGAACACCACTGCACTGCCCTAAACCGTGAAACACCAGCCTCAGCACGACCCCCTACACTGCCTGAACACCACTGCACTGCCCTAAACCCTGAAACACCACCCCCAGCACGACCCCTTACACTGCCTGAACACCACTACACTGCCCTAAACCCTGAAACACCACCCCCAGCACGACCCCCTACACTGCCCGAACACCACTGCACTGCCCTAAACCCTGAAACACCAGCCCCAGCAAGACCCCCTACACTGCCCGAACACCACTGCACTAAACCCTGAAACACCACCCCCAGCAAGACCACCTACACTGGCCGAACACTCAGCGCGGAATTTCCTTTGAGCAGGACACGCTCCTTTCATCTCCCAGGCCTCCATTTACTGAACTGTGACCGGCCAATTTAATTAATTCCCGGCACAGCACATTGCCATTTAACGGCGAAGGATTTTAAGCATTTGCTTCCAGCAAACTAAGTTTGTTTTTCCCCTTACCGGGCCCCACCATAACGCGCATTAATTCGCAGGCTATCCCGGTCACCTTAAGAAGCACAGCGCTACGCAGACGCCTTTACCAAGGATATTATTTCCTTCTTCAGCTCAATTCAAGTTGCTCACATTTTTTTGTCCTGAAGATGAACTCGAATAATTGAGTTCGAAACGTCGTCGACCCCCTACAACATGAACTCCTTATACTCTGTAAAAATCTTTAAAGGAGCTTCTATTTCTGTTGTCAATGCGATGTCATTATTTTAAGTTCACCCTCACTTCTCACGTCACGCTTATTGTCACTTAATGTGTGAGCACTTGAATACCTTCATTGTGTAATAAATATTTGTCATACATTGACCTATATGTCCCTCGTTATATTTCCTACTGCTCTCTTTTATGAATTCAGTTTCTATTCCTTTACTTATCTCAGTGCCCTTTACAGGGTTACTTCCCCTTGGACCTTTTAGGCCACTCTAGAACCATTGTTCCTTTAAACTAAACCCTGAAACACCACCCCCTGCATGACCCCCTACACTGCCCGAACACTACTGCACTGCCCTAAACCCTGAAACACCATCCCCAGCATGACCCCCTACAGTGCACGAACACCACTGCACTGCCCTAAACCCTGAAACACTACCCCCAGCAAGACCCCCTACACTGCCCGAACACCACTGCACTGCCCTAAACCCTGAAACATCACCCCCAGCAAGACCCCCTACACTGCCCAAACACCACTGCCCTAAATCCTGAAACACCACCCCCAGCACGACCCCCTACACTGCCCGAACACCACTGCACTGCCCTAAACCCTGAAACACCAACCCTGCACGACCCCCTACACTGCCCGAACACCACTGCACTGCCCTAAACCCTGAAACTTCACCCCCAGCACGACCCCCTACACTGCCCGAACACCACTGCACTGCCCTAAACCCTGAAACACCACCCCTGCACGACCCCTACACTGCCCGAACACTACTGCACTGCCCTAAACCCTGAAACACCACCCCCAGCACGACCCCCTACACTGCACGAACACCACTGCACTGCCCTAAACCCTGAAACACTACCCCCAGCAAGACCCCCTACACTGCCCGAACACCACTGCCCTAAACCCTGAAACATCACCCCTAGCAAGACCCCCTACACTGCCCGAACACCACTGCCCTAAACCCTGAAACACCGCCCCCAGCAAGACCCCCTACACTGCCCGAACACCACTGCACTGCCCTAAACCCTGAAACACCACCCCAGCACGACCCCCTACACTGCCCGAACACCACTGCTCTGCCCAAAACCCTGAAACAGCAGCCCCAGCTCGACCCCCTACACTGCCCGAACACCACTGCACTGCTCTAAACCCTGGAACACCAGCCCCAGCACGACCCCCTACACTCCCTGAACACCACTGCACTGCCCTAAACCCTGAAACACCACCCCCAGCACGACCCCCTACACTGCACTAACACCACTGCACTGCCCTAAACCCTGAAACACCACCCCCAGCACGACCCCCTACACTGCACTAACACCACTGCACTGCCCTAAACCCTGAAACACCAGCCCCAGCACAGCCCCGTACACTGCCCGAACACCACTGCACTGCCCTAAACCCTGAAACATCAGCCCCAGCACGACCGCCTACACTGCCCGAAAACCACTGCACTGCCCTAAACCCTGAAACACCAGCCCCAGCACGACCCCCTACACTGCCCGAACACCACTGCACTGCCCTGAACCCTCAAACACCAGCCCCAGCACAACCCCCTACACTGCCCAAACACCACTGCACTGCCCTAAACCCTGAAACACCAGCCCCATCAAGACCCCCTACACTGCCCGAACACCACTGCACTGCCCTAAACCCTGAAACACCACCCCCAGCAAGACCCCCTACACTGCCCGAACACCACTGCACTAAACCCTGAAACACCACCCCCAGCAAGACCACCTACACTGGCCGAACACCACTGCACTGCCCTAAACCCTGAAACACCACCCCTGCACGACCCCCTACACTGCCCAAACACCACTGCACTGCCCTAAACCCTGAAACACCACCCCTGCACGACCCCTACACTGCCCAAACACCACTGCACTGCCCTAAACCCTGAAACACCACCCCTGCACGACCCCCTACACTGCCGGAACACCACTGCACTGCCCTAAACCCTGAAACACCACCCCCAGCACGACCCCTACACTGCCCGAACACCACTGCACTAAACCCTGAAACACCACCCCCAGCAAGACCACCTACACTGGCCGAACACCACTGCACTGCCCTAAACCCTGAAACACCACCCCTGCACCACCCCCTACACTGCCCAAACACCACTGCACTGCCCTAAACCCTGAAACACCACCCCTGCACCACCCCCTACACTGCCCGAACACCACTGCACTGCCCTAAACCCTGAAACACCACCTCCAGCACAACCCCCTACACTGCCTGAACACCATTTCTCTGCCCTAAACCCTGAAACACTAGCCCCAGCACGACCCCCTACACTGCCCAAACACCCCTGCACTGCCCTAAACCCTGAAACACCCCCCAGCACGACCCCCTACACTGCCCGAACACCACTGCACTGCCCTAAACCCTGAAACACCAGCCCCAGCAAGACCCCCTACACTGCCCGAACACCACTGCACTAAACCCTGAAACACCACCCCCAGCAAGACCACCTACACTGGCCGAACACCACTGCACTGCCCTAAACCCTGAAACACCACCCCCTGCACGACCCCCTACACTGCCCAAACACCACTGCACTGCCCTAAACCCTGAAACACCACCCCCTGCACCACCCCTACACTGCCCGAACACCACTGCACTGCCCTAAACCCTGAAACACCACCTCCAGCACAACCCCCTACACTGCCTGAACACCATTGCTCTGCCCTAAACCCTGAAACACTAGCCCCAGCACGACCCCCTACACTGCCCAAACACCACTGCACTGCCCTAAACCCTGAAACACCACCCCCAGCACGACCCCCTACACTGCCCGAACACCACTTCACTGCCCTAAACCCTGAAACACCAGCCCCAGCAAGACCCCCTACACTGCCCGAACACCACTGCACTGCCCTAAACCCTGAAACACCAGCCCCAGCATGACCCCCTACACTGCCCGAACACCACTGCACTGCCCTAAACCCTGAAACACCAGCCCCAGCACCACCACCTACACTGCCCGAAGACCACTGCACTGCCCTAAACCCTGAAACACCAGCCCCAGCACAACCCCCTATACTGCCCGAACACCACTGCACTGCCCTAAACCCTGAAACACCAGCCCCAGCACGACTCCCTACACTGCCCGAACACCACTGTACTGCCCTAAACCCTGAAACACCAGCCCCAGCAGGACCCCCTACACTGCCTGAACACCACTGCACTGCCCTAAACCATGAAACACCACCCCCTGAACGACCCCCTACACTGCCCGAACACCACTGCACTGCCCTAAACCCTGAAACACCACCCCTGCACCACCCCCTACACTGCCCGAACACCACTGCACTGCACTGCCCTAAACCCTGAAACACCACCCCTGCACCGCCCCCTACACTGCCCGAACACCACTGCACTGCCCTAAACCCTGAAACACCACCCCCAGCATGACCCCCTTTACTGCTCGAACACCACTGCACTGCCCCAAACCCTGAAACACCACCCCCACACGACCCCCTACACTGCCCGAACACCACTGCCCTAATCCCTGAAACACCACCCCCTGCACGACCCCCTACACTGCCCGAACACGACAGCACTGCCCTAAACCCTGAAACACCACCCCCTGCACGACCCCCTACACTGCTCGAACACCACTGCACTGCCCTAAATCCTGAAACACCACCCCCACACGACCCCCTACACTGCCCGAACACCACTGCCCTAATCCCTGAAACACCACCCCTGCACGACCCCCTACACTGCCCGAACACGACAGCACTGCCATAAACCCTGAAACACCACCCCCTGCACGACCCCCTACACTGCTCAAACACCACTGCACTGCCCTAAATCCTGAAACACCACCCCCAGCACGACCCCCTACACTACCCGAACACCACTGCACTGCCCTAAACCCTCAAACACTCCCCCAGCACGACCCCCTACACTACCCGAACACCACTGCACTGCCCTAAACCCTAAAACACTCCCCCAGCACGACCCCCTACACTACCCGAACACCACTGCACTGCCCTAAACCCTAAAACACTCCCCCAGCACGACCCCCTACACTACCCAAACACCACTGCACTGGCCTAAACCCTAAAACACTACCCCCGCATGACCCCCTACACTACCCAAACACCAATGCACTACCCTAATCCCTAAAACACTACCCCCGCACGACCCCCTACACTACCCAAAGACCACTGCACTACCCTAAACCACTACCCCCCGCACGACTCCCTACACTACCCAAAGACCACTGCACTACCCTAAACCCTAAAACACGACCTCCTACACTGCACAAACACCACTGCACTACCCTAAACCCTAAAACACTACCCCCTACACTACACAAACACCACTGCACTACCCTAAACCCTAAAAAACTACCCCAGCACGAACCCCTACACTACCCAAACACCACTGCACTACCCTAAACCCTAAAACACTACCCCCAGCAGTACCCCCTACACTACCCAAACACCACTGCACTACCCTGAACCCTAAAACACTACCCCCAGCAGTACCCCTACACTACCCAAACACCATTGCACTACCCTAAACCCTAAAACACTACCCCCAGCAGTACCCCCTACACTACCCAAACACCACTGCACTACCCTAAATCACTACCCCCATCACGACCCCCTACACTACCCAAACACCACTGCACTACCCTAAACCCTAAAACACTACCCCCAGCACGACCCCCTACACTACCCGAACACCACTGCACTACCCTAAACCCTAAAACACTCCCCCAGCACGACTCCCTACACTACCCAAACACCACTGCACTACCCTAAACCCTAAATCTACCCCCAGCATGACCCCCTACACTACACAAACACCACTGCACTACCCTAAACCCTAAAACACTACCCCCAGCACGACCCTCTTCACTACCTAAACACAACTGCACAATTTGTTACAGGCGTTGCAACGCAGGCCTGTGGTGCTTACTGGAAGTACCTGGTGGGCTAGTTGGGCCCCAGGGACCCTCAGGATTCAAGGTGACCTAATCCCCCAACTTAAAACGCTCCACGGGGTGCGTTTGCACAGTGGTGAAGGGAGGGGGTGGGGCCTCAGGTGACGTGGCGCGTTTTAAGTTGCGGGATTAAGTCCCTTTGAATCCTGAGGGACCCTGGGAGCCAACTAGCCCACCAGGTACCTTCAGTAAGCACAACAGAGTTGCGTTGCAGAGAGGTGAAAAAAGGTGCGTGGCCTCGGAACGCCTCTCTGCAACTCAGCTCTGTGGTCCTAACTGTAGGTACCTGGGGGCTAGTTGGGCCCCAGGGACCCTCAGGATTCAAGGGGACTTAATCCTGCAACTTAAAACGCGCCACGGGGCGCGTTTGCACACATGTCACCTCAGGCCCCCCTCCCTTCACCACTGAGCAAACGCGCCCTGTAGCGCGTTTTAAGAGGTAGTTTTAATCCCCTGCCCTATTATGGACTAGGGACTTGCAGAGGAGGTCATGCTAATCACAGGGGTACCCCAACGCATAGTGTTCCCTAGTGTATGTAGGTGTTTTCACTGTATTCTAAGTGTCTTTTAGCATAGCACTGGCTCTGGTTAGTCAGAGTCAGTTACCACCAGTACCCGTCTGAAAAAGTTGTGGGCACAGGATGATTTTGCAACAAGGCCTCTTTCTGCTCCTCTGTTGGTTCTTTCTGCACATCTTTTGCTTCTTTCTGTGCGTTTTTTCTTCTTTCTTCACATGTCCTACCTCTGTAGGCATAGTTAGAAACTAGCATTTAAAAACCTTTGAAATTCACTTAAAAATCATAGTTTTCAAGCACGTTATAGTTAGAAATTAGCATTTAAAAAACCTTTGAAATTCACAGAAAAAACCATAGGTTTCAGACACGTTATAGTTAGAAATTAGCATTTAAAAAACCTTTGAAATTCACTGAAAAAACCATAGGTTTTAGGGACAGTTATAGTTAGTTGGACATTTCACTCGTACAAAACCATAGAAATTCCCCGTTATAGTTAGTTCAGCTAGCTATAACTTGCGCCCCGCAATGCACTGCTGATGACGTCACATATTACATCACTCATGACATGGTCAGTGACATCACTGATGACATCACTGATGACATCTCAAATGACATCACTGATGACATCATCCATGTGATAATTTCATGCATCTTCTCACACCCTAATATAACTTTTGATACACCCACTCTAAATTACAGACTGCCATTCTCAAAACCATAGACACTCCAACACCAAAAACTACATACCCATATTCTTAGGTCTACACACACACATCCATTCACTCACCCGTACAGTCACTCATACTTACAGTCACTCAGTACAGGACTATCATATGCACTCATACACCTATATAAACACTCACACACCGCCACTCATCCATAGAGGTACTCACACACCTAGTCAGTCATGCAAAAAATTAATCACACACCCATTTACTCACCTATACAGTTATACACACACCAGCTCACTTACTCATACAAATACTAGCACATTCTTACGCTCTTATACAATAACTGATACAAGCACACACGCATCCATACAGCCACTCTCACTATCACATACTCTCACTTATAGCCATTTAAATACTCTAACACACATATATACTGCCTTTTACATATGTAGTTACTCGCACATGTACCACTGAGATATACATTCACTCACTAACACACCCATACACACACTCACCCACCCAAGCAGTCCATCACAGATGCACTCTTGAAATCATGCACCCAGTGAATCACCCACTCACACATCTATGTACAGAGTCACACACACCCCACCCACACAAACACTCAGGCAGCCATACAGATACTCAGAGAACCAATCAATAACCCATATAGACACTCATGTAGCTATTCGCAAATCCATGCATCCACTTACACCCCAACAAACAGACGGATACAGACATTCACACAGTTTAGTCACTAACCCATGCATTCAGTAAGATACATTTAATCACTCACTTGTAGAGTCAGTCACTCACGTACTAAATCATCCATTCAGACACTTATACACCCACTCATTCTTCAACACGCCTTTCCCTATATATATTAAACATATTTAAACTTTACAGAAACACACAGTCACTGGATGATGTCATCAGTGATGTCATCAGTGATGTCATTTGAGATGTCATCAGTGATGTCATCAGTGATGTCACTGACCATGTCATGAGTGATGTAATATGTGACGTCATCAGCAGTGCATTGCGGCGGCGCGAGTTATAGTTAGCTGAACTAACTATAACGGGGGAGTTGCTATGGTTTTGTACGAGTGAAATGTCCAACTAACTATAACTGTCCCTAAAACCTATGGTTTTTTCAGTGAATATATACATATATATATATACACACATATATAAACACATATATACACACATATATATATATATACACATATATACACATATATATACACACATATATATATACACACACATATATATACACACATATATATACACACATATATACACACATATATATATATATATATATATATACACAAATATATATAAATATATATATATATATATACACAAATATATATATATATACATATATACATATATATATATATACATATATATATAGCAACCAGTCTCTCTCTCCTACTCAAGAAAAGAGTGTGACACAGCTCCGGGGGAACAATGGAACGGCTTTATTGCTGTTAATGCGCTGGCATACAAAGGGTCCCCGAACGCTCGGCAGACACGTTTCAGCCTTTAAATGGCTTCTTCAGTGCCCGTTGCAGATGTGTCCTTTACAGGGGGTCCATTACTGTGGTGTTTAAAAGCTGTGACCACTCCCAGTCATGTGATCACGCCCCTCCTCTGCCTCACAGGTGTGAAGCTCCTTGCGCTGTGCCTGCCCCACCGCTGCATGCTGGACGTTATATATATATATATATACACACATTACCTACTGGCGGTCGCCAGTAGGTACTTATAGTTAGAACCTAGTTTCCATAGAAAATGCGTTTTTGTTTTGCCAATAACTTTGGCACCGTTTGACGAATCTTCGCGAAATTCTCCAAAAAATGTTTCATCCAGGTCAGCTCCTATCCTGAAAGTTTGGGGGTGATTTGTCAAGTGGGGCTGAGAAAAAAGGGGGGTCCCAAAAACTGTTTTCTCCATGTTAATTTTTATAGGAAATTTTAGCCAGGGCTACAGCCCGAACTGCTGAACGGAATTACATGAAATTTGGCAAAAAGGTAGCTCTTGGTTCAGAAAGCGACCTTTTTTTTTTTAAATGGTGTAAATCCGTTCATTAGTTGCTGAGAAATTCAAAAAATAAGAGTCAAAAAATCAATTTCCCATAGGAAACTTTAGCCAAGGCTACAGCCTGAACTGCTGAACGGAATTACACCAAATTTTTGCAAAAAGGTACTGCTTGGCTCAGAAAGCGACCTTTTTAAAAATGGTGTAAATCCGTTCAGTAGTTGCTGAGAAATTCAAAAAATATAAATATCGATATCTAGAGGCGCGGTGGATCCACGGACCCTCCCGACCACGAGCTTTATTCAAATTGGCTGTCAACACTCCAAACCAGGAAGTGTTGGCAGCCATCTTGTGACTCTGTAGAACCGAGTCAGAAGAAAACAGTGAAACAAACGTGAAAAACAAGAAAAGGGGGAGGGTAGAAACACCCTGACCCCTAGGCCTGCTCAGGGGGTCCCACAAGGACCCCCAGGGCCCAAAAACATATTTAAAAAAAAAAAAAAAAATCAGCGAAATTCGCGCTGGGGTCGTAAATCCCGCCGAAATTTTTAAAAAATGAAGTAATTGAGGCTCCCCGGTGGGCTAGGTCCCGGGGGCATTTCCAACAAAAATATGCGGGGCCCACGGGGCCCCGCAGCCCCGAGGACCGCCACCCCCGGGGCTTGGTTAACATTATGTGCGGGAGGGCACTCGGCCCTCCCGCAGCCCCGGGGACTGCCACCCCCCGGGGCTTCATTTTTAATGTGTGGGGGGCCTCCAAGGCCCCCCCACATGCCCCGGGACCACCACCTCCCCGGGGCACTAAAATGCAAATGCGGGGGTCCGTTACGGACCCCCGAGCCCCGGAGACCACCACCTCCCCGGGGCTTCAATCACATTGGGAGGGGGGCCACGCGGCCCCCCTCCTGGAGCACTTGATGTCCCTGGGGACTGCCACCCCCCAGGGCCGGCTCCTGCAGTGTCCCGGGGTGCCCACCCCCAGGACACTGCTGTTTGCTATGGCAGGGTGGGAGCCTGCTCTTGCTTCCAAAATCCAAAGCAGATTGGTTTTCCACACGGGGAGCTGCATGTCAGCAGCTCCCCCATGTGGAAAAGCAATGCCGGCTCCTGCAGGACGCGGGGAGCCGGCGGGACCGTGGGGGCATTGGGGCTCCCCCCACGGTCCCCAACGGATAGGACCTACCCCGGGGGATGGTGTCCCCGGGGCTAAATGTGGCCCCCCTCACCCCCCCCTAAAAAAATAGATATAAATAAAGGCCGGCCCCGGGGGATGGGGTCCCCGGGGCCAATAGAGGCCTCAGGAGGGGGGCCATGCAGCCCCCCTCCTTAAAAAAATTAATAAATGTGGCAATGCTCCGGGGGATGGGTTCCCCGGGGCAGGAATTGGCCACAGGAGGAGAGCCCACGCGGCCCACTTCCCGTTCAGATGTTTTAATTTTTTTTTAAAAAGGGGTCAGGCCCTGGGGGATGGGGTCCCCAGGGCCCAAAAAAAGGAAAAAGGGGGGGGGCCACAGAGTCCCCCTTCTAAAAAAAAAGGAATAAAAAAAAAGACCGGCATCGTGCCGAGGCCCCGCCCCCTCCCAGCAACACTCTGCAAACGCGCCCTGTGGCGCGTTTTAAGTTGGGGAATTAATTCCCCTTCAATACTGGGGGTCCCTGGGGGCTAACTAGCCCACCAGGTACCTCCTGTATGCGCCACAGGGCTGCCTTGCAGAGAGGTGGTCCGAGGCCACGCCCCTTTGAACACCTCTCTGCAACGCAGCTCTGTGGCGCTTACTGGAGGTACCTGGTGGGCTAGTTGGACCCCAGGGACCCTCAGGATTCAAGGGGACTTAATCCCCCAACTTAAAATGCGCCACGGGGCGCGTTTGCACAGTGGTGAAGGGAGGGGGTGGGGCCTGATATGACAAGTGTGCAAATGGGCCCCCTGGCGCATTATAACTTGGGGGATTAAGTCCCCTTGAATCCTGAGGGTCCCTGGGGGCCAACTAGCCCACCAGGTACCTTCAGTTTGCGCCACAGAGCTGCGTTGCAGAGAGGTGTAAAAAGGGCCGTGGCCTCAGACCACCTCTCTGCAACGCAGCTCTGTGGCGCAAATTGAAGGTACATGGTGGGCTAGTTGGCCCCCAGGGACCCTCAGCATTGAAGGGGAATTAATTCCCCAACTTACAACACGCCAGGGGGCGCGTTTGCAGAGTGCTGCAGGGAGGGGGCGGGGCCTGATATAACAAGTTAGCAATTCTGCTGTGTGGGATTTACTGAAGGTAATAAAAGGGGTAGTTGGCCACCAAGGTTGACGTTGGGGGCTAACTATCCCTCCTGTTACGTCCGCTAAATCCCACACAGTGGGATTGCTAAAAGGTGTTTGAAGGCCACGCTCACCTTTCTCCACCACTCTGCAAACGCGACTGCTATGTTATAGATAGAAATTAGCATTTAAAAACCTTTGAAATTCACTGAAAAAACCATAGGTTTCAGGCACGTTATAGTTAGAAATTAGCATTCAAAAACCTTAGAAATTCACTGAAAAAACCATAGGTTTCAGGGACGTTATAGTTAGTTGGAGATTTCATTCGTACAAAACCCGTGAAATTCCCCCGTTATATTAGTTCAGCTAACTATAACTCGCGCCCCCGCAATGCATTGCTGATGACTTCACATATTACATCATTCATGACATGGTCAGTGACATCACTGATGACATCACTGATGACATCATCCAGTGACTGTGTTTCTGTAAAGTTAAAATATGTTTTATATATATGCCAAGGTGTATTGAAGAATGAGTGGGTGTATAAGTGTCTGGATGAAGGATTTAGTAGGTGTGTGACTGACTGTATAAGTGAGTGATTAAATGTGTCTTACTGAATACATGCGTTAGTGACTAAACTGTCTGAATGTGTGCATCAGTATGTCTGTTGTTGTATAAGCTGCTGCATGTGTTGGTCAGTAGCTACATGAGTGTCTATATGGGTTATTGATTGGTTGCCTGAGTATTTGTATGGGAGACTGAGTGTGTGGGTGGGAGGTGTGTGACTCGATGTGCATAGATGTGTGAGTGGTTGATTCACTGGATGTATGGGTTCAAGATTGCATGTGGAAACAGCTGTATGGGCGGGTGAGTGTGTGTATGGGTGTGTTGGTAAGAGATTGGTTGTCTCAGTGGTACATGTCCAAGTAACTACATATGTAAAAGGCAGTGTATGTGAGAGTTGGAGTATATAAATGACTATATGTGAGAGTCAGTGATTGTGAGAGTGGCTGTATGGATGAGTGTGTTCTTGTCTCAGTGATTGTATAAGAGAGTAAGTATGTGTTAGTATATGTTTGAATAAGTGAGGTGGTGTGTGTATAACTGTATAGCTGAGGAAATTGGAGTGAGATTGATTCTTTGCATGACTGACTAGGTGTATGAGTAACTTCATGAGTGAGTGGCAGTATGTGAGTGTCTGTATAGGTGTATGAGTGCATATGATAGTGTTGTATTGATGAGTGACTGTATGTATGAGTGATTGTATGGGTAAATGAGTGGATGTGTGTGTAGACCTAGGAATCAGTGAGTGCGTATGTAGTAACTGGTATTGGTGTGTCGATGGTTTCGAGAATGGTAGTCTGTATTTTACAGTGAGTGTATCAAAGGTTATATTAGAGTGTGAGGAGGTGCATCAGATTATCACTTGGATTATGTCATCAGTGATGTCATTTGAGATGTCATCAGTGATGTCATCAGTGATGTCACTGACCATGTCATGAATGATGTAATATGTGACGTCATCAGCAGTGCATTGCGGGGCGCGAGTTATACTTAGCTGAACTAACTATAACGGGGGAATTTCTATGGTTTTATACGAGTGAAATGTCCAACTAACTATAACATCCCTGAAACCTATGGTTTTTTCAGTGAATATATATATATACACACTATATATATATATATATATATATATATATATATATATATATATATATATATATATATATATATATATATATATAAATATATGAAGACCAAGCCCCACTCACTGATAAAGAAGGGTCCGACACCGCCAGGTTGAGATGAAATGGATTTATTCAGAGTGCTTGTCCCAGCGCATGGTTCTTTAGTTAAAGTAACATGATGGCAGACGCATTTCAGCAGGTTAGCTTTTTTCAGTGCCAGTTACAGAAGCAGATCCTTACACCTGGTGGTCATTTGAATATTGCATTTGCCAATCAGTGGAGTCTTGTCCAGGCCCCTCCTCTGCCTCTCAGCTGTGTATCACCTTGCGCTGACAATCCAGACTGCTGCATGCTGGTATGTGGAGTCCTTTGTGGATACCAATTAAGTAATTGGGAAATCCAAAACACCAAGTGGTGTCCCAACAATGTGGTCCTCGAACCTCACTCCGCCGCAGCTGCCTGTCTTGGTGAGTACCGATGTAATTGCTGAAACCACTCATGTCTCCCTCGCAGTTAATACTGCTCCTCCCTCCCCGTGCAATAGCGTGTTTACTCTGTGGTAATAAAACTGCGTGGGGGGCAACGCATTTGCATTTCCATACAAAGTCCAAATCTGCACACACACACACAAGCGGTCGCCAGTAGGTAGCTATAGTTAGGACCTTGTTTCTATTGAAAAAGCGTTTTTTCTTTTCGCAATATCTTTGGTGTCATTTGATGAATCTTAGTGAAATTTTCAAAACTAATGGGGCGTTCAGGTCAACTGCTGTTTTGAAAGTTTCGGGGTCATTCGTCAAGCGGGAGCCGAGAAAAAGGGGGGTCCCAAAACATGTTTTCTCCATGTTAATTCCCATAGGAAACTTTAGACAAGGCTATAGCCCGAACTGCTGAACGGAATTACACCAAATTTGGCAAAAAGGTAGCTCTTGGTTCAAAAAACACTCTTTTTGTTAAATGGTTTAAATCCATTCAGTGTTTCCTGAGAAATGTAAATATTTCTCAGATATACAACTGGGGACGCAGAGGATCCTCGAACCCTCCCGATCTCGAGCCTGCAATCTGATTGGCTGCCAACCCTACAAACCAGGAAGTGTTGGCAACCATCTTGTGACTCGGTTGAACTGAGTCACAAGAAGGAAGGTAAAAAATCATGAAAAATCAAGAAAAGGGGTCAGGGTAGAAACACCCTGACCCCCTAGGCCGGCTCAGGGGGTCCCACAGGAATGCCCAGGGTCAAAAAAAGCATTTTGTTTTTTAAATTTTTGGCAGGATTCGCAGTGCATCCGCAAAACCAGCCAAAAAAAAACCAAAGCGTGGGCTCCCCTCCCCTGGAGCTAATTATCTTAAATGTGGGGGTGCCACTCGGCCCTCCCGGGGACCACCACCTCCCAGGGGCTATATTTAAAAGTAAAGTGTGGGTGGGCTCCATCCCCCCACACAGCCCTGGGAACTGCCACCCCACTAGGGCCGGCTCCAGCAAGTCCTGGGCTGCCCACCCCCGGGACATTGCAGTTTGCTTGGGATGGTGGGAGCACTGCTTCCGCCATCCCATAGCAAACAAGTGCTCCACTTTGAACAAGTGAGAGCATTTTGTTCTCACTTGTTCAAAGTGGAGCACTTTGCTTTTTACCCCCAGGGAGCTGCATCTTAGCAGCTCCCTGGGGCTAAAAAGCAATGCCGACTCCCGCAGGAGGCGGGAGCCGGCCAGGACCGTGGGGGCTTCAGGCTCCCCCAGCAGTTCCAAAGGAGATGGCCATGCCCCAGGAGATGGGGCCCCCGGGGCCGAAATCAGCCTGGGGAGGGGAGCCACTTGGCCCTCTCCCTTTAAAAGGAAAAAATTAAAAAACTTAAAAAATGGCCAGGCCCCTGGGATGGGATCCCCTTTAAAAAATACAAACAAAGTCCCAGCCCCGGGGGATTTGGTCACCGGGGCATATATCGGCCTCAGGAGGGGGGCCGCACAGATCCCCTCACGTTTTATTTTCATTAAAAAATAAAAATTGGGTGAGGCCCCGGGGGATGGGGTCCCCCGGGGCCCAAAAGGGTCAAGGGAAGGGGGGCCACACAGCCCCACTTCCTAAAATAACCCCCCAAAAAAGGAAGCCGGCAACTCGCTAGAGGCCCAACCCCCTTTCTCCACTACTCTGCAAATGTGCCTCCTGGCACGCTCTTGGTTGTGGAATGAAGTCCCCTTCTCTCCTGAGGGTCCTTAGGGGCCAACTAGCCCACCTGTTACCTCCAGGAATCCCCACACAGTGGGATTGCTGAAAGGTGGTCAGAGGCCATGCCTCTTTTTCTACCCCTCTGCAAACGCACCTCTTGGTGCACTACTGGTGGGGTGATGAGGTACCCCTGTGTCCTGAGGGCCTCAGGACTAAAGTGGAACTCATCCCCCAAGCAGCAGGGCACCAGGAGGGGGGTTTGCAGAGTGGAGGAGAAAGAGGGCATGGAGTCTAACCCCCTCTCAGCAATCCAGCTGTGTGGGGCTTACTGAGGTAACAGGAGGGCTAGTTGGCCCCCAGGGACCCTCAAGAGGCAAGGGGACTTCCTCCCCCAAATAGTAGTGCACCAGGAGGCACGTTTGCAGAGTGATGGAGAAAGGGGGCATGGCCTTTGACAACCTCCCAGCAATCCCACTGTGTGGGGTTTACTGGAGGTAACAGGTAGGCTAGTTGGCCCCTAAGGACCCTCACCAGCAAAGGGGACTTCATCTCTCAACCAGGAGCATGCCAGGAGGCATGTTTGCAGAGTGGTGGTGAAAGGGTGCATGGCCTACTATCAGAACTCAGTAATCCTGCTGTATGGGACTTATTGGAGGTAATAGGAGGGGTAGGTGGCCCCAAGGACGTCCTTGGGGGCCAACTACCCCATCTGTTACCTCCAGTAGGTCCCACACAGCAGGATTGCTAAGAGGTCTTCAGATGCCACGCCCTCCTTTCTCCATCACTCTGCAAACACGACTCCTGGCGCACTACTGGTTGGGAGATGAAGTCCACTTTACCTCTGAGGGACCTTGGGGGCCAAGAAGCCCTCCTGGTACCTCCTGTAAGTCCTACACAACGGAATTCCTGAGAGCTGGTCGTAGGCCCAGCTCCCTTTCTCCACCACTCTGTAAATGCGACTACTACTTAAAAAATGAAGAAATTCACCGAAAAAAACATAGGTTTCAGAGACGTTATAGTTAGGAATTAACATTTAAAAAACCTTTGAAATTCACTGAAAAAAACAGGTTTCAGGGAGGTTATAGTTAGTAATTAGCATTAAAAAAACCTTGGACATTCACTGAAAAAAACACAGGTTTCAGAGACGTTATAGTTAGTCTGACATTTCACTCCTGCAAAACCAGAGAAATTCGGCCTATATTAAGCTGAGCTAACTATAACTCGTGCCCCCGCAATGCACTGCTGATAACGTCACATACTACATCACTCATGACATGTTCAGTGACATCACTGATGACATCACCCACTTAATATGTGATGCACCTCCTCACACCCTAATATAACCTTTCATACACCCACTCTAAAATACAGACTACCATTCTCGAAACCATAGACACATCAATACCAGTTAGTATATACCCACTCACTGATTCATAGGTCAACACACACATCCACTCACTCAACCAAACAGTCACTCATACACGCTGTCACTCATCAATACAGCCACTGATATATGCACTCATACACCCATACAGAAACTCACATACTGCCACTCACCCACAGAAATACTCACACACCTAGTCAGCCACCCAAAGACTCAATCACACTGCCATTTACTCGCCTATACAGTTATACAGTTATACACACACCACCTCACTTATTCAAACAGATACTAGCACATACTTACTCTCTTATACAATCACTGACACAAGCACACACTCATCCATACAGCCACTCACAATCACTCACTCTCACATATAGTCACTTATATACTACAACACTCACATATACTGCCTTTCACATATGTATTTACTCACACATATACCACTGAGACATCCATTCACTCACCAACACAGCCATACGCACACTCACTCACCCATACTGTTGTATTCCGCTTTAGGTGTCCGTATATAGGTTTTCCTGAAACATGTCCTTATATAGGCACAATTCGCATTGCCCTTATATAGGCATAGAATCCCAGTCCTTATTTAGGCATTAGCCATGCACTCCAAATACAGGCATGGTCACCGACATCCGTCCACCCTAACGTCACAACGAGTTCTTAGAAACCAAACCCTAAGCCCAGCACAGGATTATTGATTTCTCCAAGAACTCATCTATTATGCATAAACCACTATTCCTTAAGGGTTCATTCCTGATGTCTTCCTCTGTCCGCCTTCATGTCAATGCTAACATTCCAAGGCACCTACCAGGTATAAATATACCTTCCCTTGCCCAAGCAAGTTAGAGGAGACCTCGACTTCAGAGGAGCCCGTATCCCGGCCTGACGCACTGAGAAGACGCTGTCATCCCTGCTCGCAGAGAATCCAGCTTCCAGTGTTCTGACTCCCTTCGCGGGGTGTTAGAGTTCGAAAGATCCGGAAGGAGATTCCCACCTCTCTCATTCTCAAGGTATGGAGCTGACTAGATCCTAGAGGGACTCTTGGCATACTAGACTTAACATACTCTTAGTATACCATACTAGAGAATACTTCACCTACTTCTTACCTTGCCCTACACCTAGAATAGGTTAGGTACACTGGGGTAGAACTAGCGTAGAGAAGCATCGTATGAGTACTCGCATTTTTAGCTCATGTTATTTATGTATATGAATATATGCTAAAAGACAATGCTAGAGCAGTATTATTTCTTTCTACTGTTTACACTGTACATTATATATCTTGCATACTGTCTTGTGATCATAACAGCTCATATCTCTTACACGAGAAACAAGACTGTTCAATAAATCCTTTTATTGAAACGCCCGTCTATTCTTTCTGTGTAACTCTGAGGAAACTAAGCATGCACGATTAGCTGAGTGAAACTGTTATCTATTGTTTCCACGATTGAGAAATGTTCCGATTCTAAAGGGAAACAAAGTTGTCATGTTTATGCGGTTGCCAGAAACTACTCCCTTCTTGTTTACAAGGAGTTTCTAGTGGCCTCTGAGTTAGCTGGCACAAAAGTAATTAAGTTTAATATACTCGATAGGGACATACTGACCTCAGTCCTATGTCAAACCTATAGGGTATATTATTCCAATGCGCAGAGCCTATTAGGGAAATAGGAACTACACTACAATACAGCCCCTCGCAGACGCACTCATGAACCCATACACCCACTGAATCACCCACTCACACATCCATGCAGGGAGTCACACACCCCCCACCCACCCACACAGACATTCAGGCACCCATACAGGTAATCAGACAACCAATTATTAACCCATATAGACTCTCATGTAGCTACTCACCAACCCATGCAGCCACTTACACACCAACTGGCAGATTGATACAGACATTCACACAGATTAGTCATTCACCCATGCATTCACTAAGACATGTTTAATCACTCACTTATACAGTCAGTCACACACCCACTAAATCATCCATTCAGACACTCATACACACACTCATTCTTCAATACACCTTGGCGTGTATATATACAACATTCTTAAACCTTTTAGAAACACACAGTCACTGGATGATGTCATCAGTGATGTCACAGTGATGTCATTTGAGATGTCATCAGTGATGTCATCAGTGATGTCACTGACCATGTCATGAGTGATGTAATATGTGACGTCACCAGCAGTGCATTGCAGGGGCGCGAGTTATAATTAGCTCAGCTAACTATAGTGCCTGAATTTCTCTGGTTTTGTACAAGTGGAATGTCAGACTAACTATAACGTCCCTGAAACCTGTGGTTTTTTCAGTGATTATATATATATATATATATATATATATATATATATATATATATATATATATATATATATGTATATATATATATATATATATACATACACACACATATATACACACACATATATACACACACTTTGCCTACTGGCGGTTTCAAAACTAATGTGTCAGTCACATCAGCTGCTGTCTTGAAAATTTCAGAGTGATCCGTCAAGCGGGGGCTGAGAAAAAGGAGGGGTCCCAAAACACTTTTTCTCCATGTTAATTTCCATAGGAAACTTTTGACACGGCTATAGCCCAAACTGCTGAATGGAATTACAGCAAATTTGGCAAAAAGGAAGCTCTTGGTCCAGAAAGCACTCTTTTTGGTAAATGGTGTAAATCTGTTCAGTAGTTTCTGAGAAATTTAACGATTTCTCAGATATACAACTGTGGCCACGGTGGATCCGTGAACCCTCCCAATCTCGTGCCTGAGATCTGATTGGCTGCCAACACTTCGAACCAGGAAGTGTTGGCAGCCAACCGAGTTCAATCGAGTCATAAGAAAAAACGTAAAAAAAAAAAAGAAAAGGGGGCAGGGTAGAAACACCCTGACCCTCTAGGCCTGTTCAGGGGGTCCCTGCCAAAAAAAACATTTAAAAAAATAATAATTTTGGCGGTAGTCGCAAAGAATCAGTGAATCAGATTGAAATTTTTCAAAAAATGAAGCTTGGGCTCCCGCACGTTTAATTAAGCCCCCAGGTGGGCCATGTCCCGGAGGCAATTACAAATAATAATGCGAGGGCCCGCGCATGCTCCTGCAGTCCCGGGGGCTGCCACCTCCCTGGGGCTATATTTAAAATAATGGCTGGGGGGCTCCCAGAGACTGCCACCTCCATGGGGCTCGCAAACAGAAGTGCGGGGGCACATGGCCCGGGGACTGCCACCTCGCCTGGGCTATATGTAAAAAATAATGCCACCTTCTCGGTGCTCGTACACTGAAATGCGGGGATCCCCCACACAGCCCGGGTGTGAGAAGTTGGCCTGGCATATGCTGTCCACTAATTATAGTGGGCACCTTGCACCAGTCCAAACAACCCCTTATTGGAGATAGGTTAAAGACAACCTTATTGAAAGCTATCCTAGTGGTAGCTATGGAGAGCAGCCTTCAGGCTAAGTCTTGAAGGAATGTAAAGCAGCTTGTTTTACCAGTCTATAATCTCTTGAGTGATCAAATGAAAGAGCACCACACCAGGTATATATTCAAAATATATGTATTTATTGCTAAACACACCCCTCTAGTCTCTTTATGAGGCTAGAGTTCGAAGTACATAAGTTAGAAGTTATTTAAACACAGTAATAGCACAAATACACGTTTGGGCCCTAGGGGCGTACCAAACCATATACTAATAAAGTGGTATGCGAACCACGACTGAACTAGACACTAGGCCTAGAGCCTCTAGAAGTGCTTGGACCACAAGGAACCACCCAAGGTAGTGACACAGGGGACCCACGGGAGACGCGTGCAGTGTAAATACACAACCGCGAATCGCCGTTGACTTCTATGGAGAAAGTCGGGATTGGGAAATTAGAGAAAAGGGACACTTAAAAGAGGACTTGGACCAAACCCTTTGAGATCTAGGACTTTGAAGAGTCTCTACCCACGGGAGCACCGGAGTACTCGTGTTACCTCACCCAGGGAAGCCGGGTGCATAGGTGCCTTTCGGGGTCGGGTTTCGTCGTCGGTTTGAATGGCGATCTGCTGCAAAGTGCTGCTGGCGACCAAGTGAAAAGTGTCCGGGTGGATGCAAGAACCTGAAAGCAGAGGGGACAGAGTCTGGGTCACTAGCCAGTGACCAGGAAGGCGATGGACAGATGCCCACCGATGTCGAGTGCTTCAGGTGCGTTGACGGTCGTCTTGACTCTTCAGCCATGAGGTCCAGGAGGCGTTGTCGGCAACCAGGAGCAGGATTCGGGCTGGTACATGATGTCTGTCGAGTGCTGAGGTGTCGGCGACCGGATTGGACCCAACAAGCCTTGGCAACGGCAAGTCTCGATGCAGAGGAAGATCGTCAATAGTGCAGACCAGCAAGGTCTGGGGAGCTCACCCAGCGAGGGTAAGTGAGGGCAGGCCTGGAGCAACCAGGATGATAAGTTAGGAAAAGATTGGCCTTCGTTAAGGGCTACTAGCCAACGGGCTAGCGACCGCGAAGGAGCCTCATGATGCCGCACGTGGAGCTGGCTTACAGGACACTCGTGGAGTGGAAGCCAGTGATCTTCGGTGCAGGTGGTGCTGGAGGCTAGGGCTACTCGGAGCCCAAAGCACGACTTCTTGGGAGACCCAGAAGAGGATGCACTTGCAAATGTGCTCTGTGTCCAGGGGTCACGGTCTCAAGTCACCCACGATAGCCACGGGCTTCAGCTTTGCTGGGGACTCAGGGTAGCCTCGGGAAGTCTGAGAATCCACCTCTGGTGATGCGATGACTTCGGCGTCCGACGGGAGCTTCAGAAATGCGAACCGGACAGATGCTTCTTTGGTGCCTGCCAAGCAGGGGAGTCACTCCTTGACCCCAAGGGAGATTCTTCTGTCCTCTAATCGTGAGTAGAGCGTCGAAGGTCCAGGATTCTGTTTCAGAGTTTCGTCCAGGGATAATCTAAAGTCCTAAGGACTGGGTTCCTATACTTATACTAAGGATAGGGGTTGGACTACTCTGTGGCCCCACCTATGGGTGGGTCAGGGCAGAGGGGTGGCTACACCCCTTTCCCTTTGTCCAGTTCGCACCAAAGCAGGGGCTGGAAGCCCCTGATCCGGTTTGAACTGGGGTATGCACAGGGACACAAAATGTGCCCCCAGTGCAGGACTTCAAAGCACACAGATGGTGCTCCCGCCCAGCCCCAATACACATTGTCCTGTCTGGGGAGGTGGTCACACCTCCCTGGGACAGGAAACCTATTGTCCAGGCCTCCCCTGCCGGAGTTTCGTCCAGCAGCAGGAGGCCAGACTCGTGTCTGTGGCAGCAGCATCCATTTTGTGATGC
This sequence comes from Calotriton arnoldi, assembly GCA_963921515.1. Taxonomy (NCBI): domain Eukaryota; kingdom Metazoa; phylum Chordata; class Amphibia; order Caudata; family Salamandridae; genus Calotriton; species Calotriton arnoldi. The sequence goes on from CAWUFW010005429.1 coordinate 1,234,810, forward strand.
CAGGGCTTTGGAGAGAAGTTACCGGGTTAGTCAGAGTTAACATGTCTTTCCCTCTAGAAGGGTGGAATGCTACCCCCGCCACCAGAATTGGCGGGGGGGTAGTATTCCAAGATGTTTGACACCAAACACGACATGTTTAGGTGCAGCCATTCCAAAGTTAGCATTTTACCGCGAGGTTATAATGCGCTTAAGAGTATATGGTCAGGCTGCACTACAAACAGCATCAGAGAAGGGTCTCCGAACGCTGCAGAGGGGCCCTGCTCATGCAGGGGCACCCCCTCACATAGGAACCACGCACTCTGCCTTCAGGATTGATAAGGCCTGCCTTAGGAGTGACTTATAGGTTTATATGTGTGTATGTATTTAGTGATATAGGTAACCTATATCACAGTAAGGGGTGCATGCACCACCTTACCCAGGCTGCAGTAGCAGACCTGTGGTGTCAGTTTGGATGGCCTTCCAGGGGTGGCATAATACATGCTGCAGCCCCTGGTAGGCCTCTGAGGTACCTATGCCCTGGGTACATAGTATACCATATACTAGGGACTTATAAGGGCACTCCAGATTCCAATCAGTGATGTGCCTAAGGCACATGGAAACCTTTTTACAGAGAAAGCAGATAGACTGGGGCCCTGAATAGCAGGATCCCAGTCCAACTAAGTCATAAACCAGCAAAACACCATAAAAAAAGTGGGGGCAACCATATAGTCAGATTCCAGCTTCCTACATAACCCCCCCCCCCCCAAACGAAAGGAGATAAGGCTAACCTTGGCCAGTTGAGCCTTCATTGACTAAGTGGTCATATAAGGAAGCACCTGCACTAGCATGGTTGCCCCCTGTCTTATGGTCCACTAAGCAATCCCTCACCCTAAGGGTATGAGAGGGTCTCCACCATGGGGAATCACTACCTGTGGTGTGCTTAGGTAAAGTGCAAGGCTGGTGAGGTGTCTGAGTAGGGAAGTGAGGCCCTAGGAATGTTGGCCTCAGCTTCCTCAGATCACTGGTCACCATGTACGCCTGTCTTTCCATGACTGAGTTGCACTTTGCTCTAAGGGTCAACCTTTGGCTGCCTACAGCTGGGGGTTGGGTCCCTTTGGATGGACTACTGGAGGGACAGGGCAGGTTTGGAACCTTCAGGTCCCAGGTTTGCCCTTGCCTACCAGAGTCCTTCTGGGGGAGGTCCCTACATAAAGGCATGGGGGATCCCGCAGTGTGTAGAGGAGTTTTCACCTGGCTAGGGCTACTAGACTGGGTGCCCCTAATCTGCTGATGGGGGGTTCCTCTGGACAGGGGGCCCTGGGGGTCCACTGACCTCCCTGACCTCTGCAGCCCTGGGCTGGCTGAGGCAGGGTAGAGAGGGGCAGGTTACCTGCTTCAGACTGGGTACCACCTTGGAAGGGTCCTCTGCCATCAGGGGTGTGGCCAGGCCAGGCCTGACTACCTCTGGGGTAGTTCCTTCACTAGGGGTAGGGTCAGTTCCCTGAGGAGGCTGACCCTTACCTACTGTCTGGAGGGAAGAAGACTTTTCTTCAACCCTTGTGCTCTCTTTTGGGGGAGAGTGGGCCATTCTTTCAGGCTCCATCTCTCCAAATTCTTGGGCTGGGGCTGTGGCCATTACAGCCCCACTAACCTTTACAGGGACGCCCAACATCCTAAGGTGGGTTTGGTGTTCAACTTCAGCCCAGGCTGAAATCTCCAGATCATTGCCCATCAGGCAATCTACAGGTAAGGTGGGGGACACTGCCACTCTCTTTGGGCCTGTGACCCCCTCCCAGTTGAGATTGACTATGGCCATGGGGTGATCTGTTCTGACACCATCAATGTTGGTCACCTGGTATTTAAACTCAGGTAAAAGCTGGTGAGGGGGACTAGTTTCCCTGCCACCATGGTGACACTAGCCCCTGTGTCCCTAAATGCCACAGCTTTCTGACCATTAATCATTGGCTCCAGTCTGTACCTGCCCATTGCTGTGGGACCCATGGTAAAGGTAGCAAATCCTACACCACCATCAGAGTCAGAGGAGTCTGTGGAGGGGTCCCTGTCTGAACCAGGGCCCACCTCTGTTCCTGTCGCAAAAGCACCTAACTTTTTGGGTGCACTACTCCCAACTGGAGGATTACTACTGGTAGTACCAGGAGGGGGGGTAGTAGTTGCTGGGGGAACATTTTCTTTATTGCCAATCCTGGGGCAACTGGGATCAGATTTCCAGTGCCCAGGCTTTTTACAGACATGGCAATATGGTTTCTTTTCAGGAGAGGAAGGAGTTTGGGACCCACCCCCAGAAGAGGAATTTTGGGGCCCTGTAGTGGACTTATCCTTAGATTTATCCCCACCTTTCTCTTGGGACTTAGTAGAATCTTTCTTCTGGTCACCACCCTGATTTCTAGTTTTTACTCTGGTTCTGACCCATTTGTCTGCCTTCTTTCCCAATTCTTGGGGAGAGGTCAGATCAGAGTCCACCAGATACTGGTGCAAAAGCGGGTTTTGACAATTATTAAGGATCTGCTCCCTCATAATCAAATTGTACAATCCTAAAAAGTCATGCACTTTGTTGCCATGTATCCAACCTTCCAGATCCTTTGTAGCACAATCTACAAAATCAACCCAGTCTTGAGTCTGAGCTTTTTGGGTGTCTCTGAACTTCAACCTATACTGTTCAGTGGTTAGGCCAAACCCATCTATCAGAGCACTCTTCAAGACTGTGTAATTGTCAGCATCCTCTTCTCTTACAGTGAGGAGCTTGTCTCTACCTTTGTCTGCAAAGGAGAGCCACAAGATTGCTGCCCACTGCCTCTGGGGGACCTTCTGAACTTTACAGGCCTTCTCCAGTGCAGTTATCCATTTGTGGATGTCATCCCCACTCTGGTAGGGAGGGACAATCTTGTTTAGGTTTCTATGGTCATAAGACCGGTCCCTATCTCTAGGGATATTGCTGCCACCATGGGACTCTAGTCCCAACTTTCCTCTCTCTCTAAAGAGATCTAGGGACTCCCTGTCTATGGCTAGTTGCTTCTTTTTGAGTTCAAGCTGAGCTTCCTCATATAGAACCAGCCTCTTTCTTCTCTCATGAGAGGATTCCCTCCTATGAGATGAGACAGAGCTCCCTATTGAGGTGCCAGAGTGGTTAGACTCCTGAGAAGAAGATCTAGACCTTCTGGGCACACTCACAATCCTTCCTGGGGGGACAAAGGGGGCATCATTCTGATCCTCCTCTTCATCTTCCACAGGAGGGATTGGGTTCTCCAGGTCAGGGTCATTGTCACCCTCCTGGCCAGTTTCAGAGGGGGGCTGGGGGTATTGCTACCCCTGGCACCACCCTCATCTTCTGCCCCACCCTCAGCTCCTACCCCTTCAGTCCCCAAGGGCCTACTAAGGTCATAAGCCACCAACAACTCCTTGAGGTGTTGGGTGGTGGGGCTTTGGCCTGTCCTTATTTTTCTCAAGTTACATAAAGCTCTCAATTCCAAGAATGGGAGTGTATCATACTTGGAGGGTGGAAGCTCAGTGGCTTCCTGCAAGGATTCTTTAGATCCTACCCTTAAAGACATTACTAGTGTGGTGTGGTGTATGCACTACCTACTCTAGTGTGGCCTACTAAACTCTCTTGAGTTGTAGAAAGGGTTGTGCTATCCCTTAACACACAACTCTAAGTTCAGTAGAACTTACTGTATTCTAAGCTTAAATTATATGTACCTTAGGTACCTTTAGTGGTTTTCCGTTGATCAATTCAATTGAGATTATCTGGTAAAACAATAGCAAGCTGGAATCCCACACGCTGCACACCAATGTGAGAAGTTGGCCTGGCATATGCTGTCCACTAATTATAGTGGGCACCTTGCACCAGTCCAAACAACCCCTTATTGGAGATAGGTTAAAGACAACCTTATTGAAAGCTATCCTAGTGGTAGCTATGGAGAGCAGCCTTCAGGCTAAGTCTTGAAGGAATGTAAAGCAGCTTGTTTTACCAGTCTATAATCTCTTGAGTGATCAAATGAAAGAGCACCACACCAGGTATATATTCAAAATATATGTATTTATTGCTAAACACACCCCTCTAGTCTCTTTATGAGGCTAGAGTTCGAAGTACATAAGTTAGAAGTTATTTAAACACAGTAATAGCACAAATACACGTTTGGGCCCTAGGGGCGTACCAAACCATATACCAATAAAGTGGTATGCGAACCACGACTGAACTAGACACTAGGCCTAGAGCCTCTAGAAGTGCTTGGACCACAAGGAACCACCCAAGGTAGTGACACAGGGGACCCACGGGAGACGCGTGCAGTGTAAATACACAACCGCGATACGCCGTTGACTTCTATGGAGAAAGTCGGGATCGGGAAATTAGAGAAAAGGGACACTTAAAAGAGGACTTGGACCAAACCCTTTGAGATCTAGGACTTTGAAGAGTCTCTACCCACGGGAGCACCGGAGTACTCGTGTTACCTCACCCAGGGAAGCCGGGTGCATAGGTGCCGTTCGGGGTCGGGTTTCGTCGTCGGTTTGAATGGCGATCTGCTGCAAAGTGCTGCTGGCGACCAAGTGAAAAGTGTCTGGGTGGATCCAAGAGTGGATCGGAGTTCTGAAGAACCTGAAAGCAGAAGGGACAGAGTCTGGGTCACTAGCCAGTGACCAGGAAGGCGATGGACAGATGCCCACCGATGTCGAGTGCTTCAGGTGCGTTGACGGTCGTCTTGACTCTTCAGCCACGAGGTACAGGAGGCGTTGTCGGAGACCAAGAGCAGGATTCGGGCTGGTACATGATGTCTGTCGAGTGCTGAGGTGTCATCGACCGGATTGGACCCAACAAGCCTTGGCAACGGCAAGTCTCGATGCAGAGGAAGATCGTCGATAGTGCAGACCAGCAAGGTCTGGGAAACTCACCCAGCGAGGGTAAGTGAGGGCAGGCCTGGAGCAACCAGGATGCCAAGATAGGAAAAGATTGGCCTTCGTTAAGGGCTACTAGCCAACGGGCTAGCGACCGCGAAGGAGCCTCGTGACGCCGCACGTGGAGCTGGCTTACAGGACACTCGTGGAATGGGAGCCAGTGATCTTCAGTGCAGGTAGTGCTGGAGGCTAGGGCTACTCAGAGCCCAAAGCACGACTTCTTGGGAGACCCAGAAGAGGATGCACTTGCAAATGTGCTCGGTGTCCAGGGGTCATGGTCTCAAGTCACCCACGATAGCCACGGGCCTCAGCTTTGCTGGGGACTCAGGGTAGCCTCGGGAAGTCTGAGAATCCACCTCTGGTGATGCGATGACTTCGGCGTCCGACGGGAGCTTCAGAAATGCGAAGCGGACAGATGCTTCTTTGGTGCCTGCCAAGCAGGGAGTCACTCCTTGACCCCAAGGGAGATTCTTCTGTCCTCTAATCGTGAGTAGAGCGTCGAAGGTCCAGGATTCTGTTTCAGAGTTTCGTCCAGGGATAATCTAAAGTCCTAAGGACTGGGTTCCTATACTTATACTAAGGATAGGGGTTGGACTACTCTGTGGCCCCACCTATGGGTGGGTCAGGGCAGAGGGGTGGCTACACCCCTTTCCCTTTGTCCAGTTCGCGCCAAAGCAGGGGCTGGAAGCCCCTGATCCGGTTTGAACTGGGGTATGCACAGGGACACCAAATGTGCCCCCAGTGCAGGACTTCAAAGCACACAGATGGTGCTCCCGCCCAGCCCCAATACACATTGTCCTGTCTGGGGAGGTGGTCACACCTATTGTCCAGGCCTCCCCTGCCGGAGTTTCGTCCAGCAGCAGGAGGCCAGACTCGTGTCTGTGGCAGCAGCATCCATTTTGTGATGCCAGGGCTTTGGAGAGAAGTTACCGGGTTAGTCAGAGTTAACATGTCTTTCCCTCTAGAAGGGTGGAATGCTACCCCCGCCGCCAGAATTGGCGGGGGGGGGGTAGTATTCCAAGATGTTTGACACCAAACACGACATGTTTAGGTGCAGCCATTCCAAAGTTAGCATTTTACCGCGATTAAGAGTATATGGTCAGGCTGCACTACAAACAGCATCAGAGAAGGGTCTCCGAACACTGCAGAGGGGCCCTGCTCATGCAGGGGCACCCCCTCACATAGGAATCACGCACTCTGCCTTCAGGATTGATAAGGCCTGCCTTAGGAGTGACTTATAGGTTTATATGTGTGTATGTATTTAGTGATTTAGGTAACCTATATCACAGTAAGGGGTGCATGCACCACCTTACCCAGGCTGCAGTAGCAGACCTGTGGTGTCAGTTTGGATGGCCTTCCAGGGGTGGCATAATACATGCTGCAGCCCCTGGTAGGCCTCTGAGGTACCTATGCCCTGGGTACATAGTATACCATATACTAGGGACTTATAAGGGCACTCCAGATTCCAATCAGTGATGTGCCTAAGGCACATGGAAACCTTTTACAGAGAAAGCAGATAGACTGGGGCCCTGAATAGCAGGATCCCAGTCCAACTAAGTCATAAACCAGCAAAACACCATAAAAAAAGTGGGGGCAACCATATAGTCAGATTCCACCTTCCTACACCGGGGACAGCCAGCTCTCCGGGGCACAAATTAAGTAATGTCGGGGTCCGTTGCGGACCCCCTGGCCTGGGGACCACCACCTCCCCGGGGCTTCTCTCCAGGAGCCCTCAATGGCCCTCGAGACCGCCACCCCTAGGGCCGGCTCCAGCAATGTCCCGGGGTGCCCACCCCTGGGACACTGCAGTTTGCTGTGCTAAGCCATAGCAAACTCTGGTCCACTTTATGGAAGCGAGAGCATGGAAAATGCTCTAGCTTCCATGAAGCGGAGCAGAATTGCTTTTGGACATGCTTGCAGCTCCTTATGTCCAAAAGCAATGCCGGCTCACGCAGCAGGTGGAGAGCCGGCAGGGACTATGGGGGCCTTGAGGCTCCCCCACACTGTCCCCAAGAGGCCATTCTTCAAATGATGGGGTTCAAGGGGCAATATCGGCCTGGGGAGGGGGGGCCGCGCTGGCCCCCTCCCCATTTAAAAAAATGTGAAGGCCTGGCCCCTGGGGATGGGGTCCGGGGTAAAATAGGCCTCAGGAGGGGGGCCGAGTGGCGCCTCTCCCCATTATTGAAAAAAATGGGTATGCCCCGGGGGATGGGGTCCCCGGGGCAGAATTGGCCCAGGGAGGCAGGCCCCCCTTCCCATTTTTTAATAAAATAATGATAGCCTGGCCCCAGGGGATGGGGTCTCTGGGGCCGAAATGGGCCCGGGAGGGGGGGCTGCGCAGCCCCGTCCTATTTCTTTGAGAGAAATAAATAAAAAAGTATCAGGCCCCGGGGGATGGGGTCCTTGGGGCCCAAATTGGTCCCAAAAAGGCGGCCTCATTCCTAAAAAAAAAAAAAGCCACAACTTGCAGGAGGCCCCGCCCTCTATCTCTACTACTCTGCAAATGCAGAGCACTACTCTGCAGATGATAATCACAACTGGTGTAAGAGTGAACCACAAAAGTACTAAATGAACATTTGCTTAACCCTCTGGTAGCTTGGCAAAAAGCAGGCAGGGTTCACTTAGAGGCAATTTATAGAGTATTTATGAGGTACTAAAATAGTGATAAAGTTGAAATACAGAACAAAAGTCTCAAAATTAATTTGAAAAATAGAGTGTAATTTAGTAAACAAAATGGCATCAAAATGACAAAAATCCAATAAGGGGAATCAGAGGTATGACATTTTAAAGGTTTAAGTAAAAATAGTGCCAAGAAGCACAAAGTGTCAATAATATACAATGGTTATGGTAGAACAGGACCTAGATGGAATTATACACCAACCATTTTTGTCCTCGTCAAAGATTTTACTTTCTGACTTTAAGTCCCAATCTGCTACAGGAGAACACTTCTAAAGCCTTCCGGAACCTCATGGGAGGCATTTAGAGACTCACAGGAGGGCAAGTAGAAGCCACAGCATGGTCCTGTTTAGGTCCAATTTCCACTGGTCCGATGGGCAGTATGAGGAGGAAAAGGCCTCTTTTAGCTGGTTGTGTCCCTGTTGCTTTAACTGGAGGTCAACCATATGATGCTTGGGGCACACTCCTTTGTTCTGGGTACAAGAGGGAAAGCAAGTCCGGTGTTTAAGGCTCTTCTCAGGTCATAGACAGCAGGCCCTGCCTCTTCTGCTCTTCCACATGTCCAGAAGTGATCCTACGTCGGTGCCTGGAGGTGCCACATCTATGTCTGGTACAAGCTAGTGGGTGGGAATTGCCCCTAGGAATGCCTCTACCAATGGCGTAAAGGTTCCCGGGGTTAACCCTAACCACTTTGGGCATTTTCAGGATGACGGAAGTTTTCAACCACACTAAACGTGGACTCTGAGGTCTGGGTGTGTGTGTGTGGAGAGTGTACTATAGTAATCCTAGTGTCTGCTTTTAGGCAGTCCTTGTATACCCCAGAAGCTCAGAGACAGCAGTCTGGTAGACCAAAAGCTGGCCTTTCAACAGTGAGTGAATATACAAGAGCTGTTTTGATGTCCTGTCCTTGCTCCTTTGAAGCGCACCACAAGTTTTAAGTGGCCCACTGTGATTGAAGCCTCACTGGCTTGCTTGCTTGACAAGAGAGGAGGCAGGCCTAGGTGTCAGCTGCATCTGCCTGTGGCAGGAGAGGCTTAAATATAACTAGTCCCCATACCATCCCGTCAAGGAAAAAACAGCATCTTCCCACGCCCCCTTTGTCCTCTGTCTGGAGCAATACACATTACTCAGAGGGGGAGTCATCAACAGTTCAAGGCAGCAGGCCCCAGAAACTTCGGTGTGACTTATAAGAATTTAAAAGGAAAGTTTAGGCACTGGCAAAAGGTTTATTTTACCAAGTCAAAATAACTGTTTAATACTGCCCTACGGGCTACAACAGCAGGCCCGAGCCATGTTTTGGGGAGCTACTTTAGTGGTTGGCACAATGAGTGCTGTAGTGCACTAGTAGCATTCAGTGGCGGCTCGCCGAGGGAGTGCTGCGGGGCGGTGGGGCGGGGCGGGGGAGGGGCAGGGTGCTGGGTAGTGGAGTCCGACATACGACGGACAGGAGTAAGGTAAGTAATGAAATAAATAAAACAATTTACCTTGCACGCGTCTCATCACCAACTCGGTGATGCAGCACGCGCAAGGTAAATTGTTTTATTTATTTAATTACAAGAAGAAGGAGCAACACAATTTAAATACAATAATGTCTATATTAGAATCAATTCTTCAAAGCGAAAGAAGTCATTAGGCAGATAATTCATATATACCACAAAGCTGCAAGTCTATAATTTGAATAATCGAATGACCACTTCCAGAGAGGAATTTTTTTTTGATTTGAATTACAATAAAGAAGAATGGATCTACATTATGAATTATCTGCCTAATGACTTCTGTCGCTTTGAAGAATTGATTCTAATATAGACATTATTGTATTTAAATTGTGTTGCTCCTTCTTCTTGTAATTAAATAAATAAAACAATTTACCTTGCGCGGGCTGCATCACCGAGTTGGTGATGAGGCGCGTGCAAGGTAAATTGTTTTATTTATTTCATTACTTACCTTACTCCTGTCCGTCTTATGTCGGACTCCACTACCCAGCACCCTGCCCCTCCCCCGTCCATGGACTTGTTCTAACTAGCACGTTGATAATAGACATGTTCTCTTCTTTGACTCCTCCCAACTACAAATTTCCTCTCCCTCAAATATAAATAGTACCACATATTTCCTTTTTTTGCATTATAGAAGGAAATACTGAGTGTTGGTGTGCTTTCACTGTTCCTTCTGGGTAGCAGAATCGAACCCGCGAGGTTGATGATTCGGGGTTATTGAATAGGGTACTTTAACCGATGGACTAACTCGGATCATGTTAACAGTATGATGTGGTGTTTGCCTTAACTTGATGCTGATAAATATCAATGACCACCATTGGCTTAAGGGACAACCAGTGGGAGTCAGGATGTTGGTCAGATGGCATTTTCTAGCCAATAGCATAAGTTTTACAGCTACTGGCGTTTTCAGAGAGGGAACAGTTTATTTAAATGAGGAATATAATAACCTTCTTCTTGATTGGCTACCATATACTTCACGGACCAGAGAGGGAACATTTTATTTAAATGAGGAATAGAAAAACCATCTTTTCGATTGGCTAGCATTTATTTTGCATTACAACAGGGATTGGATATTGGGAGGTATTTAAGATGTTAGCTTTGACCGCACGGTTGCAGCGGGATTTATTGGGCAGGCTGACGATTAACTACTAATAACCACTACTATTATTGAGGTAAGAGCTAGTACAAATGGGGGTTTATGAGGTGACTTTGCCTATTACATTGTTTATTTGGGTGCCTGCAATGATTTTTCAGGCTGTATTTAGCTGTTTTTTCTCCTCCCAACTATAAATGTCCTCTTCCTTAAATATATTTTCTTTTAATTCACGCCCTTTTTCAATAAACTTTTCCAATTTATTATCTTCACCACAATATATTTCTTCTTTTTATATATAATTTTTTTGCATTATAAAAGAGGATACTCAGGGTTGGGATGTATTTGCTGTCCTTCCGGGTAGCAGAATCGAACCCGTGAGGTGGATGGTTTTTGGTTACTGAATAGGGCGCTTTAACCGATGGACTAACTCGGATTATGTTAACAGGATGATGTGTTGTTTGCCTCAACTTGATGTTGATAAAAATCAATCACCACCAATGGCCTTATGGGATGACCGGTTAGAGACGGGTCTTTTGACAGAAGGCAATTTTAGCCTTTAAGAACGAGTTTTATAGCTACTTGCTTATGCAGAGAGGGAACAGTTTATTTAAATGAGGAATAGAATAACCATCTTTGGAATTGCACTCTAATTTAGCTATAAGTTAACGTATAGTTTTGAATAATTCATTACTATTCAGAAATATTATCATTTAAATGCTTTATATGTTTATTTTTAAGAATTTCACATCATAAAGATTTGAATCAGACCGCTTGCTTGAAAAATAGACGCGCAAAAATAACAGAGATTAAATAGGTAAGAATTATTTAATTTAGATTATCAAATGTAACTAAATTGGTCAAACTTGACCTAAGTCTTAAAATTTTCTATGTTCTCCTTTTTTTTTTTTTTCTCCCCCCTCCATCTTAGATGAAACTCCTCTATGAGTACTAGCGTACTCAAAATTAGATTCATGCGGTGTATTTGAGAGAGAGAATTTTTTTTTTAACGAGGATATTCACCTTAAATTACAAAGGTACGAATTTAGTTCTAATATAAAAGTGATTATCGGTTCTTACACCCCTGTTGACCATAAAATAAAGACTTATTCGGTTGCCATAATTGATTAGATATACAATGCTGTTCCAATTTATGGTAATTGGGATCTGTGTCAACTGTATAGGAATGCATTATCATTGGATATAGGTCTATTACTATTGTATTAAGAATATAGAAATGTGTTTAGGTGATGAACTATTAGTGATGTAAGGATGCTTAATATATTGGAAATAATCTACAATTACATTGTTTGAAATACAGCACCTCTATCTTATACTGGCACAACATTAGAATGGATATAGGCAGAGTTATACTTTTAATATGATCATGCATTTTTGAAGTCTCAATTGAATAGTTATTTTTGTTTTTTCTATTATTTCAGCCCTGATGACGTCTTTTTAGACGAAACACGTTGGCTGAATTAAGTATTGCAACGAAGAATGATTTGATATATACCACAAAGCTGCAAGTCTATAATTTGAATAATCGAATGACCACTTCCAGAGAGGAACATTTTTTGATTTGAATTACAATAAAGAAGAATGGATCTACATTATGAATTATCTGCCTAATGACTTCTTTCACTTTGAAGAATTGATTCTAATATAGACATTATTGTATTTAAATTGTGTTGCTCCTTCTTGTAATTTAGTATTTGTTAGTGTGGGTGTTTTGCGGTAAACCACGAGAAGTGAGCACTTTTTTCCTTATTACTTACTCTTTTTTTAACATTTGAATACGCCTAGTGCGCTAGTGCCGGGAGCCCTACCGCTTGAGTTCTGCATTACTTACCTTACTCCTGTCCGTCGTATGTCGGACTCCACTACCCCCCACCCTGCCCCGCCTCACCGCCCCGCAGCACTCCTTCGGCGAGCCGCCACTGGTAGCATTTAATTTACAGGTGCTTGCTACAGGTAGTACCATGTACTAGGGACGTGTATGTAAATTAAATGTGGCAATCATTTATATGGCAATGTTATCATGTTTGAAGGAAAGATCACACACACTTTACTAATGTTTGGCAGGGTTAAAGTGTCCAGCGTTCTAATGCCAACAAAAACAGGTTCAGCTACAGAAGGCAAATATCTAGGGTGACCCTGCAGAAGGGCAAATATCCAACAGCAGTGGTATGGAAATATATTTGCCACCATATCGCCTGAGATTAAAATTGTGTCCTTATTAATATGTAAAGAAATATCACGTCATTGCAGGTAATAATAGAAATCTGTAACAAATGGGACAATAGTTTTGTAAACAATATTTATGATGAGATATATATTCTGACATACAACCATTGGCTCTGCTTTATAGGCAGTACGTTTTTTAAAACAAAAAAGCAACCCCGCTAGACGGTAATCTGTTTCTGATTGCCCTGAATAGGCTCATTTACCACTGCATATCTTCAGAATGAGACTGATGAGTGGGGAGCTGCCATGTTCCCTGCACACTATAATTGTCAATGTTTAATGTACTCTTTCTTTACTTAAGCCCAAGTTGAGATGCCCTACTATCTGACAGCTTCTGACCGTTTTTAAAGCTTTCTAATGTTAAGAGGTACAACAAAGGAGGCTAATTGTAATCTTAGTTCACGTTTTCTCATCCTTTTGTTTCGCCTTGTGTTAACCAGATAAATGCTCGGTTGTATTCAACACAGCCACTTTAACATAGCACATGAATGAATTTTATTCCAGACATCCATTATAACTGTGCACTCTTAACACTGATTAATTAATTTTCTTGTACAACACAGAGCTACCAAACTGAGAAATTCAAATTTGGGAGAGGAAATTAATGCCTTTTCAGGTGTCAGCAATACACAGCAGCTTCTTTCAAGTTAAAACAGCAGAACTCCTTGTAAAAATATCTTATGAGTTTATTCACAGTGTGCTGTAAGAAGTACTAATGAAATAGATGCAATGTGTAAGAAAATATAAGACATTTTATTAAGACATTATAGACACTTTTTAATTATAAAATTCATAGAAATTGTTATACCCTGATTATGATTCACGTGCACATCCAGATAGTTTGTGACTGAATCAGTGTAATAAGTGTTTCAGTAATTACCGCCAGTGGAGGTTTGCGTTTTACAGTTTTTACCAGGTGGAACATGGAGGAATTTGCCTGAGGAAAACCCATACATTACAAGTTTTTGTATTTCAAATTGAGGACAGCACCTTTTATTACTTCTCTGTCTCCTTGCTCGAGGTGAGGAACTTAGACTGATAAGGAAGTTTGTCAACTTGTTGTATCAGCATTTTCTACACGTGGTATTAACCCCAATTTCTCAGGGGACTCATCATGTGTCATTTACTAGCCATGACCCCAAACAAAATAAACTGCTTTAAAAAGCATACACTTTATTGTATACGCTTTTTAGAAGAAACATTGGCAACAATCATTTACACACCACATCACTTAGGGCCAGATGTATCAAGAAAGCATTTTGCGATTCTGAAATAGCAAATTTTACCGATTTGCTATTTTGGAATCGCAAAATGCAATGTATGTAGGAATCACAAAATATTTTGCGATTCCTTAACATTCCCTAATGGCGAATCGCAAATTGCGATTCAGTATCAGGGAATGCATTCCCATTTATTCCTTGTATAGGCCCATAGGAATGAATGGGAATGCATTTGCAATTTGTGATTACCAAATTGGTAATCGCAATTTGCGAATGCAAATCTAAGGGTGCTTGGGGGACTAAGGCCCCCCTGATGCACCCCCAAAAAAGGTAAGTATGCACATGTGGTGCTCACACATGCCCTAAGGGCATGTGTGTGTGTGCCACATGGCACTTCGAAAAATGCACTTTTCAAAGGCTTCGCAAATTACCATCAACTTGAAGTTGATGGTAATTTGCGATTCCTAAATGCAAAGTCGCATTTAGTGAATGCTACATGCATCCCATTTAGGGAATCGCAAATTGAGATTCTCTAAATGCATTCACAATTTAGGTAATTGCAAAAAATTGCGATTACCTATATTGCGAATGCAAAAAGGTACATACATTGTAAAGGCAGTTTTGCGTTCGCAAACGGGCCGATTCTGTGAATCAGCCCGTTAGCGAACGCTTAGAGCCTTTAAAGGACAGAGTTCAACCTGCAAGCACATTTCTTTTTTATGTTGTATTTCTTTATTAACAGTTTAGAGGAGCTGCATCATGACAGTAACATTACAGCAATAATAGCATCGGCCACGCAAATGCAATGGCCATGAAAATGGTTGAATAACAACTCCTGTGGCGTATGCTCCTTACAAACATCAATGTCAAAGTATGTAATAGGAGGAGTAAAATAAGATAAAGGGGGAGGGGTGAGAGGGAGGGGATGTAGGGGGAGAGATGGGGGGGTGCCCCATCGGGGGGGCACGTAGACAAGGATGTCTCTGTTGGTGTCCTTAAACTGTGCAAATGTTAAGGGGATGTACTCCAGTACTAATGGCGGAGTCATAATGAGGTCAGAGAGGTGTGAGTACAGTCATTTGGCGGGGGCCAGAGAGGGTCTTGTGCGTGTGAGGTGATAGGGTATGTAAAAGATGCTTGCCAGTATCTGGATGGTTCCTGAGATCCCTGGACTAACAGACTATGGGGGCTGGGTTCCCACGTGTTTGCAGTGTCGGGGGAGGGGGAGATGGGGATGGGGATAGGAGGGGGAGGGGGGCTAGAGGAGGGGGAAAAGGGGGAGGGGCAGCAAGAGGTAGAGGACAAGGGATATATCGAGACAGGGTTATGGGAATTATATGAATACTGGTGAAAGGGTAGGAGAGGGGAGGGGTGAGAGGGGAAGGAGAAAGGGAAGGGTGGGAGAATATGTGGAAGGTAACTGTGCGGGAGGGGGAAAAGGGAATCAGAACAATGTCGGGGTGGGTGTGTGGATGGATGTCCCAGGGGGATAGGGAGGTCTGAGATGGGGAGGTACAGGGTAGGCTGTACACATCTGAGCTGTATGGGGTGTGTGCGGAGGGGGGGAGGGGAGGGGGTGGGATTGGCACCGAACTTGCCTGTGTCAACGGGGTGGTGGTGGGAGAGAGGGAGGGGGGAGAAGGATGGCACTGGTGCATGGGACAGCTGCACATGCCATGATTCACACGTTCTCTTCTGGCGACCTTGCTATGTCCGGGGTCAGATTCCCATTCATAAGGCGTTCTGCGTTGTCGCTCCACCCATGTGTAAGAAGGGAGCCCACACTTGGGGAAACACATCAGATTGATCCTGGAGGTTGTATATGATTCGTTCATGTGCGGTCGTGTGGATCATAGGCATTAGCCAGGTCTCTTGCTACGGTGGGGTCGGTGACCTCCACTGTTGCAGAATACATATTTTTGCAGTCGCCAATGCAGTATGGAGAAGATGACGTTGAAGTTTTTAGAGCTCCGGGGAGTGACGCAGGTCATGCAAGACAATGGCAGTGGGGGTATGCGGCAAATGCAGGGGCATAGTGGCACTTAGAATGCGGCCCACATATGACCAGAAAGGTTGCACCGATGGGCATTCGCATATGATGTGAGTCGTGTCGCAGTTTGTATTTGAGCATCTCCAACAGTTGACATGCGGAAGCAAATCTGCTCTGTGTAGTTTTGATGGTGACCAGTGCCAGGCGTGCAAGGTCTTAAATAAGCAAAACTTCAATCTTGCCTCCCGGGTGCCTCGGTCCTGGGCTTCTAATAGTTCTGCCCATTCACCGTCCTCGTAGGAAGCTGATAATTGGGCTTGCCATTTGGTATGGAGGGTTTGTGCCAGGGGTTGTGAGAAGAGATGGGATGAGAGTACTCCATACAGTCCGGACGTCACCCCTTTGAGTTTCCCCCAGGTGTGCAAGTATGATACCACCGGTGAAGCCGGTAGGGACCAAGGGCGTGGGCCTAGGGATTTCTTCAGGCAGTGCTGTACCTGGGTAAACTTCCAGGACTGCAGCGAGGGTAGGCCAAACTCCTCCCTCAGTTGCGCAAATGTCTGGAGGTCACCGTCATGAAGGAGCTGATCTAGGGAGTGGATGCCCGCCGTCTTCCATATGGGCAGGGACAGTGTCTGTCCGTCAATGCGTATGCCAGTATATCCCCATATCGGGGCTTTTTCATGAAATCGCTGGTGCGAACCCAAAAGACGATGTGCACGGTGCCAGTGCCTGTGCATGGCAGATAGGACCAAGTTGGCGGGGTCCCGTCAGATTATCCCTGTCCCATAGATGGCAGAGAGACCCATCTCTGTGGACAATAGGTACCGTTATATGTGCACCCATTGTGGCACGTCTGAGGTCCCTGGCAGCATGTACGTCAGTTGGGAGAGCTGTAGGGCAAGGTCAAAATGTTCTATCGAAGGGAGGCTCAATCCTCCGTAGGAGCGGCGAGCCTTCCATTTTGACGCTACCAAACGTGGTTTCAAAGAACTCCACACACAGGATTTTATCCTGGAATTTATTAGGTGGAGCGTGGTAAGAGGAGCCTGGAGGGGGAGCATTCCAAGGGTGTAAATGAAGCACGGGAGAGTTACCATGCATTTGGCTTGCACCCTACCGCACATAGAGAGTCCCAACACTTTCCACTTTTCGAAGTCTCTTTGCATCTGGGTGAGCAATGGGTTTAGATTATCTGCCATTATCCCCTCCATCCCCTTGTTCACCAAGACGCCCAGGTATTTGAGACGTGTGGGTTGCCAGTGGAAGGGGAACCCATAT
Source organism: Calotriton arnoldi (assembly GCA_963921515.1). Lineage (NCBI taxonomy): Eukaryota > Metazoa > Chordata > Amphibia > Caudata > Salamandridae > Calotriton > Calotriton arnoldi. The sequence goes on from CAWUFW010005429.1 coordinate 1,251,697, forward strand.
ATGGCCGATTTTGTAATACCATCTGGGATGGACAGTGCTTTGCTTTTGTCCAAGTTGATTTTGTAACCAGAGAAAGATGAGAAATCGTTTATAATATGAAGCAGTGATGGCAGAGACCGGTGTAAGTCTGTGAGGGTAAGTAGAATATCGTCTGCATAAAGATACATTTTGGAGTTTCCGGTCGGGAGGTGTAGGCCCGTTACATCGGCCGATTCGCGTATGGTGGCTAACAGGGGTTCCATGGCCAGAAGAAAGAAAGGCGGGGAAAGTGGACAACCATTGCGCACCCCCCTGCGGATTGGAAACGGACCCTATATGAAGCCCCACAGTTTTCCTGTGCTGTGGATTGTAGTACAGCAATCGTACTTTGGCAATGAATTGTTCGCCCAGTCCGAAGCGTTCCATTACCTTAAAGAGGTTATCCCACTACACTTTTTCTGTGTCTTGTGAGAGTGCCAGTGCATCAGTCCGAAGGCCTTTGGTGGACCAGAGTGTGTGGGCCAGGGTACGCAGGTGGTTTCTGGAGCAACGGCCGAGTACAAATCCTACTTGTGTGGTGTGGTGGACCAGGGAGGGAATAACTTTACGGAGGCGGGAGGCCAAGACACTGACCATGATTTTGATGTCACAGTTCAGCAGTGAGATAGAGCGGTAGCTGCCGCATAGTAAGGGGTCTTTCCCAGGTTTGGGTAGGACAGCTATCACCGCTCTGTTAGAAAGAGGGCATAGAGTGGACTTGCACTCCGCTTCTTGAAATGCTGCAAGCAGGGTGTCAACTATCCCCTCACCTGCCCAGCAATAAAACTCCACCAGAAAGCTATCTTCTCCCAGGGCTTTATGGTAGGGGAGGTTAGCTATGGTGTGTGTAATCTCCTCCTTGCTTATCTCACCGTCGAGGAGCTCTCTGCCCTTGTCCGAGAGACAGGGGAGGGTGGCTTCCATAAGGAAGGTCTCCATTTGTTCCCCTCCTGCCGGCGGCCAAGGGGTGTAAAGGGATTTGTAGAACAAAGCAAATTTGTTCACAATATCCTGGGGGCGCGTAAGGGTCCCCCTTCAGCTGACTGAATGGCCGATATGGCCACAGCCGCCTCACCTTGGTGAAGCTGCACCGCCAGTAGTCTTCCTGCCCTTTCCCCTGATCATAATGTCTCCCTTTCATCCTCTGTAGGGCATATTCCGCCTTGGAGGTAAAGAGACCATTTAGTGCCGTACGGACCTGTTCCAGGGCCCGACGATGCTGTAGGGCAGGTTGCGCAGTGTATAAGCGGGTATAGGACGGAATGTCTTTTTTCCAGATCTTTTTGCCGGGTCGCTATTAGTCTATTGGCTTCTGCTGCATCCCGCCTGAGCTGGCCCCAAATGGTCGCCTTTGCTGCTGCCCACAGGGTCCTGCCAGAGTCTATGGACCCCTGGTTGTTAGAGAGATACACTTGGAGGTGCGCTTGCAGTTGAGATTTGCCCTTAGGGGCCAGGTGACGCTGTATATTCATGCACCAGGGTTTGCGGCCTAGTCTGGCCAGTCCTACCTCTATTGACAGGAGGACCGGGAAGTGATCAGAGAGCGCTGCCTCTAGGATGCGGGAGTCCCGGACAAGTTGTACCGTTCTTTGAGAAACCAGGAAATAATCCAAGCGGTTTTAAAGGAGAGTGGGATTTGTCTCTTTGTTGTTCTTGTAGGAAGGCTGCAACAGTTTGGAGGGCTGAGGCCTTGTCCTAGTGGGTGCGGGTGGATCTATCAAAGTCCCTGTGTCTTGAACCGCTGGTGCTCCGTCTTCTGCTGTCCGATGCTTGAGAAGAAAGGTCGGCTTGCGCCTGCTGCGTTATTGTGTTTTGGGTGTCCATGGACTGTGGCTCTGTGCGGTCCAGGAATATGCACAGATCTTCTGGGTCGGAGAAGTCCCTAGAATCTTTAGTGATACGGAAGCGGGCTGGCTCGAAGAGGCCGGATTTGATATTCCTTTGCCGGAGTTGGGGTCTCATAGAGAGGAATGCCTTGCGGCATTCATTAGTCTCTCTGGAGAAGTCCGCTGCCATGCGTATGTTGTGTCCTTCGCACATGAATGAGCCTTTGGTGCGCGCAGCTGCCAGTAGCTGCCTTCCATGCTCGTGTCGGAGAAAGCAAGCAATGAGGGGACTTGGGCGTGTGACAGGGTCCTTGCGGGGGGGCAATGCGGTAGGCGCGTAGTAATTCCAGAGGCGGGTTGAAAGAGATGCCGACCAGCTTCGGAAGGGTGTCACTGAGAAATGCTCCGACATTCGAGCCTTCAATCTTCTCCGGGAATCCAAAGAAACGAATGTTATCTCTCCTGCCGCGGTCTTCCAAGTCGACTAGCTTGCTACGGAGGAATAGAAGTTCTTGATCCCTGCTTTGTATGGATCCGAGGTGGCCCTCAACCGTTTTCAGTCTTTGGTCCAGTCCCTCCGCTCGTGTATGGAACCACGCAATGTCTGCTCTGATCGACTTTGCTTCCGCCGCTAGAGAGGAAACATTAGTGTCCATCCCTTCCAGATGTCGGCTGACTGCGGAGATTTCTAGTAAGATGCGGTCCATGGTCTCTCCCTGAGTGGAGGCTGGAGCAGTCTAGGGGGGGAGCTTCTGTAGGAGGGGTGGTACCCTTCATGTACATATTGCTTGGCTGCTTGAGTGCTTCCGTGAAAAGAAGTTGCCTGGAGGTTTTATTTCCATGCTTGTTGGTGGACATTCGTCTCCAGTTTCTAGTGAATACGCAGTATCAGCGAGGAACGGTAGGGCCAGACCTGTGGAGGAGCAATGATGGACCAACAATGGATACTTGTTGCGGACAATCCCGGCATGGACGGCGATAGGTATGCAGCGTCGCGATTCACTCAGGCCGTCGACTCCTTGGATGGGCAATTAGTGCCGCCGCTTTCCGGGTTTAGTACTGGAAATTCCCTGCTTCCGGCATCAGATCTGTAGATGGAGGGGGCACCTCCCTGGATGGGAAGTAGCAACGTTGCTGGCCCCGCTGCAGGTAAGGCGACCGCTGTGCGCTACGTCAGTGAGCGGGAACCACCTTCGATGTGATGTGGAATCCACTGATGTGGGGCCAGGGGTTGCTAGCTGAGGCATGGGGTCAGATGTCCGGTTGGAGTTGGGCCCCAGAGATCTCCCTCTCCATACAAGTTGCTCCCTCGTTCCACATCTCAGCCCCGCTCTCTTCTCTTTGTTCTCTGTGTGTTCTCCTCTGTTTGTCCCCCCCTAGTCCACTTATCTCGGTACAAGGGCCCCCCAGCCTCAAGGAGTCAGAGCGGGTGTCCAGGGGGCCAATTTGAGGTAGCCGGTGACGACGGTGTGCGCTCTATGCCTCCAGGCCCAGCACGTATGTCCGCTTCCTGGGACTCTCACCTGCCGACGGTCATTTGAAGTGAGCCAGAGCTGGTTATCTGGCCATGGCGGGACTTCAGGAGGCACCTTCTCAGGGGGGAGGGCATGTACGGACTCCCCTGTTGTGGTTGGAAGCATGGTTGTGTGCCCGCTATCTCCTATGTTCAAGGCGCCACGGTCCTGCGGCGCTGGGAGCTCCATAACGGTAACTAGTGGGCAGGGCAGCCGACTACGCAATGGCTGAGGCTTCGTACATGCCTCTAGGCCCAGCACGAACACTTGCTTTCTGGGGTGCACCCCTGCCAGTATGATGCCTCAGCAGTGCCAAATCTAGAGTCTTTGGCGACGGGGGTGCAGGGTATCCCGGGCTATGTTGCTGGTGCACCCCTTGACGTGCCCCTCGTCGGCTGTCCGCGGGCTGCTTGATGTGGCCCAGAACCGGCAACCGGGCCGTAGCGGGGTCCTAAGAGGCACCTTCTAAGGGGGGGAGGTGGGGATTGTGCAAGGGTTACCCCTGTTGTGATCAGGTGCACGACGGTGTGTCCGCTACCTCCTCGGTTTGTTGTATCGCGATCCTGCGGCCTTTGGAGCTCTGGAGTGGTAGCTGGTGGGCGGGGTCATCTGTCTATGCGTTAGCCGAGGCTTCCTGCATGCTTCTAGGCCCAATGCGTATGCCCGTTTAAACTGGCGTTCTCCTGCCTATGTTCTCCTGCGGTGCCAGTTTGCTGGTCGTTGGCGGCAGGAGCTCAGGGCACCCCGAAGGACACTAGTGGTGCATCCCCAGCTGTCCCAGATAGGCCGCAGCCTCCCTCTGGAGCCAGTCCCGGAGTGGAGCTCACAGATCAGGCGGCCATCATCGATCGTGGCAAGACCACGCCCCCTGCAACCACATTTCTAATTAGTTTTTGTTTAGCCAGCTCGTCTGCTGCGTGCTTTTAAATTCCAGCAAGAGCCCATCCTCTTCCAGTTTTCTGAGTATCAATCCCCTTAGTGTCAACTGCTTTGGCTTTCCTTCTTTCTGTGCTGGCACCTCTGTAGAAAAACCATCATTTGCACTGTCATTATCAGATGATGGTGTAACTTAGACTCTGATGACATGACCATGCAATCATTAATTCCAACATAATTCATAAAATTCTTGGCACAATATCTAAAGTTGTTATCTTAGATTGTACTTTACCCATCTTAAACAAACAATTCTATAAAGGTCAGCATCATGTGAAGGATAACATTGCCTCTGTGCCAAGATAACTTAATTCATGTTTTGTATTTGTGAAGTGTAGAATGTGAGTGGAAGCTTCTTCCAAGTGTGTTAGGTTATATCACAAAGAAATTGAAATCACAAAAAATAGTACTTGAAGTTAAGGCAGGAAGCGTCCCTGTTCCAATGTGATTGTGACACTCCAAGCGACTGCTGTGGATAAGATTGAAACTCCTTGAGAATTGTCGTACAGTAGCCGTGGGTGCATGTTTTGCACTCATACAGTGGGGCTGCAATGGTAGGCCTGAAACCAAGTTTACACTGCCATTATAGTGGATGGCACAATAGGTGCTACTGTCAACTAGTGGCATTTAACTTCCAAGACTGGGTTACAATTGGAATCATATGCTAAAGAATTATAGACAAGTTAAATATATGACCTTTATAGAGAACTCATAGCATTGGTTTATTCTATCAAGGTATCGCTTAAATTACATTCCACTCATGGTGGGCTACCATGCAAATTCCTATTCACTGAATCAGTTGTCGCTTTGCCCTTGTGATGAAAAGTCTATACAGTCAAATTTGCATATTCTGTGTTTTTTCCCCCTCCATAGCCAGCTGAGAAAAAAGTACATTGTTACTTTATTACGTAAGTATGAGGTTAGACAGTGTTCACCAGTTCTACTTTTTAATCAACAATTGGAAAATCTTAATGTATGTTTTGCGCTTGCATCTTTTCTCTGGGCATTGCTGAAAAGCTGCGTCTATCCCAGCTGATGTGATCATGATTTATTGGCTGGTTTGTAAACACACTTAGAAGCAACCGCGTGGAACATGTGTTTGTAATATTTAATACATATCTGCACTTTATGAGATTTATACAGATTAATTAAATGATGGCATATACGGGGTAGGTTTCGAGACTATTAAATACCGTACAGATACAGAGGTAAAAGCAATGGATTTTTACTCATTTTTCTTAAACTATGAATTTATGAATTATGCATGGATTTTAGTAATATAGAATTATGGCTTGAATGGTGTTTTTACCTATTTTATAATTTTTTACTTATTAGGTGCTTTTAATAATTAGCAGATATGAGTATTTTACAAGTTGTTATATAGATTAATTAATTGAGGGATTGGAAGGTGACCAGGTTGTGGGATTATCTAAATATTGTATAGATGCTGAGTCTAAAGTTATGGATTTAGTAAGTATTTAATTTAATTATAAATTCGTTATTTCTGTAGGGACCTTAGCAATATAGAATTTTGTATCAAATGATCCCTATTATTTGTTGTTAATTGATGCGAAATAAAGATTTGTGACTGACTGACAAGTTAAATATGCAAAAAGAACAATTGATGGACAGAATGCAGAACAATGTCATACATTCACCGCAGTACAGAGATCTGGGCCTAAATCCATCGTTTTTTTTGCTCCCCATTCCCTCCCAGTTTAGACACAGCCATATGCAAATCAGTATTGACCTTGTTCCCCATGGGAACAGTTCAACCCGAACTTCCAGGCCAGGTCCTCCCTGGACTAGAAACAAGCATCCTAGGACAAGTTTCGGGGTATCACCCCTCATCAGCCAGGCTAGCTTGGCTCCGGTGCCATGGAGAGCACGGGACCCACGTCTGGGCATACCCATCCCCTCGGGTGGCAAATGCAAAAAGAACAATTGATGGACAGAATGCAGAAAAATGCCATACAGCCACCCCAGTACAGAGATCTGGGCCTAAATCCATCGTTATTTTGCTCCCCATGCTATTCCAGTTTAGACCCAGCCGTTATGCAAATCAGTCTTGACCCCGTTCCCCATGGGAACAGTCCAGCCCCAGCTGCCAGGCCAGGTCCTCCCTGGACTGGAAACAAGCTTCCTAGGACCAGTTTTGGGGTATCTCCCCATATCAGCCAGGCTAGCTTGACTCCAGTGGCATGAAGAGCGCGGGACCCACGTCTGGGCATACCCGTCCCACTCGGGGTAACAAATGCAAAAAGAACAGTTGATGGACAGAATGCAGAACAATGCCATACATTCACCCCAGTACAAAGATCTGGGACTAAATCCATTGTTTTTTTGCTTGCCATGCCATTCCAGTTTAGACCCAGCCATGAGGGGTGTTACCGCGAAACCGGTCCCAGGATGCTTGTTTCCGGTCCATGGAAGACCTGGCTTGGCAGTTCGGGCTGGACTGTTCCCATAAGGAACATGGTCAAGACTGATTTGCATATGGCTGGGTCTGAACAGAGGTGTCGAAGTGAGCTAAAGAACGATGATGGATTCAACCCAGATCTGTGACTGGGGGTTAGTGTCTTAAAAGTTTCAGCTCTCCGTCCATCGCCTTTTTGTGTTTGCTTTGTTCACCCTAAGTTGGCAGGGTATGCCCAGACGTGGGACCCTTGCTCACTTTGCCACTGGATTCAAGTTAGCCTGGCTGATGGAGGGTGTTATCCCAAAATCAGTCTCAGGATGCTTGTTTCCGGTCCAGGGAAGACCTGGCTTGGCAGTTCCGGCTGGACTGTTCCCATAAGGAACAGGGTCAAGACTGATTTGCATATGGCTGGGTCTGAACTGGGGTGGTGAAGTGAGCTAAAGAACGATGATGGATTCAACCCAGATCTGTGACTGGGGGTGAGTGTCTGAAAAATTTCAGCGCTCCCTCCATCATCTCCTTGTGTTTGCTGTGACAAGCTAAATATACCAACTAGGAGTATACCAATTCAACCATGTTTAGAGGGGGAGCAGAAGCACTTTAGTACTGGTTAGCAGAGGTAAAATGGTAAGAGTACTAAAGCCAGCAGTCATAGTCATAAATAGGGTCCAGCAAAGGGGAAAAATCTGGGGTGACCATGCAGAAAAAGGCTGAATTTCCTACACACTTTCTGCATGTCAGTGGTGCTTGAAGAGTAAGCCAAACCCACAGAAGCGAGAACATTTCTACCACCATACTTAAAGCTGTGAAACCCTGAGGCAGCATCCTTCCATCAGAACTATACCCCCAGGAAGTCAAGCAGCTGAGATGTTTAGCTGCTGCAGCTGCATGAGACAACAGAGGGCGGAGCCTGATTCAGAATGACGGCAAGAGAATGACAACACTGGCTTCCTCCCAATGGTGTGCCCAATCAAATCATAGGTGTTCCGGAACCCATGTTCTCAGGACCTTCAGTACAGTCGAGCAAGACCCTATTGAGTTTTGCAGACAGACAGGTGGCAACACCTGAGGGGGAGTGCTCCATGCTTACCATTTGTGGCTGTTGTTCTGCTTCTGGATTCAGACACCATTGAGGCATTTTCTTTGAACTAGACATGTAACCTTTTTTTCTCTTATATATTTTATTCATTGAAAATTCCAGATAGGAAAACATAGAACAACAGTCCACAGCATATACTGTTGCAATATTGAAATGACACTGAGACAAATGCAAAGATGTCTAATTGTGGCCCGTGTTAATGGCCAACACAAGCACACAGACCTACACATCATGTACATACAGTATTTAGTAGGCAGCTGGAACATAACAACAGTACTCTTAAATGGCTATGGGCCCCTAAGTGGGGTAGTATGGCGATATCAATGGGAATGAGAGGGGCTGGTACTCTTCATAGCAAGCAAATATCTGGAAACAGGCTCTTTCTCATCCAATGCAACCTCCCTCTGTAAGGACAGGTAGGTAATGAAAGGGCCCCAGATCTTTTTGTGTCGACACACCTCTGGCATCAATTCCCAGTATGCTCTTGTTAATAGGTCTCATCCTGCAGTCAACATTTGACCTGACAAGAGGGCGCCGGCCCCAGTGTATTGCCACTCCACGCTTAGCCAGGAGGAGTACTATAGTGTTCAGACAACGAACACCAGGTGTGACCTCTTTTACATACCAAAAAACAGAGTAACTAGTGGAGATCTTTGTGGGCAATGGCTGGTAATATGTTTGATAGTGTGGAAGACCTCAGTCCTGAACTGGGCCACCCTGGAGCATTCCTCTGCAAGGTGGATGAAAGTCGCTCCCTGTTTGCACATCTGAAGCAACATGAATCCTCCCAGAGGTCGATATTACTTAATTGCACAGGTGTGCAATACAGTTATTGTATAACCTTTATATGCAGGAGCCACCGCCTGTAGTTTGGCAAGAGTGCACCAGATGAGTAGCAGCAGCAACACTACTCCTTCTTTGTTGGTTTGGGTTCCAGATCAGCTCACCAACTTACCAAGCTTTCAGGGTACTTATAGGGACTGTCTCCTGCATGTTGGCATATAGGTGAGTGATTAGTTTATCGGACAACAAATGTGTTATGAGGTTGGCCAATGCATGGAAGGTTGGGGGGCCTCCAGAAAGATGGCATGTATTTCTGTGAATGCAGCTCTGAGTCTGTTGTATAAGAATACATCAAGAATGATGTGCATCAGGTCATCTGAGATCTGTTGAGAGGAAAGGAATTGCCGCTCCAGGTATAGATATCCAAACGTGCGGAGCTGTAAATGGTTTAACTGGAGGCAGACACCAGGATCACTAGTCAACTGCATAGTCAGGAGCATAGGGTTATTAATGAGCCATATACCCGGCCAGTAGAGACAGTCCAGATGGGCATGTATACGTAGTCTATCCCGAGCCAGTACAGGTCATGCCACAGTATCAATCTCCAACTGTGGCCTTTTGACAGGCAGACAAAGGGCTGTGTTCAAGGAGTAGGGTGCTAAGCCATCTGTCTTATAGGCTATATGGGATTGGAATAATGGGGGATGTAGCCAGAAGTGTGCAAACTGTGCTTGGACATATGAATAATACAGTTCCGTACCTAGTACACAGAGTCCAAATGGAAGAGTCAACATTTCTCGAGCAACCCTTGGCTGCTTACCAGCCCAGGCCAAGGCCATAAGTTTAGCTGGTAGGTGCCTAAAGAATTGAGTGCTAAGGGGAACAGTGACATTGATAAACAGATACAGAAACTTAAGTAAAATTATTCGATCCTACCTTGCATAGACAGCAGAAGTTGGGACCAGGCTGAGATTTGCTCCTTTAGCTAGTGCATCAGTTTGATATAGTTCACCCTAAAAAGTTCATCAATGCTCCTACTGAACCAAACTCCTAAATAGCGAACAGGCTCTGTCACCCACTGCAATGTGTATTCAGAAGTGAAAGGTTCTGTGTCTGGGGTCAAGTGAAAGATAATCAACATAAATCAGTAGATAGAGGTTGAAGCATATTGTCCAAATGTAATAAATGTGCGAGTTATGGGTTTGGTGTTGGTATGTGGGTCATGGACATACAACGTCACATCATTAGTGCATTGAAAGTAGTGGACGCTGTGAATGCCTACTGATTACTTACAATGGGGGGCACCTCTGGGACCTACTCTGTACTACGCCCATGATGACCCCACAGGGAGGCTAGGACTGTGCTAACCGTAATGTGCGTTCCCACATGTCTCCCGACCTGACGAGTAGTCAGATGTTATCACCCTTGTATCTCTACTGTATCTGCAATTTCACTGTAACTGTACAATGGAAAACCTAAAAACTTAATAAATAGATCCCCAAAAAAAAAAACATGACATAGTGTTGGACTTGGTCCTCTCTGCAGGGACACCCAATTAATTGCACATTTAACTTACTTGTAAGTCCCTAGTAAAGTGGTGCTACATGTTTGCAGGGCTTGTGAATATAATGCTACCAGGGAGCCTATAGTAATTATTGTGCCACCCACTTAAATATCCCTTTAAAACCTGTTTCAGGCTTGCCATTGCAGCCTTTATGTCCAGTTCTAAACTGCAATTTCAGCCTGGCAAAATAGATGCTGTGCCAGGCCTAAACCTTTCTTTTTAATACATATAAGTCTCCCCTCGTGTAGGCCCTAAGCAGCCTATAGGGCGGGTTGAGTTCTATTTAAAAAGTTGGACATGTACTTTTATGTTTTACATATTCTGGTAGTGAAAAACTCTCAAATTCACTTTTCACTATTTTAAGGCCACCTCTTCAATAGGATGACATTGGGTTACCATGTTACATTTAATAAGTGATAACTTTTGTTTATTAACAGGTAGAAATGTCTTGTTTGGTGTCTGAGGAATTGCAATTTAAAGCCCTCTTTAATGTTAAAGTCAGATTGTAATTCACAATTATGAAAATGCCACTTTTAGAAAATTGTTATTTTCTTGTCCTATTTGGTGCCTGCAGCCTGTTTCCTGGGTCGCATGACTAGGTGTAGTTGGAAGTTGGCCTTTGTGTATTCCTCCTAGACAGACACACAGTAGAGGATTTGGGTGTTGGCAGGCTGGGTTATCTTCACGTGATGAGAGGGGCAGAGCTATCACCTGTCACACTTACACTTCAAAGACACTTCAAAGACACTGCCTCAGCCCACATGCAAAGGACTTCATACTTCACTTTTGTGTCTGCAAACAGACTGGGACCAGAACATGAAGGCAGGCAATTCAAAACTTTTCTCCCATTTCTAAGCTAGCACCAGGCATAGAAATAGGAACCACTTTTCAGTGCACTCCTGGACCTGTAGATACTACAAAAAAAGGACTGCCCTGCTGGCAGAGGACTGCCCTGCTGCATGAGGCCTGCCCTGCTGCCTGAGAAGGAAGATGGGACCTGCATCCTTCATTCCAGGCTGAAGTGACTCCAAGTGTCAGCTGACTGACCTCTTGTTCTGAGCTACAAGGACACAACAATCTCCAGAGGCAACTGTCCACCTGACCTGCTGCATAGGACCTGACTTGACCTGCAACTGGACCTGCCTGATCATTGCTGGCCTCTGGCAAAGTGAGTTTCTGATGGCCAGGACCGACCTTCCAGGTCCTGGACCCTTGATGTGGCATAAGTGGAGCTCCGCCTAGAAGAAAAAGAGAACTCCTGGAGTCTTGGGCTCTCCAAGACAGCGAATGGACCCTTTTGCACCAAGATGTTGAAGCCCGCACCGATTGCCAGTGCAAAACTCTAGTGAACCCGACTCTTCACGCTACAGCGACGACTGGCAACTCGAGATCTGCACTTTGCGCTACAGCCTGGACAGTCCACGGTGACTGCCAATGCTAATAAGACACTCCAGCAACGACCATCCACAATACCTGACAAGATCTTTGTGCTACTGCAACAACCATCCGTGATGCCCAGCCTGCTCTGTGCGCTACAATCTGACCATCTGCAATGCTCTCCCTGCTCCTTGCGGCTTCACCCACCATAAACTGCACTTCTCTCGCTAGACTTCAGAAGGTACATTTTTCAGCTAAACTACCTTTGCCCTGTATCCAATACATGCTTACTCATGGTCAGGCTAAATTTGTGATTGTCACCCGGTCGGGCACAACCAGGTAACTGCGAGTGCCGCTTTGTGCTTTTAGGCGCTATACTTACCTTAAATCTTAAAAATTGCATATCTCCGATTTTACTGATTGGTATTTTGTCATTTTGAGGTCAAATAATTTATTATATTTTGCTTAATATTTCTAAATCGGTGTGGGATTTTTCTTGTATTTTGTTTTCTTTGTATTACTGTTTAAGTGCTGCATGCATTTTACATTCTGTCTCTAAGCTAAGCCTGGCTTCTTTTGTGCCAAGCTACCAGAGGGTTAAGCACAGGTTAATTCAGTGACTTTTTGTGGTTCACCCTGGCAAGGATTGTGGCTGTTGTTTGAGATTGGCTCGCACCCCCCTCAACCAACAACCCAATTTCTCACACTCAGCATACATAGATCCCAATATCTGTCTGGAGGTGTACACAAGGCCTCTATGAGAATGATGCTGCTTGAGCCTGGCCCCCAAGGGCTTCTATTGTGATGACACACAGGTTGGTATCCTGAGCTCTGGGGAAAGGAAAGGTGACTACCCTATTAATGCGGACCTGCACAATGGCGTACATATTAAGAAGTTTAATCCACCAATAAAGTGAGGGATATTGCCATGGCGCTCTAAAAGCTGGAAGAGATAAGCCCACCATAAGGAGTCGAAAGCTTTAGTGGCATCCAGGAGGACCACCACTACACTGAGTTGGTGATTAATGAAGTGAAGGAGTACAGTCAAACCCTTTTTTAATTTTGTAAACCTTTATTTTCATTTTCAAACACAGTTGGCTGTAATACATGCTGGTCAAATAGCAATGATCAATTAGGGCATCTAGGGGCAAAGGGTACACTAAAAAATTATTGTATCAGGATACCATCGAGGAAAGAGCACCTCAAATTGCCATCGCAACCGCACATTACCACAAATATGCACATTATCAACCTTATGGGTCAGTCCCACTCATTCATCCCCGTCCTCTTCTACACTTCCATCTGAGCTACTATCCTCTGCAGAGACGGTGTTCACATCCAGCGCTATAACAACGTTACTGAGCTCTCTCCAAACACCCAGGTCATTAGCCAATTTGTCATCCCTCTTGTTTAGTTTCATGTGGGACTCTTCCGCCTAGGTCCATTCCAGTACGTCACATTGCCAAGAGTCCACTGTGGGGTAACGTTGTCCTATCTACGTATTTGCCCCCGTAAGTCTAGCTAATACTAAAGCCAGGTGCATGAATTTATACGCCATTTTATGCTTCTTTGGCCTCACAACGTAGCCCAATAAGCAAGCTAAAGGAGTGTCGTCGATACGTATTTGTGTAATCCTCTGCAGTTCCGTCACAACCTACGTCCAGTAGTCCCTAACCTCCAGGCATCCCCATGCTAGGTGTATAAAACCAGCACTATTGGCTCCACATCATGGGCAGTCATCAGGTCTGAGTGGGTTAATGCGGTGAAGTGTTTGTGGGGTCACATAAGTCCTATGAAGAAAGATATAATGAATCAATTTAAACAGTGCATTACATGCCACTGTGCATGTAAGCCCAGCAACGGCTGTCCACTTGCTATCTGTCAATGGGGCTTTGAGATCGGCATCCCATGCCACTCGTGCTTTGGGCAAAGGGCCGGTTGAATCGTGTCTCATGGCCCTGTAGAGGTGGGTTATCAGGTGGCAACCTGCGCCACAAGTCAATAGGACGTCAAATGTACATGTGGATTGTGGGGCAGCCGGGTACATGGGCCAAACCGTCCTGGCGGTATCAGCCAGTCCCGCATAATGTAAACATTGTCCCTGTCCTAGTGCAAAACCATTGCATGCCTGTTCATATGTGGGGAAGAACTCGCTCGGGTACAGGTTTCCCAAGGTCTCACAACCACCCTCCCGCCAAGCATGAAAGGATATATGCTCTATCATTTGACGAACTTGAGCCATTATCCATATGGGGAGTTCCTGATGAAAAGGGGCCCGCATCTGTATTTTTTTGACTTATTTTTGCCATAAATGTGCAGTGTGATGCACTATGAATGGTTGGTCCTTGCCGACTTATTGTTGTCATAAATGTTCAGTCTGACGCACTATGAATGGTTGGTCCTTGTTGACTCCTGATCCCTCCATTAAGGCCACGGGCAGTTGCTCTGCTGTCACAATTTCCACAAGTAAGCGATGTTCCCAATTGCCACCTTCACCAAACCACTTGGCCGCATGTTGCAAGTGTGTGGCATCATAATACAGGTCAAATTGGGGGACCTCGAGGCCCCGTCTTCGTATCGCAAAGAGAGTGTATGTAACGCCACTCTACTACGTCGGCAAGCCCATAACAAAGATGTAAGTGCTGACTGCAGTCGTTTAAAATATGCCTTACGTATTGGACATGGTAAATTCTGTAACATATATAGGCATCTAGGTAGTAACACCATCTTAGTTACCGCAAGTTTACCCATCAAGGACAGCGGTAGAGTGTTCCAAAAGGCGACTGAGCTCCCAGTGTTGTAAGAACCCAACCCATATTTAGATGGAGCACCTGAGCATCATGTGTGATACTTCTATGCCCAAATAACAGAAGTGGGCCAGCTCCCAATGCAACCCAAGACTGGGGAAACGATCCAGTGGTGAGGCGGCCAACTTCGCCGGGAGAATACTAAAGATTTGGCTCAGTTGAGTCGGAGGCCTGACAGGTCTACGAATTCATCCAGCAATTTCAACAGCCTAGGCAGGGTGTTTCGTGGTGAGGAGACATAAAAAAGTGCATCATCTGCATACATGGAGATCACATGGCAAGTGTTCCCCAATCTAATGCCCTGTCCCCCAACTCTTGTTGCACCCAGATCGCTAAAGGCTCTATCGCTAAGGCAAACAACAGTGGTGACAGGGGGCAGTGCTGACGCGTTACTCGCCCCATTAGCCATGTGTCCGAGGGTTTTGCCCAACTCGTATCCTGGTGCACAGTTCCTCGTATAGCAACTGAACCTATCTTCGGAACCAGAGACCTCTCCCTACTGCCCTCAGCACTGCTAAAAGATAGCCCCAGTCTACCGTATCGAACGCCTTTTCCAGGTCAATTGATACCAACGTTAGTTCTTCATCACTGTGTCTTACTTCGTGAAGAACGTGGGTCAGTCGTCACAGATTCATGCCAGTGTGCCAGCCGGTTATAAAGCCGCACTGATCCTCATGGACATGGTGCAGCATGTGAGGCACCAATCGGTTGGCCAATAGCTTACACAATGTCTTGATATCTGTGTTGATCATTGTGAGTGGCCTATAAGCAGCAGGGTTCGATTTATCACTGCCAGGTTTTAATATCACGCAAATCTCCCCTTCCCTCATCGATGGGGGCAGGACTCCTGTCTGTAGTGCCTCAGTCAGGACCTGTAGGAGACCCTAAATCACATTTGCTGAAAAAGCCTGGTAAACTTCAGTAGGGAACCCGTACCCTCCTGGCGCTTTTACCCTCGGGAGGGCCCCCAATGACTCCCGAAGTTCCTCCTGGGTCAATCGAGCATCCATCTTGGCGGCGTTCTGTGGGTCCAGTCTCGGGAGGGGCAAGTCCTCCAGAAAGGACAGAAATCGGCTCGGGGCAACAGTGGGATCGGCCATATAGACCCTCTGTAGATTCTGCTGAAAAACATTAATAACACAGGACCTCGTGGTGACCCTGGTGCCGTCAGCAGACATAAACTTGAACCTTATTAGTAGGTGCCAGTGCTGTACTCCACTTGGGAAAAATGTTTCTCAACTTCTAAGGCACATCAACCCCATGGTAAACTATACATCCGAAACAACCTGGATTGTGGTGTCACCTGGAATCTTGTTCATACACCCATTTATCCATCTTCTTCACAAAATAATGACTACTGAAAAATAACTTTGAAATGCTTCACCATTGTAAGATCTTTGACTTCCGGGTCTCTAACCCCATGGTTCCTCTACTGCACAGAAAACTCGAGATTGATTTTCAAAGATCACCCTCCTATATAGTGTGATCTTACATTCAAACTAAATCAAAGATGGGAAGGCAGCAAGTAACTTAATCATCTTAGTAAAACATATTCCTTTCACCATTGGCCATTGTCTTCAATGGTGAAGCCTGGCAAAATATAAGAAACTAATGCTAGTGCACACAGCAACCTCATAGACAGGGCCGGACTGGGAGCCAAAACCGGCCCTGGTAAACTGATCGGCCGGCCCCCCATGGGGGTGAGGGGGAGTGCGGCCGAGCTGTTTTCTTGGGCCGGTTGCGGCCGATTTTGTTTCACGGGGCCGATATTGCCGGCCCCCGGTAACAAAATCGGCCCCCCCAGGGGTCCAAAACCAGCCCCCACCCTGGCGGCCTACCGGGGAAATGCCCGGTGCCCCCTACGGCCAGTCCGGCCCTGCTCACAGACAACTGTTTTCCCCACTGTCCTTGCAAGGCATACCTGTCTGATCCTTGATGCGTGAGATCCACAGATTATACTTACTTGTACCTGAGCCCTACTCAGTTTATCAGCTTTAATTTCAGAGCAGGAGGATTCTGTTGAGGTCCCACTATAACCTGGAAAGTGTCATCCACATACTTGGCTCAGCAACTATTTTCCTTTGAAGCTCTCAAAAACAATAAGCAAACCACACCCGTTGGGGTGGCACAATCACTACATATTTAAAAATAATCATAAAGGAAATAGTAGCAGTTGGCTGCTCAGAGGTAACTCTGGAAGTAGAAATGACAGACCTGACCACCAAGGTGAACTTAGTAGAGAAGGCCTTCCTAGCATGAAATCAAAGGCTTAAGAAACAGAACATTAAATATGGCCTCCTAGAGTTTCCCACCATTCTGGTGACACTGGATGGTAAATCAAAGGAGTAGAGTTACCCAAAGGATCGGGACACATTGAGACAGCCTGTAATCCCCAAATGTGGAACTATCCAAAAACCCACCTGCCCAGATCATCAAGCACCCTACCCAGAACTGAACAGAACGTCCCTGCCAAAAACCAAAGCCACAAACCCCACCAAATGTGGTCAGACAGAAAAGTTCTCAATCAGATGGTAGAAACCTTTACAGGAGGCAGAGACAATTCCAGACCTCCTTTGAAATGCAATCATGATACCCCTACCGGATCTGCAATCACACGATTAACCATGAAACTCAGTTATGAATATGATATATGCACTTCTGCTGGGTCTATCCTCTAAGTAAAGTTTTATACCTGTGCAATTTAGGTGTGTGTAACATCCCCACCCATTAGGAAGAAGATGCAGGCTTGTTATCCAATAGCTCCAAGACATGCTGAGTGGCCATGTTGACGAGAAAATTGCTGGCATAAACATTACTAAAAACATGGAGGCATCCTGAAGGTGAAAATGTCTTTCCTGAAATATCAACCATGGAAACCACACTTTTTATAGGTAAGCTTTGTTTAGGCCCCAGATCTTTCAAAGATCTCTGTTTTCTCATCTATATTTACATTTCTAAGAAAGAGGATAATAATGTGGGTGTGGTGGTGACTGCACACCTCAAGGAATAATAATAGTGACTTGTCTGGGTGAACCACAAAAATCACTAAATTAAACTGAGTTCACCCCCTGGTAGCTATGGTATAGAGCAGACAGACCTAACACAGACTTAACTTTTGGCAATGTGTAAAGTATTTATGCAGTAACAAAACAGTGATAAAGTCAAAACACCAAACAATGGCAAACTTATTTAGAAACGTAGAGTACATTGTGATAGAAAGAATGGCACCAAACAGCAAAAAACCAATAGGAGGAAACAGAGATATGATTTTTTAACATTTTCAGAAAACAAGCTCCAAAAAAGCTCTAAGCACTCAACTTGTAAATGTTTCTGGACCAGGAAGTGGGTGGGCGGGAGGGGGTGGACTCCTGCCCCTCTCTGTCCAATTGGGTAAATGTTGCAAGGGGTGGCCCTACCCACTGTTAATAAGTTCCTGTTTACCTTACAGCAACCAATCCTGCAGTGTAACTTGCTCCTAAGTTCTAAAATGGAGGAAACCTTCCTCCCTTTAGCAGAGCTCCTGTGTCCACTGAGAGATATGGCCAGGGAAGGGAGCAGTCCTGTCCCCTGTGTTCACCTCAGTCTAGTTCTGCGGGTAGCTTCCCTCCCACTACGTAAGGAGCTAGGCCAACTTGTGTGGGCCTGGGGAACAAAGCCTCTCTCTCAGGTCTCTCCTTACACAACACTATGAATGGGAAGCTAGTTAGGGTAAGGGGGATACACACTTTAGATAACCCCTGCTCACCCCTTTGGTAGCTTGGCATGAGCAGATAGGCATACCCCAAAGGCAATCTGTAAAGTATTTGTTCTCAAAACACACAGTAATACAGGGATAACACCACAAATGTACACCACACAAGTTTAAAATAATAAAGTGTCATTATCTAAACTCAGCAAGCCCAAAACAACAAAAATCCAACATACAGGTAGTAAAATAGCACTTAAAAACAGTTACTTCCAAAATAAAGCTTGTAGAAAACAAATAGCTCCACCTGGGGCTATTGTGACGTCGTGACAGCAATAAATCCAAAGTACGGCGCAAACCACAGGGTGCTCTGCTTTAGGCACGGAGTCACACGGACCCCCAAACAAACAGTACCTTTGGATAACAAAGTCTATGACGATGCACGGGGTCGTGGAAGTGAGGGGTCAGTGCCGAGGTCGAGGCCAGCTCCTGACTGCCACGGGGAGGCGAGGCGGCGTGTCCACGAGGAGGCGATGTGTCGAATCCAGGACAGGGGAAGGCGGTTGCGTCATCGGTGAGGTGTCGGTTCCGGTGACGGCGCGAAGTCGGCGAGTTCGCGGAGTCACCCTCGGCCGTTATCGGCGCAGCAATAACAGGATGCAGGCGATGACGGAGTCGGTGCGAGCCCTGGCATTGGGATATGCTGATAACTGCAGGCATCGGCAGGCATAGGCAGGCGTCGGAGCTGCAGTGCGTGTCGGACGGTGCGTTGTGCACTTCAAGAGCGGTGCCTCTGGCCTCAGTGCAGGTCGCAGCGTCACAGCATCGGAGACAGGTTATCTTGCTTCTTTCAAGTTGCTTCCAGCTCCCAACAGCAGGAACAACTTCCAGAGGCCCAAAACTGGAATAGGCACCTTCTGGCAGGTCAGAACTCCCAGCAATAGAGTTCAGGGGAGCTGGGGGTGAAATCTTTGTGCCCCTAAGACCTCAGAACAGAAGGCCAGCACACAAAAACCCTTGGAGATTTTTCTTCAAGCAGGTTTTTTAGCAAAGTTCCAGTCTTTGTCCTTTCCTTGGCAGAAGCAGGAACTGTAGGCCAACCCCACACAGCAAAGGGGCAGTACTCCTTCTCACAGCTCTCCAGCTTTTCTCCTTGGCAAACGTTTCTCTTGAGTCCAGAAATGATCTAAAGTTCTAGGGACTGGGCCCCAATATTTATACTCGATTTCTCTTTGTTCTCCTTTGTGCAAGGCTCTCTGAGCCCAGTCCAAACCAGTTCTGTCCTCACTGGTGCAGTACAACCACAGGGGGTGAAGACAGCATTGTGAAAGGGAGACAGGCCTTATTCAGGTGCAAGGAAGACTCCTCTCACTGCTCTAAATACAGCCAAGGTCTATTCAGCTCAGCTCTGAGTCATCCAGGAAGGACCAAGCACACCTCAACCCCCCCAGTGGCTGTCTACAGTGAATGCACATCCCCAGCCCCTGTCACTCCAAAACCAGACAGTCAATCCACAAACAGGCAGAGGCACACAGAATGGTTAAACAAGAAAATGCCTATTTTCTAAAAGTGTCATTTTCAAACACACAATTTAAAAACCATCTTTACTAAAATATGTATTATTAAATTCTGAGTTCAGAGAGCCTAAACTGCATTCCTCCATCTTGTCCCAATGGAAAGTTATACTTGTAAGATGTTACAAAGTATCCCCCATGCTATCCTATGGGACAGATGGCCTTACAATAGTGAATAAAACAAAGTTGACAGTATTTCACTATCAGGACATGTCACACACAACTGTACATGTCCTACCTTTCACATACACTGCACCCTGCCCATGGGGTCCCATGGGCCTACCTGAGGGGTGCCTTACATGCAATAAGAGGGAAGGTTAGGGCCTGGCAAGTGGGTGCACTTGCAAATTCGTCATGGCAGTACCAAACTGCGCACAGACATTGCAGTGGCATGTCTGAAATACATTTACAGGCTACTCATGTGGGTGGCACAATCTGTGCTGCAGGCCCACTTGTAGTATTTGATTTACAGGCCCTGGGCACACATAGTGCATGGGGCTAGGGACTTAGTAGTAAATCAAATAAGCAAATTATGGAAACACCAGTCCATAATAACAATTTACACTGAGAGCATATGCACTTTAGCACTGATTAGTAGTTGTAAAGGGCCCAGAGTCCTAAAGCCAACAAAAACAGGGTCAAAAACCGGAGGCCAAAAAGCAAAAAGTCTGGGGGTCAAGCCGCTGAAAAAGCCATGTCTAGCAGGGGTTGAGAATCCCCCCCAAATAATAAACACAATCCTTCTCAGGGTGAACCACTAAAATCACTAAGTAAACCTGTGTTTAACCTTCCGATATTCTGGCACAAAGTAGTCAGACATAACGTAGAGGCAATGCGTAACTTATTTATGCAGCACACAAACAGTAATACAGTGAACACACAATTCAAGAAAAATCCCAAACCTATTTAGAGAAATAGAGTAATTTTTAATAATTAAAATGCCACCCAAATTGCAAATAATAACCAATAAGTAGAACCAGAGATATGAATTTTTAAAGTTTGAATTAAGATTAGTGCCATAAAACACAAAGGGGCCGATTCCGATCTCGGCCGGTAGTGCTCCGAATCGGATTTACCGGATCCGATTCGGAGCCCTGTTTCCCGACCGAATTGTACGCGGGTCCGGCCGAGCGAGTACGATGCAGGCACCCGCGAAATCTCCGACCGACTCGAACTTGGCTTCAACACGCTCCGACCGACTCGCATGGACACGACTCGCACCGTGCTATGGAGACGTATCCCGGCCGGGTAAGTACGATGCGCGCCGCGAGCAGTCCGACCGACTCGCGCCGTCCGGCTCGAAAAAGCTGTCGGAGCCGGACTTTGGGGGTCCGCGTCGGACCCCCTGTACGCTGTAGCCGCGCGAGTCGCACACAGGGGGGACCCATGGGTCCCCCTACCTGTGCATGTACGCCACGATGCGCATGGACGCTTACATGCTGTAGGGGCGCCCTTGTCCGCCTCGCACCCATTGAGTCAATGGGAGCCCGCGTACGCGTTGTACGACAGGCTCCCATTGACTTCAATGGGAGTCCGACCGACTCGAGTCCGATGGCATGCGTGCGCATCGTACTCGTTCGGTCGGACTGCCAGAGTCCGATTCGGTCGGAAATCTCTCCGAGTCCGGCACGGTCGGAGAGATTTCCGGCCGAGATCGGAATCGGCCCCAAAGTGTCAACCGTGGTTATCTATACACGCTAGACCTGGTAAGTCAAATGTTAAGGCCGATCACGCTGGGGCATACATCAGATATAGGGACCAGGTTCATCCCAATGGAAAGTTTACCTTCAGACTTAGAAAGATTTATGGAAAAAAGTGGTAATTGACTAGTCATTGGCAGACCAATCTGCAAGCTGGATCCAAAGTGAGGCTTGACAAGGGCAGGTTGCTGAAGAGCGGGATCCTTATGTAGTTGTTGATGAAAGAAGGAAAGCTCAGAAACCTGTGTCCAGGAGGACCTCGACATTGATGGGTTGCTGCTTATTGTCGTTCCAGATGAAGCACTCTGTGCTCAGACTTAGAAACCTTTCTGAAAATCAGATCTGCTTGAGCGGGGCAAATCAGCAAGGTGAGGCTGACCAGTGATTCAACATTATCAGCTGCGGCTTCAACGGAGGTCCCAGTCTCCGACAATCCTTCAAGCAGAGAGTTGGAAACAAGATTCTAAGTCCCAGATCTTGCAGTTTGGGATTTAACACTGGCCAAGGGTCCAGGACTAAGAGAGGGACACCATTTGGGGGTTAGGACTCAGTTCAACAGAGGCCAGCATCAGGGTCCAAGGTAGGTCCAGTTGGAACTGGTCAGCTGGGCAGTTGCAAGGAGAGAGGCCTCTGGAAGCTGGTTGTGTCACTGTAGCACATACAGGTGGTCAGCCAGCTGACCCTTGGAGTCACTTCTTGGGTCCTGGGTTCAAGGCAAGCAGGTGCAGTCTTCCTTCAGGTTCTTCAGACAACAGGGTAGCCCTTCTTCTAATTCTTCACCAGTACAGGAGTGTTCTAAGGAGAGGTCTATGGGGTGTATATTTATGCCCAGTGTCATCCTGTTGACTAGGGCAAGCCCTTGTATATCCTAAACCAGTTCTGGTCAGTTCCTCTACCCCCTCTGGGTTTGATGTCAGCCTGACTAGAGAGATAATGGAGAGGCAGGCCCAGGTGTGGGCATCATTTGCCATTGGCAAGGTAGGCTACTTTAAATTCAGAAAGGGGGTGGACAGTCCATCCTGTTTCACTTCCCACTATGAGGGCCCTTTGTCCACTGTCTAAGAGCAATACACATCTCACCACAGGTTTTAAATACGCAAGCATAATTGACTTAATTTTGGTAATTATGCGTGAAGAAATTTTACATGAAATTGCAGAGATTATGCCATTATGCCAGATTGTGTAATTTTGGGGAAAAAGTTTAACACAAGATGTACCTTTGAGGTAATGTTTGAATGCAAGTGACATTTCAGATAGACTTTTTACCCCAGTAGACTTTTTGAGTAATTTCTGAGTAAGAAATTACAAATGCATAAATCAGTGGCAGGGTTTCGAATGTGAAAGACATTTCTTTAACATGGGCACTCAAGAAACATTTAAGGTATTTTTTGGCCCGAGTGGACTGTTTGGGTAATTTTTGAGTGTCAAAAATACAAATCTGTATGTGATGAGCAGTGTTCTGAATGCAAATGACCAGAAATCAACTCAAAAATTATACTTTTGAGTTTAATTTTTTAACCGTCCATTCATGTAATTTTATGAGTGCAAGCTGCACACTGTACACTGTCAGGAAAGCCTTAGGTTTTAGGCAGAAAGATGACAACTTTCTAAAAGTGCCAGTTTCAAAACAGTAATATAAAAACTGATGTGAGCATTAAGTTGGGGTCTGATTCACAAAGGTAACTTACAGATTTGAGTAAGTTTACTACTTTTTGGTATTCACAAACTGCACATTTGTAGTAACTTACACTTTTGTAGTAAGTCCAGCACTATACATGGCCAACCACTGGCACTGCAACACCCTCCGTAGAAAATAATGGAGGTAGAGACTTACTACAAAAGTGTAAGTTAGCACAAAAGTATGTTACTACAAAAGTGCAGTTTGTGAATTCCCAAAAGTAGTAAACATATTCAAAAGTGTAAGTTCTGCAAAAGTGCAATTTGTAAATGGCACTTTGTAGTAAGGTTTGTAGTACTAATGTAGTATTACAAAGTGCAGTTTTAGAATCTGGCCTTTGAGATTTAAATTACTATTAAAATTGTTCCTTGAACCATTTTTCTAGCTACTCCCAAACTGAAATTAGCACTTACTAAAGGTAATGGTGTAAGCTAGTGTTAACCCATGGGGAGAGCTAGCATAGCCACTTAAAAAATAACTTTGTATGTTTTTCACTGCCAGGACATTAAAAACATAAATTATACTTTTTTTTTTGTCCTCATTAGCCTCGATTACCAATCAATGGTATAGCTTACTCCGGGGCCTCCCTTTGATTTGCACCAGCCAGAGAACTATGTTCAACATCGAGGATGGGTCACTCTATACCATGCTTGTTAACCTCCAACCATAGGAAAACTTCTTTTCAGCTAAAACTGCTGCGAAGTCACCAAAGGAGCATTCCAGCAATATAGTATAGAGGCCTAATCATTGGACTATATTAACTACAATGTTTCACCCAGTTCTCATACGGAAGCCAGAAATCATTTCGCTTTCTCTTAATTGACCTGTCCAACTGATTGGTGTACTTTATTGCCATTAACCATTCTATTTTTGTTGGGGGTATATTTGACCCAATTTTTACAGATTTCTCTGCGAGCCAAAAGTATCAAATAAAAAATCAATTTTTTATGTTATTCGTCATAGCTTCGCCGTGCTCCATCATCCCAAAAACCAAGAATTTTGCTTACCTGGAGTGGGTCTCCAAGTATAGAAGATATTGTACTACTCACATCCTCCCAAAACTCCTGGAGAGCAGGACACTCCAGGAACATGTGAATGTCGTCTCCTCTTTCCTTACCACACTTTGGGCATCTCGGAGTGGGGCTTAATAAGGCTCAATCTAAAATCACTAGTTTTATTTGGTCATCAAAAGGGGTCCGTATTTCAAGGAAAAAGTTGAGGAGGAAATATGATAAAGGAGGGATACGATTGCCAGATCTGTCGTATTATGCATGGGTATTTCTCTTAAAATCTGGGAAAATGCTTTTTAGCTTTCTGGATTCTACGGATCTAGGAAATATGTTTAAAGCAATGCTGCAAGATGTGGAAGGGGGTAAATATAGTTTCATTCACAAATATGGGGACCCGCGCTTCTTTAAAAGGGTGAGACTTAAAATTCTGCAGTCCTTTGCGGAAACATGGTACAAAATCAGGAGAGAATTAAAACTGAGTTATTATAGTGGAATGGCTCCTATTTGGAACTCCCCGGTTCACCAGAGTGGTCCAAAGATAGTCTGGCTCTTCCTTTGAAAAATGTTAATGTAATACGCTGGGGTCATCTGATAGTGGATGGAATTTTGATCTCATGGGAGAAATGCCAAGAATTGACCAACAATCAGCTTTCAAGATTTAAATACTTTCAAATAAAAAGCTGGCTTCATTCCATCGGGGACGGTGTTGGATTATCTAATGAACTGGAATCAAAGATGGCGATGAATATCCCCCGGAAAAAAGAGGTGGCAAGTTGGTATTGGCTCTTATTGGAATTGGCAGATGGAGATTTCAACCTACCATCATTACTCTGGGAGAAGATCTTGCCGGGAGAGCAGCATGAAGATTTGTGGCAAGTATCTTGTAACCTTTTATATTCCACGGTTCGTGCTGCAAATTTAAGGCGGAACCACCTTTTCTGTCTCCACAGAGTTTACTGGTCTCCGTATAAACATAAATTATACTTGTCCAACTTTTTAAATACCATCCACCCTGCCCTATGAGTGTTTAGGGCATATCTTAGTATTCATAAAGAAATGCCTCTTTTTTGCATGATAACCCCCAAGTTTGTTTTGATCTGATGCTGCTCGTCTTTCATCTCTGAAGGTGCACTGTGTCCTATTGATTTGAAGATTTGTGAAGGGGTAAGGTACCATTGTGGCACCATTTACAGAACTCACTTCAGAGAAACAGCCGAAACAAGTTATGTAGACTGAGGAATGTCAAAAGGCCTTTGTCACCCTGAAATAGGCTTTGTGCTCACCACCTGTCTTAACAGCACCCAATTATAGCAAGGAGTTCATTGCTCAAACAGATGCTTCTGAACATGGAATTGGGGCAGTGCGGGCACACGTAAATGGTTAGGGCCAGGATCAACCAGTTGCCTTTATCAGTAGGTGACTCCTCCCCAGAGAGCAGTGTTGTAGTGCCATTAAGAAGGAAGCCTTTGCTGTGGTTTGGTCCCTGAACAAGTTGAGACACTACTTGCTTGGGACTCACTTCAGAGTTCAAACTGACCACAGGCATCTCCGTTGACTTATGCAGAAGAGACAAGAGAACTCAAACTGTTGAGGTAGTCCATTTACATACAGGGAATGAACGTCACAGTGGAACACAGATCTGGCCAATTCAGATGGCCTTTCCAGGCTCCTCCACTTAGATGCTGAGACCTACCAGGGTGTAGATTAGTTTCTTATCTCCTTTCATCTGGAGTAGGGCCATGTGAAGGAATATCTTTCTTTGCATGATCACTCCCATGTTTTTTGGACTGATGCTGCTGGTATTTTGACTCTGAAGGTGCAATGAGTCCTGTCAGGCAGTGCTCTGACCCTTAAAATGTGTAGGTCTAATTGGTTAACACACATTTGGCATAAGTTAACATACTTATAAGTTCCTAGTATGTGGTATCAGGGGGTTGCTATGGTCGATAAGATAAGTGTCTCTTATGGACTGCAGCGCGTGTTGTGCCATCACGAGTGGGACAAAGCAAAGCATAACTGCCAGTTCATCATTGCAGGCTGGCATAGCACTTTTAAACTGCTAACTCAACTTTGCCATTTAAACCAATGGCAAAGCCAAAACCTTCATTTTTATTTGCCATAAGTCACCCCTAAGGCAGGCCTACTGAGTCCTACAAGCAGGGTGCATTATATTAACAAGATGGATGTGTGTTTTATTAACCTTACATGTCCTGACAATAAAAACCCCACACTGTCATTTTTACTGTGGAAATCACTAGTAGAAGCATTGGCGAGTATGGACATACATGCTGACCGTTCAGCAGTGGTAACTTTCAAGTGGGACACCTAAATATGGTACTTCAAAGTATCAAATGAATCATTGCATTAAACCTGACTTGCTGAAAAGTCAAATATAATGTAACCTTTGCACAAATGGCAGCTTTTGAAAGTTCCCACTTTGTTTCCCAAAAGTTTCCATTAGCGGTTTTACAGTAGCACACTAGTTGTTCTCCACGAGCCATCCTTCTGCCCTCCTGGAGAGAAGTGTGAATTACTCTCAGGAAGAGGAACCAAGTTCTGCTAAGAGCAGAGGTGTAGCAACAACAAGGTGATGGATGGACTGCTTGAATTAATCTCAGCCACTGGCAATCGCTTGGGCCACATCCCAATCCATCATTTTCTGCCCAACATTCCACCTCAGTTTGGACCCAGCCATATGCAAATCAGCCTTGACCCTGCTCCTCATGGGAACAGTCCATCCTAATCTGCCAAGCCAGGCCCTCCCTGAACCAGAATACAAGCAAATTAGGACTGGCTTTGCCCTGATAAGGGCTCATCAGCCAGCTATAGGTTTATTCCATTGGCACGGTGAGCATGGGACCCACGTCTGGGCATGCACATTGCACTTAGGTGTGACCTCCTCCTTGCAGCATGGCCAGTATCAATGTGGGCCCAATACACGAGCTTCCAAGGAGAGGCCACCTTTAAGGGGCAAATGGTAATCACAACGGGAAGGGCTGCTCTTTTTGTTTTAGCAGACAGACTGACTTCAGGGACACAGAGAGGGGAACCGTTTTTCCGAGGGCATGTAGCCCCCAGGTAGTCAAACCTCTGGGTTTGGCTATGGAACTCTGTCGTGTAGCTCCTATAAAAAGTATACAGGATCTCCGCATTTAGACAACATACACTGTAGGATTGGTGTCTGACTGATTCCGGACACCCCCACCGGGCATGCTGGCTTTTGTACCAACTAGCTCACAGTGCCACTAGAATCTCCTCTTATCAAGGAGAGAATAGTTCCTGGCAACCATCGAACATGACAACCCTGATCCCTCAGGACCGTGGAAACAATATGCTACCTTTCGCTCAGTCAATCGTGCTTACTTAGTCTGTCTCAGAGAGATACACAGAATAAACAGGCTGGGCGTTTTCAATAAGCATTTATTGAACAGTTGTTATTCTGGTGTAGAATAGATGAGCTGCAACAACCGTTAGACTGTATAAGATATAAATAATTAACAGTACTATAAAGGTAAATGGATGGTATAGTTCTACCATCTTGCAATAGTCATGAATACATACGAGTATATCAAACACATGATAAAAGATGCATACTCCTACGATGCCGCCCTAACCAGATGTACCTAGCGTGGGTGCAGGTGTTAAGCCAAGAATCCCTCTAGGATCTAGTCAACCCCATTACCTGAAGTGAGAGACTATAGGACCCCGTCCTGGTCTTGTTTTGGACACCCCGCGAGGGATGTTAGACCACTGCGACCTGGAGTATCTGCATGTAGGAATCTCAGCTTCTCTGGTCAGTGTGTCTGCTGGGAAGTCTCGGTCTCCTCTTCCTATCTTAGCAAGCTGTGATGTATATATACCCATAGGTCTCCCCAGGGGTCCTACCTCGCTATATTACTGTGTCGGCCTAAGGATGACGTCGGGCATGAACTTTGTACATAGATATTATACAGGAGATGGTAGTCCTGCTGTGCTTCCAGGAATCCTCATGTATAATGTATGAGATTTCAAACTAGGGAAAACCCGCGTTCTGAATGCAGTGTTGTATCTAGGTAAAAGGTCAGTCCCTGTAAACCGTGACAAGTGTAATGTAGGGAAGAATATGGGTAAAGGGTAATGAAGTTACCGGGGCCTATATTATGGTACCTATATGGAATATAACACCCACTCCTCTTCCAAATGGACGACATAGTTAAATACTAAGCGTACTATTAGGCTGATTAGATGCTGGTACGCAAAATAGTCTAAAAAACATTATTTTCTTGTTTTGCTAAAAACAATGTTAAAAGGTTCTAAAAAATCTTTAAAAAGTTTAAAAAGGAAATTGTCATGCAAGCCATAGCTCTAATGTGTCCGTAGGTATAGTTCAAACTACTATAAGCATTTGAAATCCATGCATGCTCAAAAGAATGTCAATTTTGTTATGGAGTTCCAATTTTTCATTTTGTTTTCCAAAAAGTCGAATTTTTCCCAGCTCACGACGGGCCAAATGAGTCAAATGTTTATGTGTCCTGGCTGGTAGACGCAACATTCTCGTTGCCTGCCTCCGCAGACAACATTCCCTGTAACACCTCGCAGATTATGTCAATTGAGCACAGATGATCTTTTGTACTGTCCACAACTGATGATGGGGCATTCTGAGCGCCATCCAAGGCCTGGGTGTCAGAGGAGGAGCCGATGTCCATACCTACAGGAGCTGATACTACCTGCAGTGGCTCTAGGAATGCCGCCATCAACATACGAATACGCTGGGGACACTGCAGAACATGGGCCGTTATCGGGTCCAGTAAAGCATCAACGTCCGGTTGCGCACATGATGGGAGTTTCAGACAGATATCTAACACACATTCTTCTCCGCAAAACAGGCATCGGAGGACAGGTAAGATGCAGTCCATCCAGGCTGGTCTAAATGACAAGAACCAAGATGCACTTAGTTCTCTTAGGCGAGGTGTGCCTAGATGTTGTACCATACGATCACGGTATTTTCACTCCAGGAGTACTGTTTCTATCTACTTGGTGACTAGGACGTCCATTGCGTAGCAGAAAAATTACGATCAGGATACCTTCTGTTAGAAACA
The DNA here is from genome assembly GCA_963921515.1 of Calotriton arnoldi. Taxonomy (NCBI): domain Eukaryota; kingdom Metazoa; phylum Chordata; class Amphibia; order Caudata; family Salamandridae; genus Calotriton; species Calotriton arnoldi. Next base: position 1,280,762 of record CAWUFW010005429.1, read on the forward strand.
GGATCAGCGGCAGTCCTCCAAAAATGCTTCCAAATACGGAGTGTATAAAGTTCGGTATAACTCCGAGGACCATCTGAAAGGTGCTTAATAGTCCAGAACCTATGGTCTTAAATAGGTGGACGATGCCTGTCGTATCAGACATGTTAAAGATACGATTTACCATTTCTGAGAAATGGAAGGGGCAGTTTGCATGTATGAGTGCCTGTATCTCTGCCGAAGACCTTGCGATCTGGAGATCAAAAGTCTCTCGAGCGGAGGTTAAGGGCACGGATTTCTGTAAAAGCATGGCTTTCATTCTGCTCAGCGCATCAAACCGTATTAATGAAACATTTAGCAAAGGCCATACGGCGCCTCCCTGACCGTATGTGTTGGTGGAAACAATACTTGCATACAGCAAGTAACCCTGGAGCTCACGGTTACCAGATATGCGATGCCCGGAAGCATCCCACAGCATTCTTGATCGTTCAGCATCAAGTAACTCCCATTTGAAAGTAGCCTGAACACTGGTGTGATCACGGCAGCTGGGGCACCCCTTAAGTGACAGGATAAGTTCACTACCGAACCGTTACAGGCCCCCTGAAGCATTATATCCTGGCATATGAGTGATCCACTTAAGGTATTCTCGCAGTTTGTACCACTTAAAAACACTTCTCTTTCCCCATTCCGGCATCGAAATCTGTACGGTAATGTCCAAGATTCCTTGATGAATTCCCTACCCATTTCTTCATATCTGCCTGCCTTTGTTCAAGGCAATATTGGAATTGAAAAGTAGTGACCGGAAGAGTTATGTGTCCATGGATTAACCATTCTGTGGACGGTGACTCCGCCACTGTAAAAGCTAATCTGTCCAGTTTTTAAATACGCAGCATTGTATATTTTGATCCCCTTTGTGCCATCTCTATCTGTTTTTCCGTTAGATTGTATGAAGAAAACAGAGATGGGCTGTTTATGAAACGCCAAGGCATATAGCCTGCAAGCAAAGATTGCAGCGTCCAGCTTAATAACATAATAGAACGCAATTGTGATTGCCCATGCTGTAATATGGACAAATCCTGTTCTAGTACATCAATAGCAGAAGATACAATGTTGCCCAGTGAATATATCCTGGAGGTTAGTGTAGTTAACCCATTGCCAACCACTGCTAGAGCTTCCTCTAGGTTTATACAATCTATTTCTCGTAATCTTTCTGCGGCCTCTTGTTGTGAAATCTTCCAAATTTCATTATAGACAGCATAATAAAAACTTTTGTGACGTGGCTTCCTAGGACATAATAAAGAATCCTGTAGGTCCACATCCTCTGTAAGTAAGGATAAGTGTTGTTTCCCATGTGTAAGTGTTGAGGTCTTTAGCCAATCGAGGCATAACTTCCCAACACTGTATGATGTCACTACCCCTGGGTGTTCTCTCTGTACATAGCATGGGTCTGGCCTGTTGATACTAAACCCTTTGGTTTTACCCATGAATCTTTCCTGACAGCTATTGGTGTCTGTGGGCCGAATCAACCATCCCTTCCAATCGGGGTCTGATCTATTGTATTGCATGATCATATCTAGCGTAATCCCTTCTTGTGATGTTATGTTACCCTCGGTGTGTGATGGTGTGGGCATCCGAGGTGTATTCAAATCTTTGTTCTTGGCTAGTCCAAGACAGGACATTTGTTGCACCGTTTTATTCAAAAACATGATTTGTTGAGGAATAAGGCATGCTCTAAATAGTGCCTCTGTTCCCTGGACCTGCCAGTCTCTAGTCCCCAGACAGATTTTAAGTCTATGGTGTCTTTCCACAAGTCAAAATCTTGTTCAGACAACTGGGCAATGAAGGAAGCAGAATAAATCTGTTTGGTGTTTGTCAACATATTTTTCTGTGCTGGTGTTGGTGCAACCTTATAATAATATGAGGCTGGATCTGACATGTTAAACCCTGAAAAATATGGAAACTTCAGAGCAAATAATTTTGTACTGCTTTTCGGCGGTGTCGGGCAATGTTCCCATTGGTGGTATGTGAAAACATTTCTGGGATTAGCAGATTTATGCAGAAAGTGATGACCATAATGTTGATAGCAATACATTGTTTCAAATTTTGTTGTGTCTTCCAACATTTCATTATTAGAAAAAGCAGCAGATTTTTCTAAATCAGACAACATATTATTTACAGTTTCATAATCCCAATCATCGGAAAATGTACTGGAGGTAATGATATCACTTAATGAAATTTTAAATAAATGTGGTATTTTTAAAAGTTCGGTCGGGCCAAATATATTGTAATCAACCTTGTCCCACACTATACCGTCAGGTATAGGAACTGCTGAAATGTTCACTGATGATAGGTCTCTTTTTTCACAATGTGATGATAGATGCGGTTTCAGATTCACATTCACTTTATGTGCTGCAGAGCTTTCTCGAAGATAAGTTCCATTTATAAGCATACTAAAGGCAGTCACTAAGCCTATTCAGAAAAGAAAGAAAAGTATCCCAGTGATTACCCAGAGTTCCACCCAAGGTGATACCAGGTAAGTCTTTTTAAGAAAGTTCAAAAAATCTTTAATTTGTTGCTGGCGAGTGTTTTGGGCTGGCTTCGTTTCAGGTTCACTTGGATCCAATGAAAAAGTATCAAAGTCAATGAAATAGCCAGATGCAGTTTGATCAATTTTCGGTATTTCCGCAGGTCTTGTGGAAACTGCAGCTTGCTCTTGTTGAGGCATGTTGATGTAGATATCTGTGTTTGGTCGAATTGAAATTTGTCTTTCATTTGAGTTCTGATTTTGAACTTCAGTTTCAAGAGGAAGGAGTTCCATCGCATTGTTGCATAGTCCGTCATTCCGTGCTAATGACTCTTCAAACGTGATGAGTCTTTCTGTTTGAACTTCTTGTATAGTTGCGAGAGGAGGGTGTCTGTTACTCCGGAGTCCATGTGGCCTACTATTCAGTATCGGCCACATAGTGTGGTTTGATCAGGTCTATTGAGACAAATCTTTTCTCCTTTTTACCGGCAAGGGGTGGTAGAAGTACTGTTCTTGTTCCTTCAACTGCCAGGACTCGTGCAGGCTTTCTGTATGATGGCCCAAACTCTTTCTTGTCCGCTATTTTTTCTCTGACCAGGTCCCGACTTTAGGGATCCAGACAGGTCTTGCTGTGACAGACTTGACTTCCCCAGTGGCGGTCCTTTTCACCTGGACGTTACTTTGTAGTGCCCTGGATTCATTTAGGTTCTGTAAAACAGCCAAACGTTTATGGATGTCAAAAACTTTCCCATCCGCCACTGTGCCTTCACAATCAAGATCAGGTACCCACATTCGCGTCCCAAATAGGACCTCATAAGGACTGACACCCCCTAGAGAGCTTCTTGGCTGGTTATTCAACGCCCTTTGAACTCCATACAGATGTTTTACCCAACTTCCACCCGAGCCTAATACTCTAGCTGTTAAAGACTGCTTTAAGTCCCGGGTTTCCTCTCCACAACCAAATTTCCCTTGGAATGGTACGGAGAGGAGTACCGCAATGCTACACCCAAACTTCCCATGGCTTCCTTGTAAGCCCTGGAGCTAAATGCGGGGCCACGGTCAGAATGTAATGTGCCAATTGCGTATGTCCCTATAAAGACTCACAAATCTTTTATAACAGTTTGAGCGTCAGCCAATTGCTGGGGCCACACCCATAGGAATCTCGAGCAGGAATCCACTGCAACCATGATATACTTGTAAGCCCCATCAGATTGTAAGGGTCCGCAGTGGTCCAAATAGACACAAGCGAGCGGTTTGTCTGATATCAGTAATGGTGTCTGCGCTGGACATGTTATGGTGGTGCCTTTCATCTGCTGACAGATGTCGCATTTCAAGACATAGGGGCCGATTCCGATTCGGGCAGGAAATCTCTCTGACCGAGCCGGACCCGGAGAGATTTCCGACCGAATCGGACTCTAGCAGCCCGACCGAACGAGTACGATGCGTACGTATGCTATCGGACTCGATTCGGTCAGACTCCCATTGAAGTCAATGGGAGCCGGTCGTACAATGCGTACACGGGCTCCCATTGACTCAATGGGTACGACGCAAACAAGGGCGCCCCCTACAGCGGGTTCGCGTCGATGCGGGTCGCGCCGTACATGCACGTGTAGGGGGGACCCATGGGTCCCCCCTGTGTGCGACTCGCGCGTCTATGCGTGCAGGGGGGTCTGACACGGACCCCCGAAGTCTGGCTCCGACTGCTCTTTGGAGCCGGACGGCGCGAGTCGGTCGGACTGCTTGAGGCGTGCATCGTACTGGCTCGGTCGGGGAACGTCTCCATTGCGCGGTGCGAGTCGTGTCCGTGCGAGTTGGTCGGAGCGGTTCGGACCCGCGAACGAGTCGGTCGGCGATTTCGCGTACGCTCGCATCGTACTCGCTCGCCCGGACGCATGCACGAATCGGTCGGAAAAGAGCCCTCCGAATTGGATCCGGTAAAGCCGAATCCGATTCGGTGCCCTACCGGCCGAGATCGGAATCGGCCCCATAGTCCTTAGTTTGCTTTGTTAATCCTGGCCACCAGTAGCGTTGTTTCAGTAAGGAAACAGTCGCCGTAACTCCTGCATGTGCAGAACCTATACCCTCGTGTGCTGCTAGAATTAAACCTAACCTGCGATCTATATTCGGTATTACTCTATCCCCCACTCCAGGAATTTGAGCAAATGGAACATTGTTTGCACCTAACTTGTAGGAGTACTTGAGTGGAAATCTTTTTGGTACTGCCGAGTTATTGCGTGTGGCAATAATCGCGAATCACTGACAAAATATCGAAAGACATATTATCGAGCTACAATTATATCGATACAAAATTATCGATAACATTAATATCGACATCATATACCTATTTAAATAATTACAAAAATATCGAGGATACAATATCGAAGTACATAAATATCTATTTCACAAATATCGCTAACATACTTATTGAAATTCTAAAATATCAACCTTCATTAAAATACATTAACTAGGTAAAAAATATCGTACACAAAAATATCGACAACACTAATATCGTAAAATTAAATATATCGACTATATAAAACTATAATAAATATAAAAATAAAACGACATAAAAATAATTAAATTACTAAAAACACAATACTAAATTAATAAATGACAATAACTATTTTACTACACTAAGGGGCTCATTACGATGGCGGGCGGAAGCACAACCGCCGTGCTGGCGGATGCAAAAACCACCAGTTACCGCCGGCACGCAGCAGTCCACACGCCCGCCCAATTACGATGCGAAAAGTAGGCCAAACACCGCCGGCAAGCCAGCAACACCGTCCGCCATCAAAGTGCGCCCGTACACGTAGCGGCGCAGCCTAATTGACACACACCGTCCGACGAAACACGTCCCGCCCGGCGTATAAATTACGATGCCGCAAACAAACGGCTCCCACGGCCAAGAGATACCGTACGACAAACCGAAGCGGTAACACGGACGCCGAGCACGGACAACGAAGAAGCGGCTCCCGAGCATGAATCCAGCACTGCAGGCCCTCCCCATGCTCCTGCTGATGCACCACCAAGGACGCAACGTGCCGCGGAGACGCAGGTAGGCACACACACAACAAGTGCACGCAAACAGCGCACACAGTGCAAGGGCGGAAAAAGCGGACAACCCCCCACCAGCGCGTGTACACGACACATCCACCATTGCATCCACATATGACACACAGGCCAAATCGTAACATCGCGTAACACATGTGTACACACCACCTGGGACTAGGAACCAACGACCCCGTCACGGCCCCAAAGCGGCGATGACGCCACCACACATGCGCACAACGCAGAGGCCAACCGCAGCGCCATGCATGCGTCGCACACAGACACAGGGACACAACCAAGCAGCACACACATCAGCCCCACCCCGAACGCACATGACACGTGACAGGCCTGCCACAGACATGTCCCCAACGCCCAATTCACGGACAACACCCAACGCCACACAACCGACGCACACATGTCAGTGAAGTCACGCAACAGCAGGACACACCCCAGTGTAACAAACATGGCGTAGCACACAGCAGCGGCAACACCAACTAGGAGAAGCAGGGCCCCTTCGGGAAGAGGAACGCCAGTACCACACTGAAACACCCATACCACCCTGCACATATGAACAAGACATATGAAACGGAACACCAAAGAGCCCGGGGACCGACAACAGGTGGCCCAAGAATAACATCCACACACAAGGCCCAACGCAGAGCGGAAAGGCAGCCTGCCGCCCACACAAGGGAGAGCAGACAGCACTGAATGACCTTCCATTCCAACTCCGAAACCACAGCCCTACGAAAGAAGCCGGTGAATACAGCCATTGTCCAAGAAAAGACCAACACAGGCATGCCGAGGAGACCGACCACAGGGCAGATAGCGCATATCACAGAAGCACACAACGGACGGGGAAGAAAAAAGAAAACACTCCCCCATGTCGGCCACATGCAAGTTAATTGGAAGGAGTCACACATCACTGACCTTGAACTGTCTGAGAAGCATGTGGGATGAGGGCCCGTGTCCTCCAAACAAGCCAACAGAACACAAGTCCTATTTCCCTACGACTACACAGAGCTCACAGCAACCTCGGAGCGTGCACATTGCAGACTGCACACACAGCCGGAGCACGCCACCACAACGCACCGCTGCGAAATGGCAACCGCAACACACCTACCCAACTACGCCGGACAGCTCAAGCTGTACAAAACCAACCTGAAACATATATTGGGATGCGATCTCCTGTCCCTGCTGAACGTAAGTTACCGACTGACTTACCGCATCACATTGTTCAGCTGCGTCATGCCCGTCTTCTACTGTCGGAGGTGTCCCTACCAGCATCCCGTGGAGATATGCCTCTCCAACCCGGCATGTCTGAAGGCGGACCTGCTACCACTACTCCTCCCTCTGGACGCACACGACAGGGCCTGCTCTGCCTATGGGGGCATGGCGTATGTGGCCAACATCGCACCCGCACTGAAATGGGACCACTGTACCTCCACACGACGGATCATCGAGAACAGCTACATCGAATGTCACCCAGCATGCCCCATCATGGTCCTCCAAGGGACAACTTACGAACAACACCTTGACAGCCACCTTCCGCTACATTGGCTGGCAAACATGTACACCACCAATGACATGGAAGTCCTGCTGGACGGCATCGCATACCTGACAACCTGTAAATTCGTCGGACCACAACGCAGGTTCCCCGATTGACCTATGATGTCCAACCCCGCACCCATGCTTAGCTTCCGCACGGACTGGCCAGTCACCACCACAACAGCCATACCAAACGACCAGCAACTGTAACCACACCATCAACGACATCGCCATGACATCGGATATGACCGGGACATGCACACTGTTCCCCATCACATCCAGGAACACCGCATGCATCGTGGGAGGCAGTGGCATGGGCTCTGTGTATCGCACCCACATGGACGGAACTGCACGAACAACCAGGACACGACATGGATCCAGCGCCCATGGACACACACACCGCTCAGTGGACATGAATAGGTCGCCTGGAGTCTGTGGGTGCTGCACCCCTCCCACCCCCGCCCCGGGAATCCCATACCAGGACCTTTGCATGGACGACAAGTGCATACAACAACAACACGACCCCAGTGACTGTGACATGTCCAGTAACCACCACAGTGCAACAACAAGTGGCACGCCGCTGCATGCACGCAAGCACATGCCCTAATGTCATCTCACATGCACGCGTGCATGAGGAACAACCGCAGCAAACCTGTCACATGGAACTGAGATGGACTGTGCCCATGATGCCAAGCGGTCTGGTAGGCTACATGTATACCGTCTGTGTCAAAGTCCGCAGCTCCGCAGCTATACGTAAATGTACATTAGCACAGCCTTGGCCAAGCAGATGTAACTCTGAAGCCCACATCCCACATGCAACAGCCAATCACATGTAACCCCACACCCTATCCAATTTGTAATCATGCTCAGTATATCCTCAACATGTATTCCGCAGCCAGTAGTGTCCACTATACTGCATCACAGAGGACAGAAGACTCAATATAATGTTTGAAACCAAAACTGTCTCCGCTGACTCATTTCACAAGTACGAATGAGAGAGGATGAGAGTATGTGAAGTACACGGCAGTCGTGACATGACCATGTAGTCCACTGGTATTGGATGTCAACGCAAATGAGTAGCACAACTGTGGAAGACACACATGTGTCGTGTGAAGTCGTATGGACGCAGTGCTCAGGTGGGTGGGTGTGACGGGTAGATGCGCACATGCCAAGTTGGAGCACGCCGTGTTGGGAGGGGTCATGAACAGTACACCACCGCTTCCCTGGGCATTGTGAGAGGACACCTGTCGGGGGAGTGAACACGTGTGTGCACAGCAGCCGGGCACACGAACAATGCGGTACCAGGCGCACACGTCAGCCCACGCTCCGTGGACAAGCTGGATCCTGTTGTGCACACGCCATGCCCCTTGACAAGGCACACACAGCCCCAGTCGACCAGGTGTAACCCCAACATAGTCAATCCGCACAGGCGATACAGGGCACGGGATGGCAGTGGAGCATGGTGTGTGAGAGGTCTCCTCGCGCTCCTCCTGGTCATATCACGCAGGCAATAGAACCTCAACGTCTAGCATGGCACAAGTCAAATGGAAGTGTAGGGGGACGCACCACAGCACGAGCAGCACTGACGTCACGGGAGGTGGCTCGCACCATCCCATCCATTGCCCATCATACCAACCACGCCACATGCCATTGCGACTAAGTGCAAGCGCGTGCGCCACCACCCCCGAGCCCTCCCCAGAGAGGCCAAAGAGTGAATGTGTGGGCCATCAGCCACAGACGGACGCGGCATGGCCGCAAGGGCAGCCACAGCCACTGGGTGTCGCAGGTGGTGGATCCGGAAGGCGAAGACTGTGATGCATAGTCCATGCAGGCCGGGTCTCCATTTGGGGCACCACGCAGGTGGACGGCGTCCCGCCACACATCATACCCTGAGACAGCCCACTCGTGCAACTGGACCCACACATACACTCCTTGCCCTCTCTGGTGCGAGCTTGGGGCTGCCTGTGCAAGCGCTAGCCTCGCAGGTGCACATGCATATTGGGGGAGCGAGGGGAGGACATGAGGGCTGGGGCGAAGATGACTGTATCACTGTCAGTTAGTACAAGGGATGACCCAGATGTGGAAAGGAAGAGACGTGTCCCGTGTGTACTGCAACTAGTCGCCAATCCAACTACCCCCATGTCCGGAATGTAAGCCCGCACCTAGGCCCGCCCATCCGCCACATCGAACATACCACCAGCACGACAAGCTTCCCATTCGAAACACTGACTGGGGGTGGCGACCAGTGAACAATCATGTGTAGCCTACCCACGCGTACATGTGGGCCCTCCATGATCCATGTCACCTGCGGCAAAGTCATGACATGCGCAATGAGGGAAGTGAGGAGAGCTGTCCGCCCCACGCACAGTAGGTGCATCAGCTCCACAGACCCAGCAGCGAGTCCAGCAGGGGTCACATGTGCAGGGGCAGCTGTGCGTGGTGTGAGGGCACATGCATATAGACAGCACATCGACCAATGTGTAGTCTGCCCACATCTAAAGTCCATCATCATGCGGACATAGGAATTGAACACAGGGCAACACATCTTAGTGGGTGCACCCACCGTGACCAACAATGCGCAATCATCGACGTACCCGCCCTGTGCATGGCCCCCACCCAACGGAGGCACATCCAGTGCCACCATCCCACACACACAAGCCTTCCACGGAACATGCTGTGTCCAATGGTCAGTACAGAGTCAGCGCCCATCTGGTGGATCCTGAACAGGAGACACATGCACACACATGCCAGCTCCCACTATGTACGTCTGCCACCTGGCACGTGCAATGTAACCTCTCACCTGTGACGTGTGACTGCAAGCACACAGCCGTCTTGGCATGGGGCTGTCAATGTGGACACCTGTCAATGTTTCGGGAGGTGTGATCCGTACAGTGCTGTACATAGGGTGCAGTGCTGACACCTACTACTGTCTCATGTCCCCTCGTGCCACAGGTCCCACTTGTTTTGGCCGCTCAGCCTGTGCCCACATCGTCGTCGTCGTGTGCCATACTCATCCAGCCTCGGAAGCAGTTCCATGCTCAGCAGACATTCATGTTGCCGTGGCGTTGCCGCTCGACGAATATGCAGTCAGTCCCCATCAGCACGCCCCGCAAGTCATTGGGGCCTAGATCCCCATGTGCATGCACATGGCAGTGGTTTGTCTCACTAGCCATTGCCATTGTTGGGAGACCTGTGTAAGTGTATTGTGGCCGTGCCGTCCCAGCTTGACAGCTGGGCTGTGGCTCATGTGCTTGCTCAGTCATGTCAGTGATGTGTATGCGAAATTGCTATGTGTTGTGTTGCTTTGACATGTGTCCACTGCCATTTTCCCTAGGCGGAGACCGAACATTGACCGCCCATACCAATTGCTGGCGGACATGGACGATACAGAGGTCATTAGGAAGTTTCGGCTGGACAGGCCAACCCTGCATCGACTGTGTGCCATGTTGGAACCCCATCTCCGTCCCCGCAGGGTGTATCAGACAGCTGTCACCCCCACGGCTAAGGTGATGGCCGCCATGCATTTCTTCGCCACTGGGTCATTCCAGCACACAGTGGGCAGTGGAGGAGGGATGTCCCAGCCCATGTTCAGCAAGGTGCTGAGGGATGTACTGGCAGCCATGATGCTGTGCCGAAACAGGTACATCCGCTTCCCCAGGGCTCGTGAATTGGCGGCAGTGAAGGGTGCATTCTATGCCCTTGGCAGAATCCCACACGTCGTTGGAGCCATTGACTGCACACATGTTGGCCTTGTTCCACCACAGGCCACTGAGCACCTGTACCGCAACAGGAAGCATACGCACTCCTGAATGTGCAAGTGGTGTGCCTTGCGGACATGGTGATCACCCACGTGTGTGCAAAGTTCCCAGGCTCGGCCCATGACGCACACATAATGCGCAACAGCATCTTGCCACGACTGATGTCCAATCTGCAACAGGATCGTGGCTGTATTGTCGGTGAGTATGTGGAGTGGTGTAGCGTGCTGGTTGTGCGATGCTGTCCCCTGTCCAGTTGGAATAGCAATGGTTCTCTGTGTCCCTCACACCCAGGTGACTCTGCGTACCCGAATGGGGCATGGCTGCTCAGTCCATTGAGGAATCCTCGCACCCCAGCAGACGATCGCTACAATGAGGCACATGGGAGGACCAGACGTGTGGTCGAGCGTACCTTTGGCCTCCTCAAGTCCAGGTTCAGGTGCCTGGACCGCACCGGGAGTGCACTGGCGTACTCCCCACAGAAGGTGTGCCAGATAGTGGTGGCGTGCTGCATGCTGCACAATCTGGCCATTCGGAAGCAGATCCCCCTCATCGTGGATGACAGAGATCAACCAGGGCCCCAGCCCGCAGACCAGGACAGCTCGAGTGAGGAGGACAGCGGAGAGGAGGAAGCTGGGAATGTGCGGCAGCAGCTCATCGCCCGCTACTTCACTTGACGGTGAGTGTCCATGTACGACGGCTGATGTGGCTGTATCTGTGCAGGTGTGTGTGTGCTGTGTCAGGGTGGCCGTTTGTTCACTGCGTGCTGTGTGTCAACGCTCCATGGCCAGGGTAGTATGCCACTGTTGGTGGCTGTGGCATTGTGCCCTATTGCTCTGTGCGATGTGTGTACATTGCTTGTAGTTGTTGACATGTACTGTGTGATGGGTGTGTGATACACACATTGAATGTGCTCCTGTTCTGTCTCCCACCCCTAGGTCCCTACAGGTCCCTCCGGATTCCATTGCCATGCCACGCATCAGGTGCCTTTCCGCCCAAGATGGCCGTTGTATACCGTACAAATTAAACACAGGGCACAAACAGCAGTTTGTGTAAGAGGTGCATTTATTTCAAACTGTGACATGTGATTGTGTGTAAGGTGATGACAAAAGTGGTGCGTGCAGTGACAATGAGCTGTCGGTCATGGCTGCATGATGCTCAGGGTGTACCCACTGGTTCTATGTCCATAGTCCAACACACACATGCCATCCAGATGGCTGTGTGGAGTGGGATCGTAGTCCAAGTCAATGCAGTGGGTGGTCAAGGAAGGCTGGCTGGCTGCCTCACTTGCGTCTGGAGCGTGCGAAGTCCTCCCGGGAGATCTGTTTCCACTTCGGACGGCCCCTTCCACGTTTGCGAGGGGGTGCCTGCTTGCGACATGCTGGTGGTTGAGGTGTGCTCACTGGCTGTGGACGCAGGGGAACTGGACACTGCTGCTCGACCCTGCGCCCCGGCAGGTGGTGGCGGAGGGGAGCTGCTGTCCCTGGCTGTGACCTCACCGCCACCACCAGCTGGCCCATGAGGTCCACGAGTTGGCCCATACGGGCGTCCATGGACCTCAGCACCCCCAGCACCTCACGCGTGTCTGTAGCTGACCTGGCCCATTGTCCTTGGGCCTCTTCATAGGCCCCAAGGACTCTGGCCATTTGAGGCAGGGCATGGCTCCCAGGGAGGCTGGCGTTTCCCTGACCCTGCTCCTCCTACCAGTCCTGCTGCCACCGGCCTGCCCACTAGCCACATTGCTCACCACGGTCCTCGCTGTGGCTCCCAGGGTGGATCCAGTCGGCCGGGCCACCACCTGCGCTGGGGCTGGTGCCAGCGAAGACGTGGTGGTGGTGGCGGCGGTGGTGGTCGGTGCGGCGATGGTGGCGGTTGCGGCAGTGGTAGTGGCCGCAATGACCGTGGGTGTGGCCGCAATGACCGTGGGTGTGGGCGCAACAACAGTGGCAGCAGGGGGCTGGGAATGTTCAGCAGCCCTGGATGATGGGTTGGTGGGTAGGAGGGGTCCTGGGGAGCGGCTGGGCCCTGCCACACCAGATGGGCCTGCTTGGTGGTCCGTGTCCGAAGAGGAGGACAGATCCTCCACATCCGTGTGTCCTCGTTGGGGGCTTGTAGGCTGGCTGTGCTGGCTGCTGTCTCCATCCCCAGCATCCAGCAGTTCGTCACCTGTGGAGAGAATGAGATTTGTTATTGTGTTGCACCTGGCGAAGTATGTATTTGTCGTCTGACATTAACAGTTCGTGCAATCTCGTACATGGGTTTCCCAGAGGCGTGTGTGTGGCTGTAGCATTTGTAGTTGTGTGTGCTTGGCAATGGGACTGTGTGCTGTGCACATGTGGCATGGAACGGATTGGCCATGCCGATGGGTGTGTTGCTGTGCCCCTACTTATTGTGACTCTGGTGTATGCGGGCTCCTGGCCCATCCTGGGTCTGGTTTGTACTTTGCTTTTGGTGTTCAGATGGGACGCTTAGGAACGCATATGGCAACATGGGGGCCATGCCCCAGATTCGCATTTGGGAGGGAATATGCTTTTGGGGTTCAAATGGAACGCTTAGGAACGCATATGGCAACATGGGGGCCATGCCCCAGATTCGCATTTGGGAGGGAATATGCTTTTGGGGTTCAAATGGAACGCTTAGGAACGCATATGGCAACATGGGGGCCATGCCCCAGATTCGCATTTGGGAGGGAATATGCTTTTGGGGTTCAAATGGAACGCTTAGGAACGCATATGGCAACATGGGGGCCATGCCCCAGATTCGCATTTGGGAGGGAATATGCTTTTGGGGTACATGCTGTGAGCCATGGGTGCCGAACGTGACATGTGTTGTGGCAGCATGACAGTGCATGGTTTGAGGTGTGTGCATGCTTGGCATGGCCTGCATATTTGCTGTCTGTTGTGATTACTGGACATGGCATTGGACGCATCGTTATGAGTGAGTGATGGTTGTGTGCCAGCCAACGTATTGCAGTTGTCCCATCTCCTTGGTGTGCGTGCTGCCCTGTGCCATGTGCATCACTGCAGTGCTCGGGGGGTGTGGCCCATGTTGTGTGTTGTTGCTCACAGTGTGTCGTGCGCTTCATTGACTTCTGGCACATGGTTGGTCATGGGCATGTATCTTAGCGTGACTGCTGTATGTGTGGCAGCTGTGCGGATGACATGCCTTTCATGAGACTGGGGCTGACGGATGGGATGGATGGTATGTTGTATGTGCATGGTGTGTCTGTGTGTTTGATGGGTTCAGTGGTGTTCGTGTGCATTTATGTTGTTCCGCTCTGTTGCGTCTAGTGTTGTTTGTCTTACATAGGCGTAGTTGTGGGGTGTGTGGTTGACAGGCAGTAGGGGCTACATGGACAGGACTTCAATGGTGTTTCGGTTGTGTGTGATGAGTTGCACAGTGGCTGCCATGTGGGACTATATTCAGTGTGGCTTGTGCATGCAGACGTGGCTCCTTGGGTGTTGCTATGTCTGTGATGGGTCATGTGGGGTGTGAGTCTGTTGTTCATGTCCGTGTGCACATTGTTCACTTGTTCGTGACGGTGGGCGGTGCTGCGTGTTCGTCTGCTACGTGACATGTCCCATGTGTTGGTCGTGTTACGGTCCTCATGCCTCCAGTAATCCAGCCCTGTCCAGTTTCCCACCTGCAAGTTGTTCGTGCGTGCACTGTACTGGATGCCACATGGCTCTAAGCGGGGGTGCTCCATGTTGCAGGTCTGTGGGGGTGGGGGGTGTTGTGGGTCGTGGGGTGGCTGGACACCCACTGACACCGATTGCTGTGGACCGTGATGTCTGACTTTCGGCTGTCGTTGTGCACTGCGGTGGCTGACACGTGGCTGTGGGGTGTGGGGGATGCTCCTCCTTGCTGTGCTGTGGGACTGGGGCCTGGTGTGTGTTGTACTTGGGCTGTCCACCCTCCCACCCACTGCACTTTGTGTTCCTGCCACTTACCTGTTACTTGTCGGTTAGTGCAGCTGTGGCGGACACATGGGTGTGGTGGGTGCTCGTTGTGGCGCTTCTGGCATATTTGGGGACCTGTTGGTGGTTACGTGGCTGGCTGAGTGTACACATGTCCCCACGCATCTTACAGTTGTTCGGTTTGGGCTGTGTGTGGTGGTGTCTGTTGCATGTGTGTGTGATGTGTTGTGTATTGTGTGCTGGACATGGGGGTGTTTGTCCCTGGGAGCTGTGGCATGGTAGTTGCGCATGTGAGTACATAGCGGTGTGCTGGTATACATTAGTTTGTACTTACCAGCCTCCACTCCCCTGCTAATCCGGCGAGGATCTCCGGATGTATTACGACTCGCACCTTCTCCTCCCACGCTTTGAAGGTCTTAAAGAGCGCGGGATTCCCTCCGCCAGTGACGGCAGCCAGCTCTCTGTTTTTGCCCTCCTTCTTCTTGACCAGGCTCTTTACGTCATTCCAACGTTTGTTTATTTCACCTCTGTTCCTGGGCAGGGTCCCGACTGCATTGACCTGGTCTACGATCCGGTTCCACATTCTGTTTCTGGTGGCTAGTGGTGTGTGCTGGACCATGTTCCCATAGATTTGTGGGTACACCTTGATGATCTCGTCGACCATGACCGTCAGCTCAATGGGCGTGTACTTGGGCATTCTTTGTGGTGCCATGGTGTTTGTGGTGCTGGTGCGGTGTGTGTTGTGTAATGTGCAGGGGGTTTGTGGTGCCGGTGTTTGGTGGTGGTGGTGGTGGTGGTGGTTGTGATGTGTGCGTTTCTGTGGTGTGCTGCTGTCCTTGCTGTGTCACTGTGTCCTCTCCTCTCCTCTCTGGTTTGCAATGTAGCAAGGGGTTGTGGTCTGTGGGAGTGCTGCTTTTGTACTCACCTATGTGGGTGTGTCCTCATGGTCTGTTGTTTTCAGGTGTGTTGTGTCTGGGGTTCTGGCCTTTGTATTTTTTGTTTGTCCGGGGGGTGTTTTCGGGATGTGTACTGTGCTTGTGTATTTGTGCGTGCCTTGCTGTGTGGACTTGTTGGCCATGTTGTGTGCTATTGGTTTTGTGTGCGGATGGTTTCTGTGCAGGTACGTTGGCGCCATGGCTTCTGCCGTGTCGATTCTCATCGGCGTTGTTTGTGCTGGCGGGCGGTATATTTGTGGTTTTTCCGCGCTCATGTCGGTGCGATCGTAATTTCACGTGCGGTGTGTCGGCCGTGAGGGCGGGCGGTTTTGTGTTGTCGTGCGTGTTTCCGTCCGTGGCGGGCGGTTTGACTCCGTCTCGGACGTTGGCGGGCGGTATTTTGTGTGATTTTTCCGCCGATGGCGGTTTTCTGTTTGTGTAATCGTAATGGCGTGGTCGGTGTTCAGGCGGTGTGTGCGGGCGGATTTTTGCCGCTTCCATGCCTGGCGGATTTATTTACGCCGGGTACCGTAATGGGCCCCTAAGCATTGAATATGCAACTAATTCTTCTTTTGCATATCAAATAAAAAAATTAACAGCCCTTGCTTATGTACCTGACACAGACGTCACAGAACATTACAACATCTTAATAGACAGCACCTTCTACAAACAAAATGAAGCAAAACTAAGTCCACTATTAGACTATTTTGAGGATACATGGGTCGGCAGACTACACAGATCTGGCCACAGAAGAAACCCTAAATTCTTAATACCCTGGTGGAACGTATACAGAAGCACATTAAACGGGAATCCAAAACTAATAATGCAGTCGAAGGATGGCATAATGCCTTCCTTCAATCAACAGGCAGAACAAAACCAACACTAGAAAAATGTATATCATGCCTACAAAAAGAAGAGAGTTATCAGGAGTTCCGAATGGAACAATCCATAACTCAATTAACTCCAAAAACATCAAAACAAACTAAACAAATGCATAAATATCTAGAACAACAAGTAAAATTGTACCCTAGTACAAAGGGCCTAGAATACCTAAACATAATATCCAAAACTCTTCTTTAAAGCATTCATACAAATAAATTACAAATTACTCATCTTTCAAACATACCATAAAAGTAACATTTATTTATTTTATCACAAAAATAATTACTGTGTGTAACATATTTTTAATTTTTAATAAAATATATTAACACACATTAATAATATTTGTAATAAAATAAAATACAACAATAATAATAAAAAACATTACCCACCCACAATAAATAATAATAAATAAACTTACCAGGTTTATTCCAAATGCTGTAAAATCCATTTTCTGCTAACACAATCCAAATATAAAAAAACCAGTTTCCCAAAAAAAATGGAAAAATACAACTGTAGCAAAAATTAATAATCCATGTAGCAAAGGTCCATAGGAAAACCATAAAAACCCGAAAATGTATAAAATAGTAAAAACGCTCCAGGAAAACCGAAAAATTTAAAGAAGTGTAACAAATATTTTAGTCAATAAAACTAACAAACACTTCTTTAAAAAAAAAAAAAACGACTCCTTCCGATACGAAGAACTTCTGAAAATAAATAGTGTCAAAACAAAAGCACATACATTCCCACCCACATAAAACAACACATAAACAGTTACTAACAATACTACTAGCTTTAAATTTGATAAAAATATACATTAAACACCGTAATCCTAACTCTCTAAACAGGCCTACACAACGTTAACAATACGTAAATACACCACACGTAACTATAACATATAACATTTCCGAATATAACTAATAAACATATAACTACACTAAACAGTATCTAACTAGGTTCAAAAAATATTTAAAACTTAGTTAAAACAAAGAAAACAAACCTTACCTTTAGCGACGTGAAGTGTCTCCCAACCGCGAGCTTCTCTTCAACCAAAATGACACAAAACGACATAACCCGGTTACAAAATAAAACGCCCAAAACCTAATAAAAAGTTTAACAATAGCAAATGTAACTCATTTAATGCAGTAAAATATTACTTTACATGGAAAAAATGTACAACTATTTAAATAAAATAGTACAATTTATTTTGATTTAATAAAAAATTGTGACATAATGTACCTAATTTGTAAAATTATAAAAATAAATATTATAATAAATATTATATTTATTATTATAATTACAGAAAAAATAAATACAATAAAACAATGTATAAAAAATTGTTATAAATGTTTTGTATGCATTATACAAATACATTTCTATTAAAAACTTGTTTTAAGTTAAAAACATTGTAAAAATTAATTAATATTAATATTTTTAATATTAATATTAATTACAAAATGTCATATGTATGTAACAAAAATAGAAAAATGTTAAACATTTATATTATATGTAAACATTTGTACTTTCTTTGTATAAATATATACAATACCTATTACTGTATTAAATATAATTTAAAACACAAAATTCTACTGTTTTGTTGATAATTAATATGTACTTAAAAAAATGTAAAAAATATTGTAAATAAACATAACATATTTTCTGAAATATATGCAGTAATATGTTTCTATTGAATTATAATGTAATAAAATATTTTACTGTATTATCCTACTCAAATTAATAAACAATAAAAAATTATAAGAACTACAATAAAAATGGTGTATTTTCTAATTATTTTGATTTTACTTATATTATCTATATTTACATATATAAAATACAATTTGTTTTGACAAACATTATAATAAATAAATACTGTCAATTTATTAACTACCATTACCCATTTTTTTAATGCAAAATTATCTTATATATTTTTCTAGTACTAAATTTTAATATATTAATAAACATATTACATAAAAATTGAATATTATTTATTATCCTACACTATACTTAATTAATAAACTATTACAACTACAATATATAATAATTAAATACAGTTACTATACACTAACATATTTTTATATACTATTCCTACCCCAATATAAAATAATTTCAACAAATGCTGCACAGTGAACATAATTAATTTACTATAACAACTCCAATGCACATTAAATAAAGTAAATGTTGGACACTAAAATTAAATAGTTCTATATTCCCAATTCAATGTAAATTAATTAGGGTAAGTGCTGGACACTAACATAAATAATTTACTATTCCCACTCCAATCTATAATAAATTGAGGTAGGTGCTGGACACTAACATAAATAATTTACTATTCCCACTCCAGTCTATATTAAATTGAAGTAGGTGCTGGACAATAACATGAACAAATTACTATTCCCACTCCAGTGTCTAATAAATTAGGGTAGGTGCTGGACACTAAGGGGCCGATTCCGATTCGGGCCGGAAATCTCTCCGACCGAGCCGGATCCGGAGAGATTTCCGACCGAATCGGACTCTGGCAGTCCGACCGAACGAGTACGATGCGCACGCATGCCATCGGACTCGAGTCGGTCGGACTCCCATTGAAGTCAATGGGAGCCGGTCGTACAACGCGTACGCGGGCTCCCATTGACTCAATGGGTGCGAGGCAGACAAGGGCGCCCCTACAGCAGGTACGCGTCGATGCGCATCGCGGCGTACATGCACAGGTAGGGGGACCCATGGGTCCCCCTGTGTGCGACTCGCGCGCCTACGCGTACAGGGAGTACGACGCGGACCCCCAAAGTCCGGCTCCGACAGCTTTTTCGAGCCGGACGGGCGCGAGTCGATCGGACTGCTCGTGGCACGCATCGTACTTACCCGGCCGGGAAACGTCTCCATAGCGCAGTGCGAGTCGTGTCCATGCGAGTCGGTCGGAGCGTGTTGAAGCCGCGTTCGAGTCGGTCGGAGATTTCGCGGGTGCCTGCATCGTACTCGCTCGGCCGGACCCGCATATGATTCGGTCGGGAAACAAGGCTCCGAATCGGATCCGGTAAATCCGAATCCGATTCGGAGCCCTACCGGCCGAGATCGGAATCGGCCCCTAAACATAAATAATTTACTATTCCAACTCCAGTCTATATAAAATTGGGGTAGATGCTGGACACTAAACATAATTAATTTACTATTCCCACTCCAGTCTATATTAAATTGGGGTAGGTGCTGGACAGTAAACATAAATAATTTACTATTCCCAATCCAGTCTATATTAAATTAGGGTAGGTGCTGGACACTAAACATAAATAATTTACTATTCCCACTCCAGTCTATATTAAATTGGGGTAGGTGCTGGACAGTAACATGAACAAATTACTATTCCACTACAATATATAATAAATTATAGTAGGTGCTGGACACTAAACCTAAATAATTTACTATTCCCACTGCATTCTATCTAAAATTGGGGTAGATGCTGGACAGTAACATAAATAATATACTATTCCCACTACAGTCTATAATAAATTGGGGTAGGTGCTGGACAGTAAACATAAATAATTAACTATTCGCACTCCAATATAAATTTAAATAAACTATATACTGAACACTAAACATTATCAATTACATCCCCCAAAAATTATTTTTTATAATAACTCCCAAACATTATGCCCTATAAACGCAAAAACCCACTACTAAAAATAAATTCCAAATTTATAATTCTATAAACTTATTTATTTTTCAATAAAATCTAAATTTTTCAATTTTTTAAATAATATTTAATTAAAAATATATATTTTTAATACACTCCCCACCCTTATCCCCTAAAAACCCAACATCCCACTCCTAAACATATTTATCTAATTCAGATTTCAATATTATATTTTATTTTAAAAATTAATTCTAAATTTATTTAAAAATTTGTTAATATTTAATTTAAAATATATATTTTTAAAACACTACCCAACCTTATCCCATATAAACACAACAAGCCACTCCTAAAATTAAATTTCAAATTTAAACTTCCATATATTTTTATTTTTTTAAATAATTTATACATTTTTAAAAATATTAATAATACTTAATTTTAAATATATATTTTTAAAACACTCCCCACCATCATCACCTATAAACCCAACATCCCGCTCCTAAAAATATTTTTTAATTTACATTTCAAATTTATTTATTTTTTAAATTAATTCTAAATTTATTAAAAATGTTCATAATATTTCATTTTAAATATATATTTTTAAAACACTACCCACCCTTATCCCCTATAAAACCAACAAGTCACTCCTAAAAATAATTTTCAATTTAAAATTTAAATATAAATATTTTTATAATAAATAAATTCTCATTTTTTAATTTTTTATAATATTTAATATAAAATATATATTTATAAAAAACTCCCCACCCTTATCCCCTATAAACCCAACATCCCGCTCCTAAAATTAATTATCAAATTTAAATTTAAAATATAAATTTTCTTTTTTTTAAAAATAAATTCTAAGGGGCCCATTACGATAACCGGCGTTAAAAAATCCGCCATCTACGATAGCATGAGAAAACCGCCCGCCTGCACCATGGGAATACTGACCGAGCAATTATGAAGTCGCGAAGCAACCTCCGCCCGCGGCGGTAAAAACACACAAAATTCCGCCCGTCCATGTCCGAGTAGAAGATTAACCGTCCACCACGGACGCAATCCCGCCCGAAAACCCAAATCCGCCCGCTCTGACGACCGAGACAACGACCGTGAAATTATGATCTCCCCGACATGATCGCGGAAAATCCACATATTGCCCGCCACGGTTAACAACAGCGATGAATAACTGACACGGCGGAAGGCCTGGCGGCCACGTCCGTACAGGGAAATCATTTGCGGAACAAAGAAATACACACAACATGGCCAACAAGTCCACACAGCAAACTACGCCAAAATACCCAAACACAGAACACATCCCAAAGACACATGTCCCCTGCCAAAACTAAAAAACTACAAATCCCAGGACAACAGACACAACACACCTGAAAACGACAGACCATCATGACACACCCACATAGGTCAGTACAAAAGCAGCCTCTTCACAGACCACAAACCCTTGCACTACGACAAAGCGAAGACGCCATCAGAGAACCCAGAGAGACACAAAGGAAAGCAGCACACCACACGCACGCACACATCACACACATCACCACCACTACCACCACCACCATCACCACTGAAACAACGGCACCACGAACCCCCTGCACATCACACACCACACACCACACAACCACCACACCAGCTCCACAAATAGCAAACCACACACCATGGAAACACAAAGAATGCCAAAGTACACTGCCACTGAGTTGACGGTCATGGTCGATGAGATCATCAAGGTGCACCCACAAATCTATGGGAACCAGGTCCAACAGACACCAGTAGCCACCAGAAACAGAATGTGGAGCAGGATCGTAGACCAGGTGAATGCAGTTGGGAACGTGCCACGCAACCGGGGTGAAATCACAAAGAGGTGGCACGACCTGAAAAGCGTGGTCAGGAAGAAGGAAGCCAAGAATCGTGAGCTGGCTGACAGGACTGGCGGCGGAAATCCCGCACTATTCAAGACCTTCAAGGCGTGGGAGGAGAAGGTACGAGGCTTTCTGCATCCGGAGAGTCTCACCGGAATACCAGGGGGAGTGGAGGCTGGTAAGTACAAACAAATGTATACCAGCACACCGCTATGTACTGTCATGCACTACCAGAATGCCATAGCACTGAGGGCCAAACACCCCCATGTCCAGTACACAATACACAAGACATCTCTCACACATGCAACAGACACCCCCACACACTCAGCCCAAAGGTACCAACAAACAAAACCATGGGGGCATGTGTACAGTCAGCCAGCACCACAACTCCCACCAGGTCCCCTTGTACCCCAGATGCGCCGGAAGGAGCACTCCCCACACCCACACTCATGTGTCAGCCATAGCTGCACTAACCAACAAGTAACAGGTAAGTAGCCTTACCACAAACTCCGAGTATCGGAGGGGGACTGCAGAAGTACAACCCCCACCAGGCCCCTAGTCCTACAGCGCAGCAAGATGGAGCACTCCCCACACCCATGTGTCAGCCATTGCAGTGCACAACTCCACCGACAGCCAGATATGTTTCCCTACATGGAGGGGTGTCTGTGGGTGGTAAGCCTTCACCACAACTCACAACACGGCCCCCACTCCCACAGACCAGCAAGATGGAGCACCCCTCCCTCTCATAACCATGTGACAGCCATTGCATTGCTCCCTCCAAACCAACAAGTAGGTAGACTACTGTACAGGGCGGGGTGTCTGTAGGCATGAGGACTGTACTATGACTAACATTTGGGACATGTCACGTAGCAGAGGAACAGGTAGCACTGCTCCCTGTCATAATCATGTGACTAATGTGCACACGGACATGAATTACAGAGTCATAGCCCACATGAGCCATCTCAAATACACTAACACGTAAGGAGTCACGTCTGCATGCACAAGTCTCACTGGAGTACTGACCCACATGCTGTGCACTGTGCCAGTCATCACACACATCAGCAACACCATCGAAGTCTTGTCCATTTAGTCGTGTCTGCTTGTTCCGTTGACATCGTACAACATCACCCATGTAAGTCTATCTTGTCTCAATGTAACAGAGTGGAACCACAGTAATGTCACATACACCACTGGACCCATGAACCACACAGCTACACAATGCACATTCAATATCTCATCCATCACATCTTTTTAGCCCCAGTGTCATGAAAGGTATATCATCTAATCAGTTGTCCCATATACAGTAGCACAGCAAAGATTCCTGCCGATGACCAATAATGTGTCTGTAGTGTCCGAAGCGCACGTCACAATGTGATTTACAACATACCTAATATAGTCAACACCCCAAGAGCACTGCATTGCTGCACATGGCTGAGGGTAGCAGCACACCAAGGAATTGTCCCATCTGCAATACGTTGTGTGGCACACAACCATTACTCACTCACTACAATGCTTGCAGTGTAATGTCCCTAAATGATAACAGTGAGCAGATATACTTGGGGGTCGATTCCGATTCGGGCCGTAAATTTCTCCGACCGAGCCGGACCCGGAGAGATTTCCGACCGAATCGGACCCGTGCAGTCCGACCGAACGAGTACGATGCGTCCGTATGTTATCGGACTCGAGTCGGTCGGACTCCCATTGATGTCAATTGGAGCCGGTCGTACAACGCGTACGCGGGCTCCCATTGACTCAATGGGTGCGAAGTCGGACAAGGGCGCCCCCTACAGCGGGTACGCGGCGAAGCGATTCGCGCCGTACACGCACAGGTAGGGGGACCCATGGGTCCCCCTGTGTGCGACTCGCGCGGCTACGCATGCAGGGGGTCCGACACGGACCCCGAAGTACTGCTCCGACTGCTCTTACGAGCCGGAGTGCGCGGCTCGGTCGGACTGCTCGCGGCGCGCATCGTACTTACCCGGCCGGGAAACGTCTCCATTGCGCGGTGCGAGTCGAGTCCGAGCGAGTCGGTCGGAGCGGTTCGAGCCGGGAGCGAGTCGGTCGGAGCGGTCGGGACGCCCGGACGAGTCGGTCGGCGATTTCGCATCGTACTCGCTCGGCCGGACCCGCGTACGGTTCGGTCGGGAAACAGGGCTCCGAATCGGATCCGGTAAAGCCGAATCCGATTCGGAGCCCTACCGGCCGAGATCGGAATCGGCCCCTTAGTATGTCAGACATACACACACCTTTGTCTCTGCAGTGTCGTGTGGCCAAAACACATGTCCCCTCCTGCACCCATATGTCACAGTATGTACCCCAAAACCATATTTCACCTCAAAAGCGTCGATGGGGCTGTACCCCTTTTGCCATCTGCGTTCCTAAACGTTTCATTTGAGCCCCAAAACCATATTTCACCTCAAAAGCGTTGATGGGGCTATTACCCCTTATGCCATCTGCGTTTCTAAGCGTTTCATTTGAACCCCAAAACCATATTTCACCTCAACAGCGTTGATGGGGCTGTACCCCTTTTGCCATCTGCGTTTCTAAGCGTTTCATTTGAACCCCAAAACCATATTTCACCTCAAAAGCGTTGATGGGGCTGTACCCCTTTTGCCATCTGCGTTCCTAAGCGTTTCATTTGAACCCCAAAACCATATTTCACCTCAAAAGCGTTGATGGGGCTGTACCCATTATGCCATCTGCGTTTCTAAGCGTTTCATTTGAACCCCAAAACCATATTTCACCTCAAAAGCGTTGATGGGGCTGTACCCCGTTTCCACCAAAGCCACAAAATGTAGGGGTACTGCAACACACACCGATTGGCTATCCAAATCCGTCCCATGCCATGTGTACCCATCACACTATTCCATTGCCTTGATCACGCACACACATTGTAGAGCCATACGCACGCATCTGGGAAATCAGTGCACAACTGTGCACCAACTGTGAATGTCAGACATCTAACACAAACCTTGCAAGGTGCAACACAATAACCTTTCGTCTCTGCCCCACAGGTGACGAACAGCATGATGCTGGAGAGGAGACAGCAGCCATCACAGCCAGTCCACAAGCCCTCCACCCGGACTCACGGATGTGGAAGACCTGGACACCTCTTCGGACGAGGACTCCCGACCAGGCACATCTGGTGTGGCAGGGCTCAACCGCTCCCCAGGACCCCTCCTACCCACCAACCCATCTCCCAGGGCTGGTGACCAGTCCCAGGCCCCTGCTGCCACGGTCATTGCAGCCACCACCACCGCCGCAACCACCACCAGGGCCTCCCTGACCACTCACCCTGCGCAAGGGGCTGCACGCACGTCGACATCGACCCTGGGAGCCACAACGAGGCCCCGGGTGACCACTGTGGCGAGTGGGCAGGTCGGTGGCAGCAGTTCAGGTGGGAGGAGCAGGGTCAGGCCAACGCCATCAGAGCCTGGGAGCCAAGCCCTGCCGCAAATCGCCAGAGTCCTTGGGGCCTATGAAGAGGCCCAGGGACAATGGGCCCAGTCATCTGCCGATACGCGGGAAGTCCTTGGGGTGTTGAGGTCCATGGACGCCCATATGGGCCAATTCGTGACCCGTATGGGCAAACTTGTCGACCTCATGGGCCAGCTAGTGGTGGCGGTGAAGGCCCAATCACGGCCAACCACACCACCTCCGCCACCACCTGCTGGGGCGCAGGTCCGTGCAACATCCAGTTCCCCTGCGTCCACAGCGAGTGGGCAATCCTCAGCCACCACCAGCAGCCCACAAACACAACCCCCCCCTCTCAAACGTGGAAGGGGTCGTCCGAAGAGGAAACAGGTGTCCAGAGATGACTTTGCACGCTCCAAACGCCAGTGAGACAGGCAGCCACGGTGGCCATCTACTGCATTCACTTGGACTACTATCCTACCCCACACTGCCATGTGAATGGCATGTGTCTGTCGGACTGTGGACCCAGAACAACATGGGTACACCTTGACCATCACGCGGACATGTCCGTCAACTCATTGTTCCAGCATGCACCACTTTTGTCATCACCTTGCCCACAATCACATGTCACTGTTCAAAATAAATACACCTGGATCACATTCTGTTGTATCTGCTCTGTGTTTAATCAAGGATGTGCAACCGTCACCATGATCAGAAATGCATCAGGAGTGTGGTATGTCGATAGGCCAGGAGAGGCTGTAGGGACCTTGGGGTGAAAACAGAACAAGAGTCCATTGAATGTGTGTGTCACACACTCATCACACAGTACTTCTCATCAAGTTCAAGCAATGTACACACATCTCACAGAGCAACAGGGCACAATGCCACAGCCACTGTCAGTGGCATACTACCCTGGACATGGACCATTGCCACACAGCACTCAGTGAACAATAGGCCGCCGTGACAATGCACACATACACCTACACAACTACAGCAACATCAGCCGACGTACATGGTCACTCACCGTCAAGTGAAGTAGCGGGCGATGAGCTGCTGACGCTCATTCACTGCTTCCTCCTCTCCACTGTCCTCGTCACTGGACACGGCCTGGTCTGCAGGCGGGGGCCCTGGCTGATCACCGTCATCCACTATCAGGGGGATCTGCCTGCGAATAGCGAGATTGTGCAGCATGCAGCATGCCACAACTATCTGGCACACCTTCTGTGGGGAGTATGCCAGTGCACCCCGGTGCAGTCCAGGCATCTGAATCTGGACTTCAGGAGTCCAAAAGTCCGCTCCACCACACGTCTGGTCCTCCCATGTGCCTCATTGTATCTGACATCAGCTGGTGTCCTGGGATTACGTAGTGGGCTCAGCAGCCAAGGCCCGTTAGGATATGCCGAGTCACCTGGGTGTGAGAAACACAGAGAATCGTTGCAATTCCAACAGGATACAAGACAGCATGTCACATCCAGCACGCTACACGAGTATGCATACTCACCAACAATCCATGCACGGTCCGGTTGAAGATTGGACATCATTCGTGGGAGGATTCTGTGGCGCATGATGTGCGAGTCATGGGTGGAACCGGGAAACTTCGCACACACGTGTGTGATGATCATGTCCGCCAGGCACACCACTTGCACATTCAGGAGTGGAAATGTTTCCGGTTCCTATAGATGTGCTCCATGGCCTGTGGTGCAACAAGGCCAACATGGGTGCAATCAATTGCACCAACAACGTGGGGGATGCGTCCAAGGGCATAGAAAGCACCCTTCACTGCCGCCAAATCACGAGCCCTGGGGAATCGGATGTGCCGGTTCCTGTACAGCATCATAGCTGACAGGACATCCCGTAGCACCATGCTGAACATGGGTTGGAACATTCCACCTCCACTGCCTACCGTGTGTTGGAAAGATCCGGTAGCGAAAAAATGCAGTGCAGCCATCACCTTAGCCATGGGGGTGAATGCTGTTGGATACACCCTGCGAGGACGAAGGTGGGGTTCCAACATGGCACATAGGTGATGCAGGGTGGGTCGGTCCAGCCAGAATTTACGAATGACCTCCACATCCTCCATGTCTGACAGCAATTGGTAGGGGCGATGTATGTTTGGTCTCCTCCTAGGACAGATGGAAGTGGACACATGTCAATGAAACACACCACATGGCACTTTCACATACACATAACTAAAATTAATGACAAAGCAATAGAATCACAGAACAGCTGACAAGTAGGGACAGCACAGCCACAATACTCTTACACAGGTCCCTTACCAATAGCAATGGCTACTGACACAAACCATTGCTATGAGCATGCACATGGGGATTTAGGCCCTAATAGCTTGAAAGGCATCATGATGGTTTCAGACTGCATAGGTGGGAAGCGACAACACCACGGCAATATACCTAGCTGCTGTGCCAGACACAGCTTCCGAGGCTGGGTGAGTATGGCACACACCAACAACACAATGTACACAGGCTGAGCGGCCAAAACAAGTGGGTCCTGTTGCACAATGGGATAAGAGACAGTCAATGATGTCCCTAGTTCACCCAATGTACAGCACTGTACGTATCACACCTCCAACACACATTGACAGGTGTACACATTGACAACTCCATGACAACACAGCTGTGTGAATGCAAACACACATCACAAGTGACACGTAACGTTGCACGTGCCAAGTGGGAGATGTACATTGAGAAATATGGCATGTGTGTGCATATGCACATCCCATGCTCCAGTCGGGGTACCACGCGGGTGGATGGCGTCCCACCACTGATTTTACTGCGAGCCCGATAACTGTAGCAAATGGACCCACACATTCACTCTTTGGCCTCTCTGGGGCGAGATCGGAGCTGCTTGTGCACACGCTGGCTTCTCTGTTGCAATCGCATGTAAGGGGTGGGCGAAGGGAGACAATAAGTCTGATGGTGCAAGCCACCTTTCGTGACGTCACTTCCTGTTGTGACGTCTGCGTCCCCCCACTACATATTAAGGACTTGTGCCCTGCTGCACACTGAGAATGTGTTGCCTGCGAGATGTGACCAGGAGAAGGGCGCCATGACCTCCCACCCACCAAGCTCCACTGCCATCCCGTGCCCTGGGTAGCCTGTGCAGGCAGACAATGTAGGGGGTACACCTGGTGGACAGGGGATGTGAGTGCCTTGGCAAGGGCCTGGCAGATGCACAGCAGTATCCAGCATGTCCCCAGAGGGAGGGCTAACGTCTACACCTGATGCCCGCCGGTTGTGCCCACACGAGTTCACAGTCATCCCCAGGCAGGTGGGCTTTCCAAATACCCAACACAGTGGAAATCTAGCCCTCCTGAATCCTCCCCACACAGTCTGTTTCAACAATGCATGTGTGCACCTACCCGTGCCACCCACCCACCTGGGCCAAGCGGAACTCCCGCTTCACATGCCACATGTGTGTCTTCCACAGTTGTGCTTCTCTCTCAGGGGCGGACCTCCAACTGTCCCATAGCACACAGACAGCACCGAGTCGAACTGGCATCCTGTTTGAATGGTAGGCACACTCACACATCTACCTGTGACACAGTGGTGGCTGTGATGGCTATTGTGACTGCCATGGCAGTGTTGGTAGCCATGTCAGGGTACACTCACACACATTGCATACGCAGCTTTTCGTGTCACTACTCTGCACATCGGACTGGCCACTGTCCCTGGTGTTGAACAATTTTGCCGCATGTCTATGTAATCTGTGACTGGATGCTGTTGTTCCTGTAGTCGGTTGTGTCTGTGTAGTTGCTTATTGCAGTTGTTGCTGTGTGTGCATGGTTAAGTCAGGCACATGCCGTGTATGGTACCTCAACAATTGCAATGTCTGGTCTCACATTCCAATGTGTTGTACACGTGGCAGGGACTTCACTTCTTTCAGACTCTGCTACTTGTGTGTGTGATGAATAAGTATTTTTTGTGACACGGATTGTCTGCATGTATTTGGTGGTATTTCAGGGAGAATGTATCCGTGTCATGTTTGCGTGCAAGCAAAGCACAGGGTGTGAGTCTAGCCACAGGATGACAGGTAGCATGTGCAGAGTATGCGGGTATGTGTGAGATTACTTGCTGTGTGGCCAGCAGTGTAGGTGTATGTTAGTCTTGTGATTAACATTGGGCCTGGGCACATGGCTTACTTTCAATGTGTGCATTTGGGAGGTGTAGGTGTGTGTGGTGTGAGTGGTGTGACTTTGGGGTAGTGTTGGTGTGTGTGTGTGCGCTCTGGCAATGTCGACTACACACGTGTTACCCAGGCCCATGGTGGATGTTTGTATCCGTGTTCAGATCTGCGAATGTGTTCACATGTGTGTGTTGTATGTTGCACAGTGTGCAGTGTGTGGGTGTGTCCTTGCAGTTCAGGATGACTCCTACTTGATATGTTTCGGACATAGTGTGTCTGCAGGGTGTGTGACTGTCAAGATTGTGCCTTGTTCAATTGAGCATGTATGTGAATTTCTGCAGTTCTTACTCACTGTGCAGTCCTGCCCACCCACACTGATATCGTGTGTGTGTTTTGTCATGCATTGCTGTAGCATGCTTTTGCGTGGCTCCTACTTTTGCTTGATGAGTGTGATGTCAGACTGTGAAGGTAATTATACACATATGTAGGACTGTGCTTTGTAGTGCCCAGGCCGTCAGTGTTAATGTGATGATCTGTTGGGCCACGTCAGAGTCTGACAAGTCCAGGCCCACGAGCTGTAGTATTTCTCTAGGTCCACTGTTGCGGCAACTCTTATGCATTGACATCCAATGACACTAGACTACATGGTCATCTCACGACTCTCGTGTTCTTCACACACTCTCATCCTCTCTCATTCGTACTTGTCTTCGTAAAATAATTCTACCGAGTCACATATTTGCTTCAAGGCATGTATTTGGACTTACTTCCTCTGTGATGCAGTATAGTGGACACTACTGGCAGCAAAATGCATGTGGAGGATATACTTAGCATGATTACACATACAAAAGGGGGTACGGGTAGATGTGATTAGTTGTTGACTGTGGAATGAAGGCTTCAGAGTTACAACTGCCTTGCCCTTGCTATGCTAAAGTACATTTGCTAATTACTGAGGAGCTGTAGACTTTGACACAGACAGTATTCATTTTGCCTACCAGACAGCTTGACATCATAGGCACAGTACATCTCAGTTCCATGGTACAGGTTTACTACAATAGTAACTCCGACACACCTGCGTCAGAGGTGACATCAGAGCATGAGCCTACATGCATGCAGCAGCGTCTCACTAGTTGTTGCAATGTGGTGGCTACTGAACATGACACAATAACTAGGGCCATGTTGTAGGGGGTTGCATTTGTTGTCCATGCAAAAGTCCGGGCACGGAAGTACAGATGATGGTGAGGTGACAGTTCTCACGTAATACAGCAGACAGATAAGTGTGCACTGACAGGTGCATGTGTTCAGGTGCGCAGAATACATATTATGGCATAGTTGTACATGCAGTATTGGCCATGTGGTTACTGTACACAAGTCCCATACCTCTGCCTCCCCCTGTTCATGCAGAGACACGGGATATGGTGAGGAACAGAGTGCATGTCCCGAAAATGTCCGATGTCATGGTAGTGGAGTTGATGGTGAGGTGTTTGTTGCAGATTGTATGGTATAGTAGTTGTACAGCTAACTGCCCACTCCGTGCGAAAGCCAAGCATAGGTACGGTGTTGAACATCATTGTTCAATTGGGGGTATTGAGTCGGGGACCGATGAATTGACAAGTTGTCAGGTATGCGATACCTTCCAGCAGGGCATCCATGGCATTGGTGGTAAACATGGATGCCATCCAATGAAGCGGATGGTGGCTAGCAACGTGTTCATCGTAAGTTGTCCCTTGTAGAAGCCTGATGGGACATGTTGGATGACATTCGATGAAACTGTGATCCAGAATACGTTGTTTGGAGGCACACTGGTCCCATTGCAGTGTGTGTCCGATTACAGCAACATACGCCATGCCCCCATACACTGAACAGATCCTGTCGTGGGCATCCAGGGGTGCAAACAAGTGTACCAAGTCCGCCTTTGGACATGCCGGGTTGGAGAGACATAAATCCACAGGACAGTGGAACGGACACCTCCGACAGTAGAAAACGGGGATGACGCAGCTGAACATTGCAATGCGGTAAGTTACTCGGTAACTTATGTTCAGCATAGCCAGATTTTCACAGCTCACTATCTGTAGCAAGCTCTCAATGTACAGCTGCATCTGTCCGGCGTAGTTGGGAAGCAGTGGTGCAACAGCCATTTTGCTACAGGGTGATGTGATGGCGTGCTCCGGCTGCCTGTGCAGTCAGCAGAGTGCAACCTCCGACGATGCTGGGAATTCTGGAATGGTTGTACGGAGGAGGGACTTGGGTTATAGCTTGTGCGGAGGACACAGGCCCTCATCCCACATGCTTCAATGAATGGTCAAGGCCAGTGGTGTCTGACTCCTTCCAGATTACTTGCATTTGACCCACATGGAGGAGTGGTATAATTTTTTTGTGTTATTAACTTTCTTTCATGTTGGGCGCTATCTGCCAGTGGACGGTTTACTCTGCATGGCTCTGTTTGGCTTCTTG
Organism: Calotriton arnoldi; assembly: GCA_963921515.1. NCBI lineage: Eukaryota > Metazoa > Chordata > Amphibia > Caudata > Salamandridae > Calotriton > Calotriton arnoldi. Next base: position 1,312,833 of record CAWUFW010005429.1, read on the forward strand.
TTGGTACAATGGCTCCATTCTCCTGCATACATTGTTTCAAGGTGATTTCAGAGTAGGAATGGAAGGCCATTCAGTGCTATCTGCTCTCCCGTGTGTGGGCGGGACACTGCGTTTCCGCTATACATTGGGGCTTCTGTGTGGGTGTGGTAATTGGAAACACCTGTTCTCAGGCAGCAGGGTTTTTCAATTTTGTACATTGCATGGCTTGATATTGCGAGCAGGATGGTATGGGTATTTTTGGATGAGACTGGGGTGCCTTTTGCGGACGAGGTCCATATTCTGCGCTGTTATGTAGCAGCCGCTGTGTGCTTCGCCATGTTTTGCACAAAAGGGTGTGTCCTATTTTGCCATCACATTACTCCCCTGTTCGGGACACTTGTGTGACATCAGGTTGACAACTGTGAGTTGTCGGTTGGGGACATGACTGATGCAGGAAGGCCATGTGACATGTGCCTTCAGGGTGGGGCTGGTGTGTGGGGTGTGTAGTTGTGACCCTGTGGTGTTTGTGTGCAGCCCATGCATGGCGCTGTCGTTGGCCTCTGTGTTGTGCGCATGTGTACCTGCGTCATCGCCGCTGCGCTGCGGTGCCGTGATGGGAACGTCACTTCCTGGTCCCGGGTAGTGGGTGCCCAGGATGTTGCGAGTTGTTTATTTTTGACAGGTGGGACATGTGTGGGTATAGTGGTGGATGTGTCCTGTCCACACAGGGGTGTCTGGGGGGGCCATGTACAGTTTTCCCGCCCTTGCACTGTGTGCAGTGTTTGCGTACCCTTGTTGTGTGTCTGCCTACCTGCGTCATCGTGGCGCGTTCACTCCTAGGTGGTGCATCAGGTAGAGCATGGGGATGGCCTGGAGTGCATGATTCATCTCTGGGTGGGCCGCCTTTTTAGTCTCCGTACTGAACAGTCGGGTTTCCGCCTTGGTATCTCGTGCGGTGTCTCTTTGCCGGTGGGGCTGTTTGGTTGTGGCATCGTAATTTGTACGCCGGGCGGTACATCATTTCGTCGGACGGTGTGTCTCCATTGACTCGCGCCGCTACGTAGACGGGCGCACTTTGATGGCGGGCGGCGCCGCAGGCTTACGGGCGGTGTTTGCCTGACTTTTCACATCCTAATTTTGCGGGCGTGTGGGCCGTTGCTGGCGGACGGTAACAAGCGGTTTTTGCCTCCGACAGCACGGCGGTTGTGCTTCCGCCCGACATCGTAATGGACCCCTAAATTTGTAAAAAATGTTAATAATATTTTTTTTAAATAAATATTTTTTAAACACTCCCAAACCTTATCCCCTATAAACCCAACATCCCGCTCTTTTTTTTTTATTTTATTTTTTTATTGCATTTACCAAAAGATTACAAAAACCATTAATTCATTCACCAAACGTCGTCCCCCCCCCACCCCAGGTCCGAAAATACTAACGATACATATTATATTTACAAGCGATAAATAAAAATAAGTCCATAATAATAAAAATTTCAACATACTTTAAATATGAAAAGAAAAACTTCCTATTATAAAAGAAGAGAGCGAAAAAAAACAAAGAAACGAGAAGGGCACCGGGTGGAGGACAAAGGAAAAACCCAGTCGGGGAGGGGGACGGGCGGGAGAGAAAGGGGGAGAAAAAAGGGGAGAAAAAAAGGGAGTCATAGAATCAGAACATATTGTAGCGTGATACATTTATTATACTTCCTAAGTATTCAAGGTATTAATCCATCTGGCCACCGGGTCCCAGACCACTAAGCCCCTTTTTTTGCCCGTCTGCCTTTTTTAGCATAGATTGCTTTCTCTAGTCTATAGGTGGCAAGCAATCTAGCTTGCCATTGGCCAAACGAAGGAGGGTTCAGGTCTTTCCAATACGTAGCAATACATATCCGAAGAATGGTCATTGCTACAAACAGTAATGCACCCCCTTCCCTTAAACTGATCATATCATATAGTCCTAGCATAATAGTAGTTGGTGTAAGTTGAATGTCTGATAGGAGAACTCTACTTAAGAACCTTTGTACTTCTGTCAGTAATGGCTCTAATTTTGGGCATGTGGCAAACATATGCACGGAATCTGCGCTGTGTTTCATGCAGCGCGGGCAGGTAGTTCCACAGCCAGTAGCCCATTTAGCAATCTTGTTAGGAGTTATATATAAAAAAAAGCCCGTCTTGTAAAACTGTGCTTGCAGTTTAGGTGATAGCAAATAAGTTTGTGCGAGGCCCAGAGCTGCACTAAAGGTATTAGGTGGAACATTTAATTTCAGCTGCCATTTCGTATCTGTTTTGTTTAAGTCATCAGGTCGTCGTTCGTTCAACATATAATATATGTTTCCTATCCTTGGTAAATTAGACCCGAGTAGTTTGTCTAGAAGATCTATCCTTGTAAACCCTGCTGATCCCCCGGTTTTGTTTGTTAAATATGTCGCAATCGCTTGATACTGAAATATCTGATTGTTATTTAACTTATAACAGATTTTCAGATCTTCAAATGACCGAATACCAGCTGAGCTGATCAGGTCGCCTAGTCTAAAAATGCCTGCCAAATACCACTGTTGAAGATATACGTTTTTAAAGATTAGCGGTAGATTATCATTATTTCTGATAGGGGTATAATAATTTAGTTTAGCCAGTCCGACCATTTTACGAATGTTAGCAAAGACCCGATAAGCACTAATCATTGTTTTAAATCTAACTCGTTTGTAATAGCTGAATTCGAGGTGACGCCAGAGACAACCCCTAACGTTTTCCCCTAGGAGTAAAAAGTAAGGAGAAGGTAGTCCTGATGAACTTAGGATACAATCCTCATGCAATAATTCCGAGCTATATTGCAGAGCGGCAGCCCAATAATATAGCTTTAAGTTAGGGAGGGCCCACCCACCCCTATCTCTAGATAATGAGAGAAGATTAAAAGCCCTTCTCGGCTGTGTATAAGCCCAAATAAACTGAGAAAAAATGTGTTCAAAAATTCGAAGCATATGATTGTTAAAATCTAATGGAATTGTCCGAAAAAAATAAAGTAGCTTGGGAAAATAAGTCATTTTTAAAACGTTACATCTCCCTACTATTGTAAGGTGTAAATTATTAATTTTTCGGAGAGATTTCTTCATGTCCGCTGCAAGCGAGGTCAAATTTTCTTTAACTATTGAGTCAAGGTCAGAGACTATGTTAACTCCTAAATATTTGGCTTTCTTGGTGATTCTATCATCCGTCCAAATTATCTTCTTATTTATAACAATCTGCGTTTTTGTTTTATTAAGGGCATACCCGGAGATTATTCCAAATTCTTGGGCTTCTTGCTCCAGGGCTCTAATGGCCGACTTAGGTTCAGGTGTTATTATAGCTAAGTCATCAGCATAAGCCATAATCTTTGTATCAATACCAAACCTACTTACTGGCAAAATTGCGGGGTTTAGTTCAATTCTTTTAATCAAAGGGTCGATATAGAGGGCAAAAGTAGAGGAGAACAGGGACACCCCTGTCTTGTTCCTCTTGATATCTTTATTTGCTCTAACAGATGTCCGTTGATTAATATTTTAGCTGTAGGATTTTGATATAATGCCTGTAGAGCCTGAATTATCCTTGGACCAAAGCCGATCCGCCGCATGATAGCCCACAAGAATTGCCAGGAGACCCGATCAAACGCCTTCTCTGCGTCTAGAAGGATTAGTGAGATCGGGTCTCCTGTCACTCTGCGACATCAAATAAGGCAATGGTCCGTCGGACATGCTCGGCAGTGCCTTTTTTGGGATAAACCCATGTTGCCAACTAGAAACAAGTGGCTCGACGTTTGAAGATAATCTAGAGGCAATAACTTTAGAGAAAATTTTAGAGCCGGTATTAATTAACGTTATTGGCCGGTATGATGACATCTCCATGGGTGATTTATCTTTTTTAGGAAATATTACAATTTTTGCAGATGACCAGGAGTTCGGTGGTGAGGCCCCGTCAAAGACAGCTCTTACTACATCAGTGAAGAGGTTTTTTATTTGTTGTGAGAAAACTTTATAAAATTCGACCGGAATGCTATCCATACCGGAAGCTTTACCATCTGGGAGGCTAGCTAATGCAGCTGCAATCTCCTCCCAAGCTGGAGGAATTTCCATTATATCGTGTTTGTCGGTATTAAGTTTAGCTATTGGTATTGTCTCTAAATACTCACTGATCTTAATTTCTCTATATTCTATAGACCTTACAGTTTCTTCTAGGTATAGCTTCATATAGAATTTCCTAAAAGCCTCCTCTATTTTTTTAGGGTCAGTGGTTATCCCCTCAGTATCTGTTTTAATAGAGGTGATGGTATTCGCGGTTATCTGTTGTCTGGTGGAGATGGCTAGCTGATGACCAATGTGTTCACTCCATTCATAAAGTTTTTCTCTCGATGCTGCCCACTTAGCAGCCGTTTTTTCTGCTAGGACAGTCCCCATCTCTGATTTAGTAACTGAAACCATTATCTGTGCCTCTTCTATTCCTACTCCTACCTGAACCGCCTGTATTAATTTTTTTCCGCGTCTATCATTTGTTTCTGTAATAAGTTAACTTGTATTTTCTCTTTTTTATTCCGCCTAATTGAAAAGCGGAGTGTCTCACCTCTTATGCCTGCCTTTAGGGTATCCCAGACCACCATTGTTGATGCAGTCCCGATATTTATATTCAAGAACTCCCGTATCCAGCCCGCCATATATTCTCGATAGTTATTATCATATAGCAATGCCTTTTCAAATGTCCAATTCGAGCTTGGCCCCTGATTAACCCATCCCTCTAGATTTAAAATAAGCGGGTTATGATCCGACAATAATCGAGGACCTGCATCAATACAACAGTCATGAATTAGTGAAGATGAGACAAAAAAATAGTCAAGTCTTGCCAGTGACAAATGAGGTGCTGAGAAAAAAGTGAAACCGCTTTGATCAGGTTTCAGGTGGGCCCAGACATCCTTTAAGCCATGGGTTTTTATCAAGTTGAGCACTGCCCGGTAAACTTTGGGCTTCCTACCTCTGTAGCTCCAGGTTTCATCCGAATCCCAGGCACTAGGCAGATTTAAGTTTAGGTCACCACATAAGATTACCGGGAGCGGCCAGTGCACTAGTTCTTCATTTATGCAATTAATTACCCCTGGGTCATCTAAATTACTTGCGTAAATTGAGCAGATCGTAAAAGCTAAATTAGGAGGAAGGGAACACCTTGCAATCACCCATCTCCCTAATGTATCAGATTTGACCTGATTCACTACCAAAGGTAGTGTTTTCCGTACTCAAGATCCCAACTCCCTTCACCCGAGCACACTGCGAGGTTGCCCCAGCAATTTTAAATCCTAAAGAATTCAGCAGAGATTTCTGGCCCCCTTCAATGTGAGTCTCTTGAAGACATATTATATCCGCCCCCATTAATCGCAATACCTGAGCAGTTTTTTGTCGCTTCAGAGAGTCATTCAGGCCGCAAATATTTATCGATACAATTCTAAGTTTATTTGACGTATTCATTATCTTATTTTAAGCATAGTCTGCATACGACTTTCAGAAAAAATGTTTTTTTTTTCCCCTTTTTTTCTTCCTCTTACTTGCTCTTTCCTTTTTTTTTTTTTAAGAGGTTGTTTCCCCCTCTAATTGAACCATACATAACTAGCTCCCCCCCCATCCCCCCGTCCCACCAGCCCCCGCCAATTCCCCCGCCCCCACCCCCTCCAACCCATACCCCCCCAGATCCCGCCCTCTTACAGATTGCTGTAAGTGTAATTCCAACTAGTTTGTAACGGAAAAGCATCCCGGAGTAATTTGACGATATATCCTCTGGGGTCCTCACCCTCCACACCTTCCGGTATCCCCAACAGCCTCAGGTTGTTTTTCCGTAGCCTGTTTTCTTGCTCCTCTAGTTTAGTCATTAAGTCAATGAGGCAGGCTTCATGGGAAGCTCCTTGTTCTTTTACTTGGGATACTTCTGTTTCAAGGGTCTCCGTTCGCCCTTCAACCATTGAGACCCGATCACCAATATCGGTACATATTTTGCTTAATTTCCTGATGCCTCCGTGAAGTTTTTTGGACGCCCCCTTAGCAGCAAGATTATCTGATCTTACTTCTTCATGGAACTGTTTAATAAAATTAAAAATGGAGGTCAAAGAGGGCTCGGTCGGGGTGTCAGCAGCTAACGAACTCGCTTCATGTTGACAATTGGAGGCCCCCAAGGGGAGAGACCCATATGAATCAGAATAGTCCCACTTCAGTTGACTGCGTCTTTTACTCCTAGCTTTTTTCTTTTGAATAGTTCTAGAAGTGGGATCGGAGCCTTTTCCTTCAGACTTGCTGCTTTCTGTTGAACTGAGGGACTCATTTCCTGTTCCTGACATAGATCCATCTGAGACGGAGAAGAAATCCTCGACCGTTAAATCTGGGGTCTGTGGATCTGTAAGTCGGGGGCTCAGATGCTCAAGGCCTCTTTCCTCAGCCTCTCTTCCCCCTGAGGAATCTTTCCTACAGCTTCATAGTTGAGGGAGGGATGACAGTAGCAGAGGGTGGTTCTTGAACACAGATAATGAGCTCCGGAGCCCGTTCTGTCTCACTCGCAAGAGGTCCCCCCAGAATCATCCGTAACTAGCTGCGAAATTGGTTGTATGGCCCCTTGTTCTAAAATCTGCTGGTCAGGTAGCTTTAGATCCAGTAGTTTTAGGTTATCTGAGTTACCCCCAGCAGTTAAATCAGTTAAGGTAGAGGTAAGCGCTGATGGAACTTTAAGAACAGAAAAATGCTTAGTAATGGATGGAGAACTCCCAGCACCACCCGCTGTATTCTCTTTTATCATATTTGCTCCTCCTTGCCTCCCCATATATTTTTTAACAGTCCCTACATCCCTTTTACCTTTGAGAGGAGGGTCTGTTTTATCGGCCGTTTTCTCCGTTTTATCCTTCTCTGGCTCCTCATGGGTTGCTGCTGACTTTGATTTATAAGTCTTCTGTCCGCGGGTAGTCATTCCACGCTCTCTACCGCAGTTCTTCCAAGATAGTGCTTCGGGAACCCCCTCACTGTTTCTATGACCCAGCAGCTTAAAGCACTCTCCAATCCAAACAGAGAAAATGGCAGCCGTCCGGTCCTTATCTGCAGCGGCTCTCGCGTTGCAGATAAATCGTAAAACCAAAGAAATCCAGGCTCGGGTTTTTGCCCTTCTACTACCGCTCCGAGCATGGAAAAAAGTTCTGGATATCCGGACCTCGAGTTTGAACACCGCCAAGACCGCTGTGGACATCTGCCAGGTGTGAGTCCTTACGGGTCAGGTCCGCTAGCCGATCGCCGATCACCGAATGCTGGTCAGAGCTCCTGCACGTAGCGCGTGACTGTGGCGGCTGGGAGGAGGAACATCCCGCTCTTAAAATAAATTTTCAAATTTAAATTTAAATATTATTTTTCTTTTTTTACAAATAAAATAGAAAAAAATTAAAATTTTTAATAATATTTAATTTAAAATATATATTTTTAAAACACTCCCCACCCATATCCCCTATAAACCCAAGATCCCGCTCCTAAAATTATATATAAAAGTTTCTTTAAAAATTAAATTATTTAAAATATAAAAAAATAATTTTAATACATTCCAAATAACATGTTAAAACACTTATATACAAAATATTACAAAATATACAAAAAATAATACAATACTACACTTTATCGATATTTTAACACAACGATATTATGACATTCGATATATTGTACTTCGATATTTTACTACACATACCAATATCGAAATTTTTGATGTCGATATGCAAAACATCGATATTTTATACCATCGATATTTTACAATCGATATTTTGGTATATCGACATAAAAATTTCGATATTTTGACTGCTCACCAATAATCGCAACCATTATCTCACCGTCTATTCTTGTTTTTGAACGAGTGATTGCAGCTATGGAAGCCGTGAGTACAGCCCCCTTTGCGGCTTCGTCAGCCAATGAATTCCCTTCAACGTGAATGCCATCACGTTGATGACTCAGTGTATGTATCACGTGAGCCCTTGGTAGTTCGTTTTTCAACTCCACAACCTGTTCCCATAGCGTTTTGTGCTTTATTGTGCCACCCTTTGCATCTTTAATCTCATTCTGTCCCTAATGGTTTAAATATTCATTGTATGACTGCACACAGTAAAAGGAATCACACACGATTAGTGTGGGGAATTCTCGAACTGTATTTACTAGTGCCAGTAATAGTGCTTTTAATTTTGCCAACTGTGCCATGCAGTCTCCTAAAGATTGCGTTTCCGTACAACTCGGATGGCACTTTCCATCCTGCATGCGTCCCTTAACGATAGCACACGCGGGGCTGTATTGCTGCTTACTCCCTATGGCCGCTTGAGCAGAACCGTCATTGTAAATTATATATTCATACTGATCTAGAGGCATTATTTCATTTGGTAGAGGATATTCTTGTTCGTATTGCAGGAATGCTTGTGTTTTTAGATTTGGGTCATACCTGTATTCTACATCTGTTGCAGTAAGAGAATTAGCCCATTGTAACCATCTAGGATGTAAGGCTTTAGCATTAGGAAACCTTGCCTTTGTCACAGCTTCTAGGGCTGGAACTGGGGTAAAGACAATTATACGCCTCCCTTGAGCCAGTGCTCTTTCTCTTACTACTGCAAAAGAAGCAATTGATGGACGGAATGCTGGACAATGGAAGCATTCACCCCCAGTCACAAGGATCTGGGTTAAATCCATCATTCTTTTGCTCACCACACCACCCCAGTTTGGACCCAGCCATATGCAAATCAGTCTCGACCCTGTTCCTTGCGGGAACAGTCCAGGCCGAACTGCCAAGCCAGGTCCTCCCTGGACCGGAAACAAGCATCCTGGGACCGGTTTCAGGGCATCACCCTTCATCAGCCAGGCTAGCTTGAATCCAGTGGTGTAGTGAGCACCCATCAGCTGTGGTTTTAATGCTTTTCCACCCAAACTGTCCCTGCCTAATTCTGCATATGCAGTTTCAATTATTTTAGGTAGTTCGTGCTCCTGTTGTAAAGGACTGAACTCCCTTAGGCGTAGGCGGATAGCCACTGATGCTGCCTCCCCTTTAATATTTGCTAATATTATGGCTGATACCTGGGCATAAGTACCTAGTAATTTCATCCCTAAGTTCAGAGCAGGCTCTGCTCCGTACTCATTTTGTATTTGTCTTAATCCGGGATACCATGGGTTCTGGTAAATATGGCAGCAAAAACTGTACCCCAAGAGGTACAATCCTCTATCTGTGGTGTTATCCCCATGGGCAAGCAGATTGTCAGCATTCTGCGTTTTTCATATGGGTTAGTATTTGGAAATACTGCTTCTAGCTGTGTTATTTTCTGAGCCACGCAGAATGGCATTTGTTCACGTTTTGCAGGCATTTTACCCATTACTGCGTGTAACGTTTGTGGTGTAATTTTAGTTGCTGTATTTTGAACTGGAGTTGTGTTTGTAGTAACTGTTGCCGGCTGGACTGTAAGTGTCCTCATGACAAACTGCGTCATGTTTCTGTAAATTATTATTAATTCTTTGTGAAGTATGAGTAAGTCTCCTTCTGGCATTGTTTCAATGTCAAGATGTGGTGTGTAGGCAGCTAATATTGGCCATGTTGCTCCTTCTCTTCTGAGCGGAATGAGTCTTACTCTACTTCTTGTATGGGGAGGGCGCCTTTAAACCAGTATAAATGTTCCTGGTACGTGATCCAAACTTCAATGTCCTCATACGGGCAATATTCCGCTGGTGGTTCATCTTCTGTGTAGTAATGAAATGTTTTTGTTCTTGCATTTGCTGCTGGGAATGTAACCCATGAATAAAATACCTCTGTTCTGTATGATTCGTGTGCCTCAATCACGAAAGCTACTACACCACCCCTAAGTGTTAGACCATGCGCTAGCAGTTTCAGGGTGACTGCATTTCTAATGTTTGCCGCAATATGTATTGCATCTGCATCTTCCTCGTCTTCCCAGAGTGGTAGTGGCTGGTCTAGTGGGTCTAAGACCTGGTTAGTCATTGTATTTAGAACACGTAATAACTTTTCAAGGGAACTAAGATAAGGTGTTTTGCACAATTCAAGTCCTTCAAGCTTGATTAACCAAAATAGGATTTTTTGCCTACTCAGCTGTGGCAGAGTTTGTACCCTCGCACTCCAGACGTCTCTGGGGATTTTGTGAGTAGGGGTCTCTGAGACTAGCACGACTGAACTACTCAGATTCTACTGGTAAATAAGTACCCAACCAACGTTGGCAGCGCCATGTCGTGTAGCTCCTATAAAAAGTATACAGGATCTGCGCGGTTAGACAGCATACACTGTAGGATTGGTGTCTGACTGATTCCGGACACCCCCACCGGGTATGCTGGCTAGCTCACAGTGCCACTAGAATCTCCTCTTATCAAGGAGAGAATAGTTCCTGGCAACCATCGAACATGACAACCCTGATCCCTCAGGACCGTGGAAACAATATACTACCTTTCGCTCAGTCAATCGTGCTTAATTAGGGGCCGATTCCGATCTCGGTCGGAGGCGCACCCAATACTATTCGGCCAGGAAAAAAGCCATGCGAAAGCCTGTTTCCCGACCGATCCGTACAGCACACCGAACGAGCAAGTACGATGCGCACAACAGCAAAAATTCCGGCCGAGCCGTACTCACCCAAACCAGGTCCTGTTCTCCGACCGAGGCGAATCCGGAAACGCCGAATCGAGTCGCACGGAAGGAAAAATGCAGCCCCGTCCGGCCGGACAAGTACGATGCGCTTCCCGTACGCGCCGAACCCGTCGCTACGCACGGCACGTCAAAGCATCCGGGAGAGGCGCACATAAGCTCCGATTCGCGCCACAACACAATCCACGGCTACGAGGCGAACACGGCACCGACGAGGACGACGCGAAGCGGCGAGGACGAAGCGAAGCGACGAGGGCGACGCCAAGCAACGAGAAGGACGAACGACACGAACCAACCATGAATCCCTTCGTCCCGATCATACCAATATTCTACATCTACTACCGGAACAGGCACGGACGCGTACGGCGCAGAAGGTAAGCCAGACACCAACCACAAAACACATACAACACGTACACGACACATCACACACATACACGGGGAATCTGAATATACTTACACCAGCAACAGCAGCACCATAGGGGCGGGATGCCCATCACCAATGCCACATATGCACACAGGGGCCTGAATGCGCACCACCACCCCAACCCAGGGGGGCTGGATGCCTACCACTACTACCACCCTTAGCCAGGGGCTGGATGCCCACCACTACTACCACCCTTAGCCAGGGGGCTGGATGCCCACCACTACTACCACCCTTAGCCAGGGGGACAGGATGCCCACCACTACTACCACCCTCACCCAGGGGGGGCAGGATGCCTACCACTACTACCACCCTCACCCAGGGGTGCAGGATGCCCACCACTACTACCACCCTCACCCAGGGGGGGCAGGATGCCTACCACTACTACCACCCTCACCCAGGGGGGCAGGATGCCTAACACTACAACCACCCTTAGCCAGGGGGCTGGATGCCCACCACTACTACCACCCTTAGACAGGGGGCAGGATGCCCACCACTACTACCACCCTCACCCAGGGGGGCAGGATGCCTACCACTACTACCACCCTCACCCAGGGGGCAGGATGCCTACCACTACTACCACCCTTAGCCAGGGGGGCTGGATGCCCACCACTACTACCACCCTTAGACAGGGGGCAGGATGCCCACCACTACTACCACCCTCACCCAGGGGGGCAGGATGCCTACCACTACTACCACCCTCACCCAGGGGGCAGGATGCCTAACACTACTACCACCCTTAGCCAGGGGGGCTGGATGCCCACCACTACTACCACCCTTAGACAGGGGGCAGGATGCCCACCACTACTACCACCCTCACCCAGGGGGGCAGGATGCCTACCACTACTACCACCCTCACCCAGGGGGCAGGATGCCTACCACTACTACCACCCTTAGCCAGGGGGGCTGGATGCCCACCACTACTACCACCCTCACCCAGGGGGCAGGATGCCTACCACTACTACCACCCTCACCCAGGGGGCAGGATGCCTACCACTACTACCACCCTTAGCCAGGGGGGCTGGATGCCCACCACTACTACCACCCTTAGACAGGGGGCAGGATGCCCACCACTACTACCACCCTCACCCAGGGGGGCAGGATGCCTACCACTACTACCACCCTCACCCAGGGGGCAGGATGCCTACCACTACTACCACCCTCACCCAGGGGGGCAGGATGCCTACCACCACTACCACCCTCACCCACGGGGGCAGGATGCCTACCACTACTACCACCCTTAGCCAGGGGGGCTGGATGCCCACCACTACTACCACCCTTAGCCAGGGGGGCAGGATGCCCACCACTACTACCACCCTCACCCAGGGGGCAGGATGCCTACCACTACTACCACCCTTAGCCAGGGGGGCTGGATGCCCACCACTACTACCACCCTTAGCCAGGGGGCAGGATGCCCACCACTACTACCACCCTCACCCACGGGGGGCAGGATGCCCACCACTACTACCACCCTCACCCACGGGGGCAGGATGCCTACCACTACTACCACCCTCACCCAGGGGGGTAGGATGCCTACCACCACTACCACCCTCACCCACGGGGGCAGGATGCCCACCACTACTACCACCCTCACCCACGGGGGCAGGATGCCTACCACTACTACCACCCTCACCCAGGGGGGCAGGATGCCTACCACCACTACCACCCTCACCCAGGGGGGCAGGATGCCTACCACTACTACCACCCTCACCCACGGGGGCAGGATGCCTACCACTACTACCACCCTCACCCAGGGGGGCAGGATGCCCACCACTACTACCACCCTCACCCAGGGGGCAGGATGCCTACCACTACTACCACCCTTAGCCAGGGGGGCTGGATGCCCACCACTACTACCACCCTTAGCCAGGGGGGCTGGATGCCCACCACTACTACCACCCTTAGCCAGGGGGCAGGATGCCCACCACTACTACCACCCTCACCCAGGGGGCAGGATGCCTACCACTACTACCACCCTTAGCCAGGGGGGCTGGATGCCCACCACTACTACCACCCTTAGACAGGGGGGCAGGATGCCCACCACTACTACCACCCTCACCCAGGGGGGCAGGATGCCTACCACTACTACCACCCTCACCCAGGGGGCAGGATGCCTAACACTACTACCACCCTTAGTCAGGGGGCTGGATGCCCACCACTACTACCACCCTTAGACAGGGGGCAGGATGCCCACCACTACTACCACCCTCACCCAGGGGGGCAGGATGCCTACCACTACTACCACCCTCACCCAGGGGGCAGGATGCCTACCACTACTACCACCCTTAGCCAGGGGGGCTGGATGCCCACCACTACTACCACCCTCACCCAGGGGGCAGGATGCCTACCACTACTACCACCCTCACCCAGGGGGCAGGATGCCTACCACTACTACCACCCTTAGCCAGGGGGGCTGGATGCCCACCACTACTACCACCCTTAGACAGGGGGCAGGATGCCCACCACTACTACCACCCTCACCCAGGGGGGCAGGATGCCTACCACTACTACCACCCTCACCCAGGGGGCAGGATGCCTACCACTACTACCACCCTTAGCCAGGGGGCTGGATGCCCACCACTACTACCACCCTTAGACAGGGGGAAGGATGCCCACCACTACTACCACCCTCACCCAGGGGGGCAGGATGCCTACCACTACTACCACCCTCACCCAGGGGGCAGGATGCCTACCACTACTACCACCCTTAGCCAGGGGGGCTGGATGCCCACCACTACTACCACCCTTAGCCAGGGGGGCTGGATGCCCACCACTACTACCACCCTTAGACAGGGGGAGGATGCCCACCACTACTACCACCCTCACCCAGGGGGGCAGGATGCCTACCACTACTACCACCCTCACCCAGGGGGCAGGATGCCTAACACTACAACCACCCTTAGCCAGGGGGGCTGGATGCCCACCACTACTACCACCCTTAGCCAGGGGGCAGGATGCCCACCACTACTACCACCCTCACCCATGGGGGGCAGGATGCCTACCACTACTACCACCCTTAGCCAGGGGGGCTGGATGCCCACCACTACTACCACCCTTAGACAGGGGGCAGGATGCCCACCACTACTACCACCCTCACCCAGGGGGGCAGGATGCCTACCACTACTACCACCCTCACCCAGGGGGGCAGGATGCCTAACACTACTACCACCCTTAGCCAGGGGGGCAGGATGCCCACCACTACTACCACCCTTAGACAGGGGGCAGGATGCCCACCACTACTACCACCCTCACCCAGGGGGGCAGGATGCCTACCACTACTACCACCCTCACCCAGGGGGCAGGATGCCTACCACTACTACCACCCTTAGCCAGGGGGGGCTGGATGCCCACCACTACTACCACCCTCACCCAGGGGGGGCAGGATGCCTACCACTACTACCACCCTCACCCAGCGGGGCAGGATGCCTACCACTACTACCACCCTTAGCCAGGGGGGCTGGATGCCCACCACTACTACCACCCTTAGACAGGGGGGCAGGATGCCCACCACTACTACCACCCTCACCCAGGGGGGCAGGATGCCTACCACTACTACCACCCTCACCCAGGGGGCAGGATGCCTACCACTACTACCACCCTTAGCCAGGGGGCTGGATGCCCACCACTACTACCACCCTTAGACAGGGGGCAGGATGCCCACCACTACTACCACCCTCACCCAGGGGGGCAGGATGCCTACCACTACTACCACCCTCCCCAGGGGGCAGGATGCCTACCACTACTACCACCCTTAGCCAGGGGGCTGGATGCCCATCACTACTACCACCCTTAGCCAGGGGGGCTGGATGCCCACCACTACTACCACCCTTAGACAGGGGGCAGGATGCCCACCACTACTACCACCCTCACCCAGGGGGGGCAGGATGCCTACCACTACTACCACCCTCACCCAGGGGGGCAGGATGCCTAACACTACAACCACCCTTAGCCAGGGGGCTGGATGCCCACCACTACTACCACCCTTAGACAGGGGGCAGGATGCCCACCACTACTACCACCCTCACCCAGGGGGCAGGATGCCTACCACTACTACCACCCTCACCCAGGGGGCAGGATGCCTACCACTACTACCACCCTTAGCCAGGGGGCTGGATGCCCACCACTACTACCACCCTTAGACAGGGGGCAGGATGCCCACCACTACTACCACCCTCACCCAGGGGGGCAGGATGCCTACCACTACTACCACCCTCACCCAGGGGGCAGGATGCCTACCACTACTACCACCCTTAGCCAGGGGGGCTGGATGCCCACCACTACTACCACCCTCACCCACGGGGGCTGGATGCCTACCACTACTACCACCCCCACTCATAGGATGGACAATGCATGACACAACAAGCACACCACAACCTAGGGAATGCAAGATTAAGACATCCCCCCACCACCATGACAAGCGTGTGTAGGCTGTGTCAAATGCCTACAACACCGAACATGACTTTGAACATACAATGAGACCCCCTAGCACATGTGCCACACATATATGTGTGTGGCACCCACAATGCAAGCAGCCCATGACCATTGTGGCAATGGGGCCTAAACCCCCATCATCACAGTGACCAAAAGGCAAGTGTGGGGTCCATAGCTGAAGCACATTTTGACCATTGTGGCAATGGGGTCTAAACCCCCATCATCACAGTGACCAAAAGGCAAGTGTGGGGTCCATAGCTGAAGCACATTTTGACCATTGTGGCAATGGGGTCTACACCCTCATCATCACAGTGACCAAAAGGTAATTGTTGACAAAGAAAGAGCTGCAACTGCCAAACTGCATGGATCATTCCTGGTCACAGAACCAAAAACTCATCTGTGGCAAAGTAGTGTATGTGTCCCATTGCAACATAAATTGGGGGAGCCAAATACTGCAGTGCAAATGAAACATTCCTCTGGCCATGTGCAGACAAACAACACCCATGGGGGCTGAGACCGTCAACAGTCATCAATGACACAATGACAGAAGTGACCATCAGAATGCAGAACCACATATTTGCACCAATGGGCACACAAATGCAGATATCCTGTGGAGACAGCAGATGTGAGGTGAACAGATACCATACCATGGCAGCAATGGGACACACAAACCATGATCACTGTGCTGACCGATGACCTAGGAGTCCCAGGGACAGCAGGGGAAACACACCAAACAACATACAGCCAATGGCACACCCAAGATATGCCAATGCAGTGGTGCAGATGCACAAACACAAACAGGCAGACCAACACTGTCATCATACACAGCAGGTGAGGGGTGGGGGTGCCAGTGTCCCCAGGCAACCACACAACACATGAGGAGAGCTGAATACCAATCATACAGATGTGCATACACTGCCACACTAAGGTAACTCATGGATCCAAATCCCCTATGTGGGCAAGCAGGCATTGTCAGGTGAGAGGGAGCACAAAACACACATGTCACACAGGCACGTAGGAACAACAACTGACACAGCAAGACACAGACACACCACAGCACCACCCCCAGGGCCCCCACAATGTGGTGACCCTGGGCTGAATAAAAATACCACTGTGATGACAAAGCTAAATGTCGTTCACACTGTGAACCACAGTCAGGTGTCCTGAGCAACTAACTTCCATCACACCTACACAAGCACAAATCAATTAGCATGGCCAGTAAGCCAAGGCCAACATGGAGGCAGGGGCCTAGCCGGGCAACAACTCTCATCTGCACACACTCAACACCACACCCCTCGACCTCTGACAATGTGCAGCAGTGAAGTACACATGCACTGGTGACATTGCACATGCACCCATGACTATTCCAGGGTGGTGGGTGGGAACCAAGGTGTAGAAACACATCACACATGGACACTCAACAAGACTCCTGAATGTCTGACACACGGCACACTACGCTGTACATGGACATGACAGCAATACCACACCGACCAATGGGATCCCAGCCACAGTCACACACCAATGAAGAAGCCAAGGTCACCCACAAAGAACACACATAGACAACAACCAACATTGCAGCCCGGACCCTGAGGAGTGCCAGCAGTCACACACACAACGTGTCACAATCACTGAAAGATAACACAAACTGGAAATCACATGACAGGGGCAAACAACAAGTGCCAAGGGGAAACCTGACTGTGACCCATCTGCGTCTGCACACAAACTCAGCCCTGACCGAAAACACACCTATGGGTGACACCCTGATGACCAGTAATGTGCCATGCACCCACATCACAGAGAACACAGGGAGAAGACTTTGGGGGAACATAGCTCAAGTCAGCAAGCATCACAAACAGGTACAACACTAGGGATCACAGCATGCGCAGATGAATGGAAGTGAACACACAGACATGCACATACAACACACACCTTGGGCGCAGGCAATGTCACACGTGTACACACTGCCATGAGGGGACTCCACTCCTGTGTGAGGAAAGCTGTGCCATATGTTGCCTCAGTAGGGCCCCATCATGTCAGCTGAGCACTTGGTCACACAATCAACAATTAGCACCAAATGAGGGCTCCCATCACATCAGCCTGGTCATGGATGTGCCAACGGAATCATCAGCACAGATCCAACACACTTGTATAGCAATGTTGCACTGACTACACGGATGAGTCCTTCCCCATTGATGCCCAAACCTGCATGTCCACTGGAGATGGCAACACGGTCAGGGAAGTAGACAAATGCAACGATGGCAGGCACAACAGATGTGCAGGGGTGGAAGCCACAGATATGAAATTGCCAATGTAAGTAGGAAACCCATTGCCAAATACTGAACACATGACACCCTCAGATGCTGCTATTGATGACATGGATACACCACATGATAGGACACATTCCCCCTGGACCACATGGGTTCCTGCACAGTAACACTTCATGATCATGAGACCAGATATCACCATCACTGCAGCAAGGGCATGGTTAGCAGCACCAACAACATGTACATCTGAAGCATGAGCACTAGAGAAAAGAAAGTTGCTTTATTCAGCATATGTGTTGTTTGATAACGACGTCCAGAAAAAATAGTGCAAAGGCCAATGGCCAGTCCATTGTCAAAGTTCAAACAGGGTGACACTGGCAGATGTCACCCTACGCATGCCTGCACAAAACCAGGGACAATCCACTAGGAGGGGCAACCGGGGGGCAGGCCAGGCACCGCAGGGACAGGATCAGGGCTCACCAGGGGGAGTCAGGGAAGGGGTGGTGGGTGCTGGAGAGCCACTGACAACTGCAGTGGAGGTGTCTGACATGGTGTGTGCCGGCACAACTGGGGGCATGACTCAGATGTCGTGGGTGCCGGCACAACTGCAGTGGACCCTGCAGATGGGGTGGACAGGTCCGCCACTGCAGTGCCCAAGTCAGACAGGGCGGTAGTGGACTCCACTGCAGTGCCTACCTCCAGGGGAGGAGAATGGGGAACAGGCAAGGTGGGTTGGACAGAGGGGGAGGACACCCTCACCACATCAGTGGCACAGACAAGTGCAGCGGGGGTGTGGTGCTGGGAGAGCAAGTGGCAGGGGGAGAAGGCCTGATCCTCTTGGGGATGGTATATCTGTGGGTGGGGGAACCTGGGGCAGGGTGTGGTGGGGGCACCTGTGCAGTGGGGGCCTGAGGGATGGAGTACGGAGACCTTGTGCCTGAGCTGCAGTGCGGTGGCGGGGTCTTTGTCTTACCAATCCGGGGGACTTGCGGGTGGGGGCCTCAGTCCGTCTGCGCCTGGGGGAGGGTGTCCGGGGCGAGGGGCACTCTGCTCCGTGTGGGTGGGCTTCCTCTTCCCCCGGGATGCTGGAGCAGCTTCATCGGTGGGGAAGAGGCCGAGGTCACAGAGGAAGAGCTGCTGTGACTTTGGGGTTGCATGTGAGGCAAGGGAGGGTGCTTTGGAGGGAGAGGGAACTGAGGACTGCGCAGTGCATGTGGATGCGTGTGTGTGTTCCAGGGCCCCATCCCCTGTGAGTCTGGCTTCAGTCCCCTGAATGTGCGTGCGTGTGCGTTTTGTCATTGGTGTGTGTGTCAGTGTGCTGGATGTGTGTGTGCTGGTGTGTGCCTGTGCCGGTGTGTGTGTGCTTGGGACGGGTAAGGTGCTGGGGAGTGTGGATGGAGCAGAGGCAGGAGGGGTGAGGGACCGTTTGAGGAGGGACACTGCTGCCGTCAGGGAGGAGTCCATGGACCTATTGCCCCTCTGTAGGTCAGACATGCCCGATGAGATGCCCTCCATGAACGACACCAGCTGAGTCAACAGCGCGGTGTGCGCATGGAGGACACTCAGCATGGCTGTCTGCCCTACATGGAGCTGGCGAAGGAGGTACACAGACTCCTCACTCAGGGCAGCAGGGGACACAGGGGCAGGGGGTGCGGTGCCTGGCCCAAAGGAAACACGCTCCCGGACATGGGAGCCTCCACGGACCTGGGGAATGGGAGCCGATGGGAGGGCAGTGGTGGTGCTGGTGGTGGCGGGGACAGCAACACTAGCTGGGGTTTGGTGGCTGCTGACACCCGCCTCCACAAGGGAGTCATCCTCCGAGTTGCTCTGGTCCTCAGCTGAGGTGGATGCTGCTGAGGACTCCTCGGTGTGGCTCCCCTCGCCCTCCGTGCCACTGGGTCCCTCCGACCACTCCTCGGCTGCTGACCCAGTCTGGCTCTCTGGCTCCTCCTGGTCCGTGGAGCTGTCCCCTTCCGTGGCCGTGGATGTATCTGCAAACAATGGGGATACAGACAGACATCAGTCACCTGCACATAACGCACACACCACTGTGAGCACAGCACATCACAGAGCAAGCCCTGGCATCATCAGTTGTACATTGCTAAAAGTGCCCTAATTGAACAGGAGAAGTCAATTGTCAGTCTGATGCCAAGCATGGCACTCACATCCCACATGGCCTTGCACCCATCTGTCTGGTGTCTGTTGGATTGCAACACCCCAGTGTTGACACATGCACCAAGTACACAGTAGTTGGACAGTGCAGAGGACACGGTGTGGACACATCACAGCTCTTGCCACTGAGTCAGTACAGGTTTCCGGATGAAAGGGATGCCCAGAGTCAAATAGGAAATGCATGTGATGCATACCAGCGACAGACACCATGATGCACCCATGTCCTGATAGCCAGCGCCACTATGGTGTGCATGTAGCACATGTCACTCCCCTGCAGGCTCACCAATCAGTAGACACATGCCATGGCGGAGGCATGACTGCAAAGTCATACATCACTGTCTCAGTGATGTATGACTTTGCAGCCAGACAACAACACTCTGCACTGTGTCACAATAGTAGGTCATGGGGAATGCAAGTCCTGGAGCTGCACAAGTGCACATGTACATCCCCCCCACAACACATCCTCTTAACCCTCATCTGTCCAGGTCATACCTATTGGACATATGGGAGACCTGTGACACTACCCTCTGAACCTGAGCCCCTCACACTCTGCTGTGCATGGGGAACAGCTGCCTGAACTTCACATTCACATGCCCCAGTCTGCATGGGCAGCTGATCAGACACCTATGTGTCACACAAGTATCGTCTCCTATGGTCACATCTCCAGTGGCATGCTGAGCCCCTACCAAGAAACTCCACAGCAGTCCTGGCGACTAATCCACAGCACACTGACACAGAGGCAGACACCTGAGGGGTCAAATCACTGCGCACAATGTGTCAGCTGATACACGGGAGTGGGAGTACAGAGTGTATTGTATGGCCTGGAGTAGCCATGACTGTCCAGCCCCACATGAATGAGGGATGAGCCCTGGACTGTAGGCAGCTGGCTAAGTATGTGTGACACACGTCATATACATACTCCTGGGGCCCAAACATTGTTCCCACCCGCAGCATGGGTGTGTGCCAGATACCCCAGCCACATGTGGTGGATCAGCTCAGCAATTGGACCACAGATCAAAGTAACACGCTGAATACATGTCAGAATACAGGCATTGTGTAAGCAATGGACCCACCCATGATGCCCACCACAGAGTCAGGGAAACAGATGCTGTCTCCCACCTTGAGTCAAGCAAACTGCAAGGACACAGTCCTAAGTGACAGAATTCCCTGCATGTAAGGGCCACACCTGGGTATCAGATGAGGAGTGGGCAGTGCACAATAGAGGGACATGGCTCCTGGACAACATGACTGCTGTACTGTGGCAGTTTAACCAGGCCCGAGGAGGGCACATAGCATGTTAGACAGAGTACACAGTGCAGTCTTTGACTCACCCCTCCTTGCTGCTCTCTGGCCTTCAGCTGCCCATCCAGGTCTGGAAAGACCACCGCCAGGATCCTGAGCATGTGGGGGTCAGGGTCCGTGTTCCGCCCCTCCTGCGAGGAGGCGACAGCTTCAGCTGGACCCATGCAATCCTCCGGGTCCAGCCCCGAAGGTCCTGCCACCTCTTTTGGCAGTTGCGGATCCGGCGCTTGTAGACCCCCACGGACCGGACAGCCCGGACGATGTCCTTCCATATCTCATGCTTCCGATGGGCAGAAGCCTGTCAGGATGACAAAGTGATAAGGCCATTACTACACATGCAACATATCCGTGCATGACACAGTTGCATATACATGTCGCAATCACAGGGGCACATGGTGTACACAGGCAGTGCACGGCTACCCATGGACAGTTTTCCAGAAGTCACTACATGGTATCATTGCATGGGGAGTAAAACCCTGTTCAGAAGCACTGTCACTGCACCATACCTGTCCAGTGCAAGTCACTACACACTATGGGGGGTGACAACTACTCAGTGAGCCTGCTAGCCAGTGGCGTGCAGACTTTCAGCCTTGCTAGTCAGACAAAATGCACATTCAGAAAGGAGGTGCACAGAACACT